>CM054060.1:240915039-243315039 GCA_028641055.1 Alopecurus myosuroides | reverse complement strand
GTGACAACTGAGTGCGATAAAAGACTTTTACAAACATATTTGTTTCATATGATGTAAATATACTCACTATATGATAAAATTTTGAGGCAATTCATAATAAGATGTATGCAAGATAAAAGTTACCTAGGAGTTATGCAAACCATGAAGAGATGCCAACAAACTAATAATAAACAACATGAAGTATATCAATCTGCAGGATTGCAATGCTCATAATAGGGTATGATAAAGTGTACTCGCTTGCCCTTAATAATGGAGCAAAACATAAATTCTAGGGCACTCAAATGAAGACTAGAATTAAAGATATCAAAGATACAAGCATCAAAGTTATACCACAATCAACCGTGTTTTGGGACAAGCACATTACACTAAGATTGACAGCTATGCTCTCAAGAAAGTGCATAAAGTGAGAAGGTGAAGACTCAACATAAAAATAAAAGAAAGTCCCTTCGTAGAGGGAAGCAGGGATTAACTCATGTGCTAGAGCTTTTTATTTTATTAAACAGAGGTATTGAAAACATGTTTTAGAGAGGTTTATGCTATGTCAATGAATGGTAAACAGACAATATAGTACGTCACAAGCCAACTAAACTTCACAAGAGCGGCTCCCATAGAAGGACGCATGTGGATAGAAGGTCATCCCTCTTTCTTTTTTTGTTTACACAATTATGTTTTGACTCAAAAATAGAGGGCAAAAATAGTAAAGAGAATTTGCTGTATTAATTTGGGGTTGGGCACCCCGCTGCCGGCTCTTCTATCATTTGTATAAGCGGATGAAGACACGAGTCCAAGGTGTGAAATCCAATGAACAAGTGAGATAAAGATTCTCTATTTACGTCCTCATGAGCTAAAACAGGGGCACACAACAGGAATAATTTTTCGAAGTCTTTAAAGGTAGCACGGGAGAAATTTACTTAGAGTGGCGGTTAAATACCACATACATAGGTAGGTATGGTGGAAACATTTGGCAAACTTTTTTTTGGGAGTTGGATGCATGAGTAGAGCTCATAATCAGTACAGGTGAAGGCTAGCAATAGACGGGGACCGACAATCAAGAGAGCAACAACTGTCGTAATCATGTTTGCGACAAAACAAATTTAACAGGGGCATAAAAATGATACAAATATTGTGAAGTCATCGAGACTTAATTGACTTTTTGTTTTTAGTCATATGCATGCGTGAACATGTGCCAAGTCGATTCAAGCGAAATAATCAGAGGGAGATACCACAATGTCATACCCTTCTATGAATAAAACAATACAAGCAAACATTCATACGACATGCTATCTTATATTTATAAGTTGGAACTAAACACGTTAGAGCACGAACTACTAAGCATCAATTAAATAACATACACCTTACACGAACAAACTAAGAATGTTCACATGGATGAGTATATGTACAAAAATAAAACAAATAGAGTTCATATCAACCTCTCACCACATCTTGAATCGTCGTAAATCGTCATTATTGCTCTTCACTTGTGGATTGAATAATATAGAATGATAACCAAGTTCCAATGGAGACACGGAATTCCAGTGAACTATGCAACAAACTTTACAAAACCAAAGAAGAACAACAAATATTTTTGGGTTTTCGAATTGAAGAAAAGAACAGAAGGAAACAAGCAAACAATGCAAAATATTTTTGGATTTTTGAATATTAAACCAGAAAGAGAAAAGAAAGCAAACCAACAAAAGAAACTAAAGAAGCAAATAAAGAGAAACAACATAAATATTTTTGGTATTTTTGTGTTTTGAAAATCAAGAACAAAACTATAAAAACAAAAAGAAACGAAACCAAAGGAAAAAAAACGAAGAAAACGAAAACATGGATATACAAAGAACCGACGGAAACATGATATAGAGATGAGTGTGATGTAGGTATACCTCCCCCAAGCTTAGGCTTTTGGCCAAAGTGGAGATCAATCCCAAGGGGACAATGAGGTGGCGCCCCCGTAGTGTGAGAGGGCTAGACGAAATCACTATCGTCCCCCTCTCCGGCATCCTCCCCATCCTGGGGGTGATGCTCAATGTATGCGGCCACCTCACTCTCAGAAAGCATCCATCCTTGCATGTCATTAAGATTAAACAAAAGAGGTGCAGGCAAAAGTAATACTCTATCAGTTTTAGTCACTCTCCACCCGGAATGTTTAGAGAAAGTTATTCCATAAGATAAATTGTTCAGGTGAGCATGTATAGAGAGAGACTTATGTTGAATCATGGAAAAAAGGTCCAGCCTCTCTAAAGGAAACTGCAGGTCTAGAGGGTGTGGCTGAAGGGAATATGCCCGAGAGGCAATAATAAAGTGGTTATTATCTTATTCCTTGTTTATGATGAATGTTTATTTATCATGCTAGAAATGTATTAACCGAAAACGTTGATACATGTGTGTTTAATAAACAAACAATCGTTCCTAGTAAAGCCTCTCTTTTAACTAGCTCGTTGATTAACCGATGATCAAGGTTTCATGATCATGAACATTGGATGTTGTTAATAACGAGGTCATGTCATTAGGAGAATGATGTGATGAACATAAAACAAAACTAAGTATAACAATACAATCAAGTCATTTAGTTTATGTCGTTATGTCTTACATACGAAGTAACCTCATTCCTTAGACCATGAGATCATGTCAATCACTAATACCGGAAGGGTGCTTTGATGTCATCAAACGTCACGCCGTAACAGGGTGACTATAAAGGTGTCGTTGGGTATTCGGAAAGTGTTAGTTGAGGCTCATGGATCAAGAGTGGGATTTTTCTATCCAAATGACGGAGAGATATACTCTGGGCCCTCTCAGTGATATCACATCGATGCCGCTTGCAAGCACGTGACTAGGTCACAAGGATACCATATCACAGAACGAGTAAAAAAGTACTTGTCGGTAACGAGATCGAACTAGGTATGGTTGATACCAATGATCAGATCTCGGACAAGTAAAATATCGCGAGACAAAGGGAATAGTTACGACGTTCATGGTTCACACGATCACGAGAGTCATCGTTGAATATATTGGAGTCATCACGGATCTCCAGATCCCGTTGTTGATTATTAATCGGAGAGGTGTCTCGATCATGTCTATGTTATTCGCGAACCGTAGGGTGACACACTTAAGGTTTGATGAAGCATTTGAGAGGATACGAAATATCAAAGAATGTTTTGGACATCACCGAAATTGTTTCGGGGGAAATTGAAATAGTTCAAGGGGTTTTTGTCGAATGGTTGTTAATGGAATTAACAAATGATTCGAGGTGCTATATGAAAATGTTTCTTAATAGAATTAATGTAACATCCCAAGTATGAAAAATAGCCATTGGAATGTTTGCTCTCTGTTATTTTATGTTTTGCATCATGACATCATGTTCATTGCAATTGTTTTGCTTGTTTTCCATTTGTTTTCCTCTGTTTTCATTTGTTTTCCAATTGTTTTCCTTTGTTTTCTAGTTGAATTTCAAATCAAAATTCAAACCTTTTGTTTCATACTTGTGATGTTACAATTTCCAAAATGATATTTCAAATCAAAACAATCAATTGTTTCCATTAAGGTTGTGATTCCAAAACTATTGTTTTGTTTCTATCAAAAATTCATTTAATACCAAACCTTTTTTCAAATTCAATTAATTTCCAAAACAGCAACCCTTTTGAAAATTATGAAAATGACAAAACCCTTCAATCAATTGTTTCCATTAGATCCCTAAGGTTCAAATATTTAAAGTTGTGGTTTTTAATAGTTCACTTAATCCAAATGTTCTTCAAATTCAAACAAAATTCCAAACAGCAACCCTTTGGAATTATTGCAATTTACCAAAACAAAGTTAAGCAATTTGTTTCAAATAATTTGAGGGTTCAAACCCTTGGAAAATGTTCCTTTTAAATAAATCACCCAATATTCAAAATTCATACAATTTCACTCAAATACAAACAGCAAAATAAATTGATCTTTTTGGAAAACCAAAGTGGGCTTTTGTTGCTATGGTAATTACTAGCTCACACCAATTTTTCCTAAATTTTTACTAACCCCAAAACTCACCCTTTCCTTCCTTTTCATTTTCTGCAAAAAAAAAAAAAAAAACAGAACAAAAATTAATTAAAACAAACAGCACACAGGGAGAGAGAGAAGCCCAGCCCACCTATTTTCCCCTCAGGGCCCAATACCCCTTCAGTCATCTTCTTCCTCGTACGGTCACATATGAAGGTGTCCACGTCGCAGAGAACAGGGAGCAGACGGCCATCCTTCTCCCCCTCCCTCCTATAACTCCAGGAACTCGATGCCCTAGCCCCTAACCCTACCCTAGCTTCCTCTCTTCCCTCTCCCCGCCGTTCTCTCCCTTCTCCCTCTCTTTTCTCTCTGCTCTCTCCTCTCTGTTTTCCCTCTGTACCTGAACCTGCACACCCGAAATCCCCACTTCCTCCGGTGATCGCCGGCCGTCTAGCCCCCCTCCGGCCCGGGCGAGTGGGGGAATGGAAACCCCCCACCGCGGGCTCCCTCTCCACCCCCTAGGCTTGGGCCGGGAGACCTCACCGCGCCGCCGCCGTCCTCCTCAAGCCGCCGGTCGCCACCCCTGCTCCGCCCGACCTGCTCCCTCTGTCCGCTCGAGGTGCGCCTCCCTCTTTTTCCCTCTCGCCTCCTTTCCCTCCTCCCTCTCGGTTAGCACCCGCGCACCACACGCACCCAAGCGCACGGCCGCGGCTCCCCTCCCGTGCTCGCAGCCGCAGATGGCCGCAGCGATCGCTGCCTTTCTTTCTCTCTGTCGCGAGCGCTAACAGAACGTTCAGTTACATGTTCAGTTAAAACAGCCCGAGAGCAACAACTTAACCCCCCCGAGCTTCCCCTTCTGTCAACCAACCGCACCGCACCCCACTGGTCAACACCCCTTGCGCACAGCCTCAGGTCTAGGGTTCGAAACCCCAAAGCCACACCTTTTTTACTGCTTTTTTTTCTTTTCTGCCCAAATTTTCAGAAACTCAGATCTGAGCACTTACTTCTAAAATCAATATCAATTTGAATATCACTCCAATTTGAATGATTCAAAATCCTGTGGATTCATAATTTTGTGGTCCTTCTATTAATGTCAAGTTTGCAACATGTTTCTGTAACAATTTTTGCACTAAATAATTAATTACTGAAAATGCAATAAAAATTGGAAACTTTGGAATTTCATAACTTGAGTTTGCCTCATCCAATTTAAGCAAACTTGGGCTCTAAAAATTTGTCTTAACAAACTCTACACATTGGTATTTTTATTGGACACAATTGAATTAATTTTGAGCATGTTTCCCTCTGTTTACTAAAAATGGCAGAATAAGAATGATTATGGAAAATTGCATAATAAATTCAATAATAACCCAAAAATTATGTTTAATAGCTCAAAATGTTCAGTGAAACATTTGGTACATGTTCTCAACCTTTTCAATGCAATTTGTTACTGTTGTGAATATTTTAAATTGGTGCAATATTTGAAAACTTGTTAAATTCACTTAATTTTGCAAAAATCATAACTTGGGCATAAAAATTCCAAATTCAACAAACTAAATATGTTTTCCAATCAACTTTTCATGTACTTTCCAAATAACAATTTTTTTTGCTGTTTTGAATAATTTAAATTGCTGAAAACAACTGTTTCTTGTTTAATGCATTTAAAATTGCCAAAATAATAACTTGCTCATTTTAAATCCAATTTCAACAAATGAAATATGTTTTCCATGCAAAATTAAACCACCTTTTCAAATATAAAATTTGTTTCATGTTTTGAATAATTAAAATTGGTTAAATGATTTAAACCTTGTTTAAATCATTTAATGTTGTTAAATTCATAACTTGATCAAATTAAATCCTTTTGGGACATATAAAATATGTTTTCCAACCATAAAAGTATAAACTTTTGAAATATGAATTTGGTTTACTGTTTTGAACAAATAAAAATTCAAATAAGTTCATGTTTGAATTAAATTCATTTAATTCTTGCTTAAACTTGTTTAATTCATAAATAATTTAATTGAAATCCTTTTTTCAACAAGTGAAACATGTAATCCACCTAAAATTTGGTGTTCTTTCCAAATATGAACTTGGTTATCTATTTTGAACAATTAAAAGTGGTGAAAACAACAAATGCTTGTGTGACACCTTTAAGGAACCAAAATTCCAACACTTAATAAACAAATTTCCAAACTTGGTAAACCTTATTTCCAATTGGTTCTATTGTTGTTATTTTGCTGTTTTCCTCATCCATGCATCATGCTAATCCACTTTCACCTATTGGTTAGTTGTAAAACAATTGTTTCAACCATAATTCATGGGCTTTCCATATGCAATCCAATTGCATATGGGTCCATTTAAACATGTTATCCTGTCAACTAGTTTATTTCTGATGCATCAATTACATTGACATGCATCATCCCATGTTTGTGCATTATGCCATGTTATTGATTGTTTGTCTCTCTGCGTTGTTTGTTTGCTTCTTCTCGGATACACGACGACGTTGAGACCGACGATACTTACGACACCCCTTCTAAGGATCTAGCTCAGTACCAGGCTGCTGAGTTTGCAGGCAAGTATTCACTCACATGAACCATTGTGTTCCTTTCAACATTGGATACCGATACTTTCCGTTGTCTATTCTGCTAGCCCTATGAATCGTTGCTTCTGTTCGAACCTATCACATGTATCCTTTAACCCTGATATTGCCTCCCCTCCACTCCCATAACCCCGTTGTTTGAGCCCGTGTCTTACTAGCATGCTTAGGGTTGTTTTGCTCGAGTCTGTTACCCGTTACTTTCTGTTACCATATTTTAATTATGTTCTGGGGCTCGATGTTAAACAACAACCTGTTAATCTTGAGGTAATAATAATTTGCTGATAAGGCACCGGCAGGAGGCCCGGCGTGGTTTTGAGGCCTGCTAGTGTCGACCCTAATTAGGAAAAGGGTCTTGTCTACTGATCCATGATGAGCGCACTATCCGCATGTGGGAAGCGAGTATGGGCGCCCCCCTCAATTTGATTCGATTCGCATCTCGTCCAAATCGCCACACTTAGTTCGGGCTATCCATTTGATGCATGCATGTGCAGGTGCGAACCCTTGGCGCCAGGGTGGAACTTTTGTAGTCGGCATTTAGGGCGGCGTGGTCTTAGAGTGCTATGAGGGTCCCCTTATCTTCGTGGGGCTAGATTAGCCGCGCACGCACAGCATGTGGTTCTTTGGGCTTGATGCGAAGAAGAGTTGAGTTGTGTTGAGTGCCTCGCTTGGTGGGTTAGCTCCCCGCCTGGCGGGTCATTCTTACGTGTACGGCCAAATTGGTGCATCCCTGCAGGGTTAAATCTTCTCGAGAAGCCGTGTTTTCCGCGGTTATGGATTACTTGGTGAAAGTACTGGCTAACAAGTACTCAGAACAACTTACACCTAACTAATGATAACTTGACTAGTAATAGGCTTATTGACACAACAATCTGAACCATCACTAATCCAACTGTGTGAGTATCCTCGGATTGCTTCTTTGGATAAGGGGCGAGATCCAGGATGCGTTTTGTTTGGTGGTTAGTTGTTAGTTGGTTCCGATACGCTATCTTATCCCTTTTCTGATAGCCGGAAGTTGTAGCATGTTTCTGTAGTTGGTTAGAGCAGCCAGTTGCAGCATCTTTTATATCCCCTTTCTTCCGTTGAACCCAAAGCATCTGTGCTTGGTGTTGACGGGTTACACTTTGGTGAACTGTGAGTCTTGCTTGCCAGTACGTTTATGTACTGACCCCTTTGGGGCTGTGGTTTCCGCAGACTACGTTTCCGAGGATCCCCATGGTGGCTACTACGTGGAGTATGACGAGACTGCTGACGAGTAGATAGCGGACCCGGGCAGGATCCGAGACTTCATGGATGGGCTCCGTCTTTTCGTTTCCGGCCTCTTAGGCCTATTTGGATCTTGTCTGTACTCAGACCTGTTGGATGCTTCCGCTGTGATCTAATGATGTTATGTTGGGACATGTGTCCTCTGGATGATTGTATTTGCTATCTCTGCTCTAATGAGAGCTATTTGCAACTTATTTCCATCTTTTGTGTCGTAGAGATCTGTTGTGATATCACTTGTTCCAATGCCGTTGACGTACCATGTGTGTATGTTTTGAAGTACGTCGACGGAAGTGTCCTGATTTCTATGGGATGGTTTGCGCAGACGATGGATAGTAGAGAATGGTTGTCACACGTTTACGTGTTGGCCTGCTCATATTGAGATGCGGGTGCCGGTATGCCCCGTAAGCCATTTGTTCTACTATTCAGCGGACTGTGAGTATCCCCTAGAAGTCCGGGTGCGACAAATAACAAATGCTGAAATAAAGAAATAAAAATGTTTTATTTATTTATTAAAGAAAAACCTTTGGATTTTCCAAGTGGGAAATTATGGGAGCATGAGTGGGTGTGAGTGGAGTGTCCACTCACATGAAGAGGGGAAGAGGTGGGGGCACCACATGGATGGATGCACTCCCCCTTGGGCGGCCTCCCCCTCCCATATAAAAGGAGTGTGAGGGCTCCTCCTCCTCACACACTTGTCCCTCCACCCGCTGCTCCATTCCATGGTCTTCGGCTTGGCGAAGCCCTGACCGTGGGTTTCTTCACCACCACCACGCCGTCGTGTTGCTGGAGTTCCAAGGGATCCTCTACTTCCGTTGCCCCGCTGGATCGAGGGAACGGAGGTCTTCATCGAGCTGAACGTGTGACCGATCACGGACGCACCGACTGATTGCAGTGCACATCTTCTCACTCTCGGGGTCGATGTGAGTACGACTACACCAACAACAAGATTCGGTCTTGTAACGCTTAGAGTCTTCGAGGGTATGTTTCTTAAGACTCTTTCTCCTCGTTACTCTTCATCTCCCAAATTAGATCTTGGACCTTTGGGTATCTCTCGCGTAGGAAATTTTTTGTTTTCTATGCAAAATACCCTTTAGTGGCTCCACACCATGCAAAACTAGCAAGCATGAGGCATTAAGACCTCCAAAAATTCTGCCCTTCTCACGGTTAAGTGCGATACGATAAGCAATTAAAGCACCAAAGTTATGAGACCTATCACGTCTTAAGGCCGCTGAGATAAAAGCCAGATCATAAACAGATAGATCGTTGGCAGTTTTTTTAGCTAACACACATTTAGAAATAAAATAAGCGAAGTATCAAATGCTTGGGAGTTGAGTTTCTCGTATTTTACCACTCTCCCCCGTGAAGCTTCTGCCTTGTTAAATCTCCTCATATAAATCCAGTAGTGGTTTAGGCTGCCCTCTTATTTTCTCACATGAACCCCACTATGGCACCTTGATAGCTGCACAAAAATCACTGAAAGGCAAGTCTACAGCTTTATTATAAATTTTGTAATGGACCATAGGGTTAGTCGAAGACCATCTAAAGTGGAAGTTCTGCACCACATACATAGTTAGTTTAACATGTTGGGTAGGTTCATCTTTAATGAAGCGGTCCAATCCTGCATTATGCACAAGAGTACAGAAATCCTGCAGAATTCCCGTAACACGCATGAATTCCTGGCATGGATAGATCGATGGAAACACTATTTCTTCATGGTGCACATGCATGACCTCATGCAACTCCAACTCATGCTGGTTTAGTTGATGCACATTGTGCTCCATCTCTGAAAAAATTTACAATCATCACAAAAATTGATTTCAAGCAACTACAAGGTGGAAACTACCATAGAGACTTATAGGAGATCTAAACATGCATCAAAACTATATTATTTCCACTCAAGTAAAGCATGCAAACTCACATAAGCTGTCACCTACAGTACCAAAATAATCAATAAATACTCCACCTAACAAAATTCTACTTGGATAATCCGAGGAGTCACATACCGGAGAGCAAATGCACCAAATTTCAGCAATAATGATGGGCTGAGCAAAGAGATCAAAACATCCCGAGGAAGAACAGTAAGAACACAGGTTCCAGGAAATGTTTTGAGTTTGTGGGGTGAGAGAGGAATCTTTGGCAGGGAGAGAGTTAGTGGAGGGCCAGGGGGTCCCATGTCGCACCCTGGTTTCTAGAGGATACTCATCGCACGAACTGGAAGTCAGGTGCTTGGATTATGGGGCATACCTGCTCCCACGTCCCAGCTTCCTGGTAGGCCTGCGCTTATGCGCGACAACACAAGCCCTGCTTCCACCGTCGAAGTAAACTATCCGCTAGGAACCTAAGGCACTACTATCGACGTACTTCATATTCAAGCACGCACTGTACGTCAACAGCTTTGAACGAAATGATAGCACAAACTGTCTCTAAGACACAAAAGAATGAAATAAGTTTGCAAATAGCCTTCACTAAGGCAGAGATAGCAAAACACTCATCCAGAGGACACATGTCCCAACATATCATTCATTACATCAGCGGAAGCAAATCAAAGGGGTCTGAGTACAGACAAATCCAAGGCTTAAGAAGCCGGAGAAAATAAAGAAAACGAAGCCCATCCACGTAGGTCCTGGATCCTGCCCGGGGTCCAGCCAACTACTCGTCTGCAGCGTCGTCAAACTCCACGGAGTAGCCATCCTGGTGATCATCGTAGCCGTAGTCGTACTCTGCGTAAACCACAGCCCCAACGGGGTCAGTACATCCAAGTACTGGCAAGCAAGACTCACATTTCATCAAGGAGTTACCCGTCAACACAAGCCGGGATGCTTGGGATCAACGGAAGAAGATAGGTATTATAAAAGCTGCAGCGGCTGCTCTAACCAACTACAGAAGATACTAAAAGTTCCGGCTAATAGAAAAGATAAGATCGAGGAATTGTAACCAACTGAAAAGATAACTTCAAACAAACCCGTCCTGGATCTCGCCCCTTATCCGAAGAAGCAATCCGAGGATAACTCACACCGTTATACTAAGGTGAATCAAGTTATTGTGTGAATAACCTATTACTAGTCAAGTTATTATTCATTGGGTGAAACATGATTGGTATTATGTTTAAGTTGTCCTGAGTACTTGTTAGCCAGTACTTTCACCAAGTAATCCATAACCGCGGAAAACACGGCTTCTCGAGAAGATTTATCCCTGCAGGGGTGCACCATAGTAACCGTACACGTAAGAATATCCCGCCAGATGGGAATCAAACCCACCAAGCGAGACACTCAACACAACCAACTGTTCTTCGCATCAAGCCCAAAGCACCGCGTGCTGTGCGTGCGCGGCTAATCGAGCCCCCCGAAGAAAAGGAGGACCCTCATAGCACTGGAAGACCACGCCGCCCTAAATGCCGACTACAAAAGTTCCACCCTGGCCTCGGGTTCGTACCTGCATATGATGCAGCAAATGGAAAGCCCGAACTAGTACGGCGATTTGGACGAGATGCGAATCGAGTCAAGTTGAGGGGGGCGCCCATACTCGCTTCCCACATGCGGGTAGTGCGCTCATCATGGATCAGTAGACAAGACCCTTTTCCTATTAGGGTCGACACTAGCAGGCCTCAAAACCACAAAGGGCCTCCTGCCGGTGCCTTATCATCAAGTTATTATTAACAGTAGCATTAACAGGATTGATTGTTTAACATTCGAGCCCCCGGGACGGTAACAAATATTAATAGCACGATAGTAAAAGAAGTAACCGACAACAGGCTCGAGCAAAAGCAACCCTAAGCATGCTAGATGAGAACAGGCACAAACAAAGGCTGTAGGTAAGGAGGTGAGGCAATATCATTGGTTCAGGGAATCATGTGATGGGTTCGGAGAATAGCAACGATACATAGGGCTAGCAGAAATAGACAAAAGGATAGTATCGACAACAAGTGTGGAAGAGAACTCGATGATTCATGTGAGTGATAACTTGCCTGGAAGCTCAGCAGCCGGGTACTGGGCTAGGTCCTGGGTAGTGGTGTCGTAAGGCTCGTCGGTACCAACGTAGTCGTCTAAGCGAGAAGAAGCAAAAACAACAACAAAGGAAGACGGCAATCAATACATGGCATAAGTGCACAAACATTGGATGATGCATGTCATGTTAATAGATGCACCAAAATAAATTACTTGATATGAAACACAAGTTTAAATGGCTTCCATATGCAAAGAATTGCATATGGGAAACCCATGCCTTAGAGTTGAATTAATTGTTCTACCACTAAGCATTAGGTGTAGTTGAGTTAGCATGATGCATGCATGATGAGGAACAATAAGATAACAAGTTAATTGCAATTGGAATGATAGTTAACCATTTTAGAAACATTAATAAGTTTGGAAATTATTGGTACTTAATGGTGTTAAACAAGTAGTGGTTGTTACCAACAAGTTAAAGTGTGCAAAACAAATAACAAATTTGATATTTTAAAAGGTTATCAAATTTTAGTTGGATTACATGTTTCACATTTTGAAATTGGACTTTGGATTAATTAATTAGGAATTAAACAATATTAAACAATTTTTAATTGCATTAACAAGAATTAAATGGTTTAGGCAATTTTAATTATTCAAAAAAGAAAACAAAAATTATATTTGAATAGCTTATTTAAAATGGTATGGAAAACATATTTCATTTGCATTTATTGGATTTATCAATAATTAGTTATGGAATTTACAAATTAACATTTGAAATATTTAAATTTGAAGTTTAAATGCATTTGAAGTTTTCAAAACAGTGCACAAATGGATATTTGGAAAGTGTAGGAAATTTGGATCAAGATTCATATAAAGTTTGTATTTATTGGAATTATGAAACAAAAGATATGGAATTTCAAAGTTTGGTTGTAATTCTGTTTATTAAAAGAAATTTGGGATTTTTGAATTGCGCAGAAAAAAAACGTTTGTTACTCAGCCTCAAGCTACCCCCTGCCACTGCGCAGTGGGCCAGTGACACCGTGGCACTGCGCAAGTGCTGGCGTGGCCACGGGGTCGCTGACAGTGGGCCAGGAGCAGTGGAAACAATTCCACAAAAAAGTGGGGCGTGCGGGCTCGAACCCGTGCCCTGGCGCTGCGCGCACAAGCTCAGTACCGCTGCGCTGCGATTCAGTCTTTGACAGAAAGGGGAACTGAAACAGGTTATTGTTCAGTTGGTTAACTGAATCGCTGTCGAGCAAACATTTGCTCGTCCGTCAGACGGTGATCGCCGGAGTTGAGGCAACGCTGCGCTCGTTGCGGTGGTGCGTGGACATGCAGATGGAAGCGCACAGATGCAGAGAAGGGAGGAGGAGCCACAGGTTGCTCACCACCGTTGGAGACGAAGCAGAGCTCGACGGTGACGAGTTGCTGACGACGAGGTGACGACGGTGGCCGCGGAGAAGTTGAGGACGTCGCCGTCGAGGTAGAGGTCCTCCAGGCGAACTCCGGTGTCCAAGACGTAGAGGAAGGCGCGGGCTATCGATTCCAGCAAACGATTGGGGCGAATAACTACTGCAACGTCGACGATAAGCTTGGGTTCAGTTCATGGTGGCGCGGTGGACGGAACAGAAGAAGATCGCGGCGAAGATCTGAGGGTTACCTTGGTTCCTTCTGGTGTCCAAGAGGGAGAAGGGAGAACGGGGAAACGTTTGCAGGTGGTTGGCAGCTAGGTGGGAGCGATGCGCGGCGGCGCCATGGAGTTCTTCAGAGCAGCTGCCGCCGGCGAGGTTGCAGCAGAGGAGAAATCCGTCGAGATGGATGCGATTAGCGGCGGCGGAGTGAAGAGCAGGGAAGACCTAGGGCTAGGGTGGTACGGGGGTGCCCTAGGCGTGCTTTTATAGGCGGGGAAAGCGACGGTGGCCGCCGGAGTCGCGCCGGGGTCGCGGTGGCGCCGCGGAGATCGCTGCCGTACAAGATCAGAACGCAGGCACGATTTTTGAAGCGGTACGGTGCGTTTAGAGCGGGCTGGGTCGCGCGTTAGGTGGCTTAGGTGGGCTTGGGCCAGCTTAGCTGCCGCGCGCTGCGTAGGTTAGCTGCTTTTTTTTTTTTCCTTCTGTTTTTTTTTTTTTGTAGCTTTAGCTTTTGGATAAAAAAGATAGGTTTTTGCTTAGATAAAATTTTGGAAAAAATTTGGATAAATTCTTTAGTTGAAATACAACCACTTGGTAGTTTTGGTTTTCAAAAAGTTGAGAGTTTGCTTGCTGTTTTAAAATGGAGCCAATTTAATGGAATTTTGCAATAATCATTAATATTAGAAAATAAAGCCATTTTCAATAAGGTTTCCCCTAGGGTTAGAAGTGATTTAAAGAATTCCAATTAGTGGTGAACTTTATGGATTCAAAAGTGTATTGATATGAGAAATTGTTTGACTTTGGAAATGATTTGGAAATAATTGATTAATTTGGTTATTTGAATTGAGCAACAATTTAATAGTTGATTCAAAAAGAAAATAATTGGAAGCAATTGATGTTTTTTATTTGCAAATCTTTATTTGAAAGAAAGGTAACAGACAAGTGTGAAAACAAAGGTTGATTAAGTTTGGCTTTTATTATGAAAACAATGCAAACAGAAATAAATATGGGGATGATGACATGATGCATTGCTTAAAATAAAACAAGAAGTAAAACAACTAGGGGTTTTCATACTTGGATGTTACAAAACGCCCCCCCTTGAAGGAATCGCGCCCCGAGATTCCCTACTGAGAAATGAAAAGGTCCGGATACTTCTTGCGAAGATCCTCTTCAGTCTCCCACGTTGCCTCTTTATCGGAATGATGCGACCATTGGACTTTCAAGAACTTGGTGCTCTTGTTGCGAGTCTTACGCTCGGTCTCATCGAGAATACGAACAGGGTGCTCCTCATAAGAAAGATCATCTTGCAGTTCGATAGAATCATGATCAACTGCACGATCTGGATCCTTGAAGCACTTCTTGAGTTGTGACACGTGGAACACATCGTGCACCTTGGATAGTTTTTCTGGAAGTTCAAGACGATAAGCATTTTCTGCACGCCTCGAAAGAATGTTGAAAGGACCAATGTATCTTGGTGCAAGCTTTCCTTTCACACCGAAACGATGAGTACCTCTGAGGGGAGTTACACGGAGATATGCCTTGTCACCAGGTGCATAGATCATATCCCTGTGCTTGCTATCATAATAGCTCTTCTGACGAGACTGAGCAATCCTGAGATTGTCACGAATGATACGAACTTTCTCCTCGGCTTCCTTAACAATGTCAGGGCCTAAGAGTGAACGTTCACCAGCTCCAGACCAATTGATTGGACTCCTGCATCTGCGACCATACAGTGCCTCAAAAGGTGCCATGCCTAGGCTTGCCTGGTAGCTGTTGTTGTAGGAGAATTCAGCATATGGAAGGCAATCCTCCCATTTCATGCCAAAGGAGAGACCACATGCTCTGAGCATATCCTCGAGAATCTGATTGACTCTTTCGACTTGCCCCTGAGACTGAGGGTGATAAGCTGTGCTGAACAGAAGTTTAGTGCCCAATGCTTCTTGAAAGCTTTTCCAGAAATGAGAAGTGAAGATGCTTCCACGATCTGAGCTTATTTCCAATGGAACACCATGAAGAGGAACAACCTTTGCTGTGTAGAGCTCTGCTAACTGGCTAGCTGAGATAGTTTCCTTTACAGCATAGAAGTGAGCAACCTTAGTGAGACGATCAATAACAACGAAGATTGCATCGTTGCCCTTTTTGGACTTTGGAAACCCAGTAACGAAGTCCATTTCAATCATGTCCCACTTCCACTCAGGAATTTTCAGAGGTTGGAGTAGACCTGCTGTTTTCTGATGGACTGCCTTAACACGTTGACAAACGTCGCATTCAGAAACGTATTGAGCAATTTCACGTTTCATGCCAGGCCACCAATACAGAGTCTTGAGATCCTGGTACATCTTTGTACTTCCAGGGTGAATGGATAGGGGAGTTTCATGAGCCTCCTTGAGAATGATATCCTTGAGACTTTGAATCTGAGGAACTGCAATGCGTCCTTCGAAGAACACAGTTCCCTTGTCATCAATTGAGAAGGACTTGAACTTATAATTGCCCTCCTTGATGTGCTCTACAATCTTCTTGATTTCATTATCACGAAGTTGTTCAGAATGAATCTTGTCCTCGAGAGTTGGACTGGCTGTCAAGCTAGCAAGGTATCCTTCAGGAACAAGACCAAGGTTCAGCTTCTGGAATTCTTCATGAAGTGGAGGTTGGCTGTCCATGATCATGAGATTGTTGCAATAAGATTTGCGACTGAGAGCATCGGCCATAACATTAGCCTTGCCCGGAGTGTAAGAAATGGTGAGATCGAAGTCCTTGATCTTTTCAATCCATCTCCTTTGCCTGAGGTTTAGATCTGGTTGAGTGAAGATGTATTTCAGACTCTTGTGATCGGAAAAGATTTCAGTTTTGTTACCCAACAAGTATTGTCTCCATTTCTTGAGGGCAAACACAACTGCTGCAAGTTCAAGATCATGAGTGGGATAGTTTTGCTCATGTGGGTTCAACTGACGTGAAGCATAAGCCACAACTTGACGTTCTTTCATAAGAACTGCTCCTAAGCCTTGGAGAGATGCATCACAGAATATCTGGAAAGGTTTGGTGGTATCTGGACCAACCAGAACTGGGGTGGAAGTGAGTTTAGTCTTCAGGAGGTTGAAACTCTCATCACACTGTGGAGTCCAAATGAACTTTTTGTCCTTCTTGGTGAGATCAGTGAGAGGTTTGGCTATCTTGGAAAAGTTTTGGACGAAACGACGGCAATAGCTAGCCAAGCCAAGAAAACTTCTGACTTGCTTCACCGTCTTAGGGGGTTTCCAATCAACAATTGCCTTAACCTTTTCAGGATCAATGGCAATGCCTTGGCAGAGATGATATGACCAAGATATGCAACTTCTGGAATCCAGAACTCACATTTGGAATACTTGGCATATAGACGATGCTCGCGAAGTTTCATGAGAGTGAGACGAAGGTGTTCTCCATGCTCTTCCTCGGATTTTGAGTAGACTAGGATGTCATCAAGATATACCACAACGAACTTGTCGAGGTATTCATGGAAGACAGAATTCATGAGTCTTGAGAACGTTGCCGGTGCATTGGTGAGACCAAAGGACATTACGGTGTATTCATATAGACCGTAGCGAGTGGTGAAGGCTGTTTTTGGAATATCTTCCTTTCTGATCTTTATCTGATGGTACCCCATCCTCAAGTCCAACTTTGAGAATATTGAGGCTCCAGCAAGTTGATCAAAAAGATCATCGATACGAGGAATTGGATACTTGTTCTTGATAGTTTTCTCGTTGAGAGGACGATAGTCCACCACGAGTCTTTTAGTTTGGTCCTTCTTGGCTACGAACAGAGTTGGGCAACCCCAAGTGGAGGAACTAGGCTGAATGTAACCTTTCTCCATATACATATCGATTTGCTCCTTCAACAACTTCAGTTCAGGAGGAGCTATCTTGTATGGATGCTTAGAGATTGGAGCAGTACCTGGTTCAAGCTCGATCACGAACTCAACTGCTCTGTCCGGAGGCATCCCTGGCAACTCTTCTGGAAAGACGTCAGGGAATTCACAAACCACCGGAACATTTTCAAGCAGAGGTAGAGGTTTAGCATCGAGAGTGTAAATCTGGATGGGGCTTGATTCATTTGGAGAATAGACTATCTGGCCAGCAGGGTGGAAGAGAGTTATTGACTTCTTAGCACAGTCAATCGTAGCTTTATTGGCCTTCAACCAATCCATGCCAAGGATGACATCAATGTCAGAATTTCCAAGCAGGATGAGGGAAGCAAGGAATATGTGACCTCCAATTAAGATCTGATTCTCATGACTGATCTTGGAAGTTTGCATAGTTGCTCCAGGGGAGTTTACTACTAGCGGGGAACCCAAACCAACAAAGGGGAGTTTACTTGTTGCCGCAAAGATTTTTGACACAAAGGAATGCGATGCTCCGGTATCAAACAACACTTTAGCTGGGTTAGAGTTTACGGGTAATGTACCGAGAACAACGTCGGCAGATTCCTCAGCTGTGTCAACCTTGACGTGGTTCACCCTTGCGGTCCTCCCAACAGGCCTGTTGTTGGTGTTGAAGGCCTTATGCGGAGGAGCGCGGACCATCGCCTGGTTGGTGTTGGGGCGAGGTGGTGGAGGAGGCAGCATCCTCTGAGTGCACTTATCTGCGTAGTGCCCAGTCTCCTTGCACTTGAAGCAAGTGACGACACGAGGAGGATCTGGCCTTGGCTGCGCCACTGGAAACCTCTGCCCATGCATCTGAGCTGGGTTGGGTGGGCGGGGACCAAATCCTGGTGAAGCTTGGGCATTTGGAGCCCTAGTGACAGCACTGTTTGGCACCCAGATGCGGCGCTTCTGCGGAGGGGTGGTCATGTTGGAGGAGGAACCACCCTCACGCGAGTGCTTGCGCGACTCTTCGAACGCCTTGCGCCCATTCTCCTCATTGAGCGCGGTGTTCACGAGCTCGACGAAGTCCTTGCACTTGATGTTTGTGAGAGCGTACTTCAGTTCCGGGTTAAAACCTCGGCGGAACCTTGCCATCTTCTTGGTCTCAGTAGACACCTCGTCTCCAGCATACCGAGCGAGGCGATTGAACTCGTTCTGGTAGCCGATGACGTCGAGCTTGCCCTGCTTCAGCGAGCAAAACTCTTCACGCATCCTCTCCATGAGACCATCGGGGATGTGGTACTTCAGGAAAGCCTCCTTGAAGCAACCCCAAGTGATAGGATAGCCAGCTCTCATGGCCTGGTAGTTCTCCCACCACGAGGCTGCCTGACCCTTCAGTAGGTAAGCAGCATAGTTCACCTTGTCCTCTTCCG
The DNA here is from genome assembly GCA_028641055.1 of Alopecurus myosuroides. Lineage (NCBI taxonomy): Eukaryota > Viridiplantae > Streptophyta > Magnoliopsida > Poales > Poaceae > Alopecurus > Alopecurus myosuroides. Next base: position 243,296,362 of record CM054060.1, on the reverse strand, counting down.
CAACATGAGCAATCTCCAGGGCTCTTGCTATGTCACGGATCCAGTCATCAGCATCCAGCGGCTCGCGTGTTGCCACGAAAGCCTTGGGACCCACACTGAGGAAGTCCTTGATGGTGACCCTTGGAGCATTCTGGTGGTGGTGGTTCTGGTGGTTCTGAACCTGGACCATCTGAGCCATGACCTGAGTCATCTGAGTCAAGAGCTCAGCGATCGGCGGTGGCTCAGGCGTGTTCCTTGTTGGAGGCATCCTGAATTGAAATTCATTTTAGCACAACAATAGGAAGGGATAAACTCAGCAACCGAAAGAGAGATTATTCCGACGCATGAATAGATAACCAACAGGTACATCATAGATTCGAGTACATCAGAATCTCACATGTTCAAATACATCAGAATATCCAAAAGACCAATACATGGTTCGAAAACGAAAGGATAAACTAGACACAGCTAGTAACGGATACATCGGTACTCCCATGCTCATCACGCAGGACGGCGGCGAGTACAGCGAGGAGGAGTCCGCTCACGGAAGTAAGTATCACGACGATCCATGTAGATAGGAACTGCTCGGAGAGGGACCTTCGGTGTGGTGAAGTAGAAAGCATCCTCTCCCTGTGCCCCAAAGAGAGGGATACCAGTGTAACCTGCTCCAAGGTTGAGAAGTGGACCCCTGATCGGCTCGTAACCTCCAGCATCTGGCAGAGGAAAACCCGCTGGCTGAGTGAAACGCGCGAAGCGCTCGTCTCCAACGAAGTCTGTGGTGTACGTCGCCAGACGAGTGAGAGCAAGGTGGAGCTGCTCCCTGACTGAGGCTAACTCCTGAGTAAGTGAGGAAGCAACGGCGTCACTGTGCCTGACGAACTGAGCAGTGGTCTGCAGCCTGGAGCTATCAGTCTCGTAGGTATCCATGTCGCGGTGGACAGTGAAGTGAACTCCCGCTGCCGTGATGTAACCACGGGGGATGTGACGAAAATTGGACTTATCAAACCCCCAGTAGTCAGCACGTAGTACAGTGAGACCCACATACGCGACCTGCTGCACTGCCATGTCCACAGTGGTACCTACTGCCTCGTAGCGGTGGACTATGCTCCTGCCATCATCCGACACAATGTAGACGATGGCTCGGTAGAAAGTCTGGTCGAACTCGCGCTGGTGCTCGTAGACCTGGTACTCTGGTGCCCAACGGAACCCCAGATAGGTAACCATGTCCCTCAGCGTCTCCGGAAAACCGGCAGTGTCCTCACAACGGGTCATCCGCACCACCTGCGGGTAGTAGCTGAGACCCATCTGCAGATTATTTTGGGAATTTGATTAGACTCCGGTAGAAACAATGGAAGTGGAAACAACAACAAGTTTCAATGGACGATAGGTTCTTGAGAGAAAGCATGATATTGAAGCAACATCGGGAAAACGAGACCAAAAACCTGAGGTACTAAGGAGAACCCAAAACACGTGAAATCCTAACTTGAAAGTTTAGGTGAGAACAGAAAACAACGTTGCACTTCCTAACCAGAAAAGGGTGGGTGGGTGGGGAAAGAAGAAAAATGGCAGAATTCCTACTCTCACGCTTCATTTTTCCTATGTAGCTACAAAATAGTTTCTAGACTCAACCGCGACCAGTAAAAAGGGATCCTACAGGCAGACAGGCTCTGATACCATTTGTCGCACCCCGGTTTCTAGAGGATACTCATCGCACGAACTGGAAGTCAGGTGCTTGGATTATGGGGCATACCTGCTCCCACGTCCCAGCTTCCTGGTAGGCATGCGCTTATGCGCGACAACACAAGCCCTGCTTCCACCGTCGAAGTAAACTATCCGCTAGGAACCTAAGGCACTACTGTCGACGTACTTCATATTCAAGCACGCACTGTACGTCAACAGCTTTGAACGAAATGATAGCACAAACTGTCTCTAAGACACAAAAGAATGAAATAAGTTTGCAAATAGCCTTCACTAAGGCAGAGATAGCAAAACACTCATCCAGAGGACACATGTCCCAACATATCATTCATTACATCAGCGGAAGCAAATCAAAGGGGTCTGAGTACAGACAAATCCAAGGCTTAAGAAGCCGGAGAAAATAAAGAAAACGAAGCCCATCCACGTAGGTCCTGGATCCTGCCCGGGGTCCAGCCAACTACTCGTCTGCAGCGTCGTCAAACTCCACGAAGTAGCCATCCTGGTGATCATCGTAGCCGTAGTCGTACTCTGCGTAAACCACAGCCCCAACGGGGTCAGTACATCCAAGTACTGGCAAGCAAGACTCACATTTCATCAAGGAGTTACCCGTCAACACAAGCCGGGATGCTTGGGATCAACGGAAGAAGATAGGTATTATAAAAGCTGCAGCGGCTGCTCTAACCAACTACAGAAGATACTAAAAGTTCCGGCTAATAGAAAAGATAAGATCGAGGAATTGTAACCAACTGAAAAGATAACTTCAAACAAACCCGTCCTGGATCTCGCCCCTTATCCGAAGAAGAAATCCGAGGATAACTCACACCGTTATACTAAGGTGAATCAAGTTATTGTGTGAATAACCTATTACTAGTCAAGTTATTATTCATTGGGTGAAACATGATTGGTATTATGTTTAAGTTGTCCTGAGTACTTGTTAGCCAGTACTTTCACCAAGTAATCCATAACCGCGGAAAACACGGCTTCTCGAGAAGATTTATCCCTGCAGGGGTGCACCATAGTAACCGTACACGTAAGAATATCCCGCCAGATGGGAATCAAACCCACCAAGCGAGACACTCAACACAACCAACTGTTCTTCGCATCAAGCCCAAAGCACCGCGTGCTGTGCGTGCGCGGCTAATCGAGCCCCCCGAAGAAAAGGAGGACCCTCATAGCACTGGAAGACCACGCCGCCCTAAATGCCGACTACAAAAGTTCCACCCTGGCCTCGGGTTCGTACCTGCATATGATGCAGCAAATGGAAAGCCCGAACTAGTACGGCGATTTGGACGAGATGCGAATCGAGTCAAGTTGAGGGGGGCGCCCATACTCGCTTCCCACATGCGGGTAGTGCGCTCATCATGGATCAGTAGACAAGACCCTTTTCCTATTAGGGTCGATACTAGCAGGCCTCAAAACCACAAAGGGCCTCCTGCCGGTGCCTTATCATCAAGTTATTATTAACAGTAGCATTAACAGGATTGATTGTTTAACATTCGAGCCCCCGGGACGGTAACAAATATTAATAGCACGATAGTAAAATAAGTAACCGACAACAGGCTCGAGCAAAAGCAACCCTAAGCATGCTAGATGAGAACAGGCACAAACAAAGGCTGTAGGTAAGGAGGTGAGGCAATATCATTGGTTCAGGGAATCATGTGATGGGTTCGGAGAATAGCAACGATACATAGGGCTAGCAGAAATAGACAAAAGGATAGTATCGACAACAAGTGTGGAAGAGAACTCGATGATTCATGTGAGTGATAACTTGCCTGGAAGCTCAGCAGCCGGGTACTGGGCTAGGTCCTGGGTAGTGGTGTCGTAAGGCTCGTCGGTACCAACGTAGTCGTCTAAGCGAGAAGAAGCAAAAACAACAACAAAGGAAGACGGCAATCAATACATGGCATAAGTGCACAAACATTGGATGGTGCATGTCATGTTAATAGATGCACCAAAATAAATTACTTGATATGAAACACAAGTTTAAATGGCTTCCATATGCAAAGAATTGCATATGGGAAACCCATGCCTTAGAGTTGAATTAATTGTTCTACCACTAAGCATTAGGTGTAGTTGAGTTAGCATGATGCATGCATGATGAGGAACAATAAGATAACAAGTTAATTGCAATTGGAATGATAGTTAACCATTTTAGAAACATTAATAAGTTTGGAAATTATTGGTACTTAATGGTGTTAAACAAGTAGTGGTTGTTACCAACAAGTTAAAGTGTGCAAAACAAATAACAAATTTGATATTTGAAAAGGTTATCAAATTTTAGTTGGATTACATGTTTCACATTTTGAAATTGGACTTTGGATTAATTAATTAGGAATTAAATAATATTAAACAATTTTTTATTGCATTAACAAGAATTAAATGGTTTAGGCAATTTTAATTATTCAAAACAGAAAACAAAAATTATATTTGAATAGCTTATTTAAAATGGTATGGAAAACATATTTCATTTGCATTTATTGGATTTATCAATAATTAGTTATGGAATTTACAAATTAACATTTGAAATATTTAAATTTGAAGTTTAAATGCATTTGAAGTTTTCAAAACAGTGCACAAATGGATATTTGGAAAGTGTAGGAAATTTGGATCAAGATTCATATAAAGTTTGTATTTATTGGAATTATGAAACAAAAGATATGGAATTTCAAAGTTTGGTTGTAATTCTGTTTATTAAAAGAAATTTGGGATTTTTGAATTGCGCAGAAAAAAAACGTTTGTTACTCAGCCTCAAGCTACCCCCTGCCACTGCGCAGTGGGCCAGTGACAGCGTGGCACTGCGCAAGCGCTGGCGTGGCCACGGGGTCGCTGACAGTGGGCCAGGAGCAGTGGAAACAATTCCACAAAAAAGTGGGGCGTGCGGGCTCGAACCCGTGCCCTGGCGCTGCGCGCACAAGCTCAGTACCGCTGCGCTGCGATTCAGTCTTTGACAGAAAGGGGAACTGAAACAGGTTATTGTTCAGTTGGTTAACTGAATCGCTGTCGAGCAAACATTTGCTCGTCCGTCAGACGGTGATCGCCGGAGTTGAGGCAACGATGCGCTCGTTGCGGTGGTGCGTGGACATGCAGATGGAAGCGCACAGATGCAGAGAAGGGAGGAGGAGCCACAGGTTGCTCACCACCGTTGGAGACGAAGCAGAGCTCGACGGTGACGAGTTGCTGACGACGAGGTGACGACGGTGGCCGCGGAGAAGTTGAGGACGTCGCCGTCGAGGTAGAGGTCCTCCAGGCGAACTCCGGTGTCCAAGACGTAGAGGAAGGCGCGGGCTATCGATTCCAGCAAACGATTGGGGCGAATAACTACTGCAACGTCGACGATAAGCTTGGGTTCAGTTCATGGTGGCGCGGTGGCCGGAACAGAAGAAGATCGCGGCGAAGATCTGAGGGTTACCTTGGTTCCTTCTGGTGTCCAAGAGGGAGAAGGGAGAACGGGGAAACGTTTGCAGGTGGTTGGCAGCTAGGTGGGAGCGATGCGTGGCGGCGCCATGGAGTTCTTCAGAGCAGCTGCCGCCGGCGAGGTTGCAGCAGAGGAGAAATCCGTCGAGATGGATGCGATTAGCGGCGGCGGAGTGAAGAGCAGGGAAGACCTAGGGCTAGGGTGGTACGGGGGTGCCCTAGGCGTGCTTTTATAGGCGGGGAAAGCGACGGTGGCCGCCGGAGTCACGCCGGGGTCGCGGTGGCGCCGCGGAGATCGCTGCCGTACAAGATCAGAACGCAGGCACGATTTTTGAAGCGGTACGGTGCGTTTAGAGCGGGCTGGGTCGCGCGTTAGGTGGCTTAGGTGGGCTTGGGCCAGCTTAGCTGCCGCGCGCTGCGTAGGTTAGCTGCTTTTTTATTTTTTTTTCCTTCTGTTTTTTTTTTGTAGCTTTAGCTTTTGGATAAAAAAGATAGGTTTTTTGCTTAGATAAAATTTTGGAAAAAATTTGGATAAATTCTTTAGTTGAAATACAACCACTTGGTAGTTTTGGTTTTCAAAAAGTTGAGAGTTTGCTTGCTGTTTTAAAATGGAGCCAATTTAATGGAATTTTGCAATAATCATTAATATTAGAAAATAAAGCCATTTTCAATAGGGTTTCCCCTAGGGTTAGAAGTGATTTAAAGAATTCCAATTAGTGGTGAACTTTATGGATTCAAAAGTGTATTGATCTGAGAAATTGTTTGACTTTGGAAATGATTTGGAAATAATTGATTAATTTGGTTATTTGAATTGAGCAACAATTTAATAGTTGATTCAAAAAGAAAATAATTGGAAGCAATTGATGTTTTTGATTTGCAAATCTTTATTTGAAAGAAAGGTAACAGATAAGTGTGAAAACAAAGGTTGATTAAGTTTGGCTTTTATTATGAAAACAATGCAAACAGAAATAAATATGGGGATGATGACATGATGCATTGCTTAAAATAAAACAAGAAGTAAAACAACTAGGGGTTTTCATACTTGGATGTTACATCCCACGCCATGACCAGGCGCCACCAGGGGGCAGGCCGCGCCCCCCTATGGTGTGCCTGACTGGTGGGTCCCCCTGGGGTCTCCCAGGTTGCTCTCTGCCTCATTTTTGACATAAAAATTTATTATAATTTTTTTGGAATTTTTTGAGAAACTTCATTTTTGAGGTATTTTCAGAATTTAATAATTAATTGAAACCCAGAAAAACAAATGTGGAAACGTGGAAAACAAAACCAAAACCATAACTACAGAGGTTCTAAGACACTCCAAAAGGCAAATAACCAAAGAAAACAAAGGTGGAAGTGGTGAAAACAACAATGTGGATGGTGAAAACATGCATAACCATAGTAATCATAGTGAAAACATGAGGAAAACATGACTATGGATGATGGAAAACATTATTATGCTAACGTAGCAAGGTGATAACATGGTGAAAACATAATGGGGAAGGTGAAAACATAGTGAAAACATTGTCCTCTTCATTCAAAATCATTTTGTTAACAAGGGTGATCAAGTCTTGTTACGAGAACAATTTTTATATGAAGCAAAACTTTGCATATCACTAAATAATTATGTTACCTCAACCTTGATAGACATAGTGCCAATCATAATAATTTCATATTCTTTTGGTGGCTTTGGAATGGGATAATAAAATTATCCAATCTTGATGGTCTCAGTATTTTCTATTGAATTTAGACCATACATTTTATCAATCTTCTTGGGAAAATAAACAGTATGCTCTTTATCATTAACATTAAAAGTTACTTTTCCTTGATTGCAATCAATAACAGCCCCTGCATTGTTAAGAAAAGGTGTCCCAAGAATAATATACATATTATTATCTTCAAGCATTTCCAACACAATAAAGTCAGTTAATATAAAACAACAAGTAGCAACTTGAACAGGAACATTCTCACATATACCAACAGGAATAGCAGTAGACTTATCATCCATTTGCAAATATATATCAGGGTGTATCAATTTTTCAAGAGAGAGCCTCTTTTAGAGAGAAAAGGCATAACACTAACTCCAGCACCCAAGTCACATAAAGCAGTTCTAACATAATTATTTTTAATAGAACAAGGGATAGTAGGAATATCAGGATCTCCAAGCTTATTTGGAGCCTTGCCATTGAAAGAGTAATTAGCAAGCATAGTGTAAATCTCCTCATTAGGAATATTCCTCTTGTTAGAGACAATATCTTTCATATATTTAGAATAATGAGGGAGTTTAATATCATCAGTAAAAGGGATTTGCAAAAACAGAGGTTTCATCCACTCACAAAACTTGTTATAATGTTCTTCTTCCTTTGGTTTGTGTTTCTTATTAGGAAAAGGCATTGCGTTTTATACCCAAGGCTCTCTTTCATTACCATGTTTATTAGCAATGAAATCCTCCTCAGTATACTTTGCAGTTTTAGTTTGCTTTTCAGGTTCAGCTACAGTTTCTTATTTATCACAAGCATCACTTTTATCATTACCACTTTCAGTTTCAGCATCACAAATAGATATGCTATTAGGATCTTTAGCAGGTTCAGGAGATTCTACAACATTTTTTGTCTTTTCTTCTTTTTCTTAGAAGGAGACGTATTGTTTTTAGGTTGCTGAGAATCTTGTTCAATTCTTTTAGGATGTCCTTCAGGATACAAGGGGTCCTGAGTAGAAACACCACTTCTAGAAATTATTTCACAAACATGTTTTTCTCTAGAAGCATTAGCTAGCATATCTTTTTGCACTTTAGTGAGTAGATCAATTTAAGTTTGAATGATATGAAAATGTTTAACAAGTATTTTAACATCATTAGAGGTTCTCTCAATAATACGATGCAAATTATCAATAGCTCTAGAGTTTTCCATAAGGTGATTTTGCACTCTCATATTAAAGTTGTCTTTCTTAAGAACATAATTATCAAATTCATCTAAGCATTGATCAGGTGGTTTAGAGTAAGGAATATCTCTATTATCAAAGTATTGGAGGAAGTGTACCTAAACTGTTGATGGATGAGGAATACGCTTACATAATTCTTCTATAGGAGGTAAATTCTTCACATATTCAGATTTAATACCCCTCTCTATAAGATATTTATTGGCTTCCTTCATCACTTCATCATTTAATTCAATCATCCCTCTCTTCTTTGGTGTTGGTATTGGTGTTGGCTCTACTGTAGGTGTAGGCTCGGGTATATTCCAATCATCATTATTTTTGGCTATTTTAGCCATTAATTCCTCAGCTTCTTCTAGAGTTCTTTTCCTGAAAACACAACCAACACAACTATCCAGGTATGTCCTAGATTCAACAGTTAGTCCATTATAAAATATATCTAGGAGCTCATTTTTAGGTAATGGATAGCCAGGGCTAGCTCTTATCACAGAACAAAACCTTGTCCAAGATTCAGGCAATTTCTCTCCTTCAATTTGCTCAAAAATAAAGATGTCATGCACAACAACATGTTGGGCACTAGCAGGAAAATATTTTTGAAAGAAAGCATTAACCAAATCCATAGGACTAGTAATAGATCCAGGTAACAGATTGTTAAACCAAGTTTTAGCTTCATCTTTCAATGAGAAAGGGAAGATCTTGGTAACAAAATAAGTACGCAACTTGGTATCATCAGAAAATAAACTACTCAAAGATGAAAGCTCATTCATGTGTTCCATAGCACTTTTACTTTCAGTTCCACAAAAAGGTTCCTTCTCAACAATATATATGTAAGATAAATCTAGAGATAAATCATAATCTTTGTCTCTAATGTATATGGGAGATGTGGCAAACTTAGCATCAAGAGAAGATTTATATTTCACAACATGTCTTGCAAGAAGACTCTTAAGAGCACTTGCACTAGTAGTAGCTTGAGCTTCCTTAATAAAATCATCATTAAGTTAAATATAGGTTTCATCAAGATCATCAATAGGTTCAGGTGAATTAATAGCCGTACCAATATTTTCAACAAGAATTTTAGCACTTTCAATTCGTTTGGATTTAGCAATTGTAGCATCTTGGAAAAGACCTAGTGAACCAGTATCATCAAGCATAGTAGAAGCATCATCAAAAGTATCAGAAGCATTTTCACACTCAACAGAAGTAACAATACGTGTAGCATGTGGTGGAATAAGAAGCTTACTCATAACAAACAGTGAATCAAGAAAAGTAGAGGTGTTCAGAGTTGTAACTCTCCTTGTAGTGGATGGTAATATAGGAACTTTGCCATCATGAGTCTTGCCCATGATGAAAGGCTTGCAGCAAACAATACCACGGTCAAGTGAGAAAATAAATGAATCTATGTTCCCCGACAACGGCGCTAGAAAATAGTCTTGATGATCCACAAGTATAAGGGATCGCAACAGTCTTCGAGGGAAGTAAAACCCAAATTTATTGATTCGACACAAGGGGAGTCAAAGAATATTTATAAGCCTTAACAACTGAGTGCTAGTTCAGCTGCACCTGAAAGTAGACTTGCTTACAACAATTTATCAGTGGTAACAGTTTTATACCAGCATTAGTAGTAAAATAACATCAGGAATAAAATAGTAACAACAGTAGAAATCGCGGGAAACAGCAGGATGGGAGTACCATAGACATAGAGGGAATGGATGAACGGGCGTTGCATGGATAACATAGGTCATGTAATAATCTAAACATGGGCATTGCAGATAATAATAATAATAATAGTAAAGAATCCAAATTCTAGGCAAACCATAGGCATGTGTTCCAATATAGTCATACGTGCTCGCAATGAGAAACTTGCACAACATCTTTTGTCCTACCAGCCCGTTGCAGCGGGGCCTCAAGGGAAACTAATGGTAATTAAGGTTCTCCTTTTAATAAAGCACCGGAGCAAAGCATTAACACTCCGTGAACATACGTGATCCTCACATCAAAACCACCCCCTCCGGTTGTCCCAATTTCTGTCACTTTGGGGCCTCGAGTTCCAGACAATGACATGTGTAAACAACTTGCATATATGATTAAGAAACATAATTATACTGATTGTAGCGTCCCAACTTTTAATAAAGCTGGAATAGTTTTGTTAAGTGCTAGCCCTGGATCAATGCTAGCACCACAGTACATAATTCAAAGTATATTTACACAAGTATCAATTATTACAACGAAAATCCAGAGTAGCCAAGTATAACTTCATTACAACTTCCATAGTCGTGATGACTAGCTAAACCTCAAAATAAATAAAGCAGAAACATGATAGAAATGAGCCTCCATCTTTAGCATGCGCCACAGGAATATTCCTCATCCGAGTTACCTGCACATTGGAATAGGCATCCCTGAAGGAGAATCGGTACAAAAAATGTACTGGCAAATGACTTTGGTGGATATAAATGAAAAGTCTATGCTACATGCATTTATGTCTTGGTGGAGTTCTAGTTTTTACAGAAAGCAAATTTTATCCTAACACTTTCGTAAAATAGTCTTCTCTTTTCAGAAGTTGGCACGATAGGATTGAGGCCTATATGCACCACAGAACATTAATTCCTTAGTCAAATTTTACTTCTTAAAAACTTGATGTTGAGACTCTTCCATCCATCCTTGTCCAGCTGCTCGAAGTTGTCCATCACCAAGGACACGGCTAAGTACTTAGTTTTTGACTCTATAGAGGTTGTACACTTTCACCTTAAGCCTCAATTAGCCCAAACATCCTATACACGCTGAGTGCATTACGGAAAGGAGAAAATTGAGACAAGACCTTTCAGAAGGAGAATTCAACCTTACTAGCAAGACCCGTTCCACCTATAATTCTACTACATCTTCTTGTCAAGCCAACAAGTTGAACTCACACAACTTCCTTGGTCAAGACAGAGTCCGTTGTCTTAAGGCTGCACGGGAAGCTTCTAAACTTGGAGGGACTTAGAAATCTCTTTGCCCCTGGGTGGCAATCCACAAGTGAATGCCTCAAGTTCAACCCTTGGAAAAGGGCCCTGAGGAAACACTCAACTCTCATCATCCCTGCAACCAGTCCACCCAGGTGTTTCATTGGGGTTAAGTACTTCCTCAATAGCTAGAAAATATATTTTTGTACCATGGCTAAGTACTTATATATATTAGGCATAGGAGCCACGAAATTTATCAAGGGAAAGTGGCTAAATATACTACTAAGGGAAAGGCATAGCAATAATAACTTAGAGAAAAAAACACCTATCATGCATACTACTTCAAAAATACTCTAATGCACTTAGGAAAAATATGGGGTGGTTTATGAATGTCACTTCCCTTGGTAGCATGATGAACAAGCACAGCAACAGTCACAAGAAAGGTCTTGCTCCTCCTCACAATCTAAAACAAGCAAAAACAAGACCAACATAAACACACAATTCACTAACTCAAAACATAAAACATGTATGCATGTTATGCCATGAAAAATGATGCACAAAAATTATAACAACTGGCTATGTCTCTCCTCAGGTTATTCCACTAGAATCTTTCTTTCACATCCATGTACATTTTGGTATTACCTGGATGTATTGAGTAAGATGTTTCATGGGCTTCTTGCGGGGTTAACTTTCTAAGGTCAGCGTCATTGGCTATGCAGACTCGTTTCTCAAACCATAAGGTTCCTTGCTCATCTTTAAGAAAACCCTTAGCTTTTCCTGCTCTCAAGTTGACCTTGATTTCTTCTATATATTTGTCTCCCTTCTAGGCTTTGCGTATCTTGTCCATCAGAGTTGGTTGTACTACTAATGATGCTACGAAACCTTCTGGCACTACTTCCAATATGAGGTCCCTGAATCACTTAAATAGATCTTTGGGTAACTCTCATGTTGTGAGGCCATTCACATAGACCTCTTGACTCAGAGCATCAGCTACAACGTTAGCCTTTCCGGGATGATATTGCAAACTGAGATCATAGTCTTTAATGAGTTCTAACCATCTCCTCTGTCTCATGTTTAGCTCCTTTTGGGTAAAGATGTACTTCAAACTTTTATTATTAGTGAAGACTTCACATCGTTTCCCCATCAAATAGTGTCTCCGTGTTTTCAAGGCATGTACTACAGAAGCTAACTCAAGATCATGTGTGGGATAATTAACTTCATGCTTCTTGAGTTGTCTAGAGGCATAGGATGCTACTCTTCCTCCCTGCATCAAAACGCTTCCAAGGCCTTGGCATGAGGCATCGCAATATACTTGGAATTCTTTCTCTAAGTCTGGTAAGCACAAAACTAGGGTTGACACTAGACGTTTCCTCAATTCTTGGAAACTGGTTTCACATGCCACATTCCACTCGAACTTCTTCTCCTTCTTGGAAAAGTTCTCAATGAACGTGCGGTAATAACCTGCTAAGCCCAAGAAACTACGAATCTCGCCAACATTCTTGGGTGGTTCCCAATCTATCACTGCAGAAAACTTGGAAGGATCAACAGCAATTCCCTCCTTTGATACTATGTGTCCAAGAAATCCAACTTCACTTAGCCAAAATTCACATTTGCTAAACTTGGCATATACTGCATGTAAAATGCATAGATGAATTTTGCATATTTTCACATGGTTTTCTATTACATATTGCATCATATAAGGGTATAATTCAATGTTTTATAGTATTTTGGGGTTAAATTACAAAGTCCCCCAACTCTTATGGAATTAACCCTGCCTGTCAGAAACCCCGTTTTCTATATTTTTGACGTTTCAGGGGGCAAACTTCCGCGAAATCACCTGAAAGTCTGCGGGGGTCATTTTCTTGGAAGGATAAGACTTGCGGGCAAAGGATCCACGAGAATTGGGCAAGGAGGCCCAAAAGAGGACCCTCCACGCGGCCAGATTCCTTGGCCGCGTAAGAGGCCCCCTTTTGGCCCCTGTGGCCCCAATTCCTTCCATCTTCGACTTACCGACTCCGTCTTGACCTAAAACCGACTATAAAAAGGGTCCCCCGTACCCTTACGGAGAGGAGCACCGCCGAAACACCGAAACAGAGACCAGAAGTTCCAGATTGGAGGGGGAAAACTCCGGCGGGGCGCCGCCGGTGTGATCTTCTACCCCTCCAACGTCATCTCCATCGACATCTCCATGAAGAGGGAGTAGTCCACCCCAGGGCTATGGGTTTGTGGAAGTAGCACTTGTATCTCTCTCTCTATGTGCTTCACTAATTAGATCCGTATGAGCTGCCTCACATGATTACGGGCACCGTTGTAATTCCTATGTGGTGGATCTTTTCTATGAGTTATTGAATCTGAGATTGCAATTGTTTCTCTTGAGTTATTTGAGTAGATGTATCTTATGTACCCCGTTCTTATTTGCTATCTTTGATCAATCTAGTTCTTGAGAGCGTGTGTAGGGTGATGGGTGCATTAGTTGGAGTAACGGGGGGTGGCTAGTGCTGTGAAAGTGACAGAAGTTCAGCGATCCACTTAGGTTTTGTTAAACCTTTCTTAGTTACCTCACTAGGGATAAAAAGGAGTACCTTGTTACCGGGGATTTGAAGTGACACTAATCAATCTCCATGACTAGATCTAGCAAGTTCTTACTTCAACTTCATGTCACATTGCTTAAAGCTATACTCTGGTTTTTCCTTAATATCGAGGTGTTATGATTTATTTCGCATCTTGGTGGAGTATAAGAGGGATCAATATGACCGTAGAGATCTCTATGCTAGGACGTGATGCCCATATGAAAGTACTCAATGTTAAACATGTTATTGTAATCTCACATGTAATTCTTTATGTACACCGTCTACCACTTTATTTGAGAGAATGCAAGTGTGAAACCATGAACCCCGGTCCTATTTTAATTATAAGAAAACACTCTAGTTACTTTGCTGCAATTTACTTTACTTGCACTTTACTTTACTTGCATCTCCAATTCGAATTTACATTATCTCCATCACCACTTGCATCACAAAAATACAAAAACAATCCATTGCATATTTATTTTCTCATTTGCATTTAGTAGTAGATTTAATTATTGCACATTTACTTTCAGTTTTGCATTGCAATTTAGAAGTCTCACACCTTGTGCTTGACAACCACTTGGTGAGGTTGAGGGCACAAAATTCTCTACTTGTTTGCAGGATCCTGGAGGAAGCTTGGAAGACAACTGTTGAAATACTGGCTCCCCAAAGTTCGATATAAACCCTCGAGTCACCCTCATGGGGAAGAAGGCTTGCCACTAGCTACACACTCTGCACTTGGAGTCTCAACCTAGCCATCAAGCGTTTTTCTGGCGCCGTTTCCGGGGAGCCATAGGTGAAGGGGTTGTCCAAGGGAGCTCACAAGAAGTCTTCATCACCAACAAGGTGTGCAAACACCTAAGCTTGGGGAGGTTGCACCTACGTGAGTGCCGTCCTTTCTATCTCCACCTTCTTTCAAGTAGATTGTTTTGTTTCTTGTCTTGTTTTTGTTTTTGTTTTGTTTTTGTTCTTGTTTTTGTTTTGTCTTGCATATTTTATTTTAGTTTGCATTTTAGTTTTGCATTTAGTTATCTAGTTTATTTTGGTATTTCGAATTTGCCTAGTTACTTTACTTTTCAGTTTTGCATAAAAAATTAAAAAACTACATAAAAACTGTTAAAATGGGTGATAGAACTAAATTAAGTGACTACACAAATACACCCAATGACCAATTCATTGCTAGGCCAATTACTACACCTGAAATACAAGTTGAAAGCTGTGAAGTAAGTCCTAGTTTATTTAATTTAATTACTAGAGAGCAATTTGGTGGTAGTGCTATGGAGGATGCCTCTATGCATCTTCATGATTTCATGGAAATATGTGATATGCAAAAAATTAAAAATGTGGAAAGTAGTGTTTTAAAACTGAAATTATTTCCTTTTTCACTTAGAGGAAAGGCTAAAGAATGGTTACTTTCACTACCTACAGCTAGTATAAAGTCTTGGGATGATTTAAAAGAAGCTTTCATTAAGAAATATTATCCTCCCGTTAAAATTTTGCAAAATAGGAATAATATCCTCTCATTTAGGCAAAATGATAATGAACATGTAGCCATGGCATGGGATAGAATTAAATTAATTCTTAGAACATTCCCATCACATGGAGTAAATGAATGGACCATACTACACTCTTTTTATAATGGTCTAAACCACATGTCTAGAAATATACTTGATTCTGCTGCTGGAGGTGCCTTTATGAGTAAAACTGTAGGAGAGGATAAGAGCATATTAGAAAGCATATTGAAAAATTATAGTCAATGGAATACTGAAAGAGCACCCAATCCCACTAAGAAAATAAACTCAATTGAAGAAACCAATGATTTGTCTTCTAAAATGGACACTATTCTTGCTTTTATTAATAAACAAAATATGGAGAATGTGCCTTTGCAGGAGCTAGTTGGTAGTAATTCTGAAAGTGTGGATGTTAATTTTGTTAGGAATTATGGTAGCAATGGTTTTGGTAATGCTTACAATTCATATAGTAAACCTCCTTATGTGCCAAATAAACCTTTTGTTCCATATCCTAATGCTAATGAAAATAAGTGGAATCCTTCTAGTGAAATTTCTGAATCTAATAAATTGCTTATGGAACAAGTTGCTAGTCACAATGCTATGATACATTAGTTAAATAAGTCTATTGCATCCATTAGTAGTGATATTAAAGGATTGCAACTTCAATCCTCGAATTTAGATAAAGCATTGTCAAAATTAGCTGATAATCAAGCAACTCTATTAAGCATGTCAGCAGGAAAGCCACAAGCACAACCTAGTGTAGGAATGAATTCTATTACTATTTCTGCTCCTATTATTGATCATATTGCTGAGAATACAAGTGAGCATGTCCCTACTAGCTTAGAAGAAACCTTGAATGAAATAGTGAAGTACCCTGAATATTTACTTCCATATATGTCTTATCTTGCTAGCAAAGATGAAATTAGTCCTCATGAATCAAGCATGCTAGCTAAATTAGAGAGTAAAGTAGAGGAAATTATGATGCTTACTGAAATTAAGCATCCATTGCTTGATTTATAAAAAAGTAGCTTGCAAGAACTTATTGCTACTCTACAAAAATTTGCTAGTGATCCCACTATAAATGTTAATCAACCTGGCTTTAGATCTTATATTGCTAATCACGTCTTGCAAGAAAAAATTGCTAGGTAGAAGAATGAGGCCATGATACCTCCTAAGCTTTGGGATGCATGGATCCCCAAGGTGCTAGTTTCAATTGGAAAAGAAATTCACCATGCTATGTTAGATCTAGGTTCTAGTGTATCTGTACTCTCTAAAGAATTATATGAATTGCTAGAACTAGAAAATTTAGAAAAGTGCTCAAGTGAATTTGTCCTTTCTGATAACTCTACTAAACATGCTATAGGACAAGTGAAAGATGTTATGATTGAATTGCACATGACTTTTGTACCCGTTGATTTCATTATTATGGATATGGGGGATAAATCCCCTAGTCCTATTATTTTGGGTAGACCTTTTCTTCGTACTACAGGTGCAATCATAGACTCCAAGGAAGGGAATATCAAGTTTCAGTTCCCTCACAAGAAAAGCATGGATCACTTCCCAAGGAAGAGGGGCACGCTGAAGAACAAGCTCCCTCATGAGCTTTATCCCTCTTGATTATCAAGTAAGTAAAGCCTAGCTATATGGCTATAAAGAAAGCGTTTTACGGGAGGCAACCCGGTTGTTTTTGTTTTGATTTTACTAGTGTCCTCTTGCTGTCTAAAGAGATTAGTTTTTTTGTTTTAATTCTGGAGTTTTCAATAAAGAGTCAAGTCAAACCCATTTGGACTTATAAGTTGCTATCCTAGTGCATGAAATTTCTGTTTCAGCAGGAGTCTGTTAATCGTATGATTTTACTTTTTTATTGGTATTTCGGATTGAGCTAATTTTTTAGTATGTTCTGCAACTTTTTGTCCTCTGTAAGCACAAAATTTGGCTTAATTTTTTGACGAGTCCAGGTTAGGGAAAAACGTTCGTTTTGCTGCTGTTGCTTTTCTGGACAGATTCTGCCTTCTTTTGTTTTATGCACTTTTTGGACTTGGGAATCGAATTTCCATGATTCTTTAAAGCAATAGAGTGAACATACAACATAATGAACCTTATTGTCTATCTACTGGAGCATTTGATTTGGAATTTTTCACAGCAAGCATGTGATTTGTTTGTCCTTGCTAATGTCACCCCACAGAAAAAGAATGGGAGAAACATGTTTTGTGAAGTTTTTTCACAGGGAATAGAGGAGCTGCGCCTCAAGACATCCAAGAATGGTGAAAGCCATAAGCTTGGGGATGTGATGAACACCCCACTGGAGCTACACTCTTTTGGTTAGCACACGTCTACTTTCTGTTTTTCGAAGCAAAGCATTTATCGTAGAGACTTGAAGCGTCTAGTTTTTGTTTTTATTTTTGTTTTGATAAGACCACCACCATCATTTTATATGAGTTTGAGCTACTGGAGTTTGGGGTTGGAATGTATTGGATGCTAGTATTATGACTTGGAATAGGGATGCCATGGTTGATTTGAAGAGCTACATATGTTTGCATGATTTTATAGGCTTTTTATGTGTAGAAATTTGCAATAATGTTGTCTTGAGCTATCTCTTATTCATGTCCTTGATGTTAATTGCTGGTTTATTTAGTTTGTCATGGAATGAGTAGTTCTATGGACATATGCATGCATATTATCTGGTCAACTATCTCCCTCTTGCTAGCCCAAAAATTTAAAAATTCCAACAAGTAAAAACTTGTCTCCAACACTCCTTAGCCAAGTATTTCCAGTGAGTCCACCATATCTTCCCATTAGCTTCATTGCTATTCCGAGTATGTTCACCGTGTTATTGTGTTATTTATGTTCTAAATTAAGATATTCACTTTATTAGTTTTCATGGGTTGAACTTGGGATAGGACTCTCACGAACTTTTGAAGGCACACTTTACTTTTTATGCATCTAATAAACATGACCCAATAATGGGAGCCACAAGTTTTGCGTTTGACAAGTGTGTGGTTGGGAGCTAGCTATAAACATGTATCACCGGAAAGCTTTCAACATTGCACAAAAAATTTACATTTGGTTGATATCATGTACTTTTGTTTTTGGACTCCTGCCATGCCGAAATGAAATAGAGGAATAGTAAGTTTTGATGAGTAAGTATCTATATGACTAGAGAAACGCATTGGGCCGCTAACCCAAGCCATGCTTATCATGGTGGAAATTTACTTACAGCTTGAGTGACTCTACAACACATCCTATAATAAAATAAGAAGCTATGCATAATAGTGAATGAAAATAAAAAGGATGATGAGTCTACTCCGTTTGTTCATCTTGTCACTGTAACATGGGCTTGTTTCAATGTCACGGGGCAAGAGGTACCTCTTTGCGGTTCTCTATGATGTCATTAATACTTATTATGATTGTACAAAGCTTATTAGGAATCTTAAGTTGAGTAATCATGGAGTAGGTTTTCACACTCACGGGGCATGAGGCTTTCAACCACCTTGTCATTCTCATTAATTCAATACTCACAATTTTAAGATGCTAGTGATAAAGGGGAAATGAGAGTCCTAGATCAATGGATACCACATTTCAATTAGTAATTTTAGTTGAATAATTTAGAGGCTAAATAAGACTTGATCATGTTTTACCTCTACTCAATTTTCTCCAAAGTGTCCACCATATTTTCTATTCTCCATTATGCTATTCTTTGACCAATATAGGATTTTATTTTTCATTTTGTGTATGCATTTGGTCCATAGTGCTTTTATTTCATTATACACTTTGTGAACTTTCATGAAGCATCTTTGCTTGCATTTTTGATATTTCTTACAACATGAATTGTATATTGCTACTCATTTCTAGTATTAATCATTTGATTATATGTAGCATGAATAATCCTCCTTGATATCCCATGATTGTTTCAATATGCAAAACCCATCTTAGTTTTATCACCTTCATACTCGAGGACGAGCATGGGTTAAGCTTGGGGATGTTGATGCATGTAAAATGCATAGATGAATTTTGCATATTTTCACATGGTTTTCTATTACATATTGCATCATATAATGGTATAATTCAATGTTTTATAGTATTTTGGGGTTAAATTACAAAGTCCCCCAACTCTTATGGAATTAACCCTGCCTGTCAGAAACCCCATTTTCTATATTTTTGACGTTTCAGGGGGCAAACTTTCGTGAAATCAC
Source organism: Alopecurus myosuroides (assembly GCA_028641055.1). Taxonomy (NCBI): domain Eukaryota; kingdom Viridiplantae; phylum Streptophyta; class Magnoliopsida; order Poales; family Poaceae; genus Alopecurus; species Alopecurus myosuroides. Next base: position 243,277,130 of record CM054060.1, on the reverse strand, counting down.
CTGAAAATCTGCGGGGGTCATTTTCTTGGAAGGAGAAGACTTGCGGGCGAAGGATCCACGAGAATTGGGCAAGGAGGCCCAAAAGAGGACCCTCCACGCGGCCAGATTCCTTGGCTGCGTGGGAGGCCCCTTTTGGCCCCTGTGGCCCCAATTCCTTCCATCTTCGACTTACCGACTCCGTCTTGACCTAAAACCGACTATAAAAAGGGCCCCCCGTACCCTTACGGAGAGGAGCGCCGCCGAAACACCGAAACAGAGACCAGAAGTTCCAGATTGGAGGGGGGAACTCCGGCGGGGTGCCGCCGGTGTGATCTTCTACCCCTCCAACGTCATCTCCATCGACACCTCCATGAAGAGGGAGTAGTCCACCCCAGGGCTATGGGTTTGTGGAAGTAGCACTTGTATCTCTCTCTCTCTTTCTCTATGTGCTTCACTAATTAGATCCATATGAGCTGCCTCACATGATTACGGGCACCGTTGTAATTCCTATGTGGTGGATCTTTTCTATGAGTTATTGAATCTGAGATTGCAATTGTTTCTCTTGAGTTATTTGAGTAGATGTATCTTATGTACCGAGTTCTTATTTGATAGTTTTGATCAATCTAGTTCTTGAGAGCGTGTGTGGGGTGATGGGTGCATTAGTTGGAGTAACAGGGGGTGGCTAGTGCTGTGAAAGTGACAGAAGTTCAGCGATCCACTTAGGTTTTGTAAATCCTTTCTTAGTTACCTCACTAGGGATAAAAAGGAGTACCTTGTTACCGGGGATTTGAAGTGACACTAATCAATCTCCATGACTAGATCTAGCAAGTTCTTACTTCAACTTCATGTCACATTGCTTAAAGCTATACTCTGGTTTTTCCTTAATTATCGAGGTGTTATGATTTATTTCGCATCTTGGTGGAGTATAAGAGGGATCAATATGACCGTAGAGATCTCTATGCTAGGACGTGATGCCCATATGAATGTACTCAATGTTAAACATGTTATTGTAATCTCACATGTAATTCTTTATGTACACCGTCTACCACTTTATTTGAGAGAATGCAAGTGTGAAACCATGAACCCCGGTCCTATTTTAATTATAAGAAAACACTCTAGTTACTTTGCTGCAATTTAATTTACTTGCATCTCCAATTCGAATTTACATTATCTCCATCACCACTTGCATCACAAAAATACAAAAACAATCCATTGCATATTTATTTTCTCATTTGCATTTAGTAGTAGATTTAATTATTGCACATTTACTTTCAGTTCTGCATTGCAATTTAGAAGTCTCACACCTTGTGCTTGACAACCACTTGGTGAGGTTGAGGGCACAAAATTCTCTACTTGTTTGCAGGATCCTGGAGGAAGCTTGGAAGACAACTGCTGAAATACTGGCTCCCCAAGAGTTCGATATAAACCCTCGAGTCACCCTCGTGGGGAAGAAGGCTTGCCACTAGCTACACACTCTGCACTTGGAGTCTCAACCTAGCCATCAGCATAATGTTTGTGTTCTCTAAGCTTTTCCAAGATTAGACGAAGATGTTTCTCATGCTCCTTGTTGCTCTTCGAATAGATTAGTATGTCGTCAATGAAGACTGCGACAAACTTATCAAGAAATTCCATGAACACTTTATTCATCATGTTCATGAAGTAAGATGGGGCATTGGTTAAACAAATGGCATCACTTTATACTCATAGGATCCATACCTAGTGACAAAGGTTGTCTTAGGTATACCATACTCCCTAATCCTCGGTTGGAAATATCCTGATCGAAGATCAATCTTAGAAAACACACATGTTCCTTCTAGTTGATCAAACATATCATTGATTATGGGCAGAGGGTACTTGTTCTTGATAGTCACTTCATTCCGATTACGGTAGTCCATAACCAAACGCTGACTCTTGTCCTTCTTTTCTACGAACAAAACTGGTGCTCCCCATGGTGACAAAATCTCTTGGATGAATCCTTCCCCAACTGCTCTTCCAGTTGTTTCTTAAGTTCTTTCAGCTCATCGGTGGACATGGGGTAAGGTCTCTTTACTATGGGTCCAGTGCCTGGTAGCAGATCAATAAGAAATCCCACATCCCTATCAAGTGGCATCCCTTGTAACTCATCTGGGAATACATCGGGGTACTCCCTTACTATGGGGACTTGGTCTACGCTAATCCCCTTAAGAGAATTGAGCCTAATCCCTTTTGGCTTCAACTGGGATCTGTATCTAATCATTTTTCCTTCTGGGGTTATAAGCGAAATAGCTCTATCCACACAGTCGATGATTCCAGCAAAATTGGTCATCCAGTCCATACCTAGAATAACATCTAGACCTTGGGACTCTAGTATCACTAGATGGGTTGGAAAACAATATGTACCAATCTCCAAGATGAGATTCTGACATCTCGCATTAACAAACATATCTCCTCCTGGAGAACTCACTCTAATGGTTCTGCCTATGGTTTCCGTGGGTATCCCATTTTTATTGACAAAAGTTCTCGATATGAATGAATATGATGCTCCAGTATCAAACAATACCAATGTTGTAAAAGAGTTGAGTAGGAACGTACCGATCATAGACTTTGGTTCATCCATCACCTCCTCTATGTTGATGTGATTCGCATGTCCCTTCTGGAATGGGTTTGGCTTGGTATTCTCATCGGCCTTCCTCTCTGGGCAATCAGTCGCATAATGTCCATTGTTTTTGCACTTGAAACACATAACCTGAGACAGACCCCTCTTGGCCTCTGAATTGGGACGAGGTTGACCATTGCCATGGTTGTGACCATTGTGATTATTTCCTCTATAACCTCCATTGTTAATTTTGAATCCCCCATTACGGTGGTGGCCCTGATGCCTGTGGCCATTACCATTGTTGTGGTGACTTCCATGATTGTGAAAGACATGGACACCATTGCCTTCAGAGAAATGATGTTTCTTGTGTGAGGACTCTGAATAAACTTTACTTGCATTGAACTTTCTCTTTTTGTTTTCTTCCTTCTTCATATTGTTGTCCAGAGTGATCGCTTGATCTAACAATGATTGATAATTTGGAGCATATGCCACAGATAAGGGTATCTTTAGTTCCCCCTTAAGACCATCGAGGAAATTTTCCCTCCTCTTTGCATCAGTGTCAACATCCTATGGTGCATACCTTGATAGTGAGTAGAAATCATCCATGTACTCCTTCAGACTTCTACCTCCTTGCTTTAAGTTGTGGAATTCCTCCTTCTTCACTTTCATGGTTCCAGAGGAGATGTGAGCATTGCGAAACCCTTCCTTGAAAGCATCCCAAGTCATGCCTTCCAGCGGATGGGTAACTTGGTAGGTCTCCCACCACATAGCAGCAGGTCCTTCCAGCAAGTGAGCGGCGAATCTCACCTTTTCAGCATATGTGCATTCACAAGTTACTAGGTCCTTGTTGATTGAGTGAAGCCAATCATCCGCCACGATGGGCTCAACAGCAGAGGAGAACTTGCCAGGCCTTAGCCTCGGGAACCTGGTAAGTCTGTCCATTGTGGTGGTGGCGGCGGTGGATTGTTTTTGTTGTTGTTGTTGGCTGCTGCAATAAATTGTGCCATCATTTGCATGAGTTGAGTCTGAGCGGCCAGCATCTGTTGCATTGCATCATTGTTTTCCTTGTTGTTGTTGTTGGGATCACGACGGGGAGGCATCTGTAGGGGTTTTTAGCATGGGTAAGTAAAATATAGATTAGAACTATGGAGAGTATGTTTCCTACCCCTGCACAAAGCAACAAACCAAGCAAAAAAGAGGCAAGGACTTAAAAACTTTTGTTGCCCAAATGTAAATTTCGAAATTTGGTCAATTAAAATGATAAACTTAAGCAAAACAACAAAGTTTGCAAACCAAACACTCCATCATTGCCATACCACAAATTGGTAGGTCAATACTTTAAAAAAAACGTGAGCTAACGAAAGAATAAAGACATGGTGGTCCAGCTGCTAAGACTACTCGTCCATGGCTTCAACTTCCTCTTCTACTTCCTCGAGTGAAAAACCTTATTTATCGAGAAAATCCTTGAGCTCCTTCAATTCCTTCTCTAGGGCTTCATTCTTCTCTTCTAGGGCTTCCTTCTCTTGCAACTTCCTCTTGAGTTCCTTCGTCTCCAACTCTAAGGCTTCAAACTTCTTTTGTAGCGTTCTCTTCTCACCGCGTAGTCTAGCCATTATGTCACAATCTACATCTAATTGTACCCCCTAAATTTCGACCTCCTCCTTTAGCTCTCTAATCTTCTTGTCCCTCACCTTGTTTCACTTCTCTTGGTTTTTAAACTTCTGGTCTTGTGCATTGAACTTCTCCTCTTGTTCCTTGAACCTTTCCTCTTGCGCATTGAACTTATCTTCTTGTGTCTTCGTTGCCTCTTCTCCTTCCATGACCTTCTTCTCCATCTCCTTGATTTGGCCGAGTAGCTCATCGTTCTCTAGTAGCTCGGAGATCTTATCAACCTCAAGGTCCTTGAGGTGATGTTATAGGTCCTGAAGATACCAGACTAAGGGGTTGTGTTTTGTCTCCCTGTCTGTGAGGAGGGGATGTCCGTTCTCATCACGCCTTTCGAGTTCATGCGAAAATTGGTCCTTCAGCTCTTGATGGTATTTTCCGCAAAGACGTCCGGTCAACTCTTGCATGGCAACGTTGAGGCCCTTCTCCATGGAGTCACTAAGTGGCTTGAACTAGATGTCTTTAGTAGCTTCACGCCCAGGTTGAAGGAGTTTGACACACCATAAGCCTTCCTTGTGGAACTTCCTTAGTTGCATTGCTTTGTTTGAAGGGATGGGTAGTGCCAACACTTCTACAATCTCCAGAAAGTAGCCTCCAGAGCGTGTGCCCTCGAAGTCTTCGATGGTGTTGAAGTTGACGATCGACATCTTTATGTTAGAAGAATAAAATATAAGCCATCGTAAATAAGGTAAACGAGTACTACGATAGTAGTGCATAAATACTTAGAAAAAATATAAGTCATACTTTAAAGTGGTCGAATTTTATTAACAACTCAAAAGGGGCTTTCCAAACCTAAGGGATCAAACCTACATGCAACACTTTGCTCTGATACCATTTTGTAGCATCCCAACTTTTAATAAAGTTGGAATACATGTGTTAAGTGCTAGTCCCTGGATGATTTCGAGCACCACAGTGCAAAATTCAAAGTATCTTTGCAGAAGTATCAATTATTACAACGAAAATCCAGAGTAGCCAAGTATAATTTTATTACAACTTGCATATTCTTGATGACTATCTAAACCTCAAAGTAAATAAAGCAGAAACATGCTAGCAATGAGCCTCCATCTTCAGCATGCGCCACAGGCATTCATGTTGAATGTAGACTCGAGTCCAACAACTTAATATTCCTCATCCGAGTTACCTGCACATTGGAATATGCAGTCCCGAAGGAGAATCAGTACAAACAATGTACTTGCAAGTGACTTTGGTGGATATAAATGACAAGTCTATGCTACATGCATTTATGGCTTGGTGGAGTTCTAGCTTTTGCAGAAAGAAAATTTTCTCCTAACACTTTAGTAAATAGTTTTATCTTTTCAAAAGTTGGCACCATAGGATTGAGGCCTATATGCACCACAAAACATTAATTCCTTAGTAAAATTTTACTTCTTCAAAACTTGATGTTGAGACTCTTCCATCCATCCTTGTCCAGCTGCTCGAAGTTGTCCATCACCAAGGACACGGCTAAGTACTTAGTTTTTGACTCTGCAAAGGTTGTGCACTTTCACCTTAAGCCTCAATTAGCCCAAACATACTATACACGCTGAGTGCATTAAGGAAAGGAGAGAATTGAGACAAGACCTTTCATAAGGAGAATTCAACCTTACTAGCAACACCTGTTCCACCTATAATTCTGCTACATCTTCTTGTCAAACTGGCGAGTTGAACTCACACAACTTCCTTGGTCAAGACAGAGCCCATTGTCTTAAGGCTGCACGGGAAGCTTCTAAACTTGGAGGGACTTAGAAATCTCTTTGCCTTTGGGTGGAAATCCACAAGTGAATGCCTCAAGTTCAACCCTTGGAAAAGGGCCCTGAGGCAACACTTAACTCTCATCATCCCTGCAACCAGTCCACCCAGATGTTTCATTGGGGTTAAGTACTTAGAAAATTTTCCTCAATAGCTAGAAAATAAATTTTTGTACCATGTCTAAGTACTTATATATATTAGGCATAGGACCCACGAAATTTATCAAAGGAAAGTGGCTAAATATACTACTAAGGGAAAGGCATAGCAATAATAACTTAGAGAAAAATCCCTATCATGCATACTACTTCAAAAATACTCTAATGCACTTAGGAAAAATATGGGGTGGTTTATGAATGTCACTTCCCTTGGTAGCATGATGAACAAGCACATCAACAGTCACAAGAAAGGTCTTGCTCCTCCTCACGATCTAAAACAAGCAAAAACAAGACCAACATAAACACACAATTCACTAACTCAAAACATAAAACATGTATGCATGCTATGCCATGAAAAATGATGCACAAAAATTATAACAGCTCCAATTTCTATCAATAAGGTTCTATGGTGTTATTTATATGAGCACAATGCATGGAAAAACAAAACAAGCACTTGATCATAAATTTAAACATTAATAGGGTTCCAAAAAGGCCATAAACTTGCTAGACTGTTTTTTGCCACGAATATTGATTCAAGGAAAATTGCCTCTGCTTCTACTGCGTAGGGGACAACCAGATAAAACTATAGCAATTGGATTTACTCAAAAAAACATTATAAAACACAAGTTATAAGCAATATAGTGAAAACACAGATCTGTGAATAACATGTGTGTGCACGTGGCAAAAACAATTTTTTATTGGACCATGCTATTCTAAACATTACATTGATTTCAAAAAAGTACAAAATCATCAGATTTGGATAACCAGACGAAAGTTATGAATTTTTGAAGTTTGGAACAAAATCTGTTTTTATTTTCTAAATCGCAGAAAATGATCGATCCGGGGCATCCTCAACGGCGGCTTCTTATTGGTCGAAACCGTTTCACGCGGATCGCACTGCGGGTCGCTAGATCTAAAGTGCCTTGGATTCTCCCGATTGATCGTAACGTTTCGCGCGTGGCTTCTATTCTGGATCGCCCGAGGAGGATCCGACGGCTGCCACTCCTCCTCTGTTTCTGGGTCGCCGGGGTTGTCGCCGGAGTAGAGAAAACGCGGCAGCGGATACAGAGCGAGCACGGCGGGGACTAACTATGGCGCTAGGGGTTAAATGGAGCATACCAAAATGATTGGGGCGATGATGCAGGCTCGATGGCGAGGTGGTGCGCTTCGATGCTTCCAACTCCTCCTGGAAACGCTCGTCGGAGTAGATGCGAGCGGCGGACATGGGCAGACGTGGACGGCGCCGTTGATCTGAGGGACGGTAACACACGAAACAATGTCAGGGGGATTCGCAGGTCTTACACAAAGAAAAAGGGGACAGAGGGAGGGACGGAGACCCACGAAGATCACCGGAATTTGTCGAAGACGGCGGCGGTTGCTGCGAGGTGATGAGGTCTCGCACGGGCAGCCTGCTGGCGATTGGATTAGGGTTTTCGGTGCAAACGGTGGAGTAGGATGCGGGGCTTATATGGACGCAAAGGATAGGGTCAAATCCCTTTCTAATCGGGATAATTCGTCGCGAGGTCATCGAGTTTGACTCGGGCTCGCGTTCTGTCATGCGGAAGGGGAAAGCGGGTGACGTCATGATGGTGTCGCTGTGGGACCCACTTGTCTGTGGGAGAAACGCGCGCGGCTGCGGCTGGGCCGTGGCGGGGAATTGCTGGCAGGCCTGGGCTCTTGCTGGGCTCCTGTCGTGCGCGCGCGCGAGCAGAGAAGGGAGGGAGAGAGTGGGCTGGCATGCGCTGGTTTCCCCCTTTTTTTCCTCCTTTTTTATACAAAAGTGGAGCAAAACAACTCAAAAATTGGGTCAAACCATTTTTTAAAAATTTTGAACAAAGACTTTTTGGAAAGCTTATCAAAAGGGGAACATTTTGGCATTAACCTTGCCCAAAAATAAAATATTAATTAGAGAAGATGTTTTAGGTTTCAAATAGGGCTATAATAATGAAATGCCCAAAAAAGTTGTGTCTTTTAAAATAAAATTCAATTTAGAGGCAAACAAAATGAAGGGATGCTATGATGAAACATGTATGCATGCTGGTTTTATTTTTGAAAAAACTTGGGATGTTACACTCATGAAACAATAACATGTTCAGACCTGAGATCATGGTACTCTGGCCCTAGTGACTAGCATTAATCATAACAAGTTGCAACAACGGTAGAAAACACTAACAATAGATACTAGGCACTATGCCCTAACAATCTGGCATTATTACATGATCAATCTCGTCCAATCCCTTCCATCCCTCTTAGCCCACAGCGGTGTTTACTCACACATGGACGAGGGGATCATGGATGGTTGATGGATAAGAGGTGGCGGTGTCGATGGCGATGATCTCCTCCGAATCCCAGTTCTGGCACGGCGCCAGAACAGGAAAATCTGATCCCCGAATTGAGTTTCGAGGTGGCGGCGGCGCTCTGTTGTGTTTCTGTGGAATATGACGAACCCCCTTGCGTTTTAGGTTTACGGAGCATATGTAGTCAAAAGGGGATCCTGAGAGGGTGGATGTGGCCCCCACACCACCAGGCGGTGTGGCCTAGGGGGCGCGCACCCAGGGTTGGTCTGGGCCACTCCTTGCCCCCCTCCATGTGTCCTTTTGGCTCACGGGGTCTTTGGGTGATATAAGCTCAATGGGGTCTTTTTCGGGAAATTCCCCGAAATTTGATTTTTCTGCACAAAAACGAGACACCAAGGTAATTCTGCTGAAAACAGTGTTAGTCCGTGTTAGTGGTATCCAAAACTCACAAGTTTAGAGGCAAACAATAAGAAAAGTGTTCGAAAAAGGAGATACGTTTTGGACGTATCAGTAATATCTTTTGGCTTTGACGTTTTAGTGGATTCCACTTGTCGAATTTATGAACCAACCATTCCATTAAAAGGATGAAGTGTGCAAGGCCATAATACACATGCATAGCTAGATATTAGAAGTGCTACACAGGATTTGCTGCTCATCAAGTTATGTCGAAGCTTTATAATAGGGTTTCTCATCTCTACTTCGAGGATACTCTACCATAATGACGTTTTACTTAACTAATGTTCTTAGACATGCCTGCTTTGAATTTGTATTCATGGTATTTTTGTACAGAAATTTAGGGTAATTAAGGTACTTATTTTACAAAGCATCCGAGTAAAGCATTAAGGGCTTGTTCGGTTGCTGATTTTTAGATCCCCTAGTGGATCTAACCCCTACGGGGATTGGGTGAACCCCAATCATCACCCGAATCCCAACTACCCCCTCACCCCACGTTCCCTGCTAATTACTGCCATTTGGTGCCATTCGGTTAATCCCCGCACTGGCAAAGCAGCGGCAGGCAGCAAGCAGCACAAGCAGCAAGAGTTACAAACAGAAAAATACTGCAACTTCAAATCAAAATAAAATTTATTTTTAACATGAAATCAAATATGCTCACAAAAACAAAGACACACAATTAAATACATTCTTGTACACGGGATAGATATACAGTTTTAATAAAGGACATATATGGAACATAAGTACCACAAATAATTCTCGACTATTTCAACCTAGCTTCCATTTGTTCTCAGAAAACTATTGACGCAACACCTAACAAAATTCAACTAGTAATTATGCAGTCTTTCTGCTGTGAAGCAGACACAATTTGATCGTCACGGCTCTTGAATTCTTCCTGAGCTTCCTTGTGTTCTTTGCATCTGACAATAAGCATCACAGTTAAAATTTGTCAAGTTCGACTGAAGGGAGAAACATCTGGATGTGCTACTGTTTTGATGCACTCACGACTGTAGCTAATGCAAAAAAATAGAGGGGCCTGATCTAAATAACCACAAAGGAGGCTACAATTGTTTGTGATGCACACCGATGAAAGACTCCTACCATCATATACATTCAAAATAGAAAATGTTGAAAGTGTTGTCAGACTCTACAACTCGCACTAAACAGTCTGAATAAAAATAGACTAGGAAAGCATGCTTGATATTACGGGCTTTTCTGTTTTCGACCTTATTTGTCCTTGAGGTAGAAGAACATGACAGAGCATGCTCCATCTTAGAGCAGTCAGAGAGAGAGAAGGTTTCAACTGACAACTAATAAACAGAGAACAAGTTTCAATTGGCCACGAGAAGAGAAGGTTTTTCATGTGCAGTATAGATGTACAGATTCAGAGAATAACTACAAGTGAGATGCTAGTAGGTAGAAGAACAATTTCAACTGGACACGAAACATGAGGATGAAACACGAAGTGCTACCGTAATAAACTAGATGGATCAAGTGCAGTTTTCCTATAAAACAAGTTTCAGCGGTTGTATAGGCAATACACATTTCGTTGAGTTTGGATGCAGAAACATGTGATGTTGAACCTTAATACTCCCTCTCTTCCAAAATACTACTTTACAATCTTAGCAATCACAAATGCCAGGATGACAGCATGGAATTTCTGTGAAAGTACAAGACCCATTACAAATGAGTAGTGAGAAACGGTAGAACTCATTCCACAAAATGGCATGCCCTTGTGCACAATCATGTAAGATAACTGACCATTGTAAGCTAACAGTCATGTGCACGTTAGCTGCATCATGTGGTTAAGCTAATCAACCCTAATGCTAGTTTGCGGAGCCACGAAACAAGAAGAAAAAAAATCACCTAACAGTCAGAGAGATACAAATCAACGTGATGGAGTGGAGAAAACATACAAATCAACTAGGGGCCAAGTGAGATAAGGAACTGAAGAAGTGAAGATAAACATACAAATTAAGTCTGTAGTTCATGCATGAGATGGATGGAGAGAAAAGCAACCGCCATATTACCTACGCCACTAGTTGTATTTGCAGCAGGTGCCCTGAAAGAAGCCACCGTTGCCGATGTTTGTTTGGGAAGATATGGGCAGCTGTGACACAAACACATACATGAGTTAATCCAGACGGCTGGATTGGATAACTTTGTTCAACAATGGAAAATTCGCGACGGCGATCACAAACAATAAACAAAGTGGCAATCGATCTGAAGCGCAGACAATGCCTTGCAGTTGCAGTTTCAGATAGGCAAGCATAAAATTAATCCCACAATTATCTTTGGACTGGAATAGCCTCCTCATTATCTCGAGACTTAATGAACATCGCTTATTAGTTCAAGTTACAAAAATCTTAAGCACCAAATAGAGGACCTAGAGTGGCAATCTTAAGCACGTCTATTTTGCAGATACGAGCTGAATGAGACCTAGCCATGCCAAACAACACAGCTTGGTAGCAAAGTACACAAATGTTCTGGCTGATTTGCAACAATTTAAACTTGATAGTACTGGAGTATGACACTAATCAACTGGAACCGAACAAAGCCTTAGCAAATCACGAAGCCTACAACAAGAAACAAAGATTAATCCTAGTCTGATGGCAGCAGCAGCAGTGCTACGCTCCAACAAGAAACAAAGATTAATCGCAGCTCCAATCAAGCCCCCCCCCCCCGGACCACTCCCCAATCTGCCAGTATGTACCTTGTGGAGAAGAAACTGATTGATTGAGAGAGAGAGAGAGAGAACCTGAGTTCCTTCTCCGGCGTGCGGCGGCGTGGAGGTTTAGATCAGGAGCTACGTCTAGGTCGGGGCAGGGAGGAGATGCAGTGGAGCGCCCGTCTCTACCAGCTGGTTGTGCCGCCGAGGTCAACGCCGACCCGTCGCCGATCTCCGCAGGTTCACGCCCACCAGTCGCCGTCCCTCCGCCGCCGCCGCCTCCGGCTAATCGCACGAGAGAAAAATTAGGTCGGGGAAGGAATATGAGAGACGAGCGTGTGTCTCGTGGATTATTTCCACGGGATAAGTGGAGAGGGTTTTTTCCCCGTCAAAATCGACGGGATCGGGGTTGAATCCCTGCCGGGTTTAACCGAACGTTTCGAAAAAGATGCCCGGGATTTAACCCCCGCGGGTGTGATCCCCGCCGACCCACGGGGATTTCGCCCCGATCCCGGCCGGGGTGGGCGGAACCGAACAAGCCCTAAAGCTAAATGAACACATGTAATCCTCAAGTTATAGTCTTCCCCTCTAATACCCCAACATGTCAGCGTGAGCTCAATTAATGGTGCCTTCAATGTTGGACGAGCTAACCCTTTGGGGAAGGAGAGGGGTATTTATACCCCTATCCAATTCTAGCCATTGCAGGGCAACTTACCCTGGAGTCTCCAGCCTAGGCCGGAGACTTGCAAGATTCTGGGGAGATTCCAGGGTGTCTCCAGAGTAGGCAACTGTCTCTTTCAACTTTGAGCATCTTCAGAAGGCCAGATTCTCCGGGGACACTCCGGACAGGGCATCTATATCTTTCACCAAAAACTCCACGAAGGGGATCGGAGTCTCCAGGCTTACTTCGGGGAGACTCCGGATATAGCATCTGCAAGAAAACACCAAGTAGCAACCTTGGTTAAGTGAGGAAGACCAAAGTTTCCGGGGGAAGTTCCTAGTCCTTGCACACTGGAGACTCCGATCAAGGAAACCAGAGTCTCCGGCCTGAAATCTTCAGACAGCTAGAAAGTTGCTCTTCTTTGCTATTTGTATGCCATGCTTTCATGATGGTGTAACCTAAACACCTGTAGCACTTGACACAAGGTTAAGTTATCACCAGTGTACTTATCTAACACTTAAAACAAAAATAGGGAGAACACAAAATGTTCAATCAATCTCCCTATTTTTGGTGTTAGATGACAACACTAGGATTTGCAAAGATAAAGCATAGATACAATGAATATCATGTTTCAAGGGATAGAATGGCTCCCCTAAATCTGTGTCCTAAATATTTAGGAAGCACCACTTCTAGGTGCTAAGCCGAACTAGAAGGAAACAACAACATGATAGAAAGGAGACATAATTTCAAGAAATGGTGGAGATCGTACCTTTTGCATAATGAATGAGAAAATATCGAGGATATCATTGCATTCTAAAAAAGTGATCTTAACCATAGAAGATAATACCATGTCTCATAACCACATAAAGCAAATAGCAAATGGTTCAACAACCACATAAAGCAAATAGCAAATGGTTCAACAAACATAAAACACACAAATTTTAAAGGGGCACAAGATCTTAAGAAATGGTAAAGGCAAATGCTTGTGCCTGACCCTGCAAATCCCCATGACCTACTAGAGCAACTTATCCCCCTTTGGCATCAAAACACCAACAAGAGAGAAGAGCGATTCTACGGATCCCATAGGTCACTCGAAGTCCTCATCCTCCTGGTCCTCGTCATTACCATCAAACCCGGATTCTTCCTCGTCGTCAGCAGCTCGCTTCCCTTTGGCCACATTGGAGGTGGAAGGCTGAGAGGTGATTTCACTGAAGGCAGCCCAGTTGACAACTTCAAAGTCCCATTTGTTGTAGGGAATGGTCGAGACACACTTATCACTTTTCTCAGAGCTCTCACCCTCCGCACTAGCAAACTTCTTCTTCCCTTGAAGTTCCTCCATGTTCTTGAAAAGGATACCCTGGTTATGGGTGATGTTCTTGTTCTGGACATAAAGATCATGGTTCTCCTTGTGGATAACCATCCGCGTGCAAAGAAAAGTCCTCTGGAACCAGTTAAGTTGTTTCACATTTTCCTCGGTGGGGGGAGGGAGACGGTCAACACTTGAAGAATAAGAGGGCATGTCATTATTTCTTCAGGATGCAGGTGGAAGTGGGCTGCCCACGGCGCCCACTACCCAAGCCTACATAACAGTTTAAATGGACACCCACGGTACATAGAGAAATTATGTGGGATATGTGGGCTAATCCCCACTTGCCCATGAAACAATAACATGTTCAGATATGAGATCATGGCACTCGGGCCCAAAGTGAAAAGCATTAAGCATAACAAGTTGCAACAACGGTAGAAAACGCTAACAATGGATACTAGGCACTATGCCCTAAAAATCTGGCATTATTACGTGATCAATCTCATCCAATCCCTTCCATCCCTCTCAGCCTACAGTGGTGTTTACTCACACATGGTCGGGGGAAACATGAATGGTTGATGGAGAAGAGGTGGCGGTGACGAGGGCGATGATCTCCTTCAAATCCCTGTCCCAGCAAGGCGCCAGAACAAGAACTTCTGATCCCCGAATTGAGTTTTGAGGTGGCGGCGGCGCTCTGTTGTGTTTTTGTGGAATATGACGAACCCCTGTTGTTTTAGGGTTATGAGCGATAAGTAGTCGAAAGTGGAGCCCAAGGGGGTGCCTGGGGGACCCACACCACTAGGCGGCGCCGCCTAGGGGGCGCATAGGGGTGGTGTGGCCTCCTCCTGGCCCCTCTCCGGGACTCCTTCTGGCTCTGGGGGTCTTCGGGTGTTTTAAGGTCTTTGGAATCTTTTCTGGGCATTTTCCCAAAAGTTGATTTTTCTGCACAAAAACAAGACACCAAGGTAATTCTGCTAAAAACAGCGTTAGTCCATGTTAGTTGTATCCAAAACTCACAAGTTTAGAGACAAACAATAGCAAAAGTGTTCAGAAAAGGAGATACGTTTTGGACATATCAACTCCCCCCAAGCCTAGCTTATTGCTTGTCCTCAAGCAATTCAGTGACAAAAGTGGGATAAAAAGTACTTTTACGAACACATTTATTTCATATGATGTAAATATACTCACTATATGATCAAGTTCTTAGGAAATTCATAATAAGATGTATGAAAAATAAAATTTACCTAGCAGTTATGAAAACCATGAAGAGATACCAACAAACTAATAATAAACAACATAAAGTATATCAATCTACATGATTGCAATGCTCATAATAGGGTATGATAAAGTGTACCCGTTTGCCCATAATAATGGAGCAAAACATAAATGCCAGAGCACCTCTGAAGTTCAAATAAAGACTCGAAGTAAAGATATCAAAAGATATAAGCATCAGAGTTATACCACAATCAACCGTGTTGTGGGACAAGCACATTACACTAATAATGACAACCATGCTCTCAAGAAGGTGCATAAAGTGAGAAGGTGAAGACTAAACATAAAAATAAAAGAAAGACCCTTTGAAGAGGGAAGCAGGGGTTAACTCATGTGCTAGAGCTTTTATTTTATGAAACAGAGGTATTGAAAACATTTTTTTAGAGAGGTGTATGCTTATGTCAACGAATGGTAAACAGACAATATAGTATGTCACAAGCCAACTAGACTTCACAAGAGCGGCTCCCATAGAAGGACACATCTGGGTACAAGGTCATCCCTCTTTATCTTTTGTTTACACAATTATGCTTCGACTGATAAATCAGGGGCAAAATAGTGAAGAGAATTTATAGTAACCAATTTTGGGGTTGGGCACCCTGCTGCCAGCTCTTCTATCATTTGGTTAAATGGATGAAGCCACTAATCCAGGGTGTGAAATCCAATCAATAGGTGAAATAAAGATTCTCTATTTACGTCCTCATGAGCTAAAACAGAGGCACAAAACAGGAATAATTTTTGAAGGTTTTAAAGGTAGCACATGAGAAATTTACTTGGAGTGGCGGTTAAATACCACATACAGGTAGTTATGGTGGACTCATTTGGAAAACTTTGGGTTTTGGGAGTTGAATGCACGAGTAGAGGTCATACTTAGTACATGTGAAGGCTAGCAATAGACGGGGAGCGGCAATCAAGAGAGCAACAACTGTCATAATCATGCTTGCAACAAAACAAAATTAACAGGGGCATAAAAGTGATACAAATACTCTGAGGTAAAATAAATCATCGAGGCTTAATTGACTTTTTGTTTTCAGTCATATGCATGCGTGAGCATGTGCCAAGTCGATTCAAGCGAAACAATCAGTTGGAGATACCACAATGTCATACCCTTCTATGAATAAAACAATGCAAGCAAACATTTATACGACATGCTATCTTATATTAATAAGTTGGAAATAAACATGAGAGATGATGAACTAATAAGCATCAATTAAATAACATACACCTTACACGAACAAACTAAGCATGTCCACATGGATGAGTATATGTACAAAAATGAAAACAAACAGAGTTCATATCAGTCTCTCACCACAACTTGAATTGTCGTAAATCGTCGTTATTGCTCTTCACTCGTGTGGATTAAATAATATAGAATGACAACCAAACTCCAATGGAGACACGGAAGACCGGTGAACTCTGCAACAAACTTTACAAAACCAAAGGAGAACAACAAATATTTTTGGATTTTTCAATATTAAACTGAAACGAGAAAGTAAAGCAAACAAACAAAAGAAACTAAAGAAGCAATTAAAGAGAAACAACAGAAATATTTTTTTGGTCCTTTTGTGTTTTGGAAAGCAAGAACAAAACAATAAAAACAAAGATAAACGAAAGAAGCGAAAATGAACGAAAGAAATGAAGACATGTATATACAAAGAACCGATAGAAATATGATATATAGATGAGTGTGATGTCGGTATACCTCCCCCCAAGCTTAGGCTTTTGGCCTAAGTGGAGATCAATCACGGCACGGGAAGTAACCCCAATGTGGCGGGTCGTCCCTAGCATGGTCGTACTCGGGCACCCATGAAGAAGATGAAGCAGCAGACGCGTAGTCATAACCGGAGTGCTTGTATGGAATCCCCGCAGTGTCGGAGGGCTAGACGAAATCACTATTGTCCCCCTCTCCAGCATCCTCCGCATGTTGGGGGTGCTGCTCAATATATGCATCCAACTCACTCTCAGAAAGTGACCATCCTTGCCTGCCATTAAGGTTAAACAAAAGAGGTGCAGGCAGGAGTACTACTCTATCAGTTTTAGTCACTCTCCACCTGGATTGTTTGGAAAAATTATTCCAAAAGATAAATTGTTCAGGTTAGCATGGGTAGAGAGAAACTTATGTTGAATCATGGAAATAAGGCCTAGCCTCTCTAAAGGAAACTGAAGGTCTAGAGGGTGTGGCTCCACACCATGAAAAGCTAGCAACCGAGAGGCAATAAGACCTCCAGAAATTCCGCCCTTCTCACGGTTAAGTGAGAGACGGTAAGAAAGTAAAGCACCAAAGTTATAAGACCTATCATGTCTTAAAGAAGCTGAGATAAAAGCCAGATCATAAACAGATAGCTTGCTGGCAGTTTTTCTAGCTAACACACATTTAGAAGTAAAATAAGAAAAGTATCGAATGGATGGGATTTGAATTTCTCGTATTTTACCACTCTCCCCCGTGAAGCTTATGCCTTGACAAATGTCCCCATGATGTCACCAGCACAGGGTGAAACCAGCTTTAGTCCCAAACCTTCTGGATTGGGTTTTTTCTACATTTTCTTAATGGTCTCCTTTATTTTGTTCCACTTCTTCCCCCCTTGATGTAATCCTTGCCTCTCTCTTTCTTGTATTTTACCCCTCTTATAATTAATAGAAAATCTACACCGTAGGGGTTTTCCCCTACGGTATCATTGTCTAAAAAAAACAAATGTCCCCATATAAATCCAGCAGTGGTTTGGGTTGCCCTCTTATTTTCTCACATGAACACCATTGTGGCACCTTGATAGCTGCACAAAAATCACTGAAAGGCAAGTCTACAACTTTATTATAAATTTTGTAATGGACCATAGGGTTAGACAAATACCAGCTAAAGCGAAAGTCCTGCACCACATACATAGTTAGTTTAATATGTTGGGTAGGTTCATCCTCAATGAATCGGTCCAATCCTGCATTTTGCACAAGAGTATAGAAATCCTGCAGAATTCTCATATTGCACATGAATTCATGGCATGGATAGATCGCTGGAAACACTATTTCTTCATGGTGCACATGCATGACCTCATGCAACTCCAACTCATGTTGGTTTAGTTGATGCACATTGTGCTCCATCTCTGAATTTTTTTTACAATCATCACAAAAATTGATTTCAAGCAACTACAAGGTGGAAACTACCATAGAGACTTATAGGAGAGCTAAACATGCATCAAACCTATATTATTTCCACTCAAATCAAGCATGCAAACTCACATAAGCTTTCACCTACATGACCAAAATACTCAAGAAATACTCCACCAAACAAAATTCTACTTGGATAATCGGAGGAGTCACATACCGGAGAGTGAATGCACCAAATTTCAGCAACAATGGTGAGCTGAGCAAAGAGATCAAAAAATTTCGAGGAAGAAAAGCAAGAACTCGGGTTCCAGGAAATGTTTTGAGTTTGGGGTGAGATAAGAGAATCTTTGGCAGGGGAGAGAGTTAGTGTAGGGCCAGGGGCCCCACACCATGCCCAGGCGCCACCAGGGGCTGGCCGCGCCACCCTGTGGTGTGCTTGACTGGTGGGTCCCCCTGGGGTGCCCCAGGTGCCTCTCTGCCTCATATTTGACGTAAAAAATTATTATAATTTTTCTGGAATTTTTCGCGAAACTTTATTTTCGAGGTATTTTCAGAATTTAATAATTAATTAAAACCCAGAAAAACAAATGTGGAAAAGTGGAGTACAAAACCAAAACCAGAACTACATAGGTTCTATGACACTCCAAAAGGCAAATAACCAGTGAAAACAAAGGTGGAAGTGGTGAAAACAAAAGTATGGATGATGAAAACATGCATAACCACAATAATCAAGAAGAAAACATGACTATGGATGATGGAAAACATTATTATGCTAAAGTAGCAAGGTGATAACATGGTGAAAACATAACGGGGAAGGTGAAAACGTTGTCCTCTTCATTCAAAATCATTTTATAACAAGGTTGATTAAGTCTTGTTACCAGAATAATTTTTATATGAAGTAAAAATTTGCTTATCGCTAAATAATTATGTTACGTCAACCTTGATATACATAGTTCCAATCATAACAATTTCATATTCTTTTGGTGGCATTGGAATGGGACAATAAAATTCTTTAATCTTGATGGTCTCAATATTTTCAATTGCATTTAGACCATATCTATCAATCTTCTTGGAAAAATAAAAAGTATGATCTTTATCATTAACATTAAAAGTTACTTGTCCTTGATTGCAATCAATAACAGCCCCATGCACTGTTAAGAAAAGGTCTATCATTAACATTAAAAGTTACTTTTCCTTGATTGCAATCAAGAACAGCCCCATGCAGTGTTAAGAAAAGGTCTCCCAAGAATAATAGACATATTATCATCTTCAGGCATTTCCAACACAACAAATTCAGTTAATATCAAATAATTATGGTCACTTGAATAGGAACATTATCACATATACCAACAGGAATAGTAGTAGATTTATGAGCCATTTGCAAAGATATATCAGTGGGTATCAATTTTTCCT
Source organism: Alopecurus myosuroides (assembly GCA_028641055.1). Classification (NCBI taxonomy): domain Eukaryota; kingdom Viridiplantae; phylum Streptophyta; class Magnoliopsida; order Poales; family Poaceae; genus Alopecurus; species Alopecurus myosuroides. Next base: position 243,257,841 of record CM054060.1, on the reverse strand, counting down.
GAGAGAGCCTCTTATAAAGAGAGAAAGTCATAGCACTAACTCCATCTCCCAAGTCACATAAAGCAGTTCTAACATAATTATTTTTAATAGAACAAGGGATAGTAGGAATACCAGGATCTCCAAGCTTCTTTGGAACCTTGTCGTTGAAAAAGTAATTAGCAAGCATAGTGGAAATTTCCTCATTAGGAATTTTCCTTTTGTTAGAGACAATATCTTTCATATATTTAGAATAAGGAGGCAGTTTAATAGCATCAGTCAAAGGAATTTGCAAAAACAAAGGTTTCATCCACTCACAGAATTTATTATAATGTTCTTCTTCCTTTTATTTATGTTTCTTATTAGGAAAAGGCATTGATTTTTGTACCCAAGGCTCTTTCATTACCATGTTTATTAGCAATGAAATCCTCCTTAGTATACTTCACAGTTTTAGTTTACTTTCCAGGTTCAGCTACAGTTTCTTCTTTATCAGAAGCATCACTTTTTTCATTACCACTTTCAGTTTCAGCATCAGAAATAGATATACTATTAGGATCTTTAGCAGGTCCAAGAGATTCTACAACAGTTTTATGTCTCTTCTTATTTTTCTTAGAAGGAGAACTATTGTTTTTAGGTTGCTGAGAATATTGTTCAATTCTTCTAGGATGTCCTTCAGGATACAAGGGGTCCTGATTATAAACACCACTTCTAGTAATTATTTCACAAACATGTTTTTCTCTAGAAGGATTAGCTAGCATATCTTTTTGCACTTAAGTGAGTTGATCAATTTGAGTTTGAACCATATGAAAATGTTTAACAAGCATTTTAACATCATTTGAGGTTCTCTTAATAATACGATGCAAATTATCAATAGCTCTAGAGTTTTCCATAAGATGATTTTGCACTCTCATATTAAAGTTGTCTTGCTTAAGAACATAATTATCAAATTCATCTAAGGATTGATCCGGTGGTTTAGAGTAGGGGATATCTCTATTATCAAAGTATTGGAGATAGTGTACCTCAACTGTTGATGGATGAGGAATTGTCTTACATAATTCTTCTATAGGAGGTAAATTCTTCACATCTTCGAATTTAATACCCCTCTCTTTAAGAGATTTATTGGCTTCCTTCATGACTTCATCATTTAATTCAATCATCCCTCTCTTCTTGGGTGTTGGTATTGGTGTTGGTTCTGGTGTAGGTGTCGGCTTAGGTATATTCCAATCATCATTATTTTTGGCTATTTCAGCCATTAATTCCTTAGCTTCTTCTGGAGCTCTTTTACTAAAAACACAACCAGCACAACTATCCATGTATGTCCTAGATTCAAGAGTTAGTCCATTATAAAATATATCTAGAAGCTCATTTTTAGGTAATGGATTTCCAAGGCTAGCTCTTATTAAAGAACAAAACCTTGACCAAGATTTAGGCAATTTCTCTCCTTCAATTTGTTCAAAGTTAAAGATATCCTGCATAACAACATGTTGAGCACTAGCAGGAATTTTTTTTTGAAAGAAAGCATTAACCAAACCCATAGGACTAGTAATAGATCCAGGTGACAAATTGTTAAACCAAGTTTTAGCTTCATCTTTCAATGGGAAAGGGAAGATCTTGGTAACAAAATAAGTACGCAACTTAGTATCATCAGAAAAAAAACTACTCAAAGATGAAAGCTCATTCGTATGTTCCATAGCACTTTTATTTTCAGTTCCACAAAAAGGTTCCTTCCCAACAATAGATATATAAGATAAATCTAGAGAGAATTCATAATCCTTATCTCTAATGTGTATGGGAGATGTAGCAAACTTAGCATCAAGAGAAGATTTATATTTAAAAGCATGTCTTGCAAGAAGACTCTTAAGATCACTTGCACCAATAGTAGCTTGAGCTTCCTTAATAAAGTCATCATTAAGTTTAATATAAGTTTCATCAAGATCATCAATAGGCTCAGGTGAATTAACAGGTGTAACAATACTTTCAACAGGAATTTCAGCACTTTCAATTTGTTTGGATTTAGCAATTGTAGCATCTAGGAAAAGACCTAGTGAACCAGTATCATCAAGCACAGTAGAAGCACCATCAAAAGTATCAGAAGCATTTTCATACTCATCACAAGTAACAGTGTGTGTAGCATGTGGTGGTGTAAGAAGCTTACACATAACGGATGGTGAATCAAGAGCAACAGAGGTGTCGAGAGTTGTACCTCTCCTTGTAGTGGATGGTAATATAGGAACTTTTCCATCATGAGTCTTTCCCATGATGAAAGGCTTGCAGCAAACAATATCACGTTCAAGTGCGAAAATAAATAAAGTTATGCTCCCCCGTAACGGTGCCAGAAAATAGTCTTATAAGCCTTAACAACTAAAAGTAGACTTGATCGCAACAATTTATTAGTGGTAACCGTTTTATAGCAGCAGTAGTAGTAAAATAACAGCAGGAATAAAATAATAACAGTAGTAGCAATTGCGGGAAACAGCAGGATTAAAGTACCGTAGGCAAAGGGAATGGATGAACGGGCGTTGCATGGATAAGATAGGTCATGTAATAATATAAACATGGGCATTGTAGATAATAATAATAAAACATCCAAGTTCTAGGCAAACCATAGGCATGTGTTCCAATATAGTCATACGTGCTCGCAATGAGAAATTTGCACAACATCTTTTGTCCTACCAGCCCGTTTTCAGCACGGCCTCAAGGGAAACTACTGGTAATTAAGGTGCTCCTTTTAATAAAGCTCGGGAGAAAAGCATTAACACTCTGTGAACACACGTGATCCTCACATCATAACCATCCCCTCCAGTTGTCCCAATTTCTGTCACTTTGGGGCCTCGGGTTCCGGACAATGACATGTGTAAACAACTTGCAGATATGATCAAGAAACATAATTATACTCATGAAACAATAACATGTTTAGATCTGAGATCATGGCACTCGGGCCCAAAGTGACAAGCATTAAGCATAACAAGTTGCAACAACGGTAGAACACACTAACAATGGATACTAGGCACTATGCCCTAACAATCTGGCATTATTACATGATCGATCTCATCCAATCCCTTCCATCCCTCTCAACCTACAGCAGTGTTTACTCGCACATGGACGGGGGAAACAGGGATGGTTGATGGAGAAGAGGTGGGGTGACTATGGCGATGATCTCCTTCGAATCCCCGTCCCGGTGGGGCTCCAGAACAGGAACTTCTGATCCCCAAATTTAGTTTCGAGGGTGCGGCAGCGCTCTGTTGTGTTTGTGTGGAATATGAGGAACCCCCTGTTGTTTTAGGGTTACGTGCGATAAGTAGTCAAAAGGGGAGCGTGAGGGGGTGCCTAGGGCCCCACACCACCAGGTGGCGCGGCCTAGGGTGGGGCCAGGGGTGGTGTGTCCCCCTCCTGGCCTCTCTCCGGGACTCCTTCTGGCTCTAGGGGTCTTCGGGTGTTTTAAGGTCTTTCGGATCTTTTCTAGGAATTTTCCCGAAAGTTTATTTTTCTGCACAAAAACAAGACACCAAGGTAATTCTACTAAAAACAATGTTAGTTCGTGTTAGTTGTATCCAAAACTCACAAGTTTAGAGGCAGACAATAGCAAAAGTGTTCGGAAAAGGAGATACCTTTTGGACGTATCAGTCCTGCAGGTCGTCCCACCTGCATCCTGATTCTTCCTCCTAGATCGAGAAGCATGATACTCATCCTTAGTAGATGCAAATCGCACACGAGTAGGTGTGTCATCATGAGAAAGAACATGAATCTTCTTGAACTTATATGGAGTGAAACCCCTTGGGTCCAAACCTTGAACCTTGGTCAATATGAGCTTCATGACATATGGAGCATACACTAGGGTCTTCTTTTCCATTATAGAAAAGTGCATGTAAGAGAATATGAAGTCCATAACATCAACCTCCCTTCTTCTCACACTCTCGGCCAACAAGGAATGTCTTATGGGCATGATACATGAGATTGACCAAACCACCAGGGATCTCATCAAGATTCCCTGCCTACGGAGCAACATTCTCCCTGAACACACGGAGAAGAATATTGTAGACCCTCTTGAGTCTACTAGCCTATCCAGGGACTCCATTAGCACAATACAGAGCAACCAACTTTCCCTCTTTTGGATCTACACCAACCTGATGCATCCTTCTTCCCACCTTAACCTCAGCGCCAGCAAACTCATAATCAAGCAAGGCTCCAAACTCCCTGAAGTTGGAGGAGAGCTTTTAAGGGCCAGTCATCCACTGAAACGACCGCAGATCATCTATATCAAAAACCAATATGGCAAAGAATTTATGAACCATGGGAACATCATAGTGTTGGGAATGTGCCCTAGAGGCAATCATGTATGATGTAATTCCCAATGTATTCATAAACTTATTAATTTGTCCTTGTTTTGAAAACGGATATATATATATATCATTGGATACGTGATTTGATTGTGAAACTATGTATTCATATTGTTCACACCAAATTGTCCTTGGTCATTGAGGTTGTGCTGGATACATAACCTAGACTACTGTGAAGGTTGGCTGATGGCTCGGTTCCACTTGTCATGGCTATGTGATACGTCATTAACGTATCCCCAATTTCTGATGCTCCATGATGATATTATGCCAATTTATACATGTTTTCTCCCTTCTTTATGTCGTTTTTATCGATTTTCCAGACTAACCTATTAACAAGATGCCACAGAGCCAGTTCCCTGTTTTCTACTGTTTTTAGTTTCAGAAAAGTTGTTCTGGAAATATTCTCGGAATTGGAAAATTCGAAGCCCGGAGGTCCTATTTTCCCCGGAAGCATCTAGAAGACTGAAGAGGAGTCGAAGAGGGGCAGCAGGGGGCCACACCATAGGGTGGCGCGCCCCCTGGCCGCGCCAACTATGGGTGTGGGCCCCCGGCCTCCATAGCCTTTGCCCTTTCGCCTATTTAAGCCCCCCGGATGGAAAACCCTAAGCACCTGATCAAAATCCCCGAAAAAGTTCGCAGCCGCCGTCACCGTCAACCCCAGATCAGGGGGGTTCTGAAGCTGTTTCCGGCACCCTGCCGGAGAGGAGATCATCACCGGAGGCTTCTACATCACCATGCCTGCCTCCGGAGTGATGCGTGAGTAGTTCATCCTTGGACTACGGGTTAGTAGCTGTAGCTAGATGGTTGTATTCTCGTCATATGCCTCCATGTTTAGATCTCGTGAGCTGCCTATCATGATCAAGATTCATCTTATGTAATTCTCTGTGTTGTGTTTGCTGGGATCCGATGAATATTGACCTTATGCCAAGTTGATTATAGTCTTTATTTGCATATGTTATTTGTGATCTTGCATGCTCTCCGTTGCTAGTGGTTATTCTGGCCAAGTAGTTGCTAGTGACTCCAAGAGGGAGTATTTATGCTTGATAGTGGGTTCATGCCTCCTTGTTGCCTTGCTCGAGTGACAGAAACGTGAAGGGGTAGGATGTGATGTTGCCATTAGGGAGAAAACAGCGGTGAGAGTGCCCGCGTGCATAATCATTGCTTACATTACACACTTTGTTTAATGCAATTATCTGTTGCTTGCAACTTAATACCTAAGGGGATTCGGATGATAACCTGAGGGTGGATTATTAGTCATAGATGCAGATGGATGTCGTTCTATGTATCTTGTTGTAATGCCCGCACTAAATATCATAGTAATCTTCATGTCATATTGTGCACTACGGTGCAACCTCTATTTGTCAATTGCCCAGCTGTAATTTGTTCACCCAGCATGTTTTCTTTTATGGAGAGACACCACTAGTGAAACTATGAACCCTGGTTCATTTTTCCACACTGTTAAACAAACCAGAACAATATCCTGCTTTCTTTACTTTCTGCAAGAATACACTGTTTTTCCACACTATACGTCTAATATTTGTTTTCAGCAAGACCGGTGAGATTGACAACCTCACTGTACCGTTGGGGCAAAGTATTTTGGTTGAGTTGTGTGCAGGTTCCACATTGTTGCTGACACCGGTGAAGCGCCGGCACCACCGTCAGTGGCATTAACCTTCCGAAGGTCCTCCTTCTCCTACTGGATTGATAACCTTGATCCTTAACTAAGGGAAAACTCCTATCGTTGTGCTCATCACACCCTCCTCTTGGGGTATCCCAACGAGTGCAAGATCTGCACCATCAAGGACTTTTTCTGGCGCCGTTGCCGGGGAGAAGGAAGTCTTCTAGCAAGGGGAGTCTCTCACTCTCAACCTCTTTATTTGTTTATTGTCTTGTTTTTATTTTTGCCTTGTTTTGCTTCTCTATATCAAAAACACACAAAAAAATTAGTTCTTATTCTAGTCGTTATTTTTGCTTTATCATGCTTTCTATCAATGTTTGATGTCTTTGAAACTAGATCTTTTAGGCAAGGTGGGTTCACAGATGAACAACAAAAACATTATAAGGAACACCGCTTGTCACAAAAAGGGACACACTTATGGGAGCAAATTAATAAATTGCTTGACTATGCTAAAAACTTGTGCTCTACTTATAATGTTACTTATTGCTTTGATAAATCTTGTTGCAGTAGGAGGTATAAACACCTCCCTTTTCAATGTGAGCATAATGATAATGTTACCATATCTTCTTATGTTAAGGGAAATTATGAACTATATGATGTGGAACAAACTGAAGAAATTATTGCCTGGAAGGGTGCATTCGAAATTGCCTATTTGCTTGAAAGTATTGATGATGCACCTTATAAATATGAGATTTATGCTATACTTGAATATTGCTTTGATAATTACAAGAATTGTAAATACTACATAATGGGATATCTTAATAAATGCTCTCAACCTGAAGAAGAGACTAATGCCTTGCAGGAACCTATGGAAGAAGAAACTGCTGAATCTGGAAGCTCATTGGATGAAAAAGAGGAGGAGAATGATGATCAAGAGGAGGAAGAATGGAACCATGTCTACCTTCCAATGATAGTAAATCTTTAACTCATACATTATTTGATGAAATTGATACTTGCTATACTTGTGACCTTGATACTACTATGAATGAAACTTGTGAGAATGATATTGCTACTGTTATTTATGATAATCCTTGCTACTTTGATAAATCTTATGATAATGCTCTAGATGACGGTCCTATGTTACTTGATGTTATAAATCATAATGTTACTGAAAATAGGATTGCTATAATGTGTCCTATACCTTTTATGAGTGATCAATCATCTCGTTTTTATATTGCTAAAAGTGGGAAGAGAGAGGAGCTGATTTTAAATTTTGGTCCCACTATTTTTGAGTTTGATATGAATTGTGTGCTTTTAGACCCTGACAAACATGCTTTATGTGATAATTATGTTGTTGAGTTTGTTCATTATGCTACTGAAAATTAATATGAGAGAGGAAAATATGGTTGTAGGAATTTTTATGTTACTAAAACACCTCTCTTTTTGTTGAAAGTTTTGAAGTTGCTCTTGTTCTACCTTCCCATAATTTCTAGTTTGAGCTTCTTTAATTTATTTATTTACAAGATTCCTATGCATAGAAAGTGGGTTAGACTTAAATTTGTTTTATACTTGCTTCTTGATTCTCTCTTTTTATTAACTCATATTTCTTATGTGAGCATCTTCTGGCTTTATGTGCCTAGCTAAAAGGCGTTAAAGAAAAGCGCTACCGGGAGACAACCCGTTTTATTTCTCTGTTTTCATTCAGTTTTACTTTGTTTTCTTTGGTGTGATTTGCACCTGGGCGTTGTATATTTCCTTAGCAACCCTGCTTTATCTTTTCTTTTCAGTTTTTGTTGAGCCAAGTAAAGCCTCTAGTGGAAAGTTGAGCCTATATTTCGGAATTCTACGCAGGAAACAGATATATGTTGTCCACTGTTAATTCCGTTAAAAATCACAGAAAATTCAAAATTACCTGAGATGTTTTGTGCTTAATCCTGAGTTATATACGCAAATTTCTTAGAAGAACACTTTTTTATTTGAGCAACAGAAGATTTTTTAGAAAATCGATCTTTACCTGTTGTTCTATTTTTTGACAGATTTCTGCCATTTATCGCATTTGCATCTTAATCTCTTTCTTTTGGTGTTCTTTTGAGAAAAAGAGTTTTGAAATATGTTGAAACAGTAGATAATGTGTTTTTGAGTGTTAGACTTGTTGAAACTGAACCATGTGAATTTATTATTTCAATTGCACTAACGTTGCTAATGAAGATTGTGAAAATTTTGATGTGAAGGAAGTTTTCAAGGGTCAAGAGAAGAGGATGATATGATGTGATCAAGAAGAGTGAAAAGCCTAAGCTTGGGTATTCCCCAGTGGTACATCCAAAAAAATTCCAAGAAGACTCAAGCGTCTAAGCTTGGGGATGCCCAAGGCATCCCCTTCTTCAGCAACAAATTACCACGTTACTTCTAGTGAAACTATATTTTTATTCGGTCGCATCTTATGTGCTTTACTTTGAGCGTATTTTATTTTTGTTTTCAGTATGATTTTTCTTTTGATTTCAGTTTGTTTTTACTTTCATAATAAACTTGGTTGGACCCCAGCATTTTTTTATTGGAGAGTGACACGCTCCGCTTTTTCTTGAGAATACGTTGTATTCTTAGTCTATGTTTGGCTGCTGCATTTATTCAGCTCCTGTTTTGCATGCATCTCTTGTTAGAGCTGTTAGTTTTAGTAGTATTATTTGATTACTCTCATTTATGATTTATGTATCATAAAGAGTATTTTTGTTAAAGCATGTATGGTGCTTGTTGGGAGAAAGAAAACTGATGCTTGAAGTAGAATTTATAATATTGCTAGTAGAAGCTTGTATAGACCGTGGCTAGGACTTTTTCATACCATGCTAAATGTTATTTTAGTTTTAAAGCCTTGTGGTTATTGAGTAGCATGATTAGCCTCAAATAGCTGAGAGTGTTAAATATGTATTGAAAGATTCATGAGTTGTTCTTGTCATAGTAAAGCATCAATATATGGTATTCTCTTTCGAATGTTTTATTTGGTTGACTTGGCGTATGCTCACACCATGTTTATGACTACAAACCAGTCACTAATAGCCTCCATGAACACTTAGTTTTTGAACTTGTGATACTGCTTATGTTTTAATTAATGATGCTTATCTCGCTATACATGATTATGGCTCTTATGCTCTCTTGATTTGTCGCTCCCAGTCTTTTGCTAGCCTCCACATGTACTGAGTATGAGCTCTACTCGTGCATCCAAACTCCCTTAAACCAAAAAAAATCCCATTGTGTCCACCATACCTACCTACATGTGGTATTTAACTGCCATTCCTAAATAAATTGCTCATGTGTTACCTTTAAAACCTTCAAAATTACTCCTGATTTATGTTCCTGTTTTTTGCTCATGAGGACATCAATAGAGAATCTTTATCTAACTTGTTGATTGTATTTCACACCCTGGACTAGTGGCTCCATCCGCTTATCCAAATGATAGAAGAGCTGGCAGCGGGGTGCCCAGCCCCAAATTAATACAAACAAATTCTCTTCACTATTTTTGCGCCTGATTTAGCAGTCAAAGCATAATTGTGTAAACAAAAGAGAAAGAGGGATGACCTTCTACACCAGTTGCGTCCTTCACCATGGGAGCCTCTCTTTTGAATCCAATTGACTTGTGACGTACTGTATTTTCTGTTTACCATTCGTTGACATTAGCATACATCTCCCAAAATATAGACATTCCTCCACAAATGTCAAACTTTTAATACCTTTGTTTAATAAAATAAAAGCTCTAGCACATGAGTGATCCATGCTTCCCTCTGCGAAGGGTCTTTCTTTTACTTTTATGTTGAATCTCCATCTTCTAACTTTATGCACAGTTGGGAGAGGATTTTTTCCATTCTGAGTTCTATGTGCATTTGTCCCATAAGCATCAATAATTACATCATGATGTGTTATTATTTGTTCTTAAATTATTTGTTCTAGTCTTCCTCTTGACCTTTGAAGGTGTCCTGGCATTTGATGTTTTGCCCCACTCTTAAGGACTATCGAAATATCACTTTGTCATTCTTTCTCTATACCTAAGACAAATGTTTACCTTTCTTTGCATTATTATTCATGATCCTTTATTTGAGTTACTCTTCGTGATGCAAAGTAATTGCTATGCTTTATTATTAAAGTTTTATTTATCATGCATGTGCTTAAAGTTTTATGATCTCAGCGTGCATATGCTTTTACATTAGATTGATCAAGTTTGTGTTAGTAGCATGTCACCTCAGAAATTATTGTTTTAACGTTTACCTACTCCAGGACGAGTAGGAATTAAGCTTGGGGATGCTTGATACGTCATAAACGTATCCCTAATTTCTGATGCTCCGTGATGATATTATGCCAATTGCTATATGTTTTCTCCCTTCTTTATGTCATTTTTATCAATTTTCCAGACTAACCTATTAACAAGATGCCACAGAGCCAGTTCCCGGTTTTCTGCTGTTTTTAGTTTCAGAAAAGTTGTTCTGGAAATATTCTCGGAATTGGAAAATTCGAAGCCCGGAAGTCCTATTTTCCGCGGAAGCATCCAGAAGACCGAAGAGGGGCAGCAGGGGGCCACACCATAGGGTGGCGCGGCCCCCTGGCCGCGCCAGCTATGGGTGTGGGCCCCCCGGCCTCCACCGCCTTTGCCCTTTCGCCTATTTAAGCCCCCCGGATGGAAAACCCTAAGCACTTGATCAAAATCCCCGAAAAAGTTCCACAGCCGCCGTCACCGTCAGCCCCAGATCAGGGGGGTTCTGAAGCTGTTTCCGGCACCCTGCCGGAGAGGAGATCATCACCGGAGGCTTCTACATCACCATGCCTGCCTCCGGAGTGATCCGTGAGTAGTTCATCCTTGGACTACGGGTTCGTAGGTGTAGCTAGATGGTTGTCTTCTCGTCATATGCCTCCATGTTTAGATCTCGTGAGCTGCCTATCATGATCAAGATTGATCTTATGTAATTCTATGTGCTGTGTTTGCTAGGATCCGATGAATATTGACCTTATGCCAAGTTGATTATAGTCTTTATTTGCATATGTTATTTGTGATCTTGCATGCTCTCCGTTGCTAGTGGTTATTCTGGCCAAGTAGTTGCTAGTGACTCCAAGAGGGAGTATTTATGCTCGATAGTGGGTTCATGCCTCCTTGTTGCCTTGATCGAGTGAAAAAAACGTGAAGGGGAGGATGTGTTGTTGCCATTAGGGAGAAAACAGCGGTGAGAATGCCCGCGTGCATAATCATTGCTTACATTACACACTTTGTTTAATGCAATTATCTATTGCTTGCAACTTAATACCTAAGGGGGTTCGGATGATAACCTGAGGGTGGATTATTAGTCATAGATGCAGATGGATGTCGGTCTATGTATCTTGTTGTAATGCCTGCACTAAATATCATAGTAATCTTCATGTCATATTGTGCACTACGGTGCAACCTCTATTTGTCAATTTCCCAGCTGTAATTTGTTCACCCAGCATGCTTTCTTTCATGGAGAGACACCACTAGTGAAACTATGAACCCCGGTCTATTTTTCCACACTGTTAAAGAAACCACAACAATTTCCTGTTTTCTTTACTTTCTGCAAGCATACAATGTTTTTCCACACTATACGTCTAATCTTTGTTTTCAGCAAGACCGGTGAGATTGACAACCTCACTGTACCGTTGGGGCAAAGTATTTTGGTTGAGTTGTGTGCAGGTTCCACGTTGTTGCTGACACCGGTGAAGCGCCAGCACCACCGTCAGTGGCATCAACCTTCCGAAGGTCCTCCTTCTCCTACTGGATTGATAACTTTGGTTCTAAACTAAGGGGAAAACTCCTACCGCTGTGCTCATCACAGCCTCCTCTTGGGGTATCCCAACGAGTACAAGATCTACACCATCAGTATGGCGATGCCATACCAACTTACACAAACTCGACTAAAGAGTTTAGCGAGTCGTACTGACACATATTGAGATGCAACAAGGAAGTCGTCATTTGCATGTCTCAATCAATGTAATCCTTAGAGCTTAGGTTGTCACATTGACATAATCCGAATTGTCGATCACCGATTTAGGTTCTGTCAAACGTTGTTCCGTGACAGGTAGTTATAAAGGTAGAGTTCGGGTCGAATGAGAATCAAGTACGTGATGTGGATAATCAAGTTGGGATTTCGCCCCTCCGACTTCAGAGATATTATCTAGGCCCTCTCGAGTGATATGATTCTGGAAGCATGGCCATGCCATATATGGTTAAGAGTTAACCGAGTTGATTGACTAAGAGTTAGTCAGATGAATCATATATCACAGATCGAGAAGAGAGTTGAGCTATTTAAGGGATGGCGATAATTCGCCTATAGTTCGACAAGGTGTATGTGAGGCATATCGTGATGACTCTATGGAACTTGGGAGTCAGCACGTTCTGCTAGGAGCCGCTACCGGTTGATCGATTCAGAGTCAGACTCTAATCGTGTCAAAGTCGCCATGAGCCTGCGGGGTCACACATTAAGAGCGGGATCAAGTATATTGGTCAGATTGGACCCAAACCAGAAATGGACTGAATTAGTGAGTTGGACTCACGGAGTAAATGTGCCACAAGCGTTGTGCATCCCACTCGCACTCACTATATAAGGATGGGCGCATGTTGCCAAACGGACACAAGTTTCCACTCCCATGCGTTGGGAATCCTAGCCCCACTCAGTCCAGCCACCGCACCGGACCTAGCAGTCCGCTGAGGATCCACAAGTATAGGGGTGTATGGTAGTACTTTCGATAAATAAGAGTGTCAAACCCAACAAGGAGCAGAAGGTGTTGACAAGCAGGTTGGATAGAGGATTCACTGTAAACACTAGCAAACGGGGTTTTGGATGTTTTTGATATAACAGATAAATAAAGTGCGAGTAAATAAAATGAAGTAAATAATATTGCAGCGAGTGGCCCAATCCTTTTGAGATCAAAGGACAAGCCAGTTGTTCTACTTATGATTACCAAATGTTCTCGAGGACACATGGGAATTTCGTCAAGTGCTTTCTCTTCATACGATCGATTAATATTTATTGGTTCGTGAAGTGTTGTGTGTGGGTTAACCTATGCTAATGCACCGGCCAACTAGGACTAATACATACTTGTGATTATACCCCTCATAAGAATCCGCAAATACAAGGAAGTAATTAAGATAAATCTAACCACAACCTTAAAACTCTGAGATTTTACGCTCCCTCGTGCATTGGTTTCCTAACGGGGGTTTAGGTTTCTGTCACTCTCGCAACCCTGCAATTAGTAGACAAATACACAATGCATCCTTCTAGGCCCATAAAGGTGAAGTATCATGTAGTCGACGTTCACATGAAACCACTAGAAGAATAGCACCACAACTTAAATACCGAACCACGAGATATTACTTCAACATAATTCAACTACTAACATCAAGACTTCTCCCATGTCCTCAAGAACTAAACGAACTACTCACAAGACATCATATGGATCATAATCAGAGGTTATGTAACGGATAATAACAAACTGCATAAAGGGTAAACACCGATAAATCTCACAAGCATCAATTACTAACAAGTAATCCACACCGGGAGAGAGATCAAGTGAAGAGCAACGATAAAAACCCTTAATTGTTACAGAGGCATGAAGGGGGATGATGAGGGTGATGGTGCTTGTGGTTACGATGATGACGATCTTGATGATGCCCGGAGCGATGACGGTGACGATGGCGATGATTCCCTTCCCCGGCAGATTTCTCCCTGTTGGAGAGCTTTTCTCTCTGTTGTTTTTCGCACCGAGGTGGAGGCGGAATAATTCTTCGATGATGTCCTGGGGCTTAGGGTTTCCTGGGGGTCAAGTATGCAAAAGGGGGCACCCAGGAGTGGGCCAGGGGACAGACCAACCCTAGGCGCGGCCAGAGGGGGGCGCCGCCTGGTGGTGTGGGCCCCAGGTGGCCCCCCTCCGGGTGCCCTTCTGGCTGACTTCCTCCTAAGAACTTCTAAGACTCCTCCGGTATCCCCCCTCTTCTTCAGATCTTCTTAAATAGGGTATCTCGACGGTGCTTTTTTCCATCAGATTTCTGGTCCCGGTGTTTATTCTCCTAAAATTATAAAACATGCAAAATAAGATAAAATAACATAAGTGATGCATCATAACATGAAATATAGCGACGAATAACATAAAATAACAATATAAAATAGTGATGAAAAATGGACGTATCAATCCCCCATAAGCTTAGACCTCGCTTGTCCCCAAGCGAAACTGAACTCACTAAACATGACCACATGTTTATGGAGTGAGGTGTCGATAAATAAAATACAGACAAGAGGCATCCCATCTAACAAAGAACAAGTAATTTTAGATAGCAACTTCCTCTCGTATAATCAAACTTTAAATAAGTAGAGGAAATCACAATAAAGGTGCAAAAGTAAATCAAAATTGGTAAAGGCAAACTTCATTCTTGGTCAGAGAATAATTAACAGTGTACTTATCTTTCGAACAGAGTCTTTATACTAGAGCTTATATTGCAGAGTTTATCATGCTCAATTATAACGGTCTCTTTGGAGACATTGTAACTTTCAAAGTGGTATTCAAACAGATAAACTCTTTTGTACAAACAAGGAAGAATAAAGAACATGATTGAGTAAATCAACATATAGATGGATGGATCACAACAATTCAAATGCTTGCTTAAGAAAGAAAGGAGTAGGTTTACTCACTCAACATAAAGGTAAAAGATAGGCCCTTCGCAGAGGGAAGAATGGATCACTCATGTGCTAGAGATTTTATTTTTTTAAACAGAGGCATAAAATGGTTGACACTCCTCCCAACTTTTCTTACACAAACCATGGCTAACCGAGTCCTCGGGTACCTGCCAACAATCACATACCATGGAGGAGTGTATAATTTTTAGAGAGGTGTATGTTTTTGTCAACGAATGGCAAACAGAAAATACAGTACGTCACAGGCCAACTAGACTTCACAAGAGCGGCTCCCATTGAAGGACGCAACTGGTATAGAAGGTCATCACCCTTTCTCTTTTCTTTACACAATTATGCTTTGACTGGTAAATCAGGGGCAAAAATAGTGAAGAGAATTTGTATTATTATTTGGGGCTGGGAACCCCGCTGCAAGCTCTTCTAGCATTTGGATAAGCGGATGAAGCCACTAGTCCAGGGTGTGAAATCTAATCAACAAGTGAGATAAAGATTCTCTATTTGCGTCCTCATGAGCTAAAATAGGGGCACAAAACATGTGTAATTTTGAAGGTTTAAAGGTAGCACACAAGCAATTTACTTGGAGTGGCGGTGAAATACCACATATAGGTAGGTATGATGGACAAAAATGGAAAGGTTTGGGGGCTCAAGGTTTGTATGCACGAGAAGCATTCCCTCTCAGTACAAGTTTTTGGCTAGCACGGTTGGGTAGCAAGCATAAGAATTGAGGTAAAACAAACAAATACATATATGATAAAGCAATCATGCAATCTTCCTTGAAGGTACAAACAATATTACTTGAGAATACTAAGATTATGATCTAACAAGAAAGAAAGATCATGGAATAATATATCTACATGCAACTCCCTCTTTTCTACTTAAGTCTCAACGTATTGAAGCTACTGACCAATGCTAAGTTTTCCAAAACCAACTAGATTAACTTGAAGCTCCAACATTGATACCAATACTAATAACAAGATCAACCATATAACAGAAATTGCAAACTAAAATAAAGTAGAGCAAGTAGATGATGAAACTTCTCATTAATATTTCATTACGGCAACTCAAACCAAGGGATACAACGATAACCAACTAAAGAGTGATACTTCCATACTTCAAACCATCATATATGATATTTTCTCTACTCATGATATGACTCTAGTAAAAGATAAAAGGTGAAAGATAAAGGTGTGATACCGTGGCACTCCCCCAAGCTTGGAACAAGCCAAGAGGATGCCAATACCAATGACGAATCAATTCTTTGGTGGTGGTGGTGAATCCTTCTCAATGAGCTTATCAATTGATTTCTTCAAATATTCATTTGCGAACATAAGCATACGCATCATCTCCGTATTGTGCTCAATACGGTCTGCGTGCTTGTCAGACGGTGAATTCCAACCATCAAGATTCCACCCTGATGTTTACGCACGCTTCTATTCTTGTAGACAGTGTTGGGCCTCCAAGTGTAGAGGTTTGTAGAACAGCAGCAAGTTTCCCTTAAGTGGATTACCCAAGGTTTATCGAACTCAGGGGGGTAGAGGTCAAAGATATCCCTCTCAAGCAACCCTGCAATTAAGATACAAGAAGTCTCTTGTGTCCCCAACACACCCAATATACTTGTCAGGTATATAGGTGCACTAGTTTGGCGAAGAGAGAGAGAGTAAAATCCAAGTAATATGGATAATAATAAGTGATAATAGCAATCTGAAATAAAATGGCAGCAAGCAAACATGTAGCATAACAGGCGGAAAATGGTGTTTCAATGCTTGAAAATAAGGCCTAGGGCTCCTACTTTCACTAGTGGACACTCTCAACAATGATCACATAAATGAATAACTAGATAGCTTATCTCACTATGCTACTCATAACCCTCTCCGGTTGGATAACGAACACTAATCATTGCGTAGGGCTGTAACAACACTCCTCAAGTTTGTATTCCCATGTCTAGTTAACCCCATGCTGTCACTATGAGCGCCCTAGAAGGTACTAAGCAAACTCCACAATTTCATAGAGGAGACACACACAACGTGCACACTGTCACCTTCACACCGTGATCAAAGTGACTCCAAAGTTCATATCAATAAAGCACTTGAGTAGCAAAAGATGAAGAGTAACATCTACGAATTCAAATATCTTACAAAGCTCATTATCACATATAGATCACTTCATGGGAGAGAGAGATGAACCACATAGCTACCGTAGAGCCCTCAGCCTCGGGGGAGAACTACTCCCTCCTCATCATAGGAGACAACAACGGCGATGGAGATGGCGGTGGAGTCAATGGAGATGGATTCCGGGGGCACTTCCCTGTCCCGACAGGGTGCCAGAACAGAGATCCGTCCCCCGAAACTTGTCGACAGCGGCGGTGACGGAGCTACGGATGTATTTTGTGGAAAAGTTCGAGGAACACTAGTTTCTCTTAGGTCTATTTGGATGTGAGACAATATTAGAAGCATCCTCACAAAAGACAATATGTTCATCCTCTACGTTTCCACACATAAGATCTTTCACTATTGCTACAGCAGGTTCAACAGTTATCAGGTTCAATAGATTTCTTAATGCTCTTATTAACCACACTAGATACAATAGAGTGTTCTTTCACTTTAGCAGGGAAAGGCATTTTCTCAAAATAAGGCTCGGGAACAGCAGGATTAACAGCATGCACTTCTACATTACTACCAGGAACAATATCTTTATAAGGTGCATGGTACTTGCTGAATTTCTTTTTAGGAATACCAATATAGGAGGCAAAAGATTTAAGACAGTTTGCAAAGATTTGAGAATCATGACCACAAACAACACTAATATTATAGAAATCAACGGTTACCATAAAAGATTTAATGCATTCATAATCATAATTTATACCTGATTTTCCACCTTTGTCATTCTCCCATCATTCAGTGTTTTCTTGAATACGGTCAAGAAGATCCCATTTAGCTTCTTCCTTCATATGTGTGAATGATCCAGAACAAGAAGAATCCAATAAATCCTTATCATGAAGAGAAATCCTTGCATAAAAATTATTGATAACAATATTACTCGGGAGCTCATGAATGGGACATTTAAGCATTAATAACTTTATTCTCCTCCACGCTTGGGCAATACTCTCTCCATCATGAGGCCATAAATTATATATTTAATTCCGGCCTTTATGAATCTCACTAGGAGGATATAATTTATAATAAAAGAGAGGAACAATTTCCTCCCATCCAATAGATTCACCATTCTTCAGCAATTTGAACCAATCAGCGGCTCTTCCTTTCAGCGATAAAGAAAATAATTTCCTTTTAACTTGATCCATTGTAATACCTGCACACCTGAATAACTCGCATAATTCATGTATAAAGAGCAAATGATCACCGGGATGGACGGTTCCATCACCATAATAGCAGTTACCCATAACACGTCCAACAATTTACTTAGGTGTTTTATAAGGATCTAATTCAGCAGATAACGGGTCACCTACTACCCTAGCAGTAATGGTAGAAGTACCCCTAAACAAAGAACCAAAAGTATTCTCCATAATGAAATAAAGCAGCAGACAGAAATAAAAACAATACTCACAGTAAAAGTTTCTCTTACCAATTCCACTTACCAATAACACTTCACTCTCCGACAATGGCGCCACAAAATAGTCTTGATGACCCACAAGTATAGGGGGTGTATCATAGTACTTTCGATAAATAAGTGTCGAACCCAACGAGGAGCAGAAGGTGTTGACAAGTAGGTTGGATAGATGCTTCAGTGTAAACACTAGCAAACGAGTTTTTGGAGGTTTTTGTAGCAGATAAATAAAGTGCTGATGCATGTAAAATGCATAGATGAATTTTGCATATTTTCACATGGTTTTCTATTACATATTGCATCATATAAGGGTATAATTCAATGTTTTATAGTATTTGGGGTTAAATTACAAAGTCCCCCAACTTTTATGGAATTAACCCTGCCTGTCAGAAACCCCGTTTTCTATATTTTTGACGTTTCAGGGGGCAAACTTCCGCGAAATCACCTGAAAATCTGCGGGGGTCATTTTTTTGGAAGGAGAAGACTTACGGGCGAAGGATCCACGAAATATGGGGA
Source organism: Alopecurus myosuroides (assembly GCA_028641055.1). Lineage (NCBI taxonomy): Eukaryota > Viridiplantae > Streptophyta > Magnoliopsida > Poales > Poaceae > Alopecurus > Alopecurus myosuroides. Next base: position 243,239,158 of record CM054060.1, on the reverse strand, counting down.
AGGAGGCCCAAAAGAGGACCCTCCACGCGGCCAGATTCCTTGGCCGCGTGAGAGGCCCCCTTTTGGCCCATGTGGCCCCAATTCCTTCCATCTTCGACTTACCGACTCCGTCTTGACCTAAACCGACTATAAAAAGGGTCCCCCGTACCCTTACGGAGAAGAGCGCCGCCGAAACACCGAAACACCGAAACAGAGACCAGAAGTTCCAGATTGGAGGGGGAAAACTCCGGCGGGGTGCCGCCGGTGTGATCTCCTACCCCTCCAACGTCATCTCCATCGACATCTCCATGAAGAGGGAGTAGTCCACCCCAGGGCTATGGGTTTGTGGAAGTAGCACTTGTATCTCTCTCTCTATGTGCTTCACTAATTAGATCCGTATGAGCTGCCTCACATGATTACGGGCACCGTTGTAATTCCTATGTGGTGGATCTTTTCTATGAGTTATTGAATCTGAGATTGCAATTGTTTCTTTTGAGTTATTTGAGTAGATGTATCTTATGTACCCCGTTCTTATTTGCTAGCTTTGATCAATCTAGTTCTTGAGAGCGTGTGTGGGGTGATGGGTGCATTAGTTGGACTAACGGGGGGTGGCTAGTGCTGTGAAAGTTACAGAAGTTCAGCGATCCTCTTAGGTTTTGTTAAACCTTTCTTAGTTACCTCACTAGGGATAAAAAGGAGTACCTTTTTACCGGGGATTTGAAGTGACACTAATGAATCTCCATGACTAGATCTAGCAAGTTCTTACTTCAACTTCATGTCACATTGCTTAAAGCTATACTCTGGTTTTTCCTTAATTATCGAGGTGTTATGATTTATTTCGCATCTTGGTGGAGTATAAGAGGGATCAATATGACCGTAGAGATCTCTATGCTAGGACGTGATGCCCATATGAAAGTACTCAATGTTAAACATGTTATTGTAATCTCACATGTAATTCTTTATGTCCACCGTCTACCACTTTATTTGAGAGAATGCAAGTGTGAAACCATGAACCCCGGTCCTATTTTAATTATAAGAAAAAACTCTAGTTACTTTGCTGCAATTTACTTTACTTGCACTTTACTTTACTTGCATCTCCAATTCGAATTTACATTATCTCCATCACCACTTGCATCACAAAAATACAAAAACAATCCATTGCATATTTATTTTCTCATTTGCATTTAGTAGTAGATTTAATTATTGCATATTTAATTTCAGTTTTGCATTGCAATTTAGAAGTCTCACACCTTGTGCTTGACAACCACTTGGTGAGGTTGAGGGCACAAAATTCTCTACTTGTTTGCAGGATCCTGGAGGAAGCTTGGAAGACAACTGCTGAAATACTGTCTCCCCAAGAGTTCATTATAAACCCTCGAGTCACCCTCATGGGGAAGAAGGCTTGCCACTAGCTACACACTCTGCACTTGGAGTCTCAACCTAGCCATCAAGCGTTTTTCTGGCGCCGTTTCCGGGGAGCCATAGGTGAAGGGGTTGTCCAAGGGAGCTCACAAGAAGTCTTCATCACCAACAAGGTGTGCAAACACCTAAGGTTGGGGAGGTTGCACCTACGTGAGTACCGTCCTTTCTATCTCCACCTTATTTCAAGTAGATTGTTTTGTTTCTTGTCTTGTTTTTGTTTTTTTTGTTTTTGTTCTTGTTTTTGTTTTGTCTTGCATATTTTATTTTAGTTTGCATTTTAGTTTTGCATTTAGTTATCTAGTTTATTTTAGTATTTCGAATTTTCCTAGTTACTTTACTTTTCAGTTTTGCATAAAAAATTAAAAATTACATAAAAATTGTTAAAATGGGTGATAGAACTAAATTAAGTGACTACACAAATACACTCAATGACCAATTCATTGCTAGGCCAATTACTACACCTGAAATACAAGCTGAAAGCTATGAAGTAAGTCCTAGTTTATTGAATTTAATTACTAGAGAGCAATTTGGTGGTAGTGCTATGGAGGATGCCTCTATGCATCTTCATGATTTCATCTAAATATGTGATATGCAAAAATTTAAAAATGTGGAAAGTAGTGTTTTAAAACTGAAATTATTTCCTTTTTCACTTAGAGGAAAGGCTAAAGAATGGTTACTTTCACTACCTACAGCTAGTATAAAGTCTTGGGATGATTTAAAAGAAGCTTTCATTAAGAAATATTATCCTCCCGTTAAATTTTTGCAAAATAGGAATAATATCCTCTCATTTAGGCAAAATGATAATGAACATGTAGCCATGGCATGTGATAGAATTAAATTAATGCTTAGAACATGCCCATCACATGGAGTAAATGAATGGACCATACTACACTCTTTTTATAATGGTCTAAACTACATGTCTAGAAATATACTTGATTCTGCTGCTGGAGGTGCCTTTATGAGTAAAACTGTAGGAGAGGCTAAGAGCATATTAGAAAGCATATTGAAAAATTATAGTCAATGGAATACTGAAAGAGCACCCAATCCCACTAAGAAAATAAACTCAATTGAAGAAACCAATGATTTGTCTTCTAAAATGGACACTATTCTTGCTTTTATTAATAAACAAAATATGGAGAATGTGCCTTTGCAGGAGCTAGTTGATAGTAATTTGAAAGTGTGGATGTTAATTTTTTTAGGAATTATGGTAGCAATGGTTTTGGTAATGCTTACAATTCATATAGTAAACCTCCTTATGTGCCAAATAAACCTTTTGTTCCATATCCTAATGCTAATGAAAATAAGTGGAAGCCTTCTAGTGAAATTTCTGAATCTAATAAATTGCTTATGGAACAAGTTGCTAGTCACAATGCTATGATACATGAGTTAAATAAGTCTATTGCATCCATTAGTAGTGATATTAAAGGATTGCAACTTCAATCTTCGAATTTAGATAAAGCATTGTCAAAATTAGCTGATAATCAAGCAACTCTATTAAGCATGTCAGCAGGAAAGCCACAAGCACAACCTAGTGTAGGAATGAATTCTATTACTATTGCTGATCCTATTATTGAAAATATTGATCATATTGCTGAGAATACAAGTGATCATGTCCCTACTGGCTTAGAAGAAACTTTGAATGAAATAGTGAAGTACCCTGAATATTTACTTCCATATATGTCTTATCTTGCTAGCAAAGATGAAATTAGTCCTCATGAATCAAGCATGCTAGCTAAATTAGAGAGTAAAGTAGAGGAAATTATGATGCTTACTGAAATTAAGGATCCATTGCTTGATTTAGAAAAAAGTAGCTTGCAAGAACTTATTGCTACTCTACAAAAATTTGCTAGTGATCCCACTATAAATGTTAATCAACCTGGCTTTGGATCTTATATCGCTAATCATGTCTTGCAAGAAAAAAATTGCTAGGTACAAGAATGAGGCCATGATACCTTCTAAGATTGGGGATGCATGGATCCCCAAGGTGCTAGTTTCAATTGGAAAAGAAATTCACCATGCTATGTTAGATCTAGGTTCTAGTGTATCGGTATTCTCTAAAGAATTATATGAATTGCTAGAACTAGAAAATTTAGAAAAGTGCTCAAGTGAATTTGTCCTTGCTAATAACTCTACTAAACATGTTGTAGGACAAGTAAAACATGTTATGATTGAATTGCACATGACTTTCGTACCCGTTGATTTCATTATTATGGATATGGGGGATAAATCCCCTAGTCCTATTATTTTGGGTAGAGCTTTTCTTCGTACTACAGGTGCAATCATAGACTCCAAGGAAGGGAATGTCAAGTTTCAGTTCCCTCACAATAAAATAATGGAGCACTTCCCAAGGAAGAGGGGCACGCGGAAGAACAAGCTCCCTCATGAGATTTATCCCTCTTGATTATCAAGTAAGTAAAACCTAGCTATATGGCTATAAAGAAAGCGCTTTGCGGGAGGTAACCCGGTTGTTTTTGTTTGGATTTTCCTAGTCTACTCTTGCTGTCTCAAGAGATTAATTTTTTTTGTTTTAATTCTGGAGTTTTCAATAAAGAGTCAAGTCAAACCCATTTGGACTTATAAGTTGCTATCCTAGTGCATGAAATTTCTGTTTCAGCACGAGTCTGCTCACCGTATGATTTTACGTTTTCTATTGGTATGTCTTATTGAGCTAATTTTTTAGTATGTTCTGCAACTTTTCGTCCTCTATAAGAACAAAAATTTGCTTAATTTTTTGACGAGTCTAGATTAGGGAAAAACGTTCGTTTTGCTTCTGTTGCTTTTCTGGACAGATTCTGCCTTCTTTTGTTTTATGCATTCTTTGGGCTTGGGAATCGAATTTACATGATTATTTCAAGCAAGAGAGTGAACATACAACATAATGAACCTTATTATCTATCTACTGGAGCATTTGATTTGGAATTTTGCACAGCAAGCATGTGATTTGTTTGTCCTTGCTAATCTCACCCCACAGAAAAAGAATGGGAGAAACATGTTTTGTGAAGTTTTTTTCACAGGGAATAGAGGAGCTGCGCCTCAAGACATCCAAGAATGGTGAAACCCATAAGCTTGGGTATGTGATGAACACCCCACTGGAGCTACACTCTTTTGGTTAGCACACGTCTACTTTCTGTTTTTCTAAGCAAAGCATTTATCGTAGAGACTTGAAGCGTCTAGTTTTTGTTTTTATTTTTGTTTTGATAAGACCACCACCATCATTTTATATGAGATTGAGATACTGGAGTTTGGGGTTGGAATGTATTGGATTCTATGACTTGGAATAGGGATGCCATGGTTGATTTGAAGAGCTACATATGTTTGCATGATTTATAGGCTTTTTATGTGTAGAAATTTGCAATAATGTTGTCTTGAGCTATCTCTTATTCATGTCCTTGATGTTAATTGCTGGTTTATTTAGTTTGTCATGCAATGAGTAGTTCTATGGACATATGCAGGCATAGTAGCTGGTCAACTATCTCCCTCTTGCTAGCCCAAAAATTTAAAAATTCCAACAAGTAAAAACTTGTTTCCAACACTCCTTAGCCAAGTATTTCCAGTGAGTCCACCATATCTTCCCATTAGCTTCATTGCTATTCCGAGTATGTTCACCATGTTATTGTGTTATTTATGTTCTAAATTAAGATATTCACTTTATTAATTGTCATGGGTTGAACTTGGGATAGGACTCTCACGAACTTTTGAAGGCACACTTTACTTTTTATGCATCTAATAAACATGACCCAATAATGGGAGCCACAAGTTTTGCGTTTGACAAGTGTGTGGTTGGGAGCTAGCTACACACGTGTATCACCGGAAAGCTTTCAACATTGCACAAAATTTTTTACATTTGGTTGATATCATGTACTTTTGTTTTTGGACTCCTGCCATGCCGAAATGAAATAGAGGAATAGTAAGTTTTGATGAGTAAGTATCTATATGACTAGAGAAACGCATTGGGCCGCTAAACCAAGCCATGATTTATCATGGTGGAAATTTACTTACAGCTTGAATGACTCTACAACACATCCTATAATAAAATAAGAAGCTATGCATAATAGTGAATGGAAATAAAAAGAATGATGAGTCTACTCCGTTTGTTCATCTTGTCAAGGTAACATGGGCTTGTTTCCATGTCATGGGGCAAGAGGTACCTCTTTGCGGTTCTCTATGATGTCATTAATACTTATTATGATTGTACAAAGCTTATTAGGAATCTTAAGTTGAGTAATCATGGAGTAGGTTTTCACACTCACGGGGCATGAGGCTTTCAACCACTTTGTCATTCTCATTACTTCAATACTCACAATTTAAGATGCTAGTGATAAAGGGGCTATGAGAGTCCTAGATCAATGGATACCACATTTCAATTAGTAATTTTAGTTGAATAATTTAGAGGCTAAATAAGACTTGATCATGTTTTACCTCTACTCAATTTTCTCCAAAGTGTCCACCATATTTTATATTCTCCATTATGCTATTCTTTGACAAATATAGGATTTTATTTTTCATTTTGTGTATGCATTTGGTCCATAGTGCTTTTATTTCATTATACACTTTGTGAACTTTCATGAAGCATATTTGATTGCATATTTGATATTTCTTACAACATGAATTGTATATTGCTACTCATTTCTAGTATAAATCATTTGATTATATGTAGCATGAATAATCCTCCTTGATATCCCATGATTGTTTCAATATGCAAAACCCATCTTAGTTTTATCACCTTCATACTCGAGGACGAGCATGGGTTAAGCTTGGGGATGTTGATGCATGTAAAATGCATAGATGAATTTTGCATATTTTCACATGGTTTTCTATTACATATTGCATCATATAAGGGTATAATTCAATGTTTTATAGTATTTTGGGGTTAAATTACAAAGTCCCCCAACTTTTATGGAATTAACCCTGCCTGTCAGAAACCCCGTTTTCTATATTTTTGACGTTTCAGGGGGCAAACTTCCGCGAAATCACCTGAAAATCTGCGGGGGTCATTTTTTTGGAAGGAGAAGACTTGCGGGCGAAGGATCCACGAAAATTGGGCAAGGAGGCCCAAAAGAGGACCCTCCACGCGGCCAGATTCCTTGGCCGCGTGAGAGGCCCCCTTTTGGCCCCTGTGGCCCCAATTCCTTCCATCTTCGACTTACCGACCCCGTCTTGACCTAAAACCGACTATAAAAAGGGTCACCCGTACCCTTACGGAGAAGAGCGCCGCCGAAACACCGGAACACCAAAACAGAGACCAGAAGTTCCAGATTGGAGGGGGAAAACTCCGGCGGGGCACCGCCGGTGTGATCTCCTACCCCTCCAACGTCATCTCCATCGACATCTCCATGAAGAGGGAGTAGTCCACCCCAGGGCTATGGGTTTGTGGAAGTAGCACTTGTATCTCTGTCTCTATTTGCTTCACTAATTAGATCCGTATGAGCTGCCTCATATGATTACGGGCATCGTTGTAATTCCTATGTGGTGGATCTTTTCTATGAGTTATTGAATCTGAGATTGCAATTGTTTCTCTTGAGTTATTTGAGTAGATGTATCTTATGTACCCCGTTCTTATTTGCTAGCTTTGATCAATCTAGTTCTTGAGAGCGTGTGTGGGGTGATGGGTGCATTAGTTGGAGTAACGGGGGGTGGCTAGTGCTGTGAAAGTGACAGAAGTTCAGCGATCCACTTAGGTTTTGTTAAACCTTTCTTAGTTACTGATGCATGTAAAATGCATACATGAACTTTGCATGGTATTACTTGTTTTTCCTACATATTGGCAACTTATATTCATGTTTTAGAATGATTTGGGGGATTTTCTGAACAATCCCCCTTCTTTTGGTTCTAACCCTGTTTTTCCAGAAAACGTACTTTTTAGTGTTTCAGACTTTCCGGGAGCTTCGGGACTCCAAAAAGGGCAAGGCCAAAGAGCACGGTTCAGAATTTTCGAGACGAAGACCATGGGCCAAAGTAGAGGGCCAAAAGGTCAACCAGGTGGAAAAGAGGACCCTCCACGCGGCCAGATTCCTTGGCCGCGTGTAGGGCCCCCTTTTTGCCCCGTGGCTCCGATGCCGTCGATCTTTCTTCTCCCGAGTGTCTCGTGACCTAAAAACGACTATATAAAGGGTCCCCTGGCCTTTTCGAGGAGGAGGCGGCACCGAGAGACGAAACCACGAAACAGAGAGACAGAAGGCTGCCGCCGGAGAAGATCGGAGGGGGGAAACGCCGTCGGGATCACCCCCGGAGGGCTCCACCCCCCTCCGACGTGTTCATCATCAACATCTACAGCAAGATCAGCTCCATCTCTCCACTGTAATCTCTTGGCAAACACGATGTATGATGCAATACTATATTCCCTTGATGTATTGTGTCTCCCCGTCTATGTTTGAGTAGTGAATTGTTCTTGGCAATGGTGAAATAGTTCGTTGATTGGTTGCATACAAGTTTGTTATCTTCTATGATTGTCTTTATGGACAATATATGAGTGCACGCATATGTTGGGGAATGCATGTAAGGTGATCACCGGTAGCATAATGGAGTGGTGGTGACTTGGGAGTGACAGTAACCTGAGACCGAGCCACAAAGTTAAGTTATTGGGGGATATATATAGGGGACCTTAGAACGTAAGGCTATGGTGGGACTTTATGTCTTAATCAATCTTGTGCAGTCATTTACTTGGCCACATGATCCATCATAAGGGGTTGTAGATCATTTACTTGACTATACCTATTCATGGCTCCTTCCTAGAAGAAACAACTAAGACTAAAACATGTGCTTCACTAATTGTGACAACCACACGAACGAAACACCTATTGCTAGAACACTTGCTCCCTTGAGATACTTGAGATATTTGCTGCTTGCTACTTTAGAAACTTGCTTTAGGATTACTTGCATTTTAAACTTGCTTCACTAGTTACTAGACAAACCACACTCCACGTCACTTGCTTTTAATTAGTTAGTTCCTTTTAGTCAAACTTATTGCTTTGCATAAACAACCATATAAGAGGGTTATAGGGCTTTAGAGAATAGATAGCTTACCTTCAGCTCCTCATGGGTTCGACACTCAAATACTTATCGAAACGTACTACAATTGATCTCCTACACTTGGGAGTCATCAAGCACTTTTCTGGCGCCGTTGCCAGGGAGCGTTGTGCTAAGCTTTTATTCTTGTTTGCATTGCATACTAACATATAAACCTAAAACACACAAAAAAATTATAAAATGGAAAACAACCAAACAATTTTAGAACTGTATAATATCTACCTTGAATTAGGACATGAAGTGTTTGAGGAGAAATTGAAAAATTATTTGCACAACAATCATATTTGTGGTAGTACTAATTATTTGAACACCTTTATTGCTAAGGAAAACCTTGAGCTTGGGGAAGTTTGTCTTGATGAATATGATATTTTTAGTCCCCCTACTATTGAGGATAAAAATGATATACTTGCTGATTCTATGGAAAGTTTTAAGCTTGGGGAAGTTGGTTTTGATGAGCATGATATTTCTAGTTCCCCAAGCTTGGAGGAGAAAATTCACTTTGATGATACTATGCCTCCTATATATGGTGATTGCAATGAAAATTATGAATGTTTAACTCCCACTATCACTAATGAGAATTTTACTTATGTGGAGAGTAGTGATTCTTTTATGCATGTGTCTCATGATAAGAATGTTTTATGTGATATTCATATTGTTGAATCTATTCATGATGCTACTGAAAATTATTATGAGAGAGGGAAACATGGTTACACATATTTCAACAATATTAAGTTTCCCCTCTTTATGATAAAAGTATTGAAGTTGCACTTGATCTACCTTTCTATGCTTACTATTATGTGCTTCTTTTATTTGTTTCATTACAAAATGCCAATGCATAGGAAATGGGTTAGACTTAAAAATAAATTGTTTAATATTTTTTGGTGTGTTCCTTATGCTTTAATTTCCTATTCGGTTTGAGCACACATTTATGTCTTTACAACATGTAAAATGCCTTTACCTACTGTTATGTATCATTTAGTTTAATATTTTCATTTTATAAAAAAATTTGGGAAGGTAAATGAGAAGGATGAGTAATGGAGAAGTTGGGGTCGACCTTGAACATGTGTTGTTCATGCCAATGAAACCATTGCAAAGTCTCTATCATTAAAACTTTTTCCAAAGTTAAAAACAATAAAAAATATTAGTTCACTACTGTAACATCACATTTCTGTCTTATTTCTCATCTTAAATGACAAGAATAATCTTATATGAGAGATAGGATTAAACAATAGTAATTAGCTGTCAAGAAAACAGATTTCTGAACTTCACTGCGAAAAATGTTTAAAATCACAGAAGTGGAATTTTGACCTGGTAATTTACGAAAGCAATATTTAGTTATCACTACATATTTCATTAGTTTTAATTTTTCTGATTTGAGCAACTTAAGTGCCTCTAAAAATTCACTCTTTACGGGCTGTTCAGTTTTTGGCAGATTATGTCTTTATTTTGCATTGCTCTCATTACTTGTGTTTTGTGTGGTTCTTTTGATCAAGGAGCAATGCACAACTGTAGTAACAGTAGTTAGTATTTAGAATCAACTCATGATGTGTCTTTGCTGTACCTATGTGGATTTTATTTATGGAGGCACTAACCCCTCTAATCAAGTTTTATGTTGAGATTTGTGTAAGAAGAATTTTTCAGGAGGAAGAGTTGAGTGAGATGAACAAAGATCAAGAGGGACAACCAATCAAGCTTGGGGATGTACCTCTGGGCTCACCCTACATGTATCAAATAAGTACAAGAATCCAAGCTTGGGGATGCCGAGCCACCTCACTCCAACCATCATGATGTTAAGTAAGTAAAGCCTAGCTATATGGCTATAAAGAAAGCGCTTTACGGGAGGCAACCCGGTTGTTTTTGTTTGGATTTTCCTAGTGTCCTCTTGCTGTCTCAAGAGATTATTTTTTTTGTTTTAATTCTGGAGTTTTCAATAAAGAGTCAAGTCAAACCCATTTGGACTTATAAGTTGCTATCCTAGTGCATGAAATTTCTGTTTCAGCACGGGTCTGCTCACCGTATGATTTTACGTTTTTTATTGGTATGTCGGATTGAGCTAATTTTTTAGTATGTTCTGCAACTTTTCGTCCTCTGTACGCACAAAAATTGGATTAATTTTTGGACGAGTCTAGCTTAGGGAAAAACGTTCGTTTTTCTGCTGTTGCTTTTCTGGACAGATTCTGCCTTCTTTTGTTTTATGCACTCTTTGGGCTTGGGAATCGAATTTCCATGATTCTTTCAAGCAAGAGAGTGAACATACAACATAATGAACCTTATTGTCTATCTACTGGAGCATTTGATTTGGAATTTTGTACAGCAAACATGTGATTTGTTTGTCCTTGCTAATCTCACCCCACAGAAAAACAATGGGAGAAACATGTTTTGTGAAGTTTTCTCACAGGGAATAGAGGAGCTACGCCTCAAGACATCCAAGAATGGTGAAATCCATAAGATTTGGGATGTGATTAACACCCCACTGGAGCTACACTCTTTTGGTTATCACACGTCTACTTTCTGTTTTTCTAAGCAAAGCATTTATCGTAGAGACTTGAAGCGTCTAGTTTTTGTTTTTATTTTTGTTTTGATAAGACCACACCCATCATTTTATATGAGATTGAGCTACTGGAGTTTGGTGTTGGAATGTATTAGATGCTATTATTATGACTTGGAATAGGGATGCCATGGTTGATTTGAAGAGCTACATATGATTGCATGATTTATAGCCTTTTTATGTGTAGAAATTTGCAATAATGTTGTCTTGAGCTATCTCTTATTCATGTCCTTGATGTTAATTGCTGGTTTATTTAGTTTGTCATGAAATGAGTAGTTCTATGGACATATGCATGCATAGTAGCTGGTCAACTATCTCCCTCTTGCTAGCCAAAAATTTAAAAATTCCAACAAGTAAAAACTTGTTTCCAACACTCCTTAGCCAAGTATTTCCAGTGAGTCCACCATATCTTCCCATTAGCTTCATTGCTATTCCGAGTATGTTCACCATGTTATTGTGTTATTTATGTTCTAAATTAAGATATTCACTTTATTAATTGTCATGGGTTGAACTTTGGATAGGACTCTCACGAACTTTTGAAGGCACAATTTACTTTTTATGCATCTAATAAACATGACCCAATAATGGGAGCCACAAGTTTTGCGTTTGACAAGTGTGTGGTTGGGAGCTAGCTATAAACGTGTATCACCGGAAAGCTTCCAACATTGCACAAAAATTTACATTTGGTTGATATCATGTACTTTTGCTTTTGGACTCCTGCCATGCCGAAATGAAATAGAGGAATAGTAAGTTTTGATGAGTAAGTATCTATATGACTAGAGAAACGCATTGGGCCGCTAACCCAAGCCATGCTTTATCATGGTGGAAATTTACTTACAGCTTGAGTGACTCTACAACACATCCTACAATAAAATAAGAAGCTATGCATAATAGTGAATGAAAATAAAAAGGATGATGAGTCTACTCCCTTTGTTTGTCTTGTCATTGTGACATGGGCTTGTTTCCATGTCATGGGGCAAGAGGTACCTCTTTGCGGTTCTCTATGATGTCATTAATACTTATTATGATTGTACACAGCTTATTAGGAATCTTAAGTTGAGTAATCATGGAGTAGGTTTTCACACTCACGGGGCATGAGGCTTTCAACCACCTTGTCATTCACATTACTTCAACATTCACCATTTAAGATGCTAGTGATAAAGGGGCAATGAGAGTCCTAGATCAATGGATACCACATTTCAATTAGTAATTTTAGTTGAATAATTTAGAGGCTAAATAAGACTTGATCATGTTTTACCTCTACTCAATTTTCTCCAAAGTGTCCACCATATTTTCTATTTTCCATTATGCTATTCTTTGACCAATATAGGATTTTATTTTTCATTTTGTGTATGCATTTGGTCCATAGTGCTTTTTATTTCATTATACACTTTGTGACCTTTCATGAAGCATCTTTGCTTGCATATTTGATATTTCTTACAACATGAATTGTATATTGCTACTCATTTCTAGTATTAATCATTTGATTATATGTAGCATGAATAATCCTCTTTGATATTCCATGATTGTTTTAAAATGCAAAGTCCATGTTGGTTTTATCACCTTCATACTCGAGGACGAGTATGGGTTAAGCTTGGGGATGTTGATGCATGTAAAATGCATACATGAACTTTGCATGTTATTACTTGTTTTCCCTACATATTAGCAACTTATATTGATGTTTTATAATGATTTGGGGGATTTTCTGAACAATCCCCCTTCTTTTGGTTCTAACCCAGTTTTTCCACAAAACGTACTTTTTAGTGTTTCAGACTTTCCGGGAGCTTCGGGACTCCAAAAAGGGCAAGGCCAAAGAGCACGGTTCATAATTTTCGAGACGAAGACCATGGGCCAAAGTAGAGGGCCAAAAGGCCAACCAGGTGGAAAAGAGGACCCTCCACGCGGCCAGATTCCTTGGCCGCGTGTGGGGCCCCCTTTTTGCCCCCGTGGCTCCGATGTCGTCGATCTTTCTTCTCCCGAGTGTCTCGTGACCTAAAAACGACTATATAAAGGGTCCCCTAGCCTTTTCGAGGAGGAGGCGGCGCCGAGAGACGAAACCACAAAACAGAGAGACAGAAGGCTGCAACCGGAGAAGATCGGAGGGGGAAAACACCGCCGGGATCACCCCCGGAGGGCTCCACCCCCCTCCGGCGTGTTCATCATCAACATCTACAGCAAGATCAGCTCCATCTCTCCACTGTAATCTCTTGGCAAACACGATGTATGATGAAATACTATATTCCCTTGATGTATTGTGTCTCCCCGTCTATGTTTGAGTAGTGAATTGTTCTTAGCAATGGTGAAATAGTTTGTTGATTGGTTGCATACAAGTTTGTTATCTTCTATGATTGTCTTTATGTACAATATATGAGTGCACGAATATGTTGGGGAATGCATGTAAGGTGATCACCGGTAGCATAATGGAGTGGTGGTGACTTGGGAGTGACAGTAACCTGAGACCGAGCCACAAAGTTAAGTTATTGGGGGATATATATAGGGGACCTTAGAACGTAAGGCTATGGTGGGACTTTATGTCTTAATCAATATTGTGCAATCATTTACTTGGCCACATGATCCATCATAAGGGGTTGTAGATCATTTACTTGACTATACCTGTTCATGGCTCCTTCCTAGAAGAAACAACTAAGACTAAAACATGTGCTTCACTAATTGTGACAACCACACGAACGAAACACCTATTGCTAGAACACTTGCTCCCTTGAGATACTTGAGATATTTGCTGCTTGCTACTTTAGAAACTTGCTTTAGGATTACTTGCATTTTAAACTTGCTTCACTAGTTACTAGACAAACCACACTCCACGTCACTTGCTTTTAATTAGTTAGTTCCTTTTAGTCAAACTTATTGCTTTGCATAAACAGCCATATAAGAGGGTTATAGGGCTTTATAGAATAGATAGCTTACCTTCAGCTCCTCGTGGGTTCAACACTCAAATACTTATCGAAAGGTACTACAATTGATCTCCTGCACTTGGGAGTCATCAGTTACCTCACTAGGGATAAAAAGGAGTACCTTGTTACCGGGGATTTGAAGTGACACTAATCAATCTCCATGACTAGATCTAGCAAGTTCTTACTTCAACTTCATGTCACATTGCTTAAAGCTATACTCTGATTTTTCCTTAATTATCGAGGTGTTATGATTTATTTCGCATCTTGGTGGAGTATAAGAGGGATCAATATGACCGTAGAGATCTCTATGCTAGGACGTGATGCCCATATGAAAGTACTCAATGTTAAACATGTTATTGTAATCTCACATGTAATTCTTTATGTCCACGGTCTACCACTTTATTTGAGAGAATGCAAGTGTGAAACCATGAACCCCGGTCCTATTTTAATTATAAGAAAACACTCTAGTTACTTTGCTGCAATTTACTTTAGTTGCACTTTACTTTACTTGTATCTCCAATTCGAATTTACATTATCTCCATCACCACTTGCATCACAAAAATACAAAAACAATCCATTGCATATTTATTTTCTCATTTGCATTTAGTAGTAGATTTAATTATTGCACACTTACTTTCAGTTTTGCATTGCAATTTAGAAGTCTCACACCTTGTGCTTGACAACCACTTGGTGAGGTTGAGGGCACAAAATTCTCTACTTGTTTGCAGGATCCTGGAGGAAGCTTGGAAGACAACTGCTGAAATACTGTCTCCCCAAGAGTTCGATATAAACCCTCGAGTCACCCTCGTGGGGAAGAAGGCTTGCCACTAGCTACACACTCTGCACTTGGAGTCTCAACCTAGCCATCAAGTGCTAGTAAATAAAATGCAGTAAATAATATTGCAGCGAGTGACCCAATCCTTTTGAGAAAAAAGGACAAGCCGGTTGTTCTACTTATGGTTACCAAACATTCTCTAGGACACATGGGAATTTCGTCAAGTGCTTTCGCTTCATACGATTGATTAATATTTATTGGTTCGTGAAGTGTTGTGTGGGTGAACCTATGCTAATGCACCGCCCAACTAGGACTAATACATACTTGTGATTATACCCCTCATAAGCATCTGCAAATACAAGAAAGTAATTAAGATAAATCTAACCACAGCCTTAAAACTCCGGGATTCTACGCTCCCTCGTGCATTGGTTTCCTCATGGGGGTTTAGGTTTCTGTCACTTCGACAACCTCGCAATTAGTAGCCAAATACACAATGCATCCTCCTAGGCCCATAAAGGTTAAGTATCATGTAGTCGATGTTCACATGACACCACTAGAAGAATAGCACCACAACTTAAATACCGAACCACGAGATTACTTCAACATAATTCAACTACTAACATCAAGAGTTCTCCCATGTCCTCAAGAACCAAATGAACTACTCACAAGACATCATATGGATCATAATTAGAGGTGATATAATGGATAATAACAATCTTGTCATAAAGTGTAAACACCAATAAATCTCACAAGCATCAACTATTAACAAGTAATCCACACCGGGAGAGATATCTAGTGAAGAGCAACGATAAAGACCTCTAATTGTTACAGTGGTATGAAGGTGTATGATGAGGGTGATGGTGCTGGTGGTGATGATGATGACGATGACGATCTTGATGATGCCCGGAGCGATGACGGTGACGATGGCGATGATTCCCCCTCTCCGGGGAGGAATTTTCCCGGCAGATTTCTCCCCGCCGGAGAGCTTTTCTCTCTCTGTTGTTTTACGCCCCGAGGTGGCGGCAGAATAATTCTTTGATGATGTCCTGTGGCTTAGGGTTCCCTGGGGGGTCAAGTACGCGAAAGGGGGCACCCAGGAGTGGGCCAGTGGGGCCAGACCACCCCCAGGCGCGGCCAGAGGGGGGGTGCCTCCTAGTGGTGTGGGCCCCAGGTGGCCCTCCTCCGGGTGCCCTTCTGAGTGACTTCCTCCTCGGAACTTCTAAGACTCCTCAGGTATCCCCCTCTAATTCCGATCTTCTGAAATAAGGTATCTCGATGGTGCTTTTTTCCATCAGATTTCTGGTCCCGGTGTTTATTCTCCAAAAATTATAAAACATGCAAAATAAGATAAAATAACATAAGTGATGCATCATAACATGAAATATATCGACGAATAACAGAAAATAACAATATAAAATAGTGATGCAAATGGACGTATCATCCGCCGTCAGAGCTCCTCCTCGTACATGCCGGCAGAGGTGTTATACGTTTAACACTTCAATGATCGCAGGATTGGATCGGCTGGATCGGATCGTGGGACTACACCACATCGACATGCTTCATCGATAATACACACTTGCGTGTATAACGGTAATACTCGTGGCCTTCTACCTTGGCTAGATCTTGGGAGTTCCGCGTAGAAAAGTTTTGTTTATCTCTACACGCTCTAACAACGGTATCAGAGCCCGACCTAGAGCCCGGCCTGGGCCTTATGCCGGGTTTCCTACGCATTTGAACTCGAAAAATTTCGAAAATTCTTTGCTAGATCTTGCAAATTCGTAGACAACTTTGGGAAAAGTGGCCAAATAGAAGGGTGGAAAATGGTCTTAAGCAACAAATTCACGAATCAAATCTACAAAAAACTCAACAAACCGACAGATTAGTTGAAATCCCTTTTAAGGCTATTTTCGGTGAAATTTTTCGAAATTAGGTATGTGAGAGAAAAAATTTGGGCTGAAAAGGGGGTTGTGGGGAGGTCAAATTCATGACAACCAGGCTGATGATACCAGATGGTGTGGGGTGTACCACGGGAGGTGGCCCGATCTCACGAATTGACCAAGAACACGAGGGAGTCGAATGGGGAAAACACGATAACCGATAAATAGTGCGAACTAAAGAATTCGATCTCGCATCAACTAAGCCGCGATGGCTTCCTACAGAACAATCAATCGACCCAAACTCACCTTGTCAAAAACCTATTCAACACCAACGACTGATCCACTGCGCCAATAGAACCTCAAGAGTCAGTTGAGGTAGATTGAAAAGTCACTACCTGAGTCCCAACGGGAAAAGATAGCAAACCCGATGTAACCTTGATATGATCCAAATTACGAGGTAAGATGGAGTAGCCTGATACGGTTCTAGGTACAAACTAAAAGTGGTCTTTCAAGAGGAACATAAGGAGGCAAACTCAAGTCTCAAATAATCTCTAATCTAGATCTAAAGGCAGGGGGTTCTATTTATAGTCTGGGGGGGTAAAAGGGTGGTAGGTGGGCTTTTACAGGGAATATTTCCTTTCTCCACGCAGAGAGGCCGACCTGGGGACCGAGCCGACCGACCTAAGGCGCAGAGAAGCCGGCCTAGGCCCGGTCGGCCTGAGGTGCACAGGTAAGACGGCCTAGGCCGTGCTAGTGGCCGAGCAGACTAACCTTGACGCAGGAAAGCCGACCTAGGCCAAGCTGGCAGGCTAGGTTTCCTGTAGGTTTTTCGTTTCCTTCTTCTTCTTCGTGGCTATCCTCGTGGCCATCTTCCCGAGCTCCTTGTACACCGTCTTGGCACTCCAACGGGGATCATACCTAAGCACAGATGGGGTCTTTCCATGAGGCAATGCATGATTCAACAAGTCATCGAATTCATCATAGAGATAAAGAGCGAATTCACCTTTTCTTCCTTGAATAGTCTTTGCGCGTGCTTTTGTCATGCGTCTATTTTGTGTCGTAGATGAGTTTGGTGTAATAGGTCGCACTGCATATAAGTTTAGAACGGAATAACAGGTCGGATTTCAATTTATTCTTAAAAACATAATATTCAAAATCGAATTCACTGCCACATTATGCTATAGGTTTGCCCCTCCTACCCCGAAATATCTTATGTCACGGTCTCTGCCGGTATGGCACTCTCGTTGCGTCGATGGTTTTCTAGTCCGTTCGATCACCTTCCTCCGCTCCCGCTCGTCCCTAATTTTCTCTCATATATTTCTATCTTTTTCTGCGCGTGACCTACCCCTCTGGCTGAAAGCCGCAAACACACACAAACCCGCAAAACAATCCATCCCTTCAAAAAAACCCACCGCCCCGCGGCGGCGGCGTCGCGATATGGACCCCTCCTCGGCCGGCGCCGGCGGCAACTCGCTGCCGTCGGTCGGCCCCGACGGGCAGAAGCGGCGCGTGTGCTACTTCTACGACCCGGAGGTGGGCAACTACTACTACGGGCAGGGGCACCCGATGAAGCCGCACCGCATCCGCATGACGCACTCCCTGCTGGGGCAGTACGGCCTGCTCGACCAGATGCAGGTGCTCAAGCCGCACCCCGCCCGCGACCGCGACCTCTGCCGCTTCCACGCCGACGACTACATCTCCTTCCTCCGCTCCGTCACGCCCGAGACGCAGCAGGACCAGATCCGGGCCCTCAAGCGCTTCAACGTCGGCGAGGACTGCCCCGTATTCGACGGACTCTACAGTTTCTGCCAGACCTACGCGGGGGGCTCCGTCGGCGGCGCCGTCAAGCTCAACCACGGGCACGACATCGCCATCAACTGGTCAGGAGGCCTGCACCACGCCAAGAAGTGCGAGGCCTCCGGGTTCTGCTACGTCAACGATATCGTCCTTGCCATCCTCGAGCTGCTCAAGCATCACCAGGTGCCCTTGCCTGCCCTGTCTTGCCTCTATGTACTGCTGATTTAATCGGTTCAATTAGCTCATTCCGTTTAATTTCTGGTTAGTTCTGCGTCCTTTGGGTGAAATTAAGATATGTCCAGACATATCCAATCCATCTAATTATGAGGGGATTTAAAAATATTACTCGGACAGATGATAAGGGGGAAATGGGTAAAGTACATGAAGACCTCGTATGCTGTTAAATGATATATATTCATCTAGAATGCTCATTTGGGTTGTTAATATTGAGAGAGTAATTCGGTTGATACCGATTCCAAAATAGTAGGAATGTATGATGCATTTCCCTCGATTCTTTATTTCGTTTTTACTACAGGTTCAAAACCAGCCAGATGTTTCTTCCCTTTAGATCAAGTTATTTGTTGTGCTAACATATGCTGTCATAATATTTGCAGCGCGTTCTATATGTCGACATCGATATCCACCACGGTGACGGAGTTGAAGAGGCATTCTACACAACAGACAGGGTTATGACAGTCTCATTCCACAAGTTTGGGGATTATTTCCCTGGCACAGGGGATGTCCGTGATATTGGCCATTCAAAGGGAAAATATTACTCCCTTAATGTCCCTCTGGACGATGGGATTGATGACGAAAGCTACCAGTCCCTGTTTAAGCCTATAATGGCCAAAGTTATGGAGGTTTTCCGCCCTGGTGCAGTCGTTCTTCAGTGTGGTGCTGATTCATTATCTGGAGATAGGTTGGGCTGCTTCAATCTTTCAATCAGAGGTCATGCAGAATGCGTGAAATACATGAGGTCTTTCAACGTTCCATTGTTGCTTCTTGGTGGTGGTGGATATACCATAAGAAATGTTGCACGTTGTTGGTGTTATGAGGTATGGTTAAAAACAACTATCCTCTTTTTTCTTTTTGAAACCAAACAACTATCCACTTTTGATGCGCTAATGTTACAAACTTTACCTGTTGGAATTGCATGTGTTATCATTGCTTTCCATTTTGGTGCCGTCTGCTTATTATCTGGCATTTATCTTTGAGCAGACAGGAGTTGCACTTGGCCAAGAGCTCGAGGATAAGATGCCTATCAATGATTACTATGAATACTTCGGTCCAGATTACACTCTTCATGTAGCACCAAGTAATATGGAGAACAAAAATACTCACCACCAACTGGATGACATAAGAAGCAAACTTCTTGACAATCTTTCAAAGCTTCGGCATGCTCCTAGTGTCCAATTTCAAGAGCGACCTCCTGATACAGAGTTACCTGAGGTGAGCAACCTCACTTCCATTATAAGCAGGAATTTAACTTATGTGTCCCTTTCATAGTAGCCGGAAACGGGGTCGACGCCGCGTTCCTCGACCCAGGGTCGATCGACCCAGATCGAGGGTCGGGAACGACGGTGGGTCGACGTGGGTCGAGGCCGGGTCACGGTCCCGGTCGATGCATACTAAAGCTATGTAAGATTCCAAGGTGAAGTAGGTACCAGGCATCCCGTATTCCCGTCGCAGTATTCTGACGCGCCGTATGCGCCGTCTTCGTCCCGCGGCTGGCCGGAACGCCGCCGCCGCCGCACTGTGGCCTCTGCCCTGCGCCTGGTCCGTTCATCTGTCGCCATTGTTGGAGCTTAGCCGCCAGATAGCTAGTAAGCCGAGGAGGCCGGCGGACCGGCTGAAGCACCGCTCGATTGGAGTGCTCGACTTGATTTGTGGTTGGGTGATTCATTTGTGCTTCCGGGGAAGTTACAATACGAGGTGCTAGATGGGAGTTGCTAGATGGGATCGTGGGGAGGAAGCTGCTTCGGGAGAAATAGTCAACGTGCTAGTTTGCTCTAGGCTGGCTGACATAAGGCCCCACAGTATTAATCAATTTCCTTTTACGATTACAATGCTGAGCGGAGGTCCTAATTTCCTGGCATGATTTTTGCCTACGTTTCACATAATTAAAGGAAAAAGTATTGCCTACCATGACCAGTCTTATGGCACCAAGGATCATCGACCCAAAATGGCATGGATCCCGATCCTCGACCCAAATTGGCGTACCAAAGATGTATACCCCTCGTCGAACCTCGTTCCTCGCAGTGGCGACCCTCGACCCGCGACCCCGTTCCTCGACCCGGACGATCCGGATTCCTGGCAACTCCCTTTTCTATAATCTATATAAATTATTATAAGAGGACGAAAAGTTTCTGATGTAGTTGCTGAAAACTCCCTTTCATGATCATCTTGGGTGATAGTGTAATACTATATTTTTTAGTTTCAAGTCGACAAAAATCTTTTAAGACTGGAAAGATAATGGGAAGTTGGGAACATGATGTCTTGATTCGAACAGATGAATTAACACTTAATTTCCTATTTGTTACTAAATTGCTAATACATTCCTGCTTATGTAATGATACTGACTATGAGTTACAAGTGGGGTTATTCTTTAATGCTAAGACCTCTTGTTATCTTGATTCCATACGTTTGCTATTCATGTCAGTTGGTCCAGCATGCCAGGATAGTTTTTACATGTGAGCTGTTGTCTTCGATTGTTTTTACATGTCATGCTTTGTCATGCATACCATTTACATGTGTATACTTCTGTATTTTTTACTAGCATTTACACAATAATTATCAGTCAAGAATATGTATGTTGTAGATCTTGCTAATGTCTAGAATGTTATCTATCTCTGAGCAGATGAAGTAACATATTTTAGTTGATTTGACCTTTTTGGTGTCCTCACATCTCGATGCATATTCTATCACCATTTCCTTATGTGATTGGTGTCCGAGGCCAAACATTCACACCTCCATCGTTGGATTTATGTTCCTTAGCATCTACTCCCTCCGTATCAAAATATAAGATGTTTTAGCATTTTCTAGACAAAACGTATCTAGATATGTTTTAGTGTATAAATTCATATGCATCTTACACTAAAACATGTCTAGGTACGTGTTGTCTAGGAAATGCTAAAACATCTTACATTTCGATACGGAGGGAGTATATTCCTGGTACTGCCTTGCAAGTGAAGACAAGAACTGATTGTAATCTGGGTACTTTGCATGTGTTTTTATTATGCAGCAGGATGAAGATGAAGAGGATCTGGATGATAGGCATGATGACCCTGATTCTGATATGGAAATGGATTACCGTGCACCTTTGGAAGACTCAACAAGGTATTTTTCTTCTTCTGATAGCTGGTTTTTTTTTCTGTGCCTTTATTCTGTCAGTTCTGACTGTTTGTGCTCTGCCTTGTGTCAATTTTGTGTTATAGGAGAAGTATTCAAGGTACAAGAGTTAAGAGAGAATTTGCTGGAACTGAGATCAAAGATCAGGTACTGAATCACATCTGTATATACAGATGAGCATGTTGGCCTTGTTCTTCATTCCATATTTTATTCACATATATTTCCTTTTTTAACCACCCAATCCTTAAAAAAAAATCAATTTATAGGACACAGTCATTTCCTTTCCGTTGTGAATCTAGCAGTGTAAATATAGTGAAATTTTCTTTTCAGCCATGCAAATTACCATGATGTCGAAGGTCGAATTAGGCATGTTGATGGAATGTTTTTGCCAATTATTGGTGCATTGCAATTTTTTCCCACCGATCTATAGTTTGCTCTTTTGATGGCCGACGAAAAATTTACGGTCGACAAAGCGTTTCTTATGCCTTAAGTTATACCCCCATTATTTTATTTTATGTATTTGTGCTAAATCCGCTCTATCTTTACCTTGTGCAGGATGCTAGCAGAGCAACAGCTGAACATAGAGGTCCAGAACCCATGGCAGAAGATGCCGGCCCCTCCAAGCAAGTTCCTGTAAGTCCATCGTCCTTTCTATCTGTGTACTGTCTTGTAAGATCTCAAGTATATGCACCGGAATCAGACAGCAATTACCAAGCCTAGCCTGATATAACTAAATATGCCTTGTTGCTTATTGTGTTCTGTTGTCTACAGCCTGCCGATGCTAATGCCATGGCTGTCGACGAGCTAGGAAATATCAAGCCTGAACCAGGGAGCTCTACCAAGTTGCCAGACCCACCATCCATCTACCAGAAGCCATGATTGCATTGTTCGGCCAGATGGGTTCCTTGCGCGTGGCTTCCTACATGTTTTGACGGTCAAACAACGAAGTGAATCGGTGATACAATTTTTTGCATCAGAGATTAACAGGCGTTCTGCACATCTGTTTCTTCTTCTGTCGAAGTCGTGCCGTAGGCAAAGGTGTAGACAATAGCCTGACCCATGTATACATGTAGTGTGGATTGAGCTGTATTGTATAGTCGAACTATAGTCGATTAAATGGACCGTGCGGCTAAAATTTCTCGGCTACCTGCATTTTTTTTTCTTGGTTTTGCCCTCATTTCCCCGCAGGAACCTTTGGCAATTGCATTTTTCGCTGGCAGCCTGAAGTAGGAAATAGACGATGTTTAGGCAACAACTCGGAGGTGGTCTGTTGCTCGGACGCGGCTCCTCTGCCGTACGATAACCTGACGTGGGGTGGCTGACATGTGGGACCCATGCCCACCAGGCCCAAATGTCAGTGGCACAACGTCACTGTTAGCTACGTCAGGATCTCAGTCCTGCTCACGTTCTCTGGTCCTAATTTTCTTCTGATTTTGGATGCGACACTGTTCGCTTGCGAAAGAAGTACTCCCTCCGTTCCTATATAAGATGTTGTAGCTATTTTTCATGGTGACTAGATACACACTAATATGAGGGAACATGTATACTAAAAGTTGTGTATATGTGAATGTGGAAAAGGGCTAAAACATCTTATATTTAGTAACGGAGGGAGCATGTGTAAAAGCATCCACTATGTTGGCAACGAACAAACAAGTCCATAGATAAAAGTTATCCTTATGGACAACTTTATATATAGTGGCACCTATCAATAAGGAGTCCACAAGCTCAGAGCATCTTTATCGGCACCTCCCAAACGCCCCCCAAAGGTCCAATAAGAGTCCGTACAAAAAAAAAAAAAAACGCCGCAGCGGCACCCCAATGGTGTCCATCCGCCATATTTGTGTCCGGGGCTCACCCGCCAAAGTTGGGGGCCTGCCTGGGGACGCCGGACATCGTCCGGTCACCCCACCCGACATGCGCTCCCCGTCCGTTAGTGACACAAATAAAACTTATCATCTTTTGTCCATAATTTAGAAGTAGAGGCATATGCCTTTTTGTATATATAAATAGAACGAAATTTAAAAACACGACGTGACGCCCGCGAAGAACTAATCCTCGTCCTCGTCGTCCGATGGTGGCGGCGGCGGAGTGCGTAACTCCTGCTCCGGCGTCGGCGTTGGGGGTGTTCCGGGAAGCGGCACCGCAGGAGCCGCAGGAACTACCGGTGGCGATGGAGATTCCCTCCCCGAGTTTTTCATCATACTACGACAACCATTGGGAAACTCCTTGAGGCTACCATATAGGATCGACGTCCCGCTCGAAGGCAGTGAGCCGGACTTCTTTATCGCTGCGTGTCCGTCGTGTTTAGGCACCACGACCACCTGTTCCTCGACAACGGCTGGGCTGCGTTCACCCGCATGCACCAGTTGCAACAGGGTTGGATGCTCACCTTCTGCTACGCCGGGACAGGCAAGTTGAGCATCAAGATGTACGATGCCACTTGCGTCCGCCACCCCTGCTGCACGGACGGCGAGGAGGAGGTCCACTCTGACGGCGAGGAGGAGAGCGAGGGGGAGGACCACTCCGACAGCGACGAGTAGGAGCGCTACGTCGCCATACTTTTTTTTTGTTTAAACCTTGTCCTAAACGAATGCGTTTGGCACCATGGCATTCCTCCGGCATGCCCAAAATGTGTTCGGTTTAACGACTGCGAATGGCGGGTCATATTTGGAGGGTGCCGCCGCGGAGCCCGCCCACCAAAATCGTGGACACAGGTCCGGCGCCCCCAAAGGGGGGGGTGTCGGTGGAGATGCTCTCAAAAGCTTATGGGTCACCCACAAGCTTGTAGGTTGTCCATAAGAAATATAATACTACTACTTTATGACTATAGTGCACAAAGTAATAAAGATGCAATATTTGCTACAAAGTTAATGTTACTTTTAGGTCATTCTTTTTTGCTTTTTTCCCGACACGCGGGAGCTACCTTAAGTGTATCTTGATGTGTTACAAAGGGAAAGAATATTTTGTACGCACAAATGTACTAGTTGTTTATGTTTTTTTTTTTGAAATGTAGCCAACAGCCTTGACCCATCCTATTAATCAGTATTATAAGAAATATGTATCAAGACCTAGACGCTCCAGCGATCTAGGGTTTCCATCCTCCTCGGCCGGATCCTATCCGGCGTGGAGTTCCTCTCGTCTCCGACCAAAGCTGGACCAGTGAAATCGATCCCGGTTACGGTTTCCTCCCTTGGTGGGGGTTTCTTCTCTCCTGTGTGCCAGGAACCTAAACCATAGAGAAGTTTCTCGGCTTCCATGGCGACGCCGCAGTCCAGCAATTCGAGTCACAATGGTGCGCCGGTGGATCAGGGACTGGAACGCATCGTTGATTTACTTCTGCAATTGGGGATCGAAGAAGATGAGATTGATGACCTGGTTTTAGAAGACGAGCTAGACGATCCTATCAAGGAGATGAAGTGGTTGGCTCTGGCTCGAGTACATACAACGAATGTGTTTAGTGCTCAAACTTTTGAGCAACATATGAGAATTGCATGGAGCCCGGACAAGGAGGTGACATTTACTTGTCTAGAACCGAATTTGTTCACGATCCAGTTTTTTTTGTCCCGGAGACTGGCTCAAGGTGAAGGAAGGGGGCCCTTGGCACTTCCGTCAGAATGCAGTGATCATCGAGAAATATGATGATTTAGCTCTAGTTGATTCTATTTATCTAAACCACATTGAAGTTTGGCTAAAAATCCACAAATTTGTAGTGGGCTATCGTGACCATACACTCATAAAAAATCCAGTAGAGAAGCGAGTTGGTAAAGTGTTGAAGGTGGAAACTACGGTGGAGGGAGTAGGAAATTTTGTCCGGGTGAGGGTGAAGATGGATGTGTGCAAGGTGCTTGCTCGTATCGTGACGCTATCTCGGGAAGGCCAAAGGGAAGCTTTCCAAATTAAGTATGACAATATCCCTCTATTCTGCGGGGCGTGTGGTTATTTTGGCTATACCCACCTTGAGTGTGGTACGGGGAAACCCGATGAAGCAAAACTCAAATGGGGAGATTTCCTCAAAGCAGATTAGGAAACATGGCACAAAAGAAGACCAATTTGAAACCAGGGTGGTTTTTGCGGTGGCCGTGGTGGTTTTCCTATGGGACGTGGCAAGGATCCGATGGACCGATGCAGAGCGCCCCCAAACACTGAAGGGACGTATATGAGTTGGCCACAATGCCATTGCACCACACAACGATCCGGTATCAACGAAGGAAGACATGTTAATGGATAACAACATCAAGGCCTCACAAACCAACTGATACTGATATGAAAGAAAAGGAGACATATGCGATTTCAAGAAAAAGGCCGACATATGAGGAAAAGAAAGGGAATGAGAACCCTGATGCTAATATAGCCTTAGCCACAGTCATTGTTACAGAAGAGGTGGAACATGAGAGACTTAATTCTGCTACAAGTGGTTCTGTGCGATCGAAGAGATCAAAGATGGACGGAGCTAACTCCCCATCACTAATATGTTGCAAACAGATCTATAATTTTTGATGCTCCATGCTTGTTTTCTACCCAATACCTTTTGTTTTCCACATGTTTTCCTTTGTTTTCTGGATTTTTTCATTGACTAACCTATTAACGAGATGCCCCAGGCCAGTTGCTGTTTTCTGATGTTTTTCTATTTTAGAAAAGTGCTTAAAGAAATATTCTCAGAAAGGGCTGAAAATCCACGGAGATCGTTTTTACCCGGAACGAAGACGGAGTCCAAAGAAGAGCCTGAGGGGGCCAGGGGGCGCCCAGGGGGGGTGCCAGGCGTGGTCCCACCCTAGGCTGCCCCTGGTGGGCCCCTGGCTGCCCTGGCCACCGCCTCTCGTCGCTCATAAATTGCCCCAAACCCTGAAACGTCTGGGGACGGAGTTATTTTCCACGAAACATACAGAGAGGCTCCGTCACCTCCAAAGTCCAATCTAGGACCTCTGCAACCCTGTTTCGGGATCCTACCGGAGAGGGGAATCGTCATCGGAGGCCTCTACATCGCCAGGATCGCCTCCAGAAAGATGCGCGAGTAGTTCATCTCGGGACTACGGGTCCATAGCAGTAGCTAGATGGTTGTTCTATCCCTTATGCCTTCATGTTTAGAGTCTCTTGAGCTTCCTCACATGATCGATACCATTGTTATGTAATTGTGCATGTTGTGTTTGCCGGGATGCGATGTACCACGAGATTATGATTATTTTGTTCATGTCAATCTAAGATGCTTCACCTATATTTGTAGAGAGTTTTAATGTTGTCTTGCAATGCTCTCCGGTGTTTATGATTACCTTGGACACGTAGTTGTTTTCACCTCCAAGAGAGGGTTTATATGCTAGATAGTGGGTTCATGCCTCCCTTACATCTGTGCTCGAGTGACAGAAACATGACGAATGGGGGATGTGATGTTGCTACTAGGGAGAAAACAGCGGTGCTCTTGTCTACGGACGAGGACCACTGCTTACAATATGTATTGTTCTTAATGCATTTGTCTGTTGCACACAAAGCAATCACTTCATTTTTGCAACTTAATACCAGAGAGATTTGCTCGATGGCTTTTTTGAGGTGGACTTTTAGATATGGATGCATGTTGGATAGCGGTCCATATGCCTTGACATAATGCATACAATGTTAGAACCCGTAAACTATATCTCATCATAATAGCATTGTTATATGTTCATGATCTCTCAATTGCACTACTGTAATTTGTTCACCTAGCATGTTTGTTTTCTTTGGAGAGACATCACTAGCGAAACTATGGCCCCCGGTCCTATTTTCCTCATTATTGCAACTTTTTTCAAGCACTTTCACCATTGTTTCCTCGTTGTTCCGTTTTTACTTTTATTACTTTTCAATACTCTATCTCTATTATTAAATGTGAGTTCGACGTACGTTGGTACGTCTCAGCAGACCATCATTCGCTCGATCGATCGCACCTTGTGTTGTTTGCCCCCCGCTCAGCCCATCCCCCATTATTCCATTATGCCTTGGCCCGACCCAGCAAACAAACAAGATGCAAATGCTTTGAGGCACGTCTGTTTTCTCTCCGTGATGATACCTAGGAGGGTCGCTCCCGCCAGCGTTCTCCCACCCCGCCCCCGCTCGTCCATGCTGAAGTCACACCGCTCTCCGCTCGTTAAGCGGGTTGCTGCTTCCAGGAATGCACCGCTCCCTAAAAGACCGAGTGTCGCCGCGAGTCTTCGCGCGGGAGCTCAGCGTACTGGTCCTAGATATGAGTGGCGGCAGGAGCTTTGGCGCATGTGCACATCTTTCCTTGCTGATTGCCTTGTGATGACCCACAAGTATAGGGGATCACAACAGTCTTCAAGGGAAATAAAACCCAAATTTATTGATTCGACACAAGGGGATCCAAAGAATATTTATTAGCCTTAACAACCGAGTTGTCAATTCAGCTGCACCTGAAAGTAGACTTGCTCGCAACATTTTATCAGTGGTAACAGTTTTTTAGCAGCAGTAGAAATAAAATAACAACAATAGTAAAATAGTAACAACAATAGCAATCGCGGAAAACAGCAGGATGGGAAGTACGGTAGACATAGAGGGAATGGATGAACGGGCGTTGCATGGATAACATAGGTCATGTAATAATCTAAACATGGGCATTGCAGATAATAATAATAAAGCATCCAACTTCTAGGCAAACCATATGCATGTGTTGCAATATAGTCATACATGCTCACAATGAGAAACTTGCATAACATCTTTTGTCCTACCAGCCCGTGGCAGCGGGGCCTCTAGGGAAACTCCTGGTAATTAAGGTGCTCCTTTTAATAAAGCACCGGAACAAAGCATTAACACTCCATGAACACACGTGATCCTCACATCACAACCATCCCCACCGGTTGTCCCAATTTCTATAACTTTGGGGACTCGGGTTCCGGACAATGACATGTGTAAACAACTTAAAGATATGATCAAGAAACATAATTATACTCATGAAACAATAACATGTTCAGATATGAGATCATGACACTTGGGCCCTAGTGACAAGCAATAAGCATAACAAGTTGCAACAACGGTAGAAAACACTAACAATGGATACCAGACACTACGCCCTAACAATCTGGCATTATTACATGATCGATCTCATCCTATCCCTTCCATCCCTCTCAGCCTACAACGGTGTTTACTCACACATGGACGGGGGAATGATGGATGGTTGATGGATAAGAGGTGGCGGTGTCGATGGCGATCATCTCCTTCGAATCCCCGTCCTGACAGGGCGCCAGAACAAGAACTTCTGATCCCCCAATCGAGTTTCGGGGTGGCGGCGACGTTGTGTTGTGTTTTTGTGGAGTATGACGAACCCCCTCCATTTTTAGGTTACGGGGAATAAGTAGTCGAAACGGGATCCCGAGGGGGTGCCTGGGTGGCCCACACCTATAGGCGGCGCGACCAAGGAGGGGGGGGGGGGGGCGCCAAGGTGTGGTGTGGCACCCTCCTGGCCCCCCTCCCGGACTCCTTTTGGCTCCCGGGGTCTTCTGGTGTTTTAAGCTCAATGGGATATTTTCTGGGCAATTTCCCGAAAGTTGATTTTTCTGCACAAAAATGAGACACCAAGGTAATTCTGCTGAAAATATCGTTATTCCGTGTTAGTGGTATCCAAAACTCATAAGTTTAGAATAAAACAATAAGAAAAGTGTTCGAAAAAGGAGATACGTTTTGGACGTATCAAGTCCCCCCAAGCTTAGCTTATTGCTTGTCCTCAAGCAATTCAGTGACAACTCAGTGCGATAAAAGACTTCTACGAACACATTTGTTTCATATGATGTAAATATACTCACTATATGATCAAGTGCTGAGGAAATTCATAATAAGATGTATGCAAAATAAAAGTCACCTAGCAGTAATGCAAACCATGAAGAGATGCCAACAAACTAATAATAAACAACATGAAGTATATCAATCTGCAGGATTGCAATGCTCATAATAGGTATGGTAAAGTGTACTCGCTTGCCCTTAATAGTGGAGCAAAACATAAATGCTAGGGAACCTCTAAAGTTCAATTGAAGACTAAAAATAAAGATATCAAAGATACAAGCATCAAAGTTATACCACAATCAACCGTATTGTACAAGCACATTACACTAAGAATGACATCCATTCTCTCAACAAGGTGCATGAAGACTCAACATAAAAATAAAAGAAAGGCCCTTCGCAGAGGGAAGAAGGGATTAACTCATGTGCTAGAGCTTTTTATTTTATTAAACAGAGGTATTGAAAACATTTTTAGAGAGGTGTATGCTTATGTCAACGAATGGTAAACAAACAATACAGTACGTCACAAGCCAACTAGAATTCACAAGAGCGGCTCCCATAGAAGGACGCATCTGGGTAGAAGGTCATCCCTTTTTCTCTTTTGTTTACACAATTATGCCTTGACTGATAAATCAGGGGAAAAAATAGTGAAGAGAATTTTTTGTATTAATTTGGGGCTGGGCACCCCGCTGCCGGCTCTTCTATCAATTGGATAAGCGGATGAAGCCACTAGTTGAGAGTGTGAAATCCAATCAAGAAGTGCGATAAAGATTCTCTATTTACGTCCTCATGAGCTATAGTAGGGGCACAAAGCAGGAATACTTTTTCGAAGGTTTTAAAGGTAACACACGAGAAATTTACTTGGAGTGGCGGTTAAATACCACATATATAGGTAGGTATGGTGGACACATTTGACAAACTTTGGTTTTGGGAGCTGGATGCACGAGTAGAGCTCATACTCAGTACAGGTGAAGGCTAGCAATAGACATGGAGCGACAATGAAGAGAGGAACAACTGTCATAATCATGCTTGCGACAAAACAAAATTAACAGGGGCATAAAAATGATACAAATACTCTGGGGAAAAAATAAATCATCGCGGCTTAATTGACTCTTTGTTTTCAGTCATAGCATGCGTGAGCATGTGCCAAGTCGATTCAAGCGAAACAATCAGAGGGAGATACCACAATGTCATACCCTTCTATGAATAAAACAATGCAAGCAAACATTCATACGACATGTTATCTTATATTAATAAGTTGGAACTAAACACGTGAGAGCACGAAGTACTAAGCATCAGTTAAATAACATATACCTTACATAAACAAACTAAGCATGTTCACATGGATGAGTATATGTACACAAATAAAACAAATAGAGTTCATACCAGCCTCTCACCACAACTTGGACTGTCGTAAATCATCATTACGGCTCTTGAATTGTGGATTGAATAATATAGAATGATAATCAAGCTCCAATGGAGACACGGAAGTCCGGTGAACTCTGCAACAAACTTTACAAAACCAAAGAAGAACAACAAATATTTTTGGGTTTTTGAATTAAAGCAAGAACAGAAGGAAACAAGCAAACAAAGCAAAATATTTTTGGATTTTTGAATACTAAACCGAAACGAGAAGGTAAAGCAAACCAACAAAATAAACTAAAGAAGAAAATAAAGAGAAACAACAGAAATATTTTTGGTCTTTTTGTGTTTTGGAAAACAAGAACAAAACAACAAAACAAAAAGAAATGAAAGAAGCGAAAACAAATGAAAGAAGCGAAAACATGGATATACAAAGAACCAACTGAAAAATGATATATAAATGAGTGTGATGTCGGTATACCTCCCCCAAGCTTAGGATTTTGGCCTAAGTGGAGATCAATCATGACGCAAGAAGTATCCCCACTGTGGTGGGTCATCCCTCGCATGGCCGTACTCGGTCGCCCAAGAAGAAGATGAAGCAGTAGGCGCATAGTCATACCCAGAGTGCTGGTACGGGATCCTCGTGGTGTCGGAGGGCTGGACAAAATCGCTATCGTCCCCCTCTCCAACATCCTCCCCATGATGGGGGTGGTGCTCAATGTATGCGTCCAGATCACTCTCAGAAATCATCCATCCTTGCGTGTCATTAAGATTAAACAAAAGAGGTGCATGCAAAAGTACTACTCTAATAGTTTTAATCACTCTCCAACCGGATTGTTTGGAGAAAGCTATTACAAAAGATAAATTGTTCAGGTGAGCATGAGTAGAAAGAAACTTATGTTGAATCATGGATACAAGGTCCAGCCTCTCTAAGGGAAACTGCAGGTCTAGAGGGTGTGGCTCCAAACCATGCAAATCTAGCAAGCGCGAGGCAATAAGACCTCCACAAATTCCTCCCTTCTCACAACTAAGCGAGAGAGGGCAAGCAATTAAATCACCAAAGTTATAAGATCTATAACGTCTTAAGTCAGCTGAAATAAACGCCAAATCATAAACAAATAGCTTGTTGGAAGTTTTTCTTGCTAACACACATTTAGAAATAAAATAAGCAAAGTATCAAATGCTAGGGAGTTGAATTTCTCGTATTTTACCACTATCCCCCGTGAAGCTTCTTCCTTGGCAAATCTCCTCATATAAATCCAGCAGAGGTTTAGTTTGCCCTCTTATCTTCTCACATGAACCCCACTTTGGTACCTTCATAGCTGCACAAAAATCACTGAAAGGCAAGTCTACAACTTTACTGTAAATTTTATAATGAACCATAGGGTTAGTTGAAGACCATCTAAAGTGGGAATCCTGCACCAGATACATAGTTAGTTTAACATGTTGGATAGGTTCATCCTCAATGAAACGGTCTAATCCTGCATTATGCAGAAGGGTATAGAAATCCTGCAGAATTCTCGTAATCCGCATGAATTCCTAACATGGATAAATCAATAGAAACACTCTTTCTTCACGGTGCACATTCATGACCTCATGCAACTCCAACTCATGCTGGTTTAGTTGATGTACATTGTTCTCCATCTCTGATTTTTTTTAACAATCATCACAAAAATTGATTTCAAGCAAATATAAGGTGGAAACTACCATAGAGACTTATAGGAGAGCTAAACATGCATCAAATCTACATCAAGCATGCAAACTCACATAAGCTGTCACCTACAGTACCAAAATACTCAAGAAATACTTCACCAAACAAAATTCTACTTGGATAACCGGAGGAGTCACATACCGGAGAGAAAATGCACCAAATTTCAGCACAAATGATGGGCTGAGCAAAGAGATCGAAAAAAATCTTGAGGAAGAACAGCAAGAACTCGGGTTCTAGGAAATGTTTTGAGTTTGGGAGGTGAGAGAAGGAACTTTGGCAGGGGAGAGAGTTAGTGGGGGGCCAGAGGCCCCACACCATGTGCTGGCGCCACCAGGGGGCTGTCCACGCCACCCCATGGTGTGCCTGACTGGTGGCCCCCCTGGGGTCTCCCAGGTGGCTCTCTGCCTCATTTTTGACGTAAAAATTTATTATAATTTTTCTGGATTATCCGAGAAACTTTATTTTTTTGAGGTATTTCCAGAATTTTAATAATTAATAAAAACCAGAAAAACAAAAGTGAAAAGATGGAAAACAATACCAAATCCAGAACTATAGAGGTTCTATGACACTCCAATGAAAAAATAACCAAGGAAAACAAAGGTGGAAGTGGTGAAAACAAAAGTATGGGTGGTGAAAACATGCATAACCACAGTAATCAGGGTGAAAACATGAATATGGATGATGGAAAACACGATTGTACTCAAGTAGCAAGGTGATAACAGAAGTAAACAAGGTTAAAACATAATGGGGAAGGTGAAAACATATTTAAAACATTGCCCTCTTCATTAAAAATCATTTTGTTAACAAGAGTGATCAAGTCTTGTTACCAGAACAATTTCATATGAAGCAAAACTTTGCTAATCACTAAATAATTATGTTACCTCAACCTTGATAGGCATAGTCCCAATCATAATAATTTCATATTCTTTTGGTGGTACTAGAATGGGATAATAAAATTCTCCAATCTTGATGGTCTCAATATTTTCAATTGAATTTAAACCATATCTTCTACCAATCTTCTTGGGAAAATAAACAGTATGCTCTCTATCATTAACAGTAACATGCAATCAATAATAGCCCCTGCAGTGTTAAGAAAAGGCCTCCCAAGAATAATGGACATATTATTATCTTCGGGCATTTCCAACACAACAAAGTCAGTTAATATCAAATAATTAGTAGCAACTTGAACAGGAACATTCTCACATATACCAGCAGGAATAACAGTAGATTTATCAGGCATTTGCAAAGATATATCAGTGTGTATTAATTTTTCAAGAGAGAGTCTCTTATAAAGAGAGAAAGGTATAACACTAACTCCAGCTCCCAAGTCACGTAAAGCAGTTCTAACATAATTATTTTTAATAGAACAAGGGATAGTAGGAATACCAGGATCTCCAAGCTTCTTTGGAACCTTGCCATTGAAAGAGTAATTAGCAAGCATAGTGTAAATTTCCTCCTTAGGAATTTTCCTTTTCTTAGAGACAATATCTTTCATATATTTAGAATAAGGAGGCGGTTTAATAGCATCAGTCAAAGGGATTTGCAAAAACAGAGGTTTCATCCACTCACAAAACTTGTTATAATTTTCTTCTTCCTTTGATTTGTGTTTCCTATTAGGAAAAGGCATTGCTTTTTGTACCCAAGGCTCTCATTCATTACCATGTTTATTAGCAACAAAATCCTCCTTAGTATACTTTGCAGTTTTAGTTTGCTTTTCAGGTTCAGCTACAATTTCTTCTTAATCACAAGCATCACTTTTATCACTACCACTTTAAGTTTCAGCATCAGAAATAGATACACTATTAGAATCTTTAGCAGGTTCAGGATATTCTACAACATTTTATGTGTCTTCTTCTTTTTCTTAGAAGGAGAACTATTGTTTTTAGGTTGCTGAGAACCTTGTTCAATTCTTTTAGGATGTCCTTTAGGATACAAGGGGTCCTGAGTAGAAACACCACTTGTAGTAATTATTTCACAAACATGTTTATCTGTAGAAGCATTAGCTAGCATATTTTTTGCACTTTAGTAAGTTGATCAATTTGAGTTTGAACCATTTGAAAATGTTTAACAAGCATTTTAACATCATTTGAGGTTCTTTCAATAATACCATGCAAATTATCAATAGCTCTAGAGTTTTCCTTATGGTGATTTTGCACTCTCATATTAAAGTTTTCTTGCTCAACAACGTAATTATCAAATTCATCTAAGCATTGATCAGGTGGTTTCGAATGGAGAATATCTCTATTATTAAAGTATTGGAGAGATTGTACCTCAATAGTTGATGAATGAGGAATAGGATTACATAATTGTTCTATAGGAGGTAAATGCTTCACATCTTCAGATTTAATACCCCTCTCCTTAAGAGATTTCTTGGCTTCCTTCATCACTTCATCATTTAATTCAATCATCCCTCTCTTCTTGGGTGTTGGTATTGTTGTTGGCTCTGGTGTAGGTGTAGGCTCAGGTATATTCCAATCATCACTATTTTTTGGCTATTTTAGCCATTAATTTCTCAGCTTTTTCTGGAGTTCTTTTCCTGAAAACACAACCAACACAACTATCCAGGTATGTCCTAGATTCAACAGTTAGTCCATTGTAAAATATATCTAGGAGCTCATTTTTAGATAATGGATATCCAGGGCTAGCTCATATCAAAGAACACAACCTTGTCCAAGATTCAGGCAATTTTTCTCCTTCAATTTGCTCAAAGTTAAAGACATCCTGCACAACAGCATGTTGGACACTAGCACTAAAATATTTTTTGAAAGAAAGCATTAACCAAATCCATAGGATTAGTAATAGATCCAGGTGATAGAATGTTAAACCAAGTTTTATCTTCATCTTTCAATGAGAAAGGGAAGATCTTCATAACAAAATAAGTACGCAGTTTAGTATCATCACAAAATAAACTACTCAAAGATGAAATCTCATTCATGTGTTCCATAGCACTTTTACTTTCAATTCCACAAAAAGGTTCCTTCTCAACAATAGATGTGTAAGATAAATCTAAAGAGAAATCATAATCCTTGTCTCTAATGTGTATGGGAGATGTGGCAAACTTAGTATCAAGAGAAGATTTATATTTCACAGCATGTCTTGCAAGAAGACTCTTAAGAGCACTTGCACCAGTAGTAACACAAGTTTCTTCAATTAAATCATCATTAAGTTCAATATAGGTTTCATCAAGATCATCAATAGGCTCAGGTGAATTAGCAGGTGTACTAGCATTTTCAACAGAAATTTCAGCCTTTTCAATTTGTTTGGATTTAGCAATAGTAGCATCTAGGAAAGGACCTAGAGAACCAGTATCATCAAGCACAGTAGAAGCATCATCAAAAGTATCAGAAACATTTTCAGACTCAGCAGAAGTAACAATACGTGTAGCATGTGGTGGAGTAAGAAGCTTACTCATAATAGACGGTGAATCAGGAGCAACAAAGGTGTTCAGAGTTGTATCTCTCCTTGTAGTGGATGGTAATATAGGGACTTTTCCATCACGAGTCTTACCCATAATGAATGGCTTGCAGCAAACAATATCATGTTCAAGTGAGAAAATAAATAAAGCTATGCTCCCTGGCAACGGCGCCAAAAATAGTCTTGATCACCCATAAGTAGAGGGGATCGCAACAGTCTTCGAGGGAAGTAAAACGCAAATTTATTGATTCAACACAAGGGGAGCCAAAGAATATTTATTAGCCTTAACAACTGAGTTGTCAATTGATTTCCACCTGAAAGTAGACATGCTCGCAACAATTTATCAGTGGTAACAGTTTTATAGCAGTAGTAGAAATAAATAATAGCAGTAGTAAAATAGTAACAACAGTAGCAATCGCGGAAAACAACAGGATGGGAAGTACCGTAGGCATAGAGGGAATGGATGAACGGGCGTTGCATGGATAACATAGGCCATGTAATAATCTAAACATGGGCATTGCAGATAATAATAATAAAACATCCAACTTCTATGCAAACCATATGTATGTGTTCCAATATAGTCATACGTGCTTGCAATGAGAAACTTGCACATCATCTTTTGTCCTACCAGCCCGTGGCAGCGGGGCCTCTAGGGAAACTACTGGTAATTAAGGCACTCCTTTTAATAAAGCACCGGAGCAAAGCATTAACATTGCGTGAACACACGTGATCCTCACATCACAACCATCCCCTCCGGTTGTCCCAATTTCTGTCACTTTGGGGCATCGGGTTCCGGACAATGACATGTGTAAACAACTTGCAGATATGATCAAGAAACATAATTATACTCATGAAACAATAACATGTTCAGATCTGAGATCATGGCACTTGGGCCCTAGTGACAAGCATTAAGCATAACAAGTTGCAACAACGGTAGAAAACACTAAAAATGGATACTAGGCACTATGCCCTAACAATCTGGCATTATTACATGATCGATCTCGTCCTATCCCTTCCATACCTCTCAGCCTACAACGGTGTTTACTCACACATGGACGGGGGAATCATGGATGGTTGATGGAGAAGAGGTGGCGGTGTCGATGGCGATGATCTCCTTTTAATCCCCGTCCCGGCAGGACGCCAGAACAGGGACTTCTGATCCCCGAATCGAGTTTCAAGGTGGTGGCGGCTCTCTGTCGTGTTTCTGTGGAATATGACGACCCCCCTCCGTTTTTTAGGTTACGGGGCATAAGTAGTCGAAAGGGGAGCCCGAGGGGGTGCCTAGGTGGCCCACACCTATAGGAGGCGCGACCAAGGGGGGCATCAAGGGGTGGTGTGGCCCCCTCCTGGCCCCCCTCCGGGACTCCTTTTGGCTCCCGTGGTCTTGTGGTGTTTTAAGCTCAATGGGATCTTTTCTGGGCAATTTCCTGAAAGTTGATTTTTCTGCACAAAAACAAGACACCAAGGTAATTCTGCTGAGAACAGCGTTAGTCCGTTTTAGTGGTATCCAAAACTTACAAGTTTAGAAGAAAACAATAAGAAAAGTGTTCGAAAAAAGAGATACGTTTTGAACGTATTGATACGTCCATTTTGCATCACTATTTTATATCATAATTTGCAGTTATTCATTGATATATTTCATATTGGAGCATGATACTTATGTTATTTCACCT
The DNA here is from genome assembly GCA_028641055.1 of Alopecurus myosuroides. Classification (NCBI taxonomy): domain Eukaryota; kingdom Viridiplantae; phylum Streptophyta; class Magnoliopsida; order Poales; family Poaceae; genus Alopecurus; species Alopecurus myosuroides. The sequence continues at coordinate 243,201,559 of CM054060.1, read as the reverse complement.
ATTTTGCATGTTTTCCAATAATTGGAGAGTTGAACCCCAGAGTCAGAATTCTGCTGGAAAACGGAGCGCCAGGATACCATATTCGCGAAGATCAGAGCACCCCGGAAATCATCAGAAAGTTCCTATTTCACCCGAAGACGGAGGAAGCCAAAAGGGGATCCAGAGGAGGGCCACCAAGGGTCCTCACCATGCCCAGGAGCGGGCCCACATCTAGCCGCGCCTCGGGGTGGTGAGGAGGCCCTGGCCCACCTCTGGCTTTCCCCTTCAACGTACTTCATCCCCAGGGAACCCTAAGACACAGAGAATCATCGAGGAGTCTTTTCGACGCCTCTGCAGGACGGAAAATAATAGAGAGAGAAAAGCTCTCTAGCAGGGAGAAATCTGCCGGGGAAATTCCTTCCCGGAGGGGGGAAATCATCGCGATCGTCACCATCATCCAGCTGGACTTCATCGGGATCATCATCGTCTTCAGCATCATCATCATCTCCACTATCATCACCCTCAGCTCCACTCCGTTCCATTGTAACATCTAGGGTTGCATCTTGTCTATTTCATAGGGGAAACTTTCCCGGTGTTGATTACTACTTGTAGTCGATGCTATTGAGTGAAACAATTGGATTAGGTTTATGTCCAGATTGTTAATCACCATTATATCACCTCTGATCATGATCCATATGATGTTTTGTGAGTAGTTCGTGTTGTTCTTGAGGACATGGGAGAAGTCAAGTTGTTAGTAGTGAAGTGATGTTGAGTAATATTTAATGGTTTGATATTTAAGTTGTGGTGTTATTCTTCTAGTGGTGTCATGTGAATGTCGACTACATGATACTTCACCATTTATGGGCCTAGGGGAATGCATCATGTATTTGGCTACTAATTGTGGGGTTGCCAGAATGACAGAAACCTAAACCCCCGTTAGGAAACCATTGCACGAGGGAGCGTAGGATCCGGGAGTTTAAAGCTGTGGTTAGATTTATTTCTTAATTACTTTCTTGTAGTTGCGGATGCTTGCAAGGGGTATAATCACAAGTATGTATTAGTCTTGGATGGGACGATACATTAGAATAGGTTCACCCACACAACATTTATCAAAACACTAAAGATTATTCGGCAGCATGAAACAAAATCACTTGACAGAAACCTCCCGTGTGTCCTCGAGAACGTTTGTTAATCATAAGTAAACCCACCGTCTTGTCCTTTGCTGAAGAAAGGATTGGGCCACTTGCTGCAATTATTATTACTGCATTTTATTTACTTGCACTTTGTTTATCTGCAATATCAAAAACCCCTACAAATTTATCTTTCAGTATTTACAATTATTCCTTCATCGAAACTGCTTGTCAACACCTTCTGCTCCTCGTTGGGTTCAACACTCTTATTTATCAAAAGTACTACGATACACCCCCTATACTTGTGGGTCATCAAGACTATTTTCTGGCGCCATTGCCGAAGACTTAAAATTCATCATCATCAAGAAGTCTCCCCGTCAAGGCACCATGAAGGCGTAGCAAAGAATTTTCTGGCGCCGTTGCCGGGGAGCTAAGCGCTATTGGGAAGTGGAATTGATAAAGGAAGCTTGTGCTGTAAGTGCTGTTTTTATTACTGTCTACTGCTTTATTACACTATGTTTGGATCTCCTTTTGAGTCCTTATTTGCGGGCACGGCTGCCACAACTAGGGTAGTAAGTGACCCACCGCCTCATGATTTGGATCCTTATAAAATACCTATAAGGATTGTTAAACATGTTATGAATAACTGCTATTCAGGCGATGGAACTGTCCATCCTGGTGATCATTTGCTCTTTTTACCTGAATTATGCGAGTTGTTCAAGTGTGTAGGTATTACAATGGGCCAAGTGAAGAGGAATTTTTTCTCTATATCATTGACAGGACGAGCCGCTGAATGGTTCAAACTGCGAAAAATAGCCAAACTATTGGATGAGAGGAAATTGTGCCTCTCTTTTATTCTAAATTCTATCCTCCCAATGAAATTCATAGAGATCGGAATTATATATATAATTTTTGGCCTCATGACGGAGAGAGTATTGTCGAAGCATGGGGGAGATTGAAGTTACTAATGCTCAAATTCCCATTCGTGCGCTCCCCAGTAATATTGTTATTAATAATTTCTATGCAAGGTTTTCTCTTCATGATAAGGATTTATTGCATGCTTCTTGTTCTGGATCATTTACACGTATGAAGGATGAAGCTAAATGGGATCTTCTTGACCGTATTCAAGAAAACACTGAAGGATGGGAGAATGACAAAGGTAGAAAGTCAGGTATAAATTATGATTATGAATGCATTAAAACTTTTATGTCATCCGATGATTTTCATAATGTTAGTATTGTTTATGGTCTTGATTCTCAAGTTGTTGCGAACTTATATAAGGATTTTGCTTCTTATGTTGATATTCCTAAAGAGGAATGGAATAAGTACCATGCACCTTATAAAGAAATGTTTAATTGTGTTCCTGCTAGAGATATAGAAGTTCATACTGTTGATTCTATTGTGCCTGAACCCTATATTGAGAAAATGCCTTTCCCTGCTAAGGTAAAAGAACATTCTATGTTAGCTAGCGTGGTTAATAAAAGTGCAAGTAAACCTGTAGAACCCGAGGAACAAATAACTGTAGAACCTACAGTAGAAATAGTAAAAGACCTTGTTTCTGAAAATGTAGAAGAGGGACACATTATATTTTGTGAAGATGCTTCTAATATTGTCTCTCATCCTAGTAAATCTAGGAAACCTAGTGTTCCCGTGCTATCTGTTAGGATAGGTGATCATTGCTATTATGGTTTGTGTGATATTGGTGCTAGTTCTAGTACTATTCCTTATGAGCTTTATAAAGAAATCATGCATGAAATTGGTTCTTTTGAACTTGAAGACATTGATGTGACGATTCAACTTGCTAATAGGGAAACTATTTCTCCGATTGGTATTGTTAGAGATGTGGAGGTCTTATGTGGTGAAACTAAATATCCTACTGATTTTCTAGTACTAGGCACTTCTGCTAGTGATACTTGTCCTATTATATTTGGTAGACGATTCTTAAACACTTGTGGTGCTTTTATAGATTGTAAAAATGAGAAAATCCTTACAAAGTTTGATGGAGAGTCTTATGAATTTAATTTCTCCAAATATGCTAAAGCACCTTATGAAGCTGAATTACCTAATGAGAATTATAGAGTTGAACAATTGGCTGCTATTGCTCTTGCTGCTAACAATCCTTTGCAGCAATACATGGAAGACCACGAAAGTGATGTCTTTATGGAAGAAAGAAATGAAATTGACGAGATTTTCCTACATCAGCCAGCAATGCTGAAATATAATTTACCGGTGGAAGACTTGGGTACCACATTACCACCCAAGGAGGATCCTGTTTTCGATTTAAAGCCATTGCTTGAGAATCTTGAATATGCTCATATTGATGATAAGAAAATATATCCTGTTATTATTAGTTCTAAACTTTCTGGTAAAGAAGAGGAGAGATTATTTGGAATATTGAGGAAACACAGAGGTGCTATTGGTTATACTCTTGATGATTTGAAGGGGATTTCTCCTCCTATATGTCAGCCTGCTATTAATATTGAACCTGATGCAAAGCCATTTGTGAACATAAACGCCGATTAAATCCTAAGATGAAGGATGTGGTAAGAAATGAGGTATTAAAACTCCTTGATGCTGGTATTATTTATCCTATTGTTGATAGTAGATGGGTTAGTCTTGTGCATTGTGTCCCTAAGAAAGGAGGGATGACTGTTGTGCCAAATGAAAATAATGAACTTATTCCTCAAAGAGTAGTGGTTGGTTATAGGATGTGTATTGATTTTAGGAAGGTTAACAAAGTTACTATGAAATATCATTATCCTTTGCCTTTTATTGATCAAATGTTAGAAAGGTTGTCTAAGAAAACTCACTTTTGCATTCTTGATGGTTATTTGGGTTCTCTCAAATTGCTGTTATGAAGCTTGATCAAGAGAAAAAACTTTAACTTGCCCTTACGGAACTTATGCTTATAGACGTATGCCTTTTGGTTTATGTAATGCTCCTGCTACTTTTCAAAGATGCATGTCTGCTATCTTTCATGGTTTTTGTGAAGAAATTGTGGAAGTCTTCATGGACGATTTCTCCGTCTATGGAACTTATGCTTATAGACGTATGCCTTTTGGTTTATGTAATGCTCCTACTACTTTTCAAAGATGCATGTCTGCTATCTTTCATGGTTTTTGTGAAGAAATTGTGGAAGTCTTCATGGACGATTTCTCCGTCTATGGAACTTATTTTGATAATTGTTTGCACAATCTTGATAAAGTTTTGCAGAGATGTGAGGAGACTAATATTGTTCTTAGTTGGGAGAAATGCCATTTTATGGTTAATGAAGGAATTGTTCTTGGACATAAAATTTCTGAAAGAGGTATTGAAGTTGATAGAGCTAAAGTTGAAGCCATTGAGAAAATGCCCTATCCCAGGGATGTCAAAGGTATTCGTAGTATTCTTGGTCATGCTGGATTCTATAGAAGGTTTATTAAAGATTTCTCTAAAATATCAAAGCCTCTTACTAATATTCTTCAAAAGGATGTACCTTTTGTTTTTGATGAAGATTGTAAAGAAGCTTTTGAAATTTGAAAGAAGGCTTTAATATCTGCCCCTATTGTTCAACCCCCTGATTGGAATTTACCGTTTGAAATTATGTGTTATGCTAGTGATTATGCTGTAGGTGCTGTTCTTGGACAACGGGTAGATAAGAAGTTAAATGGTATTCATTATGCTAGTAAAACTCTTGATGCTGCTCAAAAGAATTATGCTACCACTGAGAAAGAGTTCCTAGTTGTAGTTTTTGCTTGTGATAAATTTAGGCAGTATATTGTTGATTCTAAAGTTACTATTCATACTGATCATGCTTCTATTAAGTACCTTATGGAAAAGATGGGTGCTTCTCTTACAAGAGTTTAATTTACATATTGTGGATAGGAAGGGTGCTGAAAATCCTTTTGCTGATAATTTGTCTAGATTAGAAAATATCTCTGATGGTCCTATTCCTGTTAATGATAGTTTTACTAATGAACATTTGGCTGCAATAAAAGTGAGCTCCCAAGAGAGTCCATGGTATGCTGATTATGCTAACTTTATTGTTTCCAAGTATTTGCCTCCTACCTTTACAGCTTAGCAAAGAAGAAAATTCTTCTATGATTTGAGGCATTATTTTTGGGATGACTGACACTTATATAAACAAGGTGTTTGATGGTATTATGCGAAGATGTGTTCCTGAAAATGAACAACGAGAGATATTGATAAAATGTCATAATAGTGCTTATGGAGGACATCACGCTGGAGATAGAACTGCACATAAGGTTCTGAAATCAGGTTTTTATTGGCCTACTCTCTTTAAAGATGCTAGAAAGTTTATTTTATCTCGTGATCAACGTCAAAGGGTTGAAAATATTTCTAGACGTAATGAAATGCTTATGAATTATTCTCTTGTTATTGAACCGTTTGATTGTTGGGGTTTTGACTTTATTGGTCCTTTCCCTCCTTCACAAGGCTACACTCATATTCTTGTTGTTGTTGATTATGTTACTAAATGGGTAGAAGCTATACCTACTAAAAGTGCTGTTGGTGAAACCTCATTAAAAATGCTTAAAGACATTATTTTCCTAGGTTTGGTGTGCCTAAATATCTTATGACTGATGGGGGTTCTCATTTTATTCATGGTGGTTTTAGAAAGACTCTTGCTAAATATGATGTTAATCATAGAATTGCCTCACCCTATTATCCTCAAACTAGTGGGCAAGTAGAATTATCAAATAGAGAAATCAAATCTATCTTGCAAAAGACTGTTAACAAATCTAGAAAAAATTGGGCTAGTAAATTAAATGATGCTCTGTGGGCTTATAGAACTGCTTATAAAAATCCCATGGGCATGTCTCCTTATAAAATGGTTTATGGAAAAGCTTGTCACTTGCCCCTAGAATTAGAACACAAAGCTTATTGGGCAGTGAGATACCTAAATAGATATTTTAAACTTGCTGGTGCGAAAAGGTTGCTTGACTTAAGTTCTTTAGATGAATGGAGGAGTGAAGCATATGAAATTGCTAAGCTCTTTAAAGAGAAAGTTAAAAGGTGGAACGATAAGAGAATTATTAAAAGAGATTTTCATGTTGGTGAGAAAGTGCTATTGTATAGGTCTCGTCTCAGATTTTTTGCAGGAAAAATACTCTCAAGATGGGAAGGACCTTTTGTTATCGAAGAGGTATATCGTTCGGGGGCAATTAAAATTGTTTCCCTTGAAGACAACACTTCACCAGTGGTGAATGGCCAAAGACTCAAGCATTATATTTCTGGAGATCCTTATAATGAAAAAGTTGATTGTATTCGAGACATGATCTTGGAGGGATTTATTAAGAAGCATATTTCAGAAACTGTAGAGTCAGTTTTCGAATAGGTATCAGTTTTGGTAAGAAAACGTTCACGAAACATCTTCCAACTTTTATTTTTACTGTTTTTGGAAAATATGAAAAAATTATGAGCCGGAAACAAGGCGGAGACAGAGCCCGGAGGATCCTCACCATGCCCAGGCGCGGGCCCACCCTGGCTATGGTAAGGACGCCTCAGAGTCCGTACCCGACCTGTTTTCACCCAGTACTTTCCTTTCGTTATGAAACTTTTTGCTATATAATCCCCCGGACCCCCCGAGGTCCATATATCATTTTCTCGTCGTGTTTTTTGTTTCGAGCTGTTTTCTGTCAAGAAGTGCACTCAATTTTAGAAGCACCATGGTCTCCGACAACAACGACAGGGGAAAGGAGCTTAAAGAAGATGAGCCACAAGATCCTAAGCCGGAGGTGGAGATGAAGAGTGAAGCTGAAGAAGTAGTGGAAGGAACTCCGAGTGCGTACCCTCGCGCTACCGTCGCAAGCATTAGAGTGGTGGCTAATCCCTTGAATCTCAAGAGAGGCGCGCGGATGAGCACCGGAGGGAAGGTTCCACGTCACTCCTTAGCTTCGAGGACACCTGCTTCGGGCATCAAGAACCACTTCCACACATTAATCCATGACTATCAGTACAAAAAGGTGCCCCTTAGGGATTTGCCCTCTATGTGGGATATCAATGGTTCTAACTACGCAGGAAAGACAGTGGAGTGGGGAAGTAACTCCAAAAGCGGGGATACGAAGGCCGACATGCTCATGAACCGTGCTGAGAACAATATGGAGATGATCCGTAATCTCACCTACCTGATTGAAGAATTGAAGGAACTGGTTGAAAAGCTCATTAAGGATTCGTCATCACCACCGAAGAAATAATTCGTCATTGGTTTTGGCATCCCCTCGGCTTGTTCCAAGCTTGGGGGGAGTGCCGCGGTATCACATCACTATCTTTCATCCTTTTACTTTTTCAGTAGAGTCATAACATGAGGAGAGAAGTTATCATATAGGATGGTTTGCAGTATAGAAGTATCTCTCCTTAGTTGGTTATCGTTGTATCCCTTGGTGTGAGTTGCCGGTTTGAAATATTAATGAGAAGTTTCATCATTTACTTTCTGCACACCTTATTTTCGTTTTGAATTTCTGTCATATGGTTGAGCTTGTTGTTAGTATTTGGTGTCACTCTGCAGATCATCAAGTTAATCTAGTTGGTTTTGGCAAACTTAGCTTGGGTCAGTAGAAATAATATTTTGAGATGCTAGTATAAGAAAGAGGAATTTGCCTATTAGCTCATAAACTTAGTATTCACAAGTTAAGATCGTTTGTGCTTTCAATGAAGATTGCATGATTGGTTTTATCATATGTATATTTGTTTGTTTTCCCTCAACTCTTATGCTTGCTACCCAGACTTGCTAGCCAAAAGCCCTGTACTGAGTATGAGCTCTACTCGTGCATCTAACCCTGAACCAAAAAACCTACCATTTGTGTCCACCATACCGTCCTATACGTGGTATTTCACCGCCACTACAAGTAAATTGTTCGTGTGCTACCTTTAAAACCTTCAAAACTATTAAACCTGTTTTGTGCTCCTGTTTTAGCTCATGAGAAAGTAGTGTTAAATTTATTATGTCTTATGTCAAGCAAGGTTCTTCCCCACTTTCACCCAGACGAGTATGAAATCTGTGCTAGTCTTAATATTGCATAGAGCTGGTACCAAATATCATAAAAAAATAAATATAATGGATGAAAGGCACTTCCCCATGGATTGATGATTGATTGGTCGGCACCCGAGGATTCAGTTAGCGATGGTTTGTGTAAGCAAAGGTGGGGGGAAGTGCCAATGATGTGGAAAAGAGAAAAAGTATCAATGGAAACCGCTCTGAAAAGACCGACAACCTTGCTTGATATAGGATATGATAAGTTTTTTGTTGCCATTCGTTGACATAGACATACACCACTCTCAAACTTTATTTTCATTACCTCTTATTCATTTAAAACAAAAAGGTCTAGCACATGCGTGATCCATGCTTCCCTCTACGAAGGGCCTATCCTTTACTTTTATGTTGAGTCAGTAAACCCATTCCTTTCTGTCTCCAGCAAGCATTTGAGTTGTTGTGATCTCACCATCTATATGTTGATTTATTCAATCATGTTTTCTATATTTCTTTGTTTAGCACATGCTTTATTATCTGAATGAATATTACTTTAAAAGCTATGAATCACTATAAAAGGATTGTTATAATTAAACATGTTAAGCTCTACAATATAAGCCTGGTTATGAATACTTCACCTAAGATAAGTATGATATCATTAAATGTTCTCTGGCCAAGAACGAAGTTTGCCATCACCAATTTTGATTCTCTCTTTTGCATCTTTGTTTGTGACTCCCATTACTCGTTTCAAGTTAAGTTATATGAGAGGAAGTTGTTGTCTATAATGATTGGTGCATAGATAAATGTGATGCTTCTTGTCTGTATTTTATTTATCGACTCTTCACTCCATAAAGCTGTGGTCATGTTTACTGAGTTCAGTTTCGCTTGGGGACAAGCGAAGTCTAAGCTTGATGGGAGTTGATACGTCCATTTTTCATCACTATTTTATATCATAATTTGCTGTTATTCATTGATATATTTCATATTGGAGAATGATACTTATGTTATTTCACCTATTTTGCATGTTTTCCAATAATTGGAGAGTTGAACCCCGGAGTCAGAATTCTGCTGGAAAAAGGAGTGTCAGGATACCATATTCGCGAAGATCAGAGCACCCCGGAAATCATCGGAAAGTTCCTATTTCACCCGAAGACGGAGGAAGCCAAAAGGGGAGCCGGAGGAGGGCCACCAAGGGCCCTCACCATGCCCAGGCGCGGGCCCACCTCTAGCCACGTCTAGGGGTGGTGAGGAGGCCCTGGCCCACCTCTGGCTTGTCCCTTCTACGTACTTCATCCCTCGAGAACCCTAAGACACAGAGAATCATCAAGGAGTCTTTCCGCCGCCTCTGCGGGACGGAAACCAACAGAGAGAGAAAAGCTCCCCGACAGGAGAAATCTGCCGGGGAAATTACTTCCCAGAGGGGGGAAATCATCGCCATCGTCACCGTCATCGAGCCGTACTTCATCGGGATCATCATCGTCATCATCATCATCATCTCCACTCCGTTACGCTGTAACATCTAGGGTTGCATCTTGTCTATTTCATAGGGGAAACTTTCCCGGTGTTGATTACTACTTGTAGTTGATGCTATTGAGTGAAACCATTGGATTAGATTTCTGTCCAAATTGTTAATCACCTCTGATCATGATCCATATGATGTCTTGTGAGTAGTTCGTGTTGTTCTTGAGGACGTGGGAGAAGTCAAGTTGTTAGTAATGAAGTAATGTTGAGTAATATTTAATGGTTTGATATTTAAGTTGTGGTGTTATTCTTCTAGTGATGTCATGTGAACGTCGACTACATGATACTTCAACATTTATGAGCCTAGGTGAATGCATCGTGTATTTAGCTACTAATTGTGGGGTTGCCGTAGTGACAGAAACCTAAACCCCCGTTAGAAAACCATTGCACGAGGGAGCGTAGGATCCCGGAGTTAAAAGCTGTGGTTAGATTTATTTCTTAATTACATTCTTGTAGTTGTGGATGCTTGCAAGGGGTATAATCACAAGTATGTATTAGTCTTGGATGGGACGGTACATTAGCATAGGTTCACCCACACAACAATTATCGAAACACTAAAGATTATTCAGCGGCATGAAACAAAAGTACTTGACAGAAACCTCCCATGTGTCCTCGAGAACGTTTATTAATCATAAGTAAACCCACCGGCTTGTCCTTTGCTGAAGAAAGGATTAGGCCACTTGCTGCAATTATTATTACTGTATTTTATTTACTCGCACTTTGTTTATCTGCAATATCAAAAATCCCTACAATTTTATCTTTCAATATTTATAGTTATTCCTTCATCGAAACTGTTTGTCAACACTTTCTGCTTCTCGTTGTGTTCGACACTCTTATTTATCGAAAGTACTACGATACATCCACTATACTTGTGGGTCATCACGTATCACCTTGCACCCGCGCCTCCTTCTTCGGAGGTGGACGAGAGCCTCTCGTTCTACATCCCCTTCAAGGCTACTTCCTCTACAGTCGCACACTAGGTGTTTGATGATTTATCTCAAAAAAATACCTTTCCTGTTGGTGCTTGACGATCGCATGGCGTTGGTACTGGATGATTTATCTGAAAGAATAGTCAGAGTGATTTGGTCTAGAGGATTAAAACGAGTGTTTCCAGCTGCTGCTTGTCGCAACATGCCTGTTGGTGCTGGACGATGGCATTGCGTTGTGCTGCTCATGCCGGCACATCGAGACTATCCACTTTTCCTTCCTGTTGTTACCCTGGAGCATCTTAATGTTGCAAGGATAGTGCCCCTCTACCAACATTTTCTTCCACGGTGGGGCTGCTAATGAAATTCCTAGGACTTCTGAAATTACTCGGTAACAATGGGAACTTTTGTTGTGGATAAGAGATGTGTGCTGGTTCACTATTAATTACTCAACTGTGTACCTTTGACTCTCTGAATAATATAATTTGTTCATTTTTTTGCGCTGAATAATTTGTTTATTTTGACTTGACGTTTGTTTAGGTTGATGAACACTCCTGTACATCAGCTCCAAGTATATGGGGTTGTGGATGATGTAACAAATCGGATTAATCTTACACATGTTGTTGTTATGGAGGCTGCTTCATTGTCTGTAAGTGGTGGCCATAGTTTGTAATCCCAGAACCTTAAGAGGTCCAGGTCATTCTTCTAATTGTCTTTCTTTGTTTAATTGGCACTATATATCATTATCTTTTAATTGCAGAAAACTATGTTTGGTGGCCACACAATTAAGCCGGACTATAGAGATGTACATTTTGTTGTTTTTGGTAAGTAATTACCTTGATTTGAAATGACTTTCTCTGAGATATTGGTGGTTTCAAATCATGTTAATGAAACCACAATTGGACAGTAGAAACAAAGACAACTCCTTCCACGTCAACTGAACCTGTTCCTACAGCTGCCAGTAGCTTATGTGCTCTGTCAAATGTATTATTTTACTACAGTATCATTCCGCCATTTGGTTGTCATACGATATTATGTTTTGCCGAATTAACATTCCTCCACCATTTGTCGTGGGACTCAGCGAACAAGAGGCTTTGAAGGAAGCCAAGTATGATATTCTTGTTTACACATTATGTTTCAACCAATGAAGAACATCATATCAAAATAAGTATCACGTAATCACCTCTTACACTGTAGTTTAACGTTTCATGTGTGTGTGCTAATCAACAGATATTTCGGTGGCGTTTTTACCGGTTCTGCACCACTGCACACTCAGCATTTCTGTCTGCTATTACGCTGTCATTGTGGGGAAGGTTTCTAATTCAGTTTTTATTTTAAAGCAGGCAGCAGAAGTCTGTCATTAAATTGGTGGTTCATGTTGAGACCGACTGATTACTTTGTGCAGCCATGTGTGAAACCAGATGCAACTGAAATCATGCAGGTACCTTGTGTCGTCCTTGTGTCCTCTTAAAATGATATGATCTTTTTTAGCTATTCATTTGAGTCAGACTCTATAATTGAACTACTACACAGAAAATTTGCCTTGCTGTCGCGCTCAAGGATGGAGCGACCAAAGCCACATTTGATAGCATCATCAGTCTGAATGACATTTACTCTCACGTTAAAACTTTACAAGGTTGTAATTCTATGTGTTGACTTTGCAGGTCGGAATTCACCCTTCTACTGCGGAAGAGTTTGTGACGATGCGGACTTTGACCAGGTGCATGAACATCCAAGGCAAAGACAAACTTGTAAGCAACATAGGCAACGATTTAGACAAAAAACTATACCATCTCAATTTGACAAGTGTGACTAAGTAATCTGGTAGTTAGCATAATGCCGAAGGGAACTCTAGACGTAAGATTTTGTTTCAGTTTGGTTGCCCCACAAGCTTGGCATTTAACCTGAAAAGGGCATTCAGTGTATTTGATAGAAATAAGATATTTGTGGAACAGTCTGTACATAAATCGTGGGATTTTCATGATTTCCGACAAAGTAAGGTCTTCACATGTTTTATAGATTAGCCTGCCAGCTCTTGAATATTAGTGTTATCTTCTGATTCTATTGCTTTGCCCCACAAGTACACGATGTAGGAAGTAGTATTTTCTGATTCTTGTGTTAATGCCTGGGAGGATAGCATTTTCCTGAGAATTATATTTAGAGTTGGATCCGCAAGATTCAAATACTTTGATTATCCGTTAGGCCTTAGACATGAAAGTAAAGTTTGGTGCCAACAACTCTGCTTGTCTTTTATGAGATAATGTGTAGAAATACACATGTGTGAATATATAGATATAAAACAATTAAGTGTGAACTGTGAGTATGACTTGCACCTGGTGGCGCACAGGTTAAGCGCTTGCACCTATCTCTCTTTTGTAGCCTGGATAGATGCTCTCTAAACTTGAATCAAAGACTCTGCTAACTTTTTCTCCTAATCTCTCCTTTCCTTTTCTTCTTTATCTTGTGTAAAGTGTTGACCTTGGACACATTTTGTGTGCACGTTAATACAAAATGATACCGTAGGGGCCTACCTACTGTTTCCCGGTAAAAAAAAAAATGTATATTGATGTACACTGTGATAGGTGCTTGATGTTAGCTGTTATTTTAGTAGAGAGTGTAATGAAAGACCCCAAATTTGTATTCTTCTAAACAAGTCTAATATTCTACTTACAGTTTGTTAGTTCAATTTTCATATCATAAACCATTACGGTTGAAGGAATAAGCTTCAATTGCTTCTGAGGACCAAATAGTACATAACATATTGGGAAGCAGCCTACACGGAACGGAAAGTACCCATGATTCCATGGTACGATATTAATTCTCATATCACGCCCCATTTTGGCATAGTATTTTTTTTTTGAAATTGCCACAAATTCATTCATCAGAAACCAGTTTACAACATACACGCGAGGAACCCTCGAGAAAAATCAGAGGGAACATACATCCAAGATCAAATGCAGAAAATGGCACAGAAAAACGGAAAAACAACGAGGCATGACGGTCTATCCGTGACTGCTATGAACTGCCGCTTGCCCCTGCCTAGGAAGGCTTTGGACTGTCCCCCACACTCCTCAACAGCCGGATCCACCACTCGCCGTTGAGGTCGAACGGTAGGTTAGGTCCACCATAATCATGCCACCAAGCAAGCACTTGGATCACTAGCTCGAGCGAAAAATCCTATACAAAACTCCCCTGAGGAAGAGGACGAACCGCAGATCCGCCGTCATGGACAGCTCCGGGGACCCCCGAGTCCGACCACCATCGATGAACAAAGGATGAGAAGAAGCCCTCCAAAACTCAGGTATGATATATTGGGGAACCTAATACTACTAGAAACCCGGACCTCGGATTTATCATGCCAGGCCACGTTGGCAAGTGGCGCTACGACAACCATAGCCGCAACGCATATCATGAGCGGAAGAAGCACATGACCTGATTTATTCCATGAAAAAGAAAAACACAACCACAAGATGGAAAAAATATAACCGACACACCCATCCCCCCCCAAGTCCGCTTAGAATCGCCGTCGGAGAGGATAAGAGAAGGGAGGATGAATTATGACACATGGTCAAACCTCAGAGCAAACAATATAGAAGAGAGGAGAATAAAAAGGCAATGCCACTAGAAAATGTTAAGTTGGGTACTTTGCTAGTGCCGAATAGGGTGACTATGCAGTTCATCGAAGGTGTTGGTAGAATAGGGTAATTGTGAAGAACAACATCGATTACAAATGAAACTTGAGCGTCCGTAGAAACGCACGGGCATTCAACTAGTACGTTTAATTCTCTAGTTTTCAGCAAGATGGGAAGATTGACAACATTCTCGAAAGTTGGGAACAAGAGAGAGTTTGTCTGTTGTGTGCAGGTTCCACGTTTGTTGATCCCGCGTGCAACAAGCAACCTTCTCCAAGACCTCGAAGTCCTACTGGATCGATAACCCTGGTTCCTTAATCGGGGGGAAATTTCCGCTAGACTACATCATACCTTCCACTTGGGGTTACCCAACGAGCGTGTGATCATGTCTTCATCAAGAACTTTTCTTGCGCCGTTGCCGGGGACTTCAAGCTTGCAGAAGGGGAGTCTCACACTTCCACGCTCTTTCTTTTGATTTTTTCTTAGTTTAGTTTTGTTTAGTCTTGTTTTCTCTTTATCAAAATTCCAAAAAATTAGTTCTCTAGTTTTTAATCTTTTACTTGCTTTAATGCTTTTGCTATGGATGAACTTAATAGAGCCTCTATGTTATTGGAGGCTAGATAATTATATATAAAGTAAAGAGAATCAAAATAATGGAAAATCTTGAGAGGTATGTTAAAGAAGTTGAATGAGATTGCTGAACTTTTGATTGAACTTCATGATATAAATTGTTGCTCTGAACAACATGATAGACATTTCAAATTTCATTGTTGCTTTAGTAAAGAACCTTTAATTGCAACCAATCATGGGGTTAATTATATTCATCTTGGAGCTAAACAAGTAGAACAATTTATTACATTTACGGCAGCTTCTGAGATAGATTCCTTCATGGCTGAGAATTATGAAACTTGCATTGCTTCAAAAGAACTTAAATTTATAAGCTCTTTCATTCTTAATTATTGTATAGAAAATTTCAACAATAATGAGTATATGATTGATTATAAAGAGAAACTCCTTTCCTCACAAGAGGATACTCATATTTTGCAGGAGCCTATGGAAGAAGAAATTGCTGAAACTAGAATCTCATTAGATGAAAAAGGAGGAGGAGAGTGATGATCAAAAGGAGGAAGAATGGAGTGGCTACCCATGCCTACCTTCTAATGAGATTAACTATTTAAATAATACATTAGTTGATTTCCCTCCATGCTTACCAAAGGAGGATGAGTGCCATATTGATGAATGTGATGATCCTATGGATTCTTATGAAATAGCCATGTTTGATGAACTTGATACTTGTTACAGAGTTAACGACCTCCAAGACTCAACAGAAAACAAAGAGAAACAACTTGATACTTTGCCTAATGTTATCTATGATAATCCTTGCTATTTTGATACATATTATGATAATCCTCTATTTGTTCCTACTATTGATAATTTGATATGCATGATAATGAAAATTGTTGCTTAGAAAGTTTGTATGATAATGCTTTAGACGATGGTCCTATGTGACTAGATGATATGAATTATAATGATACTGAAAATGGGATTGGAGAGGTATTAACTTTAACTAGAAGGAGTCCCATACCTTTGGAGGGTGATCAATCATCTTGTTACAATATTGTCAAAAGTGGGTTTGGAGAGGTCATGATTTTAGTTAATTTTGATCCCACCATTTTGGAGCTCGATATGCATTATGTGCTTGTAGATCGTGAAAAACATGCTTTGAGTGATAGTTATATTGCTGAGTTTGTTCATGATGCTACTGAAAATTATTATGAGTAAGGAAAATATGGTTGTAGGATTTTAATTTTACTAAAACACCTCTCTTTATGTTGAAAGTTTTGAAGTTATTCTTGTTTTACCTTCCTATGCTTGCTACTTTGAGCTTCTTTGATTTATTTGTTTACAAGATTCCTATGCATAAGAAGTGAGTTAGACTTAAATGTGTTTAATATTTTCTTCTTGATGCTCAATTTTGCTTCCATTCTTATTTCTTATGTGAGCATCTTTTGAAAATACCAAGCCTATCTTAATGGATATAAAGAAAAAGCTCTTGGGATGCAACCCTTGTTATTTTTGCTTTCAGTTTTCCTTTTTTCTTGGAAGTTGTTACCTCTGTAATAATCGCTTCTTATCCTTTTTATTTCTTTTTGTGCCAATATTAACCTCTAATAGAGAGTTAATAAGATTTTGGGGGAAATTGCTGTTTTCTGTCCAGATTTTTGCACTTCAACAAATATCTCGGTTCTCTCTACCAGAACACGATGAATTTTTGATATTTTCTGGGAACCTGCCCCATTTTGTTATGTAACTTTCATTAGTTTCTAACTTTTTTATTTGGGAAACAAAAGGTTGTCGAAAAAATTCATCTTTACCTGCTACTCTGCTTTGAAAGATTTAGATTTCTGCCAATATTTGCATTTATCTCTTGATCTTTCTCTTTTAACACTTTCGGGGGGGGGGGGGGGGGGGGGGGGGGAGAGTCTTAAAAGAAGTTGTGACAGTAGATAATTTTTTAAATTGAGTGTTAGACTTGTGTTGAAACTGAACCAAGTGGATTTATTATTTTGATGCACTAACATTGCTAATGAAGATTGTGAGAAGTTTTAGGTGGAGGAAGTTTTCAAGTGTAGGGAGAGAAGGATGATATGAGGAGGTGAAAGATGGACAAAATCTCAATCTTGGGTATGCCCATGTCACCCAAGACATATCCAAGAAGTACAAGCGTCAAATCTTGGGGATGCCCAAGGCATCCACTTCTTCAAAAAAAAAAGTGTTATTCTTGGGGCGTTATTTAATTTCGCTTTGAGTATTGTTTTGTTTTCTTGCTGTAATAAATTTCTGGATCCTAGCATATTTTTAGTTTGGAGAGAGACACGCTCCATTTTTATTTCCTAGAATACTCTAGTTTTCACTCTTATTGTTATGTGAGTGTTCGGTTTTTGCTAGTACTGCGTCTAGCTCTTGTTTTTCGCTCGAATTTTGTTCAGAGCTTGTTGGTTTGCTTCAGTTATATATGATTATATCTCTGGTCTTTAATGATTATTTTCTTTGAGAGTTGTTTTAAATAAGTTGATTGGTGTTGGAGAAGAGTAAAATAGTTCATGCTTATAGTGGTGCAATAGGAAGCTTGTTTTGACCGTGGCTTAGACTTTGGCATGACATGTTAGATGTTATTTTAATTGTGTGCTTATTATTATATGATGTATCATGACTAGTCTCAAATAGACGATAGTGCTTAATGTGCCATTGAAATTAAATCATGTGTTGTTTTCTCATAACGAAGCATGGTATTGTGGTATTCTCCTTTAAATGATTTATATGGATTGACTTGGCGCATGATCACATCATGTTATGACTATAAACAAAGTCACCTCTAGCCTTGATGATCATTTAGTTTTTGACTTGTAATATTACTTAATGTTTCGATTAATAATGTTTTGTCGCTATGCATGATTATTGCCGTTATTGCTCTCTTAATTGGTTGCTCCCAGTCGTTTGATAGCCTTCACCATGTACCGAGTATGAGCTCTGCTCGTGCATACAACTCCCAAAAACCAAAATTTCCCAATGTGTCCACCATATCTACATATATATGGTATTTCACCGCCACTCCACGTAAATTTATCGTGTGCTACCTTTAAACTTTTAAAATTATTAAACCTGCTTTGTGTTCTTGTTTCAGCTCACGAGGAAGTATTAAATGCTTTATTATTTTTTCATGTTTGGTGGCTTCACACTTGACTAGCATGAATAATGTGATAGTCCTTAATTTTGCAAAAAGAGCAGGCATCTGGGTGCCCAACCCACAAAAGATAAGCTACAACAATAACGTTAAAATCTCCTCACACTATGGACTTAAATCATGAACTTAGCTTGTGCAAACAAAGGATAAAGGGGAATGTTATGATTCTCCTATGGGATCCGCTCTTGAATCCATTAAACATGAAAGGATGATAATCCATTTGATAGAATTCGTTGACATAGACATACACCTCTCTAAAAAATTATTTTCAATACCGATGTTTTGTTAAATAAAAATCTCTAGCACATGATTAATCTCTGCTTCCCTCTGCGAAGGGCCTTTCTTTTACTTTTATGATGTGTCTTCATCTTCTTACTTTATGCACCAGTTAAGAGAGCATAGTTGTCATTATGAGTATAATATGCATAATCCCAAAATTTACTATTGATTGATTCATGATTATGGTATTGCTTGCTCTCAAATTATTTGTATCTAGTCACCATTTGAACTTTTGAAGGTTTTCTGACATTTAAGTTTTGCTACCACACGAAGGACAAGCTGGATACCACTTTATTATGTTTTTCTTTACGATTGAAACAAATGTATCACTTTCAATGCATTATTATTCATTGTCATTTATTTGTGTTACTTTTCATGTGCAACATAGTTGCTAAATTTACATTAGTTCAAATAATATTTATCATGTCTTTGTTAAAGTATTTTGATCTCAGCTTGCAATGCTTTTGGATAATATTGATCAAGATTGTGTTGGCTTGATGTCACCTCAAAAATTATTTTGTTATCACTTACCTACTCGAGTACGAGCAGGAGTTAAGCTTGCGGATGATGATACGTTGCAAACATATCTATAATTTTTGATGCTTCATGCTTGTTTGGTACCAATACCTTTTGTTTTCCACATGTTTTCTCATGGTTTCCTTTGTTTTACAAATCTTTTTCATTGACTAACCTATTAACGAGATGCCCTAGGCCAGTTGATGTTTTCTGTTGTTTTTCTATTTCAGAAAAGTTCTTAAAGAAATATTCTCGGAAAGGGCTGAAAATCCACGGAGATCGTTTTTTACCCAGAACAAAGACGGTGTCCAAAGAAGAGCTGGAGGGGGCAAGGGGGCGCCCAGGGGGGGTGCCAGGCGCTGCCCCACTATTTTATACGTTCACATTTGTCAATTACCCATCTGTAATTTGTTCACCCAGCATGTTTGTTTTATTTGGAGACACACCACTAGTGAAACTATGGCCCCCGGTCCTATTTTTATAATTATTGCAACCTTCTTTCAAGCACTTTCACCATTGTTTCCTTGCTGTTCTGTTTTTTACTTTTATTACTTTTCAGTACTCTATACGTTTAATTCTCTAGTTTTCAGCAAGACGGGAAGATTGACAACCTTCTCGAAAGGTGGGGACAAGAGAGAGTTTGTGTGTTGTGTGCAGGTTCCACGTTTGTTGATCCCGCGTGCAACAAGAAACCTTCTCAAATACTTTGAAGTCCTACTGGATTGATAACATTAATTCCTTAATCGGGGAAAAATTGCCGCTATACTATATCATACCATCCACTTGGGGTTACCCAACGAGCGTGAGATCACGTCTGCATCAATCACTAGGATCGGCGGGCTCCCGAGAGGGGTCCGTCCGGGAGCAATGAAACTCTGTGGAACAAAATTTCATGGTCTCCAAAAACCCACGATGGTGAGGGCGCCCCTGGACATCCAGGGGAAAGTGAAATCAGACGTGTTGTTCCTCCTCCGAGATACACCTTACGAGAGCAAAAGCTGGAAATCTGAAGAAAAAAATTACGTTTTGATCAAATGATACTTTCAAAGAGTGATGGCTGCAGTGGGGGTTTAATCCTATTTTGTAGAAACAATCTGAAGGTAACCTCTTACACATAACACACCAATTACCTAGACATACGAATAGATGAAGGGACAGATGAGGCTTAGAGAATTACATGTATTTATGGTGAACCCAGTGGCGACAGAAAGCACCTAACTTGGGACTACATCCGTACTCTGCAGGGAATGATGAGTTCGCCATGGGTGATGCCAGGGTATTTCAACTAAATACTAAGAAATAGTGAGAAGGAGGGGGGATATGTGTCCCCGAATATGCATGTAGGTTTTTAGGGATGCCCTTTCAGATTGCGACTTGACTGATCTAGGTTTCCATGGAGATATCTTCACCTAGAGAAGAGGCTGCATAAAAGAAAGATTAGATCGGGAGGTTTCTAACCAAACTTGGATGAATAGGTTCCCACTCTCTGGAGTTATAAATGAACACTTTTATAAATCAGATCACCGTCCAATTACCGTTTATACACACTATCTGGAAAACGTCCAATCAAATCTCGCGATCAACCAGAACATGTTCAAAGCAAAATGGCTATTGGAGGAATCTATCAACGAGGTAGTGGGCTCAGCCTGGCTTCGGACTCAATGGAATGTTCCAATAGACCTCGCGCAGAAGCTAGCCCATGTCCATGCGGCCCTCCATGCATGGGACATGCACACACTAAGAGAACCAAGTCGATCACTACGAGCCCTACACTAGGAACTAAACAATGTACTAATGGGCCCCTTAACGGATGAGGCTACGGCCAGGAAACAAAAACTACAAATCAATATCGAACACGCTTAAGAGAAATAAGAACTTAAGTGGGTTCAACGAAGCCAAGTCAACTATTTGCAATATGGTAATCAAAATACAATTTTTTCCACAATTTCGTCATAGAAAGGAAGAAGAGAAATCTTATTAAAAAAATTTGAGGATGAGGATGGGAATCCGATAGAGGGGTAAGAGGCCCCAACGAGTCATATCAAAAACTATTTCAATGATCTTTTTACTTAGGAGGTGCCATTGCTAGATGAGGAGATTATCTCAAAGGTAAAATCAAAAGTAACGAGAGCAATGAATAATTCCCTCACTGCCCCATATACCCGAGAGGAAGTCAAAAAGGTTCTTAACATAGGGGACCTGAAGGCCCTGGGTCCGGATGGCCTCCAGCAATCTTTTTTAAGAACTATTGGGAGCTAATTAGAGAAGAACTAAAGTATAAAGTCATGTGAGCTATTAATTCTGCAGCAATTCCAGAGGGATGGAATAACACAACCGAAAGTGCATGGTGCCCCATATGTGATTTTGGTAATTAATGACAATCCTTATGGAATAATGTTTGCATTGAGTTATCCTTATAGATCTTGTCCATAAGAAATATTGGAGTTCATGTGTTGGACTCTAGAATCTTTCATGATGACCATTGTTATATTCAAGGATTTATATGAAGAATGTTCATGGATAGAGTTGAGCGTATTGCAAGTTTCTTGAAGAAAAATATTAGGTGATCTTTCATTATTATCTTCAAGACATCATCATAGGAAGATAGAAGAAAAGATTCAAGGTTAATTAAGCAAGTGACCAACACACAAAGCTACAAGATGTACCAAGTGGGATTATGTATCTCGTGGTATGGTAAGAAATTGACCATATAGCTTTGTGAATCAACACATGATATGTGTGTGTGTCATCTCTATGTGTGGTTAGGTATCTTTCCATGGGCATGTATCAAAACAAAGATTTCATATAGCCCAAGCTTGAAGTGGAAGCTCAAGTGAAGCATCTAGAAGAAATCCTATGCTGGATGCTTGCCACCCATTTGGATATTGTGGCATTTTGAAGATTTGCAAAAAGGAGCTATCCATAATGGTGTATGGGTGAGCTAGTCTCTCCCATAATGGTGTATGGGGAGAAACTTGCAAGTCTTCATCAAGCGAAGGATGTGCTAGCAACAACGATCAAGAAAGAGGATCCAACTTGAGAGAGTCAAGATCATCATCATCTAGCTCAAGTGGAATTCTCAAGTCAAAGGTATGATATTGATAGGTTTTCTATTTTATCGGCCTCATGCCTTTGGGAGACAGGGTTGTAGGATCGATAGTCGTACTATCAAGAGGGGATCTCAAGTGAGTAACTTGATCGAATCATTGCAGAGAGCTCAAAACTTTGCATACATGCATATCATCTTTCTTGGTTCTTATTTGGATTTTATCTCCTTGAGTTTTGGTTCTTGTCGTGATCTTCACGACAAGCCAAGGTTTATCAAAAACGGATTTCGTAAGAAAAACTTGTTGCGTTTTCGGTGGTGAAAATATTTGGTTCATTTTTGATAATGTTCCCACATCCTCCATGTGTCCTGATGAATTCCTGCACTCCAAACGACTAGTTTTTGAGGGGACCTATTTAAGGGGTCTTCTTCCCCATTGGTCCCCAAGTTTCCCAAGCACGATTTCCCCTCTCTCTCTCTCTCTTTCCCACCATTGTTGACCAGGAAAGCTTGCCCCCTCTCAACCCCTCCCATGATTCTTGCATATCTTTGAGGGAAAAGTGAGAGGAGATCTAGATCTACATTCCCACCAATCCATCTCCCTTCTAAGTGAGGGAAACCTAGTAGATCTTGATCTTGGAGTTCTTGGTGTTTCTACTCCTTCTTTCTTCCTCTCTTATTCCCCCATAAGCATTTGTTGCTTTGTTGTAATTTGAGAGTGAAGGATTTGAGCACTTATGCTCTTGCCATTTGCATTGGTTGCATCGGTTTGCTCCCTCCAAGAGGATTCGTGGAAGTAAAAGTTTATTGACTTGTTACTCTTTGCTCTTGGACCCTAGACGTCTTTGTGGTGTTTTTTGGAGCCTCCAATTGAGTTGTGGATGTGTGCCCCAACATTTTGGTGACATCAAGAGGCTCCAATTAAGTTGTGGATGCGTGCCTCGAGATTGAAGGTTGCCAATAGTGGAAGGTGCACTAGGCTTTTGTGGCAAGGTTCATCGGAGAATAGGGAGAGGCCTTTGTGGCATTGAGTATGCATGTTGTGGCGAGATCATGCCCCTCCAACAAGACATACTCCCCTCAAAAGAAGGAACTCGGGAATACATCATCGTCTCCATGTGCCTCGGTTATTTCTATATCCGAGCTATTTACTTATGTAATTTATATTGTGTTAGCCTTCGTGCTTGAAGACATATCTTGCTATGACCTTGTTACCTATCTTTCTTAGCATAAGTTGTTGGTGCACATAGTCGAGCCAAGAATATTTAGGTTGTGTGTTTGTTAACTTTAAACACCTAGTTTACTTCTGCATTTAGCAAGCCTTAACCGAAAAAGTTTTAATCGCCTATTCACCCCCTCTTGGCGTCATCGTTTTACGTTCAACAACCATTGTCTGATTCCCAAAGTGAACAACCCGGGAAAGGTAACTCAGTTCAGACCTATTAGTCTTTGCAATGTTAGTTACAAAGTAATCTCTAAAGTTATTGCATCTAGGCTTAAAGGTATCCTCCTAGAAATCATATCACTGACACAAAGTGCTTTTCATCCCGGACGCCTAATAGCTGACAATGTTCTTGTGGAATATGAGTGTTACCATGCAATAAAGAAGAAGAGACAGGGAAAATTCGGGTGGTGCGCTATAAAATTGTACATGCATAAAGCCTATGATAGAGTCGAGTGGAAATTCCTGGAAGAAGTTCTTGTATGCATGGGTTTTGATCTCAGCTGGATAAAGTTAGTTATGACATGTGTTTAATCAGTAATGTACCAGGTACAGTTCAATGGCTAGGAAACCGGGGGGTTTCACCTACAAGGGGGCTCCGGCAGGGAGACCCCCTCTCCCCATACCTGTTTTTGTTATGTGTGGAAGGACTAACGAATCTACTACAGGGTGCGGAAGACAGGGGTGCCTTAGTGGGGGTTAAAATCTGTCGTAACGCCCCAGCAGTATCACATCTTTTGTTTGCGGATGATTCTCTCATTTTAATGAAGGCAAACACTTCTAATGCGAGCACTCTAAAGACTATTTTGCAAGGCTATTGTGAGTCCTCGGGTGTAACATCCCAGTGTTTGGGAGGTTATAAGGATCTAAATATAATATGTGCATTTGCAAAGCATGCATCTCAAAATACGGGAAATTTTGGCGCGAAAGTTTAAACAAAGCAAAGTGACCAATGTTTCACTTGACATGATGAAATAGGTTTAGATCATCTGGTCAAGAGTACATTTGGAGTGATCTTTATAACATAGTATCAATTTATTATATTAAGCCCTCATTCCACCAACACTCCACATCTATATCCAAATTAGGATTCAACAACTAATGTATCTCTGGATACAATTGATGGAATAACAACAAGTTATAATATCTATTAGAGGAATTGAATTGATAACTAAGTGTCGCACCCGGACTTCTAGAGGATACTCACCGTACGAACTGAACAGTATTTTGGTTGGATTACGGGGCTTAACGGCTCCCGCGTCCCCTTACGGGTAGGCCAGCACTTATGTGCGACAACCAACCGCTACTGTTCACCGTCGATGTAAACTATCCCGTAGAAATCAGGATACTTCCATTGACGTACTTCAAAACATACACACATGGTACGTCAACGGCATTGGAACAAGTGATATCACAACAGATCTCTACGACACAAAAGATTGAAATGAGTTGCAAATAGCTCTCATTAGAGCAGAGATAGCAAATACAATCATTCAGAGGGCACATGCCCCAACATATCATCATTACATCACAGCGGAAGCATTCAACATGTCTGAGTACAGACCAGAACCAAATAGGCCTAAGAGGCCGGAAACGAAAAGACGGAGCCCATCCACGAAGTCTCGGATCCTGCCCGGGTCCGCTATCTACTCGTCAGCAGCCTCGTCATACTCCACGTAGTAGCCACCATGTAGATCCTCGGAAACGTCGTCCGCGTAAACCACAACCCCAAAGGGGTCAGTACATAAACGTACTGGCAAGCAAGACTCACAATTCACCAAAGTGTAACCCGTCAACACCAAGCACAGATGCCTTGGGTTCAACGGAAGAGAGGGGATATCAAAGATGCTGCAACTGGCTGCGCTACTCAACTACAGAGAACTACAACTTCCAACTAACAGAAAGGAGATAAGATCGAGGATTGTAACCAACTGAAAGATAACTTCAAACAAACCCATCCTGGATCTCGCCCCTTATCCAAAGAAGCAATCCGAGGATAACTCACACAGTTGTATTAAAGGTGAATCAAGTTATTGTGTCATCAACCTATTACTAGTCAAGTTATTAATCATTGGGTGTAACATGTTTGATCATTATGTTTAAGTTGTCCTGAGTACTTGTTAGCCAGTACTTTCACCAAGTAATCCATAACCGCGGAAAACACGGCTTCTCGAGAAGATTATCCCTGCAGGGTTGCACCAATTTGGCCGTACACGCAAGAATATCCCGCCAGACGGGAATCAAACCCACCAAGCGAGGTACTCTACACAACTCGACTCTTCTTCGCATCAAGCCCAAAGAACCTTGGGCGCACGGCTAATCGAGCCCAGAAGAAAATGGACCCTCATAGCACTCTAAGAACGTGTCCCCCTATATGCCGACTACGAAAGTTCCACCCTGGCCTGGGCTCGCAAAAACATGCATGCGGCAAATGGAAAACACGAACTAAATGAGGCGATTTGGACGAGATGCGAATCAAATCAAATTGAGGGGGGCGCCCATACTCGCTTACCACATGCGGTTAGTGCGCTCATCATGGATCAGTAGACAAGACCCTTTTCCTATTAGGGTCGACACTAGCAGGCCTCAAAACCACTCAGGGCCTCCTGCCGGTGCCTTATCATCAAATTTATTATTAATAGTAACATTAGCATGATTGATTGATTAAACATCGAGCCCCCAGAACATAATAGAGATAGTAACAGAAAGTAATGGGTAACAGACTCGAGCAAAACAACCTAAGCATGCTAGTAAGACACTGGCTCAAACAATGGGTTGTAGGAAGGGAGATGAGGCAATATCAGGGTTAAGGGATTCATGTGATAGGTTCGTAACAGAACAACTACTACTAAGGCCAGCAGAAAAGAACAACGGAAAGTATCGGTAACCAATGTTGAAAGGAACACAGTGGTTCATGTGAGTGATAACTTGCCTGCAAAACCCAGTAGCCTGGTACCGAGCTAACTCCTTAGAAGGGGTGTCGTAAGTATCGTCGGTCTCAACGTCGTCGCATATCCGGGAAGAAGCAAACAAACAGGGCAGAAAGATAAACAATCAATATCATGGCATTGTGCACAATCAAGGATGATGCATGACATGTTAATAGATGCATCAAAATAAACTATTTGACAAGATAACACAATTTAATTGGACCCATATGCAATTGGATTGCATATGGAAAAGATCCATTGAAATAAGTGGAAACAAATGATTTACAATTAATTATTATGTGAAAGTTGTTAGCATGATGCATGCATGATGATAACAAGAAGTAAACAAGAGGTGCAAGTGGAAAAAGGAATTTAACAAGTTTTGGAAATCATTTGTTAAGTTTGGAAAATTTGGTTACTTAAACATGTCACACAAACAATTATTGTTTCCAACAAGTTAAAATGTTCAAAACAAATAACAAAGTTTATATTTGAAAAGAACATCAAATTTTAGTTGGATTACATGTTTCACATGTTGAAATAGGAGTTAGGATAATTAAATTATGAATTAAACAATATTAAACAAGTTTTAATTGAATTTAAAACAAGTTTGAAGATTATTTGAATTTTATTTGTTCAACTCATGAATTCAAATTCACATTTGAAAAGTTCACACTTTGATGGTTTGAAAACATATTTTGCATGTTCAAAATATTTTATATTAAGCAAGTTATGATTTTATCAAATTTAATTGAATTAAACAAGTATTAAATTATTTAGGCAATTTAAATTATTCAAACAATGAAACAAATTTTATATTTGAATAGGATATTCAAAATGGTGTGAAAAACATATTTTATTTGGCTTATTTGGAAATAGTATGAATTACTTATGAATTATTGCAAACTACATTTGAATTATTTAAGTTTGAATTTTAAATACATTTGGAATTGTCAAAACAGTACACAAATAGGTTATTTGGAAAGATTAGGAAATTTGGAACAGAAAACATGTATAACTTTTATTTCTTAGAGTTATAGATTAAAAGTTATTAAAGATTTAGTTTTGTGTTTAATTCTGCCTTTTAATTGATTTATGAAATAACAGAAAAAGTGTTAAACAATTTGTTACCGCGTACTACTCTACCCACAGTCACTGCCCGTGGGCCACTGGCCAGCGTGGCACGGCTAGGAGGTGAGGTGGCACAGGGGGTCTATGACTGGTGGGGTCGCGCACACGGGATAAATTCCGAAAAAAGGTTGCAGCACCGGGGATTCGAACCCGGGCCGCTGCGCACTAGCGAACGGAACCAACCACTGCGCTGCTACAGAGTTCTTGTAAGTTAACAGCAGGCAGACAAGGTGAGCTTCAGTAACGCTATCTGAAACTTTCGGTGCAGAATTGAAACCAACCACGGTGAACGATGGCCGGCGACGAGGATCCGCAGTGCATCGCTGCAGTGCTTCGCGGTGGTGCCAAACGAACGGTTGCGTGTGCGTGCACGAGTACGGAGTAGAGGGAAAGCACGGTGGCCTCACCTCGTTGATCGACGCAGTAGCAGCAGAGGCGTGGTCAGTGGCTGACGGAGGAAAACCGGCGACGGCGCGGCCGCCGTGGTTGCTCCCAGCAACACGCGGTGCGACGAGGCGGTGGAGGGTACCTCCACAGTTCCATCCCCGCGGTTGGCTCGGCCCGAGGAGGCCTGTGGTGGCCGGGGCTCCGATTCTCTGACGGAGGTTAGGGGGCGGTGCAGGTGGGTTCAGAAGCAGAGGGAAAAGTTAGCAGAGGGGAGGGAGAATGGCGCCGGTGGGGGAAGGGATCGGCGGCGGCGCGAGGGTAGAGGGGAGTAGGGGGCCTGGAGCTAGGGTTTGACGGGGATTAGGGGTAGATATAGCATCGAGGGGGGCAGGTGGAGCTCGGTGCTGTGCGCTGGCGTGCGACGACATCATCTGTACGGAGCTAGGAGAAAAGGGCCAGCAGGCCGTGCGGGGTTAGCGTGCTGGGGTGGTGGGCTGGGCTTGGCCCAGCCTGCTTCTCCCCCCAGCCGTTTTTTTTGTTTTTATCATTTGTTCTGATTTATTTTTTTTGCTGAAAACCAATTGGAAGAAAAAAGGATGCTTTGTGGGTTAGTAATTTTTTTAGAAAACTTAGGTTAAGCTTATTAGGTGAGTAGCAAACAAATGCTAACTCTGGTTTTTACAAAGTTTTCAAAATTATTGTTGTTTAGGAATTAAACCAAAATTGAAGGAATTTTAACATTACTTAAACATTATGAAAACCAAGCATTTAATAGGGTGACCCCTATAGTTTAAGTGATTAAAAATTAGTTGTTTGGCTTGTTAATGTTTATAAGTTCAAAATGTTTCTGTTTGAATGTTTTGGTTTGAATTTGAGCAATTTAGAGATTAACAGATTAATATTGAAAACAAGGATTTTAATAGGGTGAACCCTATTGATTAAAGTGAGTAAAATGAGTTTGATTGTTTTGGAGATTTGTTATAAACTCAAGTTGATTGATGTTTTAAAGATTTGATTTGAATTTGAAATGACTTGGAATTAATTGATTGAATTAATTGTTTGATTAAACCCAACAATTTAATGAGTGATCAACATGAAATAAAATGGAACAATTTGGTTGTTTTAATTTGTTATTTTTATTCCAAAAGTTGTAACAGAACAAGTATGAAAACAAAGCAGTTGAAATTGTTTGATTTTCATTGTGAAAACAAAGAATAACAGATGCAAAACAAAATAAACAAATGCAACAATATGATGACATGATGCAATACTTTAATAACAAGAAATCAAACATTCTAAATGGTAGGTTTTCATACTTGGGATGTTACAAAACGCCCCCCCTTGAAGGAATCGCGCCCCGAGATTCCTACTGAGAAAAGAGAAGGTCCGGAAACTTCTTGGGTAGACGTGAGGGAATTTGGAAACCACCGGAACATTTTCAAGTAAAGGGGAGAGATTTTGCACCAAGGGTGTATGGCTGGATAGAACTTGATTCATTTTAGAGAATAGATTATCTGTAATAAGGGTGGAACAGAGTTATTGACATCAAGGAAACACCAAGAATGACATCAATGTTAGAATCAGCAACATGAGAGAAGCGAGGAATATGTGGCCTCCCATAAGAATTGGATTGTTCTTACTTATTTTGGAAGTCAACATTTGAGATTCCGGAGAGTGAACGATGATTTGATTGCTTAGTGGAACCAGAATTAGGTTGTGTGTTGTGGAAAAGATTGTTGATACAAAGGAATGTGATGCTCCGGTATCAAACAACACTTTAGCTGGAATAGCGTTTAGCAGATGAACGAGGAAACTTTTAATTAGACGTCGGTAGAAGAATTGAAGTGGAAAACAACAACAAGATTTCAACGGACGAAAAGGATGTTGAGAAGAATAGGATAACGAAACAACATCGGGAAAACGAGATCAAAACTCCTGAGGTACTACGGAAAACCCATCCGGGCTTCTAAAGGATCAATATCTACAGCTTAAGGAATAGAGGATTTGCTTCCGGGGCTTACACGCCTCCGTTCTCAATCATGAGTAGGCAACATGATAAATCATGTCACAACCACCTCCATTCCTATGGTCTAGTAGATATAAGCATCCTAGAGAAACCAGAATTCGTGAAATCCTAACTTGAAAGTTTAGATGAGAAGGGAAAAACAACGTTGCACTTCCTTACCAGAAAAGGGAGGGTGGGTGGGGAAAGAAATAAAAGAACAGAATTCCTACTCTCACGTTTCATTTTTCCTATATAGCTACAAAATAGTTTTCTAGACTCAACTGCGACCAGTAAAAAGGGATCCTACAGGCAGACATGCTCTGATACCATTTGTCGCACCCGGACTTCTAGAGGATACTCACCGTACGAACTGAACAATATTTTGGTTGGATTACGGGGCTTAACGGCTCCCGCGTCCCCTTACAGGTAGGCCAGCACTTATGTGTGACAACCAACCGCTACTGTTCACCGTCGATGTAAACTATCCCGTAGAAATCAGGATACTTCCATTGACGTACTTCAAAACATACACACATGGTACGTCAACGGCATTGGAACAAGTGATATCACAACAGATCTCTACGACACAAAAGATTGAAATGAGTTGCAAATAGCTCTCATTAGAGCAGAGATAGCAAATACAATCATTCAGAGGGCACATGCCCCAACATATCATCATTACATCACAGCGGAAGCATTCAACATGTCTGAGTACAGACCAGAACCAAATAGGCCTAAGAGGCCGGAAACGAAAAGACGGAGCCCATCCACGAAGTCTCGGATCCTGCCCGGGTCCGCTATCTACTCGTCAGCAGTCTCGTCATACTCCACGTAGTAGCCACCATGTAGATCCTCGGAAACGTCGTCTGCGTAAACCACAGCCCCAAAGGGGTCAGTACATAAACGTACTGGCAAGCAAGACTCACAATTCACCAAAGTGTAACCCGTCAACACCAAGCACAGATGCCTTGGGTTCAACGGAAGAGAGGGGATATCAAAGATGCTGTAACTGGCTGCGCTACTCAACTACAGAGAACTACAACTTCCAACTAACAGAAAGGAGATAAGATCGAGGATTGTAACCAACTGAAAGATAACTTCAAACAAACCCATCCTGGATCTCGCCCCTTATCCAAAGAAGCAATCCGAGGATAACTCACACAGTTGTATTAAAGGTGAATCAAGTTATTGTGTCATCAACCTATTACTAGTCAAGTTATTAATCATTGGGTGTAACATGTTTGATCATTATGTTTAAGTTGTCCTGAGTACTTGTTAGCCAGTACTTTCACCAAGTAATCCATAACCGCGGAAAACACGGCTTCTCGAGAAGATTATCCCTGCAGGGTTGCACCAATTTGGCCGTACACGCAAGAATATCCCGCCAGACGGGAATCAAACCCACCAAGCAAGGTACTCTACACAACTCGACTCTTCTTCGCATCAAGCCCAAAGAACCTTGGGCGCACGGCTAATCGAGCCCAGAAGAAAATGGACCCTCATAGCACTCTAAGAACGTGTCCCCCTATATGCCGACTACGAAAGTTCCACCCTGGCCTGGGCTCGCAAAAACATGCATGCGGCAAATGCAAAACACGAACTAAATGAGGCGATTTGGACGAGATGCGAATCGAATCAAATTGAGGGGGCGCCCATACTCGCTTCCCACATGCGGTTAGTGCGCTCATCATGGATCAGTAGACAAGACCCTTTTCCTATTAGGGTCGACACTAGCAGGCCTCAAAACCACTCAGGGCCTCCTGCCGGTGCCTTATCATCAAATTTATTATTAATAGTAACATTAGCATGATTGATTGATTAAACATCGAGCCCCCAGAACATAATAGAGATAGTAACAGAAAGTAACGGGTAACAGACTCGAGCAAAACAACCTAAGCATGCTAGTAAGACACTGGCTCAAACAATGGGTTGTAGGAAGGGAGATGAGGCAATATCAGGGTTAAGGGATTCATGTGATAGGTTCGTAACAGAACAACTACTACTAAGGCCAGCAGAAAAGAACAACGGAAAGTATCGGTAACCAATGTTGAAAGGAACACAGTGGTTCATGTGAGTGATAACTTGCCTGCAAAACCCAGTAGCCTGGTACTGAGCTAACTCCTTAGAAGGGGTGTCGTAAGTATCGTCGGTCTCAACGTCGTCGCATATCCGGGAAGAAGCAAACAAACAGGGCAGAAAGATAAACAATCAATATCATGGCATTGTGCACAATCAAGGATGATGCATGACATGTTAATAGATGCATCAAAATAAACTATTTGACAAGATAACACAATTTAATTGGACCCATATGCAATTGGATTGCATATGGAAAAGATCCATTGAAATAAGTGGAAACAAATGATTTACAATTAATTATTATGTGAAAGTTGTTAGCATGATGCATGCATGATGATAACAAGAAGTAAACAAGAGGTGCAAGTGGAAAAAGGAATTTAACAAGTTTTGGAAATCATTTGTTAAGTTTGGAAAATTTGGTTACTTAAACATGTCACACAAACAATTATTGTTGCCAACAAGTTAAAATGTTCAAAACAAATAACAAAGTTTATATTTGAAAAGAACATCAAATTTTAGTTGGATTACATGTTTCACATGTTGAAATAGGAGTTAGGATAATTAAATTATGAATTAAACATTATTAAACAAGTTTTAATTGAATTTAAAACAAGTTTGAAGATTATTTGAATTTTATTTGTTCAACTCATGAATTCAAATTCACATTTGAAAAGTTCACACTTTGATGGTTTGAAAACATATTTTGCATGTTCAAAATATTTTATATTAAGCAAGTTATGATTTTATCAAATTTAATTGAATTAAACAAGTATTAAATTATTTAGGCAATTTAAATTATTCAAACAATGAAACAAATTTTATATTTGAATAGGATATTCAAAATGGTGTGAAAAACATATTTTATTTGGCTTATTTGGAAATAGTATGAATTACTTATGAATTATTGCAAACTACATTTGAATTATTTAAGTTTGAATTTTAAATACATTTGGAATTGTCAAAACAGTACACAAATAGGTTATTTGGAAAGTTTAGGAAATTTGGAACAGAAAACATGTATAACTTTTATTTCTTAGAGTTATAGATTAAAAGTTATTAAAGATTTAGTTTTGTGTTTAATTCTGCCTTTTAATTGATTTATGAAATAACAGAAAAAGTGTTAAACAATTTGTTACCGCGTACTACTCTACCCACAGTCACTGCCCGTGGGCCACTGGCCAGCGTGGCACGGCTAGGAGGTGAGGTGGCACAGGGGGTCTATGACTGGTGGGGTCGCGCACACGGGATAAATTCCGAAAAAAGGTTGCAGCACCGGGGATTCGAACCCGGGCCGCTGCGCACTAGCGAACGGAACCAACCACTGCGCTGCTACGGAGTTCTTGTCAGTTAACAGCAGGCAGACAAGGTGAGCTTCAGTAACGCTATCTGAAACTTTCGGTGCAGAACTGAAACCAACCACGGTGAACGATGGCCGGCGACGAGGATCCGCAGTGCATCGCTGTGGTGCCAAACGAACGGTTGCGTGTGCGTGCGCGAGTACGGAGTAGAGGGAAAGCACGGTGGCCTCACCTCGTTGATCGACGCAGTAGCAGCAGAGGTGTGGTCAGTGGCTGACGGAGGAAAACCGGCGACGGCGCGGCCGCCGTGGTTGCTCCCAGCAACACGCGGTGCGACGAGGCGGTGGAGGGTACCCTCCACAGTTCCATCCCCGCGGTTGGCTCGGCCCGAGGAGGCCTGTGGTGGCCGGGGCGCCGATTCTCTGACGGAGGTTAGGGGGCGGTGCAGGTGGGTTCAGAAGCAGAGGGAAAAGTTAGCAGAGGGGAGGGAGAATGGCGCCGGTGGGGGAAGGGATCGGCAGCGGCGCGAGGGTAGAGGGGAGTAGGGGGCCTGGAGCTAGGGTTTGACGGGGATTAGGGGTAGATATAGCATCGAGGGGGGCAGGTGGAGCTCGGTGCTGTGCGCTGGCGTGCGACGACGTCATCTGTACGGAGCTAGGAGAAAAGGGCCAGCAGGCCGTGCGGGGTTAGCGTGCTGGGGTGGTGGGCTGGGCTTGGCCCAGCCTGCTTCTCCCCCCAGCCGTTTTTTTTTGTTTTTATCATTTGTTCTGATTTTTTTTTTGCTGAAAACCAATTGGAAGAAAAAAGGATGCTTTGTGGGTTAGTAATTTTTTTAGAAAACTTAGGTTAAGCTTATTAGGTGAGTAGCAAACAAATGCTAACTCTGGTTTTTACAAAGTTTTCAAAATTATTGCTGTTTAGGAATTAAACCAAAATTGAAGGAATTTTAACATTACTTAAACATTATGAAAACCAAGCATTTAATAGGGTGACCCCTATAGTTTAAGTGATTAAAAATTAGTTGATTGGCTTGTTAATGTTTATAAGTTCAAAATGTTTCTGTTTGAATGTTTTGGTTTGAATTTGAGCAATTTAGAGATTAACAGATTAATATTGAAAACAAGGATTTTAATAGGGTGAACCCTATTGATTAAAGTGAGTAAAATGAGTTTGATTGTTTTGGAGATTTGTTATAAACTCAAGTTGATTGATGTTTTAAAGATTTGATTTGAATTTGAAATGACTTGGAATTAATTGATTGAATTAATTGTTTGATTAAACCCAACAATTTAATGAGTGATCAACATGAAATAAAATGGAACAATTTGGTTGTTTTAATTTGTTATTTTTATTCCAAAAGTTGTAACAGAACAAGTATGAAAACAAAGCAGTTGAAATTGTTTGATTTTCATTGTGAAAACAAAGAATAACAGATGCAAAACAAAATAAACAAATGCAACAATATGATGACATGATGCAATACTTTAATAACAAGAAATCAAACATTCTAAATGGTAGGTTTTCATACTTGGGATGTTACACTAAGTAAAACAAATCCTATATGATATAAGTACATATCTGTTGGAAAATAAAATAGGAAGTATATGGAAGGATAATAAAAGCATGAACTAACTCTTAATCTAGATCTTGTTATTTTGGCTACATCATTATATCTTGTTTCCCAATCTTCTCTAAGTCATTCTGCAAGAGAAGCAACCCACAAGACAGAAGGAACTACCATAGGAAGATCTTCAAGAAGATTATTTAGAGTATTCTAGAAGTGCTACTTAAATCTTCTATAAGAGTATTTGGAAACTCTTACATCCTGATCTGATCTTATTAACTCCTCATGAAATAGTGTGATATTCCAATGTTAGTGTTATAAAGAAGTAGTTTGGTAACAAGCTTGTACACCTTGCTAACAAATCACTTTTGTATACTCAAACAATTGAGTGTCATACACAAACAAACAAACGATTGAATAACCTGTTACATCTCAGCTTATTGGATATGAGTAGTAATTTGGAGGCAAGACTAGCTACCTTGTTTACAAATTCTTCTTATATGCATAAGTGCAACTTGATGTCATAAAATAAACTTACATACCTTTATAATCATCTAAGTAAAATCTTTGCTTGGAATAACTGGTTGTTTTCACCACAAGGGTGAGATAGTTGAAGATGGAATCCCAGAGCTAATATTCCTTGCAAGTGACAAAATGAGTATCTGAAGACAAGTGGAAACTAGAGAGAAGAACATCAAGCAACAGCAGTCAACAAGGAGCAACACTGATTTAGTAAGGAAGCCTAGCATAAGAAATTATCCACGGTACCATTAGGTAATAGTAGAGATCTATAATCTCCATTCCTGGTCAAGCTCATCAGAGATAAGGACACATGATGATCTCTTTAATGGAAACAATGATCAAGTATGAAATAATAACAAGCCATTGCATCCACATGTCTTGTGATATGTGGAGGTTGATGGTAACAAGCCACTAATTTGTTTTCCATATCCTTCTCATACAGATAACAAATAGATAATAACAAAAAGTCTACCATAGATAACCATGTAAATGATTACATGTTCTAATAACAACATTGGATAACCTCCATACTTGTAAACAAGGTGGAAAACAAACAAATAGATTCCAAAGCCACACATGTTCTCCACTTGATAAAGAACCTAATATATCAAACATGGCTTACACAAAAATATATAAATGCCCACCAGAATTGATAAGAACCTCAAAGATGAAAATAACAAAGCCATACAAAAGAAAACTAATCCATTACCTAATCAAAAGCATTTGGTATGGCATGGAATAAAATATCCTATTAGGTGATTTTCATTACAGTGCATAGAAACATTACCAAGTAGATTCATAAATTACTTTCCAAAAGACTTGTATCTAAAATGGTCCAATGAAAATATACCATTAACAACATACTAGTGGTGTTGTTTTCATGTCACAACTTATACAAAATAATTTAAAGCCACTTAGAAAATTAAATGGAGAGAAACATAACAAAAACCACTTAATTGAGCACCCTAAGTATAAAATTCAAATATTGGTAAAAATTGCAAAACCGTAACATGGTGAGGTTAAAAATTTAATGAGGATTGCAAATTTTATTTTTAATAATTTTTCTGCTGTAAAAAAAGCTCAGAAAACAATGATTTTATTCTAATTTTAAATGCCATAAGGACCTAACTGCAAATATTCAAAACATCAGGGGTTATCAAATTTTCTTTTCCTTTTCCTCTTTCTTCTTCTTCCTCTGCCAGAAGGCAGAGGAGATCGTGCGTGTTCCGTCGAGGCCACCTCCTGCTTGGGGCATCCGCGGCTGATAAGGGCGAGGAGAGCCGTTCGGATCGACCTCTCTTCCTCCTCACGCTCCCCTCGCAGTTGTACTCCTTCTCTCTGTCTCTCTCTGCACATGAAGAAACCGAAACCCTAGCAACAGTGGTATGCTCTCGCCGTCGATTCCGGCCACGCGCGGTCGAGCCAAGACCACCAGGAGAACCACTATTACCCTATCTTCCTCCACGACGACTCGGGCGAGATGACACGGCTTGACTCGCCGGAATTTCACCGTCTTCCAAAAGTCCGGCCGTCGGCCAATCTTGGACGCCGCCGGTGATTGGGACCTCGCTGTGCTTCACCGTCCCTACCACCGCGTTCCTGGTGAGCCAAGAGCACCACGATGCCTTTCGTTTGGTCAATCGTTTCCAATTTCGCCGTAGAGCCATCGACCGCTGCCGTCCGGCGCACTTGAACTCGCCGCCGGCCACTCAACGACCATATGGTCCAATAGCCACCACCCCTAGATTCCTTGTGACACGTTAGGGCTAGTGGTAGACCCCAATTTGAGAAAATCGTAGCTAATCGGCGGATTCGGTTTCACAGAAGAGATCGTCTCCCGTGATGACGTCAACTTGACGTCAATATGAGGTCATATTATATTTTAATTTTTATTTTTCTTTTTAAAAACTAACCCTGCCACGTGGACCCCACTGTCAATTAAAAAAGGACAGAAAATAATTAAATTTTATTAATTCAATAACTTTAATTCCATAACTCGGAAAAATATGAAAAAAATATGGAAATGTTTAGAAAAATATAATTTATATGTTTATCAAATTTAAAAAAATGTTTGATAAAGTTTAAAATTAAATATTTTCTTTAATTAAATTAAATCATTTAAAATTGTGAAAATAATAAATAATTCATAAAATCAGAAAAATACAAATTATATACCAAAATGCTCCAATTTAAAAATGCAAATCATCTATGATGTTTTCAAAGTCATTTGACCAAGTTTTCATGTGTACAATATTTTGCCTAACCATTTAATTAATTTAAAATTAATAAATTAATAACTTATTCAAATCTTTTCAGAAACATTCAAATAATATGCCAAATGAAAGATAACAAAATTTTCAAAATCATTATGTCTATAATTTTTTTTAACTTGTGAATTCCATGTTAAGAAGTATAAGGGAAGTCTATAGGATTCCAATAGAACGAGGATAAACCAACACCCCACCATCTTCTTTAATATTGAACCCAAGTTTTCACTTCCTAAACCTGTTGACAAAAATTATTGGATTACAAGTTGATATAGATGATTGTAGTATGTACTCACCTTCAGTTAAATTCTTTGGTCTTAGCCCCGCACTTTTCAACAGTGAAAAACAAAATGTGATGTTGTTTCCTTAAACTTGTTTCCAAGTGTTGTTGTCTTATTACCTAACCTTGTGATAACACTTCTACTTAAACATGATAACAAATGTTTGTTAAATAAAAGTGAAACACACTTAAGCCTAAAAGAAATAACAACATCACCACAAGTAATGAAACACTTCACCTAAAACCTGCGTGAGTAAGTTATCGTGTCAAACGTGGTTTACACTTGTAAGCTGGGGTGTTTTCCAGGGTGTTTCACGATGCATATCATTACTATGCATTACATCATTTTGCCAGTGTTTTCTGTAGTCTTTACCGGGACTACTTTGCTATCTTTCAGATCTCGGGGTTTCTCTACGCGACCCTCGAACCCGAAGACATGGACTATTATTGTCATTATTTCAATCTCACGCAAGTTCATCACTTGCTCATATCCTTTGCAGTACTTCATAACAAACTAATTGCAAAAAATCTATCGTATTACCACCTAGTCTCAAAAGAATGCATGATCCTATTTTTATAATAATATGACTACTTGAATGACTACCCGAGTGGTAGTATTCTGTTTGGTGGGCGGATGGGACCATGGTAAGATGAATAGGTCAAAGGAAGATTCCATCTGCATGGGAAAGTACTACCTAGGATTAATCACAACTGCCGTCAGGATTATTGTGCCAGAAATTCGCGTTAACCATGGGTCTTGTATGGGGCGAGTAAGTCAGCTGTGATCTTGTCTCGTTCGCATGTCAACGGGCTGCCAGAGACGTTCGCTGTAGGTCTTGCGAGACTACATGCACATGGGTGGGATCCCGTAATTCCCACGGACTCTAGGGTCTATGATGGTCTGCCAGGGGCGCCTAGATATCCATCGTGAGGGGTGGAATCAGGGGTTCAACCCGCTGGTGGAAATGGATGGGCATGCGTTGTGCGGAGAAGCACAGTTTGGCTTGGACCAACAACCGGGCCCCACACCTGAGTGGGCGTGGACAGGGTCTCGAGCCTGGTTGTGCAACATGGTCTTGGTCGCCTATGGGTAAATTAACGCACCTCTGCAAAGTGTAAAAGGATGTGGCATGTTACCCCCTGTTCCGGGAAGGAGCTGCGAACGCCGCAGGAAAGGCAACTCCATGAAGTTCTGACCTGTGAAGATCTAGCGGGCATAGTCTTCCAAATTAAAAAGGAACCTCTTGAAGAAAGATTTTCAAAAACCTTGTATTATCTTATGACTCTTTCAAGTCTAAAGCTATAGTTAGTGCATCAAACTACACACTTTATATCATGAACTTGTTGAGTAACGCTCGTTACTCATTCGTTCCTGTTTGACCCCCTGCTTAGAGTTGAAGCCTTATGGAAGTCGTCATCGTGAAGCCATCACTACCTCATGAAGCTAGGTGGAGTCATCTTTTACTTAGCCAGTGAAGCCTCGTCATCAACAACACTGGTGGAGGAGAAGCTATCAAGGTGTAGGTGGAGTCCATGCTTAGAATTTGATTCTCGCAATCCATGGATTAGGGCTGACATCAGCCGTAGTGGATTAGTTCTGAGCTAGAGTTCTTCTCCAGCTTGGAGCTTCAAATTGCTTCTTCTGATGTTTCCTTTGCATGAGATCTTCTTTGATTAATCAAAGAGATTCTCGAGATTTTGTAATGAAGTTTGTATCCTATATTTTTTCTTGGACCTGCTATGTTTCTGTTGTACCACTCTGAGGGATGTAATATTCACGGATAAGTCCTACTGTGAGTATTATGTCAATGACTTGCGCACTACACATGCAGTGGTGTGTTGGGTCACCACAGATGGTATCAGAGCGAACGACCTTAGGTTTAAAACCTTTTAGGAGATCTATAGGTTGGTAAAGACTATATGAAGCCATCTTATCTAAACCATACTTCCTACAACTATGATGATCATCCACTTGAGCATGATACGATCATACTTGTATAGAATGTTCTTACTCAACTTGAGTAAATTTACTAGTCTTATTTGACCAAGTTTTCATGTGTACAATATTTTTCCTAACCATTTAATTAATTTAAAATTAATAAATTAAGAACTTATTCAAACATTTTCAGAAACATTCAAATAATATACCAAATGAAAGATAAAAACATTTTTCAAACTCATTATGTCTATAAAAACTTATTTTTTAAATTGTGAATTCCATGTTAAGAAGTATAATGGAAGTCTATAGGATTTCAATATAACGAGGATTAACCAACACCACACCATCTTCTTTAATATTGAACCCAAATAAGTTTTCACTTCCTAAAACTCTTGAAAAACATTATTGAATTACAAGTTGATAGAGATGATTGTATTATGTACTCACCTTCAGTTAGATTATTTGGTCTTAGCCCCACACTTTTCAATAGTGAAAAACAACATGTGATGTTGTTTCCTTAAATTTGTTTCCATGTGTTGTTGTCTTATTACCTAACCTTGTGATCACACTTCTACTAAAACATGATAATTTTTTTTTGTTAAATAAAAGTGAAACACACTTAAGCCTAAAAGAAATAACAACATCACCACAAGTAATGAAACATTTCACCTAAAACCTGCGTGAGTAAGTTATCGTGTCAAACATGGTTTAGACTTGTAAGCAGGGGTGTTTTCCAGGGTGTTTCCCGATGCATCTCATTACTATGCATTACATCATTTTGCTAGTGTTTTCTGTAGTCCTTACCGGGACTACTTTGCTATCTTTAAGATCTCGGAATTTATCTACGCGACCCTCGAACCCGAAGACATGGACTATTATTGTCATTATTTCAATCTCAGGCAAGTTCATCACTTGGTCATATCCTTTGCAGTACTTCATAACAAACTAATTGCAAAAACTCTATCGTATTACCACCTAGTCTCAAAAGAATGCATGATCCTATGTTTATAATAATATGACTACTTGAATGACTACCCGAGTGGTAGTGTTCTGTTTGGTGGGCGGATGGGACCATGGTAACATGAATATGTGAAAGGAAGGTTCCATTTGCATGGGAAAGTACTACCTAGGATTAATCACAACTTCCGTCAGGATTCTTGCGCCTTAAATTTGCGTTAACCATGGGTCTTGTATGGGGCGAGTAAGTCAGTTGTGATCTTCTCTCGTTCGCATGTCAACGGGCCGCCAGAAACGTTCGTTGTAGGTCTTGCGAGACTACATGCACATGGGTGGGATCCCTTAATTCCCACGGACTCTGGGGTCTATGATGGTCTGCCAGGGACGCCTAGATATCCATCGTGAGGGGTGGAATCAGGGGTTCAACCTGCTGGTGGAAATGGGTGGGCATATGTTGTACGGAGAAGCACGGTTTGGCTTGGACCAACAACCGGGCCCCACACCTGAGTGGGCGTGGACAGGATATCTTATGACTCTTTCAAGTCTAAAGCTATAGTTAGTGCATCAAACTACACACTTTATATCATGAACTTGTTGAGTAACGCTCGTTACTCATTCGTTCCTGTTTGACCCCCTGCTTAGAGTTGAAGCCTTATGGAAGTCGTCATCGTGAAGCCATCACTACCTCATGAAGCTAGGTGGAGTCATCTTTTACTTAGCCAGTGAAGCCTCGTCATCAACAACACTGGTGGAGGAGAAGCTATCAAGGTGTAGGTGGAGTCCATGCTTAGAATTTGATTCTCGCAATCCATGGATTAGGGCTGACATCAGCCGTAGTGGATTAGTTCTGAGCTAGAGTTCTTCTCCAGCTTGGAGCTTCAAATTGCTTCTTCTGATGTTTCCTTTGCATGAGATCTTCTTTGATTAATCAAAGAGATTCTCGAGATTTTGTAATGAAGTTTGTATCCTATATTTTTTCTTGGACCTCCTATGTTTCTGTTGTACCACTCTGAGGGATGTAATATTCACGGATAAGTCCTTCTGTGAGTATTATGTCAACGACTTGCGCACTACACATGCAGTGGTGTGTTGGGTCACCACAGATGGTATCAGAGCGAACGACCTTAGGTTTAAAACCTTTTAGGAGATCTATAGGTTGGTAAAGACTATATGAAGCCATCTTATCTAAACCATACTTCCTACAACTATGATGATCATCCACTTGAGCATGATACGGTCATACTTGTATAGAATGTTCTTACTCAACTTGAGTAAATTTACTAGTCTATTTTCTTTATACCTAGGTATGTATAGTTAGAATTCTAGCATATATTAGTTTCATTGGGAAACGGATTTCTGACATAGTCAGAAATGATAAAGTCATAGTGATGATTACCCCATTCTATGAATGTATAGGATAGAGTAGAACAAGGTATAGGGTGAGTGTAGTAGGCATTCAAAAGGGATGTATGAAAATCATTAAGAGTCATTTAGTTTTGGGAATTATGGGGTATATACCATATCCTTAGTTATCACGTCTAGAGGTGAATCATTATAGTATAGTATAGAATTAGGAGAAGGCATAAGCATTGATGGAAGCTACATTACTACCCCTAAGGTGTGATCAACAACATGAAGGATCAATAGATGCCATGAGAAGCTTATCATAATCAAGATGAATTACTTCAATGGACATGGTACTTAGTCCTATATGGAACCAAGTTAGATAACAACTATTATAGGATCATTTTGTCTTCGTGTATTCATTGCAGTAAGGCATGCAATTGGAGTAGTTACCGAGGCAAAGAGTGGTTGTGTAGACTAGGATTATAGGGTACTATATACGTACTTGTAGTGTATAGCATTTAAGAGCCTTGGTACTTGAGATGTCTTACTCTAAGTACTTTTATTCCACGGGCTTTTGATGCATGAGTGATAACTGCATGTGGGATTTATTGGATCTTATTTGGATTTTTGATTGACTAGATATGTACATGAGGATGAAACTTGATGTGCAAATGCATGTGCAAACACTAAGTTCTTTCTTGATGTTACTGGTCTAGAGGGTATAGGATGAGTATGAGAGCGGTCTGAAATATCAGCTGATTGAAGTAACCACAAGGGCTCTGGAAGACCAGAAAGTCAAGAAGGAAGATGACAATGAAGACACCGATGGGAATGGACCACATTCAACATCTTCTTTGGAGTTGGTGACATACTTCATCAACACATGGAGATATACCACAAGTGATGCCAAGAAAATAACATGAGTAGTTATATCCTAAAAGGAAATATGTAGAAGTTTGGTAAATCAAATTATAGAGTTGTCCCGTAGAAGTCAAAACCCAATGATGTAGAAGGAACATAGGAAGTAACCAGTGAAATAGGTTATAGTCATCTATAAGAAAAGGTTAAAACTCGAGGAAACTCCAAGATATTTTCACTAAATAGGTGAGTCTAAATCAATGTACGCTATGTTGTACAACTTTGTTTGAGCAGTCTTTCTGTTGAGAGCATTAGATTGAACCAAATGGAATCCTAACCTTAGACAATATTTAGTGTACCAGAAGAATCTTATTGGTTATTCATTGCCTGGTGGATATACGAAATGTTCTTCACAAAGTTGTGGGAGGTAGAAAACCATACCTATTCATCAGAGAACGAAACTTGGTATCCACTATGTGGTGGAGATACCACATGTTCTTCGTGAGACCATTAGGAAGGCCTAGTAACAAAACCGAGTTGTCATAACAACTGACATAGTATTAGATCATCATGCAAGACAGTGGAAGGTGAACAATCAAGACAAGAGGCTACACATGCCAAGGTCAACAAAAGAAAACAGTTGTAAAAAATCAAAAGTATACAGAAGTTCTCTCTACCTATCTTCACGTGAGAGAGGTTGAACTTTAGGACAAAGTTCTTGTTAAAGGAGAGATACTGTAACATCCCAGTGTTTGGGAGGTTATAAGGATCTAAATATAATATGTGCATTTGCAAAGCATGCATCTTAGAATACGCGAAATTTTGGCGCGGAAGTTTAAACAAAGCAAAGTGACCAATGTTTCACTAGACATGATGAAATAGGTTTAGATCATCTGGTCAAGAGTACATTTGGAGTGATCTTTATAACATAGTATCAATTTATTATATTAAGCCCTCATTCCACCAACACTCCACATCTCTATCCAAATTAGGATTCAACAACTAATGTATCTCTGGATACAATTGATGGAATAACAACAAGTTATAATCTCTATTAGAGGAATTGAATTGATAACTAAGTAAAACAAATACTATATGATATAAGTACATATCTGTTGGGAAATAAAATAAGAAGTATATGGAAGGATAATAAAAGCATGAACTAACTCTTAATCTAGATCTTGTTATTTTGGCTAGATCATTATATCTTGTTTCCCAATCTTCTCTAAGTCATTCTGCAAGAGAAGCAACCCACAAGACAGAAGGAACTACCATAGGAAGATCTTCAAGAAGATTATTT
Source organism: Alopecurus myosuroides (assembly GCA_028641055.1). NCBI lineage: Eukaryota > Viridiplantae > Streptophyta > Magnoliopsida > Poales > Poaceae > Alopecurus > Alopecurus myosuroides. Next base: position 243,157,732 of record CM054060.1, on the reverse strand, counting down.
AGAGTATTCTAGATGTGCTACTTCAATCTTCTATAAGAGTATTTGGAAACTCTTACATCCTGATCTGATCTTATTAACTCATCATGAAATAGTGTGATATTCCAATGTTAGTGTTATATAGAAGTAGTTTGGTAAAAAGCTTGTACACCTTGTTAACAGATCACTTTTGTATACTCAAACAATTGAGTGTCATACACAAACAAACAAAAGATTGAATAACCTGGTACATCTCAGCCTATTGTATATGAGTAGTAATTTGGAGGCAAGACTAGCTACCTTGTTTACAAATTCTTCTTATATGCATAAGTGAAAATTGATGTCATAAAATAAACTTACATACTTTTATAATCATCTAAGTAAAATCTTTGCTTGGAATAACTGGTTGTTTTCACCACAAGGGTGAGATAGTTGAAGATGGAATCCCAGAGCTGATATTCCTTGCAAGTGACAAAAGGAGTATCTGAAGACAAGTGGCAACTAGAGAGAAGAACATCAAGCAACAGAAGTCAACAAGGAGCAACACTGATTTAGTAAGGAAGCCTATCATAAGAAATTATCCACAGTACCATTAGGTAATATTAGAGATCTATAATCTCCATTCCTTGTCAAGCTCATCACAGATAAGGACACATGATAATCTCTTTAATGGAAACAATGATCAAGTATGAAATAATAACAAGCCATTGCATCCACATGTCTTGTGATATGTGGAGGTTGATGGTAACAAACCACTAATTTGTTTTCAATATCCTTCTCATACAGATAACAAATAGATAATAAAAAAAAGTCTACCACACATAACCATGTAAATGATTACATGTTCTAATAGCAACATTGGATAACCTCCATACTTGTAAACAAGGTGAAAAAAAAACAAATAGATTCCAAAGCCACACATGCTCTCCACTTGATAAGGAACCTAATATATCAAACATGGATTACACAAAAATATATAAATGCCCACCAGAATTGATAAGAATTTCAAAGATGAAAATAACAAAGCCATACAAAAGAAAACAAGTCCATTACCTAATCAAAAGCATTTGGTATGGCATGGAATAAAATATCCTATTAGGTGATTTTCATTACAGTGCATAGAAACATTACCAAGTAGATTCATAAATTACTTTCCAAAAGACTTGTATCTAAAATGGTCCAATGAAAATATACCATTAACAACATACTAGTGGTGTTGTTTTCATGTCACAACTTATACAAAATAATTTAAAGCCACTTAGAAAATTAAATGGAGAGAAACATAACAAAAACCACTTAATTGAGCACCCTAAGTATATAATTCAAATCTTGGTAAAAATTGCAAAACCGTAACATGGTGAGGTTAAAAATTTAATGAGGATTGCAAATTTTATTTTTAATATTTTTTCTGCTGTAAAAAAAGCTCAGAAAACAATGATTTCATTCTAATTTTAAATACCATAAGGACCTAACTGTAAATATTCAAAGCATCAGGGGGTTATAAATTTTTTATTTTCCTCTTTCTTCTTCTTCCTCCGCCAGAAGGCAGAGGAGATCGTGCGTGTTCCGTCGAGGCCACCTCCTGCTTGGGGCATCCGCGGGCTGATAAGGGCGACGAGAGACGTCCGGATCGACCTCTCTTCCTCCTCACTCTCCCCTCGCAGTTGTACTCCCTCTCTCTGTCTCTCTCTGCACATAACAAAACCGAAACCCTAGCCACAGTGATCTGCTCTCGCCGCCGATTCCGGCCACGCGCGGTCGAGCCAAGACCACCAGGAGAACCACCGTTACCCTATCTTCCTCCACGACGACTCGGGCGAGCTAACACGGCTTGACTCGTCGGAATTTCACCATCTTCCACAAGTCCGGCCGTTGGCCAATCTTGGACGCCACCGGTGATTGGGACCTCGCCGTGCTTCACTGTCTCTACCACCGCGTTCCTGGTGAGCCGTAGAGCACCACGATGCCTTTCGTTTGGTCAATCGTTTACAATTTCGCCATAGATCCATCGACCGCCGCCGTCCGCCACACTTGAACTTGCCGCCGGCCACTCAACGACCATATGGTCCAATAGCCACTACCCCTAGATTCCTTGTGACGCATTAGGGCTAGTGGTAGCAACCAATTTGAGAAAATCGTAGCTAATCGGCGGATTGGGTTTCACAATAGAGATCATCTCCCGTGATGACGTCAAATTGACGTCAGTATGACATCATATTTCTTTTTTTCCTTTTTATTTTTCTTTTTAAAAATTAACCCTGCCACGTGGACCCCACCTGTCAATTAAAAAAGTATAGAAAATAATTAAATTTTATTAATTCAATAACTTTAATTCTATAACTGAGAAAAATATGAAAACAAAATATGGAAATGTTTAGAAAAATATAATCTATATTTTTATCAACTTTTAAAAAATGTTTGATAAAGTTTAAAATTAAATATTTTCTTTAATTAAATTAAATCATTTAAAATTGTGAAAATAATAAATAATTCATAAAATCAGAAAAATACAAGTTATATATCAAAATGCTCAAAATGACAAATGCAACTCATCTAAGATGTTTTCAAAGTCATTTGACCAAGTTTTCATGTGTAAAATATTTTTCCTAACCATTTAATTAATTTAAAATTAATAAATTAAGAACTTATTCAAACCTTTTCAGAAACATTCAAATAATATACCAAATGAAAGATAAAAACATTTTTCAAACTCATTATGTCTATAAAAACTTATTTTTTAAATTGTGAATTCCATGTTAAGAAGTATAATGGAAGTCTATAGGATTTCAATATAACGAGGATTAACCAACACCACACCATCTTCTTTAATATTGAACCCAAATAAGTTTTCACTTCCTAAAACTCTTGAAAAACATTATTGAATTACAAGTTGATAGAGATGATTGTATTATGTACTCACCTTCAGTTAGATTCTTTGGTCTTAGCCCCACACTTTTCAATAGTGAAAAACAACATGTGATGTTGTTTCCTTAAATTTGTTTCCATGTGTTGTTGTCTTATTACCTAACCTTGTGATCACACTTCTACTAAAACATGATAATTTTTTTTGTTAAATAAAAGTGAAACACACTTAAGCCTAAAAGAAATAACAACATCACCACAAGTAATGAAACATTTCACCTAAAACCTGCGTGAGTAAGTTATCGTGTCAAACGTGGTTTAGACTTGTAAGCAGGGGTGTTTTCCAGGGTGTTTCGCGATGCATCTCATTACTATGCATTACATCATTTTGCTAGTGTTTTCTGTAGTCCTTACCAGGACTACTTTGCTATCTTTAAGATCTCGGAATTTATCTACGCGACCCTCGAACCCGAAGACATGGACTATTATTGTCATTATTTCAATCTCAGGCAAGTTCATCACTTGGTCATATCCTTTGCAGTACTTCATAACAAACTAATTGCAAAAACTCTATCGTATTACCACCTAGTCTCAAAAGAATGCATGATCCTATGTTTATAATAATATGACTACTTGAATGACTACCCGAGTGGTAGTGTTCTGTTTGGTGGGCGGATGGGACCATGGTAACATGAATATGTGAAAGGAAGGTTCCATTTGCATGGGAAAGTACTACCTAGGATTAATCACAACTTCCGTCAGGATTCTTGCGCCTTAAATTTGCGTTAACCATGGGTCTTGTATGGGGCGAGTAAGTCAGTTGTGATCTTCTCTCATTCGCATGTCAACGGGCCGCCAGAAACGTTCGTTGTAGGTCTTGCGAGACTACATGCACATGGGTGGGATCCCTTAATTCCCACGGACTCTGGGGTCTATGATGGTCTGCCAGGGACGCCTAGATATCCATCGTGAGGGGTGGAATCAGGGGTTCAACCTGCTGGTGGAAATGGGTGGGCATATGTTGTACGGAGAAGCACGGTTTGGCTTGGACCAACAACCGGGCCCCACACCTGAGTGGGCGTGGACAGGATATCGAGCATGGTTGTGCAACATGGTCTTGGTCGCCCATGGGTAAAGTAACGCACCTCTACATAGTTTAAAAGGATGTGGCGTGTTACCCACTGTACCGGGAAGGAGCTGCGAACGCCGCAGGAAAGGAAACTCCATGAAGTTCTAACCCTGTGAAGATCTGGCAGGCATAGTCTTCCAAATTAAAAGCAACCTCTTGAAGAAAGATTTTCAAAAACCTTGTATTAGCTTATGAATCTTTCAAGTCTAAAGCTATAGTTAGTGCATCAAACTACCCACTGTATGTCATGAACTTGTTGAGTAACGCTTGTTACTCATTCGTTCCCGTTTGTCCCACTGCTTAGAGTTGAAGCCTTATGAAAGTCGTCATCGTGAAGCCATCACTATCTCATGAATCTAGGTGGAGTCATATTTTACTTAGCCAGTGAAGCCTCATCATCAACAACACTGGTGGAGGAGAAGCTATCAAGGTGTAGGTGGAGTCAATTCTTATAATTTGATTATCGCAAGCCATAGATTATGGCTAACATCAGCTGTAGTGGATTAGTTCTGAGCTAGAGTTCTTCTCCAGCTTGGAGCTTCGAATTGCTTCTTATGATGTTTTCTTTGCATGAGATATTCTTTGATTCATCAAAGAGATTCTCGTGATTTTGTAATGAAGTTTGTATCCTATAGTTTTGCTTGGACCTGCTATGTTTCTGTTGTACCACTCTCAGGGATGTAATATTCACGGATAAGTTCTTCTGTGAGTATTATGTCAACGACTTGCGCACTACACATGCAGTGGTGTGTTGGGTCACCATATTGGGACAATTGGTGAGTGAATAAAAATCAAGCATCTTTTTTAGTCCATGCGCCTCGGTAGAGATGAGAGAAGCAATATGCCTAGAGCTTAACAAATAAAAGGGATCACAGATGCTATGACCCGTTACTAGTGGGGAGATGACGATGGACATAATTATATGCACCGGTTCGCTTGGTGGAAACTCCATGTTCCAAATAAGAGAGGGGGAATGGGGTTCAAAGATCTACACTGTTTTAACTTGGCAATGCTGGCTCGACAGGCCTGGAGAATACTGTGTGAACCCGATTCATTATGTGCTCGAGTCTTGCAAGCAAAATATTATCCTTCGGGAGATCTCTTAAATGCAGAATTGAAAAAAAATGTTCATCTTACACTTAGAAAAGTATATGGGCGGGAATCCAATATTTCAAAGAAAGGATGTATTTGGAGAGTTGGTAATGGAGGAAATAAAAATATCTGGGAAGAGCCTTGGATACCGAGCAGTCCGTCAAAAAAATTATCACCGAGAGGGGTAACATTGTTTATACAAAAGTTTCAGAACTAATAGATATGGAGAGGTGCTGTTGGAATGAGGGTTTACTTCATGTATTTTTTTCCTATCAGTGGACATTAATCAGATGCCGAAGATTCCTCTAACTTTTGGCATGATGGAGGCTTTTGTTTCTTGGAACACCACAAAGAGTGGGATATTCACTACGCGATCGTCTTACTATACTGACTGGGGTCATCAACATGGAAGAAAGTTGATCCTTACAAGTGGACCAGGAACTTCAGATATAAACCCGGTATGGGAGAAACTATGGAAACTATGAGTCCCAACAAAAAATAAAATATTTGCATGGAGACTACTCCACGACACTATACCATGCAAAATCGTCCTAGCAAATAGGCAGATTGTCGTAGTCAGTCTATGCCCAATATGTAAGATACATTGCGAGGATACAAAGCATGATTTCTTCGGCTGCGATCGTGTCAACTATCTCTGAAGCGAAAGTAACAGATAGAGAGGGGTCAGCAATTCTAGAGTTCATGTTAAGGAACAGTGAACCACAAGTCCAAGGAACCGAGGGTATTGAGACTAAGGGATTGATAATCACAGCTTGTTGGTACATGTGGTGGGAGCGTAGAAAAATTGCCCGTGATGAGCAAGTAACAAAATCGACATGCAATACACAAGAAATCCTAGCAATGATGCTAAACTACTCAAGAGCACTCAAGAAGAATCAAAGAGTTAGGAGACATGGATGGGAAAAGTCAGCAACAAACTATGTAAAACTAAACATTGACGTCTCTTTCTTATCTCAAAAAATTTCAGGTGCTACGGGGGCGGTAATTAGAGATAAAAGGGACATGTTTCTAGCCGCTAGCTGTCGTTACATCTCAATTATAGGTGATGCAGCGAGTGCGAAGCCTTGGGCGCTTCGTGACGACCTCTTCCTAGCTGGACAGATGGGATGCAATAGGATTGAAGTGAATAGCGACTGCATGTAGGTCATCACCACAAGGTCTAATGGAGGAAACTTCCTAGGTGGAGCAACTTCTATCTTTGAAGAATGGCTTCCTAGCTTGAAATTTTACCCATGTTACATTTTCTCCTTACCCTAGGGAAAGTAATATTGTGACTCGCATTCTAACTTGTAAAGCTGAGGGTCCTAATTCAGTATGTTGGATTGCGGATCCTCCTAATTTTTTGAATGGTCCACCAGCAAATGATGTAAACCTCTTTGAGGTAACTGCTTGACTTGTCGGTAGAAAGTTTTCAGACGCACACTTTTCCTTACTAGGGTACCTAAGAGGACTGGAAGGTTTTTAATGAGGTGGGCTTGCTAGCTTAATATACATGTGTGATTTTCAAAAATAAAAATATGCACGGCTACTTAGCAAAAACAGGACATGCATCGATACAAACACACGCCATGACAGGGCAACACGGATCGACATAGCAAAAAGTAGTTGTTTATGTATTCATCCCGTGTTTTGGAAGTGTAGTATTTGTCGGTGTTATTTAAGCATGCCTCACATTGAGCCGTTTTTCTACTTCACTCCACTGCGCACTCATGCGATGAGTTAAGCAATGACATCATCAAGAATTTCCTTCGGTTTAATATTAAAACGTTTTTATCTTTTAAACCACTAATACCCCTCGTTCCACCTCACCCGCTGGTTTCGCACCGTTGCATACTCTTGCTCCTCCAGCAACCGATGACCCACTTTGTGGTCGAATCTGCCTCTCCCCATTGTTTTTCTATGGCCCCGACGCCCTCGTACGGACACACGAGGTCGTTCAAGCCAGCATCGTCGCCTCCTGCAGACTTACCAACGTCGTCCGTTATCGTCCGAGTCTCTCTCCCCTCCATATCGTCTGTGCCGCCACCATGTGGGGATGGCAACCTTCCTATGCCAGATCGTGATCCCACCATGCCGCTTGGCCTCCCACGCGAAGTTGGTTTACCGCCAATGATACGGATGGCAGGAGCTCACGTCGAGCCGCCTTCCCTCTCATGCCTCCCGCCATGGCCGCACTCGTGCATGTTGCGAAGGCCAAAAACTCGCGCTAGCTCCTCCTCCGACTCGTCGCGTGCTACCCACCCACGTTGGTGTTGTCGGCTTGGTATCCCGACGACAACTATGAGTGCACGCGAGGATGGGGAATTCTTGGTTGGGAGCGAGACCATCGCCAAGCCAGGGAGGAGTACCTATGAGAAAGAGGATCTATGCAAGAGGTGGGTGGCGGAGAAAGCTCGCCATAAGGCGAAGAAAGTGGCGAAGCGGCTCAAGCGAGAGGCCACCCAGTTTGAGTTTGGGAAGTGTCACTCCATCGAGACCATCACGGTACCGGCGAGAGGAGCCGGAGGATGGCGGGAGGAACGACGTATTCCAGATACCATTTCTCGTGACGACACTTTGGTGAGGCGGGTGAAGAATTACTGGAAGTAGCCGGATCATCGTTTTAGTTATGATCTTGTTTTACTAATCGTTGACCTATGTAGTTTTATTTATCGTTGAGCTATGTTGTCTAGTTTTGATCTTGTGCTTGAATTATGCGTTTGTTTTTTCGAAATGGGGAAAAAGCCCCTGCCTCTGCGTAACTAGAGAGTGGCGGGAAACGTAAGCGATAACTAGAGAGCGAATATACGTTTTTTGAGTAGGTGTTTTTGCGTATCTATTTCGACAGATCACAAATTCACACGCCAACGTCATAGTCAAAAGGGAAGCGCTAGGCGCAGGTCCCCCTAGAATTGCTAATTCTAGGTCCCCTCGTGAGCCATGGGATCTTCATCCAATGGCTAAAAATCGGCACAACACAGTTTTGCATTTTCGCCCCTCTGTTTTTCGAATATAGAACCCGCACTACACAACAGCTCCACTTAAGCGAAGGGGTATATTGTGTTGCCCCTGGTCATCTCGGTAATTACAGCAAAACTACCATTGCAACAAAATTACTGGTATCGCAACAAAAATTATGGCCCCGTGTACAAAAAAAAGTATTGCAACAAAATTTTCCAAATCTTTTTCGAAGAATAAGTAATGTTACAAATAATAGTTAAACAATATGTTATTGCGTTGCAACAAAAAAGTTTTTAACAATTCAACAAAAATCACAACCTATTGCAACAACAAAAATTGTTTGCATCAATTAAAAAACTTGATAAGCAACAAAATAATTTCTTATTGTTTCAGTTGCAACAAAAATCATCACCTATTTCAACAAAAAAGTAAATCGATAGCAACAATAAAATCACATATTTACAACATGTGAATGAGCGCATAAACATATCATTCCAAATGAATGCTACAAAACATATATACATTTCTCTAGAAAATCGTTCAGAAAACATTGGAATATCTCGCTTGTGGTTGCTCAATAAAATTTGTGCGAAGTTGTTACAATTTTTAAACACGTACGCAACATGACCGAAAATAACGAAAAGACTTAGCGTAATTGTGGCGGCTCCTATTTATTGTGATAGACTATTTATACACAAACTGAGCCAAACAAACGAAATTGCTTCTAGTTGGGCTAGCTATACACACGCTAAGAAGCTCAAAGGGCTAGTTTCTCTGCTCCAGGTGCAGCCCAAGCGAGCGACCTAGAGATCGCTAGTCTAGGTAGGGAAAGGATTTTCCTAGTCAAAAGGCGTTTTCGGGCCTATGTGCTAAAGTTGCGTGTTGAAAAAATCGTAGTCACTATCGTTTGCCCTTGGCAGCTCAAATAATTCAAGCACAACCGACAAGCGAAACAACTGAAAATCCTATAGAGACGTCGTCAACCACGTCACCTCGCCATCTGCTGACTGCTGGTACCATGCCGGCCAGCATTCCGCATTCGTCGCGTTCAAAACCTGGCATCGCCAAGCGCGTCACTCCGGGCCAGCATATGCAGCGTCATGGCTTGCCAAGGAGCGCCGAGCGCCAAGGGGGCCGACGACACCGGCAGCGCCGCTAAGGCGCACTTCGTGTTGGTCCCGCTGATGTACCAGGGGCACGTCATCCCGGCGGTGGACACGGCGCTGCTGCTAGCCACCCACGGCGCGCTCGCCAGCGTCGTGGCTACGCCGTACAACGCGGCGCGCATCCGCCCGACGATCGACTTGGCGCGGCGGTCCGGCCTGCCCATCCGTCTCGTGGAGCTCCCGCTCGACTGCGCCGCGGTGGGCCTGCCCGAGGGAGCCGACGACGTCGACAAGATCCCGCCGGAGCTCAGCGCGAACTACTTCGACGCGCTGGCGCTCCTCGCGGCGCCGCTCGAGCGCCACCTCCGCGCGCACCCGCCGTACCCGACATGCATCGTGTCCGACTTCTGCCACGCGTGGACCGCGGGTGTCGCGGCGAGTCTGGAGGTGCCCCGCCTCAGCCTCTACAGCATGTGCGCGTTCTGCCTCCTGTGCCAGCACAACGTGGAGAGGTTCAACGCGTACGACGGCGTGGCCGGCGACGACGAGCCGGTGGTCGTGCCGGGCGTGGAGAGGAGGGTCGAGGTGACGAGGGCGCAAGCCCCCGGCTTTTTCCGGGCGCCCAAGTTCGGCCACTTTGGCGACGCCATCGAGCGGGCGCGGGCTGGGGCCGACGGCGTCGTCATGAACTCCTTCCTGGAGATGGAGCCGGAGTACGTGGCCGGGTACGCGGCCGCCAGGAACATGAAGGTGTGGACCATCGGCCCCGTTTCGCTGTACCACCGGCACGCCACGGCCATGGCACTGGCAGCGAGAGGGAACACCACCGCCGCCGTCGCGGCCGACGAGTGCGTCCGGTGGCTGGACGGCAAGGAGCCCCGCAGCGTGGTGTACGTCAGCTTCGGGAGCATCGTGCACCTGGACCCGAAGCAGGTGGTGGAGCTCGGGCTCGGGCTGGAGGCGTCAGGCCACCCGTTCGTCTGGGTCCTCAAGAACCCCGGGTACTACTACGGCGAGGAGGTGCGCGGGTTCCTGGCGAGCCTCGAGGAGCGCGTCGCCGGGCGCGGCATGCTGATCAGAGGGTGGGCGCCGCAGGTGCTGATCCTGAACCACGCGGCGGTGGGCGGCTTCGTGACGCACTGCGGGTGGAACTCCACGCTGGAGGCGATCGCGGCCGGGCTGCCGCTGGTGACGTGGCCGCACTTCTCGGACCAGTTCTTGAACGAGAAGCTGGCGGTGGAGGTGCTGGGCGTCGGCGTGAGCGTCGGAGTCAAGGAGCCGTTGGTGTGGCAGGTGGAGAAGAAGGAGATCGTGGTGGGGAGAGCGGTGGTGGAGGCGGCGGTCAGGAGCGTCATGGACGGAGGAGACGAGGGGGAGCAGAGGAGGCGGAAGGCACTGGCGCTCTCGGAGAAGGCGAGGGCGGCCGTGCAGGAAGGCGGGTCGTCGCTGGCCAATCTGCTGGATTTGATCAAGCGTTTCGAGGTGGACGCGGCAGGTCGCACGACAGAATGAGCCGCCAGAGCGCCAAAAGTTCAATTTTACTTCAGATCGATCCTGTGTCCAAGAGGCAGTAGACCAATACGCCAGCAGAAGCCACCACGGCACGAAAAAGCTTTTGATGGACGTAAAGCAGGGACACATACATGTCCGAGATCATGTATGCCACTGCCCGCTTGCGTACTGTATTTCTTTTGAGCAATTGATACGTCATCTGCTTGCTCAAAAATCATCTCACGGCTGAGATACATCACCAGTAGGCATGCATATCGCTGATGCTACCACTTCTATTTCATCCATTGTATCCAGCGAGCAGTTCCCTGAATATCTACTGAGACGTGTCTAGGAATTTTGGCAATGTTGAAATTCAAACATGACGGACCGTTGTATTATTAAGTTGATCCTTGTGGCATGTCAAGCGTCTGGCACATCTTTTCTTTCTTCCATATGACTACTACGCTTCTGCTTCGGTGTCTCCTCCTAAAACAAAACGTTGATGCAAGTATGGCTGAGATCGCTCCATGTTAACGAAAGGGTATGGAGCGATCTCAGTCATACTTGCATCAACGTTTTATTTTAGGGGGAGACACCGAAGCAGAAGCGTTCACTTTTAGTTTATATATTTATATCTACATATATTTTTTAATATAATGTTAGCCTGAGCTGGGACAAATATATTTCGCATGATAATCAGTCGATACAGACTACCCTTCAAAATATATATTCAAATTCCTGTTCAGATTATATTTGGGGGAATCTCTAAAGTTTCAATCTTTCGAGACATACAGTTCTGTTTAATGCCTTTATTTCAAGGTAAATGCAAATATCTTGGTGCTCACCATTCGATCGAAGTGGAAAGGCATCCACTATGTTTGAGTTTAAAATCTCAACGATGCTCTTACTGTTGAGTTTGAGTACTCGCATAAGAGCCTAGGCTGCTCCCCCGCAAGCTCCAAATAATCCCACCCATTTGATTTCATGGCCGTGCATTTGAACTGTTCAATAGCTAGTTTAGTCACTTGACGGAACTCCTTTATATGTGTAAATATGTTTCCCGTCATTTAAGGATTATTTTCTAAGTTCCAACCTTAGTTTTCTCGAACAAATTCTAGAATATATACTGAATTTTGATAATTGTCTAGAGTTGGAATCCACTTCCAAAGTATGGTTTGTTGGTAATTGTATGGGGTTCTAAACCCATTTCCCGCGTGGACCTTGTGCAATATTAGCCGGCGTGGCAAGGGTATCTGATCTTGCTGGTTGCGCTTCATATGAATTTCGGATAGTTTTATATTAGAGGCGCACTTCAAGAAAAAAAATGTTGTACGATTTGGTGTTCCAAAGACCCTGCTAGCCTGAGATGTTCGGCTGGTTAGGCTCGGCTCTAAAAACAAATATATATAGAGAGGAAATATATTAATATCAATAACATACGAATTACGCTCTGCCTCTGCATCAATATAATGTAAAGAAATGAATGCACACACCCAAAAGACAAAATAAAAAGAAAATAAAAAAAAGCCATGTCGAGTAATCAACAACTTGCAGCTGGACCTAACCACCGTCGGTGGCAACACCCTGACAACAAAATAGGCTATCCAAAACCAACGCGTCCAACCAAATAGTCACATCATAGGTTTTCATCCTAGAGAAAGACCGATCTTCCTACACAATGCCTTCAATGAGGATTTGTCATTGCCAGGTACAAACAATGAAGGTCGGATTTAGGGTTTCCACCGTAGAAATCAAGACACGGTCCTCAAAGAACACCATACAAAATGAAATCACCCAGTATTATACCCCCACTTGCCAAGGACTCTGCTGCAAATAACCAATCACTAGGATCGCCACCATCATGTACACGGTTTTGACGTGGACATCGCCCCACAAGCAAAAGCGTAATCACATAACAAACGACTTTGAAGAAATATCTTCATCGCATCCCAAAATCTTCCTCCACCAACATCTCAAACTCGACATGAGAAATCAAAACCTTTTAGCCTTCCAAGCGTACCCACCTTTATATTCCCTACCTAAGTTAGCACCACAATCGCGGCAATGTGCCCGACTGTGTCAAGGTCGACGAATTCGGGCTCCGCAATGCGACTCCTCAAAGCCACAAAGGTTGAGATACTCGGTTCTGCACGACGGGATCCTTCCGACCCATAGCTCTATGAGCACGATGTGCTTGTCCATGAAGACCGCAAGAGAAGAGGCTTTGGAATTTCGGAAGCCAATCGATGTTGTCAACGATGAACTAGGCCTAAAGCCTTGAGTTTTAGCATCCACCGACGAGCACCAGATCATTGGACAGAACCCATCAGTCCCAAAGAACCGCCGGCCCAAATCAATTTAGATCGAAGGCGGTCTCGGGGGCTTCTAGATGCGGCCAACTCAGACACGGCCAGCGGCGGCCTAACAGCAGGCGCATAGATTGGTGCCATCTTCATGGGCGGCCTGATGCAGCCAGACCGAGGGCGGCCAGCGGCGTCCAGATTGGTGGTGACAAGGCGGACACGAAGAAGACAACAAGGGCCAGCAGGAAACGAGAAAAAAACATGTTGGGGGAACCCCACCGCCGTCGTCCGCTGTCGGGTAGCCTCCTCTGCTGACGACGGGTGGAAAGGTTGGCGGATGAAGGAAATTTAGGGTGGCGGCATGAAGTCTTCCGGAGTCGCCCTAGATGGAAGTGACTCAGGAGCTGATTTTGTTTGTTTCCAAATATGTGTGTTTGTACGGGGAGAAGAAAGATTGACGATGTATACAATGCAAAAACTAAATCATGTACAAATTCAGAACATCCCGCAGGGAGAGTGAGGCAAACTCAGTCGGCACCTGAACCGGTCGACAAAAATTCCTCGACTACCGGAGCTCCAGAACCTTGAACGGACACCAAGACATCTTCTTGGGAAGGAGTCAGTCTCAATTGCAAGCTTGGATCCTCTCCTCGGTGACCTCTGATGTCGTCCACTTTGCATCATCCACCGGCACTTCATTGCAGCGCGAGCTACGGTTTCTTTAGGATAACAAAGACATCTCACTCTAAGGAAAATGGTATCTGCTCTTCTTTCAAGATGAGAAGCATACTGGATTGGGAGAAGATGAATAGGGGCGATCTGACTGAGGTTGTACCACAAACCAAGATGTGTAAAAGGGAGAAGTCGGGAGCTGATCAAATTGATCTTAGTCGGTACAGACGCACTAGCTCGTGCGTAGGTTTCAAGGGAACTACCGTCTACATGAACTACCTGTCTCGTCTCGTCAATGGACATCGTGGGCACGAATCTTACTATGATCACCACCTATATTTGTGTTGGGTGGTTCAGATTCACGCTCAATCAAAGAACTCGTCGGGTTGTGTGGCCACATAGATTCTGGAGCTCTCTGTCAGAAACAAAATCGCACCTATCAATGACCACTTAGGTTGTGTGAAAAGACACCTGCAATTTTAGGTAACATTCAAGTCAAATCAAATTCATGTCATGCATACGATCAAGATGGGAAGACCTCATCCCATGAGGATCTACTCACATAGACGAGCATGCTACCTTCTTGGGTCTTGCTTTCAAAAAATAATTCAAGAAGGCCTCCTCCCCCGTGACGACCGACACCAATGACCACCTAGGGTCTTATGGTAAGAACTCATGGACACATTACTCCATCAGTTCATATGCACATCATCAAGAAGACTCCTCTCCAACAAAATAACCTCCTCATATCCTATGGTAAACATGAGACAAGAAATTATCCTCCTGCATTACTGCTAAACTCTTCTCAGGGACCATGTTGAGACCTTACATCCAGGTCCTTACACGTCAAGACCTTCCATCCAGTTCTAGGACACCCTTAAAAACCCAACCAGGTCAGCCAAGCTTTGGAGAGGTCGTGCATCCAGGTCCACAGTGCCCTCAGACCTGTCACCCGGTCAAAACAAGCCATCGGGCCCATCAGACAATGTTCATCCAGAGTAGAGCAACTTCATCGAGCACGTTAAGACACCGACCACCTTATTAAAAGTACTGATCAGGGGCTTGTCAGAGATAAGTGGGTTTAGGCCAGAAGCCTATATATGTACCTGCACCACTTCTATCCCACGACCTTCAAAGATTACCTGGTTGGTGGGCCACTTCTAGAAGCTCCTCTACTAACCTAACTTGCGGTTCTCTCCTCCACCGAGCTAACTTGCCATGCTGCATTAAGGCTTCTAGAAGATTACCTAGCCACATACTACATTGAAGGAAGGCTATGAGATCAAGAATTCATGTACAAGTTGAAGAGGAAACCCTAGGCGTACAAGACATGGACGCCTACCAAAGACTATATATATTGACGAACCCCATCTAAGTGAGGCAGAACATATACATTGTTTTATGCCGTACGCATCGCCTACATCTGACACATCTATGTCGACATAGCCTAGAACCGTAGAACTCAAAACCTCTATGGTCGACCACATATATAAGTTCGCCGAGGTCCTCTTATACACATCTTGTAGCCATGCCATAAATAAGTCTCAGAATCTTCATCTATATCATTTATGAATCATCCATGTTGACCCATGCATCCTATCAAAATATAAACTCTCTTTTGATATGCGGAAGTGATATTTTGGAGGGATCATGAAAACTATCCGAAAAATACCACATCTAGCTTTACCATACGAGCAGTTAGATGAGATAAGGAAGGTCGAGTGATATCAAGGATCTCTATTTTGTGGAGCTTCCAAAATTCTATTGGTATTAGACTGTACCAGAATATGGAAGATATGGATCCCAAGAAGATCACTTCTATATGAAGGACACAAGGTCAACCTAATTTTCCTCGAAAAAACATCTATGGAAATCACCATCATGCACTAAGAATTAGATCTGTGCATCCTACCGAGCTCTTCTATTCTCTTCTATTCTTGTGAACACCGTCTCAATAGTGTCAACATAATAGAAGTACGGATATTACTCACCGGAAGACCTGAACCTTGGTAAGACCATTGTATCTCTATTTTCTCAGACATGACCATCTTAGGTTCTGATCTCACATCCATATATGTTGAATAACTCATGTCTAATGGTTTTAATACTTGTTTGGGGTAGGGATAATAACATGTGATAATCCTAAAAGCCTCATGCGTAAGTATCGCCAATGATTTCCAGGTAGACTTGTTTGTTTCTCAGTGGAACTCTCATGTGAAACCATCAAAGAAGTTTATGTATTCGTTAACCATTATAAAAAACTTGAATTTATTTATCCAAATGCCTGCAATATTTTTTCCAGGCATCAAAATGCTTTTTTACCAATATAACTTGTGAGTCATAGAAATCCTAATAGTGTCCCTCATTTTCCTTCATTGATCCTTCACTTGAGAAGCATCCATATTCACCACTCCATAAAGGAAGACCATCTTAAAAATGTGTGCCGCGGGAGCATGAAGACCATCACAGGACTAGGCGTCCACTATCGCTTCTATCATATTGATTGGATGGATGGAATCTAATCCTAGCACTGGTAGAAAATAGGCCTATAGTCCCGGTTCGCCAGGGCCAGTAGTCCCGGCCGCGCAACCGGGACTAGCTATGCGCGACTAAAGACCCCCCCTATAGTCGCGCCACTTACGAACCGGGACTAAAGGCCCGTCCACGTGGGCGCCAGGAGTCCGTCGTGGCGGAGGACCTTTAGTCCCGGTTCTTGTGGCTAACCGGGACTGAAAACCTCCTGCTATAATGTTCACGATCCTAGACTAATTTTGTAAAGAGAAAATTGGCCATGCTTAATCATGCAGTCCACTATTTTTCTTACAGAAAAAATGTGTTCAATAATCTCTTGATTCACTATGGCAAGAAAGTCTGCACTGAAATATTAATCTGTATACTAAATAGAAAATCTGACAACATAAGGAGAGAAAGTGCAATGTTTTCCACCAACGAAATGTCAGATTCCACACATCTGAATCTAATTTTTCTGCATCAGGCAACATAATTAAGCATGCAATATACTGCGTCCAAAAACCAAACAAGTAGGTGTTCATTTCTAACCTTCTCGTTACTGCAAGTGAATTTAAAATCACAAAGCCAAGGGATAAGCCAAGATAAAATTACATGGTGATGCAGTGAGTTTGATTGTATACATTCCAAGACAACATGTATTTACAACCGGAGGTAGTAGTAATATGTTATCTACGATTGACATGTATTTACGACAGGAGGTAGCTAGCAACAATGTGCTAGCTGTTGGTTGCCACTGTTTCATATGCAACGCCTGAAAATTCGTTTACATCTCAATGGGAAAAGTCAAAGAGTGCTATGATAATTCACTGATGATGATCATGAAAAGAGATGCCTACCATATAATTAAAAGTCTGGAAAACTAATACAAGAAACCATGAACTAATAATCTACTTCTACAACATGCCATTGGCGACAATTTTACAAGCTGTATTAAGAACATAGCGTCCCACTACTATGGCCCATGCTCACACAGTGACAGAATCCTATCGAACCATGTCGTCTGATATCTCTGGACAGTCCTGATGTTACAGCGGTATCTGCATCATATGCAGCCAAGTTGTCAGCAGGGAGAACTCTTGTTTGTCCTGTCCAACATAGCAAGAGCATGTATTCGTTTGAAGCGTTCACCGTGTGTTGGGTCTCATGATATTGGTGATCTTGCCTCAATTCTTCTCTTAGGTGTATAATGTTCTACACTTGTTGAGTCGAAGAGTTCTCCCATATTTGACATGTTGGGCCTCTTCTTATCAGGTTCCTCCTTCAGGAAAGTTGACCCATGCATCCACAGAACATTTAGAAATTAAGCACAGTTTCACTCACGAAAAAAATATCTGCTCCAAAAAAAAGTAGCCTAGAGTACCTCTTCGGATAGTTTCAAATGTTGCCACTTTTGCATAAGGAAATCCTGTTTTCGGATCACGGTATGTACAAGAATTAAAACATTAAATCTCAATTTCTTATTAGAAGACCAATGTATTTCCAAACTATGTATGCATGCACCTAACCCTTGGAAAGGACACATAAACTGAAATCAAAATATCTGTCAAGTATTTTCACATGTACCTGATATTCTAATTAAATATCTATTGCACGATATTTAAAATAATTGGCATCTATGCGAAGCAATTGAAGTATGGAATAAACATGTGTGAGGCAGGTTATAATCACCCACGTTTGTGAAGCATTTTTAGCAAACACAAAGTGTACAAATCAAATGAAATCCGTGGAGGAGAGATAGAAATAAGGCAATCTGGGAGTGGAGGAAGCTTAAATCAAAAGATTGTGACTTTCTGACCTCTTCTAGTCCACCGTTACATCAGCTCAGCTCTGCTTCTGTAGGGCATTGCCTGACGCCTGATACGCCTAAAAGAAACAAAATATAAACTTACATCTGATGCATTGACCTGCTACTTGAACACATCTTCTAAACAACTAATGTATGTATTTAAGGTAAATTGGATTGGATTCCTAAATACTACAGCGCTAATTCGATTGGATTTGATTCCAGTCCATTGCTGGAGTCTGCACTGCATCGTGCTCTTCATACAGAGGAGAAAAGTGGATGCAAATTCAGAGACGGTGGCCACGGTGTCAGACGGCAGCGAGGACACGCTCCCCGGCACGTCGTGATGCTCTCGTCGCCGGGCATGGTCCACATGGTGCCAGTGGGGGATCTGTTGCGCCAGGCACGGCTTCATCGCTATGGCCTTCACCTAGGCGAGCTCCGACTCCATGGCACAGGGCCCTTGTCGGAGAAGCAGGAGGATTGGAGGGTGGTGTGGCGATTCCCGGCGGGTTGCGCGGTTAGGTCTCACGGGAGGGGCACGAGCAGGAGAGGACATGGGCACCACGCGGGCGGCGGTCATGGATGCAGCGAGACCATTGGGGATAGGATAGAGAAGGACCGCGGGTTGATTTCCAACTTTGTGTGGACTAAATTACAAAACTGCCACGACGTACGACGGCCACCTGAAGCCGTATTATATAGTAGAGAAGAGACTAGCAAAATGCCCGTGCTTCGCAACGGGTATAAAATAAATCAATATAATGTTCACGATCCTAGACTAATTTTGTAAAGAGAAAATTGGCCATGCTTAATCATGCAGTCCACTATTTTTCTTACAGAAAAAATGTGTTCAATAATCTCTTGATTCACTATGGCAAGAAAGTCTGCACTGAAATATTAATCTGTATACTAAATAGAAAATCTGACAACATAAGGAGAGAAAGTGCAATGTTTTCCACCAACGAAATGTCAGATTCCACACATCTGAATCTAATTTTTCTGCATCAGGCAACATAATTAAGCATGCAATATACTGCGTCCAAAAACCAAACAAGTAGGTGTTCATTTCTAACCTTCTCGTTACTGCAAGTGAATTTAAAATCACAAAGCCAAGGGATAAGCCAAGATAAAATTACATGGTGATGCAGTGAGTTTGATTGTATACATTCCAAGACAACATGTATTTACAACCGGAGGTAGTAGTAATATGTTATCTACGATTGACATGTATTTACGACAGGAGGTAGCTAGCAACAATGTGCTAGCTGTTGGTTGCCACTGTTTCAGATGCAACGCCTGAAAATTCGTTTACATCTCAATGGGAAAAGTCAAAGAGTGCTATGATAATTCACTGATGATGATCATGAAAAGAGATTCCTACCATATAATTAAAAGTCTGGAAATCTAATACAAGAAACCATGAACTAATAATCTACTTCTACAACATGCCATTGGCGACAATTTTACAAGCTGTATTAAGAACATAGCGTCCCACTACTATGGCCAATGCTCACACAGTGACAGAATCCTATCGAACCATGTCGTCTGATATCTCTGGACAGTCCTGATGTTACAGCGGTATCTGCATCATATGCAGCCAAGTTGTCAGCAGGGAGAACTCTTGTTTGTCCTGTCCAACATAGCAAGAGCATGTATTCGTTTGAAGCGTTCACCGTGTGTTGGGTCTCATGATATTGGTGATCTTGCCTCAATTCTTCTCTTAGGTGTATAATGTTCTACACTTGTTGAGTCGAAGAGTTCTCCCATATTTGACATGTTGGGCCTCTTCTTATCAGGTTCCTCCTTCAGGAAAGTTGACCCATGCATCCACAGAACATTTAGAAATTAAGCACAGTTTCAGTCACGAAAAAAATATCTGCTCCAAAAAAAAGTAGCCTAGAGTACCTCTTCGGATAGTTTCAAATGTTGCCACTTTTGCATAAGGAAATCCTGTTTTCGGATCACGGTATGTACAAGAATTAAAACATTAAATCTCAATTTCTTATTAGAAGACCAATGTATTTCCAAACTATGTATGCATGCACCTAACCCTTGGAAAGGACACATAAACTGAAATCAAAATATCTGTCAAGTATTTTCACATGTACCTGATATTCTAATTAAATATCTATTGCACGATATTTAAAATAATTGGCATCTATGCGAAGCAATTGAAGTATGGAATAAACATGTGTGAGGCAGGTTATAATCACCCACGTTTGTGAAGCATTTTTAGCAAACACAAAGTGTACAAATCAAATGAAATCCGTGGAGGAGAGATAGAAATAAGGCAATCTGGGAGTGGAGGAAGCTTAAATCAAAAGATTGTGACTTTCTGACCTCTTCTAGTCCACCGTTACATCAGCTCAGCTCTGCTTCTGTAGGGCATTGCCTGACGCCTGATACGCCTAAAAGAAACAAAATAGAAACTGACATCTGATGCATTGACCTGCTACTTGAACACATCTTCTAAACAACTAATGTATGTATTTAAGGTAAATTGGATTGGATTCCTAAATACTACAGCGCTAATTCGATTGGATTTGATTCCAGTCCATTGTTGGAGTCTGCACTGCATCGTGCTCTTCATACAGAGGAGAAAAGTGGATGCAAATTCAGAGACGGTGGCCACGGTGTCAGACGGCAGCGAGGACACGCTCCCCGGCACGTCGTGATGCTCTCGTCGCCGGGCATGGTCCACATGGTGCCAGTGGGGGATCTGTTGCGCCAGCCACGGCTTCATCGCTATGGCCTTCACCTAGGCGAGCTCCGACTCCATGGCACAGGGCCCTTGTCGGAGAAGCAGGAGGATTGGAGGGTGGTGTGGCGATTCCCGGCGGGTTGCGCGGTTAGGTCTCACGGGAGGGGCACGAGCAGGAGAGGACATGGGCACCACGCGGGCGGCGGTCATGGATGCAGCGAGACGATTGGGGATAGGATAGAGAAGGACCGCGGGTTGATTTCCAACTTTGTGTGGACTAAATTACAAAACTGCCACGACGTACGACGGCCACCTGAAGCCGTATTATATAGTAGAGATATACATGCGTATATATATGAAATTTCAAACAAGAAGAATTCAATAGGAATATATAATATATATTCAATATCGGGTGACCATATACAATTTCGAACAAGTTTCTATACACACAATTAAGATAGATGACCATACACAACTTCGAAGAAGTTTCAATCTGCGAGATGATTATAATTTGCATCGTCGGAGGACGCATAGTGTTCTCCTTTGGAATCGATGACATGCCTAAGGAAAAATCCTGCTATTTCCTCTTGAATTGGTCGGAAGCGAGCTTCTGGAGTAAGCGCCCTCCGCAAGTTATTAAGACTCTTCCGCGTGGTCTCCGACTTCTTCTTCTCAGTGGTTTCTTTCCGTATGTTCTCACAAACATAGTATCCACATAGATTGGTCCCCGGTGGCTGCTTATCCACACCACGAACCACATTTTTAAATTCTAGCTGATGTTTGAATTCACCGATAGTTTCATGTGAGAACCGTCTCCAAACTCTACAGTGCAAATAAAATTAAATGAACAAGAGATTTATTAGCTACTGCATATTAGGAAATGAACAAAAGAGACCGATCGATATAGAGCGCAAATGATTGAAAATAATTACCTTTGCATCATTTTTCTCATGTCGATCCAAAGCTTTGGATCTGAATCCATAGAGTCCATGATAAAAACTGTGGAGCTGTGAAGTTCAATTTTTAGCAGCAACCAGTGGAACCTGCGGACACGTTACATGCACAGTCAGACATAACTTATCGATTCGACATACCATGCATGGAGTAAACAAAAGAGAATGGGCACAAGAGAGAAACACTCACCCAAATGGTAAGGAAATAGAATATGACTTTTGAGTTCATGCTTTCTAAGAAAATTGTACACGTCTTTCTCCACGTCTTTGGGGTGATTTTCTAACATAGTTCCATTAATGATTTGTGGGTCAATGAACCCAACATCATGGATGAGTCTTATTTTGCATTCCCAACTTCAATCTGAATAATAGCGTACGCAACAATATAGTTAGGACAATATATATATATAGTGTAGGCAATGAAGAACGAGATGAGGTAGAAATAAATCACTTACAGAACGTAGCAACTCAGGATAGATTTGTCGAGCTCGCGCAGATTGAAAAGCTGGAACAATTCACTCATCTCAACTGGTACAGAGTACTTTTTGGTGTGATGCTCCTCTGTAACATCCACATACACAAATTCTCTGTCGGACCATGATATGAATTGTTTGTACCAACGTAGCAGACTTTGCATTAGTGGTGGTAGATTCTTTTCCTGCGTAGGCTCGACGAGAGGCCCTTTCTTCACATATTGTAATGCTACCTCACCCATTGGCGCATCGTCCAGGCCTAACGAGGCACGAAGAGACAAACCCATCTCGGACGCATTTTCATGGCACTCTCTATAGTCAATCCAACTGCTGCCACAGCTGCTCTGACCTCGGGGTCCTGTTCCGGACCGGCTTTCACTATGAGCGGGGGGGATCGATTGTTTACTCTGCATCCCGAGCTGGTCAACTTGTTTCCCGCTTTTTTTCATTTTTTCTTTCTCCTCCGCCAATGCTTTT
The DNA here is from genome assembly GCA_028641055.1 of Alopecurus myosuroides. Lineage (NCBI taxonomy): Eukaryota > Viridiplantae > Streptophyta > Magnoliopsida > Poales > Poaceae > Alopecurus > Alopecurus myosuroides. The sequence goes on along the minus strand of CM054060.1, from coordinate 243,135,218 downwards.
GCTTGCGTACGAAGTTCATTATCATAGTCTTTAGGCAAATTCTTCTCGGCTTGGGACGGTGTCGACAAAAAACCCGTAGCCCACTTTTCTACCTCCGGAGGGTATACTTCCTTGGGCTTAGGCTCCTTTAGCGCCTTCTTATGGGACTTCCATTTCTCATAGTCAGCCTTCGCGGCCAATTTGGTTTCAGCATCACTAAGTTCCCAAGGCCTTGGGGGATAGGATTCCATGATGGCTCCGGTACCCGTGTGGTCTTAGGTACATAAGGCTCCGGGTTAATAGTCCAAGAGCAGGTTTCCTTGTTGTCCGCCTGCTTCTGTTTCTTCGCCGGAGGAGCAATGGGGGGCGACGGCAGGTTATCCGCCGGAGGAGGAATGGGGGGCGACGACTGCTTATCTGTTGGAGGAGGAATGGGGGGTGACGGCTGCTTATCCGCCGGAGGAGAATTGGGGGGCGGTGGCAGCTTATTCGTCGGAGGAGGATTGGGGGGCGACGACAGCTTATCTGCCGGAGGAGGATTGGGGGGCGGCGTCGAATGGCGTGAAGGAGGCGTAGGTGAACCAGCACCACCACCACCACCACCACCACCACCTGCACCATCGGAGGGGGGTGGACTTGCTGGCCTTGGCGTCTCGCCTGGAAACACTATGTACTTCTTTTTCCATAGAATGAACTGGCGCTTGACATCTCCAAGTCTTCTCTCCCCTTCGGGTGTAGCTATGTCAATCTCCAGGTCCTCAAACACTTGGAGTATGTCTTCCACCGTGACACGAGCATAGCCATATGCAATGGGGTTGTTGTGGTGGAGTGCTCCAGGTGTATAGGGTAAAGCACTGCCGGTAGCTACCTTCGTGGAAATGTTCCCCACGGGATAATGCAGATCACATTCTTTCATCTCCTTTACATCATCCACGGGGTAGTGAGGCTCCGGTGCACGACTCTTGATCATCGGTGCATTAGCACCTGCAGGCGGGGCCTCCGTGGAAGCCATGCTGCTTCTCCGCTGATGCTGGCTTCCGAGATCCGCTTCATGATCTTCATGCGGCCCTGCAGCCGTCGATCTTTCTTTCTCAAGTATTCCATGCACGGTCTGCTTCAACTCACTAACTTCCGATGCAAGCTTCGCCAGAAGATCTGCATCCCGGTCCGTCTTTCTCTTACGGCTTCTATAACAGTACGGGTCATTTTCCTTGGCAAACCCTACTTTCCACGGGATTCTGCCTTTGCCTCATATATGTCCTCTGTTTTCAGGATTCCCGAGGGCATGGGTCAGTGCGTCTCTCTCTCTGTTGAACGTGAGCACGCCCTGTTGAGCTTTGGCCATTGCGTCAATAAGGTGTTGGGTGGGAGCAAACGTTTTCTGCCGATGAACACACGCCCCTGTCTCCGGGTCTAGCGATCCCCCATGCCCGTACCACCACATTTTGGCTCTTTCGTGTCGCACCCGGACTTCTAGAGGATACTCACCGTACGAACTGAACAGTATTCAGATTGGATTACGGGGCTTACCGGCACCCGCGTCCTCTTACGAGTAGGCCAACACTTATGTGTGACAACCAATTGCTACTGTTCACCGTCGATGTAAACTATCCCGTAGAAATCAGGACACTTCCGTTGACGTACTTCAAAACATACACACATGGTACGTCAACAGCGTTGGAACAAGTGATATCACAACAGATCTCTACGACACAAAAGATTGAAATAAGTTGCAAATAGATCTCATTAGAGCAGAGATAGAAAATACAATCATTCAGAGGGCACATGCCCCAACATAACATCATTACATCACAGCGGAAGCATTCAACATGTCTGAGGACAGACAAGAACCAAATAGGCCTAAGAGGCCGGAAACGAAAAGACGGAGCCCATCCACGAAGTCTCGGATCCTGCCCGGGTCCGCTATCTACTCGTCAGCAGTCTCGTCATACTCCACGTAGTAGCCACCAGGTAGATCTTCGGAAACGTAGGTCTGCGGAAACCACAGCCCCAAAGGGGTCAGTACATAAACGTACTGGCAAGAAAGACTCACAGTTCACCAAAGTGTAACCCGTCAACACCAAGCACAGATGCCTTGGGTTCCACGGAAGAAAAGGGGTATGAAAGATGCTGCAACTGGCTGCGCTAACCAACTACAGAAAAAATACTACAACTGCCGGCTAACAGAAATGAGATAAGATCGAGGATTGTAACCAACTGAAAGATAACTTCAAACAAACCCATCCTGGATCTCGCCCCTTACCCGAAGAAGCAATCCGAGGATAACTCACACAGTTGGATTAAAGGTGGATCAAGTTATTGTGTCATCAACCTATTACTAGTCAAGTTATTAATCATTGGGTGTAACATGTTTGATCATTATGTTTTAGTTGTCCTGAGTACTTGTTAGCTAGTACTTTCACCAAGTAATCCATAACCGCGGAAAACACGGCTTCTCGAGAAGATTATCCCTGCAGGGTTGCACCAATTTGGCCGTACACGCAAGAATAACCCGCCAGATGGGATGCCTCCCACCAAGCGGGGTACTCTACACAACCAACCATTCTTCACATCAAGCCCAAAGCACCTTGGGCGCACGGCTAATCGAGCCCAGAAGAAAATGGACCCTCATAGCACTCTAAGAACGTGTCCCCCTATATGCCGACTACGAAAGTTCCACCCTGGCCTGGGCTCGCAAAAACATGCATGCGGCAAATGGAAAACACGAACTAAATGAGGCGATTTGGACGAGATGCAAATCAGGTCAAGTTGAGGGGGCGCCCATACTCGCTTCCCACATGCGGGTAGTGCGCTCATCATGGATCAGTAGACAAGACCCTTTTCCTATTAGGGTCGACACTAGCAGGCTTCAAAACCTCTCATGGGCCTCCTGCTGGTGCCTTATCATCAAATTTATTATTAATAGTAACATCAGCATGATTGATTGATTAAACATCGAGCCCCCAGAACATAAAGAAGTAGTAACAGAAAGTAACGGGTAACAGACTCGAGCAAAACAACCTAAGCATGCTAGTAAGACACTGGCTCAACCAAAGGGGTGATATGAGTGGAGGTGAGGCAATATCAAGGTTAAGGGATTCATGTGATGGGTTCGTAACAGAAACAACAACTACTAAGGCTAGCAGAAAAGAACAACGGAAAGTATCGGTAATCAATGTTGAAAGGAACACAGTGGTTCATGTGAGTGATAACTTGCCTGCAAAACCCAGTAGCCTGGTACTGAGCTAACTCCTTAGACGGGGTGTCGTAAGTATCGTCGGTCTCAACGTCGTCGTTTATCCGGGAAGAAGCAAACAAACAATGCAGAAAGATGAACAATCAGTATCATGGCATAGGTGCACAAACATGGGATGATGCATGCCATGTTAATAGATGCATCAAAATAAACTACTTGACAAGATAACACAATTTAATTGGACCCATATGCAATTGGATTGCATATGGAAAAGATCCATTGAAATAAGCGGAAACAAATGATTTACAATTAATTATTATGTGAGAGTTGTTAGCATGATGCATGCATGATGATAACAACAAAATAACAACAAATAACAATAATAGATGCAAGTGAAAAAGGATTGGAACAAGTTTTGGAAATCATTGATTAAGTTTGGAGAGTTTGGTTACTTAAAACATGTCACACAAGTAATTATTGTTTTCATCAAGGTAAAGTGTTCAAAACAGATAACAAAGTTTATATTTGAAAAGAACATCAAATTTTAGTTGGATTACATGTTTCAAATATTGAAATTGGAATTAGGATGAATTTATTATGACTTAAACAATATTAAACAAGTTTTAATTGAATTTAAAACAAGTTTGAAATTAAATGAATTTTTATTTGTTCAAAACATGAATTCAAACTCACAATTGAAAAGTTCACACTTTGATGGTTTGAAAACATATTTTGCATGTTCAAAAATATTTTATTTTGAGCAAGTTATGATTTTACCAAATTTAAATGAATTAAACAAGTATTAAATTATTTAGGCAATTTAAATTATTCAAACCAGAAAACAAAAATTATATTTGAATAGGTTAGGTGAAATGGTATGGAAAACATATTTTATTTGCATTTATTGGATTAATAAATAATTAGTTATGGATTTTAGAAATTAGCATTTGAATTATTTAAGTTTGAATTTTAAAATGCATTTGTAATTGTCAAAACAGTACACAAATAGGTTATTTGGAAAGATTAGGAAATTTAGAACAGAAAACATGTATAACTTTTATTTTTTAGAGTTATAGATTAAAAGTTATTAAAGATTTAGTTTTGTGTTTAATTCTGCCTTTTAATTGATTTAAGAAATAACAGAAAAAGGGTTAAACAATTTGTTACCGCACAGCACCCTAGCCGCGGCCACTGTGCGTGGGCCACGGTCCCTGGCGTGCTGGCGTGGCCAAGGAGAGGCTGACAGGGGGCCCTCCCTGTCAGCGAGGGGAGCAAAAAAGGTGGGATTTTCTCCCTTGCGAGGCCATGACTCGATCCTGAAACCTCTCGGGTGCGCGCGCAAGTACTGAACCAGTGTGCTGTTCCGCGTTCGTTGTCGATTACAGAGATGCATACAGGTTATCGTTGCTATGCGCTGTTAACTGAACTTATCTGACGAAAACTCGACTGAACTTCGTCAGAGGTAAGCGCTCGCCGGCGGGGAAACAATCGTGCCCGTGCTCGACATGGTGGTGCAGGACTGGTGCGGAGGTGATGGATGCGTGTGCAACGTGCAGAGGGAGAGAGAGGAGGAGGCACGGTGACGCTCACTGGCGATCGAAGACGAGGCGGAGGCGCGATGAAGCTCCCGCGGTGGCGACGGCGTGGTCGTGGACGGCGGCGCGGCTGCGGGCCCGCTCGCGCTCGATGTGGATGTCCAGAAGGTCGACGGGGGTGTGCTGGCTCGATCCCCGTGGTCAGCGTGGAAGACGGTGGGTGGCTGCGACGGCGGCGTGCTCGGGTGCAGTTGGCGGCGAGGTGGAGACGCGGACAGCGGCGAGCACGACGGCGTCGATCCGGGCCACCTCGATCTCCAAGAAGGTGTCCACCAGCTCGAGGTAGCTACGGTGGTTCGATTCCAGGAAGTAGCGAGGGTGGTGGAGCTGCGAGGAGACGGTGATCGTCGAAATTCAGAGCACGGCGGCGATGGGAGCAGGTACAGAGAGTGTGGCCATGGCAGGGAGAGGGAAAGATCGGCGGCGGGAGAGGGTGGTTAGGGCCTAGGGTTTGCGGCAGGAGGAGGGGTGCCGTGGTTTTTATGGAGCAGGTGAAGGCGTACGGCGAGCCATCGGGAGGGTGAGAGGATGATCAACGGAGGGGGTGCGTTCGTACGCAGGTGACATCAGCCAGAGGAGGAAGACAGCGACATCGCTGGAGGGGTACTGGGCCAAGTGGTAGCGGGCTGGGCTGGGGGGTAGGTTAGCTGCTGCTCCTTTTCTTTTTGTTATTTCTGTTTCTTTTATTTTTTTTTGTAGAAACTAGAAAAGGGAAGAGTTAGATAGGTTTTAGAGGTTATAAAATTGTGGGAAAAAACAGGTGAGTTTGTTAGTTCAATATATACCAACTTACCACTTAAGTGTTTGGAAATTCCAATTTAGTTGCTGTTTTGCCAAAATGGTTTGAATTTGAATAATTTGCAAATAGTTGCTTAATATTAGAAAATAACAAGTTTAATAGGGTGAACCCTACTATTAATTGGATTAGATTATTAGAATAGATTGGTAGTTTTAATGACTTGGAAATTGGTGCTGTTTTTAGAAAAATAACCAAAATTGAAAGAGTTTCTTTATTAGATGGATATTAATAAGAACACACTTTTAAATAGGGTGACCCCTATGATTAATTGGAAACAAAGAGTAAATAATGTTTTGGTTATTATTTTTATAATTTCAAATTGGGTTATGTTTGAAACACCTTTGGTTTGAATTGAGCAATTTAGAAATTAATAGATTAATATTGAAAACAAGGATTTTAATAGGGGAACCCTATTGATTAAAGTGATTAAATTAGTTGTTTGGCTTGTTAAAGTTTATAAGTTCAAAAGTGTTCTGTTTGATGCATTTGATTTGAATTTGAAAGTGATTTGAAGTAATTGATTGAATTAATGGTTTGATTAAAACCAACAATTTAATGAGTGATCAACATGGAATAAAAATGGAACAAATTGGTTGTTTTTATTTGTTATTTTTATTCCAAAAGTTGTAACAGAACAAGTATGAAAACAAAGCAGTTGAATTTGTTTGATTTTCATTGTGAAAAACAAAGAATAACAGATGCAAATCAAAAGGAACAAATGCAACAACATGATGACATGATGCAATACCTTAACAAACAAGAAATCAAACATTCTAAATGGTAGGTTTTCATACTTGGGCTGTTACAAAACGCCCCCCCTTGAAGGAATCGCGCCCCGAGATTCCTACTGAGAAAAGGAAAGGTCCGGATACTTCTTGGGAAGATCCTCTTGAACTGTGACACGTGAAACACATCGTGCACATTGGATAGTTTTTCTGGAAGTTCAAAACGATAGGCATTTCTGGCAACTCTTCTGGAAAGACGTCAGGGAATTCGCAAACCACCGGAACATTTTCAAATAAAGGGAGAGGTTTTGTATGTAGGGTGTATAGCTGGATAGAACTTGATTCATTTGGAGAATAGATTATCTGGTCAGAAGGGTTGAACAGCGTTATTGATTAGACGCCGGTAGCAGAACTGAAATGGAAAACAACAACAAGATTTCAACGGACGAAAAGGATGTTGAGAAGAACATGATATCAACATCGGGGAAAACGAGAACAAAACTCCTGAGGTACTACGGAAAACCCATCCGGGCTTCTAAAGGATCAATATCTACTGCTTAAGGAATAGAGGATCTGCTTCCGGGGCTTACACGCCTCCGTTCTCAATCGTGAGTAGGCAACATGATAAATCATGTCACAACCACCTCCATTCCTATGGTCTAGTAGATATAACCATCCTAGAGAAACCAGAATTCGTGAAATCCTAACTTGAAAGTTTAGATGAGAAGGGAAAACAACGTTAAACTTCCTTACCAGAAAAGGGAGGGTGGGTGGGGAAAGAAATAAAATGGCAGAATTCCTACTCTCACGTTTCATTTTTCCTATATAGCTACAAAATAGTTTCTAGACTCAACTGCGACCAGTAAAAAGGGATCCTACAGGCAGACAGGCTCTGATACCATTTGTCGCACCCGGACTTCTAGAGGATACTCACCGTACGAACTGAACAGTATTCTGATTGGATTACGGGGCTTACCGGCACCCGCGTCCTCTTACGAGTAGGCCAACACTTATGTGTGACAACCAATCGCTACTGTTCACCGTCGATGTAAACTATCCCGTAGAAATCAGGACACTTCCGTTGACGTACTTCAAAACATACACACATGGTACGTCAACGGCATTGGAACAAGTGATATCACAACAGATCTCTACGACACAAAAGATTGAAATAAGTTTCAAATAGCTCTCATTAGAGCAGAGATAGCAAATACAATCATTCAGAGGGCACATGCCCCAACATAACATCATTACATCACAGCGGAAGCATTCAACATGTCTGAGGACAGACAAGAACCAAATAGGCCTAAGAGGCCGGAAACGAAAAGACGGAGCCCATCCACGAAGTCTCGGATCCTGCCCGGGTCCGCTATCTACTCGTCAGCAGTCTCGTCATACTCCACGTAGTAGCCACCAGGTAGATCTTCGGAAACGTAGGTCTGCGGAAACCACAGCCCCAAAGGGGTCAGTACATAAACGTACTGGCAAGCAAGACTCACAGTTCACCAAAGTGTAACCCGTCAACACCAAGCACATATGCCTTGGGTTCAACGGAAGAAAAGGGGTATGAAAGATGCTGCAACTGGCTGCGCTAACCAACTACAGAAAAAATACTACAACTGCCGGCTAACAGAAATGAGATAAGATCGAGGATTGTAACCAACTGAAAGATAACTTCAAACAAACCCATCCTGGATCTCGCCCCTTACCCGAAGAAGCAATCCGAGGATAACTCACACAGTTGGATTAAAGGTGGATCAAGTTACTGTGTCATCAACCTATTACTAGTCAAGTTATTAATCATTGGGTGTAACATGTTTGATCATTATGTTTAAGTTGTCCTGAGTACTTGTTAGCCAGTACTTTCACCAAGTAATCCATAACCGCGGAAAACACGGCTTCTCGAGAAGATTATCCCTGCAGGGTTGCACCAATTTGGCCGTACACGCAAGAATAACCCGCCAGATGGGATGCCTCCCACCAAGCGGGGTACTCTACACAACCAACCATTCTTCGCATCAAGCCCAAAGCACCTTGGGCGCACGGCTAATCGAGCCCATAAGAAAATGGACCCTCATAGCACTCTAAGAACGTGTCCCCCTATATGCCGACTACGAAAGTTCCACCCTGGCCTGGGCTCGCAAAAACATGCATGCGGCAAATGGAAAACACGAACTAAATGAGGCGATTTGGACGAGATGTGAATCAGGTCAAGTTGAGGGGGGCGCCCATACTCGCTTCCCACATGCGGGTAGTGCGCTCATCATGGACCAGTAGACAAGACGCTTTTCCTATTAGGGTCGACACTAGCAGGCTTCAAAACCTCTCATGGGCCTCCTGCCGGTGCCTTATCATCAAATTTATTATTAATAGTAACATCAGCATGATTGATTGATTAAACATCGAGCCCCCAGAACATAAAGAAGTAGTAACAGAAAGTAACGGGTAACAGACTCGAGCAAAACAACCTAAGCATGCTAGTAAGACACTGGCTCAACCAAAGGGGTGATAGGAGTGGAGGTGAGGCAATATCAAGGTTAAGGGATTCATGTGATGGGTTCGTAACAGAAACAACTACTACTAAGGCTAGCAGAAAAGAACAACGGAAAGTATCGGTAATCAATGTTGAAAGGAACACAGTGGTTCATGTGAGTGATAACTTGCCTGCAAAACCCAGTAGCCTGGTACTGAGCTAACTCCTTAGACGGGGTGTCGTAAGTATCGTCGGTCTCAACGTCGTCGTTTATCCGGGAAGAAGCAAACAAACAATGCAGAAAGATGAACAATCAGTATCATGGCATAGGTGCACAAACATGGGATGATGCATGCCATGTTAATAGATGCATCAAAATAAACTACTTGACAAGATAACACAATTTAATTGGACCCATATGCAATTGGATTGCATATGGAAAAGATCCATTGAAATAAGCGGAAACAAATGATTTACAATTAATTATTATGTGAGAGTTGTTAGCATGATGCATGCATGATGATAACAACAAAATAACAACAAATAACAATAATAGATGCAAGTGAAAAAGGATTGGAACAAGTTTTGGAAATCATTGATTAAGTTTGGAGAGTTTGGTTACTTAAAACATGTCACACAAGTAATTATTGTTTTCATCAAGGTAAAGTGTTCAAAACAGATAACAAAGTTTATATTTGAAAAGAACATCAAATTTTAGTTGGATTACATGTTTCAAATATTGAAATTGGAATTAGGATGAATTTATTATGACTTAAACAATATTAAACAAGTTTTAATTGAATTTAAAACAAGTTTGAAATTAAATGAATTTTTATTTGTTCAAAACATGAATTCAAACTCACAATTGAAAAGTTCACACTTTGATGGTTTGAAAACATATTTTGCATGTTCAAAAATATTTTAATTTGAGCAAGTTATGATTTTACCAAATTTAAATGAATTAAACAAGTATTAAATTATTTAGGCAATTTAAATTATTCAAACCAGAAAACAAAAATTATATTTGAATAGGTTAGGTGAAATGGTATGGAAAACATATTTTATTTGCATTTATTGGATTAATAAATAATTAGTTATGGATTTTAGAAATTAGCATTTGAATTATTTAAGTTTGAATTTTAAAATGCATTTGTAATTGTCAAAACAGTACACAAATTGGTTATTTGGAAAGATTAGGAAATTTAGAACAGAAAACATGCATAACTTTTATTTTTTAGAGTTATAGATTAAAAGTTATTAAAGATTTAGTTTTGTGTTTAATTCTGCCTTTTAATTGATTTAAGAAATAACAGAAAAAGGGTTAAACAATTTGTTACCGCACAGCACCCTAGCCGCGGCCACTGTGCGTGGGCCACGGGCCCTGGCGTGCTGGCGTGGCCAAGGAGAGGCTGACAGGGGGCCCTCCCTGTCAGCGAGGGGAGCAAAAAAGGTGGGATTTTCTCCCTTGCGAGGCCAGGACTCGATCCTGGAACCTCTCGGGTGCGCGCGCAAGTACTGAACCAGTGTGCTGTTCCGCGTTCGTTGTCGATTACAGAGATGCATACAGGTTATCGTTGCTATGCGCTGTTAACTGAACTTATCTGACGAAAACTCGACTGAACTTCGTCAGAGGTAAGCGCTCGCCGGCGGGGAAACAATCGTGCCCGTGCTCGACATGGTGGTGCAGGACTGGTGCGGAGGTGATGGATGCGTGTGCAACGTGCAGAGGGAGAGAGAGGAGGAGGCACGGTGACGCTCACCGGCGATCGAAGACGAGGCGGAGGCGCGATGAAGCTCCCGCGGTGGCGACGGCGTGGTCGTGGACGGCGGCGCGGCTGCGGGCCCGCTCGCGCTCGATGTGGATGTCCAGAAGGTCGACGGGGGTGTGCTGGCTCGATCCCCGTGGTCAGCGTGGAAGACGGTGGGTGGCTGCGACGGCGGCGTGCTCGGGTGCAGTTGGCGGCGAGGTGGAGACGCGGACAGCGGCGAGCACGACGGCGTCGATCCGGGCCACCTCGATCTTTAAGAAGGTGTCCACCAGCTCGAGGTAGCTACGGTGGTTCGATTCCAGGAAGTAGCGAGGGTGGTGGAGCTGCGAGGAGACGGTGATCGTCGAAATTCAGAGCACGGCGGCGATGGGAGCAGGTACAGAGAGTGTGGCCATGGCAGGGAGAGGGAAAGATCGGCGGCGGGAGAGGGTGGTTAGGGCCTAGGGTTTGCGGCAGGAGGAGGGGTGCCGTGGTTTTTATGGAGCAGGTGAAGGCGTACGGCGAGCCATCGGGAGGGTGAGAGGATGATCAACGGAGGGGGTGCGTTCGTACGCAGGTGACATCAGCCAGAGGAGGAAGACAGCGACATCGCTGGAGGGGTACTGGGCCAAGTGGTAGCGGGCTGGGCTGGGGGGTAGGTTAGCTGCTGCTCCTTTTCTTTTTGGTATTTCTGTTTCTTTTTTTTTTGTAGAAACTAGAAAAGGGAAGAGTTAGATAGGTTTTAGAGGTTATAAAATTGTGGGAAAAAACAGGTGAGTTTGTTAGTTCAATATATACCAACTTACCACTTAAGTGTTTGGAAATTCCAATTTAGTTGCTGTTTTGCCAAAATGGTTTGAATTTGAATAATTTGCAAATAGTTGCTTAATATTAGAAAATAACAAGTTTAATAGGGTGAACCCTACTATTAATTGGATTAGATTATTAGAATAGATTGGTAGTTTTAATGACTTGGAAATTGGTGCTGTTTTTAGAAAAATAACCAAAATTGAAAGAGTTTCTTTATTAGATGGATATTAATAAGAACACACTTTTAAATAGGGTGACCCCTATGATTAATTGGAAACAAAGAGTAAATAATGTTTTGGTTATTATTTTTATAATTTCAAATTGGGTTCTGTTTGAAACACCTTTGGTTTGAATTGAGCAATTTAGAAATTAATAGATTAATATTGAAAACAAGGATTTTAATAGGGGAACCCTATTGATTAAAGTGATTAAATTAGTTGTTTGGCTTGTTAAAGTTTATAAGTTCAAAAGTGTTCTGTTTGATGCATTTGATTTGAATTTGAAAGTGATTTGAAGTAATTGATTGAATTAATGGTTTGATTAAAACCAACAATTTAATGAGTGATCAACATGGAATAAAAATGGAACAAATTGGTTGTTTTTATTTGTTATTTTTATTCCAAAAGTTGTAACAGAACAAGTATGAAAACAAAGCAGTTGAATTTGTTTGATTTTCATTGTGAAAAACAAAGAATAACAGATGCAAATCAAAAGGAACAAATGCAACAACATGATGACATGATGCAATACCTTAACAAACAATAAATCAAACATTCTAAATGGTAGGTTTTCATACTTGGGCTGTTACATTTCGTCCCATCCATCTGTACCTAGAGGGATTCCTCTTTCCCTCAGGCCGTCCTCCATCGCCTGCCACTTAGGCGCCGAAACGTGGTATCCTCCTGGCCCCATAACATGATGGTACTGTTTCTTATCCGCATTAACCTTATTTTTTTTTTTGATATTTCCTTGAAATGCTCCGATTTCTTCTGCGTCACAAATTCTGGCCAATCATCTCTCAGTTTCTCATATTGTCCAGTGAAAATCGGAGTCTTGCTCTTGCTGATATATTCACGGAACAATTTTTTCTTGAAGTTCCGGAATGCTTCGGCCATTTTCTGAAGGACGAACTCTTTGACTAGCCTCCTCCTCTGACGTCCACCCGGAATCTCGTTACCGAATTCATCTTTTTTGTTGTATTCCGGAGGTAGAATGAAATGTACCATAAGCTTTCTGAACATATCCTTTTTCGTTCTCTTGTCGACATAACTGAAACCAAGACGTGCTTTCTTTGGCTCCTTCCATTCCTGGACGGTGATCGGGACGTTGTCTCTAACAATGAATCCGCATTGGTTGATAAACTTTGTGGTGTGCTGTAGGGGCTTGCCGGTTTCACCAACTGATTCGATGGTATATGTTTCTCCTTCTTTCATCGCCTTGGATTTGCCACGTTTTGTCGTACTCGATCCGGCCGAGGGCTAAAATAAGAAAGAGAGTCGCGCGCGTTAGTGCATATGTATTCACATTTCAGGAAGTTTGTATCACGAGAGGCTCAATGTATATATATATATACCTCGCCGGAGGTGGTTGTTCTTTGCAATTGGAGATCGTCGTTTGTCGACGGTTGACCTCCGTCATCAATGTCCATTCCTTCACCTCCTTGCTCATCGACAATGTCCGTTCCTTCATCTGTTTGATCATCAACAATGTCCGTTCCTTCACGTTCTTGATCATCAAGGTTCAGATAAGAAGAGACTACATCATGTTCTTCGGCTATCATATCTAATATAAAACCTTCAGCATCATGATCCGTCAAGGCTCTATTGTCCGCCATATGTCACTCCTGCAGGCATGCATGTAGTAAAAATTAATTAAGTATATAGGAGACTTAGCAAATATTGTCGTAGAAGGAGGGAAAACAGATTGCTAGGGTTTTGGGTGGAAGAACGATGACCACCGGAGGGGGAAAACCATACTTTAGAGGTGTGTCCAAGATTAGTTGCTCAAATGACTTGGAGAACCCCATAGCTAGGTTGCATTTGCTTTCCTGGTCATTTTGGTATATTACACTTAATATTCTGAATTTATTGAATTAAAACTTATTTTCATTATTTTAATGAATTTAATTCAAATTCAAATATGGTCTCATTTTGAACTTTGTCAAACATGATTGAAAATGATATAAACAGATAGCTTACATTTTTGTGAACATTTTGCATATTTTTCCATAATTTTTGGAATTATAAATTAAAAGTTTTTTAATTTAGAAGATTTAATTATGTTCTGTAATTCCATATACAGTGGGCCCCACGTGTCACGATGACGTCATTAAAAAAAATCACGCCAACACGTGGCCAGGTGACGTCATGATGACGTCACCCCTGGCGTCACACGGTGGCCGGCGGTGGCAGTTTAGGCTCTCGGTCTCCGGCGATTCCGGCGATTCCGGCCACTGGGGAGGGAACGGAGATGGGGAGGAGGCCACGGCCACTGTGGTCTCGCCGGCGGCGAATCTGGCCACGGGAGCGAGCGAGGGGTCGCCGTTCGAGGGCGGCGCGTTCGAGGGGTCGCCGTTCGAGGGCGACGCGTTCGAGGGGTCGCCGTTCGAGGGCGTTGGTTCGAGGGGCGGGGTGTAACATCCAAGTATGAAAACCCCTAGTTGTTTTACTTCTTGTTTTATTTTAAGCAATGCATCATGTCATCATCCCCATATTTATTTCTGGTTGCATTGTTTTCATAATAAAAGCCAAACTTAATCAACCTTTGTTTTCACACTTGTCTGTTACTTTTCTTTCAAATAATGAATTGCAAAATCCAAAAACATCTTTTGCTTCCAATTATTTCATATTGGATCAACTATTAAATTGTTGCTTACTTCAATTAACCAAATTAATCAATTATTTCCAAATCTTTTCCAAAGTCAAACAAACTCCCAAATCAATACACTTTTGAATCCATGAAGTTCACCACTATTTGGAATTCATTAAAAACATTCTAAACCCTAGGGGAAACCCTATTGAAAATGGTTTATTATCTAATATTAATTATTATTGCAAATTTCAATTAAATTTGGTTCAATTTTAAAACAGCAAGCAAACAACTAAGTTTTTGAAAACAAAAACTACCAAGTGGTCGCTTTTTACCTAAGGAACTTATCCAATTTTTTTCCAATTTTTTGTCTCAACAAAAACCTACCTTTTCTATCCAAAAGCTAAAACTACAAAAAAAAAGAAGGAAAAAGAAAAAAGAAACGAAACCTACCGCGCGCGCAGCAGAAACCCAACCCAACCCACCTATCTACCGCGCGCGCCAGGCCCAGCCCGCCAAGCAGCCACTTAACGCTTGGAGATCCGTGCCAGCCTTCTATTTCTCCTTCCTCAAGCAGTACGGCGGCAATCCTCCGGTGCCACCGCAACCCCGACGCGATTCCGGCGGCCACCAGGCGACTCCGCGCCTCTATAAAGCTCCTAGGGCACCAGGCACCAGCCCTAGCCCCCCTAGGTTTCCTCTCCTCGCTCCGCCGCCGCCAATCGCTTCCACCTCGACGTTTTTCCTCTTCTGCTGCTAGCTCGCCGGATGACCTTCTCTGAATCCGGCCACCGCGACGACGCCATGACCACCTTCCACCCTACCTGAACCTCGAGGTCGCTTCACCGCTCTCTCTTCTCACTCTTGGACACCAGAAACAGGCACGGTGAGTCGCAGATCGACGCCGCGGTCCACTTCCTTCTCCGGCCACCGCGCGCCATGTTCTGAACCCGTGGTTCTCACCGACGTTGCAGGGCACCTCGCCATCGAGCTGTTGCTGGGATCGTTGCGCCGCTGCTTCCTCTACGTCACGGACACGCGAGCGCCACCGGAGGAGCACCACGTCGACGGCGCCGTCTACTTCCTCGCCGCAGCCACCAACGTCAGCCAACGTCACCGTCAGCCTCTGCGTCGAATTACTCCGGTGGTGAGCACCGATGCCTCCTCCTCCCTCCTTGCATCTAGTCCTTGCACCTGTGCGCATCCATCTGCAAGACCACGCACCACCACAACGCTCGCAGACGTGGATCAGCTCCGGCGAGTTCTGTTCTGACGGACGAGCAAATGTTTGCTCGTCAGGTTCAGTTATCTTTGGTCTGAACAATAACCTGAATGCGTTCCCCTTACTGTCAAACACGCATTCGCAGCGCAGCTGGTAGCATCTCTGAAACTCTGAAGCAGGGCGCGGGTTCGATCCGCAAGCCCCACCTTTTTTTTTGTGGAATTTCTTCCACAGCAGCCAGGCCCACTGTCATAGTCCCCCGTGGCCACGCAAGCATCTGCTCAGCGCCACGCTGGCTAGGCCCACGGGCAGAGGCAGTGGCTAGCTACCAGCTGGGTAGAAAAAGGTTTCTGCGAATTCCTTATTTTCCAAAACCACTTTTAAATAACAGATTTGTTTATAAACTTCTAAATTCCATATCTTTTGTTTCATAATTCCAATAAATACAAACCTTATATGTATTCTGATCCAAATTTTATAATCTTTCCAAATATCCAACTTGTGTTCTGTTTTGAACTTTCAAATTACAATTCAAATTCAAATTTAAATCATTTCAATTGTATTTTGCTAAATTCAATAACTAATTATTCATAAGTCCAAATCATGCAAATAAAATATGTTTTCAATACCATTTTAACTAAGCTATTCAAATATAATTGTTTTTTTCTGGTTTGAATAATTTAAATTGCCTAAACAATTTAAATCTTGATTAATGCAATTAAAAATTGTTTAATATTGTTTAATTCCTAATTAAATAATCCAAAGTCCAATTTCAAAATGTGAAACATGTAATCCAACTAAAATTTGATAACCTTTTCAATTATCAACTTTGTTATTTGTTTTGCACACTTTAACTTGTTGATAACAACCACTACTTGTTCAACCTCATTAAGTACCAATAATTTCCAAACTTATTAATGTTTTCTAAAAATGGCTAACTATCTTTCCTATTGCACTTAAATTGTTATCTTCTTGTTATTCATCATGCATGCATCATGCTAACTCAACTACACCTAATGATTAGTGATAGAACAATTAATTCAACTCCAAAACATGGACTTCCATATGCAACCTTTGCATATGGAATCCATTTAAACTTGTGTTTCATATCAAGTAAATTATTTTGGTGCATCTATTAAACATGACATGCATCATCCCAATGTTTGTGCACATATGCCATGTATTGATTGCCGTCTTCCTTCGTTGTTGTTTTTGCTTCTTCTCGCTTAGACGACGACGTTGGTACCGACGAGCCTTACGACACCACTACCCAGGACCTAGCCCAGTACCCGGCTGCTGAGCTTCCAGGCAAGTTATCACTCACATGAGTCATCGAGTTCTCTTCCACACTTGTTGTCGATACTATCCTTTTGTCTATTTCTGCTAGCCCTATGAATCGATGCTTGTTCTCCGAACCCATCACATGATTCCCTGAACCAATGATATTGCCTCACCTCCATACCTACAGCCTTTGCTTGTGCCTGTTCTTAACTAGCATGCTTAGGGTTGCTTTTGCTCGAGCCTGTTGTCGGTTACTTCTTTTACTAACGTGCTGTTATTATCTGTTATCGTTCCGGGGGCTCGATGTTAATCAATCAATCCTGTTAATGCTGCTGTTAATAATAATTTGATGATAAGGCACCGGCAGGAGGCCCTTTGTGGTTTTGAGGCCTGCTAGTGTCGACCCTAATAGGAAAAGGGTCTTGTCTACTGATCCATGATGAGCGCACTACCCGCATGTGGGAAGCGAGTATGGGCGCCCCCCTCAACTTGACTCGATTCGCATCTCGTCCAAATCGCCGTACTAGTTCGGGCTTTCCATTTGCTGCATCATATGCAGGTACGAACCCGAGGCCAGGGTGGAACTTTTGTAGTCGGCATTTAGGGCGGCGTGGTCTTCCAGTGCTATGAGGGTCCTCCTTTTCTTCGGGGGGCTCGATTAGCCGCGCACGCACAGCACGCGGTGCTTTGGGCTTGATGCGAAGAACAGTTGGTTGTGTTGAGTGTTTCGCTTGGTGGGTTTGATTCCCATCTGGCGGGATATTCTTACGTGTACGGTTACTATGGTGCACCCCTGCAGGGATAAATCTTCTCGAGAAGCCGTGTTTTCCGCGGTTATGGATTACTTGGTGAAAGTACTGGCTAACAAGTACTCAGGACAAATTAAACATAATAACAATCATGTTTCACCCAATGAATAATAACTTGACTAGTAATAGGTTATTCACACAATAACTTGATTCACCTTATTATAACGGTGTGAGTTATCCTCGGGTTGCTTCTTCGGATAAGGGGCGAGATCCAGGACGGGTTTGTTTGAAGTTACTTTTCAGTTGGTTACAATTCCTCGATCTTATCTTTTCTATTAGCCGGAACTTTTAGTATCTTCTGTAGTTGGTTAGAGCAGCCGCTGCAGCTTTTATAATACCTATCTTCTTCCGTTGATCCCAAGCATCCCGGTTTGTGTTGACGGGTAACTCCTTGATGAAATGTGAGTCTTGCTTGCCAGTACTTGGATGTACTGACCCCGTTGGGGCTGTGGTTTACGCAGAGTACGACTACGGCTACGATGATCACCAGGATGGCTACTTCGTGGAGTTTGACGACGCTGCAGACGAGTAGTTGGCTGGACCCCGGGCAGGATCCAGGACCTACGTGGATGGGCTTCGTTTTCTTTATTTTCTCCGGCTTCTTAAGCCTTGGATTTGTCTGTACTCAGACCCCTTTGATTTGCTTCCGCTGATGTAATGAATGATATGTTGGGACATGTGTCCTCTGGATGAGTGTTTTGCTATCTCTGCCTTAGTGAAGGCTATTTGCAAACTTATTTCATTCTTTTGTGTCTTAGAGACAGTTTGTGCTATCATTTCGTTCCAAGCTGTTGACGTACAGTGCGTGCTTGAATATGAAGTACGTCGACAGTAGTGCCTTAGGTTCCTAGCGGATAGTTTACTTCGACGGTGGAAGCAGGGCTTGTGTTGTCGCGCATAAGCGCAGGCCTACCAGGAAGCTGGGACGTGGGAGCAGGTATGCCCCATAATCCAAGCACCTGACTTCCAGTTCGTGCGATGAGTATCCTCTAGAAACCGGGGTGCGACAAATGGTATCAGAGCATGTCTGCCTGTAGGATCCCTTTTTACTGGTCGCGGTTGAGTCTAGAAACTATTTTGTAGCTACATAGGAAAAATGAAGCGTGAGAGTAGGAATTCTGCCATTTTTCTTCTTTCCCCACCCACCCACCCTTTTCTGGTAAGGAAGTGCAACGTTGTTTTCTGTTCTCACCTAAACTTTCAAGTTAGGATTTCACGTGTTTTGGGTTCTCCTTAGTACCTCAGGTTTTTGGTCTCGTTTTCCCGATGTTGCTTCAATATCATGCTTTCTCTCAAGAACCTATCGTCCATTGAAACTTGTTGTTGTTTCCACTTCCATTGTTTCTACCGGAGTCTAATCAAATTCCCAAAATAATCTGCAGATGGGTCTCAGCTACTACCCGCAGGTGGTGCGGATGACCCGTTGTGAAGACACTGCCGGTTTTCCGGAGACGCTGAGGGACATGGTTACCTATCTGGGGTTCCGTTGGGCACCAGAGTACCAGGTCTACGAGCACCAGCGCGAGTTCGACCAGACTTTCTACCGAGCCATCGTCTACATTGTGTCGGATGATGGCAGGAGCATAGTCCACCGCTACGAGGCAGTAGGTACCACTGTGGACATGGCAGTGCAGCAGGTCGCGTATGTGGGTCTCACTGTACTACGTGCTGACTACTGGGGGTTTGATAAGTCCAGTTTTCGTCACATCCCCCGTGGTTACATCACGGCAGCGGGAGTTCACTTCACTGTCCACCGCGACATGGATACCTACGAGACTGATAGCTCCAGGCTGCAGACCACTGCTCAGTTCGTCAGGCACAGTGACGCCGTTGCTTCCGCACTTACTCAGGAGTTAGCCTCAGTCAGGGAGCAGCTCCACCTTGCTCTCACTCGTCTGGCGACGTACACCACAGACTTCGTTGGAGACGAGCGCTTCGCGCGTTTCACTCAGCCAGCGGGTTTTCCTCTGCCAGATGCTGGAGGTTACGAGCCGATCAGGGGTCCACTTCTCAACCTTGGAGCAGGTTACACTGGTATCCCTCTCTTTGGGGCACAGGGAGAGGATGCTTTCTACTTCACCACACCGAAGGTCCCTCTCCGAGCAGTTCCTATCTACATGGATCGTCGTGATACTTACTTCCGTGAGCGGACTCCTCCTCGCTGTACTCGCCGCCATCCTGCGTGATGAGCATGGGAGTACCGATGTATCCGTTACTAGCTGTGTCTAGTTTATCCTTTCGTTTTCGAACCATGTATGGGTCTTTTGGATATTCTGATGTATTTGAACATGTGAGATTCTGATGTACTCGAATCTATGATGTACCTGTTGGTTATCTATTCATGCGTCGGAATAATCTCTCTTTCGGTTGCTGAGTTCATCCCTTCCTATTGTTGTGCTAAAATGATTTTCAATTCAGGATGCCTCCAACAAGGAACACGCCTGAGCCACCGCCGATCGCTGAGCTCTTGACTCAGATGACTCAGGTCATGGCTCAGATGGTCCAGGTTCAGAACCACCAGAACCACCACCACCAGACTGCTCCGAGGGTCACCATCAAGGACTTCCTCAGTGTGGGTCCCAAGGCTTTCGTGGCAACACGCGAGCCGCTGGATGCTGATGACTGGATCCGTGACGTAGCAAGAGCCCTGGAGATTGCTCATGTTGCGGAAGAGGACAAGGTCAACTATGCTGCTTACCTACTGAAGGGTCAGGCGGCCTCGTGGTGGGAGAACTACCAGGCCATGAGAGCTGGCTATCCTATCACTTGGGGTTGCTTCAAGGATGCCTTTCTGAAGTACCACATCCCCGATGGTCTCATGGAGAGGATGCGTGAAGAGTTTTGCTCGCTGAAGCAGGGCAAGCTCGACGTCATCGGCTACCAGAACGAGTTCAATCGCCTCGCTCGGTATGCTGGAGACGAGGTGTCTACTGAGACCAAGAAGATGGCAAGGTTTCGCCGAGGTTTTAACCCGGAACTGAAGTACGCTCTCACAAACATCAAGTGCAAGGACTTCGTCGAGCTCGTGAACACCGCGCTCAATGAGGAGAATGGGCGCAAGGCGTTCGAAGAGTCGCGCAAGCACTCGCGTGAGGGTGGTTCCTCCTCCAACATGACCACCCCTCCGCAGAAGCGCCGCATCTGGGTGCCAAACAGTGCTGTCACTAGGGCTCCAAATGCCCAAGCTTCTCCAGGCTTTGGTCCCCGCCCACCCAACCCAGCTCAGATGCATGGGCAGAGGTTTCCAGTGGCGCAGCCAAGGCCAGATCCTCCTCGTATCGTCACTTGCTTCAAGTGCAAGGAGACTGGGCACTACGCAGATAAATGCACTCAGAGGATGCTGCCTCCTCCACCACCTCGCCCCAACACCAACCAGGCGATGGTCCGCGCTCCTCCGCATAAGGCCTTCAACACCAACAACATGCCTGTTGGGAGGACCGCAAGGGTGAACCACGTCAAGGTTGACACAGCTGAGGAATCTGCCGACGTTGTTCTCGGTACATTACCCGTAAACTCTAACCCAGCTAAAGTGTTGTTTGATACCGGAGCATCGCATTCCTTTGTGTCAAAGATCTTTGCGGCAACAAGTAAACTCCCCTTTGTTGGTTTGGGTTCCCCGCTAGTAGTAAACTCTCCTGGAGCAACTATGCAAACTTCCAAGATCAGTCATGAGAATCAGATCTTAATTGGAGGTCACATATTCCTTGCTTCCCTCATTCTGCTTGGCAATTCAGACATTGATGTCATCCTTGGCATGGATTGGTTGAAGGCCAATGAAGCTAAAATTGACTGTGCTCAAAAGTCAATAACTCTGTTCCACCCTTCCGGCCAGATAGTCTATTCTCCGAAGGAATCAAGTTCTGTTCAGCTGTACACCCTCGATGCTAAACCTCTACCTCTGCTTGAGAATGTTCCGGTGGTTTGTGAATTCCCTAACGTCTTTCCAGAAGAGTTGCCAGGGATGCCTCCGGACAGAGCTGTTGAGTTCGTGATCGAGCTTGAACCAGGTACTGCTCCAATCTCTAAGCATCCATACAAGATAGCTCCTCCTGAACTGAAGTTGTTGAAGGAGCAAATCGATATGTATATGGAGAAAGGTTACATTCAGCCTAGTTCCTCCGCTTGGGGTTGCCCAACTCTGTTCGTAGCCAAGAAAGACCAAACTAAAAGACTCGTGGTGGACTATCGTCCTCTCAACGAGAAAACTATCAAGAACAAGTATCCAATTCCTCGTATCGATGATCTTTTTGATCAACTTGCTGGAGCCTCAATATTCTCAAAGTTGGACTTGAGGATGGGGTACCATCAGATAAAGATCAGAAAGGAAGATATTCCAAAAACAGCCTTCACCACTCGCTACGGTCTATATGAATACACCGTAATGTCCTTTGGTCTCACCAATGCACCGGCAACGTTCTCAAGACTCATGAATTCTGTCTTCCATGAATACCTCGACAAGTTCGTTGTGGTATATCTTGATGACATCCTAGTCTACTCAAAATCCGAGGAAGAGCATGGAGAACACCTTCGTCTCACTCTCATGAAACTTCGCGAGCATCGTCTATATGCCAAGTATTCCAAATGTGAGTTCTGGATTCCAGAAGTTGCATATCTGGGTCATATCATCTCTGCCAAGGGCATTGCCATTGATCCTGAAAAGGTTAAGGCAATTGTTGATTGGAAACCCCCTAAGACGGTGAAGCAAGTCAGAAGTTTTCTTGGCTTGGCTAGCTATTGCCGTCGTTTCGTCCAAAACTTTTCCAAGATAGCCAAACCTCTCACTGATCTCACCAAGAAGGACAAAAAGTTCGTTTGGACTCCACAGTGTGATGAGAGTTTCAACCTCCTGAAGACTAAACTCACTTCTACTCCAGTTCTGGTTGGCCCAGATACCACCAAACCTTTCCAGATATTCTGTGATGCATCTCTCCAAGGCTTAGGAGCAGTTCTTATGCAAGAACGTCAAGTTGTGGCTTATGCTTCACGTCAGTTGAACCCACATGAGCAAAACTATCCCACTCATGATCTTGAACTTGCAGCAGTTGTGTTTGCCCTCAAGAAATGGAGACAATACTTGTTGGGTAACAAAACTGAAATCTTTTCCGATCACAAGAGTCTGAAATACATCTTCACTCAACCAGATCTAAACCTCAGGCAAAGGAGATGGATTGAAAAGATCAAGGACTTCGATCTCACCATTTCTTACACTCCGGGCAAGGCTAATGTTATGGCCGATGCTCTCAGTCGCAAATCTTATTGCAACAATCTCATGATCATGGACAACCAACCTCCACTTCATGAAGAATTCCAGAAGCTGAACCTTGGTCTTGTTCCGGAAGGTTATCTTGCTAGCTTGACAGCCAGTCCAACTCTCGAGGACAAGATTCGTTCTGAACAACTTCGTGATAATGAAATCAAGAAGATTGTAGAGCACATCAAGGAGGGCAATGATAAGTTCAAGTCCTTCTCAATTGATGACAAGGGAACTGTGTTCTTCGAAGGACGCATTGCAGTTCCTCAGATTCAAAGTCTCAAGGATATCATTCTCAAGGAGGCTCATGAAACTCCTCTCTCCATTCACCCTGGAAGTACAAAGATGTACCAGGATCTTAAGACTCTGTATTGGTGGCCTGGCATGAAACGTGAAATTGCTCAATACGTTTCTGAATGCGACGTTTGTCAACGTGTTAAGGCAGTTCATCAAAAAACAGCAGGTCTACTCCAACCTCTGAAAATTCCTGAGTGGAAGTGGGACATGATTGAAATGGACTTCGTTACTGGGTTTCCAAAGTCCAAAAAGGGCAACGATGCAATCTTCGTTGTTATTGATCGTCTCACTAAGGTTGCTCACTTCTTCGCTGTCAAGGAAACTATCTCAGCTAGCCAGTTAGCAGAGCTCTATACAGCAAAGATTGTTCCCCTTCATGGTGTTCCATTGGAAATAAGCTCAGACCGTGGAAGTATCTTCACTTCTCATTTCTGGAAAAGCTTTCAAGAAGCATTGGGCACTAAACTTCTGTTCAGCACAGCTTATCACCCTCAGTCTCAGGGGCAAGTCGAAAGAGTCAATCAGATTCTCGAGGATATGCTCAGAGCATGTGGTCTCTCCTTTGGCATGAAATGGGAGGATTGCCTTCCATATGCTGAATTCTCCTACAACAACAGCTACCAGGCAAGCCTAGGCATGGCACCGTTTGAGGCACTGTATGGTCGCAGATGCAGGAGTCCAATCAATTGGTCTGGAGCTGGTGAACGTTCACTCTTAGGCCCTGACATTGTTAAGGAAGCCGAGGAGAAAGTTCGTATCATTCGTGACAATCTCAGGATTGCTCAGTCTCGTCAGAAGAGCTATTATGATAGCAAGCACAGGGATATGACCTATGCACCTGGTGACAAGGCATATCTCCGTGTAACTCCCCTCAGAGGTACTCATCGTTTCGGTGTGAAAGGAAAGCTTGCACCAAGATACATTGGTCCTTTCAACATTCTTTCGAGGCGTGCAGAAAATGCTTATCGTCTTGAACTTCCAGAAAAACTATCCAAGGTGCACGATGTGTTCCACGTGTCACAACTCAAGAAGTGCTTCAAGGATCCAGATCGTGCAGTTGATCATGATTCGATCAAACTGCAAGATGATCTTTCTTATGAGGAGCACCCTGTTCGTATTCTCGATGAGACCGAGCGTAAGACTCGCAACAAGAGCACCAAGTTCTTGAAAGTCCAATGGTCGCATCATTCCGATAAAGAGGCAACGTGGGAGACCGAAGAGGATCTTCGCAAGAAGTATCCGGACCTTTTCTTTTCTCAGTAGGGAATCTCGGGGCGCGATTCCTTCAAGGGGGGGCGTTTTGTAACATCCAAGTATGAAAACCCCTAGTTGTTTTACTTCTTGTTTTATTTTAAGCAATGCATCATGTCATCATCCCCATATTTATTTCTGGTTGAATTGTTTTCATAATAAAAGCCAAACTTAATCAACCTTTGTTTTCACACTTTTCTGTTACTTTTCTTTCAAATAATGAATTGCAAAATCCAAAAACATCTTTTGCTTCCAATTATTTCATATTGGATCAACTATTAAATTGTTGCTTACTTCAATTAACCAAATTAATCAATTATTTCCAAATCTTTTCCAAAGTCAAACAAACTCCCAAATCAATACACTTTTGAATCCATGAAGTTCACCACTATTTGGAATTCATTAAAAACATTCTAAACCCTAGGGGAAACCCTATTGAAAATGGTTTATTATCTAATATTAATTATTATTGCAAATTTCAATTAAATTTGGTTCAATTTTAAAACAGCAAGCAAACAACTAAGTTTTTGAAAACAAAAACTACCAAGTGGTTGCTTTTTACCTAAGGAACTTATCCAATTTTTTTCCAATTTTTTGTCTCAACAAAAACCTATCTTTTCTATCCAAAAGCTAAAACTACAAAAAAAAAAGAAGGAAAAATAAAAAAGAAACGAAACCTACCGCGCGCGCAGCAGAAACCCAACCCAACCCACCTATCTACCGCGCGCGCCAGGCCCAGCCCGCCAAGCAGCCACTTAACGCTTGGAGATCCGTGCCAGCCTTCTATTTCTCCTTCCTCAAGCAGTACGGCGGCAATCCTCCGGTGCCACCGCAACCCCGACGCGATTCCGGCGGCCACCAGGCGACTCCGCGCCTCTATAAAGCTCCTAGGGCACCAGGCACCAGCCCTAGCCCCCCTAGGTTTCCTCTCCTCGCTCCGCCGCCGCCAATCGCTTCCACCTCGACGTTTTTCCTCTTCTGCTGCTAGCTCGCCGGATGACCTTCTCTGAATCCGGCCACCGCGACGACGCCATGACCACCTTCCACCCTACCTGAACCTCGAGGTCGCTTCACCGCTCTCCCTTCTCACTCTTGGACACCAGAAACAGGCACGGTGAGTCGCAGATCGACGCCGCGGTCCACTTCCTTCTCCGGCCACCGCGCGCCATGTTCTGAACCCGTGGTTCTCACCGACGTTGCAGGGCACCTCGCCATCGAGCTGTTGCTGGGATCGTTGCGCCGCTGCTTCCTCTACGTCACGGACACGCGAGCGCCACTGGAGGAGCACCACGTCGACGGCGCCGTCTACTTCCTCGCCGCGGCCACCAACGTCAGCCAACGTCACCGTCAGCCTCTGCGTCGAATTACTCCGGTGGTGAGCACCGATGCCTCCTCCTCCCTCCTTGCATCTAGTCCTTGCACCTGTGCGCATCCATCTGCAAGACCACGCACCACCGCAACGCTCGCAGACGTGGATCAGCTCCGGCGAGTTCTGTTCTGACGGACGAGCAAATGTTTGCTCGTCAGGTTCAGTTATCTTTGGTCTGAACAATAACCTGAATGCGTTCCCCTTACTGTCAAACACGCATTCGCAGCGCAGCTGGTAGCATCTCTGAAACTCTGAAGCAGGGCGCAGGTTCGATCCGCAAGCCCCACCTTTTTTTTTGTGGAATTTCTTCCA
This sequence comes from Alopecurus myosuroides, assembly GCA_028641055.1. Taxonomy (NCBI): domain Eukaryota; kingdom Viridiplantae; phylum Streptophyta; class Magnoliopsida; order Poales; family Poaceae; genus Alopecurus; species Alopecurus myosuroides. Next base: position 243,109,293 of record CM054060.1, on the reverse strand, counting down.
CAGCAGCCAGGCCCACTGTCATAGTCCCCCGTGGCCACGCAAGCATCTGCTCAGCGCCACGCTGGCTAGGCCCACGTGCAGAGGCAGTGGCTAGCTACCAGCTGGGTAGAAAAAGGTTTCTGCGAATTCCTTATTTTCCAAAACCACTTTTAAATAACAGATTTGTTTATAAACTTCTAAATTCCATATCTTTTGTTTCATAATTCCAATAAATACAAACCTTATATGTATTCTGATCCAAATTTTATAATCTTTCCAAATATCCAACTTGTGTTCTGTTTTGAACTTTCAAATTACAATTCAAATTCAAATTTAAATCATTTCAATTGTATTTTGCTAAATTCAATAACTAATTATTCATAAGTCCAAATCATGCAAATAAAATATGTTTTCAATACCATTTTAACTAAGCTATTCAAATATAATTGTTGTTTTCTGGTTTGAATAATTTAAATTGCCTAAACAATTTAAATCTTGATTAATGCAATTAAAAATTGTTTAATATTGTTTAATTCCTAATTAAATAATCCAAAGTCCAATTTCAAAATGTGAAACATGTAATCCAACTAAAATTTGATAACCTTTTCAATTATCAACTTTGTTATTTGTTTTGCACACTTTAACTTGTTGATAACAACCACTACTTGTTCAACCTCATTAAGTACCAATAATTTCCAAACTTATTAATGTTTTCTAAAAATGGTTAACTATCTTTCCAATTGCACTTAAATTGTTATCTTCTTGTTATTCATCATGCATGCATCATGCTAACTCAACTACACCTAATGATTAGTGATAGAACAATTAATTCAACTCCAAAACATGGACTTCCATATGCAACCTTTGCATATGGAATCCATTTAAACTTGTGTTTCATATCAAGTAAATTATTTTGGTGCATCTATTAAACATGACATGCATCATCCCAATGTTTGTGCACCTATGCCATGTATTGATTGCCGTCTTCCTTCGTTGTTGTTTTTGCTTCTTCTCGCTTAGACGACGACGTTGGTACCGACGAGCCTTACGACACCACTACCCAGGACCTAGCCCAGTACCCGGCTGCTGAGCTTCCAGGCAAGTTATCACTCACATGAGTCATCGAGTTCTCTTCCACACTTGTTGTCGATACTATCCTTTTGTCTATTTCTGCTAGCCCTATGAATCGATGCTTGTTCTCCGAACCCATCACATGATTCCCTGAACCAATGATATTGCCTCACCTCCATACCTACAGCCTTTGCTTGTGCCTGTTCTTAACTAGCATGCTTAGGGTTGCTTTTGCTCGAGCCTGTTGTCGGTTACTTCTTTTACTAACGTGCTGTTATTATCTGTTATCGTTCCGGGGGCTCGATGTTAATCAATCAATCCTGTTAATGCTGCTGTTAATAATAATTTGATGATAAGGCACCGGCAGGAGGCCCTTTGTGGTTTTGAGGCCTGCTAGTGTTGACCCTAATAGGAAAAGGGTCTTGTCTACTGATCCATGATGAGCGCACTACCCGCATGTGGGAAGCGAGTATGGGCGCCCCCCTCAACTTGACTCGATTCGCATCTCGTCCAAATTGCCGTACTAGTTCGGGCTTTCCATTTGCTGCATCATATGCAGGTACGAACCCGAGGCCAGGGTGGAACTTTTGTAGTCGGCATTTAGGGCGGCGTGGTCTTCCAGTGCTATGAGGGTCCTCCTTTTCTTCGGGGGGCTCGATTAGCCGCGCACGCACAACACGCGGTGCTTTGGGCTTGATGCGAAGAACAGTTGGTTGTGTTGAGTGTTTCGCTTGGTGGGTTTGATTCCCATCTGGCGGGATATTCTTACGTGTACGGTTACTATGGTGCACCCCTGCAGGGATAAATCTTCTCGAGAAGCCGTGTTTTCCGCGGTTATGGATTACTTGGTGAAAGTACTGGCTAACAAGTACTCAGGACAAATTAAACATAATAACAATCATGTTTCACCCAATGAATAATAACTTGACTAGTAATAGGTTATTCACACAATAACTTGATTCACCTTATTATAACGGTGTGAGTTATCCTCGGGTTGCTTCTTCGGATAAGGGGCGAGATCCAGGACGGGTTTGTTTGAAGTTACTTTTCAGTTGGTTACAATTCCTCGATCTTATCTTTTCTATTAGCCGGAACTTTTAGTATCTTCTGTAGTTGGTTAAAGCAGCCGCTGCAGCTTTTATAATACCTATCTTCTTCCGTTGATCCCAAGCATCCCGGTTTGTGTTGACGGGTAACTCCTTGATGAAATGTGAGTCTTGCTTGCCAGTACTTGGATGTACTGACCCCGTTGGGGCTGTGGTTTACGCAGAGTACGACTACGGCTACGATGATCACCAGGATGGCTACTTCGTGGAGTTTGACGACGCTGCAGACGAGTAGTTGGCTGGACCCCGGGCAGGATCCAGGACCTACGTGGATGGGCTTCGTTTTCTTTATTTTCTCCGGCTTCTTAAGCCTTGGATTTGTCTGTACTCAGACCCCTTTGATTTGCTTCCGCTGATGTAATGAATGATATGTTGGGACATGTGTCCTCTGGATGAGTGTTTTGCTATCTCTGCCTTAGTGAAGGCTATTTGCAAACTTATTTCATTCTTTTGTGTCTTAGAGACAGTTTGTGCTATCATTTCGTTCCAAGCTGTTGACGTACAGTGCGTGCTTGAATATGAAGTACGTCGACAGTAGTGCCTTAGGTTCCTAGCGGATAGTTTACTTCGACGGTGGAAGCAGGGCTTGTGTTGTCGCGCATAAGCGCAGGCCTACCAGGAAGCTGGGACGTGGGAGCAGGTATGCCCCATAATCCAAGCACCTGACTTCCAGTTCGTGCGATGAGTATCCTCTAGAAACCGGGGTGCGACACGGGGCGAGGCCTGCGGGGATCCTACCGGACGGCGACGGGGCGGGGGCGAAGCAGGGTGGAGGCGGTGGAGAGAAGGGCGCGGCGACGGCGCGGTCCTCTCGCAGAGTCTCTGCGTGGGCGACGGCGACGGCGACGGGGCAGAAGAACGAGCGGGCGCCGGCGCGAGGAAGACGAGGGTTTGGGATTTAGACAATTTTGGGGCAGGAAGACATCGCGCATATATAGGTCCAGCCTTTAGTCCCGGTTGGTGACACCAACCGGGACTAAAGGTCCCCCGGGGTACCCTCCGCGGGCCTTTAGTCCCGGTTGGTGTCACGAACCGGGACTAAAGGTGCAATTTTTCGCGGCGTTTTCGTTCCCGCGCAGAACGAGCCTTTAGTCCCGGTTCGTGACACGAGCCGCGACTAAAGGTGGTTACTCAAATACTTTTCCTTTTCCATATATCAGAAAATTCAGAAAAATAAAACTAATTATTTTTCCAATCTTAAAAATACAAATAATATATCAGAAAATTTAGAAAAAAAACTAATTCTTTTTCCAATCTTAAAAATACAAATAATATATCAGAAAATTTAGAAAAATAAAACTAATTCTTTTTAAAATCTTAAAAATACAAATAATATATCAAAAAATTCAGAAAAAAACTAATTCTTTTTAAAATCTTAAAAATACAAATAATATATCAGAAAATTCAGAAAAAAAAACTAATTCTTTTTAAAATCTTAAAAATACAAATAATATATCAGAAAATTCAGAAAAATAATACCCCTTTAGTCCCGGCATGTTTTACCAACCGAGACGAAATGGTTATGGTTTTGTTCCATCCAATCAGAAAGATTCACACACATCTTGAATATATATATATAGATAAAAAAGGCAGTACATAATGGCTAGAGTGGATCTAAACCTAAACGGAGAGCATAAATGCATGATCTGATATTTGCTAGTCATACTCCTGCCTAGGCCTATAGTAATCTGACTCGTAGTCGTCGTAGTCGCCGCCGTCGTCGTCACTATCGTCTGACGGTGCTCTGCACTCCCTCGGAGGATCACGAATCCAGGACTGGGCCTGAGGGTAGCGCAGGCGGGGGATATCGCCGACCCAGATGTAGTCCATGACGCTCTGTAGAGTCGGGCCGGACCACCATAGCCGACGACCGGCCTCGTGAAAGTTCCCAGGAGGCAGGCCGTCCTCCTCATACCTGGCGAGCGCCCTCTCAAGCCGATTGATGAAGAAGGCATCCCAAGTATGCTGGTTATCGGGATGCCAACTGGGATTCCTCCGCTGCTCCGGCGTGAGCTCGTGATAGTAGTGGTTCGTGATGGCCGCCCGACGCGCCACACCTTGAGGAAGAGGAGGGACCGGCACTCCTCCGGCGCTCAGCATCCAACCGGCGGGAACCTTGTAGCCGCACGGGCAGGGGTAGTTCGAGGCGGAAAGTGCCTCCGCCTGGATTAATGTTAGAGTGGGTACGGTAGAAGCCATGAGAGAGTGGTGAGTTTGTATGTGTTTATGCCAATGGTGTGGCAATGCATACATATATATAGCGAGAAGAAAACATCCCTTTAGTCCCGGTTGGGGACACCAACCGGGACTAAATGGGTTAGGGTTTCGTTTGGACCAATCAGATAGAATCACACGGATCGTGTGTTTCTTTAAAGCGCTTGTGAGTCGTTGGATCCGGGGTGTGTTTCTTTCGAGCTGTTGTGAGCCGTTCGATCAAGGCTACGGTGTGTTTCTTTTGAGCTGTTGTGAGCCGTTCGATCAGGGCTACGGTGTGTTTCTTTCGAGCTGTTGTGAGCCGTTGGATGAGGTGGTTTCTTAACCGTTGGATCAAAACCCTAGCACAACACTTTGTGAGCCAGAGGACCCTATATATAGCCCACCTTCATACACCGGTCAGTTCATCGTGCAAATACAAAACATCCGGATTCGCCATCATACGTCCTACCGTGCATTTGGTATGCATATTGCACCCAGTAGCCACGGTGGGGCTGTATGATGGCGATACGGATTGTTTTGTTCTACATCCCCCTTTAAGGTTTGATACATCATATATTCAGTTTATCGAGCAAATATAGAACATCCGGATTCGCCATCATACGTCCTACCGTGCATTTGGTATGCATATTGCACCGAGTAGCCACAGTAGGGCTGTATGATGGTGATACCGATTGTTTTGTTCTACACCCCCCTTTAACACATCCATCCATGCTTGGGTTAGTGTTCACTTTGAGCTCGGGTAGTAATGTGAAACTATTTGCTTGGTTGTGTTAGGGTGGCGCGTGGCGCGGGAGTTGTGACGCGTGGCGCGGGAGTTGTGACGCGTGGCCAGGAGGGCGCGGTATAAACTGTCGCGCCTCGAGCGCGTCTTCTCCTCTCCACGCGCCCACTCCTCTCCACGCACCGTCGCGCTTCCACCATGCCTCCGAGGAGGAACAACACCACCGGCTTCCGCGGCGTCCGAGCACGGCAGAACGGAATGTTCAGCGCAGATATCCGCTGGGGGGACGACCGCATCCCCCTCGGCTCCTTTGCGACGGCGGCGGAGGCCGCCCGCGCCTGGGACGCGGCGGCCTGGCGCCTCAACCGCCCGCGGTCGCTGATGAACTTCAACGACTGCCACACCGTCTGGGAAGCGGAGGCCAGGGCGCCGAAGTCGCAGATCGTCACTGCCGCCGACCACCTCCACCTCCGTCACCGCGCGTTTCAGGGCCTAGTCGACGCCAGGGAAGACCGTGTCGTCCGCGAGTATTACCGGAACAACCCGGGGGAGGAGAGCGCCGACGAGGAGCTCTGGCAGACCCGCGCGGCTGAGCCGGAGCGCCGCCTCGAACGCCACCTCGCGTTAGATGCCGCTCGGGAGGCGAGGACGAAGGCGCCGCAAGAGCTTCGTCGGGCCGACCGCGCCGGCGAAGTCTGGGCCTCCGACGATCCGAGGTGGGGGCCTATCTCGGACATACCATCATGCACCTCCGACGATGACGAGGAGGTCACCGACTAGTTCGCCGACGACGATGACCCGGAGGAGGTCACCGACGAGTTCCCCGACGACGACGACGAGGAGTAGTGTTCGTCTGTTCTCTCTTTTTAATAAAAGAATTTGTATTCCGGCGACACTGCGGCGCGCTAGCGCGTCTGTTTTCTGTTTTTAATAAAAGTTATGAAATCAGATATTTTTATCTCACAAGGTTTTGAGACATTTAAGTAACCTTCTGTTTTCCATGTTTTCCACTCGTTTTCTCAAATATTTTGCAAAGGAGTTAGTCTTAAACACATCTGAGATAATATAATTCACATGATCCATTCAAAAAAGTTTGGTACAATAAATTATTACACATCAATTCTTCCCTTGTGTCCCCGCTTTCTTACGATTTGGCCGTATCCATGGAGCATCCTCATCATTTAACTTAATGCTTGGGTCAGTGTTGACTTTGAAGGGCGAAATTTCACCAAACATATTATAATCTTCTGACATGTCTGTCTTGTCCTCCACTCCCACGATGTTTCTTTTCCCTGAAAGAACAATGTGGCGCTTTGGATCATCGCATGATGTACTGATCGTTTTCTTATCTTTCCGTTTCCTCGGTTTGCTACTCATGTCCTTCAAATAGAAAACCCGAGCGACATCTTTGGCTAGGACGAATGGTTCGTCAAGGTAACCAAGATTGTCGAAATCCACCATTGTCATTCCGTATTGCTCGTCCACCTTTACCCCACCTCCTGTTAGCATGAACCATTTGCACCGGAACAAAGGGACCTTAAAGGAGGGTCCATAGTCAAGTTCCCATATCTCCTCTATGTAACCATAATATGTGACCTTTTGCCCAATCTCGGTTGCTGCATCAAAGCGGACACCACTGTTTTGGTTGGTGCTCTTTTTATCTTGGGAGATCGTGTAAAATGTATTCCCATTAATCTCGTACCCTTGGAAAGTCGTTATAGTCGAAGATGGTGTCTTGGCCAACATGTAGAGCTGATCTCCAACATCATTGTCATTCATTAAATGTTTTCGCAACCAACTGCCGAAAGTCTCCATGTGGGCCTTTCTAATCCATGATTCAGGCTTCCCCGGGTTGTCCGAGCGTAAAATATTCTTGTGTTGCTCGAAGTACGGAGCCACCAAGCTCGAATTTTGCAGAACTGTGTGGTGTGCTTCAGTCATAGAATGACCGTCCATACATATCGTTGATTTCCTTCCGATCGTGCCTTTTTCACTTAGTCTCCCCTTGTGCCGCGATTGAGAAATACCAATCGGCTTAAGGTCAGGAACATACTCAATGCAGAACTCAATTACCTCCTCATTTCCATAGCCCTTTACGATGCTTCCTTCTGGCCTAGCACGGTTACGAACATATTTCTTTAATACTCCCATAAACCTCTCGAAGGGGAACATATTGTGTAGAAATACAGGACCGAGAATGGAAATCTCTTCGACTAGGTGGACCAGTAGGTGCGTCATGATATTGAAGAAGGATGGTGGAAACACCAACTCGAAACTGACAAGACATTGGACCACATCGTTCTGTAACCGTGGCAGATCTTCTGGACTGATTACCTTCTGAGAGCTTGCATTGAGGAATGCACATAGCTTCACAATGGCTACTCAAAGCAATCGGAAGCAATTGCGTCATAATCACGTGGCAGTCGTGAGACTTCAGGTTTTGGAACTTTTTGTCCGCCATGTTTATTATTCCCTTTATATTCGACGAGAAGCCAGACGGGACCTTCATACTGCTTACGCATTCAAAAAAAATGACCCCTTCTTTGGTAAGAGCGTAGCTGGCACGACCTTGAAACCATTCCGGATGCCGGTCATCTGGGTCTTTCAAAAGTTGTTGGTCCTGCCGTGCTTCCTTTGTATCATTTGTCTTCCCATACACGCCCAAGAAGCTTAGCAGGTTCACGCAAATATTCTTCGTAACATGCATCACGTCGATTGCAGAGCGGACATCTAGGACTTTCCAATACTGTAGCTCCCAAAATATCGATTTCTTTTTCCACATGGGTACGTGCCCGTCAACTCCCTGCGGAACTGATTGTCCGCCAGGACCCTTTCCAAAGATGACATTCAAATCCTTGACCATATCAAATATCTCAGCTCCAGTACGTTCCGCAGGCTTCGGCCGGTGATCTGCCTTGCCGTTGAAATGCTTACCTTTCTTTCTTACGTTATGATTTCGGGGAAGAAATCGACGATGACCCAGGTACACGTTCTTCCTACAATTATCCAAAAATACACTTTCAGTCTCATGTAAGCAGTGCGTGCATGCTTTGTATCCCTTATTTGACTGTCCCGAAAGGTTACTGAGAGCAGGCCAATCGTTGATAGTTACAAAAAGCAACGCTCGTAGGTCAAATTCCTCTTCTTTGTGCTCATCCCACACAGGTACACCAGGTCTGCCCCACAACTGTAAAAGTTCATCAACTAATGGCCTTAGGTACACATCGATGTCGTTGCCGGGTTGCTTCGGACCTTGGATGAGCACTGGCATCATAATGAACTTACGCTTCATGCACAACCAAAGAGGAAGGTTGTAGATGCATAGAGTCACGGACAAGGTGCTATGGCTGGAGCTCTGCTCGCCAAAAGGATTCATGCCATCAGTACTTAGACCAAATCTTATGTTCCTTGCGTCAGCTGCAAAATCTTTGAACTCTCTGTCGATCTTTCTCCATTGCGTTCCATCAGCGGGGTGTCTCAACTCCCCGTCAGACTTACGGTCCTCTTTGTGCCATCGCAACAACTTGGCATGCTCTTTGTTCCTGAACAGGCGTTTCAACCGAGGTATTATAGGAGCATACCACATCACCTTGGCGGGAACCCTCTTCCTGGGTTTCTCGCCCTCAACATCGTCACCAGGGTCATCGTCTCTGATCTTATAACGCAATGCAGTGCATACAGGGCATTCATTCAAATTCTCGTATGCACCGCGATAGAGGATGCAGTCGTTAATGCATGCATGTATCTTCAGAACCTCTAAACCTAGAGGGCAGACAACCTTCTTTGCTTCGTACGTACTGGCGGGCAACTCGTTATTCTTCGGAAACATATTCTTCAACATTTTCAGCAAATTTTCAAATGATGAGTCAGCTACACCTTCCCGTGCCTTCCATTTCAGCAAATCTAGTGTGCAGCCCAGCTTTTTCAGACTATTGCCGCATCCTGGGTACAGCGACTTCGTGTGATCCTCTAACATGCGATCCAAATTCTCCCTCTCCTTGTCAGTTTCGCAGCGTTTCCGTGCATCAGCAATGGTAAGACCAAGATCATCAGCGGGCTCATCATGTGCCTCTTCTTCACCTTCACCAAACCCTTCCCCACCTTCAGCATCATCCTCCATGAAAGTATCACCGAAAGCGTCATGATAGTTGAAATCGATATCATCCTCTTCTTCATCTTCTTCCATTCTAACCCCTTTTTCTCCAGGCTTGGTCCAACAATTATAGCTTGGCATGAAACCGTGCCGAAGCAGGTGCATGTGAACGACTTTTGAGGAGGAGTGACCCTTCTCATTCTTACATTCAGCACATGGACAGATAATAAAACCTCGCTTCTTGTTCGCATTTGCCACTACGAGGAAATCTTTCAAACCCGTAGTGAACTCGCCGGAGAGTCGGTTACCGTACATCCATTGCCGATTCATCTGCATTATTATTATATAAAGTAATAATTAACCATCATGCATTTGTTAAACTAACTAACTGGAAATAATACAAATCATGAAAGGTTCAAGTTGCTAACCGCGATCGCGGAGGTAAAATAAATGAAAACGCTCAAGTGCGGCTCGGACACTTCATATCATGTGTGTTTCATGCTATCGGGCATTTCATCAAACACCTTGTGTGCATAGTAGGAACCAAAAGCAAACCCACCACCCCTTGTGAATATTGTGAGTAGAAAGTGACACCAAATGTGGCTAAGTGCAGCCAGCTGAGCCCTATATATAGGGATGGGCCTTTAGTCCCGGTTCACCTGGACAACCGCGACTAATGGCCTTGGGTCCAGCCTGAGGACCTATTAGTCCCGGTTGCCCTGGCCAACCGGGACTAAAGCCCCTCCAGTCCGCCAGCTGTGGACCGAGCGCGCTGGGCCCAGACTATTGGTCGCGGGTCTCGTCTTGAACCGCGACTACAGACCCCTATGGTCGCGGGTCGATTATTTTGGGGACTAATGGGGGCGTATGGAAGGCCTATTTTCTACCAGTGTAGAAGGACATCTTATCATGGATCACTTCTCCCTCCTCTCTAAGTTTGCAAACACCCAAATATAGAGGACTACAAGGACTGGTGTCTTGCGAAAGAGATCAAATATAAAGTTAGTCGTTCTATCCCCCTGCTTTGTTTTCCAAGAAAATAGATGGGGATCATGTCACCTACCCTGTCGCCAGAAGAGTAGGAAAATGAAAATGACCTCCCTTTCATCTACCACTACATAAGGAGATGTGGCTGACTACCAAGACTTTTTGGGGACCCGAGAGTATAATATAGCTATTTTCCATTTTGACATCATCCCCGGTGTTGGCGTGGAGCCACCATTCTCCTCAAATATATTCATGTTCCACCCTTAGTAGTCTTAGTTTAATCAATATTGTGACAAATGCAGATTATAATATATTTTTTGTTGGATGTTTTTCCTAGCGGATTTGTTTATTGTTTACTTAGGAACAATGGATCATGATCACCACAGATCTCTAATATTTGATTATTACTTGATTTTGGATTAGGAATTTCTATATCTATATATATGTTCTTGTATGGATGTATGTTGCGTAGACAATATATTTATGTCTTACTGTGTATATGTTGATTAGGATCATAGTTTGTTATTATTATTACTATATGGTTAGTTGGACTGCTGATGAATGACGATTTTTGAAACCTTGATCTATAGTAAGGGTATGCCTATATTTAGCAGTATACGTTATGGAATAACTAAAAATTCTTAAATTGTTTGGTTAAAGTTGGCATGCACTTTATATAGAGTAAGGTTCGGTATGAATTTTTTAATAGATGGATGAAATTGATAATATTATTAAATTTTGAAGTAATATTTTGCCTATATGTAGAAGATTCTATGAATTTATATATATATTTTCCTTTAAAGGTGAAATTACCTATAATAAATACTTATAAGGGTTTAGGGTTCAAGATATATTTGATTATAGTTGGATTGAAACCAATCTCTAACCCTAAAACATGAATTTGGGTTGGAGATACAAAAAAATTATTTTCAATCGTAACTAAATCTTCTTTTGTTAAAAAAAGAATAAGGAAGCCAAATAGCTAAAAAACGATAGTTTTGGTGTATTCTGAAATGTGTACAATAATGAGGTATTTGTACATGCTCGAACTAAGAACTTAGTTTTTGTGTTTTCTCATGTCCAAATTTCTGAGTATCGCATGCCTCCAATCAGTTGTGCTATATGTTATCATGTCAACATTGAGGTCTGGATTGATGCAACTACAAGAATCTACTGGTTAGAATTATTCCCTATTAGGAACTGGCCAAATTTTATTTTTAAGGATAGAATTATAGTATGCATGCCGACTAGACCAATCATCAAATATTCTCTAACATTTCTCCTATATTTATGTTCATCCAACTTTAAATTGTATTTATGTTTTCCATATTGTATGGAATATTAAATGGATGGTTTCAAACTATAGGGTAATGTGGTCCAAATATTGTAGATCATAATTCTTTCACGTTTCAACTTATCATGCATGTACATTTCAGTTCATGGAGTTAAAAAACCATCCATATATATACGTCAATTTTCTTATTTGGTTTGCCTTGGTTAAAAGCGATGCATGTAGGAATAATATGTCTAATTCCGCACACAACCATATGTCAATTCTCTCAAGCATCATGCAAGTGACAAAGCATGTAATTCTACTAGGATTTACAGATTTTCCAACCCCCCTCCACCCCCGCCCCCAACACCACCAACACCAAATTGTATATGTTCCATGCCAAAGTACCCTAGTTCGAATCCTTGTCTTCTAAACTCACTTCTTTACAATTCATCTCATGAAAACATATGCGCAAAAAATCTATATGCTACTCAAGCACAACACTAGCGCTAAATTAGGACTATCACAGCGTTTCCTCTCCCGCTATGCTCCTCGTAGACATGATGACTCACATGCAACGATAGCAGGCGAGGGTGAAACACCAGGGAGATAGTTAACGAAACTTGATGTGGTCTGCTTGATTGCTCTAATACGACTTCTGGAATGTGAAACCCATGTGTGACTTGGCATGGTACCCACCACTGGCACGTCACGATGGAAAAAGTTGGCTTGCATGTCTCGGTTTGGATTAGAGTGAACCCACATATGGAATTAAGTGATCATTTCTTTTGACATATTTCAACTTACTTGATAGACTACAATGTACATGTGTTAAAAATTGATGAATATCCAATGAAATTACCACATCTCAACTTATTTATCCCCACATAATTCCGTTAGTGTGAGAATTTTAAAATCCTAGCGAAGAGAATCAAGACAGTGGGTTCAATTACATGAAATACCAATTTTTTTGATTGAACTTGCATTCTCACAAACAAGGCATTTGAGACTACTAGTTGACTCTTAGTAAGAACCATCTACGATTAAGATTAAACCAGTGAAGTATTATAATCGGTGTTCACCACCGACATGAAATAGTGAGAGTCAACATCTTGGTATCAGATCTTCCGTGAGCTACACATCACCACCCAAGCCCCGTCCCAAACCATCACGTGGTCCTTCAAAGATATATACCCCATGTTAGGCCAGGCCCTCGCTATAACTTCTTTTGGGTGTGCACTAGCACGTCCAAGATCAACCTCAAATAATAACAAACATGAGGTTCTACGTCTCATGAGGAAAGCATCCACCTACGGATGCAGGGAGAGAAGAAAAGTAAGCCACTTATGGGATGCGCTAAGCCGGTTAAAGTCACCATCGTATTAGTGATCCTAGCATATGAGGCATTTGAGCCTTGTCATTTCACTACCACCATCAATACTATGCATGAAAAATAGATTCACCAATCAAATTGTGTTGTTTGGACGACTGCTATTGGAGGTGGAAAATGGAGGCAGTATGCCAGTGAAAGGTTGGAGCACTCATTGTTCTGATCTATACATAGAGAACTCATGTAGTTACCACCAGCTGCAAAAATCCAGGATGCATGCCCTCCATAAATGTCATGCTATCATGGCCCCACTATTATCGTACTTTTGATTGACTTGGCTGGTGCATAATATGGTATAAGATTCAAGAGGTATAAAGTTCAAATCCCAGCCAGCGTAGTATTAATTTATTTTCTGGGGTCTACATTGAACCCACGTGTAATAACTAACATAGCCTAGACATAAGAAAGGATGTTGAAATATATTGCCCGCCTCTCCCTATCAGTTCGGTTTTTTGACTGAGTTAGCTGGTGCATGAATTTTTTTTAACAAACCATGCAACCTATTTATTACTCAATCAAGGTTATCGTCCACTAGTTATAGAAATGTGGTTCATGAAACAATGCATTACTATCCCGATTTTCTGTAGATCTAGCAATTATATGAGTTGTCTAGTTTGCTTCTCTTGGACAACGAGCTAGCCGTGCCGCTGCAAACCCTACCATGCTCATGCAGAATTCATCCAAGTAGGTCATGCCCACTATCATTTTATTTAATGGTCTTTGAAGGCTTGAACAGATACCATGGAGTCAGTCTCTAGATAGATTTGATTGTATCCAATCCTTTTGCCTAGCTGGAGACCGTCCTGCACCGCATGTGGTTCTGTTGTGGCCACATCAATGACACCATCAATTTCAACACAACAAGCTGCCAAAAAATTACGAGATGAATCACATTTAATGCAGCTAGTTGTCGCCTCTATAGTATCTATATTAATAGCCGCATCCGTGTTAAGTTTAACAAACCTCGTTGGCTGTTTACTCCATCCCTTCTTGAACCTACAACTTATGTTCTTTCATTTTGGGGAAATGGCAACCATTGCTTTAACTGATAGAGCTAGTTCACATCTAGTGGAGCCATGTCGTTATGTGTTATCTCCCTGCTTCTCCACAAAATGAACCAGGCTATTGTAGCTATTATATCGTGTACTTGCAACGCTCTCATGTTTGGTGCATTCTCAAACTTTGATCTTACTAGATGTTTTAGGACAGTGCTTCCCGACCTGTCATGCATGGTCGCTCGTTAGATCCCCTTATCAAGACGAAGAGCTCACCAGATGTCTCGCACTCTATCGCACTTGAACAACATATGAGATATGACTTCGGCTGACCAAGCACACACTGGATAATGCCCACTCCCACCAATGTAGCGATTTGCAAGAATACACATGCATGGCACAATGCCATGGAGAGCATTCCATGTAAAGTTTTTCACTTTCGGAAGTACCGATAGCTTCCAAACTTTATCCCAAATTGGATTTAGCCTTGACCCCCCCGACTCATTTCTTCTATGAATTCTGCTACCATATTGGTAATGCATAGGTAATGTTTGCCCCATTACCTATGCATCAAGTGTATCCTCGTTTAAATTTTTCCATCCCTGCCTTCAGGCTTTGCCAAGTGGACGAAGATCCCTTTTTGAGGTCTTCCCTCGTCAAATCTCCCGAGGGGTAGTATCTTGCTCTCAGAACTTGGGCAGAAACAGATTCAGGTTTGTCTGTAATCTCCACAATTGTTTCGCCAACATCGCAATATTGAAACAATGCAAGTCCCGAAACCCCATTCCTCGTTGCTTCTTGGGAGTTCACATTGTCCATCAAGAATACCAATGCATACACTTATTACCATCCTTTTCCCCCACCACGAACATTTAATTGCAGCAGCTATACCTTTGCAAACTCCTTTTAGATGTTTAAACACTGGCATAGCATAAGAAGGAATTGCTTGAGAAACGACAACTAACAAAATCTCGTGACCTCGAGTTGATTAGTTATTTCGTTCCATCCATTCATATTTTGACACACACGATCCACTAGATATTGAAAGCTATCTGAGCGATCAACTCCCACATGGGATGGTAGCCCCCAAATATTTTTCCGGATAGGGCTTCCGGATTGATTTCAAAGTCCTGCACACGACCTCCTTATCCTCCACACATGTGTTATGGCTAAAAAAGTATGATTGTACTTTGGGTCACACAATAGATGTACCGAGCTAGCGTAGTACATGTAAAACACTTTCCGAAGAGTGGCTGCATTAGACGCATCAACCTTCATCAAGATCAGAGAATCATCAGTAGAAAGTAGGTGAGATATTGATGGTGCCCCGCGACACATTATGACTCTTTGTAAACCTCCAATTTCTTGTTCACGTGTCAACAGACTTGAGAGTCCCTCTGCACATAGCAAATAGAAATACGACGAGAGTCTACCCCCTGTCGTAACCATCTTGTGAGTAGAAACATCTTAATTTGATCCGAATTGAACAACACTCGCGAATTATTTGATGATACACAAGCCATGATCATGACCACCCACTACTGCGTGAACCCTAACTTTCCCATCATGTCCCTTAAGAAATTCCATTACACCTGGTCATATAATTTATGCATATCTAATTTCACCATGCAGTATCCATTCATTCCTTGTCTTCTCCCTTTGAGTGCATGGACACACTCATATGAAACTAAAACGTTATTTTAATTAATTTCCCTAGCACAAAGGTGCTTTGTGTTAAGCTGATAATCTCAGGCATTATAATTTTCAACCTATTCACAAGAACCTTTGAGATGATCTCATATAGAAAATTTCATAAACTTTTTGTACTAAATTGAGTTATCAACTCACAATTGTTCACTATCGGGATCAATACTACCGTTGTTTCATTCCAGCTCGGTGGTATGACTCCCAATTGCAATGCCTCCAGAACCTCCTTTGTAATTGCTCCTCCAATAAGAGGCCAAAACTTTATTAAAAATTTACCATGCATACCATATGTCCCTGGTGCTTTATAATCACCTATCGTCTATAGGGCTTTTCCACCTCCTTTTTCGTAAAGGGTGCACCAAGCCATTCATTCAACACAGTTGTAACTTTTGGTTTCACCTTCTACAGAAGCTCAGGGTCTGTCATCCCAACCTCTAAGGTGAAAAGTTTAGAGAAGTAATTAGTAATGATCGGTTTTAACAGAGCAATAACTTCTCTCCAATTTCCATGATGGCCTTTCAATTTTACAACATATTCATTTTCTTTCGAGCTCTAGCATTATTATAAAATAAAGAATTTCGGTCCCCATGTGTTAACCAATTTACTCGGCTATGTTGGATTTCATATATCTCTTCATGTTCCAAGATCTTTTCTATCTCCTCGGTTATTTATTCCTGGCATTGGACATTTTCCTCAGAAATGTCGCCTCAGAGGACTTCCTCAAGATTCCTCGATAATCTACATATTCTTTCTCTCGGTTTCTTCAGGACCATGCCATCCCATGCGTACAGCGCATTCTGAACCGCTGCCACAGCCTTCGCCACATCCCCTTGATTATCCTCTAGTATGTCCGTCCATGCATCCTAGACTGTTTCCCCAACACCTCCTTTAAGCCATTTTCCTTCAAACTGTCATCTCCAAACTTTACGAGACATTTCCGCATGACGATAGTACTCGGTATCAAGCAAGATTGGCATGTGACAAGATTTCAGACCCTCTTGATTCGATAAGCAAGCATGTGAAAAAATGTAGCCCATGCTTCATTATTGCATGCTCTATCTAGCTTCTCCTAGATAGACCACGCTGGCTCCTGTATCTCCCCCACGTGAATACATCACCAATATATCCAAGATCCACCAATCCGCTATATGTAAGAGCATCCCCAAATAATTGCATATAATGGAAGGGCCTAGGATTTCCCCCTTCTTTTTCATGGTTGTACGAATTTCATTCCAATCGCCAATAACAAGGCATCTCATATTCACTTGGCCATGGAGTTCATGAAGTCTCTACCACATTTTATGATTATTCTCCCATGATGGTTCTCGATATATTCTTGTTAATCTCCATCGCGTGTCCTCCTCACCTCCATTCACCAAGATATAAATATAATTAGAGTGGATAATCATGAGATTGATCGCCGCATCTCTTTTCCATGACAGCATCACGCCTCCACGTCTGCCATCATTCAGAGCTACCATGCCTCCATCCATCTTCGTTTGTATTAATAACCATTCTCGTCCTGGTTTATCAAGATGCACCTCGGGATCACTCCACACATGTATCTCAAAGAGTGCACGGACCGCCGACATGTTCCCCGAGCCATAACAATTGAGATATAATATTTTCATTAAAAAACACCATAATCAGAGAAGCACCTTCCGCGACCTCGAAGCCAACAATATTCAACACACCTAAACTGACGAGAGAAAATCACCCTTGTTCTTCAAATGAAACACAAAAATCACACTTCTTCATAGAACCTATCACATAGAGCCAGGTGCCAGCGGTAGGCAATACTGTATGCACTGACGAAGTAAAAAAACACAGCGCACAAAATGATGCCTAGCTAGGCACTAGACAAGCAGCCACCGACGGTAGCATCAAACCCTGAATCGCCCTTATAATTGCCAAAATGAGGAAAAAATTGTTCGCGCACAATGAGTTGGGCTTGTATATTGCATGAATTCATTAGAACAAATATCACGAGTAACACCTAACAAAAAGCGTCACGACACCCGATCCAAACAGATCCTGGTTTTCACCTAGAGACTAAGATCAAGATGATGGACAGATGAAGGTGTCACAAAAACGTGTCCAAGACACATTTCAAAATATACACAAAATATACACCACATAGGTAGAGGTTTCTCTTATTATTCCGAATAATTGTGTACAACGTGATGCTTATCCTTGATTATATAATGAGCATCCAAAACTAGTTCGAGTAAGAGTCCAAATGTTCGGTCCTTGGAGTAGGAGAAATCCCACACTAAGAGAGTATCCAACGGGCCAATCCTATTTGTGTCCTTAATCCTCTATCTTTTGTCTCTTGGAGTGCGTCCGCATCCAGATATTTCGTCTAGACAAATCGGGCGGTGCCTCTTAATGGCAGCCCCCGACTGGGCTCCCCCATATTTCATTTTTTAAATCAATTTCAGATTCAAACACATAAGGCCAAATTATACGTGGATTTAAACAAAAATAAACTAAAATTTTACTGAAAACAACTAATATTTAGCCTAATCGGAGTCATAGTCGCTGCTAATGGCCATTGACTCGCGCAAAGCTTGCAGGTAACCTCTCGTGTCTTATGGATTGACGGGCTCATGAATGACCTTGGGCAGCGGTGTCTTCGGTGGCGTCTGGTTGTTCTTCTCCTCCTTGTATTCATAAGTGAGCAACGAAACAAATATCTCTTTGTTGACCACCATCGCCTCCTCCTTCACCTTCGCCTCCAACTCCGACATGGAGAGGGTCGCCTCCTGATCCAGCCACTCCTTACTATCGACGAGGCGTGGATGTAGATGACTATAAAACATATACTTCGATGAAGTCCAAGATATTGCGGCTCCTCCACATAATAATGGATATCTAGAGCTTACTATCATTTTAAGGGCACATGATTTCCAAATTATGTTCCTCTCGGAAACTAGGAAGCAATTTGAATGTGTTCTACGCGATTTTTTTGGGCGTAAGAGGTTTCACTGGGGTGTATAGCAATGGTATGAGTGGTGATCTAGATTTATTCTAGGATGAATCTATTCATGTGGATATAGTGGAGAAAAATGAAAGGTTTGTTGATACAAACATCTGTGTGGCAGCAAATGAACCTATTTTTCATGTGACTATCGTGTACGTTGAGCCTCGCGTGACAAATTGTCATCAAACATGGTCTCACTCTTGCATCTTCGGAGCACACAGACCCTACGATGGGTTCTCCTATGTGATTTTAATGAAGATCTTTAGCAGTACGAGCACTTCTCGGCATGTCTATGTTCTAAATCCCAGATGGCTTCTTTTAGGGATTGCTTGCAAATTTGTGAACTTAGTGACATCACATTTCGGGCTTACCCTATGGTTATGGAAATAGGCGTGCGGGTCACCATAATATGCGTTTCCATTTGGATCACGTCATTGCTGCCAAAAGCTGGAGATATAACTTCTTTGAGTCCAAGGTGGTGCACCTAGTGTTGCCATGTTCTAAGCATGGACCGATGCTACTTTCATTGGAGGAGATCCAGCCTCTTCAACGAGTAAAGAACATGTAATATGAAATATTCTACGAACATGATCCTCCAATGAAGGAAATTATTGACGGTGCTTGGAGAAGCTTGGGACCGTTCTCCGACCTGGTATCATTAACAACAACTGTGTGGATTTGGCTACGTCATAAATTGAAAAGGTTACATGATTCAAATGCCACGATAGAGGAAAGTTGTGCTACCACGCATCTGATGGATGAAGTGTTGTACATGGAATAAATGCTATCTATACAACGTTCACACATTGGTTCGCTTAAAGAGGGCAGGCGCAATATTAAATTCTTCTATCAGAAAGAGGTTTTGCGCACCCGCCACAATAAAATCTCCAAACTACATGATCATGATTGTGTGGTACATATTGCACCAACTGATATTCAGCGGATGGCAGTGTCCTATTTTAAATCCCTCTACACTAGAGCACGTTCTTGAACCGGGAGGCCACTACTTGATTCCAGAACAAGTGTGAGAATAAAGTGAATACATATTTGTGCAAGAATTTCTCAGATAAAGAAATTTTCAGTGCCTCTTTTCACACCTGTGCTATTAGCCCCTGGTCTGGATGGTATTCATGCATGTTTCTATTAGCGTAATTGGCATTTGTTGAAACTGCATATTATGAAAGTCGTGAAGATATTTTTAACAACAGGTATTATGTCGGAGGGAGTCAGTGATACCTCTATTGTCCTCATTCCAAAAAATGATAACCTTATCAGCCAGTTGGGTTATGAAATGCATACGATATATAAGGTGGTTTATAAATGCTTGGTAAATAGGTTGTGGCCTCTTCTCGATGATATTATTTCAGAGAGCCAAAGTGCCTTTTCTAGGTAGGATGATCAAGATAATGCTCTCCTAGCGTTTGAATGTTTGCATTTTATGGAGCACGGTACAGGTACTAGTTCTACTTTTGTTCTTATAAAACTTGATTTCTCTAAAGCATATGATATAGTTGATTGGTCATTCTTGGGAATTCAATGCATAAAATGGTGTTCTCCCATCAGTTGGTACAGTGGATCATGACATGTTTTACCACGGTGAGATATTAAATCAAATTCAATGGAATGTTGTTCCTACACGTGGTCTAAGAAAGGGATACCCCCTCTCTCCTTGTTCCTTTTTGTTGCGGATGGTTTGTCGACACTCTTGAAGCATGAGGTGGATCTTAATAATACCTCCCCAATAAAGGTATGTCGAGAGCACCAGAGATTTCACACTTGTTACTTGCATACGATACCTTAATTAATTGAACTACCAATAACACAAAGAGGCCACGTGAGACAAGTTAATTACTCTGCATGACTCTAAGTAAGAGCCATTAAGCATTGATGGTTATGCTAGTGCTAAATTTATCCATTGAAATAATATCGTTGTTGTTCACCACAGACATGAAATAGTAGTAGAGTCAACATCAGGTTTTCTAATCTTTCATGAGATATATATCACCACACACGCCTATGCCCAAAACCATCATGGGGTCCATCATATATAGCCACCCCACGGAATGCATAGAAGTCCTCTTAGAGGTGCACTAACATGACTGTTGGGGGAAAGATAACCTGGTACCCCTAAGGAAGAAGAAAGTATGACCAGCCAGAAGCGAGACCCGGCCAGGAGGAAAAGCTTGGTCTGGAAAGACCCGGCCAGGAGGAAAAGCCTGGTCTGGAAAGACCCGGCCAGGAGGAAAAGCCTGGTCTCGAAGGAGACCTAGATTAGGACTCTTAATATGGTATGACCCAGTTTTTACCTTGTACGACCAGGAGACCAGCCGCCCATATAAGCAGGCTCCTAGGTCATAGAGACTAAGAGATTTCGAGTAGAAACCCTAAATTCCAGGTCTCGGCGAGAGTCAGCCCGAGCCAAATTCCAGGTCTCGGCGATATTTGTAACCCAAGATTTGGGGTCTCGGCGACATTGCAGTCCGGGCCTCTAGGTCGATCGCTAATAAGATCCCAGCTGGAAGTAAGCTATTATCTCCAATGGAGAGGCCGAACCAGGATAATCCTTGTGTCCAAGAAGAGATCTAAGAACCCTAGCCATATCGTTTGATATCGAGCATCCAGTGTAATCCCAGAGTTGAGTTATTGTATCAAGATCGGAGACTCGGCGACTTTGATTGCCGGCTACCAGATCGAATTGCATCATGTTTTCCTCTGAGCTAAACCCTCTCCCAAACGCCTGTGTCGTCTTGCCCCAAGATCAGTTACCCCCGGTAACATCTGCCGTGATTATCCCACTACAGTTGGCGCCCACCGTGGGGCACACGTCCAAGGGTGTTTACATCACGGGAGAAGCTCGGGAGAACATGAAGAACCTCATCATCGGCGAGATCTACATCAACCCCGAAGGAGAGAAGATGGTGGACGATTTTGGCTGGGGGCCAGAGTCGGATCTGCTCGAATCCGGATCTGTCATCACAATCGGCCGGGTCAACATCCTCATCGGCATGGTACGTACGTCCGGTTCAATCCCCGATGATTTTGAGTATGATTCTATATCAGCTTAGCCCAAGAGTGCTGCGCAACTTCGGTTAGCATGGCCCGGAGCGCTTCGCAAAAATTTATATCAGCTTAGCCCAAGAGTGCTGCGCAACTTCGGTTAGCATGGCCCGGAGCGCTTCGCAAAAATTTATATCAGCTTAGCCCAAGAGTGCTGCGCAACTTCGGTTAGCATGGCCCGGAGCGCTTCGCAAAAATTTATATCAGCTTAGCCCAAGAGTGCTGCGCAACTTCGGTTAGCATGGCCCGGAGTGCTTCGCAAAAATTTATATCAGCTTAGCCCAAGAGTGCTGCGCAACTTCGGTTAGCATGGCCCGGAGCGCTTCGCAAAAATTTATATCAGCTTAGCCCAAGAGTGCTGCGCAACTTCGGTTAGCATGGCCCGGAGTGCTTCGCAAAAATTTATATTAGCTTAGCCCAAGAGTGCTGCGCAACTTCGGTTAGCATGGCCCGGAGCGCTTCGCAAAAATTTATATTAGCTTGGCCCAAGAGTGCTGCGCAACTTCGGTTAGCATGGCCCGGAGCGCTTCGCAAAAATTTATATCAGCTTAGCCCAAGAGTGCTGCGCAACTTCGGTTAGCATGGCCCGGAGCGCTTCGTAAAAATTTATATCAGCTTAGCCCAAGAGTGCTGCGCAACTTCGGTTAGCATGGCCCGGAGCGCTTCGCAAAAATTTATATTAGCTTGGCCCAAGAGTGCTGCACAACTTCGGTTAGCATGGCCCGGAGCGCTTCGCAGAAATTTATATTTGCTTAGCCCAAGAGTGCTGCACAACTTCGGTTAGCATGGCCCAGAGCGCTTCGCATAAATTTATATTAGCTTAGCCCAAGAGTGCTGCGCAACTTCGGTTAGCATGGCCCGGAGCGCTTCGCAACAGTATGCGGATCAATGGGGTAATATTGCACAATTAAGCTTTTACTTTATAAACATTGATCCGGGTCTTGGGGGCTCTTATTTGAATAGTTTGTAGCTGCAATCCTAAGACCTGGCTTCTATGCCGCCAGTATAATTCTTGCCTATCTTGCTTAAACTCGATGTGACTCACACTTATATGGCATGTTTGTTCTCCTGTAATCTCAATCAGTTATGATGCCCATGGGGACTTAACTGACCTTGTTTTACAGAGTGAGTACAGCACTGATAATCCATGCGAAAGCCGGCTTACAGTTAAAGGTTTGCAAAAGGGCCATCTAAACCATTGACATATTGCAGAGGTAAACATGTATGAGAGCTTGTTATATCTCGTGCAAATTCGCAAGGTTTGCACACAAGAATATAGTTTCAAGAATAATTGTTCATATGTTATTCATTTGTTGCAAACCCATCAGGTTATATAATATTATCTCACGTACAGGGAGAATTATATGCAGGATCAATCTTTGTAATCATATATTTACAGGATCGATTTCTATAACTCACATTTGCAGGACCTATCTCAGTAACCCGGTGGCATAAACTGGCTTATCAAGCTTAATATCTGGCTGGCGATTCCAAAAAAGGAAATTGTACGGAGTGCTACTAGCAACTCGCGCGGATCAAGCTTTTTGCAGTTATCCTACAAGACCAATTGCCTGCGTAAAGGCTGCAATTGAGCGTTTCATCAGATCAGATCATAGTTTACATATTTTATCGGGTCTGACCAGAGCTAAGATTTTAGAATTGGCCGACTTGCCTGGCAAAGGTTGCAATTACCTGCGCACCGGCTCATCAAGTGAAGTATCTTTTATCTTTGAAAAGATTCATGCAAATGACCAGGAGTTCAGGACTACGTGAATTTATCCCCAGCAAGAGAAGAAAGTAATGCCGGGTACTACTGCAACTAGGCTAATCAAATCTTCAGAGTCAAGATATTTTCAGAGGTCTAGCAGGAGTTGGGATTCCGAAGCCTGCTAACTCGCCAAACCGCCACAAGATGCACGCAAATACTGGATTCGTCAAGTAAATAAAAAGGTTTATTCGGTGATTCGGAAAGACAATGTGGTGAACTAAAAGGAAATCTGGACTTGAATTAATCATGCTACAGCAACTTTTGCAGTACCAGTCGGATATGCATGCATGGTTGATTACAGAAAGAAGAGAAAAAGCTGCCGGCTCCCGAAAATTGTGCACGTTAGAGAATCATCAGGTGAAGTTGAGAGGCCGGTTTTCAAAATCTGTGCATATCCGGCTCAGAAATTATCATAAGATTCAAGAAGAGGAGGAAAATAAAAATAAGCCAGATGTTACTATTGTTGGCGCGAGTCAAAGCTGCAATGAAGAAACAAGAAGCTGGAAAGTCTGATCGCCACATTCGTCTTCATACCGGGTCAAGGGTACAAGATGATTACATGCATGTCGTGCATGAGAGAGTAAAAAAAAAAAAAGGAAATCCGGGTGCTGCTGCTAACAAAAATCATTGACGACCCGGCTGTTGGCCGGCTTTGAGCAAAAAATATTGACCTGACAGTGGCCGGCTCCATTCATTTCAAGACCATCGAAGAGTTGCTATATTTTAATCAGATATTATGATTGTGCCACTAGAGATAATTCTTGACCGGAGCTATAGTGTTCGAAGTTGTGTGAGTCCCGGGTCTTCGCAGGCATATAATCCGGCACTTGGCGGCTACACGCTTTAAAGCTAAAAGAAATCGAAGTATTTGATAAGCAAGAAAGTCCCAGGTCGCTGTAGGCACGCAACCCGGCACTTGGGGGCTACAGTATTTGGTACATGAGAAAAAAATGAATTTATATTTTTGAAAGGCAGTTAAGCTGAAGGTATTTGTGGCAGGTCTTCAAAACTTGGATCTGGAAAGAGAACTTCCATGAGAGTAGGCTCAATCAAGTCTGAATCATTGAAACCTGGAGGCATATGAACCCAGGAAGAAACATGATTTATGGGATGTTATTCAGATAAACCTGGAGGCGTATGAACCCAGGAAGAAAAATATGATGATAAAATGGACCGCAAAAATGAGTTGGTCTAACAAGTATAACCGGGTTTTATCCTTTTATATATTATTTGTCTTATTTCAGGAGTTTAACCTGGATGATCGAGCTTGCTGCTTCACCTAAAACATGATGCCTAAAATCAAGATCATGAAGGAGAACAAGACCAGCTCGAATCCAGCTTAAACTTGGGGGCTACTGTTGGGGGAAAGATAACCTGGTACCCTAAGGAAGAAGAAAGTATGACCAGCCAGAAGCGAGACCCGGCCAGGAGGAAAAGCTTGGTCTGGAAAGACCCGGCCAGGAGGAAAAGCCTGGTCTGGAAAGACCCGGCCAGGAGGAAAAGCCTGGTCTCGAAGGAGACCTAGATTAGGACTCTTAATATGGTATGACCCAGTTTTTACCTTGTACGACCAGGAGACCAGCCGCCCATATAAGCAGGCTCCTAGGTCGTAGAGACTAAGAGATTTCGAGTAGAAACCCTAAATTCCAGGTCTCGGCGAGAGTCAGCCCGAGCCAAATTCCAGGTCTCGGCGATATTTGTAACCCAAGATTTGGGGTCTCGGCGACATTGCAGTCCGGGCCTCTAGGTCGATCGCTAATAAGATCCCAGCTGGAAGTAAGCTATTATCTCCAATGGAGAGGCCGAACCAGGATAATCCTTGTGTCCAAGAAGAGATCTAAGAACCCTAGCCATATCGTTTGATATTGAGCATCCAGTGTAATCCCAGAGTTGAGTTATTGTATCAAGATCGGAGACTCGGCGACTTTGATTGCCGGCTACCAGATCGAATTGCATCATGTTTTCCTCTGAGCTAAACCCTCTCCCAAACGCCTGTGTCGTCTCGCCCCAAGATCAGTTACCCCCGGTAACATCTGCCGTGATTATCCCACGACAATGACCAAGAGTCCAAGATCAACCTTGGGTCATAAAAAAGCAGTGTTTCTCCGCCTCAAGAGGCGAACATCGACCTATGGATGCCTACCACTTATGGGACGAACCAAACCAGATACACTCATCAACACACCATAGATGCTAACACATGAAGCACATGAGCCTTTCATTACATTATCACCATCAAGACTATATATACCAAATCAATTCACCAATCCAATTACTCCTTTTGGAGGACCTCTATTGGCGGTAAAAAGCGGAGGGATCATGCTACTGGAAGGTTGGAGCATTCACCATCCTGAACTAGTATAGAGAACTAACTCATATATGTATGAAACCGATGCAGTTACCGTCACCCGACAGAACTTATTTTGCATGTGGGATCTGTGTGATGACGTCCTCTGGTAGTAGTAAGAGGGAAGCTAGAGTCGAGGGATGGGTGATTCTAGGGTATGATCCATCTAATGAGCCCAACACCGGTTGTACCCAGTTCGCTATTCATTATTTGTGCGGTGTACTTAGATTCTTATCGCACTAGTTTTATTGAGGCAGTGTGGTGTCACTAGACTTATTTTTCCATACCTCTCAAACGGATAAAAATGTTCCTCATACTTTTTATTTCATCTGTAAGAGATATTTATGTGATGGTGTGTTCCATAACTCGGTTCCTCACTACTTGTCGGACCTTGTCGTGTAGGGTTGGATCACCTTAAAAATGTAATTATGTCATTACAAAAAATTATGTAACAAACGCCAATAAGTAGAAATGGAGTGTAAATCGTAGTAGGAACGAAAATACCATACTGCATCAAGATATAATCCATGCCCATCCAAATTAGATTTTCCTAGGACTACATATTTCTCTATTTAGAATAGTATATTACGATAATTTATTCGATAAATGTGCTTGGTGAATATTAATTATGCTCCATATATAGGTCGTATGACGACGGTCAAAGTCCCTATCGTTGTAACCATGTGAAGCTCTATATTTGGAAGGAAATTAATACCTGCCTAATATTTGGTAGTGCCATAATGACGTAGTTATCTCTTTTGAATGTTGACGGCTATATATTCTTTATTCCCTCTGAGATCATAATCATAACACAAGACTCCTGTACTTTTTTCACTTACCTAGTGATTGTTTGGAAGACTACTGCCAAATTCGACGGTATTCCCACGAAATATATCATCCAATATTTTGTTACATATTCATTTTACTCTAGTTATGATCCATAACGTCTAAAGTTGAGCACGGGTGCTTCGGGACATGTAGCATCCCACGTGTTCTTGGAAAGAATGTCAGATCCACAATAGAGTGAGTGGCACGTGGACGAACAAAGTAGTGTCCCACGTGTTTGTAGGTTATGTAGTATCTTGCTATAAAGAAGTTTTTAATGGTAAAACATATGGCATAGATCTTATAGCATTAGTGCACATATAATAGGTCTATTTGTGAATAGTATGTTTCCACTCTAATCTCTTTGCACGAATCACATCATTTGATTGTTTATGGCATATATCAATATGTTATTACGTAGTATTTTTTTAGTTCCATATTTTTTGAAAATCATTGACTAGCATAGTTTGTCCCCTTCGTATGGTATGGTAATGTTCTTAATCGGCGCTGTACTGTGGCTATTGTGGAGACTATTCACAGAAAAAAAATACTTTTTTTCCCCCACGATTTTTTTAGATGATTAAATCCAACATTTCTTTATGCGATGTATAAGAAAAATTAATGTGTATATAGTACATAGTACACATCAGGTAGGATCTACTTTTTTTTTCTACGATGGGACAGATCTGCTGTTGAACTCATACAGATTTAAAAGCCTTGTTTTTCTAGTTGTTGGGAGGGGTTGGCAATTTGAGATGTTGGTGTTAATTAGCTAGCCAACGTTATACCTTAATTATCTGCAGAGATATTGGTGTTAGATAGATCTTGGGTAAATAAAAAAGAGTGCAGCGGAGGTCAGGTACAATGGTTTTTGAAACTAATGAGCCAATCAGCAGCATATAACATGAAAATATTATGAAAGAGTCAAGAAATATGTCAGTATATCTTTTTTCGAGTAATGACTTATAATTCATTAGATCTCCATTAAATAGATAAGATCTACCGTCCCTACACCTGAGTCCGAACAGTTACTGTAGGTGAAGAAAAATCCAAACTGCTATTTTTGGTTGTACATAAGGAAATAAACATAGTAGTAGTAAAATAATTTTAGGGTAATTTTTTGGGCAAGAGGCTTCTCCAGAAGAGTCTATATGGTGTTTTTGACAGAGATCACCATGGACGGAGAGTCGTCGCAGCAGAACAATGGTGTGCACCCTGAGCCTGACCTCGCCATCGCAAGCCCTGTTGACTACAACCTGATATTTAACGACCTTGGTGCTGAGTATGAGTTGGATATGATGCTTGGACTTGGAGCGAACCCTAGCATGGGCCACACATGTGATGATAACGCAGCAGCTGCCGAGCAAGACCACAACGGCGGAGAGACCCAGAGTGACCAGAGGACGGTGGTGATGAGTCTTAACAGGAAGCGTCGCGGTAGAGAGCAGATCCAACAACTTGAAGAGTATGCAATGCATTATTAATTCATCTATTTCTTTTTATTGAAGAAGATGCAGGTGTACTGATCCATTGACACTAACGTGATGTGTATTGTGTAGTGTGTTCCGGGAAAACCGGCATCCAGATGAAAGAGAACGTTCCGACCTCGGCAAGAGGGTTGGCCTGAGTGCACTGCAGGTCAAGTTCTGGTTCCAAAACCGACGCTGCGCCCAAAAGGTAGATAGATACCATCCCCTTCCCCCGTGAAATAGTACTCCATCCGTTTCAAAATAATTATCTCAACTGGAATGAGTGCAGACCAAGGACGTGAGGCAGCAGAAGAATGAGTTTGAAACAGAGAATGAGGCGCTACAAGCTGAACACCGAGCCCTCAGGTTGGCAACACAGAACAATACTTGCCTCACCTGCCGAGAGCCGACCGTGCGAGATTCTGAAACCCGGCGGCACCTGCTCTCCGAGAATGCGGCTCTCAAGGACGAGCTCCAGCGTGCAACCGCATTCCTTAACACGGTTTCCGGTGGAAGGGCACAAGTAACGCCAATCGCCGCCATGCCTTCTGGCTTCCATGGCCCTGCAACCAACCACAACATCGTCGTCTGTACCGGTACCGGCAAGGCCCTGGCGACTGACCATGGACTCCCGCCGCCATATCACCGAGCTCACGCGTATCCACTTATGCAAGCCAACAAGGTCTTTGCGCGCAGTCAGCGTGACACGGATACCATGGTGGCCGACATTGCTGCCAGCGCTTTACAAGAATTCTGGGCACTTGTGCGCGCGGGCAAGCAGATGTGGCAGCCCACTCCTGATGCCGGCGAGGTGCTCAACTTGCACAAGTACGCCGAGATTATGTTCCCAAGTATCTTTGGGCCCTACCGGATGGGGTCTCTTGTGGATGGAACTAGGAAGACTAGCGACGTAATGTGCACCGCCGATAACCTCGTCGGCATCCTTATGGACGCGGTACAGATCAACCCGTCTCCGACCTCCATCCATTCAACCATTTTAGTAAAACTTCTCAAACTTCCCATATATAGGTACGATAAATGCCATCTCTTACGAATTTTATGCAGGCTCGCTGGTCCGAGATGTTCCCGGGCATCGTGGCGAGCGCCGCCGTCAGCCGCGTCATCACTCCCACTGCTTCGCAACAACATGGAATGATTAAGCTGGTGAGAACCAATGCTTTACCTGCTGTTTCAACACGTAGGCCATGTACTACTATGTTTAGCTGCGCTTCTTCCGGATATAAATATATATGATGCACACGCAGATGGATGCAGAGCTGAGGGTGTTGTCACCGCGGGTGCCCGTAGGCAAGATCAAGTTCGTGAGGCAATGCCAGGAGAAGCATCCTGGCAAATGGGTCGTGGTGGATGTGTCCGTTGATGGAATTCTCGGGGAGGACGGCGGCGATGTGCCATCAGCAAACACGGGCAGCAGGCTTCTGCCCAGTGGCTGCCTTATTGAGGACATAAACAATAGCTTCTGCAAGGTATATGCTCTGTCTCTATAGCTACATACTTCAGCATGTGCATCATCTGGATATATAGATGCCGGCTTACAAAGTAGTAGTATTTGGTCAAATTGCTCAGTGAATCTTTGTTCGTAAACAATTCATCTTATCTTTGTTCTTTGACATCTAAGATATGAAAAACTACTTATTTTTTGTGGAATCCTTAGGCATGTTGTCATGCATGATAAATATTTTCATAGCCCAAGTTCATTATAATTTCAAACTATATGCCAAAGTTAGCATATCTGATACCATGCTGATGTGTAAAGAACAACTATATAATATATTTACAATATGAATGCAAGGTGTATAGTATTAAAGCTAGAAAATTGTGACAATGGCAATTGTGTTGAATCGAGAAAGTGGCAATTGAGCTCTCATGTACCTACACCTTATATCTCTCATGTCCACTTTTGGGTTAGAAGGGGATTGGCGAATAATATGTTTGCAATATGAAATTTTGAATTCATTGAACGTTATGTACTATTCCTTTTTTTAATGAAACTATGTAGATGTTTCTGGTAGGAGCCAAAGAAAATATAAAATTCCTTCCTCCGCCCCATAATAAATTTCGCTAAAATGGTTGCGTTTAAACGTATTTTAGTGGTAGATACATCAATTTTAGTGACAACTATTATGGGACAAGAGAGTACGTAGGTCTAAGTTGTGAGATGTTTTGAACTACGAAGTCGATTGATCAAGGGCCAGTTTGGATATATTTATACCAACTATAGAAAACACTACCAAAATGGATGTTTTTATAATAGTTACTTGCCTATATAGTATATACCAAAACATAAAAAATGCTACCATCTATACGTAGCTTCTGTATTGAATACCATTTTACTATATTTATTTGATTTGTTTTCTGTTACCACAGGGGCGATAATTTTACCGGCACACTATATTCTCGTTGCCTGTTTGTAAAATTATAATTTGGAATAGCATGCATAGTATATTATTTGTAATGGTTGACTATTATTAATTGAACTTGTTTGTTATCTCTAATTTCAAACTTAAGATTGTAACCTACCAAAAAAAATTGTAGTACAACATAACAGTTTGTACTATACATATTGCACTTTCTTTGTATTTCATGGTTTGTCCTTGTAGGGATTTTATAAAATTTACAAGAAAAGGTGTGAAAAAGATTCTTTACTACCTAGTTTTCATGACAACGATTTGCAACAAATAATTCATGTTCAATGCCATAAAATGTATAGGTGGAAAAACATGAATTAGCAATCTGATTATTTCCGTGTTTACAAACATGCATGGATGGCATTATTATTTACGTTATTTTCTTGAACTCGTTATTGTTTATTTTCTAACTTATAAAAATTGAGAAGTCCATACTAACCCTACAAGATCGAAAATACCATTTTATTACATCCCAAGAGGTAATAGTAGACCCAATTCGAAAGTTAATGGCTTATATTTGTTGGGAGTATCTTAATATTTCAACTAGTTTGCTATCGCATTAAGGCTAAGCATAAGGATTGTCCGAGTGAATGGATTCGGTCTAATCTTCCTCCAGACGTTTGATTATTTACTATGTTAGAAAAAAACGGGAATTGGTTAGATTTTATTTATATTTTTTGTGTAACTTTGTACATATGATTATTAATGAAAATATACAATAGAACGATTGTTAAAGGGGAATTTATAGCACATTTTTTTTAGAATAATTTACTGCAAAGTTAAATAATGTTTTTATTTCAAGTGATACTTCTACCATCATTTTGGTTACATGGCTCTTTGACTTACTATGCATGATCACCAAAGTTGCATTCAACTATGAGTTCAATCATTCTGTAATAAAGCGCATTCCCTTTGTTTTTTAAAAAAGCCGCATTTCCTCGTAACTTACGTAATAACAAATGTGAACCACATAAATGATTGCCATATGCTAAGATCAACGGATGTTCCTTTTCACATCATTTACATTTTTCCAGGTCACATGGATGGTGAACATGGAGTACGAGGAGAGCAGTGTGTCAGTGATGTACCATCCACTCCTCCGCTCCGGCCAGGGACTCGGCGCGAGCCGCTGGCTCGCATCCCTCCAGAGGCAATGCGAGTACCTTGGCATCCTACATTCCTACCGTGCTCCCAGTGAGTCATCGTCGTCAACCGGAGACTAAACAAGAACTCTTATATATAATCTCTGGCTTCCTAAATCATAATTGTGCTTCTGGAGTAGCTGCTATATCGCACGATGGGAGGAAGAACATCTTTGAGGTAGCACAGCGGATGACAAGGAGCTTCTACGATGCCATGTGCGGCCCGGGGGCCCAGCCATGGAGAAGCGACAACTCATGGCGTGTGGGCTGTGGCATAGGCTCCGAGAGGTTTGAGGTGGTTGCGCGTGTTGTGGCTTTCCCTGCCGGTGGCGCCGCGCCTGGCTTTCTTGTGCTGAGCACCACAACCACGGTATGGCTCCCCGGCATACCGGCGCAACACGTGTTCGACTATGTCTGCGATGAAAATCGCCGCCACGAGTGGGACAGCCTTGCCAACGGTGCACCCGTTCTCCAGGAGGGCTATTTTGGTACTGGACAGCTCCCTGGCAACGCCATCTCTGTCCTCCGCGTCTTTGTAAGTGTAGTTGTTGTTAATTGTTTTTTTTATAAGTGTTCTTGTGTCCCAAATCTTTAATGGTCCTCAATATTTCATCTTATTTTTGTAGGCTTCTGGCAAGCTGATCCTGCAGGAGGCGCGTACCGACGCATCATGCATGGTGCTGGCATATGCTACACTGGATGATCAATCCATGAAGCATGCCATGAGTAATGGCGGCCCCTCCTCCATCTATCTCCTTCCGTCCGGGGTGGTCGTCCTCCCTGATGGCCACAGCGAGCCGCTAGTGCATCCCGTTTCTGCTGCGTGCTCCTCCAGCAGCACTACCACCGGTCACAGGAGCAACACCGGATCCTTTGTATGTGTCATGTACCAGACTTTGCTGAGTGGACAACCCCTACAGAAGCCCTCCTTAGAGGCCATCGACAACGCTGGGAACCTGCTCTGTCGTGTCGTCAGGAAGATCAAGGATGCCGTCCATGCCAACAACGTTGTCGATGCCTGATGCGCCATCTACAGTTTGAGATTGCGGACTACATTATGCACCATTCACTTTCAGTTTATATATTTATATCTAGCTATCTTTCTGAATGATATTAGCCTTGAAACTCCTTCATATATCTGTTTCCCATCATTTAAGGACTATTTTTTAAGTTCCAACCATAGTTTACTTGAACAAAGTCTTCTAATATATACTGCATTTTGATAATTGTCTAGAGTTCGAATCCACTTCCAAGATATGGTTTGTTGGTAATTGTTCGGAACCCACTTCCCGCGTGGACCTTATGCACTATTTGCCATAAGCGTGGCAAGGGTATCTCGCTACGGGAGGCACGATCTTTGTCGTGTGCCAAGTAGTTTGGGGCTGTGCTTCGGTGTCTCCCCCTTGACCAATTTGGTGGAAGGGCATAATCGACATTTTATAGGGTTGTGCTTCGGTGTCTCCCCCTTGACCAATATGGTGGAAAGGCATGATCGACATTTTATATTAATTTTTTTTTGTTCTAATACGGTGTACCATCCACCCTCGTATACAGATTTATTATATACAGTACGCATATCCAAACTATAAATTGTCCATCCACCGCTCCTAATCACGTACGAGGCAACGACGTGCCCACAACAACATATAAATTTTGTGAGAATACTTATACACAAAATTCGTAATTAAAAAAATCATGACGGGTTCATACAGAGCCGCGTATGCCTTAATACGAGATCGCTCCATACCCTTTCGTTAACATGGACGGATGTGAATAATTAAGTCGTATTAAGGCGTACGCGGCTCTATATAAACCCGTCATGATTTTTTTAATAACGAATTTTGTGTATAAGTATTCGCACAAAATTTATATGTTGATGTGGGCAGGTCGTTGCCTCGTACGTGATTATGAGCGGTGGTGGACATTTTATAGTTTTGATATGCGTACTGTACATAATAAATCTATATAAGAGCGTGGATGGTACACCGTATTAGAACAAAAAATATTATTTTAATATTAAATGTCAATCATGCCCTTCCACCAAATTGGTCAAGGGGGAGACACCGAAGCACAGCCCTGACTACTAAGGAATCCGGATTCCACTACCAAATGATAACAGAAGGGACTGCCTATTTCTAAGTCATCTATTTTTTATTTCGCGAGCAGTCGTATTTTTTAACCTATCGTTCAACGACACGTGGACAGATGTGACTATTGTCGTAGGATGGGAAAGACAGATGCCATGGGATGGCTAATGAGTTGGGGCCTATGGACGCTGTAAGTATCCGGGAAGGGATCGCACGTCGAGTAGACGCGCACGAAAAACACTGCAAATACCTCGATCTACCCAGGTTCGGGGCCCTCGTGTGGAGGTAACACCCCTACTCCTGCCTATCTCTCTGTATATGTGATGTACGAGTAGCCATAGTACAAATCAGGCCTTCAACTGAGTAGCCACTCTCTTGCTCTCTCTACGTCTACTGCTAGCTCTCGCTAAATGTTTTCAGGGACAACCTCCCTCGCGCAGGAGGGGGCTGGGTGCCGTGAGTAGCCACTCTCTTGCTCTCTCTACCTCTAGTGCTAGCTCTCGCAATAAATGCTCTCAGGGCCAACCTCCCTCGCGCAGGAGGGGGCTGGGTGCCTTATATACTGGTACCCAGCCGAGTAAATAAAGATTAAAAGGTACAAGGATGGGACGTCCCTACTGTGATGCAGAGCACGCCTCCGGGTTCCCGCTGACGCCATGGCGAGAAGTCGTCGCGCCGTCCGGCTGACAGGACTTGTCCATCCTGTCAGTCTTATAGAGTAGGCCGCCCGACACGTCATGTCCCCTCTGCCAGTGACAAGACGTGACAGGCGCCTACCCTCACTATGTCCACGTCGTAGCGCGGATAATCACATACCTAGTAAGTTGAACCGCACGGTTGTACGGCTGCGGGATACGCGGGATCTCGTCAGAACGGCTCCATTGACTTCTTGCCCGAGTAGGATTGCAGTCCATCTATCCGGACCACTTGTTCTCTACTCGGACGATTATGATCTTCCTTATTATCTTCTCCTGGCCTTCAGTACTTATCACCGAGTAGAGTCTACCGGGTACCGGATACCCGAGTAGCCGCCTACTCGGCCAATAGTACTTTGACCTTTGCTTTGTCACCTGCCTTACCCCTACTCGGGGGTAGCCCCCCGACATTAGTCCCTGAAGCTGGTAGAGTCCAGCGAACTTGTTCGTTGGGCCCTGCCAGCTTAAACCAATTTGCCTTTGTGAAGGAGGGAGGCCGAGTTGCTCCTCAACTCGGACCTATAACTCCTACTAGAACTTCTCCAACTGTAGTTATAGGAGAAATCCTCTTGGAGCCGAGTAGAGCACCATCTGCACAGTGCTGTCGAGTACTTTACACTTAGCAAAATTTTCAACACGATCCCGCTCTGTCCAGATCAAATCCATCTTCTCGTGTCCATGTGGGGCACGTGTCACACGCCCACGCCCCCGACGCCTCGGTTCTAGTGCTGCAGCAGGCCACACGCCTGTCATTGCACCCGGGGCCCACAGCCCGTTAGGTCACCTCAGGCGGGTACTCAAGAGACAACGACCCACGTCGTGGGATTAACTGCGCCCGTTACGCGCGTGGATTGCGCTGTGTGCGTTTCTAACGGGTAGTTAATCCACGCCGCACGATCTCAGGCCACGATCGATCCCGCTGGTAACTGCAACTCGCGGAGGGATAAATAGCCCCGCGCCCCCTTCGTCTTCTCTTTCCTGCTCACTTTCCCAATCTCACTCCCTCTCTGCCTCCGTCTCCGCCGTCAAGCACAGCGCCGCCGCGAGCACGCAATGCGCCACCGCTCCACACGCAGAGAGAGAGAGAGAGAGAGAGAGAGAGATACACCTCGCTCGCCACCGTCTTCTTCGTCCACTTCGACCTCGACGAGCGTCCGCAACTCCTCCATCACTCGCGCCGTCATGGACCTCGAGAACGCCACCGCGGATGAGCACGAGGAGGATATGGCGCCGGCCCGAGCCGGTTGGGAGGGCTCGGATGTCACCGCCGTTGATTGCTAGTGTCTGGTGAACACCCGCCGAGTCCCTCCCGGCGTAATTTGTCGCCCTTCCGGCGACGAGCTCGTCCCGGCACCGGAAGACGGTGAGTATGTCGTCTTCCTGTCTCACTTCAAACATGGCCTAGGCCTCCCCATCTCCAAGTTCTTTTCGTACTTTCTCCGCCACTTTGGCCTCCAGCCGCATCACCTTCCTCCAAATGCCATTGTCATGCTATCCACCCACGCCACTGTCTGTGAAGCCTTCATGGGCGTCTACCCAACAGTCCAGACTTGGGTCTGCTACTTCTTCCTTCGCCAGCAGAGCGTTCCAAACCCCGGCAATCCTCTTGTTCCTCGCGTGATGACCCAGACGGGTAGCACAATGATGCTGCAGCGTGCCACCGGGCACCACCTGCGGGTTCTCGGATTGGAGACCATGCGCAAGTGGCAGCGCGGCTTCCTGTACGTGAAGAACGTTCCTCCCAAAGCAGGAAAACCCACTGAAGACCGAATCGGGCTCCCCAAGTTCCAGAACGCGCTACCCACTGGACAGAACTGGGGGTATAATCCCAAGAATACGGTGCCTGATGTCGTCCAGGTAGAGAAGCGCCTGACGCAGATGGTTTAGCAAGGACTCATGCAGGACGACCCGATTGCCTGCTGAATATCACGCCGAGTGCTCCCGCTCCAAGACCGAGCACACAAAATGTGCTATATGGGAGGCCCTCGGGATTGCACTCGGACCACGACCTTTGAGCTCAGCAAGGAAGAGGTGGCCATCTGGGCCAAGTCCGTCATGCGGACCACCCTCACCGAGAACTGGGCATACGGCTTTGTGCCGTATAGCCGCACCAAGCGCATACCGCAGGTGAGTCTCCTTCTCTATACGCTTACTGTTTGTATTTGACACTGAGTAGAATTCCTCTTGGCCTTGTATGCTGTCTGCTTGCACTCTATGCCGAATAGATTGTCTCTTAGGCTTATATGCTTTATGCTTGCACGCTACACCGAGTAGGGTCTCCTGGTTAACACTTAGCTTGACATGCTTTATGTTTGCATGCTGCGCCAAATAGATTCCCTCTTTATATATTTTTCCTTAGAATTTTTAGCTTCTTGTGCTTAGTGTTTGCACGCTAACCGAGTAGAAAGGCTTCTTATTTGCCTCCTCTGGTCCTTAGCTTTTTACGCTTTTTGTTTGCACGCTAGACCGAGTAGGGTCCCTACTCTGCTGGAAACCAACTTACTTATGCTTTATGTTTGCATTACCAGCACATCAACCGCCAGAGGTCAGAGGACCAACCTAACTTCGAGGGTAACTGGGAGGAGGACAGGAAGGAGGATGGCGCCACAGCGTACGACATCCAAGACACCCTCTGCATCCCTCGTGCCGGCCAGGAAGGTAAGTCCCGCGTTGACGCCTCTATTCGGGACTGTCAGAGGATGATGAAGGTGACCGGGTTCACCTCTCCGCTTGTCTGTAGTACACTTGGCTCCTCCTCTTTTCCCTATTATGAATCATTCCTTTTTCTCTGCAGAGGAACCTGCACCGGAGGAGGGAGAAGAACCAGTGGACGCGGTTCCCGTGTCCGTGGCCGCTCCCACCACTCGGAAGAGGACGGGCAGTAGTGCGCAGGCTCCTCCTCCCAAGAAACAGAAGAAGAAGCCGGGAAACAAACCGCCGGCCAGCAAGCCCATCCGCAAGAGACGTGCCCCCACCAGCGATGGGTAAGTATTTCCGAGTAGGCCTTATTTCTTTGGTGTTTTTCTTCCTTGTTCCCTTCTCTGCGTTCCTTCTGACCTTGTTTTTCCTTTGCATGTTTCTTTTCAGCGAGGCACTTGATGCCGATGCCACCACTGCACCACCTCCTAAGAAGAAGCAAGCCCCGCCCCGAGAACTGCTCGTGGAGCTCTCGGATGATGATGAACACCAGTAACCGGAGGGTAGGACGCGTGCGTCCTCCCAGTTAAATAAGAGCAAGACCTTGGCGCCGAGAACACTGGCGTCGGGAACGATACTGAACGGGCCTCCGAGCAGCCGTAACCTGAAGCGCAGCCGGCTGCTCAAGACGCCATCAACACTGAGAGCACTCCAACTCCTCCAGCTGCATCAGCTGGGGAGACCACTGAGCGTGCTGCCGAGCAGCAGCAGGATAACACAGCCGTGTAACGGCCAGATGCTGCTGCCGAGCAGCAGTCAAAAGACAACGCTCCAGAGCAGCCTGACCCCGCTGCCGCGCAGCGGGTAGAAGATAACGCTGCAGAGAAGCTGGACCCCGCTGCCGAGCAGCGGGTAGAAGACCCTGTGGTGGATCCACCACGCCAAGATGCCGTGCGGCTAGATGCCGCACCGGCTAGCCAGCCGCAAGCGCCACCAACCCAGCAGGGGCCTCCACCAACCAAACAAGTACCACCTCCTTCTCAGCAAGTACCTCCGCCAGTCCGCCAATTACCTCCACCTTCTCAGCAAACTCCCACGCCCAGCACCAAGAAGCCCGCCAAGACAGCTGTTGTGCCAACTCGGCAGCAGCCAAAGCGTGGCGCTGCGCAGGCTGGGCAGCAGCTGCTGCCCTTCAAGCCAACCGGACCCCAGCCTGCCGGACCCCCGCAGCCGGGCGCGCCGCAAGACGGACAGGCTGGGCAGCCGGCCCGGAACCCCAAGTGGGCCTTGAACCAGAAGAGGAAACATCCCAACCCCAACGTCACGCTGGTCCCAGCCAACGTCACCTTCGGTCCTGTGGAGGAGCAGGATGCCGGCGCGAGTCCCAGCGAGAAGGAGACCGAGCCCGACTTTCCAGAATACTAGAAGCAGTTCCAGGAGCGCCACACGATCCATATGGTGCAGGAAGAGGAGCGGATACTCACGCTGAGAGAGCGAAGGGCCGTGACCCATTCCAAATCAAAGGGGAAGAAAGACTCCCTCGTTATCAAGGAATTCTCTTCCCGCCAGGAAGACGACGAGGTGCTTCCCGAAGAGGGCATTGTGGCTATCTTGGACCGAGTAGGCCACATCGAGAAGGTCTGGGACAGAAAGGTACTCGGCCATGCCTCCTGGGACGGTGTTGAGTTGGGCAAGCTTGACAACTATCGGACCGAGTGGAACAAGGCCGACATCGGTCCTGTTGGCATGGTTGTAGCTACTCCCAGCAGCACTCTGGCCAGCAAGCTGTTTGTCTTGCGCAAAAACATTGAGGATATCGAGCAAAGCTATGAGGTAAGTGTTGTTCTTCTTTCTGAATTTCCCGAGTTGCCAGTTGTTTTTCCTCTTTTTCTTTTTCTTCTCTTAGCCATTACCCCAGTCCCCGAGATTTGGGCCGAGTAGGTGAAACTCAACCGAGTTGATATCTACTCGGGCCAAATCTTCCAAAACTCATAATTTCTCCTTCTTTTCTGCAGGATAGCGTCCAGGAAAGGACTAAGATTTTCTGGTAGCTTCTCTGGTCCCACCGCCAACTCAGAGACCGGAATAGGGTTCTGGAATCTGACAAGAGCGACAAGGACGCTCTAGAGAAGAGCGCCCTGGACCGCACCCTCAATCTTTCTGCTATTGAAAGTAAGCTTTTAGCATTTTGGTTTGTGCGTTTTGTACTTACGCCCGTTTTTTCTTTTTTTCTCAACTGTCGTCTTCTCTGTAGGCGAGCTCAAGGCCCTGGTGGAAAAGCACCAGGATTGCAAAGTTATGTCTGCCTCTGCGCGGAGTAAAATCTCTTCTCTGGAAGGTGAGTACTATTTTTTCTTTTCTGTATCTGCCTTCTCTCATTTGGCTACTCTGCTAATGAGAGATGTTCTTCCCGCAGAAGAATACAAGAACTTCTGGGAGCAGCATTTGCAATGTCTCACTCCTGCTGAGGCACATAAGCAAGTGCAGGCCCGGGAAGTCAAGCTGGAGAAGGCGCGCGATGCCGAGAGGGTGGAGTTTGAGAAACTCCAGGTTGATCTTGCAAGCGCACTCCAAACTGCAATCAACTCTATCCGCGAGAAGCAAGATTTTGAGAAAGCATCTGCTGCCGAGAAATGGAAACTCGAGCTAGAAATCAAAACGCCGAAGGAAAGGAATCAAGCCCTCGAGGTCACAGTCAGCGAGTCGCGCCGCCTCCAGGATAAGAAAATCCGAGAATCGGATGATTGGAGGACCAAGCTGGGGGCCCTTGTGCTGGAAATGGAATGTGAGTTGCCGCTACCCTTTAGCTTGTTTGGCTTTTTCCTTTATGCCTTCTTATACTCACCCTCTCTTCTTCTTGTTCACTCTTTCTAATCCAAATCCGCATCTCCTGATCCAGATGTCTTCCCGGAACTTCGTTCTGCTGGTGAAACTGTTGTGGATAAAGCTAGGAAGGCTAGGGCAGCAGCTGGTGTGAGTGTTGATGATACCTCCAGTATCGAAGATCATCTCGTCAACCTCAAGACCCAAGTACGCTCCCTCAAAGGCTTGGGCACCTCCATGGTGTCCACTGCAATCAAGCTGCACAAACTGTTCTGGCCCGAAAAAGAGGTTCCGGAGACCTTCCGCGATATCGCAGCCAACCTGGACCACGTCAAGGTGGAGTTGAAGAGATGGCGTGCTTCCGCAGCTCGGGCAGGAGCTGACGAGCTCCTTCATTTCATCTTGTCATTGTACGAAAATCTAGATCTTGACAGGATTAGCACTCGCAGAAATGGTTCCAAGTGGACTGGACGTCCCGAGTGCATCTCACGCAGAAAGGAAGTGGCCTATGAGCTTGCCTCCTACGCTGACACCAGCTAATACATCGACGGCTCCACCGAGCCGGATACGGATGTTGAGGAAGAGGAGGATGAAGGAGAAGCTGAGTTCGAGGGAGATGCCAGCGAAGACCAAAGCTAGGATGATGAGGAAGCGGAGCAGGAAGGGTCCGAGCACGAAGAGGCCGAGCAAGGGGAGACCGAGCAGCGCGGCGCCACAGAGGACTCCAGGATGGGAGCCACCCCGGAGACTGAACAGTCGCAACCCGCCGCGTAGGGGGAGGCCGTCACCACCGAGATGGTGATTGACGACCCTGCTCCCGAGCTGGGCGCGACGGGGACTGCGACATCCGAGCTCTACCCTCTTCCCAGCGCTTCAGCCACTCAAGCCTCCAACTCCGCCTCGGACCCAATCTCCACTACTCCAACTTCTTCTACAGCCAAGCCAACCTCTACGACTGCGGCCTCCGAACCAGTGGCGCATACCAACACCAACTCGGATACCACTACCTCCAATGTTTCCTAAATTCCTGCAGTCTTTATCTAAAACACTTATCAAATCCCCGGGATGCCGGGTGCAAATGTAAGAAATACGTTTAAGTTCCTTGCTACTCAAGTTTATTTGGTTAACACTTAGCAACACTGGCTCAATGCCGGGTCGCGTTATTATGCAAGTCCCCGAGTTGCATTTTTCATTCACTTAGTATATTCGACTTTTCTCTTACCTGCCACTTATGGCTTTTTTGGTAGTCGAGTCACAAGATTTTCTAAACCAAGTTTCAGATACTTAGCCCCTTATAAAATTGCATGTTAACGCTGCCTACCACTTAGCCGAAAAGAGACACAGAAAAGTAAAGAACACCCTACTCGGTTGCTACACTCCTCTTTTCCTTAGCAAGTTTTCGTGTGCTTATTGACCTTTGGCTCGTTCTCTTGCTTGCCATGAAGCCGGGTTGCGGACAGCAGCAGAGTCGAAGTGTTGGCCCTTGGGTTTAAACACATTACTAGATATGCACACGAAATTCTAAGTGAACCAACCGAGTAGATAAAGTAAATCAGAGTAAAAATACACAGAACAAGTTTGGACAAGGGCAGTCCCCGAGTTCGAATTCGGAGTGCCGACTAGAACTTTAACTCAGTTGAGGAAATACATACAATGTTTGCTCACAAATGAAAACGGCGGAGTAGAGCTACATTCCAGGGAAGCTTGCATTCCTCTCCTGCTCTATCCGGTCTGTTCTTCTAGGGTTCCTGTGCATCAACTAGATAGTGGGCATCATTGTGTAGAGCCTTGCTCACAATGAAGGGCCCTTCCCACGGAGGGGATAGCTTATGCATCCCGGTTGTGCGCTGCACGAGCCTAAGAACCATGTCTCCTTCTCGGAAAACCCTTGGGTTTACTTTCCAGCTATGATAGCGCCTCAGACTCTGCTGATATATGGTTGAACGTGACAGAGTTAACTCTCTTGCTTCTTCTAGCAGGTCAACGTCATTTTCTCGAGCATCTCGGGCCTTTTTTCAGCATAGAGTGTTACCCTGGGTGAGTCATGCTCTAGGTCAGTGGGCAACACGGCCTCAGCTCCATATACCAGGAAGAATGGTGTGTATCCGGTTGATCGGTTAGGGGTAGTCCTTAGACTCCACAACACCGCCGGCAACTCGTCCAGCCAACAACCAGGGGCTCGCTGTAATGGCTGTAATGGCCCAGCGATTGGATTGTCCTGGATGAGCCCTTCTGCCACCAACTCGGTCAAGCTCTTCTCTACCTGGAGGACGTCTGGCACGGTCTTCTTTGGGTCGTATCCCCAGTTCTGCCCGGTGGGCAGCGCGTTCACAAACTTAGGGAGCCCTATCCGGTTTTCGGCGGGTTTTCCCTTCTCGGCGGGTACGTTCTTCACGTACAAGAAGCCGCGCTGCCACTTGCGCATGGTATCCAGCCCGAGTACTCTCGGGTGGTCTCCGGTGCGGCGCTGCAACATCATCGTGCTACCCGTTTGGGTCATCACGCGGGGGCGTCAGTGTTGCCAGGATCGGGATTTCTGCTTGCGGAGAAAGAAGTATTTCGTCCAGGTCTAGACCATCGGGTAGACGCCAAGGAAAGCTACACACGGTGGCGTGTGTGGAGAGCATAACGATGGCATTTGGTGGAATATGGTGAGGCTGAAGGCCGAAGTGGCGGAGGAAATCTGAGAAAAACTTGGAGATGGGAAGGCCGAAGCCGCGTTTGAAGTGGGAGAGGAATACCATGTACTCGTCCTTTTCTGGTGTCGGGACGATCTCGGTGCTAGGATGCCGGCAGACAACGCCGGGAGGTACGCGGCGGGTATTAACCATCCATTGGCAGTCCTCGGCGGTGACGTCCGAGCCCTCCCAGCCGGCTCGAGCG
The DNA here is from genome assembly GCA_028641055.1 of Alopecurus myosuroides. Lineage (NCBI taxonomy): Eukaryota > Viridiplantae > Streptophyta > Magnoliopsida > Poales > Poaceae > Alopecurus > Alopecurus myosuroides. The sequence continues at coordinate 243,066,609 of CM054060.1, read as the reverse complement.
GGAACCGCCTCGTCTCCGTGCGCCATGGAAGCAAGGTTGCGGCTGGAGAAGAAGGCTCGTGGAGGTTGAGGCTGACGGAGGTGCGTGGAGATGCGCTTCTCTCTCTCTTTGTGCGTGGGGCGGCGGCGCGTTTAGGTGCAGCGGCGCTGTGCTCGACGGCGGCGACAAAGGCGAAGGGAGCGCGATATTGGAAAAGGATCAGGATAGAGAAGAAGTGGGCGGCGCGGGGGTATTTATCTGTCCCCGCGAGCTGCCGTTATTGATGGATTAATCGTGGGCATTGATCGTGCGGCGTGGGTTAACTGCCCGTTAGAAACGCACACAACGCGAAACGCGCGCGTAACGGGCGCAGTTAATCCCACGTCCCAGATCGTGGGCTTTCGAGTACCGTTCGACGTGACCTAACGGGATGTGGGCCCTAGGTGCAGAGACATGCGCGTGGCCTGCAGCAGCACCGAGGCGTCGTGGTCACTGCTGCGTGGCACGTGCCCCGCAGCGACACGGGAAGTTGGATTTGGTCTGATCCAGCGGGATCGTGTTCAAAATTTCGCTAAGTCAAGTTACTCGGCAGCACAGTAGAGAGTGCTCTACTCGGCTTCGGAGGAATTCTTCCAATAATCACATGTGGAGAGATTCGAGTAAGAGATACAGGTCCGAGTTGAGGTGCAACTCGGCCTCTTTCCGTTATGAAAACAAATTTGGTTTAAGCTGGCAGGGCCCAACGAACAAGTTCGCTGGACTCTACCAGCTTCGGGGACTAATGTCGGGGGGCTACCCCTGAGTAGGGGTAAAGCAAGTATTGGAATGAAGGTCAAAGTGTTGTTGACCGGGTAGACGGCTACCCGGGTACCCACTACCCGGTAGGTTCTATCCGGACATATTCACTGAAGGCCAAGAGAATATATTGAAGAAGATTATACTCGACCGAATAGAGAAGTTGTGGTATGAGTAGAGGAGCTACTCGGGCCAGAAGTCAATGGAGCCGTTCTGACAGAGATCCCGCGTATCCTGCAGCCGTACCGGCGTGCGGTTCAACTTACTAGGTATGTGATCATCAGTGACGCGGCGTGGTGACAGAGAGGTGGGCACCTGTCTTGTCTTGTCACTGACAGGGGGGACAGGACAGGATGGGGGCCTACATTGTGAGGCTGACAGAGTGGACAGGACCTGTCAGCCGTACGGCGAGGCGGCTTCTCAGCGCGAGATCCCGGAAGCATGCCCTGCGTCACAGTGCTTAAGTCACATCAGATGTACTTTCTATTAGTTGTTTATTCGGCTGGGCACCAGTATATAAGGTGCCCTGCCCCTCCTGCGCGAACGACGTTGCCTCGGGTCGCATTTATTGCAAGAGACAGCACTAGAGATAGAGAGAACTGCCGAGTGGATACTCGGCTGAGAGACAAACATTGTATTGTGGCTACTCGGAAAACATACATACAGAGAGATATGCAGGAGTAGGGGTGTTACCTCCACACGAGGGCCCTGAACCTGGGTAGTTCTTGTTGTTTGCAGTGTTTATTGAGCGCGGCTACTCGCCGTGCGATCCCTCCCCGGATACCCCCAGCGTCCATCGGCCCCAACTTTAGCCATCCTATGGCATATGTCTTCTCCACACCACGACAGTGAGGCACTGCCGGGATCACTGCATTCACTTCCATCGCGCCCCTGCGCTGCGACTGCTTGTCATCCGGCTCGGTGGTGAATACCATGTAGCTCTCATGGTGCTCCTGATACTAGTTCTGGTCTCCACCACCATCATTGCCTTTTTTGTTGTTACCATTATTATTGTTGTTGTTGTTGTTGTTCCTGTTGTTGTTGTGGGTGTAGAAGTTGCGGTTGTTGTAGTTGCGGTTGGCTCCCTGAGCCACTTGGTTCACATTCTCCCTTCTCGGATTCTCGGCCGGCCTGGGAGCAGCTGCCCGAATAGGCTGTACATTGGCACCCGCACGCGGCAGAGGAAGAGGAGGGGACAGCCGACCAAAGCCTTCACTCTTGATGCGGTCCCACCAGCTGCATTGCCGGGTAGTGTGGTTGGCTGGCCTACTCGGATGCCGAGTATGGAAGCTACACGGTCCCTCCTTCATGTTCTCAAAGATAAATCTCTGAGCATCTCCGGAATCCGGGTTGCTGTTGCCATGCTGGGGGGCATTGTATTTCTTCTTGAAGCCTTGGCCCTGATTCTGGTTCTGCCCGTATTGGGCTCCAGCAGTTTTCTGCCTTTGGCTACTCACAGCAGCCGCGGTGTCCTGGTTCACTGCATTCACTTGCTCAGAACCGTACCGAGTATCCGGTCGGTCATCTCTGCGCTTGTTGCGGAAGTCTTGTCGATCTTGGTGCATGTTGCCATCTTGGTTCCTCCTCCTCGGCTCGAAGGCATTGATTAGAGGCTGAGTAGGGTCGTCGAGTGCATACATGTCAGCTATCTTGATTGTCTCGGCGAGTGTACTTGGCATCTCTCTCTGTAGCTTCTGCCATGCCTACAGCCTTGAGCAAACCAGACGATTGCCTGTGACTCACTCACACCCTCACATGTGTTCCTCAATGTGCTCCACCGAGTAAGGTATTCTCGGTCTGTCTCCTCTTCTCGCTGCGTGCAAGCCGAGAGCTGCTGCGGCCTATTCGGCCTCTTGTACGTGCTGGTGAAGTTGCTGATGAAGGCTTCCGAGAAGTCAAGCCAGCAGTTGATACTGTCTCTTGGCAAGTTATTGAGCCAGATCCGAGCAGGGCCTTCCAGCATCTGTGGGACGTATCTCAAAGCCCATCTCCGGTTGCCACCTGCAATATGCACAGCGGTAACGTAATCACTCAGCCAGTCATCCAGATTGGTGCTACCATCATAGCACTTGGTCCCTCTGGCCAGCTGGAACTTGTTCACGGAAGTCTCTTCCATGATTCGGTGACCAAAACAGGCTGGGCCGGGTGGCCCCTTCGTCTCTATCTGCGCAGACCGATGGATCCGGTCCAGCTTGTACCTTGCATCCGTGGGCTCCAGCACCCGGTCACCAAGGAGATCAGTGACATCTCTTGGATCAGCGTACCCGGCTTGCTCAATTGCCGAGTACCCATCATCATAGCGGTCTTGCTGCACGGGTGCATGTTCAGCAACCGGGTTGGCAGACACCACAACTGCTTGCGACTGTACCCCCTGCTGAACTTGGCAGGCAGCATGACGCCGAGCTGATCCCTCTCGGTTTCCTCCTTGCCCCTTGCTGTGAGCTTTAGTGGCTTGATAGCCTGCTCCTGCAGAGTTGTGTTTCTACCCGGGTTGCTGCTCTACAGCGTGCCGTTTTCCGGCGACAGCCGGGTCGTATACCTGCATCTGTTTTTTCTCCCAGAGGTCACACTTTGGGCCCTATCAGTGCCGGGAAGCGGCGGTGAGGCCTGATCCATAGATCTCAACCCATGCGAGTGAACAACATGGGAAGCGCCAGCACCCGGATTAGCTTTCCGGAATGCCTCATTCTGCCTGCCGGCTTCCAGCACTAGCTCATTGAGCCTATCCTGCTGCCTAGCGCGAGCATCACCGGTGAGATGCGGCAACTCGGCAGCGACTAAGCGTTTTGGCAGGAGAGCTATACTTAGGCCTACCAGCAGTGTTCAAACTAGCAGACAGACTAGCAGCTCTACCATTTCTGTCTAGCTCAGCTCCAAAGTTGCGGCGAATAGCACCTAGCTTGCTAGGCAGCCTAGAAACGGGAGTAAAGCCGTGCGCCCTATTGTACTCATTTAGATCTAGGTTAAGCTCAAGCCTAACCTTCTCCAGCTCCTGAGACTCCACGAGTAGCGCTTGACGCTGCTGCTCGAGTTGCGCCTTCAACGCCATGAGGTCCGCGTCGGTGGGTTGTGGCATGCCCAGCTGCTCGGTGGCGCCAATGCGAGGAGCAGGTATAGTCGCGGACGTGGAAGGAGCCACGTAACCCGGAATGTTCCGGGGCATGTCGTAGGGTTTTTGGACCCTTGCAGCCGGCTCCTGGATGATCTCAGCTGCAGTGGCCGCGCCCTTCCCGGCATCGATAGCCGGGCCTGTCATCATCACCTCCACGCTGTCCGCAGAGCAGCCAGTTAGCTTCCCGCGGGCAGCGAGTACAGCAGGAGGATCATCCGCGACGAGCACCTCCTCCGGGAACTCGCGGATGACGGTGGTGGCGACGTAGACCAAGTGCACGCCGAAGGAGAGGACCGAGCCGCCTGCAGGCACGGGCCTGCCGCCGAAATCTCCGGCATTGTCGGTGACGAAGTCAAAGGAGCCGAATCTGTGGACAAGGCCACAGACCACGCGCTCCCCCGATGCGGAAACGGGTCCCGTCTGAATGTGAACCCCAGCCAGCGCCGATGCTGGCCCCACGGTGGGCACCAACTGTCGTAGGATGGGAAAGAAAGATGCCATGGGATGGCTAATGAGTTGGGGCCGGTGGACGCTGTAGGTATCCGGGGAGGGATCGCACGTCGAGTAGACGCGCACGAAGAACACTAGAAACAACTCGATCTACCCAGGTTCGGGGCCCTCGTGTGGAGGTAACACCCCTACTCCTGCCTATCTCTCTGTATATGTGATGTCCGAGTAGCCACAGTACAAATCAGGCCTTTAGCTGAGTAGCCATTCTCTTGCTCTCTCTACCTCTATGTAACACCCGGGGGATTTTCCCCCAAATTAGAAGTTGATTGTTTTACTTTTGGCATTGCATGGCATTGCATCATGCATGAAGTGCACCTTGTTTCCAAACCAAATTAAAAATGTAAACATATTACAAAATTGCCAAAACCATTTGCAAACAAAACAACTCAAATTGTTTTTCAATAGTTTTGAATTTGAATTATTCAAATGGCTTGGTTAATAAAACCTCTTTTATTAAAACCCTAATGTGAATTTCAAATTCACATTCAAACATGTCCCAAATGGTTTCAAATAAAATTGCAAACAAATCATTTTGGGAATGGGGAATAATTACAAATGGTTGGTTTTCAAATTGGTATTAAATAAACCCCTAATTTGAATTCAAATTTGCAAATTCAAATAATTTGTGAAATTGAAATTTTCAAAAACAAAGTAGCATGCAACTGGGCATTTGCAATAATGAAACCATAAAAATTGTCCCCATAATTTTTGAACCCCAAAAACCCCCTTCTTTTCCATCTTTTCTCCTTCTACAAAAAAAAGGGAAGAAAAAAAAAACCCTGGGGGAGGCAGGCCAGCCCAAGTGGGCTAGCCCACCTACAACCCCTTTTTCCCACAGCCACAGCAGCCCACCCACCTAGCCCACACCGAAATCAAACCTCCCTAGCCCACTTCCCCTTCTTCTCCGTACAGGCACGAGGAGGTCGCTGTTCTCCCATGGTCCCCTCCCCACTTCCTCCTCCTCTCCCATAAAGCTCCCTGCTCCTCCCAGAAACCCTAGCATTCCCCTCTTCTTCCTCCCTGCCGCCGCCGATCCCCTCTCTTTTTCCTCTCCTCTCCTTCCTCTATTTCTTTACCCCACCCGTACACCACCATGGCCGGAGCTTCTCTTCGAGGCCCCATCGCCATGCTCCCCCTCGAGCCAAGGTAGCTGCGGGGATGGAAACGCCGAGTTGTCGTCGTCCTCTACGCTGAAGCTCGGGACGTGGAGCCGCCCGGATCGACGCCATCCATGACGTCTTCCTCCTCTGTCTCATGTACCATCTGCCATGCTTCCTCGATGTGTGAGTCCGCCTCCGACCACCTCCGGCCGTCCCCAGCCTTCTCCCACGGTGAGGTACCATCTGAACTCGTTCCCCTTTACCTCCCCTGCTCTGGGAGCGGCATCGTCGCGCGCCGTCCTCCTAAGGTTGCCATCGGATGCCTCTGTATGTCCTCCCGTCGCGTGCAGGTGTACGTGTTCAGTTTCGTCAGTAAAAAAAAGGCCATTCGGTTTACCTCTTAACGCATCAGATCCGTATGCAATCACAAAGTCGAGCACAGCCCAGGTGGCCTTGGTCACCGATCCGCGCCTGGGAGACCCAGGTTCGAGTCCCCAGGGAGGCAAAGCCTCCCCCTTTTCTCTTTTATTCCGCGCCGACAACCGGGTCACACCCGCCAGTGACCCTGGAGGCTAGCTCAGCTGCCACCCCCGCCTCGTCAGCGCCGCGTGGCGCTAGGGCCCGCCTGTAAGCCTCTCTGGCTGGAGCGGCCGTCGGTGAGAATCTGCCCAGATCCAGATCTGGATCTGGAATCTTGCACCGAGCCCCCTGCACTTCCTCTGTTTCACACCCGAGCCCCTCCAACTTCTGTTTCCTTCAAAACAGGCCCCTGTATTTTGGCAGAATAGCCCCTAAACTTCTTTTGCCCCTATCTTTCAAACCACAACTCCAAATAATTCAAACTTTATATGTATTCCATGCTAAATTAAATTCTCTACATGTTTAAACCATTTGTATACTGTTTTGAACATTTCAAATGGTTTCAAAAATTCAAATTCAAACAACTCTTTCAAATTTGGTCAAATTCATAACTAATTCAAATTTAATTCAAATGGCACATGTAAAACATGTTTTCCATGCAACATTGAACAAGCTTTCCAAATATAAACTTTGTTTCCTGTTTTGAATAATTAAAATTGGTTAAATAATTTAAATCTTGTTTAAATCATTTAAAATTGCTAAATTAATAACTTGGTCAAACTAAATTCTTTTTGAACATATAAAATATGTTTTCCATTCCATTTTTCATGAACTTTGCAAATATCAACCTTGTGTTCTGTTTTAAATAAGTTAAATTGCTGAAAACAACTATTTCTTAATTAATGCATTTAAAATTGTCAATTTAATAACTTGCTCATTTTAAATCCAAATTCAACAAATGAAATATGTATTCCATCTAAAATTTTGTGTTCTTTCCAAATATAAATTTTGTTATCTGTTTTGAACATTTAAAATTGGTGAAAACAACAAATGTTTGTTTAAATCATTTAAAATGCCAAAGTTCATAACTTAATAAATAAAATTCCAAACTTGGTAAACAACATATCAAACTGAAGCTATTGTTGTTTTCTTATTGTTTTCATCATCCATGCATCATTCTAATCAACTTTCACTTGATGGTTATTTGTAGATCATTTAATTCAACATTAATTCATGGGCTTTTCCATATGCAATCCAAAATTGCATATGGGCCCATTTAAATATGTTTACCATGTCAACTAGTTTATCTTTGATGCATCCTTAAACTTGTCATGCATCCATATCTTGATCATGCTGGATCTTTTGCCGTAGAAGTAATTGTTGCATCCGGTGTTTGTTCTAGTTCGTTGCTTCTTCGCGGATAGGACGTTGAGATGATGTGAGCAACGACAAGTTCTGCGGATGTACCTCTACTTGCTGGATTCCAGGCAAGTATACTCACTTGCTACCTATGGCTGCCTTTCATCACTTGTTACCGATTCTTCCCGTTGCCTTTATTCTAGCCTTATGATTCGATGCTTGTGTCTTGATCCTATCATATGTTTACCTTGCAACCACGATATAGCCTTCCTTCCATTTCCTATTAACTGTTGTTTGTTTACCCTTGTTGGCCCTCGTGTCGTAGTTGCATGCTTAGGTTTGTTTGCGCTCAAGTCCTGTTGTCCTTTCTTCTATCACCTGTTTAGTTTGATAGTTGGGTTTCAATTCAATCAACAACATGTTACATGTTTTGGGTAATATTAATTTGATGATAAGGCACCGGCAGGAGGCCCGACGTGGTTTTGAGGCCTGCTAGTGTCGACCTTAATTAGGAAAAGGGTCTTGTCCTCCGATCCATGATGAGCGCGCTAACCGCATGTGGGAAGCGAGTATGGGCGCCCCCCGCAACTTTGATTCGATTCGCATCTCGTCCAAATCTCCTCATTTAGTTCGGGTTTTCCATTTGCCGCATGCATATGCAGGTGCGAACCCTTGGCGCCAGGGTGGAACTTTTGTAGTTGGCATTTAGGGAGACACGTTCTTAGAGTGCTATGAGGGTCCCCTTTTCTTCGTTGGGCTTGATTAGCCGTGCGCTCAATTGCACGGGGTTCTTTGGGCTTGATGGGAAGAAGAGTTGGGTTGTGTTGAGTGCCTCGCTTGGTGGAAGGGCCTTTCCATCTGGCGGGTCATTCTTACGTGTACGGCCAAATTGGTGCATCCCTGCAGGGTTAAATCTTCTCGAGAAGCCGTGTTGTCCGCGTTTATGGATGACTTGGTGAAAGTGCTGGCTAACAAGTACTCAGACAACTTACACCTAATGATAATAACTTGACTAGTAATATAGATTACCTCCACCGTAAAAATGAATGTCACCTTAATCAACCGTGTGAGTTTCCTTGGGTTGCTTCCTTAGTAGGGGGTAACATTGGATGGGTATTGTTTGGTGAGTAGTTGTAGTTGGTTCTGATACGCTATCTTATCCCTTTCTTTTAGCCGGAAGTTGTAGCGTGTCTCTGTAGTTAGTTAGTGCAGCCCGCTGCCGCTTCTTTGCAGTAATCCCTTTCTTTCCGTTGTACCCAAAGTATTTGTATCTTGTGATGATTGGTTACGCTGGTATCTTGTGAGTATGGGTTATCCACTTGCCAGTACTTAACCGTACTGACCCACGAATCCTTTTTCGTGGCTGCATATTCCACATTGCAGTCAACAGGTTTGAAGTCTGACGACGTTAGCTTGGGAATCCCTCCGGCTTGGCCTGGGCAGGGATTGGACGCCATCGGTTATCTTCAGGACTCTTAGTCCAATTTGTATCTTGTCTGTAGTCGGACACTATGTTGTTTATTCCGCTGTTATTTGGATCTTTGTATTGTATCAGTTGTATCCTTGACTCGTTTGAGTCGTCTTGTATATATCTTTTCCGTTGTTGTTGCGGAATATTCGTGAACTGTTGTAATGTTATCACAAGTGGCAACCTGGAATCGGTTATTATGTGGATTTTGGCGGAAGTGCTGGAATCTGCATAGTGCCCGATCTCGGGGCGTCACAAATGGTATCAGAGCATGGTTCCGATTCCCGATATTGTTTCGATACGAATGGTTATCGAAGCAACGGGTCCGCAAAGCCTGTATGATAACCTCGCTAACGGTCGTTGTTTCTAGAGTGTCAAAAACTATTTCTGCTAACCTATTTTGGAAACATCTCAATAGGATTCTTGTTTTCTCCTTATCTCTATTCTATTTCCCCTCCCATCTTATTTGTTTTGGATTCTCTCCTTTTGTCTATTTTCAAAGTTTAGGATCCTACGTGGGTGGACGTTCTCTTAGCCTTTTAACCTAATAGGTTTGATCTTCGGAAGATTTCGCGACGGAACTACATCGTCATCGACGGGAGAAAGAATCTCTTGTTAGTGGTGTCGAGAAGCCCTTGTTAGTGGTGTCGAGGAGATCAACTGGAAGCATGAAGAATCGATAGTCGAACTTATTTCCCCTCCCGGGTTAGTGGGTGGATTGCGAGGGCGCAATCCCTTGTTAGTGGTGTCGTCTGTAACACCCGGGGGATTTTCCCTCAAATTAGAAGTTGATTGTTTTACTTTTGGCATTGCATGGCATTGCATCATGCATGAAGTGCACCTTGTTTCCAAACAAAATTAAAAATGTAAACATATTACAAAATTGCCAAAACCATTTGCAAACAAAACAACTCAAATTGTTTTTCAACAGTTTTGAATTTGAATTATTCAAATGGCTTGGTTAATAAAACCTCTTTTATTAAAACCCTAATGTGAATTTCAAATTCACATTCAAACATGTCCCAAATGGTTTCAAATAAAATTGCAAACAAATCATTTTGGGAATGGGGAATAATTACAAATGGTTGGTTTTCAAATTGGTATTAAATAAACCCCTAATTTGAATTCAAATTTGCAAATTCAAATAATTTGTGAAATTGAAATTTTCAAAAACAAAGTAGCATGCAACTGGGCATTTGCATTAATGAAACCATAAAAATTGTCCCCATAATTTTTGAACCCCAAAAACCCCCTTCTTTTCCATCTTTTCTCCTTCTAAAAAAAAGGGAAGGAAAAAAAACCCTGGGGTAGGCAGGCCAGCCCAAGTGGGCTAGCCCACCTACAACCCCTTTTTCCCACAGCCAAAGCAGCCCACCCACCTAGCCCACACCGAAATCAAACCCCCCAGCCCACTTCCCCTTCTTCTCCGTACAGGCACGAGGAGGTCGCTGTCCTCCCATGGTCCCCTCCCCACTTCCTCCTCCTCTCCCATAAAGCTCCCTGCTCCTCCCAGAAACCCTAGCATTCCCCTCTTCGTCCTCCCTGCCGCCGCCGATCCCCTCTCTTTTTGCTCTCCTCTCCTTCCTCTATTTCTTTTCCCCACCCGTACACCACCATGGCCGGAGCTTCTCTTCGAGGCCCCATCACCATGCTCGCCCTCGAGCCAAGGTAGCTGCGGGGATGGAAACGACGAGTTGTCGTCGTCCTCTACGCTGAAGCTCGGGACGTGGAGCCGCCCGGATCGACGCCATCCATGACGTCTTCCTCCTCTGTCTCATGTACCATCTGCCATGCTTCCTCGATTTGTGAGTCCGCCTCCGACCACCTCCGGCCGTCCCCAGCCTTCTCCCACGGTGAGGTACCATCTGAACTCGTTCCCCTTTACCTCCCCTGCTCTGGGAGCGGCGTCGTCGCGCGCCGTCCTCCTAAGGTTACCATCGGATGCCTCTGTATGTCCCCCCGTCGCGTGCAGGTGTACGCATTCAGTTTCGTCAGTAAAAAAAAGGCCATTCGGTTTACCTCTTAACGCATCAGATCCGTATGCAATCACAAAGTCGAGCATAGCCCAGGTGGCCTTGGTCACCGATCCGCGCCTAGGAGACCCAGGTTCGAGTCACCGGGCAGGCAAAGCCTCCCCCTTTACTCTTTTATTCCGCGCCGACAACCGGGTCCCACCCGCCAGTGACCCCGGAGGCTAGCTCAGCTGCCACCCCCGCCTCGTCAGCGCCGCGTGGCGCTAGGGCCCGCCTGTAAGCCTCTCTAGCTGGAGCGGCCGTCGGTGAGAATCTACCCAGATCCAGATCTGGATCTGGAATCTTGCACCGAGTCCCCTGCACTTCCTCTGTTTCACACCCGAGCCCCTCCAACTTCTGTTTCCTTCAAAACAGGCCCCTCTATTTTGGCAGAATAGCCCCTAAACTTCTTTTGCCCCTATCTTTCAAACCACAACTCCAAATAATTCAAACTTTATATGTATTCCATGCTAAATTAAATTATCTACATGTTTAAACCATTTGTATACTGTTTTGAACATTTCAAATGGTTTCAAAAATTCAAATTCAAACAACTCTTTCAAATTTGGTCAAATTCATAACTAATTTAAATTTAATTCAAATGGCACATGTAAAACATGTTTTCCATGCAAAATTGAACAAGCTTTCCAAATATAAACTTTGTTTCCTGTTTTGAATAATTAAAATTGGTTAAATAATTTAAATCTTGTTTAAATTATTTAAAATTGCTAAATTAATAACTTGGTCAAACTAAATTCTTTTTGAACATATAAAATATGTTTTCCATTCCATTTTTCATGAACTTTGCAAATATCAACCTTGTGTTCTGTTTTAAATAAGTTAAATTGCTGAAAACAACTATTTCTTAATTAATGCATTTAAAATTGTCAATTTAATAACTTGCTCATTTTAAATCCAAATTCAACAAATGAAATATGTATTCCATCTAAAATTTTGTGTTCTTTCCAAATATAAATTTTGTTATCTGTTTTGAACATTTAAAATTGGTGAAAACAACAAATGTTTGTTTAAATCATTTAAAATGCCAAAGTTCATAACTTAATAAATAAAATTCCAAACTTGGTAAACAACATATCAAACTGAAGCTATTGTTGTTTTCTTATTGTTTTCATCATCCATGCATCATTCTAATCAACTTTCACTTGATGGTTATTTGTAGATCATTTAATTCAACATTAATTCATGGGATTTTCCATATGCAATCCAAAATTGCATATGGGCCCATTTAAATATGTTTACCATGTCAACTAGTTTATCTTTGATGCATCCTTAAACTTGTCATGCATCCATATCTTGATCATGCTGGATCTTTTGCCGTAGAAGTAATTGTTGCATCCGGTGTTTGTTCTAGTTCGTTGCTTCTTCGCGGATAGGACGTTGAGATGATGTGAGAAACGACAAGTTCTGCGGATGTACCTCTACTTGCTGGATTCCAGGCAAGTATACTCACTTGCTACCTATGGCTGTCTTTCATCACTTGTTACCGATTCTTCCCGTTGCCTTTATTCTAGCCTTATGATTCGATGCTTGTGTCTCGATCCTATCATATGTTTACCTTGCAACCACGATATAGCCTTCCTTCCACTTCCTATTAACTGTTGTTTGTTTACCCTTGTTGGCCCTCGTGTCGTAGTTGCATGCTTAGGTTTGTTTGCGCTCAAGTCCTGTTGTCCTTTGTTCTATCACCTGTTTAGTTTGATAGTTGGGTTTCAATTCAATCAACAACATGTTACATGTTTTGGGTAATATTAATTTGATGATAAGGCACCGGCAGGAGGCCCGGCGTGGTTTTGAGGCCTGCTTGTGTCGACCTTAATTAGGAAAAGGGTCTTGTCCTCCGATCCATGATGAGCGCGCTAACCGCATGGGGGAAGAGAGTATGGGCGCCCCCCGCAACTTTGATTCGATTCGCATCTCGTCCAAATCGCCTCATTTAGTTCGGGTTTTCCATTTGTCGCATGCATATGCAGGTGCGAACCCTTGGCGCCAGGGTGGAACTTTTGTAGTCGGCATTTAGGGAGACACGTTCTTAGAGTGCTATGAGGGTCCCCTTTTCTTCGTGGGGCTTGATTAGCCGTGCGCTCAATTGCACGGGGTTCTTTGGGCTTGATGCGAAGAAGAGTTGGGTTGTGTTGAGTGCCTCGCTTGGTGGAAGGCCCTTTCCATCTGGCGGGTCATTCTTACGTGTACGGCCAAATTGGTGCATCCCTGCAGGGTTAAATCTTCTCGAGAAGCCGTGTTGTCCGCGGTTATGGATGACTTGGTGAAAGTGCTGGCTAACAAGTACTCAGACAACTTACACCTAATGATAATAACTTGACTAGTAATATAGATTACCTCCACCATAAAAATGAATGTCACCTTAATCAACCGTGTGAGTTTCCTTGGGTTGCTTCCTTAGTAGGGGGTAACATTGGATGGGTATTGTTTGGTGAGTAGTTGTAGTTGGTTCTGATACGCTATCTTATCCCTTTCTTTTAGCCGGAAGTTGTAGCGTGTCTCTGTAGTTAGTTAGTGCAGCCCGCTGCCGCTTCTTTGCAATAATACCTTCCTTTCCGTTGTACCCAAAGTATTTGTATCTTGTGATGATTGGTTACGCTGGTATCTTGTGAGTATGGGTTATCCACTTGCCAGTACTTAACCGTACTGACCCACGAATCCTTTTTCGTGGCTGCATATTCCACATTGCAGTCAACATGTTTGAAGTCTGACGACGTTAGCTTGGGAATCCCTCCGGCTTGGCCTGGGCAGGGATTAGACGCCATCAGTTATCTTGAGGACTCTTAGTCACATTTGTATCTTGTCCGTAGTCGGACACTATGTTGTTTCTTCCGCTGTTATTTGGATCTTTGTATTGTATCAGTTGTATCCTTGACTCGTTTGAGTCGTCTTGTATATATCTTTTCTGTTGTTGTTGCAGAATATTCGTGAACTGTTGTAATGTTATCACAAGTGGCAACCTGGAATCGGTTATTATGTGGATTTTGGCGGAAGTGCTGGAATCTGCATAGTGCCCGATCTCGGGGCGTCACACTCTAGTGCTAGCTCTCGCAATAAATGCTCTCAGGGCCAACCTCCCTCGCGCAGGAGGGGGCTGGGTGCCGTGTATACTGGTACCCAGCCGAGTAAATAAAGATTAAAAGGTACAAGGATGGGACGTCCCTACTGTGATGCAGAGCACGCCTCCGGGTTCCGCCTGACGCCATGGAGAGAAGTCGCCGCGCCGTCCGGCTGACAGGACTTGTCCACCCTGTCAGTCTCATAGAGTAGGCCGCGCGACAAGTCATGTCCCCTCTGCCAGTGACAAGACGTGACAGGCGCCTACCCTCATTATGTCCACGTCGTAGCGCGGATAATCACGCACCTAGTAAGTTGAACCGCATGCCTATACGGCTGCGGGATACGCGGGATCTCGTCAGAACGGCTCCATTGACTTCTTGCCCGAGTAGGATTGCAGTCCATCTATTCGGACCACTTGTTCTCTACTCGGACGATTATGATCTTCCTCATTATCTTCTCCTGGCCTTCAGTACTTATCACCGAGTAGAGTCTACGGGGTACCAGACACCCGAGTAGCCGTCTACCCGGCCAACAGTACTTTGACCTTTGTTTACCACCTCCCTTACCCCTACTCGGGGGTAGCCCCTACAACTATTCCACGCGAGAAAGTTTCCGCGCGCGGCTGAAAAAAATTGATGGGTTTTAAACAGGTCCAACCCGGGCCGTAAACAGAAAAACAAATGTTACCGGAAAGAGAGAACGCGGAAAAGAAGTCATGCTGAAAAGGAGAAACTGGGCTATTTTGTGTTGGCCTGTCAGCTCAGAACGATCAGAGGAGTAAAGGAGCAGGTAGGGATTTTCTTCTACAAGAAAGAGATCATATGGCTCCTCCCCCCTTACCCCCGATATCCTCTCGCTCCCAACCCTTACACATGGCCATTCTCCATTCCAAACCCTTACCAGCTCACCGTCTCAATTGATTCCTCTACATAAACCTCAACAAAAACACCAATCTCCCCCCTAACTGAAATACTGATCATACAAATATAGGTGTAGATGGAGGAAGATACATCCCTGGTCGAGCCCAGTCTGGTGGAGTCACAAACCTGAAGCAAAAGCAGACATCCCTCTCCCAGGTTTGACACAAAACCCCTCTTAGCAAAAAACTTCATTTCTCGCTGAATTTATGAACTGCACCCCACCCTTACTCTAGATCCTACAGTATATGCATGTTTGTGATATAGTTAGATTTAGGATTGTACAAAAACACAAAAAGAGTCTCCTCTCATTACCTATGTGTTTAGGCACACATGGATACCATTCAAACTACAGATGCACTATTGAAAAAAGAAAAAAGAAAACATAGTGCAACAAAATGATATAGCAGGTCCTTACAAGTACCAATAACAAAGTCATAGAACATGGAGAGAACCTATGTTATAAGCATTCTGATATACTGCAATTCAAACTTTAAAAACAACAGAAGTATTGCATATCCATACCATGTTCAAACTGATACATTAGAGTCCGTAAAAGAGAGACATCTACAGAACATCAACTGACAATGTGAGGTAGCCATCGTTGTTCTTGTCGAACAATATCGGTATGTCCTGACCAGCCTTCAAGTGACTTTCCTTTGCGAACACGAGTGTTTGCGAAGTCAACCCATCCAGTGCTTACACGCACCCTTCCATCTTCGCAATTGTAAAAATTGGCTTGTTTGCAAATATTGTGCCTGCCATCTCCATCACTTATGAGAATTACATACCCCCTCTTGTGAATGTTCAAAACTGAAACAATATCATTTGGAATACTCTACAGGCAAGACAAAACAAATAATCTGATATTGCTCAGAGTGCTATGGCTATAGAAAAATAAAAATAGACACTTAACTAGCTAGAAACAAAAATAGAGATAATTTGAATATTGAGTTTACCAATCCATAGTGTGAAACATCTGTCTCCGTGAGGGTACGAACATACACATCACCAAGCCCAAGCCCACGTGTTAGCACACAGTGGTTCATCGTAGATGTCAGCCTGGCGGTCAGTTCAAGCCCGCCCGAGAACACAACAACACTTGCTGAAAGCTCGAAACAATGAGGTTCTGGAAAATAAAAATAAAATATATATTAAGAGAAAAAACAAAGCATCAGATGAAATACACATACAATTCGAAAAACAAAAAATGAAGGAAACTAGATGTCCAAATGATACCTTTCGCTAGTTCCTCCAAGACATCAACATTTTCTTTTTCTTCCGAAAATATAACAACAAATGGAGGAGTGTGGTTCACTTCAAGCCTAATCCTTTCACCTGACTTCATGTTGTAGTCACTTAGAAATTTGTTGTAACCAGGCCCGAAAATGATTGTCTTGTCAAGTTTCTTCTTCATATCGAACACGTACTCTTTATCTTCATGAGTATCAACAAACATTACCATGCCTAGCATGTTATTAATATGATTCCTCATGAAACATGGAACAGTCTACACAGAGAAAAAAGACACATGGATTTAAATATAAAAAAAGGATTGCATCTTAATCCAAGAAAAAGGAAGCCACATTTTTTAAAAGAGGTGAACAACTAAAAAGTACCATTGACTCGAGGAAACTTTCACCAAGGTAGATGTAAAAAAAAAGAGCCCCTCTTCTTCTTTCTGCGAGGGCCATCTGGCCGTCCACAAACACTACACCTCATCTCAGGAATTGTAAAAGAAAAAAAAGAAAATAAGGGCTCAACACAGTACTAGCAAAAGGTGAACACTCACAGAACAATAAGAATGAAAACTAGAGTGTTCTAAGCAATAAAAACGGAGCGCGTATATCTCCAAAACAAGCATGATAGGATCCAACCATAAACTACATAAAAAAGTAAACAGACTGAAAGCAAAAACAACTGACGCTCCAAGTAAAATTCATATGATGTGACCGAATAAAAATATGGTTTTACTAGAAGTGATGTGATAAATTGTTGATGAAGAAGGGGATGCCTTGGGCATCCCCAAGATTAGATGCTTGAGTATTCTTAGAATTTTATGGGATTAAACACGGGGGCATCCCCAAGCTTTGACCTTGCACTCTTCTTGATCACATTATGTCACCCTCTTCTCTTGACCTTTGAAAACTTCCTTCACACCACACTCAAAGAGTAATTCACATTAGAGGGTTAGTGAAATAATAAAAAAATCATGGGTTATGTATGGGAACAAAATCTATTGATATTTTTTAACAGTAGATACAACCACTGATGTTTCGTGAAGCAAATAAATCTACTTGACATCGTAAAAGAGCAAATGTAAGAAAAATGGTAGAATCTGCCAAAACCAGAACAGTTTGTAAAGAAGATTTTTTCGGGGCACTTATGTTGCTCAGATCGAAAAACTTAAAGGATGAAAAAGTTTTGGAATTAGCTAAGGAATAAGCAAAAAAAGTTTCAGGTCATTTCTATCTTCCTACGAATTATACGTTTTTTGTACGGTGGACAACAGAAATCTGTTTCCTGCGCAGAAATCCAAAACCAACTCCAACTTTTGCTAGAAACTTTACTTGGCACAACTAATACATGAAAATAAAGATACAAAGGATTTTCTACAGAAGTATACAAACCCTTGACTCAAAGAAAACAGATAAAAACAAAGCAAAAAATAAAACCATGGGTTATCTCCCAAGAAGTGCTTTTCTTTAAGGCCTTTTAGCTAGGCATGATAATTTGAGAAGATGCTCACATGAGAAATATGAATTTAAGCAAAAGAGAGCATCAAGAAGCAAATTTGAAACAAATTTAAGTCTAATCCACTTCCTATGAAAAATAATTTTGTAGAAAAACAAGTCATGAAAGCACAAAGTGGCTAGCATAGGAAAACAAAATAAGTGCAACTTCAAAACTTTCAACATAAAGAGGGAAACTTGGTATTGTTGAGATGCATAATACTATGTTCCCCTCTCTCGTAATAACTTTCAGTAGCATCATGAATGAAATTAACAATATAACTATCACATAAAACATTCGTATTATGAGCCACATGCATAAAAGAATTAATACTCTCCACATAAGCATAGTTATTATTATTAATAGTAGTGGGAGCAAATTCAACAAAATAGCTATCATTATTATTCTCCTCACCATAATCATCAAATATATGAGGCATATTGTAATCATAATTAGTTTTCTCCTCGTGGTAGTTGGACTGAAAATAGCATGTTCATCATCGTAAACATCATATATTGGAGGCAAAGTATCATCAAAGAAAATTTCCTCCTCAAAACTTGGGGGGCTAAAAATATCATATTCATCAAAACCAGCTTCCCCAAGCTTAGATTTTTCCATAGAATTAGAAATAATGGTATTCAAAGAATTCATACTAATAACATTGCTACTAGCATGCAAATAAAGCTCCATAGTTTTTTTAATTTTCTCTTCAAACACTTCATGTCCTAACCAAAAAATAAATATTATAAAGCTCCTTCATCTTTTTGTTGTTTTACATTAATCCTAACTAGTAAAAATAAAAACAAGAAACAAAAAAAATATAATTGCAGAATCTGAAGGAAATAACTTCGAGCACTCACGCCCGAGGATGTGAGTACCTTTTACCTTACCTCCCCGACAACGGTGCCAGAAAAGAGCTTGATGTCTATGCACGCTTCTATTCTTGTAAACAGTGTTGGGCCTCCAAGTGCAGAAGTTTGTAGAACTGTAGCAAGTTCCCCTTTAGTGGATTACCCTAGGTTTATCGAACTCAGGGAGGAAGAGGTCAAAGGTATCCCTCTCAAGCAACCCTGCAATTATGATACAAGAAGTCTCTTGTGTCCCCAATACACCTAATACAATTGTCAGTTGTATAGGTGCACTAGTTCGGCGAAGAGAGGGTGAAATACAAGTAGTATGGATTATAATAAGTGATAATAGAATTCTGAAATAATAATGGCAGCAAGCAAACATGTAGCAGAACTGGTTGAAAATGGTGTTTCAATGCTTAGAAACAAGACCTAGGGATCATACTTTCACTAGTGGATACTCTCAACAATGGTAACATAATTGAATGCATAAATATCATGTTTTCACTATGCTACTCCGAACCACTCTCCGGTCGAATAACAAACACCAATTCGTTGCGTAGAGCTCTAACAGCACTCCTAAAGTCGCATTCCCATGTCTAGTTAACCCACGCTGTCACTATGAGCGCCATAGAAGGTACTAGACAAACACCACAATTTCATAGGGTCATCCAACACAAGATATAAATATCATGCTAAACCACACGGTGCACACATTATCACCTTTACACCGTGATCAAAGTGTTTACGGAGATCTGAATAACAAAACCACTTGAGTAGCATAACAGATGAAGAGTAACATCTACTTATTCAACTAGATTACAAAGCTCATGATCACATAAAGATCACACCATGGGAGAGAGAGATGAAACACATAGCTACCAGTAGAGCCCTGATCCCCCGGGGAGAACTAATCCCTCCTCATCATAGGAGACAGCAACGGCGATGAAGATGGCAGTGGAGTCGATGGAGATGGCTCCGGGGGCACTTTCCCATCCCGACAGGGTGCCGGAACAGAGATTTCTGTCCCCCAAAACTTGTCGGTGGCGGTGGCGGAGCTACGGAACTTTTCTTGGAAAAATGCTAATGTCTTTAGGGTTTATGCATCGGGGGCATATATAGGCGAAAGGGCAATGACCGTGGGCGCCCGAGGGGCCCACACCACTAGTCGGCGCGGCCAAGGGGTAGCCCGCGCGGAGGCATGGTGTGGGGGCTCCAGGCCCCCCCTCCGGGTCTCCTTTGGACTTTTTTGACGTGTCGGGAATTCTAAGACTTCTGGATTTTGAATCGTCCAATTCCGAGAATATTTCCAGAACAACTTTTCTGAAACTAAAAATAGCAGAAAACAGGAACTGGCTCTGTGCCATCTTGTCAATAGGTTAGTCCTAGAAAATCCATAAAAATGACATAAAGTGTATAAGAAACATGTAGCATATAGTATGAAAACAACATGCAACATCAGAAATTATGGATATGTTTATGACGTATCACATATGGTTTTACTTTATGATGATCAAGTTTATGTGTGTAGCATGTCACCTAGAAAATTATTTGTTTTTATCGTTTACCTACTCGAGGACGAGTAGGAACTAAGCTTGGGGATGTTGATACGTCATAAACGTATCCATAATTTCTGATGTTCCATGTTGTTTTCATACTATATGCTACGTGTTTCCTATACACTTTATGCCATTTTTATCGATTTTCTAGGACTAACCTATTGATAAGATGCCACAGAGCCCATTCTATTTTCTGCTATTTTTTATTTCAGAAAGTTGTTCTCGAAATATTCTTGGAATTGGACGATTCGAGAACCAAAAGTCTTAGAAATCTGTTGCGCACACGGAGTCCAGAGAGGACCCGGGGCCCCACACCATAGGGTGGCGCCCCCCTCTGTCCGCGCCCAGGGGTGGTTGGAGCCCCCTGGCCGCGCACCGACGTTTCCCACCCTCCTATTTATACCTCTCGGGAGGTTAACCCTAGAGAACCCAAGCCTTTTCCACCAAAAACATTCGGAGTCGCCATCATCGTCAACCCTAGTTCGACGGGGTTTTGGAGCTCTCCCCGGCACCCTGCCGGGAGCGAGAATCATCACCGGGGGGCTCTATATCACCATGCCTGCCTCCATAGTGATGCGTGAGTAGTTCATCCTTGGACTACGGGTCCATAGAAGTAGCTAGATGGTTGTGCTATCCTATTTATGCCTCATGTTTAGATCTTGTGAGCTGCCTAACATGATCAAGATCATCTTACTGTAATACTACATGTTATGTTTGATGGGATCCGATGAATATTGAATGATATGTCCAATTATTATCAATCTATCATGTTTTATTTATGTGTATGTTATTTATGATCTTGCATGCTCTCTGTTGCTAGTAGATGCTATGGCCAACTAGATGCTTGTAACTCCAAGAGGAAGTATTTATGCTCGATACTGGGTTCATGCCTCCCTTTTACTCACGCTCGAGTGACAGAAACGTAACAGGTGGGGGATGTGCTGTTGCCATTAGGGAGAAAACAACGATGTTTACATTACACACTTTGGTTAATGCGATTATCTGTTGCTTGCAACTTAATACCCAAGTTTGGCTCGGATGAGTCATAGATGCAGTTGGATAACGGTCTATGAAACTTGTTGTAATACCCGCATGAATCGTATAGTAATCATTATGTCATGCATACACACTACAGTGCAACTTTTATGTCTGTCAATTGCCCAGTTGTAATTTGTTCACCCAACATGCTATCTATCTATTTTGGAGAGACACCACTAGTGAACTGCGGACCCCGCTCCGTTTACTTTATACTGATAATACAACCACTTCAATCATTGTTTTCACACTGTTACTACTGCTTTCCTACTGCCATCACTGTTCTCTTTTCATCTACTGCAAACAAGTACTGTTTTCCACACCATACGTTTAACCTCTTTATTTTCAGCAAAATCGGTGAGATTGACAACCTCACTGCTTCGTTGGGGAAAAGTGATCTGATTGTGTTGTGTAGGTTCTACGTTGTTGCTGAAGCGGTAGTGCGCCCTGCCAATATCAGCTGCATCAACCTTTGGAAGTGATTTCTTTCTCCTACTGGTCAATTTAAACTTGGGTTCTTTCGGAGAGAAACTTGTTGTTGTGCTCTTCATACCTTCCTCTTGGGGTATCCCAACGAACTTGTGTTACACGCGCATCAGCTACTCATTGCAATTATATCTACTGTCTTTTATTTATTCGCACTTTATTTATCTGCTATATCAAAAACCACCAAAAACATGTTTGCTAGTGTTTACAGTGAATCCTCTATCCAACCTTCTTGTCAACACCTTTTGCTCCTCGTTAGGTTTGACACTCTTATTTATCAAAAGTACTACGACATACCCCCTATACTTGTGGGTCATCAACGACTTCAAGATAATTTTTGACAACAGGCTGAGCCGACTTACCAAGGACAATCCCGTGAAAAACAGTTGACGATGGCTGAAGCTATTTCTCCTGCAAATTTATCCTCTTCAAGGTGTTATAGTATAATATGTTTATGCTGCTTCCTCCATGCATTAATACTTTATCCAGTTTATAACCACCGACCTGTGGAGTTACGACCAATGCTACACCTCCTAGATTATCAACTCGAGGAGGGTGGTCTGCCCGACTCCAGGTTATGGGTTACTCCCACAAATCAGCCACCTGGGCACTACAGAGGCCACCGCATTAACTGCATGTTTTTGTACTTTCCGATCCATTCTACATGAATTGGTTGTGAACACATGATATTGTCCTTGGCTAAGTTGTTTGGGATTTCTTTGCAAACTGGATTGTCCACCTTGGTGAGATCCTCCCTGCTTCATGTCCTGGTTGCCTGGTCCTTAATGCCTTGAACTGTGATTTCCAGGCCCTCAGTTTCCAATTCCTGAATAACTCCCTCCCGGGTTTCCTGATTACCACCTCCAGGTCCAAGGTTGTTATTTCCACTAGGTGTGAAACCCTGCATTATAAAGTAGTTCTCCTAGGGGTCACGGTCCTTTCAGATCCTACCGGGCTTGAGGAAAACTGTTTGTGCGGAAATCCTGGTTTCCTCAGAAACTGTTATTCAGGCGCTAGTTCTGACGTCCCTTCATTGTTCTTGCGCCTGTTATTATTATGGTTTTGATGGTTCCCGTTACTCTGATTTGGGTTATGGTTATTCCTGCCTCCATTCTTCTTTCCTCTCCCTGATTTTTGTCATCAGAATATGTGTCATTTGTTTTGTCAAACTCAGGATACTTGGTCACGGAATCTGATACGTCCAAAACGTATCTATAATTTTTGATGGTTTCATGCTACTTTTATGCTTTTGATAATTGTTTTATATACAGTTTATGATTTATTTGGACTAACCTACTAATTTTTGCTAAAGTGCACAATGTTCTTGTTTTACACTTTCATGTGTAGAAATTATCAAAAATAGAAGAGGAAACCTTGTTGGAGTCGAATTGAGACTTTCCTGAAATCTGTGTGAAAACTCTTTATAAAGATTTCCATGTTACGGGGTAAAGACGGCGTCAAACAGAAATATCATAGAAGACAAAAATGTGGGGAATTTTGCGACGTACGATCTAGACTTAAAATTCACCTGAATTCAAGTCAGGACGGACAAGATACTCCCGATTTACCGCGGCCTTAGATGGGATGAAGAAAATCCGTGAGACTATGTAAAGAGAGGAAACCTAGGTCTTGAGACACACCCCATACCACGAATTTCCAGCCACCACAGCCACGTTTTATCCTCCCCCATGGATTCCATCTCCATGGGGGAGGGCTCCCAAGACCGTGAAGGAAAATGGCTAAGGGGCAGTGCTCCCCATGATGCCGGCGGCGCAGGGAAGGAGTCCCCGCGCCATCGCCGCCGCCGCCCTGCGCCACGTGTTGTCCTCTCGAGCGTCTTCACCACCATCTCCATCGATAATTCCTCCTTGTATATAGTGGTTCCTCCTCCCACACACTTATGTGTCTCCCTATGTAAACATGGTGATTGACATTATAAATTATTTGCAGATGATCTATTGCATCTATGTCATGTTTGTGTAGATCCCTTTTGTGATATGCTTGATTGTTGACTCTCTATGGACGGTTTGAGCTATATATTGAATTTTTTACAGTCCTATGCTATAATCATATGTTTATGCACACATGGATCACATCATAGGGTTTGTAGTATGTGGAGAAAGCTAGAGGGAGGGCTGCTTGAGTGACAGAAACATGAGCCCCAATCTAGTGATTAAAGCATATGGGATAAAGAGGACCTTTTGATCTTAATTCTATGGTTTGGTATTTTTACCTTAATGTATCCTCTAGTATTTATGGATGTTTGCTAGAGTTCCAATCATAAGTACTTACAATCATTGGATAGTGAGAGCTTGTTAACTTTGCCTCTCCCACATAAAAGAGAAATATCAACCTTGTATTTGACTATTTGATCATGGACAAATCCATCACAATTACCACCACTTTTCCACACTCATGGTACAGTTAGTTTATAGTCATTTAGTGTACTTTATTGATGCAACAACTAACTTTACTTTCATGTATTTATTATCTTTTAAAGCTATCTCATACCCATATTATTGCTCTAGTGTTATTTTCTAGATAAAGTAAACGTTTAGTGTGCGTAGAGTTATATCAGTTGTTGATAGAATTTGAGAGAACATTTATCCTACCTTTAGCTCCTCGTTGGGTTCGACACTCTTACTTATTAAAAAGGTTACACACGATCTCCTATACTTGTGGGATATCAAGACCTTTTCTGTCGTCGTTGCCGGGGAGCAATAGCGTGGGTAAATATTATTTTGTGTACTTGTTTGCTTTGTCTCTAAATAGTTTTTACTTTTAGTTGTAAGTTGTTCTATATCTTAGTTTGGATAGGTAATGCGAGTTACAAAAAAATTAGTTGTACTTGTTATCTAAAAATGTTTTCAAAAAGGAAAGCGATTGGAAAGATGAGTAATGATTAAGGAGGGGTCGACCTTCAACACTTGTGTTCATGCCTACGAATCCAAAACAAATCTTTTCATGGAATTTTCTTAGCTAAAAACATGTATATATTGTGTATATTCCACTATACCATAAAAATAAAATGTTAATATTAGTCTCTAGTTATTTGAAAGTGCAAAAGCTTGGTTTACTGCGCATAAACATATTTTTTTGTGCTTCACCGTATAACCTATTTAAAATCATCAGAACATTATTTGTATCTGAATTGTTTTATGAATAAACTTGACACTAGTACCTAAGTTTCATTAGTTCTGTATTTTCTAATTTGAGTTACATAGCTATTTCGAAAAAATTTATTTTCACTGACTTATTAGTTTTTGGCAGATTCTTGTCCTTCACTGTAAAAAATCATGATAAATCTCATAATAGTATTTTGATCTAAAAATGTTTGTGCATAAACCTGAGAGTATAATCTGTACTTCATTAGTTTTATGTTTTTATTTGATCTAAGTAACTATCTCATTGAGTGCCATATTTACAGACTGTTCAGTTTTCGCAGATTTCTTTGTTCATTAAATATTGTACTTAGTGTTCTTAGTTTCCTTAGTTTTTCGAGGGACAACGGAAATTTTATAAGAATCTTTGGTATATACAGTGGCTAATGATTAATAAATATCACTAAACTTGCAAATACTTGAATATGTGTGGATTTTATTTAATGAGTACTAACCCTACTAATGAATTTTGTGAAGATTTATTTGGATATAGCTTATAATATCTAATCAATATGGTGATGTGAGATGAACAAAAAGACGCAAGAGCTCAAGCTTGGGGATGTTTAGCTGCATCCCAAGAACATATTTAAGAAGATACAATCATCTAAACTTGGGGATGCTCGAGTCATCCCCATATCCATAAAAAAATGAGGTTGTCTCGTTAATAATCTATATTACCCTTTTCACATGATATGTAATGTCTTAACATGTATTTTAATTTGCTTTTATTTATTTTTGGGTTTATTTTCTGTTACTATGAAGTTTAGTTATTATTTAGCCTCTGTTATTTTAGTTTCTAAAAAAACAAAATACCAAGTTTTTCGCATTTAGTTTTAGTTGATGCATATTTAAGGGCTTTTTTGTTTTCAGCATTTGATGCTCACTGTATGATTTTTCATATTTTATTGAAAACTCAAAAAGTCACAAAAAATTAACTCGTTATGTATCTTCTAACCCTCTGCATGCACATAAATTGGTAAAAAAACTTATGACATGTTTAACTGCACCTAATAAATATGTTTTCCAGCTGTTATTTCTCTAGAAAGATTCTTACTTTTCTTGTAAGAGTGGCCTCTTTGCATTTTCATTCGATTCTTTTTGGGTCTTACCTTTCATTTATAAGTTGTTCACTTAAGAAATCTTTCCATGATTCAAAAACGAAATTTGATTTGGTCTAATAGAAGCACTTTGGGAATATTATCGGGCCTAGCTAAAAAGAGTTACAGAAAAGCACTTCTTGGGAGATAACCCATGGTTTTATTTTTACAATGTTTTCTTCTATTTTATTAGATTCAAGGTGTTGTTTACTTATGTAGAAAATCCTTTGTATATTTATTTTCCCGCATTTGTTGTGCCAAGTAAAGTCTCTAGTGAAAAGTTGAAGTTAGATTTTGGATTTCTGCGCAGGAAATAGATTTTTGCTGTCCACTGTTAAATTCGTATAAGATATAAGAAATATAAAAATGACTTGAACTTTCTTGTGCTTAATCCGCAGATATTTCCGAAACTTTTTCTAGTTCTCCAATTTTTGATTTTTGATCAAAGTAAGTACCCCGAAAAAATTCGTCTTTACAAACTATTCTGGTTTTAAAAGATTCTGCTTTTTTACTTGCATTCTCTCTTTTATTATGTTGAGTGGATTTCTTTGCTCCACAAAACATCATTTTCTGTAGATAATGTTTAGAAGTATTAATAATGCTTGTGTCCAACGAGAACATGTGAGTTTTTGATTATGCACTAACCCTCTAATGGGAATTACTTCGAGTTTGGTGTGAAGGAAGTTTTCAAGGGTCAAGAGAAGAGGATGATATAATGAGACCAAGAGGAGTGAAAAGCCTAAGCTTGGGGATTTCCGAGGCATACCCATCTTCATCAGCAACTTATTAGGTCACTTCTAGTGAAATTATATTTTTATTCGGTCACATCATATGCACTTTACTTGGAGCGTCTGTTTGATATTTTGTTCTATTTTATTTTCCTTGCTACAATAAATCTTAGTTGGAACCTAGCATTCCTGTGTGGGAGAGATACTCACTCCGCTTTTTCATATGAATACTCGTATTCCTATCACACTCGTATTCTTTGTTTTTCGTCTAGCTGCTGCAGCTCCTCCTCATTTTAGCTTTTGTTTTTCATGCATCTCTTATTCAGAACTGTTAGTTCTCGTAGAGTAGTGTTACTCTCTTGTTTCATTGATATATCATTTGGACAGTTTTTGTTTAAATAAAGTGATGGTGTTGGGAAGCAATAAAATATTCCATGCTTATAAATGATGCAAAAAGAAGCTTGTTTAGACCGTGGTTAGACTTTATCATGTCATGTTGGATATTATTTTAATTAGTTATTATTGTAGCATGACTTGTCTCAAATATATGAAAGTGCTTAATGTGCCACTGAAAGAATCATGAGTTATTTTTATCACATCGAAGCATAATATTGTGGTATTCTCCTTCGAATGATTTATTTGGTTGACTTGGCGCATGCTTACACCATGTTATGACTACAAACCAGTCACCTTTAGCTTCTATGATCATTTAGTTTTTGACTTGTAATACCATTTATGCTTTGATTAATAATGTTTTTGTTGCTATGCATTATTATGGCCATTGCTCTCTTAATTTGTCGCTCCTAGTCTTTTGCTAGCCTCCCCCTGTAATGAGTATGAGCTCTACTCGTGCATCCAACTCCCAAAAACCAAAGTTTGCCTAATGTGTCCACCATACCTACCTACATGTGGTATTTAGCCGCCACTCCAAGTAAATTTCTCATGTGCTACCTTTAAATTTTCAAAATTATTCATGTTTTGTGTTCTTGTTTTAGCTCATGAGGAAGTAGTAGTTGGGTTTGTTGTGTTCCATACTAATTAATTACCCCGACTTGCATGCTTCATCTAGTCGTCATTAATTTTGCAAAGAGCTAGTTAGACCATTATAACATCAAAAAGCTAAACAAATAAATATGCACTCCCCCATGGTATGAGATTGTTGGCAGACACCCAAGGATTCGGTTAGCCATGGATTGCAAAAGCAAGGTGGGGAGGAGTGTCATACTATATAAAGTGCATGCTATAAGTACGCAATATAAATAATTCGGAACCGCTATCAACTTATTTATTATGGAAGATGACAAGAACTCTATTGCCATTCGTTGACATAAGCATACACCTCTCTAAGAAATGTTTTCAATACCTTTGTTTAATAAAATAAAAAGCTCTAGCACATGAGTTAATCACTTCTTCCCTCTGCGGAGGGTCTTGCTTTTACTTTTATGTTGATTCTCCATCTTCTAACTTTATGCACAATTAAGAGAGCGTAGTTCCATTATGAGTTTAATGTGCATCAGTCCCAAAGATTATTATTGATTGATTCATGATTTGTCATTACTTGCTCTCAAATTATTTGTTCTAGTCATCCACTTAAACTTTGAAGGTGTCCTGGCATTTATCTTTTGCCCCACCTTTAAGGACAAGCGAAATATCCCTTTGCTATGTTTTCTTTATGCTCGAAACAAACGTATAACTTTCAATTGCGTTATTATTCATGGTATTTTATTTGTGTTACTTTTCATGTTGCAACATGGTTTCTAAGTTTCATTGTTACAATTATATGTATCATCCCTATGTTTAGAGTGTTATGATCTCAGCTTACAAATGCTACTACAAATATGATGATCAAGATTATGTTGGTAGCATGTCACCTCAAAAATTATTTTCTTTTTGTCGTTTTACCTACTCGAGGACGAGTAGGAACTAAGCTTGGGGATGTTGATATGTCCAAAACGTATCTATAATTTTTGATGGTTTCATGCTACTTTTATGCTTTTGATGATTGTTTTTATATTAAGTTTTTGATTTATTCTGAATAACCTACTAATAGTTGCAAAAGTGCATAATGCACTTTTTTTACACTTTGATGTGTAGGACTTATAAAAAATAGAAGAGGAAACCTTGTTGGAGTCGAATTGGGACTTTTCTGAAATCTTTTTTAAAAATCCTTTTAAATAATTCCACGTTACTGGTTGAAAACAGCGTTAAATGGAAATCTCACAGAAGACAAAATTGTGGGGATTTTTGCGACATACGACATAGGCTTCAAAATCGCCCGATTTCGAGTCCGGACGGTCAAGATAAGTCCAATTTACCGCAGGCCAAGATGGGATGACGGAAATCTGTGAGACTATATAAAAGGAGGAAATCTAGATCGTGGGAGACACTCCATACCACAAATTCAAGCCACCAAAGCCACTTTTTAGTCTCCCCCATGGACCCCATCTCTATGAGGGAGGGCTCCCAAGACCATGAAGGAAGAGGGCCAAGGGGCGGCGCTCCCCCATGATGTCGGCGGCGCTAGGAAGGAGTCCCTGCGCCACTGCCGGCGCCGACCTGCGCCCCGTGCTGTCCTCTCGAGCGTCTTCACAGCCATCTCCATCGATAATTCCTCCTTGTATACAGTGGTTCCTCCTCCCACACACTTATGTACCGCCCTATGTAAACATGGTGATTGACATTATAAATTATTTGAAGATGATCTATTGCATATATGTCATGTTTGTGTAGATCCCTTTTGTCATATGATTGATTGTTGAGTCTCTATGGATGGTTTGAGCTATATATTGAATTGTTACAGTCCTATGCTGACATCATATGTTTATGAGCGCATGGATCACTTCATAGGGTTTGTAGTATGTGGAGAAAGTTAGAGGGAGGGCTGCTTGAGTGACAGAAACATGAGCCCCAATATAGTGATTAAAGCATATGGAATAAAGAGAAACTTTTGATATTAATGTTATGGTTGGATATTTTTACCTTAATGTATCTTCAAGAAGTTATGGATGTTTGCTAGATTTCCAATCATCAGTACTTGCAATCATTGGATAGCGAGCGTTTGTTAGCTTTGCCTCTCCCACATAAAAGAGGAATATCAACCTTGTATTTGACTATTTGATCATGGACAAATCCATCACAATTACCACCACTTTTCCACACTGATGGTTCTGTTAGTTTATAGTCATTTAGTGTACTCTATTGCTGCAGCAACTAACTTTACTGTCATGTAATTATTATCTTGCAAAGCCATCACATAACCGTATTATTTCTCTAGTTTTATTTCCTAGGTAAACTAAACGTTTAGTGCGCGTAGAGTTGTATCAGTGATTGATAGAACTTGAGAAAATATGTATCCTGCCTTTAGCTCCTCGTTGGGTTTGGCACTCTTAGTTATCGAAAAGGCTACACAAGATCCCGTATACTTGTGGGATATCAGCATCCATGAGTTCACTCATATCCGTGACGTATCTCTCGATGCGTCCCTGTTTATACCTCAAGGGGTCAAATCTACAATTCCTTTCCAGGGATATGACTACTTGTTAGGCTATAATACCAACTAAAGAATGCATAATTTCTGCGACATGCTGCAACCAATGCTGAGCTGATTCTCCTTCTTTCTGAACACGGTTTTCCAGGTCTATGATCGTAGCCGGGTGCTTGCAAGTTCCTTGAATTTTTTTGATAAATTGATCTTTCAACTCCTGCCAGATGTTGATCGAGTTTGGTGGCAAGTTTTTCAACCATGACTTCGCAGGACCTTCAAGCATCATACTCAAATACTGGGCACAAACAACATCATTAACTTCCAAAATTTTCATTGCCATCTCATAACTCTCTATCCAGTCTGCTGGCTCCTTATCCGCAGCGTAATTAGGGACCTTGTCAGGCCCTTTGAAGTATGTTGGGATTCTCTTGTCCCCGATCACTGGTCCTAGACACTGTATTCCAATCCTTCATGACCCAGTAGTTCTAGGGGAAACATTGATTGGGTTTGAAACTGGGACTTGAACTGGTGCCTCTAAATGATCCAGATTTTTGTAGTCAATTCCTATTGCTCTATGCGCCATGTTTATGACTCTAGGGGCGTGTGAAACCGCATGCCTTGGCTGAACTGGCTGTTTCTAGTTAGCGTTACTGGATCCTGCCGGAACTGGAGAATTCCAATGGTGCCTCCTTGGAAATGAATTTCTGTCGTTGTAAGGTGTTGAATGGATTTTATCCTGGTTACTTTATTCATCTGTTGAACAACCATGGTTTGTAACATCTCGATAGCCTTCCTCGCTTCTACTCCCAATGGATTATTTGCGTCAACTAGTATTTGAGCCAAACTGTTTGTTGCTCCAAATATTATCAATCAGGTTGTTGAAATGATCCTGGGGTGTGGAACCGCTCGGGCTGCTGGGGGATAGGTTGGTGATAAACTAGATTCTGCATCGGGTTCACGTGCTGATTAAGTATAGGCTAGAAACGCACATGCTAAACTAGTGGATTCTGGTTTGCCTCCAGACCTGGAGGAGGCATAGCTTGTCCTATCCCTGGTGGTGGTCCTGCAGGACATGGCGTGCCCGTTGGGGACTAGAAAAGGTTTTGGGCGTTGGTTGGTCCAAGCCCTACTCCAAAGTTGGTATTCAGCCGGGTCTAGTGACACATGTGCTGAACTGAAGCTAATTCTCTTTGCCGGAAACCCAGATGAATTCCCTCTGCATCCAGACGAGCGATCTCATGCATTACGTTTGTTCGTGCCTCGTTTATACATGTTGCTTCTTTCTGGATCTCCTGGCGAGCGTGTGTCAGTTCCTGTCGAAGCCTAGCTATATCCGTGTTACGTTGCTCTAGGTTTTCAGCTGTAGGTTGCAAGCAGTTCATTCAGCGAGTCCATCGTTGCCATTAGTTCGGGTCTTGGCACAAATGTAGGTGGTACTGGCGGTTTCGCTGTTCCTAATCCTGATGCTCCCGGTCCTCCTTGAACTGTACCCTTGTTTTCTCCTGGAACTGTATTTACCACAACCTGAACAAGATTTCCATTAGCATCATACCTTGGTTCCGTGGGACTATTTTGTCCTGCCATCTAGACGGTCCTGTGTTGAACCGGTTCCTGTGAGCTTTCCGGTTCCTCTTCCAGGTCCCCTCCTAACCTGTCTCCAAAGAGCTGGTGGATGGAATTTCATCTTGGATCTAGGTCATTGTTCCCGACCTAATGTTCTCCACCTGAATGCACAATCGTGGCTTATCCAGAAACTGAATCTGACTTCTGATCCGGCTCTGTGATGGCTCCTCCAACAAACCCGACAAAAACGTGCATTCCACCGAACGCGACTTGGAAACCAGATTTGATGAAAGCGAACTCTGGGCCCCAGGTGTCGTGGTTATAGTAGTTCCCGTGCCGTCTCCTCCTAAGCCGGCCAATTGCGAGTCTCTCGATCCCTGGTAGGCCTCCTTCCAAAAAACGACGCTCCCGCGAGCTGGCCCCACGGAGGGCGCCAACTGTCGTGGTGTTTTCACGGCAAGTGTCCTCATGCGGGAACTATACTTTGAGTCCATAGCCTCTAAGCGAAGTATTGAAATGGTTATGGCGGGAATGGGAAAAGCATGTTTACCAAGGTTCGGCCCCTCTATGGAGGGTAAAACCTACTCCTGCTTCTTTACTATTGATGATTCAAGGTCTCGATTACAAGGAGCAATTCTGGCTTCTGATGTCTCGAGAACTATTGCTATGGACTAGAACTTATCTTTCTACGTCCCAGGAACTCGCTTTATATAGCAGACAAGTTCCTGGGTTACAGGTGAATACGGGTTATACCCATCCTCGGAGTACTATCAGGGGCCGGCAAAACAACCTTTGCCCGTTCACCCTAGAAGTAGGGTTACCTCCGGACGGTTCTAGAACTCTGCGTCGGATCTGCAACTTCGCTAGGCTTCGGACTTGCCACGAATCTTCCCCCAGCCCAAGTCCGGATTTTTGGGGGTCTTCAGGCCGAATCTCCAGATCTCCTCGTTTGCTGGTTTAGGGGGTAAACCGACACTTTGTCCATGAACCGGCTTTTAACAAAGACGGTTTAGGAACAGGGATGTGTAGGAAAATGGGGTAGGCTACACTAGCGCAAATAAAAATTTCTACCGCGTCATATAGATCACGAGATTACCACTAGACGCGCTATGTTGATCTCGGTGAAGCGGGTCGGGGAAGGGTAGTCGTATTAATCCTCCGGATCCAGTCGCCTTCCACGAACAGCTCCTCTAGGCAGCTCGTCCAAGTGCTACAGATGCAACACCTCTATCAGTATCCACACGTGCGATGTGGAAGCATAGGTTTGCCAGACTGCTAGGTCCGCGCGGGCGGTAGGGGCGTGGAGAGACAGTGGCTGTGGTGGAATGTGGTGCGGAGTTAGCAACCCTAAAACACACAGCCTCCTCTCCTTTGTATAGACGTCCCCATAACGGGCTGCCACTAAAACAGCCCACTCTGGAGTCCATTTCGAGCCAATTTTGGATCCAATCCGAATTCTGCTTCTTCTGCCTTAAGTGTGCGAAACTATAGGTTAACACGCGTTTAGACATGAAACAAGTACACCTACTCGGCCAATAGTTGGTAGCAACTTCTCGCAAAACTGTGACGCCCCTGGATCAGCTACTATGGGGATTTCAGCGTTCCCGCCAGAATCCACATAATATCTGATCCCGAGTTGTCATTTCTGATACCATTACAACAGTTCACAAATAATCCGCAACAATAACAGAAGATATATACAACATGACTCCAACTAGTCAAGAATACAACTGATACAATACAAAGATCCAAATAACAGCGAAAAACGAAATAGTATCCGACTACGGACAAGATACAAATTGGACTAAGAGTCGTGAAGATAACCGATGGCGTCCAATCCCTGCCCAGGCCAAGCCGGAGGGATTTCCAAGCTAACGTCGTCAAACTTAAAACATGTTGACTGCATTGTGAATACAGCCCCGAATCATGGCGTCAGTACTTTGAATGTACCAACAAGCGGCAAGCAACACTCACAAGATACCAATGCAACCAGTCATCACAAGACACAAATACTTTGGGTACAAAGGAAGAGGTTGTTGTAATGAAGCGGCAGCGGGTGGCACTAAGCAGTCTATAGAGATACGCTACAACTCTCGTCTATTAGAAAGGGATGAGAGAGCGCGACAAAACCAACTACAACTACTCACCAAGAACAATACCCATCCAGGATTTACCCCCCTCAACCAATGCAAGAGGTAACCCGAGGAAAAACTCACACATGTTGAAATAGTAATCTCGTTATCGCACATGTTAACAAATATCATTAGGTGTAAGTTATCTGACTCTTGTAAGCCATCACTTTCTCCAAGATTGTCACATAAGCGCGGACGATACACATTCTCGAAAAGATATAACCCTGCAGGGATGCACTATTGTAGTCACACACACCGAACTGTCACGAGACTGTCGGCACAACACTTCACCTTACCACAAACAAATCCAAATAGCCACCTAGCTAGGTTGGGACCGCCTCGAGAGTCTGGCCGATGCTTCGAAGCGGACCTAGCCGTTTGCGCCTACGCGCGAAACAGATCAAACCTGGCCGAAACTGTCCGCTTCACGTCATACCTTGGACTCCTATATAATTGTACGCACATCGGTAACATACCATCGTCATCCTCAAAGTTGTTGCCATTGTGATGTGCGTACCCAAATGGAAAGCCCTAACTAAGTTGTGGCATCCTGGACAAGAGTGCAACGGGGCTAATAGGTTGCGGGGAGTCCCATTCCTCCCACGATGTGGTTAGTGCGCTCATTCTTGGATCAGTGGACGAGAACCTTTTCCTAAAGAGACACCAGAGGGACCAAAAGCCTCGACGAGCCTCCCGCCGATGCCTTAACTCGAATTCAAATTTTATTATTACCCCAAGCGTTAAGATTATTTTAAATCAGTTGAACCAACCTATCATATGGTGGCCCTTTGGTAGAAAACTTCGTTACGCAACGTTTTCCAGTTGAGAGTTTTTCGATCTGAGGTACTACGCAAAAGTTACAGCCGTTTTGAATGAGACTGTCCATTTCTGCGAATTCCCCGAAACCGGCGGCAGATCCAATCTGTCACGTCGCGCATCTCATGCACATCGTATATGATCTAGACTCCGATTCGACCAATCATATTGATCTTTGCGTGCTGCAATTGGATTTACGTGTCACAGTCTACCCCGATGGCAGAAACCGACCGGTAGGGGTATGTCGTTCGACGACCTCTCGCATCACGATCACGGGATCCAAATCACAGATCAAAACATCTACTCCATACAATCGGTCACATCAATCATACCCCATCTACATATCACATATGCAAACGATCCGAATCTATAACTATGTAGCAGCGGCTCTGATACCACTGTAGGAAAACGGGGTAGGCTACACTAGCGCAAATCAAAATTTCTACCGCCTCAACCAAGATATGTTGCAAGATATAGATCACGAGATTACCCCTTGACGTGTTGTGCCGATCTCGGTGAAGCGGATCGGGGTAGGGTAGTCGTACGAATCCTCCGGATCCCGTCGCTCCCACGAACAGCTCCTCTTGGCAGCTCGTCCAAGTGCTACAGATACAAGACCTCTATCGGTATCCACACGTGCAGCGTCCGCGCGGGCGGCAGAGGCGTGGAGAGACGGTGGCTGTGGTGGAATGTGGTGCGGAATTAGCAACCCTAAAACACGCAACCTCCTCTCCTTTCTATAGACGTCCCCATAATGGGCTGCCACTAAAACAGCCCATTCTGGAGTCCATTTTCAGCCTATTTTGGATCCAATCCGAATTATGCTTCCTCTACCTTAAGTGATATAGGTGTTGACCTCTAGGTTGGCCCGATCTTCATGAATCGACAAGATGAACGAAGAACACACGAAGAACGCGAAGAAAACGATGAACTCACACACACAAAAAGGGGGGATAACTCGTGAAGCCTACGAGGGATCGCAAACCCAAGTTAACAACACGCTAATTGGAACCGATTTCTCTCACCGGCCGGTCCACCGATCCAACAGAAGCCACGAGGGGAAGGTTGGCAAGAACTACTAGAGTCACAAGGTGAAAGAGTAGCTCCTTGGAGAGATCTTCATACAATCTGATAGATGAATCTATGGAGTAGCCATGGATCCCATGGGGGAGGTTCTCCACATGGGAGGAGGAGCACAAAGCTCAATTCTATCTCAAAGTCAACTCTAACCCTAGAACTAGCCACCTGAGTCCCTTATATAGCCTAGGGGGGTAGGTGGGCGTGAAAAGGGGCCAAAACGGTGCATTTATGCACAAAATAGGGGGCGGCCTGGGAGGCCGGCCGGGGTGCGGGCCGGCGCCCTCGGCATGGTGCCCGGCCTGAGGAAGAGCTGGGCCGGCCTGAGGAGGAGGGAGGCCGGCCTGGCCAGGGGGTGAGGCCAGGAGACCCCGTTTCCCTCCGTTCTTCCTCCTCGGAGCTCCGATCTTGAAGCCGTCTTCACCCACTTCCTTCCTAGCTTCATTTGCACCTTCTTGGATATGTTCTTGAGTATCTTGGGCACCGTCTTGGGTCTCCATGGTGTGATCCCACCTATGCATGTAGAGGGGTATTTCATGAGGTAGAGCACCGTTCACCAAGTCACCGGAAACATACGTACATCGGAGTGAGTTCACCTTGTTGTGTATCGATGTTGTGCTTGGTTGAATACGGTGGGCTACATCATCTCCCCCCCCCCTTGAAGAATAGTCGTCCTCGACTCTCGTTCCATCCATTTGTGAGCGGGAGAAGGAATGTTGATGACAAAGATGTCGTTGAAGTTGAGCCGCTTGTCGAAGTTCATGTGACGGTAGGCTCGTAGTGGGGGTGGTCCAAAAGCGGTGACGATGTTGAAGTGGTCGTCCTTGGTTTCGTGAAGAAGACCTTGCGAGGCGGTGTAGTCGTTGAAGCTGAGCCTCTTATCGAAGATCATGCCAAGGTATGCTCGTGGAGGGTGTAGTCCAAAGGCGATGACGATCTTGACGTGGTCCTCATTGGATGGATGGGGATTATCTTGAGAGGCGATGTAGCCGTCGTCAAAGAGCTCAAGAGGTGGTTGGTCCATTGCTTGCGGAAGCGGTAGAGTGTAGATGAATTTGACGCATTGGTTGCACGCCTCTCCATGGGTTGCGTTGTTGTTGATGCTCGTGTCAAAGTCCATGTACGTCTTGGCGGTTGATGTGTAGTCGTGGTGATCATTGTCATTGACGCGCTTGTCGAACTCCAAGTGCATCTTGACGAAGGGGATGTAGACGTAGTAGTCATTGTCGTTGACGCTCTTGTCGAACTCCAAATACATCTTGACGTAGGGGATGTAGATGAAGAAGTCTTTGTCGTGGATGTGCATGTGGAACTCCAAGTACATCTTGAGAAGAGGGTTGTAGGCGTAGAAGTCGTTGTCGTTGACGCGCTTGTCGAACTCCATGCACATCGTGACTTGTGGGATGTCGGCGTAGAAGGCGTTGTCGTAGGAGTGCTTGTGAAGCGTCGTGTAGATCTTGACTTGAGGAGTGTGGATGGAGAATGTATCGTCGTAGAAGTGCTTGTCAATCTCCATGTGGATCATGACGCGTGGAATGTGCTCCTTCCAAATCTTCAAGTCGGTGTCGATGTTCATGCGGTGTGGAGAGCCTTGGATGTGGAGAAGTCCATGAGGTTGAGGATGCTTGATAGGGTCACCAAATCTCTGCAAAATAGACAACAAAGATAGAGAGAAAGTTGGTAAGCCGTTAGTGTCAATGAGCACAAATGGGGTTTTGCTCTCAACTCTCATCTCACTATTGGTGGCTATCATGGCGGTGCCTCTAAGAACACTCATGCTATTTCCACTCATGATGGGCTTGTGGCTCTCGCTCACGTTATGGTGGATCTCTCTCTCACCACTCAACTCACTAGAAGCTTGAGAGGGGACACTAGAAGGCTCCAAAGTCATGGCACTAGATGTGTGCGGGTTTGTCAAAGTCATTGCATTGCTTGGAGTCGGTAGTGTCATAGCATGTGGCAAGAAGGACTCGAGCATCTCATCTCTTGGGTTGATCTCGAAATGTGGAAAGGGTGGCTTCCTTGGAGGAGGAGGTAGGGTCATGGCTTCTGTCGAAGAAGGCTCCATCATCTCCGTGATGTGTTAGTGTAAGCCATGCCTTGTAGCATCCTCAAGTGGTTGATGATGATGATGATGATGATGATATCCCTGGCTAGCATGGTGGCTTGAGCGTGGCCTTGTGAAGGTCGGAATGAGTGGCGTGGAATTCAAGGGGAGTGTGTCACCCAATTCGTCGTTACCTCCATCAATGATAGATGTGTCGTTGATGCCAGCTCTAGAGAGGTTGCATATTTGGTCATTATCTTGAGGATAGGCTTCAAGAACTCGTGTCATCACTCACGATGAATTCTTGGCCTCATTGAAATAGACGCTTTCGTCACCATTGGTTGGCATGTCCACGGAATTGAGAGCTAATTGGTGCAAGGCATAGTATTGTCCTTCACTCATGTAGGCATGGTCACCGTTTTAGTTGGCAACCATGATCATCTCATTGGTAGCATTGGACACTTGTGTCATTGGAGACGAAGAAGAAGAATGCCTTAGGTATGATGGCAAGGGAAGAGCCTCTTTCACAATGTCACATGCTTCAACGTCTTCATCATAGAGTGGTAGAGTGGTCTCCTCATGCATATGGTGATGTCGATCTTGTGTCATGGGAGGAATAGCTTCACACTCTTGATGTTGTTGTTGCGCTTGTGTCGATGATTGAAGCTCATGCTCTTGATCATTAAGGTGATTGTTCATCCTCATAGAATATCGCTCAAGGAAGTTGGGGTTGGGTGTTGGTGGTGAAGTATCTCTTGCCTCGATGAAGTAGTGGTATCATAGTGTCCATGGCGAGGATGTTCTTGATCCTTGTCGAAGGCGGGGTGCGAGAAGAAAGCACATTCTTGGAGAAGATGAGGTGGAGGCTCCCATTCCTCATGTTGGTGATGACGCTCATGGTCCTTCAACCTTGTAACATTGAGGCAAAGGGTGCTCAAGTTGTTGTCTCCATGGCTTTGATGATGCGATGGAATTCCTTGGTCTAGGAGATGCGGTGCTTCATCCAATATGGTAGGAGAAGAATCATGGATAGCAACTCCATTTGCTTGTTGTTGGCAAGGTCGCTCATGTGGGTACTCATCAAAAATAGGAAGTGAGGGGTCACTTGGAGCATCTTCACTTGCTTGTTGTTGACGTGGTCGCTCAAGAGGTTCCTCATCAAACATGGGAAATGAGAGATCATGAATAGAATTCGCGCTTAGTTGTGGTCGAAGTGTGCGCTCACCGGGGTCTTCATTAAAGAGAGGAAGTGAGATATCATTTGTAGCATGCCCACTTGGTTGTTGTTGATGGTGGTTCTCATAGGGGTCCTCATCAAAGATGGGAAGTGAAGTAGCAAATTGAGCAATCCCACTTGGTTGATGTCGAAGTGGACGCTCATTGGGGTATTCCTCAAAGATGGGGAAAGACAAGCCATACAGAGCATTCTCACTTGCTTGGCGTTGCGAAAGTCTCTCATGGGTCTTCATCATAGATGGGTAGCGTAAGTTCATGTTGGTCATCCTCATTGGTTTGGCGATGGCGTTCATGATGGAGAGGATGGTGCCGATGGTCATTGTGGTGGAGTTGTGGGAGGAATTCACTCGAAGCCATGTCGAGGGAACCTTCTTGATAATGGCCTTGGTCTTGGTGGCCATTGTGGTGGTAACACACATTTTGCCTTGGAAGCCTTGAATGTGGGCGAGCACCATCCACGAAGCCATGTAGACCATAGTCATGATTCGAGCTTGGAGAAGGTGGGTGATGAAAAATATCTGGTTGTAGAGGGTGATCTTGAAGAGGGTCACCACGGCCTTGTCGGTGTCGAGGTCGAGATAGTGGTGATGGCGAGCAATTCTCAAACCAATGTCGTCGTGGAACTTGTGGTGGAGGATGCGGTGAGGTGGGTGTACCACTCTCTCCCATATGTCGATGATGATCATTGCAACGATCTTGGTGATGATCTCGGTGATGATAGCTTGAAGTTTGTTGATGACGAAGCTTGCGTCGTTCCCGCATTTCATGTGTGGGATGACTCCGAAAGTCATTCGGATGCCTTGCCTTCTTGTCCTTCTCGCTTGATGGGGCCTCGATGATGTCCTTCTTGTGGCGCCGTCTTGATGTTGACGAAGCCAATCTTGACGTTGCCAACTTGTCGGATTTCTTGTCGTTGCACCATCTTGAGGTGGAAGGGAGTTGTCTTGTGTTGGCCTTGGCATTCTCCTTGAAGTTCATTGATGTTGAGCATGAACCATATGACATATGAAAGCTTGGCCCTCGAAGCTTGGAGAGGAAGTTCTTGTAAGTGAGATCATCCATGTCAGAGTCGAAGTAGGTGTAGAGGTCCATATTGTCCCTCATGCTTGTGGAGTCGTTGTCGGTGTCGTACTCCGTCATGTTTGTGGATGCGTTGTCGGTGTAGCATGGCTCCATCTCGTCATCCAAGCTTGCGGTGTCATAGTTGTAGTAGTGGTTTATATCGTTGGAGCTCATGGAGTCTAAGTTGTCATGGTTGGTGTGGTGCTCCTCCATGTCGATGATGCTTGGGGAGGAGTAGTCGGTGTAGAGCTCGACGTCGTGGTCGTCGTAGTGGTGTTGATCCACCATGTCATGCTCGTAGGAGTGGAGGTCCATGTATAGCTCGTTGTAGTCGTAGTGGTCCATCATGGACTCGTCATGGTCATCATGGCCTCCATATGCTCCGCTCTCGCTACACATGGTTACTCACAAGCACAAGTGTATATATAGAGTGTGAAGACCTAAGAGCTCAAACCTCAGCTTTTAGCAAAGATTGGAACTAGTGGACCATGCCAAGAGAAACCGATAACAAAAATAATGAAGTGACTTGAGTTCTAAAGATCCAAAAACACACTCCAAACACACACGGCTTATGGGTGGATGGCAATGGGTTAGAAATGTGGCGAGGAAAACGACAAATCCAAAGAAAAGTATGTTGTAAAACGTGGAGAAGAACCAAAGAAAAGTTATCACAAAAACCAATCCTAGTGGAGGAAAATGATATGGTGGAAACTTAAATGAAACACACACACACAAGGGATAAATGCGGTTAGTGCGACCAGTGGACGAGCGAAGACGAAAAGTACCTAACGAAGACTAATGCTCAATGCCACACTAACACAAGCAGGACACTAGCTCAAGCCGCAAATTTTAAAAGGGAACAAGATTCGCACCGTGGCAACCGGTCACTCTTTCTCTTTTGCGACGTAATGCTACACGTTCCTACAATGGAAAGCAATTGGCATCGATCCTTTGCTTCTTTTTCTATTTTCTCTTTTTTTATCTTTTGACGGATTCCAAAATGCCAATGCCTATTCGTAGCTAATCTCTCACAAGCGCCAAACTCACACTCTCGGTGCCACAAATGCGATGCCAAGCGGTGTAAAAGAACTAGTCCGAATAGGTAAGGTACACAATGGGGTGGGTTAGTTCAAGCGGAAGAAAGTTATACCTATGTGTGGATGATCTCGGACTTGCGGCCGGTGGATGTCGATGTCGTGTGGATCCGTTGATGTAGATGCGTAGGCGATGTCGATGGCGACGCGTAGGAACTTGCCTCACTCAGATCGGAGCAGCGATTACAAAGAAAAACAAGATACAAAATCTGTCCAAGAATCGGAAAGCGGGAATTTTCTCTGATTTTGCTCAATTTCGAAATTCCTCTCAAATCAAGAAACTTTTGGAAAAGTTCGAGAAATGTGGCTGAATAGAAAGGTGGGGAATGGTCTTTGGAAACAAATCTATGAATCAAAACAACGAAAAACTCAACAAATCGAGACATCGGTCGAAATCCCTTTTGGCTATTTTTGGTCAAATTTTCGAATTTATGGTGGATAGAAGAAAAATTGGTGGATGGGGAGGGGTGTGGGTGTCGAATTCGTGTCAATCTAGCTCTGGATACCATATGATATAGGTGTTGACCTCTAGGTTGGCCCGATCTTCACGAATCGACAATACGAACAAATAACACACGAAGAACGCGAAGAACACGATGAACTCACACACACAAAAAGGGGGGATAACTCGTGAAGCCTACAAGGGATCGCAAACCCAAGTCAACAACACGCTAATTAGAACCGATTTCTCTCACCGGCCGGTCCACCGATCCAACAGAAGGCACAAGGGGAAGGTTGGCAAGAACTACTAGAGTCACAAGGTGAAAGAGTAGCGCCTTGGAGAGATCTTGATACAATCCGATAGATGAATCTATGGAGTAGCCATGGATCCCATGGGGGAGGTTCTCCACATGGGAGGAGGAGCACAAAGCTCAATTCTATCTCAAAGTTAACTCTAACCCTAGAACTAGCCACCGGAGTCCCTTATATAGCCTATGGGGTAGGTGGGGCGAAAAGGGGCCAAAACTGTGCATTTCCGCACAAAACAGGGGGCCCTGCCTGGGAGGCCGGGGTGAGAGCAGGCGCCCTGCCTGAGGGTAGCCGGCCTGAGGCCGGGGTGGGGGCCGGCGCCCTCGGCCTGGTGCCCGGCCTGAGGAAGAGCTCGGCCGGCCTAAGGCCGGGGTGGGGAAGAGGGAGGCCGGCCTGCTCGGGTTGGTGGCCGGCCTGAGGGGGAGGGAGGCTGGCCTGGCCGGGGGGTGAGGCCGGGAGACCCCGTTTCCCTCCGTTTTTCCTCCTCGGAGCTGCGATCTTGACGCCGTCTTCACCCACTTTCTTCCTAGCTTCATGTGCACCTTCTTGGATATGTTATTGAGCATCTTGGGCACCGTCTTGGGTCTCCATGGTGTGATCCCACCTATGCATGTAGAGGGGTATTTCATGAGGTAGAGCACCGTTCACCAAGTCATCGGAAACATACGGAGATCGAAGTGAGTTCACCTTGTTGTGTATCGATGTTGTGCTTGGTTTAATACGGTGGGCTACATCATTAAGTGTGCGACCCTATAGGTTCACGCACGTTTATACATGACACGAGTACATCTACTTGGCCAATAGTTGGTAGCGGCTTCTAGCAAAACGTGCCTACTCCCAAACGTGCATAAAGATCACATCGGACGAACCATCACATGTTTATGCTATTCCTTTTGCCTCACGATATTTGATCATGCTCCTAGCTGATCACTCTTTCTCGATCTTGTGAATCAGAATCCCTTTCCAGGTTAACTATTAACCTTATTTAGCATGGCCATACATTTCTGGATCCGATCACTCGAGGGGCCCAGAGAAATATCTCTCTCTAGTGAAAAGAGGGGCAAATCCCATCTTGACTGACCATGCCTTGCAGCATGCTTCATGAAAACCCCGAAATCTACCTTTATAACTACCCTGTCATGGTGTAGCGTTTGATAGCCCCAAAGTAGGTCGATTCACATCTCAAGAACATGCGACAATCTCAGGTCTAAGGACAAAGCAAACACAAGGTGTAGAGAGAGAACTATTAACATTGTTGTAATATCTCAAGCTGGGTTAGTCCAACGCCATGTTCGTAACATGAGTTCACATTATTAGTGTGACATCACCATGTCTATGACTTGCGAAACATAGCCATCAACCAATACATGTGCTAGTCTAATGTTTAGGTGTGTCCTCACATGAACTCCGACTAGGGACATATTTAGAATAACCATGTAAGTAAAGAGTTTCACAAACAAGTCACATACTTTCCAATCAATACAAAGATATTATTCAAGGCACATTATTACAAATCATGGATACATAGATATATCATCATCTCTATGATTTCCTCGCGGGCATATCTCCAACAGGACGTTGGGTACCCCCTTAGTCTCCCACCAACAAATTCCTAGCTGGCGGTACTACCGCTGGGATGGCCGATACTGCCGCTTCAGCCAGTTTTACCTTGTTGGCTTTAACTCAGATTCCTCTTCTTTTTTGCGTCACTTTGATATTTCCTGAAACCACTTAGACGAGATGATAGTATCTTAATTGTGTTGCTATAAACTCCAGAACTATTTAAAGAGATCGATGCACTTTCACCGGTCTCATGTTTTCAGGAGACCGGGTTATAGGATCAGTAGTGGTACTATCAAGAGGGGATGTCAAGTGAGTAACTTGATCGCATATTTGTGGAGAGCTCAAACCTTTGCATACTTGGTATATCATCTTTCTTGGTTCTTATTTGTCTTTTTTATATCTCTATGGGGTTTTGGTGATTGTCGTGATCTTCATGACAAGCCAAGGTTTATGAAAAACGGATTTCGTAAGAATAACTTGTTGCGTTTTCAGTGGTGAAAATATTACCGGATCATCTTTGAGAAAGGTTCCACACCTTCCATATGTGGTAACTTCTCTATACTTTTAGGTATCAATATTTTCATCGTTAGATAGTCCTTATTGTTATCTTTTCAACAAAATTAGTTTCACCTCAATTGGAGTCCGTTTGTAAAAGTTATTGTAGTTTTACTTTTGCTAGTTCAGTTTATATGTGATGTCAGATTGTCGTGGTGGTATCACGGCAGACGCCATGGGATGGCTTAAATTTGGGGCCGATGGACGCTGGAGGTATCCGGGGAGGGATCACACGGTGAGTAGCGCCGCGCTAAGATGTCTCAAGCACTCCGAACAACCACGATCTTACCCAGGTTTAGGGCCCTCGTGTGGAGGTAACACCCCTACTCCTGCCTTTCCTCTCTATATGTGTGTAACCGAGTAGCCACAGT
The DNA here is from genome assembly GCA_028641055.1 of Alopecurus myosuroides. NCBI lineage: Eukaryota > Viridiplantae > Streptophyta > Magnoliopsida > Poales > Poaceae > Alopecurus > Alopecurus myosuroides. The sequence goes on along the minus strand of CM054060.1, from coordinate 243,022,519 downwards.
ACAATGTATGCCTCCAGCCGAGTAGCCACTCTGTTGTTCTCTCTCGTTCTACTGTGAGCTCTAGCAGTAAATGTGAAGTGTAGCAACGTCCCTTGCGCAGGAGGGGGCAGGGCACCTTATATACCGGTGCCCAGCCGAATAGATAAAGACTAAAAGGTACGGTGATGTGACTTGACAACTATGACGACAGCACGCCTCCGAGATCCCGCGTGGAGAAGCGTCGCGCCGTACGCTGACAGGCCTTGTCCACCTCGTCAGTGAGATAGGGTAGGCCCCTAGACCTGTCATGTCCCCTCTGTCAGTGACAGGACTTGACAGACGCCTACCGCACTGTAGCCACGCCGTAGCACGGATAATCACGCGCTCTGTAAGTTGAACCGCACGTTGGTACGGACGCAGGATACGCGGGATCCTTTGTCAGAACGGCTCCATTGACTTCTTGCCCGGGTAGGAACGCAGTCCCTCTACCCGGACCAACTTCTTTACTCGGACCGATGTAACTTCCTTGATATCTTCTCTTGGCCTTCGGTGGATATGTCCGGATAGAAACCTACCGGGTAGCAAGTACCCGGGTAGCCATCTACCCGGTCAAACATCCCCTTGACCTTTGCCTTTAGCACTTCCCTTACCCCTACTCGGGGGCAACCCCCCGACATTAGTCGCCGAAGCTGGTAGAGTCCTGCGAACTTGTTCACTGGGCCCTGCCAGCTTAAAAAACAAACCTTGTCTTTATACTGTAAGAGGCCGAGTAGCACCTCCATGCGGCCCTTTCTTCTGTGAAGCCGAGTAAAATAACTTAGTGAAATTTCGAACACAATCCCGCTGAGACAGACCGAATCCACCTCTCTGTGTCGCTACGGGGCACGTGTCACACCCCTGTGTCCCCGACGCCTCGATGCCAGGGACACTGCAGGCCACGCGCCAATCTCTGCAACCTGGGCCCACCAGCCCGTTAGGTCACGTCAGTTGTACTCGAGAGCCCACGATCTGGACGTGGGATTAACTGCGCCCGTTACGCGCGCGTTATGCGCTATGTGCGTTTCTAACGGCCACTTAACCCATGCCGCACGATCGTGGCCCACGATCAATGCCACGATCAATCCATAGGTAACGGCAACTCGAGGCGGAGAGATAAATACCCCCGCGATGCTCCCTTCTCACTTTTCCTGTTCTTCCCAATCTCACGCCCCTTCGCCTCTCTGCCGCCGTCGAGCACATCGCTACCGCAAATCCTTACTACGCCGCTGCTCCACGCGCCGCGAGAGAGACAAAGAGAATCGCCTCCGCTCAATCTCCAATCTCCCACGAGCGCCTCCGCCTCCATGGCTTCTCACGGAGACGACGATGCCGCCGCCTGCGCCGGCTGGGAAGGATCGGAGGTCACGGCAGAAGACTGCCAGTGGCTTGTCAACACGCGCCGCGTGCCTCCCGGCTTCGTGTGCAGGCATCCACGTACCGAAATCATCCCCAAGCCTGAGAAAGACGAGTACGTCGTCTTCCTCGCTCACTTCAAGCGCGGCTTTGGCCTCCCCATCTCTGAGTTCTTCTCTAAATTCCTCAAAAACTTCGGCCTCCAGCCACATCACCTTCCACCCAACGCCCTGGTAATGCTATCCATCCACGCCGTCGTGTGCGAGGCCTTCTTAGGCGTGTACCCAACCGTCCACACCTGGGCCAGGTACTTCTTCTTCCGAAAGTAGAGTGTTCCCAATCCCGGGCACACCGAGAGCGCGCGCGCGATGACCCAGACCGGATGCGCCATGATGATACAGGCAAGACTGGGCATCACCAGCGGGTAAAGGGATTGGAAACTGTGCGCAAGTGGCAGCGCAGTTTCTTGTATGTGAAGAATGTTGCTGCCGAGAAGGGGAAGCCCATCGAGGACCGAATCAGGCTTCCAAAGTTCAAGAACGCAAGGCCCAACCAGCAGAATTGGGGCTATGACCCCAACAAGACCATCCATGATGTCCTCCAGGTTGAGCGACACCTGGCCGAGTTGGCCTCGGAAGGGTTTCGCCGGGACGACCCCATCGCGTGCTGGATATCATGCCGAGTGCTCCCACTCCAGCATCGCAAGCACAAGATGTGCTACATGGGAGGACCCCGAGACTGCACAAGGACAACAACATTCGAGCTCACCAAAGCCGAGGTGGCTCTCTGGGTCAGGTCCATCGTGCAGACCTCGCTTAGTGACACTTGGATGTATGGCTTCGAGCCGTATAGCCGCCTCAAGCCTATTGAACAGGTTAGCATTATGTGCTTTGCTTCTGCACTTTGATACCGAGTAGGAACTCTTAGCTTACTGTGCTTTATGTTTCACGCTATTCTGAGTAGAAGATCCTTAGCTGTGTATGCTTTGTGTTTGCATGCTGTGTCGAGTAGAACATCATAAATATCCCTTTGGCTCTATATGCTTTGTGTTTGCATGTCGTGTCGGGTAGGATTACTCAGCTGAATATGCTTTGTGTTTGCATGCTGCCCTGAGTAGAAATCCTTAGCTGAAAAAACAACTCATAGTGTTTCATGTTTGCCTCAACAGCACATCGATCGCCAGCTAGAAGAAGATACCGAGATCCTCGATGGCAACTGGTCCGCGGACCGAGAAGAGGACGATGCGACCACCTATGACACCCAAGATACCCTATGCATCCCTCACGCCAATCAGCCTGGTAAGTCCCGAGTTGACGCGTCTATCCGGGACTGGTTCGAGGATGACGAAGGTGACCAAGTTCACCTCTCTGCTTACTAGCATCACACCTTGATTCCCTTTTGTGCTTCTGAATCTATTTCTTCTTCTACTCTGCAGAGGAGCCCGAGCTGGAGGATGACGATGAGGCCTTGGAGGTTAATCCTCTATCTGTGGCAGGTCCCAACACTCGGAAGAGGGTTGGCAGTGGTGCCCAGAAACCCCCTCCAAAGAAACCCAAGAAGACAGGTAGCAATAAGACTACCGCCAGAAGACAAGCCCCCACCAGCAAAGGGTAAGTTGTTCCATCCGAATACCAACTCGTTACTTCTTCTCGTTGTGCTCTTCTCCTTCTCCCTTTATGAACCATTTCCTTCTTCCAGCGCCCCTCTAGATGCTGATGCCGCTGCAGGCCCCACTCGCACCAAGAGGAAGGCCGTCGTGGACCTTGAGAAGCTCGTCGATCTCTCAGATGAGGAAGAAGAGCCAGCCCAGCAGGATAGGACGCGTGCGTCCTCTCCCATTAAGTTGGAAGAAGATACCGGCGCCGAGAACACTGGCGCTGGTGATGATGTTGACCCCAACCTCCAACAGCAACAAGACGCTGCTCATGAAGAGACGCCACCATCTCCCCCAGCTGCCTCAGCTGGGGAAAACACTGAAGAAAACCTCCAGCAGCAACAAGACAGTGCCGCCCTGGAGCGGCAAGACGACACCGCCGAGCAGCAGGATACCCAAGCTGCAGTTCAAGATGATCTCGCGGCCAGGTCGCGGGTAGAAGAATTTATAGATACAAGACCTGATCCCGCTGCCGAGCAACGGGTAGAAGAGACAGTGGTGGAGCCCGCCGGCCAGGGCAAAGTGCAGCCAGATGCTGCGCCGAGTAGCCGGCCTCCTGTGCCGCCTACCCAGCAGGCGACTCCACCGACCGCGCCAAACCCTCCACCAACGCAAACTGCATCGACGACCACTTCTCAGCAAGTAAATTTGTCTGCTTCACACCAAGTGCCTCCGTCCGCTTCTCGGGCGTACACTGCTCCTAGCCCTAAGAAGACTACCAAGCCTGAAGCTGCGCCTACACAGAAGAACCCACCGCGCAAAGTTGCACAGGCTGGAGACCAGATGCCACCACCCAAGCCACCGATTGCGCCAGCCGGGAAGCCGGTTATAAAGAGCAAACAACTAACCATCAGGGAGCCCCCTCTAGCAGCAACCCGGCTGCTGCTGGATCTGCTGGAGGGCCGAGTGCCGGAGCTGCTGAAGGAGCTATTGAACGTGCCCAAGCCAGCTGGCCACAATACATGCTGGAGGCTTCCAAGCGCTACGAGATCACATTGGCCAAGGGTGAGAAGAAGCTTTCTGCACTGAAAGGAGGCCCGGCTGTGGCGACCGCGTCCAAGTCCAAAGGCAAGGAAGCAACAGCCATTCCAGAGCTCCTGTCGCGTGAGGCAGGAGACAACGTGTGCAAAACAGAAGGCCTGGCCGCGATCATGGACCGAGTAGGATTTGTGGACCAAGCTTGGAACAGAAAAACGCATGGCAACCCTAAATGGGAAGGTCTTCAGCTGGGTCTACTCGATCACTACCGCGTCGACTGGAACAAGGCCGATGTCGGCTCTGTTCCAATGACTATCCCCAGCCCCACCTGTACTCTGGCCGGGAAGCTGTTCAGCTTGTGCAAAGCTGCCGAAGACGTGGAGAAAACCTATGCTGTAAGTGCTTTCTCCTTTCTTTGCATTTTCCGAGTTGTCGTTTCTCTTTTCTCTTCTCTTCTCTTCTTTACCTCTTTACCTCTTAGCCATTCCCCCAGTCCCCGAGATTCGGGCCGAGTAGGCGAAAACTCAACTGAGTTGTCGTCTACCCGGGCCAAATCTTCCAAAATACTTATACTTTTTCTCTTCTCTTTTACAGAATAGCCTCTTGAAGAGGACATCACTATTCCGCCGGCTGCTCTGGAACCACCGTATTGCCAAAGACCGCCTCGCGGCTCTTGAGGCCGGGGAAAAAGATAGTGCAGCGATAAAGCAGGCGACACTGGACCGCACTCTGCAAATCTCTAAAGTTGAAAGTAAGCTTTTAGCTATTCGGTTTGTGCGTTTTGTGTTTACGTCCGTTTTTGCTTTTTGCTATAACTTTGTTTACTCTGGAGGCAAGCTCAATGAACTGATAGAGCATCAACAACACTGCCATGTCTTTGCTGCCTCTGCCGAGAGCACCATCAAGAGATTGGAAGGTGAGTTGCTAGTTACTCTGTACTTGTGTGTCTTTACCTATCTGGTCACTCTGCTGACAGTGTTGTTCTTCTCGCAGAAGAGAATAAGACATTCCGGAAGCAGCACCTAAACTGCCTCATGCCTGCCGAGGTGCAGCAGCAGCTGGCAACCCGAGAAGCTGAGACCCAGAAGGAACGCACTGCTGAGAGAGCCGAGTTCGAGCAGATGCAAATCCAGCTGAAAACTGCCCTCCAGGTTGCCATCGACCAAGCTGCCGAGAAGGATGAGGTCAAGAAGACTGCTAAGTCCAGAGAGCAAACACTTGAGATGGAGCTCTCGTTGCTGAAGAAGCACAACGAGCAACTCGTTCTCCAGATGGCCAACTCGCGCCGCATTGAGGACAAGCATCTCTCCAACGAGAACAGCTGGAAACTCAAGCTGGGTGCCTTACTGGTGGATTTGGAAAGCAAGTTTCCCCTACTCTACCCTCTTCTACTCTGCTCTGCTTCTTCTCGGTTTTGCCTTTTCTGTGCTTCTCTTCCTAACTCTTGCTGGTTCCTTTTCTCAGATGTCTTCCCTCAACTCCGTTCCGCCAGCGTGCCTGCTCTGGCAAAGGCACGACAACTCCGAGCTGATGCTGGTCTTCCCATTGACGATAGCTCTACCATCGAAGATCACCCCCTCAGCATCAAAACCCAAATCCGCTCCCTCAAGGGCATGGGCACCACTATGGTGTCCACTGCGTACAAGCTGCACGATCTGTTCTATCCTGATGAGAATGCGCCAGACAGCTTCAGCGAGATCGCCGAGAAGCTGAATGGAGTGAAGGCCGAGCTGAAGAAGTGGCGCGCCTCTGCAGCTCGGGCAGGAGCTGACCAGTTGCTGCACTTCATCATCAGCTGGTACGAAAATCTTGATTTGGACAGGATTCTCACTATCGGGGAAGGCTCTAAGTGGACCAAGAAGCCCGAGTGCGTCACTCGCCGGAAAGCAGGGCGTACGAGATTGCTTCCTATGCCGACACCGCCTCCTATATCGACGGCCTTCCTGAGCCCGAAACTGAAGCTGAGGACGAGGATGAAGACGAAGATGACGATGACGACGAGATCACCAGCGATGACTTGGCCATGTTCGAGGAGGGCGCCGCCAAGGGAGCATCCGAGAAGGGGAAGGCCCAGGTCACTGAGGGAACCGAGTTGGCCACCGGCGCGGGTGCCGAGCAGTCGCAGTCCAACGCTCAAGGGGCCACCAACACCACCGAGATGGTGATCAACCAGGCGGCTCCCGAGTTGGGCTCGACTGCTGCTGCGACACTCGACGCCGCTGCGCTACTCAGGACCCAGTCAGCTGCGTCCACCTCGGCCACATATCCCACCTCCGTCGCCACGGCCACCTCTGACCAAGCTACCAAGGTTGACGTTGATGCCGAGAAGGCCGATGCAGACAACACCGCTACGGACAACACTGCCGCTACCTCGAAGTGATGCCTGAAAAAAATTTATCTTAAACTTTTATGAGATCCCCGGGATGCCGGGTGCAGATGTAATCGTACACTTATTGTCTCTTTGCTACTCAATTTTTACTTCAGTTTGATATTTTAGCAACTCTAGCTCAATGTCGGGTTGTGTTTCGATGCAAGTCCCCGAGTTGCATTTTTTATCCACTCTTCCTTTTTATCTCAGCTCTTACCTGCAACTTGTTGCTTTTTTGGTAGTCGAGTCACAAGAGTTCAAAGTTGGAGTTTCAAATACTTAGCCACTTAGAAAAGTGCATGGTAACGCTGCCCACCACTTAGCCGAAAAGAGAAAACAGTAAAAAAAAACGCTCTATTTGGTTGCCACATGCTTCCTTCCCTTTGCAAATTTTCATGTGTTCATTGACCCTTTGGCTTGTTCTCTGGCTTGTCATGAAGCCGGGTTACGGACAGCAGCAGAGTCGCAGAGTGTCCTGTGGGTTTGAACACACTACTTTGTATGCTTTTGAAATTCTAAGTGGTTCAACCGAATAGACAAAGTAAAACAGAGTAAACACAAGGAACAGTTTGAGCAAGGGCAGTCCCCGAGTTCGAATTTGGAGTGCCGACTAGAATTTAACTCGAGTGAGGATACATACATATTTTGCTCATGAATGAAAACGTCGGAGTAGAGCTACATTCCAGGGGCGCTTAGATTCCTCTCCAGCTTTATCCGGCCTGTTCTTCTGGGGTGCCTGTACGTCAACTAGGTAGTAGGCATCATTGTGCAGAGCCTTTCTCACAACGAACGGCCCTTCCCACGGAGGGGAAAGCTTGTGCATCCCGGCTGTGCGCTGCACGAGCCTAAGGACCATGTCTCCTTCTCGGAAAACCCTCGGGTTAACTTTCCGGCTATGATAACGCCTCAAGTTTTGCCGGTAAACAGCTGAACGTGACAGAGTTAGCTCTCTTGCTTCTTCTAGCAGGTCAACGTCATTTTCTCGAGTTTCTCTAGCCTGCGCCTCAGTGTAGAGGGTTACTCGGGGCGAGTCATGCTCTAGGTCAGTGGGCAACACGGCCTCACCTCCATATACCAGGAAGAATGGTGTGTATCCGGTTGATTGGTTAGGGGTAGTCCTTAGACTCCACAACACCGCTAGCAACTCGTCTAGCCAACACCCAGGTGTTTTCAGCAGTGGCTCAATCAGTCTTGGCTTTATGCCGGATAGCACCATGCCATTTTCTCTTTCAACTTGCCCATTGGAGGCGGGATGCGCAACAGATGCAACATCTAGCCGAATGCGCTTCTCTCTACAGAACCTTGCAAAAGCACCCTCAGCAAAGTTTGTGCCATTATCCGTGATAATGTTGTGTGGGTAGCCGTATCTCAGGATCACATCCTTCAGGAAACTCACAGCTGTGGCTCCATCGCACTTCCGAATAGGCTTCACCTCAATCCACTTGGTGAACTTGTCAACCATGACCAAGATGTGAGTCATGTTGCCTCTAGCCGGCTGGAAGGGGCCAACCATATCCAAACACCAAACTGCAAACGACCAAGTAATGGGAATGTTCTTCAACTCGGAAGCTAGCATATGAATCTTACTTGCAAATCTTTGGCAGCCGTTGCACTTTCTCACAATATCTTCAGCTTGCTTCAAGGAAGTGAGCCAAAAGAAACCATGCGAAAAGCCTTGTTGACCAGAGCCCGAGAAGAGGCGTTATGCCCGCATTCCCCTTGATGTATCTCCACCAAAATTTCTTCTCCTTCCTCCGGCTCTACACAGCGTTGCAACACACCAGTAGGACTCCTTCTATGCAGCACATCTCTGAAGATAGTGTAGCCCTTGGATCTTCTCTGAATTTGCCTCGCAGTCACCTCATCACTTGGCAAGGTGCCGTCCTTTAGAAAGGATAATATGGGCAGAGCCCAACTTGGTGTCTCCCGGATGGGAAACACTGGTTCGTCCAGTTCCATTGGATCAGCCACCACTAATTCTTCTTAGTTGAGGACGAGGTCACGAGTCCCCGAGTACTCGGAAATGACCCCCTCGATGAATGCGACAGTCCCCGAGTTAGGAGGGGCAGTCCCCGAGTAAGAAGGGACAGTCCCCGGGTTGCAGGCGCCAGTCCCCGGGATGGAGACGGCAGTCCCGGGGTTCTCTTTTGCACCCTCCCAGTCAATCTCCATGGGAACAGCTTCCTCGCCTGGCAGAGAAGGAACAAATATAGACTCCGAGTTGGGGGATGGCTTGATAGATGGCTTTCTCAAATGCTCCAAGGCAATCCCAGCCGGGATGAACTGCCGAGAAGACCCCAACTTGGACAGCTCATCAGCTGCATCATTCTCTGCTCGGTGTATCTGTTGGAACTCACATTCTTCAAAGAATCCAGTCATGGTTTGCACCAGAAACCGATATGATGCCATGTTGGCATCCAGAGCATCCCAGGTACCAGACACTTGCTGCACAACCAGATCCGAGTCGCCATAACATATAATGCGCTGCACACCAACCTCCTTGGCTACTCGCAAGCCGTGTACCACAGCCTCATACTCGGCCACATTGTTGGATGCCTTGAAGTGAATCTGCAGCACATATTTCAGTTGATCTCGCTTGGGTGACGTAAGCACCACGCCAGCACCAGGGCCTTCCTTCACTTTGGATCCACCAAAATGCATCTTCCAGTAGTTGGTTTCCGGCAGGGGAGGCTCATACTGCACCTCGGCCCAATCCACCAAAAAATCTGCTAGGATCTGTGACTTGATGGCTTCTCTTCTCGCGTACAAGGGAGTGTACGCGGCTAGCTCAATCGCCCACTTGGCTACTCTGCCACTTGCATCCTTGTTGCCCATGATGTCCGAGATGGGAGCGGAACTCACCACCGTGATGGGATGCTCTTGGAAATAGTGCTTCAGCTTCTTGGCACCCAGGTACACGCCGTAGGTCATCTTCTGGTAATGTGGATAGTTTTGCTTGTTGTTGGACAATACTTCACTCAGATAGTACACTGGCCGCTGCATAGTCTTGCCTTCCTCTTCTCGTTCCACCACAATCACCACACTGACTACTCGATTGGTAGCCGCAATGTATAGGAGCATTGGCTCTTTCAGTAGCGGACTAGCCAAGATGGGAGCGCTACCCAGCATGGCTTTCAGCTCATTGAATGCCACATCAACTTGCGGTGTCCAGACAAACTTGTCACTCTTCTTCATCAACTGATACAAAGGCAAGGCCTTCTCGCCCATTCTGCCCAGGAAGCGGCTCAGAGAAGCCAGGCATCCAGTGAATTTCTGCACATCCTTCAGTGATCTCGGCAAAGACATGCTCTCTATAGCTTTTATCTTTGAAGGATTGGCCTCAATGCCCCGACTGGATACCAAGAAGCCGAGTAGCTTGCCAGCCGGGACGCCAAAGGTGCATTTAGTCGGATTCAACTTCATCCTGTACTTGCGCAAGTTGGCAAAAGTTTGCTCAATATCACTAAGAAGAGTATGTGTTTTATTCGTTTTGATGACAATGTCATCTACGTACACCTGCACATTCTTGCCAATTTGGTCATGCAAGCATTTCTGCATGCATCTCAGATAGGTAGCCCCACCATTCCGCAACCCAAAACACATGACACGATAGCAATAAGCCCCGTACGGGGTAATAAAGGCAGTCTTTATTTGATCATCAGGGTTGAGAGCTATCTGATGAAAACCAGAGTAGGCATCTATGAAAGACAAAAGCTCACAGCCAGCCGTGGAATCGATCACCTGATCTATGCGGGGTAGCGGAAATGGATCCTTGGGGCAGGCCTTGTTCAGGTCGGTGTAGTCCACGCACATGCACCATGCGGTGTCGGCCTTGGGATCCTCCTTCTTCTTCTCAACCATAACCGGGTTGGCTAGCCAGTCCGGATGCAATACCTCCATGATAAAGTTTCTTATCAACAACTTGGTGATCTGATCACCGATAGCCTTTCTCCTCTCATCTCCAAAGCGGCGCATAGCCTGCTTCACTGGCTTGGCATCATGCCGCACATGTAGCGAGTGCTCAACCAACTCCCTCGGGACACCCGACAGATCCTCATTGGACCATGCGAAGACGTCCCGATTCTCACGGAGGAAGTGGATGAGCTCGCTTTCCTATTTCTCACCCAATCCGGCGCCAATGATGGCAACACGGTCTGGGAACTCAGGGTCAACCTGGATCTTCTTTGTCTCTTGGGACGCCTGGAACATAGTCCCGTACTAGGAACTCGGCATACCATGCGCGCCACCTTGCGCGGATTGCGCCATAGCCACCACCTCGTACATCTTCTTCTTCTCGGCCGCAATGACCATGGATTCCGCCAGCTGAGAACTAGCAGAGGCACACTCCAAAGACCTCTTGTAGTCACCTGAGATGGTGATGACCCCATTGGGACTAGGTATCTTCATATTCAGATAAGCGGCATGGGTGGAAGCCATGAACTTGGTGAGGGCAGGCCTACCGATAAGGGCATGGTAGGGGCTCTGAAGATCAACTACCTCGAACTGGACGCACTCGGTGCGACAGTTCTCCCTGGTGCCGAATAGGACATCCATCCAAATGCGGCCGATCGGAGCACAAGATACTCCCGGCACAATTCCATGGAATGTGGTCTTGCTGGGTAGCAGCATGTTCTCGGCAAGGCCGAGCTTCTTCAGTGTGTCCAGGTACATGATGTTGATGCTGCTGCCGTTGTCAATCAACACCTTGCTGAAGCGGACGTTCTTCTCGGGTCCCAGGAAAGTAGGATCCACCACCAGAGCATAGCTACCTGGGTTGGGCATCACCTTGGGGTGATCAGCCTTGGACCAAGTCACCTCCTGGTCGCACCAGCGCAAATAGTGAGGCACAGCCGGGATGACGGCGTTTACCTCCATCGCGCGCCTGCGCTGCGACTGCTTGTTGAGTGGATCGGTGATGAAGATCATGTAGCTCTCATGGTGCTCCTGGTACCGGTTGCGGTCTCCACCATCATTGTTGCCGTTGTTGTTGCCTTGGTTGTTGTTGTTGTTGTTGTTGCCTCTGTTGTTGCGGGTGTAGAAGTTGCGGTTGCGGTTGGTGCGGTTGTCGTAGTTGTAGTTGCGGTTGGCTCCTAAAGCCACCTGGTTCACATTCTCTCTTCTTGGAAATGCTGCAGGCCTGGGAGCAGCCGCCCGAATAGGTTGCACATTTGCATTCGCAGCCGGCAGAGGAGGAGGAGGGGGCAAGTCTTCATTCTTGATGCGCTCCCACCAGCTGCACTGCCGGGTAGTGTGGTTGGCTGGCCTAGTCCGATGCCGAGTGTGGAAGCTGCATGGCCCATCCTTCATGTTTGCAAAGATGAAGTTCAGAGCTGGATACGAGTTGCCGCTACTCTGCTGAGGAGCAGCGTAGGGATTCTTTATGCCTTGGCCCTGATTCTGGTTTTGCCTGTATTGGGCTCCAGCAGTTTTTTGCCTTTGGCTACTCCCAGCAGCCGTGGTTACAAAATTCACCTCCTCGGGATCATACCGAGTATCAATCCGGTCACCTCTTCTCTTGTTGCGGAAATCATTGCGCATGTTGCCATCTTGAAACTTCCTTCTCGGCTGAGGGGAGTCGAGCAGAGGCTGAGTAGGATCACCGAGTGCATACATATCTGCAATCTTGATTGTCTCAGCGAGGGTACTCGGCATCTCTCTCTACAACTCCTGCCACAACATGCTGCCATGCCTGCAGCCCTGGGCAAACCAAGTGATGGCCTGAGCCTCATTCACACCCTCGCAGGTGTTCCTCAAGGTGCTCCACCGAGTAAGATACTCGCGGTCAGTTTCCTCTTCTCGCTGCTTGCAAGCGGACAGCTGCTGCGGCCTATTTGGCCTCTGGTAGGTGCTGGTGAAGTTGCTGATGAAGGCTTCCGAGAAGTCTAGCCAGCAGTTGATGCTGTGCTTGGGCAAATTGTTGAGCCAAGTCCTAGCCGGACCCTCTAGCATCTGCGGAACATATCGCACGGCCCATCTCCGATTGCCGCCTGCAATGTGCACGGCTGTGACATAATCATTCAACCAGTCTTCCGGCTTGGTACTCCCATTGTAACACTTGGTCCCCCTGGCCAGCTGAAAGTGGTTCACGGAAGGCTCATCCATGATACGATGAGTAAATCACTCTGGGCTAGGCGGCCCCTACTCTCGAGCTGCACAGACAGATTGATCCGGTCCAGCTTGTACCTTGCATCGCTGGGCTCCAACACACGGTCACCCACGCGATCAGCGATGTTTCTTGGGTCAGCATACCCGGCCAGCCCCATGGACGATTAACCATCATCATAGCGGTCTTGCTGCACCGCTGCGGGTTGCACAACTGGGTTGGCTGCCTGCACAGCTGCACGCGGCTGTGTTGCCGCTGGTTGCTGCACCCTCTGCCGAGTAGGCTGAGCAGGCTGCTGCCGAGAAGGCCCTGCAATGTTTCCTCCTTGCCTCTTACTCTGAGCTTTAGTGGCTTGATAGCCTGCTCCTGCAGTGTTGTGTTTTTGACCGGGCTGCCGCGGCACAGCGTGCTATTTCGCGGCGACAGCAGGGTCGTACACCTGCATTTGTGTGCTCTTCCCAGAGTGCACACTCTGGTCCCTCTCGTCTCCGAGAAGCGGCGATGAGGCCTGATCCATAGATCCGGCCGCACGCGAGTGCACAACCTGAGAAGCGGCAACACCCGGATTGGCTTTTCGGAACTGCTCATTCTGCTGACTAGCCTCTAGCACTAGCTCGTTAAGCCTCTCCTGCTGCCTAGCACGTGCGTCGCCGGTGAGGATGCGACAACTCTGCAGCCACTGCCTCTGCAGCCCTAAGAGTTTTGGCGGGGGTGCTGTATCTGGGCCTAAGCACAGTGTCTAAACTAGCAGATTGGCTAGCAGTCTTGACATCTCTAGCCAGCTCAGCGCCTAAGTTGCGACGCGTAACGCCTAACTTGCTAGGCAGCCTAGAAACAGGAGTAAAGCCATGCGCAGCGTTGTACTCACTCTGCGCAAGGTTAAGCTCAAGACTAACCTTCTCCAGCTCCTGGGTCTCTGCGAGTAGCGCTTGACGCTGCTGCTCGATCTGCGCCCTCATGGCGGTAAGTTCCGCCTCGGTGGGTTGCGGCATGCCCAGCGGCATGGTGATGCCAGCGCGAACAGCCGGGATGGCCGTAGAGCTGGAGGGAGGCAGGTTCGAGTCCTTCTCGTAGGACTTGTGGACCCTCGCACCCACAGCCGCCTCGATGACGCCAGCGTCAGTGGCCGCGCCCTTCCTGGCATCGATAGCCGGGCCTGTCATCATCACCTCCACGCTGTCCGCAGAGCAGCCGGAAGACTTCTCGCGGGCAACGAGTACAGCAGGAGGATCTTCCGCGTCGAGCACCACCTCTGAGAACTCGCGGATGATGGTGGTGGCGACGTAGACCAGGTGCGTGCCGAAGGAGAGCACCGAGCCACCTGCAGGCATGGGCCTACCGCCGAAATCTCCGGCGTTGTCGGTGACGAAGTCCAAGGAGCCGAATCTGTGGACAAGGCCACAGACCACGCGCTCCCCTGAAGCGGAAACCGGTCCCGTCCGAATGTGAACTCTAGCCAGCGCTACTGCTGGCCCCACGGTGGGCGCCAACTGTCGTGGTGGTATCACGGCAGACGCCATGGGATGGCTTAAGTTTGGGGCCGATGGACGCTGGAGGTATCCGGGGAGGGATAGCACGGCGAGTAGCGCCGCGCTAAGATGTCTCAAGCACTGCAAACAACCACGATCTTACCCAGGTATAGGGCCCTCGTGTGGAGGTAACACCCCTACTCCTGCCTTTCCTCTCTATATGTGTGTAGCCGAGTAGCCACAGTACAATGTATGCCTCCAGCCGAGTAGCCACTCTGCTGTTCTCTCTCGTTCTACTGTGAGCTCTAGCAATAAATGCAAAGTGTAGCAAAGTCCCTCGCGCAGGAGGGGGTAGGGCACCTTATATACTGGTGCCCAGCCGAATAGATAAAGACTAAAAGGTACGGTGATGTGACTTGACAACTGTGACGACAGCACGCCTCCGAGATCCCGCGCGGAGAAGCGCCGCGCCGTATGCTGACAGGCCTTGTCCACCTCGTCAGTGAGATAGGGTAGGCCCCTAGACCTGTCCTGTCCCCTCTGTCAGTGACAGGACTTGACAGGCGCCTACCGCACTGTAGCCACGCCATAGAGCGGATAATCACGTGCTCCGTAAGTTGAACCGCACGCCGGTACGGACGCAGGATATGCGGGATCCTTTATCAGAACGGCTCCATTGACTTCTTGCCTGGGTAGGAACGCAGTCCGTCTACCCGGACCAACTTCTTTACTCGGACCGATGTAACTTCCTTGATATCTTCTCTTGGCCTTCGGTGGGTATTTCCGGATAGAAACCTACCGGGTAGCAAGTACCCGGGTAGCCATCTACCTGGTCAAACATCCCCTTGACATTTGCCTTTAGCACTTGCCTTACCCCTACTCGGGGGCAACCCCCCGACACGGATTGAATCTGGAAATACCGGAATGAATCCGACATTGTTGTAAAAAATTCGGTTAGTTGTCGCATCAATTCGGGGTTCCTGAAACCAATCCTACATGACCATGAAAACCTTAGCTGTCAGATTGGTTTGGATTAATCCGACTTGCTAGACTGATTCCGGAATTTCCAAATTGAATCCGACATGGTCTAATCTGGCCGAAAACGGGCTAGTTTTTAGGGACATATTTAAGGGTTTTCTTCCCCATTGGTCCCCAAGCTTTGCCAAGCACGTTTTCCCCTATATCTCCCACCATTATTGACCTTGGAAATATTGCCCCTCTCTCATTTCCTCTCATGATTCTTACATATCTTTGAGGGAAAACTGAGATGAGCTCTAGATCTACATTTTCACCAATGCATTCCTCCTCTAAGTAAAGAGAAGCTAATAGATCTTGATCTTACAGTTCTTGGTGTTTCTCCTCCTTTTTTCCTCCTCTCTTATTCCCCCATAAGCTTGTTTTGCTTTGTTGAAATTTGAGAGTGAAGGATTTGAGCACCTGTGCTCTTGCCATTTGCATTGGTTGCATCGTTTTGCTCTCTCCACGAGGATTCGTGGAAGTGAAAGTTTGTAAACTTGTTACTCTTGGGTCATGTACCCTAGGCGACTTAGTGATGTTCTTGGGACCCTCCAATTAAGTTGTGGATGTGTGCCCCAAGATTGTGGTGACATCGAGAGTCTCCAATTAAGTTATGGACGCGTGCCTCGAGATTGAAGGTTACCAATATTGGAAGGTGAACTAGACCTTTCTGGCGAAGTTCATCGGAGAATAGGGTGAGAACTTTATGACGTTTAGTAGGCCTCTTGTGTCAAGCTCACATCCCTCTAACAAGATGTACTCCCCTCAAAATGTGGAACTCAGAAATACATCATCGTCTCTGTGTGTCTCGGTTTTTTCTATACCTGGGCTATTTACTTATACACTTTACATTGTGATAGTCTTCGTGCTTAAAGTCATATAACTTGCTATCACCTTTTTACTTGTGTTTCTTAGCACAAGTTGTTGGTACACATAGTTGACCCTAATTTATTTAGGTTGTGTGCTTTCTATTTTAAACACTTAGTTTATTTCCGTCTATTCACCCGCTCCTTTAGACGACATCGTTTGTCCGTTCAATATCTTAGCTAGTATCATAGTACACATAAAACTAGATATTTAAATAGCAAATAAATCTTCAACACATATTTGTTGGGTTCATTTTCATATAACTATAAGGTCACGGTAACTTATGAATAGCGCTAAATAGCAATACAGCCTAGAGTTGAACAAATCTATGTGGTTCATATATTTGCACCTTTCTCTTACATGCCAGCTCCGCCACAACAACTAAATGAATACGATGTAACTATGATATTATGATTTGATACTATGCATTTTGTGGATAATATCATACACTAGTGTCATGTATATGATACTAGTGTACGATACTACCGACTATAGAGGCTAGCCATACAAGACTTGATCTAGTCCTTGGTTTCGGTTATGTTAGCTTCATGGGCTGACACAAAATCAGCGATCCTGACGGCATTTAGCGGGAGAGGATCGATCGAGGGTGTGGGATGACACATCCTGTTACAGATCCAAAACCGTAAAATTCCGGCGTGATTACAGTTTAGATCTAGTTTCAAGGCCCTAGCAGCACCTGAAAACGTGGCTCAGCCTGAGAACGCGACTCGGGGGCCCGAGAATTCCCCCTTCCAGCCGTTATATGTAAGGGGCTCCCGAGCCATTCTCAGGCCAATCCCATTTCAAACCCTAGCCGACTCCGCCGCAATTGCTCATCGCCGTGCTTAGCTCTGGCGAGCAATTCAGCCCCCCCCCCACGCCACCGCCGCCGGATTTAAGCGATGAAGCCGCACAACTATCCCTTTGCCGAAGCCAACGGCCGGAATGGCTCGCCTCCTCCCCTCCCCACACCACTTCCATCCACAGAGGCCGTGCCTCGCATCGACGAGCACGACCTCATCCACGGCATCCTGGCCGCCAACCAGGAAGCCCCTCCTCCGTGTTGGACGGGCCTGGAACCGGGCACCATCGCTGGAGTAGCCCCTCTGCGGTCACCAGCGATGGTGAAGCGGGCCCTCTGAGAGGATAGCTCCGGCGACGGCCCTATCGCCCTCGTGGAGACCGAGGAGGACCTCCTCCAGCTCGGCATCCAGAAGAGTCTTCGACACAAGCGGAGGCAGGCGATTCGGTGCCGCCGCTACCAGCGCCACCTGGACGACTACAACGCGCCGCAGCTCTAGCGCGCCCTCCGTGCGGATGAGGAGACGCAGGAGAAGAAGCTCGTGTGGGACGCCATTGCGGGGTCCCAGATTGAGCAGCTAGCCTGCTCCTCCTCCTCCACGCTCCAGCAAGGACTGGAAACGGTGCGGCAGAGCGAAGGAGAAGATGAGCATTTTCGCCCTAATAGGTGTAAAGTGCAGCGATAAACCCTAGTTCATCTCTTAGCAAATCCGCACACCTCTCGGCTCCTCCTGCTGCCACTGCCTGCGCCGCGGCGCCTACGCCGATCGACCAGTACGGTACCTCCTTCGCTTCTAAGCGCGGCATGGAGGAGGATGTAGGGGTGCAGCCAAACCAGGCGATGTCGCTCTCCCTCTCAGATCAGCCCCCTTCCTCTCCTTCCACGATGGCGCCAGCTCCTGGGCTCGGATCTCCTCTCCCACCACCGTCTGGCCTGACGGTCACTCCTTCTAGCTGGGAGTCAAACCCGTCGGCCATGCGCGACAAGGAACGACGCAACAAGGCAAATGTCGATCGCCCTGCTAAGATGTTAGCGAGCTCACTCGCCTGTTTCCCACAGCCGGATTTCTCCGGGGACTCCGCGCAGACGCTGGGAGTGGTGCAGGCGTTGGCTGCCCCGGTTGCTAAGGGGTTGAGTAGCATGGCGGTGCCGGTGCGGGCTGAGCGCAAGAGTTCTCGTGGGGCTGGTCTTACCGAGGGGTCGGTCCTCGACCGCGTCGCAAACGCTAATTCCCCAGGTGCGCTCTCTACCGCAAGTTTCTTAGCTCTACCTGCTTTGTCAGATGAACACCTGGCTAGGGTAGCTAGGGATAGCTGTATTTGTTTCCCACCGAGTTTGGGCCCTTCGTCGGAGACTCTCTCCATCTTCCGCGCAGCTGAACTACCCAAGCAGAACTTGCTCTCGCGCGTGACCTTATTGCCGCCAAGGAGGCAGAAAAATTAGAGTCTGATCGGGTTGCCGCAGCGGCCAGCACCTCCGTGGTGGTTCCTTCGACTTCCCTGGTTGCTCCCGCTGACTGTGGGTAGGAGAAGAGCTCCCCGGTGACACTTTGGTCGTGGCTGCTCCGGAGCTGGGTGCGTTGGGACCTATTAAACGCTAACGGCGCAAGGCTGCGGCTCCGCCCCTATCGAGAACGTCGTATGTCCGAAAGGCTAAGATGGCCCGCCCTCCCCCAGGCGCTACCTCCACCCGCCAAGCACGGGTTCTTAGGGAAGTGTCTTAATGCGGTGGATGTTTCTGAATATCCGTGGGTTCGGGGTGCCGGGGCGCCGAACCATGATTAAAGATTTTCTTCGGACACATAGCATAGACGTAGTTTGTCTCCAGGAAACGATCAAGCAAGAGTTTTCGGACGCGGAGCTCCGCGGTATGGAAGGGGGAGCTATTCTTCTGGAAGTGGCTCTCGACGACAGGCCAATCTGAGGGTATGTTGCTCGGGGTCAAGGACTCCATTTTTGAGGTGGGTAGCATGGACAGTGGTTGCTTCTTTCTCAGTGTGCAGGTGTCGCACAGAGAATCTCTGGACAAGTTTGAGTTCATTAATGTTTACGGCCCTACGGAACACTCGCTCTCTGCCACCTTCCTTGAGGAACTTTCAGCAAAAATCTCCAGCTGCTCCCTCCCTTTAGTGACGGGGGGCTTCAACTTGATTAGAAGTAGTGCGGACAAGAATAACGACACGATTAATTGGTCTAGGGTAGACCTTTTTCAATTCCCACATCGCCAATTGGGATATGTTTGAACCCGAGAGGGCGGCCGCGAGATACACGTGGACCAATAAAAGGATCAACCCCGTAAAATGTGTTCTTGATAGAGTGTTTCTCTCTTCGGCCCTTCTGCCGGCCTTCCCTCTGTGCACCCTGGTGGCGAAGACCAGTCTTGGCTCTGACCACACACCTCTTATTTTGGACTCCGGGGAGAGCTCCATTATTCGCAGCAATAGGTTCCTCTTCGAATCGGTATGGTTTGGACTCCCCAACTTCAACGAGCTGCTGCAGACCTCGTGGGAGAGGCTGAGCTCGAAGGTGGGGGGTAGAGACAGTGTCGACTGGTGGAACATTATGAGTGGTCGTCTCATACAAACGCTCCGGGGGTGGAGTAGAAACCTCGGGAAGGAGGCCAGGGAGAAAAAAGCGTCCCTTCTTGAGCAGATCAAGGGAATTGATCTTAGGGCAGACACCACGGGGTTAGAGGATGATGAGTGGGCCTTTCGCTTCCACTTGGAGGATCAGCTCCTCCACATCTATTGATTGGAGGAGGAATTTTGGAGGAAGAGGGGCAGAGTTAAATGGGCGTTAGAAGGGGACACTAACACGGCCTATTTTCATGATGTGGCTAATGGGAAGCGCTGGAAGTGCAACATTTTCTCCCTCACCACCCCCACGGGGGTCATCTCTGGGAGAAGGGCGCTCCAAGAGCACATTTATGACTTCTATAGGGAGCTATTGGGGTCCACTTCCCCTCGCCATTGCAGCCTTGACCGCGATACTTGGGCAGGGGCCCAACTAGTCTCGGACGAGGATAACGAGGAGCTGTGTCGCACGTTCTCCGAGGATGAACTTGAGGATGTGGTTAAGGACATGAAATCAGACACTTCCCAGGGCCCGGATGGTTTCCCGGCTGCCTTTTTCAAGTAGTGTTGGACATATGTCAAACACGGGGTTTTGCATATCCTCAATGATTCCATGGTAGGCCGTATTGACATCTCCAGACTTAACTCTGGAGTTCTGTCCTTGATCCCAAAAGTTCCGGGGGGCGAAAGCATCACTCAATTCCGTCTGATTGCGCTGATCAACGTGATCTTCAAAATCGTCTCCAAGGCCCTCGCCTCAAAGCTTGATCTCGTAGCCAACAAAACCATCAGTCAAAACCAGAAAACTTTCATCAAAGGGAGGTTCATCCTGGACGGTGCCCTTGCCCTTCACGAGATTGTTCACGAATTGAAGAGCAAAAGGCAGGACGCCATACTGTTTAAACTAGACTTCGAAAAGGTGTATGATAGGGTCAATTGGGACTTCCTCGCCTAAGTCCTGCGTAGAAAGGGTTTCGACGCAGGCTATATTCATCGCATCTCCCAGCTGGTCGCGGGGGGTCAAATGACCATCTCCATTAATGGGCAGATGGGGCCCTTCTTTAGGAATAAAAGGGGGGTGCGCCAAGGGGACCCTCTATCCCCCCTCCTCTTCAATTATGTCGCAAAATCTCTCTCGGCCATTCTCTCTAAGGTGTCGCACCCTGACTTCTAGAGGATACTCACCGTACGAACTGAACAGTATTTTGGTTGGATTACGGGGCTTAACGGCTCCCGCGTCCCCTTACGGGTAGGCCAGCACTTATGTGCGACAACCAACCGTTACTGTTCACCGTCGATGTAAACTATCCCGTAGAAATCAGGATACTTCCATTGACGTACTTCAAAACATACACACATGGTACGTCAACGGCATTGGAACAAGTGATATCACAACAGATCTCTACGACACAAAAGATTGAAATAAGTTGCAAATTGCTCTCATTAGAGCAGAAATAGCAAATACAATCATTCAGAGGGCACATGCCCCAACAATACATCATTACATCACAGCGGAAGCATTCAACATGTCTGAGTACAGACAAGAACCAAATAGGCCTAAGAGGCCGGAAACGAAAAGACGGGGCCCATCCACGAAGTCTCGGATCCTGCCCGGGTCCGCTATCTACTCGTCAGCAGTCTCGTCGTCATACTCCACGTAGTAGCCACCATGTAGATCCTCGGAAACGTCGTCTGCGTAAACCACAGCCCCAAAGGGGTCAGTACACCAACGTACTGGCAAGCAAGACTCACAGTTCACCAAAGTGTAACCCGTCAACACCAAGCACAGATGCTTTGGGTTCAACGGAAGGAAAGGGATATAAAAGATGCTGCCACTGGCTGCTCTAACCAACTACAGAACAAACTACAACTTCCGGCTATCAGAAATGAGATAAGATCGAGGATTGTAACCAACTGAAAGATAACTTCAAACAAACCCATCCTGGATCTCGACCCTTATCCGAAGAAGCAATCCGAGGATAACTCACACAGTTGAGTTAATGATGGTTCAGATTATTGTGTCAATAAGCCTATTACTAGTCAAGTTGTTAATCATTGGGTGTAACATGTTTGATCATTATGTTTAAGTTGTCCTGAGTACTTGTTAGCCAGTACTTTCACCAAGTAATCCATAACCGCGGAAAACACGGCTTCTCGAGAAGATTATCCCTGCAGGGTTGCACCAATTTGGCCGTACACGCAAGAATATCCCGCCAGATGGGAATCAAACCCACCAAGCGGGGTACTCTACACAACCAACCATTCTTCGCATCAAGCCCAAAGCACCTTGGGCACACGGCTAATCGAGCCCAGAAGAAAATGGACCCTCATAGCACTCTAAGAACGTGTCCCCCTATATGCCGACTACGAAAGTTCCACCCTGGCCTGGGCTCGCAAAAACATGCATGCGGCAAATAGAACACACGAACTAAATGAGGCGATTTGGACGAGATGCGAATCAGGTCAAGTTGAGGGGGGCGCCCATACTCGCTTCCCACATGCGGTTAGTGCGCTCATCATGGATCAGTAGACAAGACCCTTTTCCTATTAGGGTCGACACTAGCAGGCTTCAAAACCTCTCATGGGCCTCCTGCCGGTGCCTTATCATCAAATTTTATTATTTAACAATAACATTAGCATGATTGATTGATTAAACATCGAGCCCCCACAACGTAATAGAAATAGTAGCAGAAAGTAACGGGTAACAGACTCGAGCAACAGCAACCTAAGCATGCTAGTAAGACACGGGCCCAAACAATGGGTTGTAGGAAGGGAGATGAGGCATTATCAGGTTTAAAGGATTCAGGTGATAGGTTCGTAACAGAACAACTACTACTAAGGCTAGCAGAAAGAACAACGGAAAGTATCGGTAACCAATGTTGAAAGGAACACGATGGTTCATGTGAGTGATAACTTGCCTGCAAAACCCAGTAGCCTGGTACTGAGCTAACTCCTTAGAAGGGGTGTCGTAAGTATCGTCGGTCTCAACGTCGTCGTGTATCCGAGAAGAAGCAAACAAACAAGGCAGAAATATAAACAATCAATATCATGGCAGGGTGCACAATCAAAGATGATGCATGACAGTTTAATTGATGCATCCAAAGGAAATAGTTGACAAGATAGAAACAGGATTAAATGGTCCCATATGCAATTGGATTGCATATGGAAAGCCCATGAATTATGGTTGAATTAATTGTTTTACAACTAGTCATTATATGAAAGTGGATTAGCATGATGCATGGATGAGGAAAACAACAAAATAACAACAATAGAATCAATTGGAATAAGGTTTACCAAGTTTAGAAATTCATTCATTAAGTTAGGAAATTTTGGTTCCTTAAAGGTGTCACACAAGCATTTGTTGTTTTCATCATGTTAAATTATTCAAAACAAATAGCAAAGTTCATATTTGAAAAGGTTATCAAATTTTAGTTGGATTACATGTTTCACATTTTGAATTTGGAATTAGGATTATTTAATTATGAATTAAACAATAATAAACAAGTTTTAATTGAATTTAATTCAAGTTTGAATATTATTTGAATTTTATTTGTTCAAAACATAAATTCAAATGCACATTTGAAAAGTTCACACTTTGATGGTTTGAAAACATATTTTGCATGTTCAAAATTATTTTATTTTGAGCAAGTTATGATTTTATCAAATTTAAATGAATTAGACAAGTATTAAATTATTTAGGCAATTTAAATTATTCAAACAAGGAAACAAAAATTATATTTGAATAGGTTATGCAAAATGGTATGGAAAACATATTTTATTTGCATTATTTGGAATTGGTATGAATTATTTATGAAGTATTGCAAATTGCATTTGAATTATTCAAATTTGAATTTTAAATGTATTTTGAAAACTCAAAACAGAACACAAATTGATTATTTGGAAAGATTAGGAAATTTGAACAGAAAACATATATAACTTTTATTTGTTAGATTTATAGATTAAAAGTTATTGATTTTTAAAGTTTATTGTTTATTCTGCTATTTAAAAAGAAATAGAATTTAAACAGATTCGTTTCAAAACCGTTTGTTACCGCAACGGGGTCTACCCCAGCCACTGCCTCGCGGGCCCGTGGCCAGCGTGGCGAGGTTAGAAGATGAGGTGGCGGTGGCGGTCTATGACGCGCGGGTCCCACGCGGGCGCGCGTGGAAGGAAACATGCGAGGCGAAAAATCGCCCCGCGCGGGGCTCGATCCCGCGAGCTCTCGCTCGGGCGCACCGGACGGTTGCCAGTTGGGCTGGATGCGTTTGGTTGTCACGTAGCAGTAGCGAAGTAGGTTAAGATGTGTTTTTTTGCGCTAACTGAATTTTACTGAATCTCGCTGCAGGTACAGGCTACTGCATCTCGCGAGCGGACAGGAGCGAATCGACGGTGGTTTCTCCGGCGGCCACGGCGTGCTGGAGGGGATGGGGCGGCCACTCATCACAGAGCAGAGGGGGGGGAGTGGCCTCGGCCAGGAGGGAAGCTCACCACGGGCTGCGTCGCGGAAGGAGGTCCGGCGACGGCGACCTGTTCTGCTGGAGGCGAAGTGACAGCGACAGGGGCTCGCCGGAGATCGTGGAAGCGCAGCCCCTCCCTGGCGCGACTCCGGCTCCTACCTCCCGCGTGGACGATGCGGAGGACGTCGGCGTTCCATTCCCGCGGGCGGCAGCTCGCGGCACCCACCCTTTCCCCGCCGCCGTGGTGGTTCCTACTTCGGCCATGGAAGCTTCTGAGGAGAGACAGAAGGTGGAGCAGTGGAAGATTGGCGGCGCTGGAAGGAGGCTAGGGTGGAGAGCTAGGGCACGGGAGGTCCTAGGGTTAGATATAGGGGGAGGAGCTTGTACGGCTGATCATCCAAGGGGGGTGGAGGAGGATCAAGGGCTCTGATGGTGATCGTACTGAAGGTGACGTCTGGGGGAGGAAGAAGACAAGACTGAAGGGGTACTGGGCTGTGTGGTTGGTGGGCTTAAGTGAAAAGATGGGCTGGGGGTTTAGCTGCTGCCTCCTCTTCCCTTTTGTTATTTTTGTTTTTTACTGTTTTTTTTGTAGCCTTAGCTTTAGGAAGAAAAACATAGGTTTTAACTTAGCAAAATTTCTGGAAAAAAATTGGTTAGGTTTGTTAGACCAAATGCAACCATTTGGTAGCTTGGTTTACAAAATTTTAAATGTTTGCTTGTTGTTTAAGATGTAAACCAAATTAAGTGAAATTTGCAATATTAATTAATATGAGAAAACAAGGCATTTTCAATAGGGTTTCCCATAGGGTTTTAAAAGTGATTTAAGAATACAACTGGGTGTTGAGATTCATGGATTCAAAGGAGGTACTGATTTTGAGAAGTGGTTTGAATTTGAAAGCAGTTTGGGAAGTAATTGATTGATATTGAAAACAAAGATATTAATAGGGTGAACCTTATGATTCAATTTGATTACATTAGTTGATTAAATTCATAAGTTCAAATTGGTTCTGCTTGATGCATTTGATTTGAACTTGAAGGTGATTTGGAAATCATTTGTTTGATTAAAACCCACAATTTTAATGAGTGATCAACATGGAATAAAATGAAAGCAATTTGGTTGTTTTTTATTTGTTATTTTTATTCCAAAAATTGTAACAGAGCAAGTATGAAAACATTGTTTGAGTAAGGTTTGAATTTGAGTTGTGAAAACAGTGGAAAACAAATGCAACAATTTAGAAACAAAAGCAAACAACATGATGACATGATGCAATACTTTAATTAAACAGGAAATCAATCATTCTAAGGGGAGTTTTCATACTTGGGCTGTTACATAAGGCCAATGTTGCGGGACACATCCATGGGGTGGTCCCCACCTTGTCCCGGGGGGGATTACTCACCTCCAGTACGCCAACGACACAATCATCTTGATCCAATTCAACGAACTAGATCTATCTAACCTAAAATTCCTCCTCATGTGCTTCGAGGATATGTCAGGTCTTAAGATCAACTACCACAAAAGCGAAGTGTTGGTTCTTAACCAACCCCCGGAGATTCATTCCATGGTCGCAAGGCGACTCAATTGCAAACTCGGGAAGTTCCCCTTCATGTATCTAGGACTTCCCACCTCTGACTCGAAACTCACGAAGGAACAGTGGGCCTTCCTGGTTCTGAAGTTGGCAGCCAGAGTGGAACCCTGGATTGGAAGATTTCTGTCCTCGGGTGGGCGGCTTATTCTTTCCAATGCGTGCCTTGATAACATCCCCATGTATGCTATGGGTTTGTTCCTGCTCCAGAGGGGGGTTCACGAGAAACTCGACTCTCATCGCGCTAGGTTCTTCTGGGAGGGCGCGGGTCCAAACCGTAAATACCACATGCTCAGTTGGGCGTCGGTATGTCGCCCAAAATATGCAGGGGGTCTTGGGCTGATCAACTCCAGAAAGATGAATGAGTCCCTCCTAGTTAAGTGGATCTGGAAACTCTACCAGATGGAGGGCTCCATCTGGGCAGTGATACTTCGGAATAAATACACCCCGTCCGGTGACATCTTCGACTCCTCCCCTAGGGGAGGTTCTCACTTCTGGAAGATCATGCACAAGGTTAAGCACCTCTTTAAGGTCGGGGCCAAGCCTAGTGCGGCGCTCGAACATCCTTTTGGTTAGACTGGTGGCAGGGGGAGGCCCCCCTTAGACAAAGATTCTCTCTTCTCTTTAGTATTTGCAGTGAGCCGGAGGCCTCGGTGGCCCAGGTTCTCGCCTTGGGATGCCGCTTCCGTCGGACGCTTGACCAACCTGGGCTCCTACAATGGGAGGACCTTACCGGTATTATTAACGCCACCTCCCTCTCCTCGGAGCCGGACGTGATCTCTTGGTCGCTCGAACAACCGGGCTGCTTCTCGGTAAAGTCCATGTACGCTCATCTTACGCAAGGGGCGACGGTGGTGCATGCTACGGATATTTGGAAGGCCAAGCTCCCGCTTAAGATCAAGGTGTTTGCTTGGCAGCTCGTCCTTGACAGACTCCCGTCGGGTCTCAACTTAGTCATTAGAGCGGGGCCCTCTTATGGGGGATGTGCGCTATGTGGAGCCCCTGAATCCGCGGATCATCGCTCTTCTTCTGCTGAAAACTACGGTGCGGAGATTACCACGGCAAGATCTATGGCGGCGGCACGCCCTGATCCTGACACGGTGGGTCGGCAATGATGAGAGAGCGCCTCAATGCTGAAGATGGCGGTGTAGAGCGCGAAGCGAAACCGGGTCAAAAAGGTCAGGCGCGCGCCAACTTTTGCCGGTACAAACAAAACG
Organism: Alopecurus myosuroides; assembly: GCA_028641055.1. NCBI lineage: Eukaryota > Viridiplantae > Streptophyta > Magnoliopsida > Poales > Poaceae > Alopecurus > Alopecurus myosuroides. The sequence continues at coordinate 242,996,061 of CM054060.1, read as the reverse complement.
ATAGCGGCCGCCCGCCAGCTGATCGCTCAACGTCGGCTCCCAAGCTACTCAATACCCATTGACCCAGCAGTCTTCACAGAAACGAAACAAGCCAAGGACCGCGTGACGCTGCGAGGTGGCCCCTTGGAGAAGAAATTCAACGTTTCCCTGACAAGATTCTTGCCGAGGACGACGCGTCGCCGGTGGCCGGCCACGGGTACGTAGGAGTAGTACGCAACATTGAAAGCCAAATCGCTCTCTATTTCTCCAGTACGTACGCTCTCTGCTGCGCCCACTCCACACTCGCTCGCTTTGCTACCGCACCGTCGCGCTGCAACGGCAGCACAGCACCATCCATGGCGTCTCTCTTGCTACTGCTAGCCGTCGCCATCTTCCTCGCGTGCTCCGTCGCCACCCACGCCCTGCCCGGTGGCCCCGAGCCTGCTGCCACTGCAGCGGACCACCGCGCGCTGCTTTCCTTCAGGTCGCTCATCAGGGGCGACCCGTCACGGGCCCTATCGTCATGGACGAGCACCACCAACGAGTCCGCGCCGCCGCCGTGCCAATGGCGCGGCGTGTCCTGCGGCACGAGGGGGCATCGCCGAGGCCGCGTCGTCGCGCTGGACCTCCCGGGGCTCGCCTCCTCGGCATGCTGAGCCCGGCACTGGCAAACCTCACGTACCTGCAGCGGCTCCACCTCCCGACAACCGGCTCCACGGCGCGCTGCCACCGGAGCTCGGCCGCCTCCGTGACCTGAGGCACCTGGACCTCAGCCACAACTCCATCGACGGCACCCTCCCGCCGCCGCTCTCGGGGTGCAGGCAGCTGAGGAACCTCCTGCTCCACGCCAACAAGCTGCAGGGGCCAGATTCCGGGGGAGCTCTTCCGCTCGCTCCGTAGCCTCGAGGTGCTCGACCTCGGCCAGAACAGGCTCGCCGGAAGCATCCATTCCGACATCGGCAGCGCAGCCAGCCTGAAACGGTTCGTCGTGGAGTTCAACAACCTGACGGGAGAAATCCCGTCGGAGATCGGCAGGCTCAGCAACCTCGTCGAGCTAAGGCTTGGTTCCAACCAGCTGTCAGGCTCGATCCCCGCCTCGCTCGGGAACCTGTCGGCGTTAACCACTCTCGCCGCCGATTCGAACAGACTGACAGGGAGCATACCCTCCTCGTTGCAGCACCTGTCGTCTCTCGCCAAGCTTAATTTGGGAAAGAACAGCCTCGGAGGAACCATCCCTTCTTGGCTAGGGAACCTCTCGTCGCTCGCATCTTTGGACCTCGAGAGCAATAGCCTCGTGGGGCACATCCCGGAATCCATAGGGGATCTCCGGTTGCTTACCGGCGTTTCGTTTGCCTGATAACAAGCTAGCCGGCCCGATTCCGGATGCCATTGGAAACCTCTATGCCCTCACTGAACTTTATCTCGACAACAATGGGCTGCAAGGCCCTCTTCCACTTTCAGTGTTCAACCTGTCCTCTCTTCAAGTGCTCAACATACAGGCCAACAACCTCACTGGGGAGTTTCCGCTTGATATGGGCAACACCATGACCAATCTCAGATGTTTCTTGTCTCTGATAACCAGTTTCATGGTGTGATCCCGCCGTCCTTGTGCAATGCCTCCATGCTTCAGATGATTCAGACAGTAAATAACTTCCTATCGGGAACCATCCCGCAGTGCCTCGGAGCTCGCCAGGAGATGCTGTCCGTAGTGAATTTTGTGGGGAATCAGCTCGAAGCAACCAACGATGCTGAATGGGGATTCCTGACAAGTCTAACCAACTGCAGCAATATGATATTGTTGGATGTCAGTACCAACAAACTCCAAGGTGTGCTACCGAGATCGATCGGTAATTTGTCGACACAGATGGAGTTTCTTGGCATCGCATCCAACCGTATATCAGGAACTATAGCTGAAGCGGTAGGGAACTTCATCAACTTGGATGAACTTGACATGGAAAATAACCTTCTCGAGGGCACTATTCCAGCATCTCTCGGCAAACTTAAGAAGTTGAATCGGTTATCTCTGTCAAACAACAGTTTGTCAGGACCCATCCCAGCAGCTCTTGGAAATCTTACAAAACTTACAACCCTTCTCCTCGGTAGTAATGCGCTCAGTGGAGCTATACCTTCTGCTCTCAGCAACTGTCCTTTAGAAGAGCTCGATCTTTCTTACAACAATCTTTCCGGTACAATGCCTAAGGAACTTTTCCTAATCTCAACCTTATCAAGTGCAATGCGTCTTGCACATAATTCATTGACTGGGACTTTGCCTTCAGAAGTGGGGAATCTCAGGAATCTAGGTGAGCTTGATATCTCTGATAATATGCTTTCAGGAAAGATACCTACCAGTATTGGGGAGTGCCAAGGATTGGAGTACCTCAATGCATCTGGGAACTTCCTCGAGGGGACGATTCCATTGTCAGTAGGGCAGTTACGGGGCCTCCTAGTGCTTGATCTTTCTCAAAATAATTTATCTGGGCGCCTCCCTGAGTTCCTTGGTAGTATGAAAGGCCTCACTACTTTGAATCTTTCTTTCAACGATTTTGAAGGTGAAGTTCCAAAAGAAGGAATATTTCTCAATGCAACTGCAGCCTTGGTCATGGGAAACAATGCTTTGTGTGGTGGGGTCCCTCAACTGAATTTGAAAATGTGCTCCAGCCTTGGTAAAAGGAAGATATCTTCAAATCTTGTCATGATTATCGCAGCAAGCAGTGCGATTCTGTTGGCCATACTATCCGCATTGTTTGTGTTATGTAAAAGAAGTAAGCTAACAAGAGCAAAGCCACAGATATCTTTTTCCAGTAAGAAACACATGAGAGTTTCTTATGCTGAATTGGCCAGGGCAACTGATGGTTTCACATCAGAGAACCTCATTGGGGTAGGCAGCTTTGGTGCAGTGTACAAGGGAAGAATGGAAATCTCTGGCCAACAAGTTGTGGTTGCAGTGAAGGTACTCAACCTGCAACAAGCTGGCGCGTTACGAAGTTTCAATGCAGAATGTGAGACTTTGAGATGCATTCGCCATCGGAACCTTGTGAAAGTTATAACAGTGTGCTCAAGTATTGACTCCCGAGGTGGTGACTTCAAGGCTCTTGTATTTGAGTTTCTGCCAAACAGAAATTTAGAGCAGTGGCTCCACAATCATCTCGAAGAAGATAATGAACCCAAGGTGCTAGATCTCATTGAAAGACTCCGAATTGCGATGGACGTGGCTTCTGCACTCGAATATTTACATCATCACAAGCCATTTCCAATTGTTCACTGTGACCTCAAGCCAAGCAATATTATCCTTGACGATGACATGGTTGCTCATGTTGGCGATTTTGGGCTTGCAAGGTTCCTACATGAAGAACATAGTGACAGGTTAGACAAATCAACTAGTCGAAATGCAATAAGAGGAACAGTTGGTTATGTTGCTCCAGGTATGTATAACTCTTACTCTCATATATTGCATTATTGATTTACCTCTGTCTAAGGATATTATTAAGTAAATTATGTTTGTCAATTTCAGAGTATGGACTTGGTAACGAAGCTTCAATACATGGTGATGTCTACAGCTACGGTATACTGCTTCTCGAGATGTTCACCGGAAAAAGTCCAACAGGTTCTGAATTTGGAGAAGTACTTAGCCTTCATAAGCACGTACAAATGGCACTGCCAAACCAAGCAGCTAATGTCATTGACCAAGACCTATTAAAAGCAGAAAATAATGGCAAAGTGACTGTAGGCGACTATCACGACAGTGAAGACATGAGAATTAGTCACATCATATCGGTTCTGCAGATTGGAATTTCGTGCTCGAAGGAGAGGCCAACTGAACGCATTCAAATTGGAGATGCACTGAGAGAGTTGCAGACAATCAGAGATAAGTTTTATGAGCATTAGTGAACTTCTTCGTGAATTGAAAAAAGAATAACTAGAGCATATTGAAGTCATGCTTGTGCATGAGATATATTACAGATGTACTGAAAATCATACATATAAATTAGCTATGTAACTCTACTATAAGATGCTACAAGCTGAAGAGATTGCATTAGGGCCACTAGCTGAGCCCGTGCGTTTCACGGAATAACATATTTTAATGTATAGAATCAAAATAATTTCTTCAGTTTTTATCATTTGACTCTCTTCATCTATCTTGTACATCTCCACCACAAATCTTAAGACAAACTGTCATCATTCTCCCTATTCGTCCGCTCATCCCTACGATGTTTTGCTCCGTTTGTACTGAGCACAAATTTTACTACTACGATCAGTATCCACCATGGTTCTTGTTGCATGGGGTGTCCTCTTTCCTCTTTCCCCTACATCACTTATAATTCAGCTATGACATTGATCCACCATTGCTTCACTTTGGGGGTCATTGCAATCTGCATCATTTCATCGTCATGTGAACACCATTTCCTACTCGCTCGTCTCCTTTGTTCCTACGTCACTGCCGTCCCACCTCACTTCACCACTATACCACAGTGGATGCATGACATGCTTTACTAAGTAGGTTTACCCATCATGTTAAAAAAAGCTAGGTTTACCAACAATGTTTTGATTTGGAAATAATATGTTCTAATTGTCTCATGAGGCCACACACAAAAAAAAACTGTAGTAGTACCATGTAGTTCATGAGTGCCTCTCCACCAATACAACGATAACATTAATGAGTCTGCCTTTGGCTGCAAACTTAGCGTCCCTATGGCAATCAAAGTATACAAATCTGACTCCTTTATGCTATCCGCAGCAGAAGGACTATAATCACGCACATTCAAATATTTGAAGATTTCTCCAAGTCTACTGTAGTTTTCCACAATATGGTTCCCAGATGGTGGATGCACAATTTTGCATTAAATATGCTCACAGGTAGTGCAATGTCCTGCGTGTTGATAGAAGATGATTAACACATGCATCAGGCAGGCCTAGCAATGATCTCAAGTCGGTTATAATCGATAAATTAAAAGAAATCGATCTAACATTAGATTCCAGGAAGTTCAGAAGACAGAAATGCATTTACCAAGATATGGATGATCCAGACTGTAATAAGGTAGCGGACAGCAAAATGAAGTATCCAATTCCTTTCTATATTTTCTATAAACCTTGGCGAAGTGGACACTAGATTCAATGCGTAGACCATTTCTAATGCATGGTCCAGTTGCCAGATTCACAGATGAGTTAGGTTCTAATCGTTTGGCCCGAAAGCTTGATACCCCACACTTCAGTGAAAAAGAGCACACGGGATGAAGAAGTATCATCATAATGCACCAAGAAATTGACATGGTAGAACTTTGAATGCATGTGATCGCCTTTCTTCACCGCCTATGACATCTAGCCTCGGAACAGGTTCCTACAATTACCAATTTAGGCTAAGTCTGGCAGGGTAAGGTCATTATTTGTAGAATCTACCAAAATAAAGCAAGCGCTTTTTATAGAAAAAAAAAGGCAATTCAACAACGATTTTTGAGCAAGGATCTGTAAAAACTAGACTAATAGAGAAGATTCCTACAATAAGAAATTCAAAGCTTTTCTCTGATTAGATTTTGTCCAAGCTTAATCCAGATGAAAGAAGAAGTTCAAGGAATCTTTTCTAAGAATAGAATTTGTCTATGCTCAATTGAGATGAAATATATATTCCAACAAGAAGCAATTCGAGCACGTTTTTGTAAGAATAATCGTCCAGGCTTAATTGATATGACATATATTCCCGGAAGAAATAATTGAAGAAAGTCCCACCTGCCCCCCCTAACAATAGCCTTTGGCCAAGCTACTATAACAAGCAATCAAGAGCTGAATTATATAATTACCCAATGATGCTGATCCGAGTAGTCAAGCAGCAATTCTTCCAATACTTGACCAAGGAACTTCTGCTTCTTCAAGAATTCATCCTTCCTAGATGCTAGCATCTTCCGGCCGGTTGGCATAGCCTAGGACGATCAATCATGGTGAAACGGTTGAGCTTTGTTCTTCCATTATTTTGTAAACTTGCTCCAGAACTGCATCAGAAATGACATGGCCTTTTCTCATTGCTTTGTTGGTCAGCAGGGTGTCTTTTAGGACATTATAGGTCATGGAGATGAGAAATGAAGCAAGCTCCAAATGCTTGGGGTGTTCTCCTGCATGGCCTGCACAATCATAGGCTTTATAGCGTACCTCCTCTGTTGCCATTGTGACAACACAGATAGGTTGCATTGCTTGTAGCAGAGGTATTCCACGGCCATATGTTCTGAAAAACCAGTGGCTCTGGAGACCAAGGGAACGAGGCTTTCGAGGGAGCGATCTCCATATGAAGCGTGGATTCGCTGTCGAGAACGTCCGGCTCAATCTCAGCGCCCATCTACAGCAGAGGGAATACAGTGTTATACCATACGGCATTGAGAATTATGCTGGACACAGGGTCCATGGGGCCATCGTAATGCCCTGCGACCAGGATACCACGGAGGTGCCTGTGGAGCGCCTTGTGCGGCAGCGGTGACACCGCCTTGATGTAGAGCGTGCATTGTGTCGGCGAGGCATACCTTCAGATACCTGGTGTGCTCGCACAGTCACACTCCCGTGAAGTGGTTGAAGGTGCACTAATGAGAAGATTCCTTCTTCCAATTGCCAATGGTGGCGGAGAACTGCACTTGCACTTGCCAATGGTGGCAGCAGCGGCATCCAGACAGACAGAGAGCATCTGCTTCAATCTCGCCCGGAGTCCGCAAGTCGCTGATCCGGGGAGGTGCGATGAGGATTACGGCGGGGGGCGATGTTGGGAGTTGATCTAGAGTGAAGGGGGAGGATATGGTGCGGGGGATTTCTCCGTTTCTGCCGTTGGCCATGAAGAAGGGGATCGGAGAGGATCACGCCATTCGTTCTAATGGCGGCGTTAATTGCCATTGCCATGGTACGGCAGTGATGTGGCGGAGTAGGAGGAATTGGCGGCCGAACAGCAACGGCACAACATCTGGCATTTATTACTCTGTGGCTGTGTTTCCTCTCAGGCTCCCGTGAAGGTTCGAATCAGGTGTAGAAGAGGGCGGCTCGGGAGGTGCAGAAAGGAAAAACACAGTGACCGGTTTCAGAAATACAAGGAAGGTTAGGCGCGGCGTCACGCCGCGCCCGTGGATGATGTTGATGCTTGCAAGTTAAATAGTAATATTGTTTGAACATTGGAGAATATATGTATGTATAAAAGCGGAGAATATAAGTAGATTTGAAGATTACATAATTTTAGGGGTTGCCCTACATATTTCATGCGATGGTCTACCCCCCTATGCCATGATACAGTAAGGAAAAATTTCATGTATAAGCCAGGTTTAGAAATAACATTTAGATTGTTTAACACCCCCCCCCCCCCTCCTTAAACTCCATTCCCGTTTCTGGCCCTAGTTCAACACTGGATACATTCTTCGAAGCCCTAGCCTAAGGCTGGTCACAATGGGGAGGAACGTAATAGTAACATCACACACTCCAATACAAATTTGCTTATGTGGCACGTATTTAATGAAGAGAGAGGTGCTTGTGGTAACTAGCTAAGTTACCGGAACATCACACACTCCAAGAAACAATGAGTCTATAGCCTAATAAATGCATTGTTGCATGACACTACATCCATGTTACTCCCCATTGTGGAGGTAGGAACATAGTCTAGAAAAGTTTGTAGGTTTCTACCTTATGTTACTCCCCATTGTGACCAGCCTAAAGCAGACAGTAAAGTACAATGATAAATAGGAATGTATCTTCCTTTCACGTTCTAGGGAAGGTAAGAACAAGAGCAGTTTCTGGAACGTCGTCAAAGGGGACCGATGGCTCCCCTACTGTCAGCTCGTTGCTTTCTTCAGAAATTTGAGATGTGGTGGCTGTCCGGACTCGTCGCGATGGCAGCGAGTGATAGGTGTAGTTGTGGCCGTCTATGTGTAGACCTCCAAAAAAAATCGGCGAGCACTTGTAATGACTCCTCTCATATTTATCTATATTTTTTGGAAGTTTTTTTTCCCCTTTTCTTGATATTCCGACAAACTACGGATAAATGTAAAATGTGTTCATAAAACCAATAGAATGAGGTGGTGCACGCTTCCATATAGCAGATAGTTAGGGCATCTCCAGTCGTCCCCCCAGGACGCAAATTAGCGCCGTTTTGGGCGAAAAGCGCCGTTATTTCACCAGTCGACCCCCCCAGTACCTGAAAAAGCGCCGTTTCGGCGGAAATTAGCGCCGCCGCCCCCAGGCGGAACCCAGCATGTTGGGTTCGGCCTGGGGGGGCGGCGATTGGAAAAGCGCTCGTGGGCCAGCGCTGTCGGTGAGGGAGAGCTCTTTTCCCACTTTCTCCACCCCCCGAACCGTCTTTTCCCCTCGCTCGCCTCGCCGTCGCCGCCCCACCCCCGCACCCCACGCCGCCACCGTCGGCCACCATCGTACAACAGCGACGAGGCAAAACCACCGACGGCTGGTCCACCACGTCGTCGCCGCCGTTCGAGCACGTCTCCGGCGCCGAGGAGGCTGCGTCCCAGTGATCCACGTCCACCGCCCGCAAGGTGTTCGACGCTCTGTCCGAGGCATGGACTCCGACGCCGAGGAAATGCTCGCCGAGCTATTCGACGAGGAAGACCAGGCCGCCATCGACGACGAGGAGCACCTACTCGTCCTGAGCTGCCTGGCCGGAATGCTGGCCCAGGACGCCGCGCCGCGCCGCGCTGGATCGAAGCCCGATCGCCGGAAGAGCAGGCCGAGGCAGCGGTACGAGGGCTACTGCATCCTCTACTCCGACTACTTCGCCGAGGATCCCACCAACGACGAGAAGGTGTTCCGGCGTCGTTTCAGGATGAAACGCGCACTCTTCCTCAAGATCATGCATGCCATCCGGGAGTTCGACACCTACTTCAAGTTGAAGAAGGACTGCACCGGCACGGTAGGGTTTACCTCTATCCAAAAGTGCACGATGGCCATGAGGTTGCTTGCATACGGTGCTCCCGCAGATGCACAAGATGACTACCTGCGCATGAGCGAGTCCACGGCCCTCGAGTGCTTGAACAAGTTCTGCCGGGCAGTGGTTGCAGTTTTTGGCCCAATATACCTGCGATCACCCAATGCGCAAGACACTGCTCGTCTCCTCGCAGAGAATGAAGCAAGAGGGTTTCCGGGGATGCTTGGCAGTATCGACTGCATGCACTGGGCATGGAAGAACTGCCCATTTGACTGGCAGGGGATGTACAAGGGAAAGGAGGGAGAGTGCTCGGTGGTTCTCGAGGACGATGACTAGTGTTCTTTTTTTTAAAATTGTTGAACTATTTATTTGTGTGGCCAAACTCTATTTATTTGTGTGCAACAATCTATTTATTTGGTGGAATTTTTTTAATTGCCCAAATTTGGCCGAGTCGCCGCTGGGGGGGCGGCCTGGGTTCACGGCTGGGAAACGCGCCCCCCCCAGCTCCGAGAATAGCGCCGTTTCGCGCCGCGGCGCAAAAAAAGCGAGGTTTTTTGCGTCCTGGGGGGGCGCAACGACTGGAGATGCCCTTAGTGTAAATTAAAATGTTCAGATATAACACTGTGTACCTTTGTTAATATAATCCATTATGTTAAAGTTAAGAATTTTTTCTGGCACTAATAAGAAAGTACGGATAAAATTTAGGTGAGTTAAAGAGCAGCGGTAATTAATATGAATATGAATTTGTTACCATGACTAATTTCTGCTGTTGTATTCTTTAGTTTTCGTTTTCATATTTTTTAATAGAAAGAAAGTGCTACTTCACATATTGATGACGGAAGCCGGCTGTATTAAAGCTTAATACTAACAGGATAACAAACGGACGCGTGCGAGGAATAAGATCAAGACGGGCCGTTGTTAAAAAAATGAAGCGAGAACAACACAGCACGTGCTTACGGCAAACACACCCTCTCGGCCTCTTCTCTCTCGTTCCTCCAGAAGTTCCAATCCTCTCGAGCCCTACCTCGAAAAAAAAAATCCTCTCTAGCCAGGGTTCGCCCCAGTAGACGCGATCCTCTCCAAATCGCTGCAGCTGGTCTGCCATCGGCGATCTCCTCGGCCTGCTCCGCCGGTAACACGCAGCCGAGTTGCCTCCTCGCGGCCTGCTGCGCCGTCGCGCCAAGATCTAACCCGGGCAGGACCGGAAGGTGCCGCACTAGCAGAATTGGAAGGCAGTGGAGGAGCCTGCCAAGGGAGCAAGCTGGCAGCTTCGATTCGCACCTCGCAGCAGCACCAGCCGTCCATGGAGATGGAGACATGGAGTGAAGAATGGAAGATTTTCTGGTACACATCCCGTCCATCTCTTTCTTCTCCATTATATACTTGATCTGGTTTACCTGCTACTGTTGATCTAGAATGTATATGTTGATTTGGATTTTTTTTAGGAATTTATGGATGCAAAGTTACAGTTATATTGTTTGATTTGGCCACGAAGGAGATAGGCTACTTAGGTTGTCTGGTTTGGCTATCTCTTATATCTAATATACATGAAAACATGGCTTGTTAACATTTAGATCCTTAAGATAAATGAGCTGGCAGTACTCTGCTATCACATAAAATACTTGATTCAGCTTACTAAGAAATTTGGTAAAAATGAAAAATAAAAGCTTCGAATAAGATCTAGAATGCTTCCAGTTAATTATCTTATTTTCTTAATATACTAACATCGAAAATGTTTCATTCTGGAGTATATGCATGCATATGTGCAGTGGTAAGTAAGTAATTATATACATCAGCGCTAATTCATGATAATTACATATTGACTCTATGCTAGGCTAACTTTCTTTGCCCGTTTGTTCTCTAAATAATCTGTATAGTGATAGGTACTACTTTACTTTGCGAAACATAGATAACCCTGATCGATAATCGGGGGGGGGTTTCCTTTTATTAGCTTACATATTTTGTTTCCATGCTGTAGATATTTAAGAAATTTAGTTGACACTCTGATCTGTAGGTGCGCCCTGTATGATCTTTTAAGTCTTCACAAGAAGAAAAAATAAGAAGAAAGTAAAAGCAGAAAGATGAGCTGGAAACAGAAAAATTAAGTTGCAGGAACACTTGTGGGCACAGGGAGCACTGGTCAGTAGCAAATGAAGAGAAGGAACTTTAGGAATGAGAGCAACCAGCAACACATTTGACACCTCGTCCGCCTCGCTGTCGCCTGCATCGTCAACCGACGGGACCATCTTTCCGCTGCCGGACTGGTGCAATCTCGGTCCATGCCCTCTGGGCAGCGGGTCGTCGCCAGCAGAGGAACTTCCTCGGACATGGACCCGAGTGAGTAAGACGCAGGCACGCCATCATCGAAGATGTCAGTCCGTATGTGCCGGCACAGATAACATTTAAGATGAGCCATCGTAGTATGTGACAATAAAGCCAACCAAAAGGTACCTCATTTTTCCCTGCACCTCTTATTTCCAAATTTTGTCCTAGTTAGCAAAATATTTGTTTAATCTAAAATAGTATTAGCTTGTCTGCGAATTGCTCTAACTGTTAACATGTTTTCATTGTTGTGGTTGACCGGTTGTTCACTGGTTATGTGATTATATTAGTCATGTTGAACGAACTACCAAGGTGGCAGCTTGATGAACTTTTTGCTCTCATATTCTTTTGGCTATTGCCGGTACTTAGGGTACGTTGGTATTGATAATTTGTAATAACTTGGAGAGCACATGGCTAAATTGTAAGATAGAGGCCTTGCTCTTATGTTTCCCTTCTTTGTTTGTTTGGAAAATTCTTCAACCAATTCCTTGAGTCGTGGCTTGTCAATATGTATACTAACTAATTAATATTCTTATTTTTTTTTCTTAAAGTCGTGGCTTGTCAATATTGTAAAATGCTCAGTTTGAAAGTACGGCTTCTCATGGCTAGCTAAATTTGAGAGAAAGCTAAGTAAAAACCTGAGATCATAAAAAATGTAGGGAAAACTAAGTAAAAACCTGAGATCATAAGAAATGTGGATTATAAGGGACAACGAAATATGGCTTTAGTTTATTTCAGTTGTATGCACAGTACAGAATTTATAGCCTCTTGCCCATCTGTTTGCAAATTTTCTAAATATTTTACCTAATAGTTTATTTAAGAATTGTCTGTATTCAAATTTTATATTAATTAATGAAGATTGATAGGTATTCTTTTTCCTCCAAAATATTGTTAACCTGACCGAGGGGATTTTGTCAAATTTACATTTCCATCTAATAATTATCTGTAGCTAATCCAACGAATTGTATGGCATGCAGCTGTGTGCAGAGAGTTTAGGACTTTTACGCTCAATTAAGAAAGTGTAGTGGATCTCGGCATCTTTTTCCGTGTTTATAATGGTGTGCCTTTATAGAAAGGCACTAGAATATGGGGGAAGCCCAAATTTTAACTTCAGTATTCTCTTATAGTGAACTTAGCAAAATATTTCCAATGTTTGTATATTTTTTTATTTTAATATTCACATTTGCCAGTGATAGTTTTAAATTTTAGCTCGAGATTGTAGATATCAGTTTTATAGAGCTAACATAGGTATGTGTGTATTCCGTGTTGCAGGGCAAAGAAAAAAACTGGATCACCATGGGCACCCGGGAAACGTGTTAGAGCATCTCCAGTGGCTGGTGTAAACGGTGGTGGAAACGAAATATACACCATCGCGAGTGAAAAAAGGCTCCCAGTGGAACATGTATAGTGAGGTGCAAAATTTACACCTCGACCCACCTTGCTACCTCTGGTGTATACTTCCACCACGCACCCACCTCCTGGAAAGACCACGTCGGTGATTTTGTTGGCCTGGAGGCATCTATCCACAAGCTCTCGTTTGGCTTCTGCCGATTTTAGTAATAAAGCTAGGGATTGGTTTCTGTTGTTTTGCTTCTATTTTCCATGCCTAGTGCTAATATATTTGTAAATTGTGGTGGTATATAGATTCTAACTTAAATTTGCTGCTACTGCTAATATATTTACTAGTGATTGCCGATTAATTTGCAGATGTAAGATGACCAAAAAATTTTGGACACCGCTGGTTTTGGTTTCTCACAAACACAACCAGAAAATCCAACTGGAGAGCAAGTGACCCCATATAGATGTCCTGGTATACACCTTCCACTGAAAAACTTGGAAGTGTAAAAATTGAGAAGGTGTATATGGAGGTGTATATGGAGATATACACCTCCAAATTTACACTAGCCACTGGAGATGCTCTTAGAAGAGGAAGAAGAGAAATGCTCCCGGTTGCAACCGGGAGAGAAAGAATCCAACCGGTAGTCACCGGCTGGACTACTGCTGGAAACCGGGAGAAGCAGCACGGGAGGCACCGGGAGACCTCCGTCGGCATTGGCCTTAAAATAGGGGAATGATGGGCCCTAGTCCATAAAGTGGACAGAGTTACTGTTGGTGGCCCACCTTGTCCCAAATTTGTGTGGTCATGATAGATACACGTAGCTTCTGGTGGCACTGTAGCTTGCTTTTGGGTACTGTAGCTACTGCAAAGTGGCTCACGGAGATTGAGCAATTCGCATCAACTTTAATATAGGGTATAATGACAACGAGATGGGCTTTCAGAAAATTGATATGTTTCAAAAACTAAGAGGTGAAAAAGGTAATACCTTTTTCGCGAAAATCGCAAAAACGTTTTATTTCGCTTAATTGATAGAAAAAGAGAGTCTACGTACAATCCCGAAGTCAGTTAAACCCATCACATACAATTCAACTCACTTTTGATGGTTTCATCAAACCGTCAACCGAGAAATGTACGTTGCTGAAGATGACTGCGTTCCGGTACTTCTAAATCCACCACGTTGTGAGCATAATGAGCGAAGAGTTGCCCTTACGCAACAGCTGGGGTGGCCTTGAGCACCAGCGTCCACCAATCCACGAAATCGTCCTTCTCAAAGAACTAATAAGGAGTACATAGAAGTGAGCTTTTAAGGGGGTACACATTCTTAGAGAGATAACTTTTGAAGATCAACTTTTAAATTATGGAAGCAACACTTAAAAAGGAAAAAAAATCAAAATCAACTTCCCACCAAGGTTAGTCTAAACTTTTGAAAATAGATTAAAAACACACACGCTGGTCCTCGTCAAATGGCAGAGCCGGAAAAGAACACACGGTGAGACGGCCCAGTTTACAGTTTAAGTGTAGTTACGACGGTGCAGCTGACATAAGGCGCCCACATAAGGCCTTCCGTAATGCAAAACGGCAGTGCCGTATCTAATAGCCTCCACGTCATCAGCTAGTATTAAGAGACAGCACCGTTTCTAGTACACCGGCTCTTAAATTTTTCAAGCATTTATTTCTAGTCCACATAAGCAAAAATCTGACGTGGACATCTAAGATACGGTACACCTTGGAGCATTAGGGCATCTCCAATAGTGTACATGTCATCGTAAGATAGCAATGACAACTCAGAAAAATGACTACATGGCAAGTAATAATGAGGTGAGAGATGATGTGTTGTATGATATGCAACCAACAAGCTAGCACGCATGTCAAGATACTTTTCTCCTTTGGTCCCACTAAAATGACTATATGATTGGCTAGAATGTACTACTTTGCTAACAACTCTTCCAACAAACCATTATAATAGTTGTATGATACATTGTTGGTTGATGAGTTGGCTACTCTATCATACGGTGTATCATACGACCTATTGCGGACGCCCTTAAGGACGACCTAACACCTTGTTCGTCTGCCACGGAACTGGTGAGGCCCACGTTTCGCTTTCCTCCACCATTCACCATTGTACCGCCTGACTCTGGTAGGCCACGGGCGGCCCCGCCGCCGTCCCTGAAGAGCAGCCGAGCAGGCTGTCTATGCTCCCTCTCCACCATCTCTCCAGATGGCGGCCTAAGTGGCGATCTTACTCCTGCATCCGCTTCCTTCCTCCCTCCGGCCTCCGCCTGCATCGAAGCAGGGTAATGTACGAACTGAAACCGAAGGGGAGAAGAGCTGTTTTATTCTTGGAATGATGCGATTGAATATATGCCTGACTTTTTTTTTTGTGTGTGGGCTCAGCGGTTCGAGCGCAATTGCTAGCAAGTAGGTAGCAGCTCCAGATGGCACTTGCATTTTTTTATGTCTTTGCACATGATTATGAACACACCATTTCATGATTCTGTTTAGATACCATGAAAGATAAGTGACGCGAATAGCACGAAGATATGTTCACAAACTGCAGACACGCCGGTAAAGCCAAAGCAATAAAATCCCCCCTGATAAGCACTGATAATAAATAGAGACTGATGTGATATGGCAAGTGCAGCAGCTTACTGTAAGGGCATGTACAGCGCTTAGACGCTAAAACAGGCGCTTAAGGAAACCAGAAAAAAAAAAGTTGCCGCTAGCGCTTGAAGCTACAACGCTGATGGCTAGTACAGGCGCTTGTACAGCAAGCGTTTGAGTCTGAGCGCTGGGGAAAAAATGGTGTAGCGCCCGGCGCTAAATCTAGCGTCGACGCAAGAGCACATCCCGGGGTCGACCAGGATTGATAGGAAACGGCCAGGAATTTATCCGTAACCGCCAGAGATTTAACGCTAGCGTCTAAGCTAAGCGTTCGCGTTGTAAGAGCATCCACAATGCGGTGACGCTAAAACTGGCGCTTATTTAGTTGGTTACTCCCTGCATTAAGCGTCCGCCGCTTAGTAGCCCTATTTTGTACTATTTTTTTAAGCGTCGGACTCTTATTTATGCGTCCGACTCTTATTTACCACCGGGATTTAGGCAAAACGGTCGGGATTTAATCCCTAGCGTCTGTGAATAAGCGCCCCACTGTGGATGCTCTAAATGCCCTAAGCATGCTATTCTGTTCATTTTTTTAGCTGGTTGATATATAGATTGGAGTATTTGACATGTGTTTTCTGTATTGCTAGCTGGACGATATAATTTCCTTGTGACTAGCAGATGCAAAATTTTATTTAAACGAAAGGTCCGTTACACTCCACTATAGCTGCCACAGTCCTCAACTGAATAGTACCTTGAAGATCATAGATACAATATAATCATCGTAAAAAAATATAGATTCAACATATCCATAAGGAACTTCCAAGTTTCCATCCTTCAGTTACTTGACAATCGCTTACCGGAAAGATGCATGTTCAAACTTGTCTCTTATCGTCAGCAACTCTTTCAAAGCATCTCCAATTTGCATGCGGTCTGTTGGAGTTTCCTTTGAACATGAAACTCCAATATGCAGAATTGAAGTGACGCAAGCAATTGTTATATCTCCTTTTCTGTCAGGGTTTGGGGTGTTTGCATCTTCATCCTTGTCCTTTGATAATACCTGGTAGTCCGCAACATCGATCACCCTGTCTGGAAGTGCCATCTGAACATATTTGTGAAGACCTAGGGCTTCTCCAAACGGGCCGTCAGTTGGTCTTTTTCCAGTAAACATCTCCAGTAATAGTACCCCATAGCTATACACATCGCCCAGGACTGAGACTTCGTTGCCCAAACCATACTCTGAAATCATTGAAACAAAGAAGTAAAAGCACTGAATAGGTTTAAGCATTTATATTATCTAAGTAAAGGTTTAAGAATTTGTGTTATCTAAATTCAAGACAGCTATGAATAAACATTTATATGACATGGTGCACTTCTGACATTTCGAGGGTACAATATAGATATGGTTTGGTGCATCTAGAAGCTTGGAAGCATATACCTGGAGCAGCATAGCCAACCGTTCCTCTCATTGTAGCCCAGCCACTTGATTTATCTAACAAATTACTCTGGTCTTGATGCAGGGCTCTTGCAAGCCCAAAATCACCAACATGAGCAACCATGTTACTATCAAGTAGAACATTGCTTGGTTTGAGATCACAGTGAATAATTGGCAGTGGCCTGTGTTGGTGAAGATAATCAAGTGCAGAAGCCACATCAATGGCGATGCTGAGCCTTCTGCTGAGCCCAAACTCACCAACAGGAGCAACCATGTCTTCATCATTTTCCTCAAGAGGCTTGTGTATCCATTGTTCTAAACTTCCATTCGGTAGAAATTCATACACTAGAGCCTTGAAATCCTGGCCCTGAAAATCCATACTTGAGCAAACTGTCAAGATCTTCAGAAGGTTTCGGTGCCGAACACATTTCAGAGTCTCGCATTCTGCAACAAAACTTTGAGAAGCCCCACGCTGTTGGAGATTAAGTACTTTAACAGCAACAATGACAGGTTGGTCGTGGAACATCATTCTTCCCTTGTACACTGAACCAAAGCTTCCTACTCCGAGGAGGTTCTCAGAAGCAAAACCATTTGTTGCATTGGCTAATTCAGCATAAGACACTCTGATATGTACGTCATTGATGAGTGACAAGTCTGAGTTAGTTTGTTGTGACTTGCTCTTGCTGTACCAGAAAGCAAACAATGCTAAGAGGACGATAAGCAATAGAATTGCAGTGCTTATGGAGATTATCATGATAAGCTTCAAAGAACGTTTCTTTGTGGTGTGGGTGGAACACGGAGACAGCTTCATTCCAGGGATCCCCCCACACAGTCCTTGATTTCCGTCGATTGTGGTAGCGTTTACATCAAGAAATATCCCCTCTTCTGGGACTTTACCTTCAAAGTAGTTGAATGACAGATCCAAACTACCAAGGCCTTTCATACTCCCAAGAAACTCAGGAATTTCCCCCGACAAGTTGTTATGTGAAAGATCAAGTACTTCAAGGCCTTTCAGCTGTCCCACTGATGCCGGGATGCCACCTTGAAGAAAGTTCCTTTGCATCCTCAAAAATTGCAGGCTTTGGCAATCACCAATAGAGGCAGGAATCTCACCAAAAATTTGGTTATCAGATAAATCGATGTCTGTAATGTGTGTCAAGCTACCGATTTCCAGTGGTAGTGACCCACTAAACAAGTTGCTTTGGAAGTACATGAAGTTCGATAAGGTAGATATGAGAAAGACTTCCTTTGGAATCGGGCCACTGAGCTTATTGTGCTGAACATCCAATAGTTGTAAAGGACAGCTCCTAAGATTGGATGGAACAGTTCCACTAAGTGAATTTGGTCCAAGATAGAGTTTATTTAGTAATGTAAGATTGCCAAAGGTTGGTGGAATATGTCCTGAGAGATTGTTCATACCGAGGTCTAAGTAGCTGAGCTTCTGGAGTCTACCAAGAGAGGAAGGTATAGTACCCTCAAGGGAATTGATGTTCATCAAAAGATATGATAAATTAACAAGGTTACCGATGCCTTCAGGAATATTTCCACTTATCATGTTGCTAGCTATGTTGAAAGCTTGCATTTCTTTAGAAAGATTGGCTACTGAATTTGGTAGCACTCCACGGAATTTGTTGCTGCTGAAATCTAAGATCCTCAGATGACTGCTGTTAGTTAAACTGGACAAGAAGTCCCAACCATCATCTTCATCTGCCTGTAGTTGATTTTGTCCAAGGGTCAGAATTGACAAACTTTTCAGGTTATCTCCGAGACAAGGCGGGACTGTTCCGGAAACCATATTCACTTCTACTGCAATTTTGGTAAGCACAGAACAGTTGCACAGCCAAGATGGAATAGCACCGTGGAACCTATTTTCCGCTACATTAAATATGCCGAGTACAGGAAAGTTGACCTCCTTCCCAGTCAGTAATGATCCAGATAGCCGATTGAACTGTACATTAAGTAAGCTGAGAGAGGACATATTGAAAATGGAAGAAGGAACTTGTCCCGTGAGCTGATTCTTGTCTAGATACAAGTCAGAAAGAGCATGAAGGTTTCCAAGGGAGGAAGGAATGCTACCTGTAAAGTTGTTCTCTGCGAGAACAAGACCAGACAGCATATGAAGGTTTCCTAGTGATTCAGGAATAATCCCAGTTAAGCTATTTCCTCCCAAGCTTAGGTATTTGAGGGAGGAGAGGTTTCCTAACCAGGACGGGAGGCCGCCATGAAGTTTATTTTCTTGCAAAACAAGGACAGATAGCGATGACAGCGCTTGTAATGGCACAATCTCCCCTTCAAATATGTTGGTTCCAAAATTAAGAATAGTTAAACTCGAGAGGTTTCCCAAGAATGATGGAATTGGCCCCGTGAGTTGATTCCCCCTCACTTGAAAATTCTGGATTCTCTGAAGGTTACGGAGAGAAGAAGGATCTGGACCTGTCAAGTGATTGTAGTTGAGGTTAAGAGTTACTAGATTGGTGAGGTTGCCAATCTCTGAAGGGATCATTCCTGTAAGTTTGTTGTTGGAGACATGAAGAACCTCGAGGCCGTGTAGCGAGCCTAACGAGCGGGGAATCCGGTCGTCGAGCATGTTGTACTGTATCTGGACTATGCGCAGGCTGGGCCAATCACCCATGTCTGGAGGTATCCCTCCGGTGAGGTTGTTGTATGCCAGGCTGATGTTCTCGAGTTGCTGGCACTGTGACAGCGATGCCGGGATGCCACCTTCAAGGGAGTTGTAGCTCAGGTTGATATGCCTGAGGTCGAGGAGACGGCCAAGCTCGGATGGTATGGCACCGGCGAGAAGGTTCATGGGAAGCTGGAGCTTTCTCAGGTAGGTGAGGTTGCCTACTGAAGGGGCGATGTTACCTGAAAGACCAAGGTTGGTGAGGTCCAGCGCCACGACACGGCCGCGACGGCGCCCCTGCACACCGCACGTCACGCCGCGCCAGCGGCACAGAGGGAGCGATCGGTTGCCGCCCCACGTGGCAAGTGCCAACGACGGGTCGCTGGTTATGAGCGACTTGAAGGACACTAGCGCAAGGCGGTCTGCGGCAGCCTCACCGTTGGCCATGGAGACTGGCTGTCCATTGGCGACAACACTCGTTAGGAGAAGCAGCAGGAGCAAGGAAGGGCATCCGTTGGCCACAATTGCCAGGAAGAAGGAAGGAGCTAGGCAGCTCATGGAAGGTTGCTTGACTTTTTTGCTTATTCTTTGTATGTATAAACATGCAAGCTGATCAGCTAGCTAAGTATATAGAGTACTAGTCAAAAATTGTACATGTAGCCCACTGACTCCCCACACTCGTTTCCTGTCAAGACTGTTGATCGAATACGACTTAATGACATTTCTTGCAAATACTTAGTCAATCAGTTACGGCTTCATGTCATATTTTCCAGTACTATAATAGAAGATATTGTAACGTAACCATGGAGGAGGCCTGCATGTGATATATTACTATACTCTCTCCGATCATAAAAAAGTGTCGTGGGTTGTACTAGTAAGTTGTACGTACTCAGCTCATTTCCACATACACTTTTTTAGGATTGTAGAGAGTAATAAAAGTTCGTTGGCCGGTTGGCAGATTTCTTGGCATCATTTTTGTTGACTGACTAAGTCCACTCTGTTGACATATTGGGATCTTCTGTTGACATCATCTCTTCTGGCTGGCTGGCTTTCATTTGTTCGTCAGAATTCCCTTTTGCAAGGTAACTTACAATATCATTTTTTATCATAAAAATTAAAAATATTTTTGAACATTTTCAAAGAAACAAAAGGAATAGGATAAGAATTGTAGCAAATGGCTAAACTGCTATATAATTCAATGCATCGTTGCCAACCGAATAATATCCAGCCAAAACCTTCCCAAGATTAGTTGTAAGCTGCTATCGATCTGTAACTAGTAACTACAGAAATTCCAATTTTCCATGTGTGTGCATCCTGCAGGCTGCAGCAGCCAGCAGAAAAAGATGGTATGGTGCGTCAGAAGCAACTTGAGTTCCATACCTGCAGAGTCTTAACTTTTTTTAGGATGAAGCAGTTGGAGAGTTTCCCACTGAAATTTTTATTAGAAGTTAGCAAATGGGGATACATGAGGACTATACATCTCTAACACCCAACAACACTGAGATTAGAGAGAAAGAACTCCTGTTGTGCTCTAGTCTGAGCCTTCGTGAAGAAATCCTCCAACTGTAACTCGGAAGGCACATACCGAAGAGCAAGAATCTGATCCTGCACAGCAGCACGCACAAAGGAGGCATCAACACCTGTGTGTTTGGTGAGCTAATGTTTCACCGGGTCACGCGCAGGTGTTTGGTGAGCTAATGTTTCACCGGGTCACGCGCAATGCTGATAGCACCTGTACTGCCCTGGAAATAGGGGAGTAGGTGTAGTTACATACACACCAAATCCTCCAGCAAACAGCGTAACCAAGTCACTTCAGCCGTCAAAAGAGCCATCCGCTAGCAAACTCAACCTCTACACTCGAACGAGAAACTGTAGTCTGTAATGGTAACCATAAGAGAGAAATATCACTAGGCCTACACTTACGGTAAATCGAAAGTGACCGACGATCCGAAATATCGCTAGCCCATGTAGCATCAGAGTAGGCATGGAGCTGTAAGGAGCTGGAGCGGGGGAAGAAGAGACGACGAGAGATTATGCCAGAAGATATCGGAGAACACGGAGGAGGTGACCGTAGTGGACCGAGGTGGGAGCAGAAACAACCTGACTTGGAATATGGATAGGATAGGAAATATCTGGACGAGTGACAGGTAGATAGATAACACTCCCAACGAGGTCGCGATAGCGCATGGGATCAGCGATATAGGTGTATGTAGCAGAATTTAAAATTTCCTGACCTACATAACACACATGATCTACTATATGTAGGTAAAGGAGTGGACAGATCTAATTCGTTACCGACACAAAGCGTGGAATAGTGTCGATGACGATGTCGGTGATGCCTGATGAAGAGTCCCACTGCTAAGCCTAGCGGTGGGACTTTTGCCGATTCCACGTGTCCCTCCTTCTGAATCTAGCAGAGTGAGAGTATCACATGATACTCCTTTGAGAGCTCGCGCACATACGTTCGTCAAAATCCTGCATCATTTCGCCGTTTCAGGATTAGGCACCGCAGGTTTGCAATTAACGTGGAGAAGTCCCAACACGTGGGAAAAAGAGGGAGATAGATTAGAGATAGGTCTAATCGAGAGCGATAGTCATCATCTCCCAATTAGAAGAATCCTTAAACGAATTAGAGGGCCTCTAATCAGAAACTCTAATTCAATTAGAGATGTTCTAATTATACCCTCTAATCCAATCAGAGAGGTTCTAATTAGAGACTCTCACTTAATTAGAGGTTTTATAATATAATTAGATCTCTAATCCTAAGAGAAAGAGAGAGAGAGAGAATTGCTCGAAGACCAATTGTGTGTTCTAAAGAGAGGAGGGGTGAGGATTATATAGTTGGACAAGGGAGAGCACCTGCCATGAGAGGAGGTCGGTTTGCCCTCCCCTCCCTTGGCCGCACCAATATCCCTAGGAGATTTCGGATTAGACTCCAAGATTGAGTCCAATCCCCCTCCTCCTTTTCTTTTTCTTTTCTTTTTCTCACTTTTCCACCTCATGTATTTCTCAAATAAATTAGGGGAAATTTCCAGTGAAAGCTAATGCACAATGTGAGACCATGGGTCCCACTTGGCATTCCCCACAATTAGGATTTTCCCACATGAGGAAATCTGTCCCCCTCTAGCACTGCCCCCTATATGGAAAGTCCTTTAGAACTCTTCCGGGACCTCGTAACCCCTATAGATAAAATCATCGACCTTATCTAACGATGTTAGAAACATATTCCTGACATCCCGGGACATCTCATAACCTCCGTTATATCTCATATAGCATTCTTCCTATACCAACATTATTTCTCTCTTATGGTAATTTTCCCGAAACGACTCTGATTGTCACCAGACTTGTTTCTGTGACATCGTAATGACATCTACCATTACCTATTGATGTTATAAACACATTCCAATATCCTTGGACATATCATGTCCTCTATAATCTCTTGAAATTCTATCACGTCGGAATTACCCGAATGATACCCTACTCTCCTTCGAACCATCCAATGCAAACACCAGACTTTGACGCCTTAATTGCGTGACCCCTACAGGTTCAATAACTAGTAAACATGATTGGAAAACCATTTTCTTAATCAATAATCAACATTGGGACCGTGGACGTCCATATTGATTCCTACAAGTTATACGAAGGAAATCTGTTGAACATGTTGGTTGTTAAGTGAGTTTCTATTACTTCGCGATACCAATCAATACCTCGGACGAGATAAATGATAAGACCATGATTAAAATTTTTAATCACCTTATCACATTATTCCCAATATCCGGTATGATTCCTTTTAGTCGTAACTGTTACATAGTATCCCCATGACTAGTGTCATGTCCTTGTGTGTGCAGACTTATTTACTGATATTATTTCACCGAGTGGATCCTAAATGTATTTATCTATTAACTAGAGGACTAATTCCCAATCTTAAACCATCACAATGGATGAATATTTTGGTGACCACCCAGTGTTAGCCTTTTTTATCACCCGACTAGTTTATGGTGTGTTACTTGACTACACCAAAATGATCCTTATGGTAAACATCATTGAATATTCTCATGGTCTAAGGAGGCATACAAAACAACCATTATGTGATGATACTTTTTAGCAACACTAATCTCGTAGTATATCAACTACTTGGGACCTTTTGTAAAGTACCCTATCCGGTTCTTTGAAGAACTGAGATCAAAACATTTAATCTTCACACTTACAAAGTGTATCCCATCTTGCCGCTATTATTATAGGTTCTATCATAGTGTAAAACTTCGGAATTTTTCCTCCAAGTTTAATCATGGAATTTCTTCCATCTCACTATGCCACCTTATTGAAACTAAGTTGATTGGTTTTGTGATTATGCAACAACCTTTTATCGGTGTAATAATTTACACTAATTTATTTATGCATTTTCACAACTATGAAGTGTACCTTATATCCTCAGAAGGTTATGTTCTCCTTGATCATCAACATGATCATTTTGGTTTGGTTTATGTTCATAATACTTAGAACATAATTTATGTCTCGTTTGTGCTCATATCATGGCGTACATGACTGATCCAATCATTCATATGTATCACCTACCATATGTCTCTTTTTCTATTCATTATGAATAGAGATGTCTTGTATAAGTATTAGATTTCAAAAGTAATACTTCCCTTGGTTTGCACCAAGATGCTAATTTGTTGTTTCCAACAATTTAGAACTATGATTTTTACACGTTTGATCCAACATAGACAAGTAATGGAAAACGAGAGCCACACTATGTCCTATGTAGGCAGGTTCTATCATGAACTTTTCACCCAAACGTTTATCACCTTTCCACTTCCAAAGTAAAATACTTATACTGTATTTTCTGTATTCCTTTCATAGAAATATAACTTGAGTGAAACTTTTTACTATTTCATCAATATTTTCAACTAACAATACTTTGTTCACACAAAGTATTATAAATATTCTTTAGCGCTCCGACTGACTTTCTTGAGTCCTCAAGCCTCTTCACCGTCCTTGATGATGTCAAACACTTTGATCATTTCATCTAAGTGAAGATCCCAACTCCCTAATACCTTCTTTTAGTTCCATAAATGGATAACTAAAACTTGCATTCCCTTCTAGCATTGAATATTCTCACTTGCAGTATCGTGTAGACAAGTTATGCAGTGATTGCTAGAATAATCCGTGTATACATAAAACCCATGCTACAGGAGATCAAATCTCATCGCAATCATTCCTTGAACTTGTAAACAAGTCAAGCCTTCATGGATGTCTCCATCCATTTTGTTTACATATCCATTAAAGAAAGGTAGGCTCTATGCCCTTGTTTTAAGGAGCATAAAATTGACACCAAGTTCCAAACTTGACTTTAATTTGTGTAGGCTATCCATATTTTATGGTGTTTAGCCATATCTTTGGAGTTTGGGTCCATTACTGCTTCTCTTATATCACATTCTCATTATTGTAAAACAATGATATTGGGATCTACTTGGTTCAGTCACATAGCTTGATTGAAGTTTTACATCACATGTAAAAACTTACGTACCATTCATGATGAAAACCACCAAAATTACTTACGGTGTTGGGTCACTATCATATAATTACGAAGATCTAATCTCGTCAAACTGCACTGTCCTCCCACTTACTTTCTGAAGAAGTAATTTCTTCAGAACACCTCTGAGAAAAGTTTTGTCCTTGGTGATGGGAAGAATTCCCTATACTTGGGACAACCATTAAGGAAGCAAGCATTCATTTTGTGATTTCTTATAAATACTTTACATCACAAATGAAATTTAGGTGGCTTTATTTTCAGTATAAAGCATTAGTCTCTAAATCATGACTTATGAAAGATGTAATGGCATTTTTACATTCTTAATCCATCCTATGTAACAAGGTTGGATTATGTCACTGCGATACTCCATAAACTCATGGTATTCCTAGTGGTCATAGTTGTAGAATAATTCCACAACTTTCTGGATGCTTGCTAAACCTTGTAACTCAATTCCATGACAAGGCCACGAATATATCTTGTTACTATTCATTTATCCCTTAGCGCTTTAATATTATTGATGTATATATGAATGATTCATTGTATCCTATCCACAAGGTCATTAGTCAAAACTTATGTCCCCAGCGAGGCAACAGGTGCCACTTCTCACAATGTCCCTAAGGAAAATACGGTGAATGCAGTAATCTTACTCGATCACCCATTATTCCCTTTTTTCCTTTGCTAGTTCTTTTAAGCCATAGTAATTCTTGTATCATGTTGCACATAAGAGCAAATGATCTGGTATTCCTATGATTAAATCACTATACCCAAGAACTATACTGACTAGAAATTTTGAATATCAGTAATTTATACCCAAGCTAGTATTAGCAGACTCTATGCCATAAACTTTCAGTAGTTCCTATTTTGGTGTTTCCTCTCTAAGATAAGAAACATTCAACATTAAGTATGGCATCACCCATTATTCCCTTTTTCCACAACTTTCTGGATGCTCGCTAAACTTTGTAACTCAATTCCATGATAAGGCCAGGAATCTATCTTGTTACAAAAATGATTGTTACTAATCATTTATCCTTTAGCGCTTTAATATTATTGATGTCTACTTGCGGGATTCAGTGTACCCTATCCACACAGTCATAACTCAAACGTATGTCCCCAGCGAGGCAACAAGTGCCAGTGCTCACAATAAATCCCTAAGAAAAATATGGTGAATGTAATAATCTTACTCCATCCCCCATTATTCCCTTTTTCCTTTGCTAGTCCTTTTAAGCCATAGTAATTCTTGTATCATGTTGCACAAAATAGCAATTGATCGCATATTCCTGTGATTAAATCACTATACCCAAAAACCACATTGACTAGCAATTTTTAACATCAACAATACATACACCCAAGCTAGTTTTACCGGGCTGTATTTTTATGCCAAAAACTTCCAGTAGTCCCAATTTTGGTGTTTCCTCTCATAGAAAAGAAATATTCAATATTAAGAATGACACCAGTTGTACTGGGATACTTTATCAGTATGTCAGTCATGAGACTCTTGTCTTCTTAAGTTGAACCCTTTACTTATCATAAACTTATGATAAGTTTTCTCCCATATTCCAAAGTGAAATGAATAAATTCATTCACTATCCTTCTTCTCCCTTAGTCATTAATAATGAAAAAGCTCCAAGAGATTTTACCAGGAAAGAAAACAATATTAATACTGGTGCCCAATTTCTTGGGTGACTAGGACATCCAATGTCTCCAATCCTCGTATGTACAAATCTTAGTACGCACACGTTTCTTCACCAGATTTAATATTTGTTCTCTTGCATACAAACTAGTTTTTCGGGTATCTCGTATCTTGTTTGTATCTGAAATAACTTTTTCACCTCCTTTTCTATCAATAGACTAATATATATCTCAATTGTTTTCATGTGTGTATAATACTGTACACACCCGTCCTTATGTCAACAAGTGTATGTCACACTTCAAAACGTTGATAACTTTATGGTGCTTCAATTTGTATATTCTTACAGAAACAAGATTAATAGGAGTAAATGCTATATGTATTACATCAATGCATGTCATGAATTTCATTCATTAACATACTTTAACCAATTTTACCGAAATATTGCAATAAGACTTTACCTTACATTTTGAGGCAATCCTCAAATAATGAAACAAGTCCGTAAAAAAGTTATCCTTAACCAGATATAAACCAATCAACTAACTAAATGTGTAAGTAGGATATAGAAGCGGACTCTATAACAATCTATGAAAATTGCACTAGTTCTTATCATGATTAATTTGCACTTGATTAAAATCAAATATTTAACCAATATGTGCACTCCCAGTGAAATTGATATTCCACATAATCAATATTCGGTTACTCGATATCACATCGGGTTTATGATCAGAAGTGATGCAGCCCACCGTATTTCACCAAGCACAACATCGATACACGACAAGGTGAACTCACTCCTATCTCCATATGTTTCCGGTGACTTGGTGAACGGTGCGCTACCTCATGAAATACCCCTCTTCATGCCTAGGTTGGATCACACCATGGAGCCCACGACGGTACCCTCGATGCTCAAGAACCTGCCCAAGACAATGCCCGAGAAGCTAGGAAGGAAGTGGGAGAAGACGACATCGAGAACGGAGTCACGAGGAGGAAGAACGGAGGGAAACGGGGTCCCCGGCCTGAACCCCCGGCCAGGCCGGCCTCCCCTGGCCTCAGGACGGCCTCCTCTTCCCACCCTGGCCTCAGGCCGGCGTCCCCTGGCCTCATGCCGGCCACCCCTCGGAAGGAGCCGGCCTCCCACCCTGGCCTCGGGCCGGCCCGCCTTCGGAAGGACCCGACCTCCACCCTGGCCCCAGGCTGGCCTCCCAGGCCTCAGGCCGGCCTCCTTTCCCACCCCGGCCTCAAGGGCCGGCCAGGCCGGCCCCCCTACAGAGTACAAGAATCAAGAGGAAAACACCCGTTTTCACCCCACCTACCTCTAGGCTATATAAGGAACCCCAATGGCTAGATCTAGGGTTAGAGATGAATTGAGAACTTCGGGCTTTGCCCTTGTATCCCTATTGTGAGGCTACTCCTATGGTTTGTACCTAGGACCGTATCAAGGCTACTCCTACGATATCCATCTAGGGGCGTATCAAGATTCACCGGGTTACCTATCCTCTCCCCTTGGGATTCAGTTAGGGACTTTCCAATCTTCCTCAACTAACCCTTGAGGTTCTATTGGCGTAGTGGACCGGCTACGGGTGTGAAGCGGTTTCAATCAAGGTGAGTTCAGTTTGATCGATCGCTCCATAGGCAGCCCTCGGGGTTTAGTTGATGGGAGGTTTGGGATCTTTCGGTTCTCGCTATTTATCCCCCTTTGTGTTTCCCCTCGTTTTCCCATGATTCCCCCTCGTTTCCCCCTCTCGTGTTCTTCGTGTTCTTTGCGTTCTTCGTGTTCTTGGTCAATTCGTGATGATCGGGCCACCTAGGAGCTAACCCCTCCGCATCATCTGGTATCAGAGCTAGATTGACACGAGTTCGACCCCCACTACCCTCATCCCCACCAATTTTTCTTCTATCCACCATAAATTCAAAAACTTCACCAAAAATAACCAAAAGATTTCGACCGATCTATCGATTTGTTGAGTTTTTCGTGGTTTTGATCCATAGATTTGTTGCCAAAGACCATTCCCCACCTTTCTATTCAGCCAATTTCCCCAAATTTGTCTAAAAAAATTCTTGATTTTGAAGGAATTTCGAATTTGAGCTAAAATCACACAAAATCTCTGCTCTTCGATTTCTGGACAAAATTTGAAACTTGTTTTCCTTTGTCGTTTTTTATCCGAATTGAGTGAAAAAAGTTGCCACGCGACGCCCACGACACCATCTACGCTACCACATCAACGGATCTCCACGACATCGACTTCCATCGGCCGCAAGTCCATGATCATTAATAAGAGAGGTATAACTTGCTTCCGCTTGCCCCAACCCATCCATTGTGTACCTTACCTATTCGGACTAGTTCTTTTACACTGCTTGGCATCGCATTAGTGGCACCGAGAGTGCGAGTTTGGTGCTTGTGAGAGACTAGCTACGAGTAGGCATTGGCATTTTGGAATCCATCAAAAAGAGAAAATAAAAAAATATAGAAAAAGAAGCAAAGGATCGATGCCGATTTCTATCATTTGTAGGAACATGTAGCTTTGCGTCGCAAAAGAGAAAAGAGTGACCGGTTGCAACGGTGCGAATCTTGTTGCCTTTTAAAGTTTTCGGTTTGAGCTAGCGTCCTCCTTGTGTTGGTGTGGCATTGAGCTTAGTCTTTGTTAGGTACATTTCGTCTCCGCTCGTCCATTGGCTGCACTAACCCCATTTATCCCTTGTGTGCGTGTGCTCCACCTATAACTTCCTCCTCTAGGATTGGTTTTTGTGCTAGCATTTCTTTTTGTTTCTTCTCCATGTTTAACAACAAACTTTTTTTCGGATTTTGTCGTTTTTCCTCGCCACTTTCCTAACCCATTTGCCTTCCACATAAAGCGTGTGTGTTGTCGTTTGCGGTTTTCTTTCGATATTTTTGGACTCTCTCTTGACATACCGCCCTACACCTAGGCTCGTCCACTAGTCTCAATACGACCAAAAAAGGTAACGTTGGGTAAGTGAGACATCCATTTCTATATATCACCCTTGTGTGTTTTTGAGATGGCTAGGGAAGGAGTATTCACAAGGCCAAGCTCGAAAGATCAAGGAACCTCATTCTTCAACAACAACGCCAACCACAACTTCATCAACCGCCATGAACACTTTCGTCTTTGAAAACTTGCTCGTGACGAATTGGAGCACTTGGACCATCAACTACAAGCTTATCATACTCGATTCAGTGCTCACATGACGAGTACTGAAGGCAACGTGGCCATCCTCGCCAACCGCCATGGATCATCATCGACCTCCAAGTCACGAAGCAAGAACAAACAACCACAAGATCATCACCAAGCTAATCACCAAGAACGTCGCCATGATCATCACTGACACATGGGAGAGAGTGGTAAACCTGGCTCTGATACCACCTCACCGTATCCTCCACCACAAGTTCCACGACGACATAGATTCGAGCATTGCTCGCCATCACCACTTCCTCGACATCGCCAAGGCCGTGGTGACTCTCTTCAAGTTCACCCTCTACGACCGGATATTCTTCATCACCCACCTTCTCCAAGCTCGACCCATGACTATGGTCTACATGGCTTCGTGGATGGTGCTCGCCCACATTCAAGGCTTCCAAGGCAAAATGTGTGTCACCACCACAATGACCACCAAGATCAAGTCCCTTATCAAGAAGGTTCCCATGACATTGCTTCTAGTGGATGCCACGAAGCATGCCTCCAACAACTCCACCACAATGACCACCGGCTCCATCCTCTCCATCATGACCGCCATCGCCAAACACATGAGGATGACCCACATGAGCTTCCACCGCCTATCTTTGATGAAGACCCAAATGAGAGACCTTCTCAACATCAAGCGGGTGAGAATTCTCTGTATGGCTTGTCTTTACTTATCTTTGAGGAAGACCCCATTGAGCGCCACCATCGACAACAACCAAGTGGGAATGCTCTACACGCTACTTAACTTCCCATCTTTGATGAGGACCCCAATGAGCACCACTATCGACAACAACAAAGTGGGATTGCTCAACATGCTACTTAACTTCCCATCTTTGATGAGGACCCCAATGAGCTCCCACATCGACAACAACCAAGTGGGCATGCTACAAATGATATCTCACTTCCTCTCTTTGATGAAGACCTCAATGAGCGCCCACATCGACCATAACTAAGCGCGGATGCTACTCATGATCTCTCATTTTCCATGTTTGATGAGGAACCTCGTGAGCGACCACGTCACCAACAAGCAAGTGAAGATGCTCCAAGTGACCTCTCACTTCCTATTTTTGATGAGGACCCACATGAGCGACCTCGTCCACAAGATGCAAATGGAGATTCTATCCATGATTCTTCTCCTCCCATATTGGATGAAGCACCGCATCATCAAGACCTAGGAATTACACCGAATCATCCACCGCATCATCAAGACCATGAGCGTCATGACCAACATGAGGAATGGGAGCCTCCACCTCATCATCACCAAGAATGTGCTCTCGCACCCCGCCATCGACAAGGATCAAGAACATCCTCGCCATGGACACTATGATACCACTACTTCATCAAGGAAAGAGGCGAGAGATACTTCACCACCAACACCCAACCACAACCTCCATGAGCCACATACTTTGAGGAAGGACAATGTACTCCATGATCAAGCACATGATCAAGGCCTACATCGCCATCTATGCCATGATCCTCTTCCTTCTTCAAGACACGAGGCGATATTCACTTCACCACCGACATTGTTACTCATTCCCCTTCAGTGTCATTCTATGAGGAAGAACAATGACCTTCATGATCAAGAGCATGAGCTTCCCTCCACGCCACAAGCGCAACAACAACATCAAGAGTGTGAAGCTATTCATCCCATGACACAAGATCAACATCAACATGTACATGAGGATACCACTCCACCACTCTATAATGAAGACGTTGATGCATGTGACATTGTGAAAGAGGCTCATCCCTTGCCAGCCTCTCCAAGGTCCTATTCTTCTTCGTCTCCAATGACACAAGGAACAACTCCGACCATCCGCAAGAGAGATTCTAATGCTACCAATGAGATGATCATACTTGCCAACCAAAATGGTGACCATGCCTCCATGAGTGAAGTCCAATACTATGCATTGCACCAACTTGCTCTTAATTCCTTGGACATGCCAACCAATTGTGACAAAGGCGTCTATTGCAATGAGTCCGAGAATTCATCGCGAGTGATGACATGAGTTCTTCAAACCTATCCTCAAGATAATGACCAAAGATGCAACCTCTCTAGAGCCGGCGTCAATGGCACATCTATCATTGATGGAAGTAGCGATGAATTGGGTGACACACTCCCCTTAACTTCCAAGCAACTCATTCCAACCTCCACAAGGCCACGCTCAAGCCACCATTCTAGCCAAGGATATCATCATCGTCATCACCATCAACCACTTGCGGATGCTACAAGGCATGCCTTACACTACCACATCACGGAGATGATGGAACCTTATTCGACACAAGCCATGACCCTACCTCCTCCCCCAAGCAAGCCCAACATTCCAAACTTGGAGATCAACCCAAGGGTCGAGATGCTTGAGCTTTCCTTGCCACATGCCATGACACTACCGACTCCAAGAAATGCAACGACTTCGACAAACCCGCACACATCTAGTGCCAAGAATTTAGAGCCTTCTAGTGTCCCCTCTCAAGCTTCTAGTGAGAGGAGTGGTGAGAGAGAAATCCACCATCACGTGACTGAGAGCCACAAGCCCATCATGAGTGAAAAAAGCACGAGTGTTCTTAGAGGAATCGCCATGATAGCCACCAAAAGTGAGATGAGAGTTGAGAGCAAAACCCAATTTCTTCTTATTGACACTAACGGCTTACCAACTTTATCTCCATATTTGTTGTCTATTTTGCAGAGATTTGGTGATCCTATCAAGCATCCTCGACCTCATGGACTATACACCATACAAGGCTCTCCACACCGCATGAACATCAACGCCGACTTGAAGATTTGGAAGGAGTACATTCCGCTCGTCATGATCCACATGGAGTTTGACAAGCACATCCACGACAATGCATTCTCCAACCACATTCCTCAAGTCAAGATCTACACGGTGCTTACCAAGCACTTCTCCGACAACGCCTTCTACGCCTACATACCACATGTCAATATGTGCATGGAGTACGACAAGCACGTCAATGATGACGACTTCTACGCCTACATCCCTCATGTCGAGATGTACTCGGAGTTCCACAAGCGCTTCCACGACAACGAATTCTCCGTCTACATCCCACACGTCGCGATGCACTTGGATTTCGACAAGCGCGACAACGACAATGACTACCACGACTACATACCAATCGTCAAGATGCACTTGCAGTTCGACCAGAGCGTGCACGACAATGACCACCACGACTACATGCCAACCGCCAAGATGTACATGGACTTCGACAAGAGACTCAACGCCAACACAATCAATGTCAAGTTCATCTACAATCGACCGCGCCCGCAAGCAATGAAGCAACCACCTCTTGAGCTCTTCGACGACGAATACAACACTTTTCATCCTCATCCTCACCCATCCAATGAGGACCATTTCAAGATCGTCATAGCCTTTGGACCACACCCGCAACGAGCATACATTGGCATGACCTTCGATAAGAGGCTCAACTTCAACGACTACACCGCCTTTCAAGATCTTCATCAACCAACCAATGCGAACCATTGCAACATCGTCATCACATTTGGACTGCACCCACTACGAGCCTACCGTGGCATGAACTTCGACAAGCGGCTCAACTTCAACGACATCTTCGTCGTCCACATTCCTTCTCCCTCTCATGAAAGGATGGATCGAGAGTCACGGGCGACTCTTTTCCAAGGAGGGGGGAGATGATGAAACCCACCGTATTTCACCAAGCACAACATCGATACACGACAAGGTGAACTCACTCCTATCTCCGTATGTTTCCGGTGACTTGGTGAACGGTGCGCTACCTCATGAAATACCCCTCTGCATGCCTAGGTTGGATCAAACCATGGATCCCAAGACGGTGCCCTCGATGCTAAAGAACCTGACCAAGACAATGCCCGAGAAGCTAGGAAGGAAGTGGGAGAAGACGACATCGAGAACGGAGTCACGAGGAGGAAGAACGGAGGGAAACGGGGTCCCTGGCCTCAACCCCTAGCCAGGCCGGCCACCCCTCGGAAGGAGCCGGCCTCCCACCCTGGCCTCAGGCCGGCCCCCCTTCGGAAGGACCCGCCTCCACCCTGGCCCCAGGCCGGCCTCCCCTGGCCTCAGGCCGGCCTCCTCTCCCACACCGGCCTCAAGGGCCGCCCCCTGCAGAGTGCGAGAATCAAGAGGAAAACGCTCGTTTTCACCCCACCTACCCCCTAGGCTATATAAGGGACCCCGGTGGCTAGATCTAGGGTTAGAGATGAATTGAGAACTTCGGTCTTTGCCCTTGTATCCCTCTTGTGAGGCTACTCCTATGGTTTGTACCCAGGACCGTATCAAGGCTACTCCTACGATATCCATCTAGGGACGTATCAAGATTGACCGGGTTACCTATCCTCTCCCCTTGGGATTCAGTTAGGGACTTTCCAATCTTCCTCAACTAACCCTTGAGGTTCTATTGGCGTAGTGGACCGGCTACGGGTGTGAAGCAGTTTCAATCAAGGTGAGTTCAGTTGGATCGATCGTTCTGTAGGCGGACCTCGGGGTTTAGTTTACGGGAGGTTTGGGATCTTTCGGTTCTCGCTATTTATCCCCCTGTGTGCTTCCCTGCGTTTGCCCACTATTCCCCCTCGTTTCCCCCTCTCGTGTTTTTCGTGTTCTTCGTGTTCTTTGTTTGTTCTTCGTGTTCTTGGTCAATTCGTGAAGATCGGGCTACCTAGGAGCTAACCCCTCCGCATCAAGAAGGATGTATCAGAACTCATGCGATTCTCGTTCATCTTTCGATGTATGTGCTCCGAGCTCATGACTTTAATGCCCGCACGTCAAGACAACCAACTAGTGTATATGCTTGTATGGTATTGACCACCTTGGTATTTTCAAGTAAGGAATCACCCTAATAATCACAACTACTGCGCAATCAAAAGGGTGCATAAAAAATATTAACCATCATAGGTGGTTTATAAAAGTGATGTAGTATAGTCCTCTTGTTCTTGTGGGCTCAGAACTCCTTCTTTGCTCCATGGATAATTTATTGATCGCCACCTCCATGTCCTTCTACTATATCCAAGATACTAAGATGAAGCATGAGGCTCGCATGCCAAAAGATAGCAATCACATGGTTTCCGACCATTATGCTTTAAATTGGCTCGCATGTAAAATAAATACAGTGGATAGCTGCATACAACTCTTAACTGGACTATACAGCATCACACCACACCTTCCGCAAAAACAAGTTATACAAATCTAACGTTTGTGTTTGCAAATTTTACGTGGTTCTACGAAGTAAACCATTTACTACCTACAAAAAAAATCAGGCATGATTGTTCATGATTCTAGATTGACATTGCCGAGTGATTGAAGCACAGACATTAGGAAAACGTCTTGATCCTCAATGCCACGTCCATTATGTCGTCCATGAATCCAACTATAGAAAGATCCAAAACTACTAGGACTATACGAGATATGTCAGGGGCAACTCGAACGTCCCAGGATTGCCAGAAGTTTGTAAAAAATATCACTGTGTTGTTGAAAACAAAACGACACAAATTATTGGGAAGCAATCATAAACAATCTGAATATTAGAGATATTTATAATATACTTGCACAAAATTATGCAATACCCGCACACACCGGCGCGCTAGATTGTACATGTACCTATGCATAGGCCGCTCTGTTAGCATTATTGGTGTAGCTAGCAGAATTTAAAATTTTCCGACCTACATAACACACATGATCTACTATGCAGGTAAATGTGTACATGGACCTGATTTGTTACTGACACGAATTACAGAATTAGTGTCGATGACGATGTCGATGATGCCTATTGAAGAGTCCCGTGGCTAGGCCTAGCAGTAGGACTGTTGCCGATTCACGTGTCCGTCCTTCTGGATCCAACAGAGTGAGGGTATCACATGTTATCCCTCTAAGAGCTCGCACACATACGTCTGTCAACATCATGCAGCGCTTCGCCGTCGAGGACTAGGCACCGAAGCTTTTCAATTGATGCAGAGAAGTCCCAACACATCAAAAAATAGGAAGAGAGAATAGAGCTGGGTCTAATCGAGAGAGATAGTCATCATCTCCCAATTAGAAGAATCCCTTAACCAATTAGAGGGCCTCTAATCAGAAGCACTAATTCAATTAGAGTTGTTCTAATTAGGCCATCTAATCCAATTAGAGATGTTCTAATTAGAGGCTCTAATTTAATTAGAGGGTCTCTAATTAGATCTCTAATCGTTGGAGAGAGAAAGAGAATTGCCCGAAGACCAATTGGTATGTTCTAAAGAGAGGAAGGGATGGGGATTATATAGTGGGACAAGGGAGGGCACCTTTCATGGCGAGGAGGTCGGTTTTCCCTCCCCTCCCGTGGCCTCACCAATCCCCATAGGATATTTGGGATTGGACTCCTAGTCCAATCCCCCTCCTCTTTTTTTTATTTTTCTTTTACCTTTTCCCACTTTTCCACCTCATTTATTTCTCAAATAAACCAGGGAAAAATTCCCAGGGAAAACTAATTCACATTGCGAGACCATGTGTCCCACCTCACATTCCCTAAAACTAGGGTTTGCCCACAGGAGGAAACCTGCCCTCCTCCGGCACTGCCCCCTATATGGGAAGTCCTCGGGAACTCTTCCGGAACCCCGTCACCCCTATATATAAAATCATCGACCTTATATAACGATGTCAAAAACATATTC
This sequence comes from Alopecurus myosuroides, assembly GCA_028641055.1. NCBI lineage: Eukaryota > Viridiplantae > Streptophyta > Magnoliopsida > Poales > Poaceae > Alopecurus > Alopecurus myosuroides. The sequence continues at coordinate 242,959,872 of CM054060.1, read as the reverse complement.
CCGGCATCCCATATCCTCTGTCATATCTCATATAACATTCTGCCTATGCGGGCATTATTTCTCTGTTATGGTAATTTTCCCGAAACGACCCCGGTTGAAACCGGACTTGTTTCTTTGATATCGTAATGACAACTACCATTACCTATTGATGTTAGAAACATATTTCCAACATCCATGGACACCTCATGTACTTTGTATTCTCTCTTGAATATTTATTCTATCACGTCGGAATTACCCGGATGATACCCTACTCTCCTCTAGACCATCCAATGAAAACAACAGACTTTGACGCCTTAAGTGTGTGTGACCCCTACAGGTTCGATAACTAGTAGACATGATTGGAAAACATTTTCCTAATAAATAATCAACATCGAGACCATGTACGTCCATATTGATTCCTACAAGTTATACGAAGAAAACTATTGAACCTATTTGGTTGTCAAGTAAGTTCCTATTACTCCGCGATACCAATCAATACCTCGGGAAGAGATAAATGATAATACCATGATTAAACTCTTTAATCACCTTATCACATTATTCCGATATACGGTGTGATTCCTTTTACTCGTTACAGTGACATAGTATCTCGATGACTAATGTCACGTGTTTGTCTCTCGTGGACTTATTTATCGGTACCATTTCACCGAATGAATCCTGGATGTATCTCTCTATTAACTAGAGGGGTAATTCCCAATATTGAACTATCATGATGAATTAATACTTTTATGACCACCGAGTGTTAGCCTTTTTATTCATCCAGTTTACAGTGTGATACTTGACTATACCAAAAGGATCCTTACAGTAAACATCATTGAATATTCTCATGGTCTAAGGAAGCAAACAAAATAACCATTGTGTGATGATACTATTTAGAAAAACTAGTCTCTTTGTATCTCAACAACTTGGTTCTATCTAGCCACAATGTTGAAACAACATTGTGCTCCTATTAATATTGACATAATAAATGTCCATTACTATGAAAACGTGGTCATCTAATATTAACGAGTTTGTCTGTGAGACATGACAAAGGTTCATAACGGTGTGTTTATGTTTCTACACGTTCGTATGGGTTTTCCTCTGAATCTCATATTCAATGACCACAACAGCTATAACATAAAAACATAATATGTTAATCATATTTAGTTATAGATGCAGCCGAATAGCGGTCTATATATATGTTTAGCGTAATTCCTATATGAATCATGCCATGAATATTCTTGCTCGTGCACTTGTTCAATTCTGTCAATTGCCCAATTGTAATTTGTTCACCCAACAACTTGTTATTTTGCTTGGAGAGATGCCTCTAGTGCACCTATGAACACCAGTCCATATTTTTCACATGTTACCTTGCTTCCACTATTATTTTAAATTATGGAAACCACCTTTTACCCTTCATATTACACCTCGTTTACCGTATCTTCAACGAACTACTGCATCTATACAATTACCCATTATATTAGTTGTGTTGGGGACATAAGAGACTTACTACATCTTGATTGCAGGGCTGTCTGAGAGGGATACATTCAACCTACACCTCCCTTGGTTCTATAAACCTTGGTTCATCCACTTAATGGAAATTGTTGTTGTCCTACAAACCTCTGCGCTTGGAGGACCAACAGATTATACAAGAATAGAAGTGTGTAGTAGACATCACACATCAAGTCATCAACTTCGCCGATGACAAGTGAGACCTCCTAGCCAGGAGGTCCCATCCCAAGGGTCACTAGGCAACATGCACACACTCAATGCCCAGCAATGGCATGAGCATTTCAAGCCAAGATCGCAAGTCATTATCCCGGGAAGTGCCCTTTGGTCCTCCCCGGAATACCCCTCAAGACCTCCTTATCGGATCTTTACCCGCAATGTTCACAACACATGAGCCAGCTAGGGTATCCAAGAAGGACCATTCTCTCTACACCCAGGCGTGAGAATAAAATCCAGACGTGGCGTGGAGGCCATGAAGATGGAGGACCGGGACAAGGCCGAGCACATGGAAGTGACGTGAGGCTCTCAGGCGCTCCTTCCTCTCGCCCACTCAGAGCCCTGGCACTCTGGATCCCACAGTCGGTTTTGGGCGAGAATACGAAGATGAAAAATGCGTGTACATGCATCCACAGGCTTCCACCTCCTTGAGATGGTGTTTGTTGGTTGTATTCCCAAGAGACAATAAAATACATCAGTTTCATGATTAATGTATTATGTTTTTATGCTATAGCTACTATGGTCACTGAGTATGAGATTCATAGGAAAACCCATGTGCACGTGTAGAAAGATAAACACACAGTTATGACCCTTTTTCATGTCTCAAAGACAAACTCGTTAATATTAGATTACCACGTTTTCCTAGTCGGGACATTTGTTATGTCAATATTAATGGGAGCACAATGTTGTTTCAACATTGTGGTTGGGTAGGCCCAAGTAGTTGAGATACTACAAGACTAGTTTTTCTAAATAGTATCATCACACAGTGGTTATTTTGTTTGCTTCCTTAGACCATGAGAATATTCAATGATGTTTACTGCAATGATCCTTTTGGTATAGTCAAGTATCACACTGTAAACTGGGTGATAAAAAAGGCTAACACTAGGTGGTCATGAAAGTATTAATTCATTGTGATAGTTCAATATTGGGAATTACCCCTCTAATTAATAGAGAGATACATCCAGGATCCACTCGGTGAAATAGTACCGATAAATAAGTCCGCGGCAGACAAACACATGACATTAGTCATCGGGATACTATGTCACTGTAACGAGTAAAAGGAATCATATTGTATATTGGAATAATGCGATAAGGTGATTAAAGAGTTTAATCACGGTATTATCATTTATCTCGTCCCGAGGTATTGATGTGTGTGATCACACGTTCGTTGGGAGACCCCAAGAGGAAGGTATGAAGATTGCAACGGCAAGTTTCCCTCAGAAAGAAACAAAGGTTGAATCGACCAGTAGGAGAAAGGAGTAACTTCAGAAGGTTGAAGCAGCTGAGATGGCAGGACGCACTACCGGTTCAGTAGCAACGTGGAACCTACATAACGCAATCAAATCACTTTGCCCCAAAAAAGCAGCGAGGTTGTCAATCTCACCGGTTTTGCTGAACACAAAGAGGTTAAACGTATGGTGTGGAAAATAGTAGGAGAACAATATGAAAGCAGTAGTAACAATATGAAGGCAATAGGTGTTTTATCAATATGAGGAAAAATGACCGGGGTCCTTAGTACACTAGTGGTGTCTCTCCGTGAAAGATAAATAACATGTGTGGTGAACAAATTACAGCTGGGCAATTGAAAGAAATGAAGTCTACACCATAGTGTATGTGCAAGACATAAATATTACTATGTGATTCATGCGGGCATTACAACAAAATACATAGACCGCCATCCAACTGCATCTATGACTAATAATCCACCCTCCGAATATCATCCGAACAAACGTTGGGTATTAAGTTGCAAGCAAAATATAATTGAAGTAAGCAAAGTGTGTAATGTCAACAATAACACCATCCTTAGACAAAGCATTGTTGTTTTCTCCCTAATGGCAACAACACATCCTCCATCTGTCACGTTTCTGTCACTCGAGCACAGATGCAAAGGAGGCATGAACCCACTATCGAGCATAAATACTCCCTCTTGGAGTTACTAGCATCTACTTGGCCAGAGCATCTACTGTAACATCCCTGATTTTTGGAAAACTCAGAAATCACGAAAATTTGAAACTTTTGTTTTCATGTCAATACAAGTCACCAAAACAAATAAAACTCAAACACAAATGAAATATTTGGTCCTATACCAAGTTTATTGGAATTGGAAATCCAATTATGCCTCTGTTCCTTAAACCCTAAAACCTTATTCAAAAATAAGTTTCTTTATATAAAGGGAATATCTTTTATTAACAAACCTTTATCTAAAATGTTCACAATTCAAATATTACCTTGAAAATATTTTATGGCAACAAAAATCAAAGATTTATAAGCCTTAATAAAGTTCTAAGCCTCAAAAAAAATTTGATGACAATAAAATGTTTTAATAATAACTCTTAGTTTTTATTCCAAGTTTTAAACATAAAGGTGTGAAAATAAAATGCATTTCTTGAAAGTAACATAAAAGAGGGATTTGAAAACAATATTATGACTTGTGATTTTATTCTAAATTGTATTGATCAACAATATTAATTATTTGATATGAACTAATTAAATAACATTAAGTTACCAATAGTAAATCCTTCATATCCTAAAATTATAAAATGTGAAAATGATTTTAAAATGGCTTTCCAAAAATAATATATGACATGTGAAATGTCTCTACAATTTTATTTAGACAATAACATTAATTTATTATTTTCTAAATTTTAAAATGGCCCTAAAGTACTATTAGTGTTTTATTTATATTTTCAAAATATAAAATTGTGAAAACAAGATGAAATGACTTTCAAAAATATGTTTTCAACATTTAGAATGTCACTAAATTTTTAATTGACCAATAACTATGTTTTATAATTTTTTAAATTAAAAATCACATTAAGTAACTATTAAGGAATTATTCAAATTTCCAAATTTCATAAATAAAATATGTTGAATTGTTTTCAAAAATGGACTGTTGGAAAGTATTTGAAATTTTAAGAATTTAGAATTTTGTTTCGTATCAATTGTATATTTAAAACGGGGGATATAAAAGATTTGTTTAAGCAGGAAAAAATAAATAAAAAGAAGAGGATGGCGTCATCAGTGACGTCACCATCGTCTCCCTTCTCTCGCTGAAATCACGCCCGTGACAGGGAAATCAAATTCCGTCGACTCCTCGCGTTAATGGCCATAATCACCTTCCCTCTCTGCATCTATAAAAGGCCCCCGATGTCCTCCTCGTTCCCCCTCTGGTTTCCCCCTCTCTATCGCCACCAATCAAGAGAACGAGCTCGCCGGACTCCGTACTGGCCGCTGCCGTGGAGCTTTAATTCCGGCGAAACCCGAGGGCCCCTCTGCCTCTCTCTGGTCTCCTCTTGTTCCCCTCGAGCAGGCGCACCTCCTAATGCCCTTTAACGATTTTTTTGTGGAGCCAATCGACCGCGACGTGAGCTTCTGAAGGTCGTCGCCGTCGTCGAGCCTCCGTCCAGTTGGCGCCATCGCTCCAGGAAGCGAGCAACCGCGCCGTGGCTACCCGCGAGTCCGCCGTGACGCGCTGATCCCCGTGGTGGCTTTTCTGAGCCCGAAGACGCCCTCTATCTCCACCGTCGTCCACGTCCGAGCGCAGCGCCGCCGCCTCGGCCATTTCCGGCAACAACTCCGACCAGGTACGAACCCTAGCTCCCTTAGCCGTTAGATCTAACGTACGGTCACGATTAGATCTAGGCGAAACGGTATGCCACCGTTGGATTCAGATCCAGTGGCTCAGATCGATCCACTTATCTAGGTCAGCAGCCCAGTCAGCACGCCATGCAGCAGCCCGGTCAGCAACCCTGTCCAATCAGCAGCTGCCACGTGGCCAGCCCTTTAATTCAAATTTCTCCCACCGGATTTAATTTGCAGTTTTGTAGATTAGTCCCTGTGTCTTTGAACCCCCATATCTTCTGATCCATAAGCCCAAATTTGGCAAACTTGGACTTTTTGAAATCCCTAGAATGTGTAGAATCTTTTAGCACTGTTCAAATTCAAATTTGACAAACTTAAATTGGTCAAATTTAAATATGCTTGTTTGATGAATTTTGTCATAATTCAAATTCTACAAATCTAAAAATTGCAAATAAAATATATTTGGAAACCTTAGGATGTGTAATTTCATACCCTCTGTCCCAAAATAATTTTTTATCAAGTTAAATTTGAAATTAGAATTAATTGGTATATTTGAGTATTTTGACATAGATTTAATTCTATAAATAATTTCAATATAGTTCCTTTTGCAAAATTGCTCCATTTGGTAACCTTGAACCAGATACATTAGTGACTAACCATTTTCGACACCTTGGACCATGACCATGTGCTTTTGACCAAAAACCCTACATAGTGATACATCCATTTTCACCATGTCTTAGAATTTGTTTCCATCATCTATTCTTTGATGTTATGGATATTTGGAGCCAAGAACAAGCCCCTAGTATATGTAAATCATATAAAGACCAATTAGTGAACCTCAAACACTAGTACCTTAGTTTTTTATCTACTTCCCCACTCTCCATTCTTGCTTCAAGAATTCATCAAGTTAGTCAAATGGAGATCAAGACTAAGGCACAAGAAGGAACTCCATCTTCAACTTGGTGACAACATGAAGAGCTACAAAGAAGATCATTGAAGAATTTGAAGTAAGGGAATTGTACTTCACAACAACTAGAAGCAACTCAAAGAAGTACAAGTGTGAAGAAATTCAGAAGAAAACATCTCCCTCTCTCTTTCTATCTTTCTTCTTATTTCTTTCCAAATTGACTTAGTGGTATTTGTGCCCATGCCATACCCAAACCAATTAGTGAAGTGAAATCCATGAAGAATCTATCAAAGACCAAGATAAGAATCCATCCAAGGAACAAAACTACAATAGAAGCATGAAGATGAACTTCAAGAAAACAAGCATGTGAAGACTTGGAGCCATCCACACAAGTTGAAAAATAACAAGTTGTTTTTTTCCAACCATTGACCCAAATGGAAAATCCCAAGACTTTATCTTGTTATATCTATTGTTATAAAGTTAGTTGAACCTAGACCTACCCTAAACCAAAATGGAAGGACTAAACTAGATCACTCAAATGTATAGATGAAAACAACTAAGTGTTACACTTTATGATGTGATACTTTAGTTGAAATAGTGAGATCACCTTGGTGAACTCTTGGAACTTCTTAGATAAATGTGTTTTCAATAAAGTTTGGTTACTTAAAACTCAACCTAAACATCCTTAGTGAACTCTTGGAACTTCCTCGACAAGTATGGTTAAAATAAAGTTAGTTTTCTACAAAACTCAACCTAGTCCATCCCTAGTAAAACCTTGGAAACTCCTTAGAATGTATTGAACCATTAGAGAATAAATATTTTAAAATCAAACCATGACCTTGTTCTAACCAACTTGGTTAAACCCCTTTTTGGATATGCTAGTTGCTCTATATGTTTTCTACACTTGTATGTTTGTTTGCTAGGATGCTTGTTTATTTTGTTATTGTGTTTTGAATGAATAGATTGTACGGAGAGCAATGATCTTTTGTGAAGAACGTGTGATATCTTCACCAACTTCAACAAGTCAATTAACACATCATTCAACTACCCATTATTTTCTATATGCATTAGTTGATTTTGAGTAGTATGCATGATAGGAAGTTTTACTAAGTTATATTATGCTATGCCATATCCTAGTAGTGTGTAGCCATCCTTATACCTTGTTATTTTGAAGCCTTGGTACTTAGTTGATGCTTTGCCATGCTACAGAAATTGTTTTACTTGATGTTGTGAGAAAATTCTAAGTAACAACTTCAATGAACCACCTGGGTGGATTGGTAGTGCGGGGCTGTCGAAAGTTGAGTGTCTCCCCGAGGGGAGTTCACTTGAAGGAATGCCACCCAGGAACAAAGTGATTATGATGTTCCCCAAGTTTAGATTGCTTCCATTGCAACCTTTAGTCATATGGGCTCTGTCTTGATTAACTAAGTTGCGAGGATTCGGCCTGGGCTTGACAAGCAGATGTAGCATAATTATAGGTGGAACGGGTCTTTCCATTAGGTTGAATTCTTGCTTCTGAAAGATCTCGTCTCAATCTTCTCCTTTCCTTAATGAACTCAGAGTGTATAGGATGTTTGGGCTGATTTGAGTCTGAAGGTGAAAGTGCACAAACTCTGCAGAGTCAACAAACTAAGATCTTAGCCGTGTCCCCGGTTATGGACAACTATGAGCAGCTGGACAAGGATGGAAGGAAGAATCACATCACCATTTTCAATAATTAAAATTTTGACCAAGTGAACAGTATTGTGGTGCTTGGATTTTAGTCCAATGATGCCACCCTTTGAAAAAGAAAAGTTTTCTTTTACAAAAGAGATAGGAGAAAACTTGCTTTATGCAAACTTAGCCAAAAACTCCACCTAGCCAAATATGCATGTAGTATTAGTCTTGCCATTTATATCCACCACAGTGTTACTTTCCAATACATTAAATTGTATTGACCCCCTTTGTGGCTGCATATTCCATATTGCAGATGTTTCTAAAGACGAGTGAGGATTTCGTTTAGGATCTCGAGACTATCGCCAACATGTTTTGCCTGTGGCACATGAAGAAGATGGACTCAATGTTGTACTATGTTTTCTGCTGTATTTCTTTGTTTTCTGCTAGTCTTCTAAGACTATGCAAGTTGTAATGCTATTTTGTAAAGACTGGATCATGCGATGTAATAGAAATTTGATGCATTTGCATGATATTTCATCTTGTACTGAGGGACTAGCACAATAACACAGATGTTCTTACATTATTTAAATGTGGGAACGCTACATCTACTAATAACGGAGATCATGCAAGATCATAAATAACAGATGCATGAAGATAACATGATCGATTGATAATCAGAAGACATATCATTCAACATTCATCAGATCCCAGCAAACACAACATGTAGCATTACATAAAGATGATCTTGATCATGTTAGGCAGCTCACAATATCTAAACATGAGGTACAAAGTGGAGAGAACAACCATCTAGCTACTGCTATGGACCCTTAGTCCATGGATGAACTACTCGCGCATCACTTCAGAGGAGGGCATGGTGGTGTAGACCCCTCCGGTGATGAATTCCCCTCCGGACAGGGTGCCGGGGAGAGCTCCAGAACCCTCCCGGTCTCGGGATGACGATGACGGCGGGCTCTGGTGTTTTTCGGGACGAAGTGGGATATATTTAGGGTTTACGTCTCGGGAGGTATAAATAGGCAAAATAGCAAAGGCGGTGGAGGCCGAGGGGGGCCCACACCACCCCATGGCGCGGCCAGAGGGCGCGCCGCCCTATGGTGTGGGCCCCCTGAGGCCCCACTCCGAGTCTCTTCGGGATTCCGTGGAACCTTCGGGAATTCTAAGACTTCCGGGCTTCGAATTTTCCAATTCTGAGAATATTTCCAGAACAACTTTTCTGAAACTAAAAACAACAGAAAATAGAGAACTGACTCTGTGGCATCTTGTCAATAGGTTAGTCCGGAAAATCGATAAAAGTGACATAAAGTGTATAGCAAACATGTGGGAAACAATAAGAAAACAACATGGAACATCAGAAATTAAGGATACGTTTATGACGTATCAGGTATTGATTGGTATCGCAAAGTAATAGGAACTTGACAACCAAACAGGTTCAACAGTTTTCTTCGTATAACTTGTAGGAATCAATATGGACGTACATGGTCTCGATGTTTATTATTTATTAGGAAAATGGTTTTCAAATCATGTCTATTAGTTATCGAACCTACATGGGCACACACTTAAGACTTCAAAATCTGTAACTTGCATTGGATGGTGCGGAGGAGAGTAGGGTAACATTCTGGTAATTCCGACGTGGTAGAATTAATATTCAAGAGAGATTATGAAGTACATGGGATGTCCCAGGGTGTCATAAATATGTTCCTGACATAAATAGGTAATGGTCGATGTCATTACGATATCACAGAAACAAGTCCGGTGGCAATCGAAGTCATTTCTGGAAAATTACTTTAAAAGAAAAATAATGTCGATGTAAGGCAAGATGTTATCTGAGATATAACAGAGGATATGAGATGTCCCAGGATGTTAGAAATATATTTATAACATCAGTATATAAGATCGATGGTTTTATCTATAGGGGTCACGGAGTTGCGGAAGAGTTTCTGGGGACTTAAAGGGGGCAATGCTGGAGGGGGCAGAAATATCCTGGGGTTGCACCCAAAATATTGGGTAAATTTCATGTGGGACCAAGTATAATATACAAGGCGCAACACACTCCCAACACTTCCTTATCTTATTTTGGTAATAAATATAAAACCCCAAAATTGAGAAAAAGGAAGTTTTTCAGTGGGATTGGAGAGGACTCCCAAGCAAAATTCGGACTGGACTTGGGGGAGAGGTGCGGCGAGGTTTGGGTCTCCCAAACTAGCCTAAACACAAGGAGAGACCCCCTCCTTGTCCCACTTTATATACTCCATAATCCCACCCATTGAGACATATCAATTGGTCCTATGGCTCTCTCTTTCTCTTTCATAATTGGAGACTCTAATTTGAGATCCTCTAATTAAATTAGAGCCTCCCATTAGAACCTATCTAATTGGATTAGAGCATCTAATTAGAACATGTCTAATTGGATTAGAGATTCTGATTAGAGACCCTCTAGTTGGTTTAGGACTTCTTCTAATTGGGAGATGACGCTCATCTCTCGATTAGACCTAGCTCTAATCTCTCTCCCATGTGTTGGGATCTCTCCACCTCAATGTGAATCTGTGGTGCCTAGTCTTGGATGGCAAAGCGATGCAAGATTTTGACGGACGTATGTGTGTAAGCTCTCAGAGGGGTAACATGTGATACCCTCAGTCTGCTGGATCAAGAAGGTGCGATACGGGGAATCGGCAACAACCAAACCGCTAGGCTTAGTCATGGGTCTCTTCATCCGAAATTACCGACATCATTATCGACACTCCTTTCGTGTTTCATGTCGGTAACGATACCATATATCCACGCCTTTACCTGCGTAGTAGATCCAGTGTGTTGCGTAGGATGATTGTTTTTAAAATTCTGCTACGCCACCCAATAGTTGTATGAGAGCAGTCTATGTGTAGGTACATGTACAATCTAAAGCACCGGTGTGTGCGGGTATTGCATAAGTTTGTGCACGTATATTAGAAAGCTCTCTAATATTCATATTGTTTATGATTACTTCCCAATAAGTTGTGTCGTTTTGTTTTCAACTACATAGTGAGATTTTTACAAACTTCTGGAAATCCTAAAACGTTCGTGTTGCCCTGGCATATGTCGTCTAGTCTGAAGAAGTGATTCAGTAGTTTTGGGCCTTGCTATAGTTGGAGTCATGTACGGCATGATGGATGGAGCAAGTGGATTGGATCCACAGGGGGGGTCTTGGTTATGAATAACTTTAGATTGAGGCTCTAGAAGTTTTCGTAATGTCTGTGTTTCAATCATCCTACAATGACAATCTAGAAACATGAACAATCATGACTAATTTTGTTCATAGGTAGTAACGGTTCACTCCCTAGAACCTATGGCCACATAAAATTTGCAAACGCAAGCGTTAGATCCATATAACTTGTTTTTGCAGAGCATGAGATGTATTGTGGTATAGTCTGTTATCATTCAAGAGTTGTATGAAATGTTATCCACTTTATTGAAAGCATGATGGTTCGAAACCATATGATTGCTATCTTTTAGCCTACGTGCCCCCCATGATTTCATTAAGTATCTTAGAGATATGGGAAGGCAATGGATATGGCGATCAAATGACGTAGACTTCGGCAACGATCCATGGTGCAAAGAAGGAGTTCTAAGCCGAGAAGACAAAGAGGACTATATTATATCACTACTAAAATGTATGTGATGGTTATTCCTTGTCGCGTGTTGAAACGCGGATACCGGGAGTGATCGACATCCAACTCCCTAATTTGTTCGGCAGTTGGTGGGGGAGACACCTGCACTGTCTCTTCTCTGGTAGTGGAACGTGTGGGAGGGTGAGAACTGGACACTCAGCACACTAACACAGCTTTTTACCCAAGTTCCGACCATTGCAAGATGGATCCCTACGTCTTGCATGTCTAATCTAGAATTAACCTTTCGTGGGAACGCTACAATGGGTGTGCCTCTCCTCCTTTTTTCCTCCTTGGTCCCCTCTCCCTATTTTTATATTCCTAGGCTTCCCCTCCAACTTTTGGTGGGATTCACACGTGCAGTTGCCCTCCAGTGACAGGTTACACTTGGGGGTGGAAGGCAGAGGGGTCGCCCCCCACGTGTAACTGCCCCTCTTCAATGATGCGCCACGCGTCGTCTTCATCCTGCAACAGGCGGCCCCGGGGCGGTTGCGCCCCCGGGGCACCCCCTCCCGAGGGAGGGCAGTCGGTTGAGACCCAGCTTATCGAGTCTGTCCAAGATGGCAGACCGGACCCATGTATCCAACGATCGGAGGTCTCCCTGAAGGCACTACACCGACAATAGCCCCCGTGTGTGGCCCGCGCTCTGCTCCTCGCTGGTTTTGCCGGCCCAAGCCACTGCACGTGGTGCACTTTCCAAGTGCCTGTTATGATTGGCCTTCACAACACATGAAGCGCCCTCCGCATAGAATATCCTTAAAAGATTGTGCCTCTTCCCTACCCCTCCACCTCCATAGAGGCGAAGGAGAGATCAGGCAAGGCACCACGCGACCCTGGCCCCGACCCTGGGCGCCAGATCTTTTCTCCAATGGTGTGCTCAGCCCATGCACTCTGCCATGGGGTCTGATGGCGTAGAATGGTTAGGCTCCGAGTTGGTGCACGGAAAGCTTGACGCCATGTCTTCAATTGGCTTCATACTGCCGCACTCTTGCTGTCCATGGCGGGTCCCAGGCGTTTAGGTGGTTCCTACACCCCGGGCTGGTGAGTGTGTTTTGTTCGGCACTCAGCTAGAGAGGGGGCTCTCCCCTAAGATTCATCCGTTCCCAGTGAAACTCCTCAAGTTGTATGCGATCCAGCTTCATCATCTCACTCTGGACTGCATCTTGCTTTGTGACCCTCTGCGAGGGGTACCTTGACATACACCCTCATCTTCGCTTGTGGTTCTCCCTGTTCTTCTTGTCGGGGTGAATTTCCAGGGAGGGATACCAAAGGCGTCCCTGTAGCGCAGTGAAGGTTGTGCCCCGGAGCTCTCAGTACCCTGATACGTCTCAAACTTATCTATAATTTCTGATGTTCCATGTTTTTTTCATGCCAATTTCTACATGTTTTATATACACTTTATAGCATTTTTATAGATTTCCTGGGACTAACCTATAAACAAGGTGCCACAGCGTCAGTTCATGTTTTCTGCTGTTTTTGGTTTCAGAATAGTTGTTCTGGAAATATTCTCGGAATTGGACGAAACAAAATCTGAGGGGGCCTATTTTCCTTTCACGTACACAGAGTCCGGAGGAGACCCTGAGGGGGTCCATAGAGTGGCCACACCATAGGGCGGCACGACCCCCCTTGGTCGCGCCACCAGGTGGTGTGGGCCCCTCGGGCGCCCACCGACATTGCACTTTCGCCTATTTATACTTCTTCTCGAGAAAACCCTAAATACCCAACCCCTCCATCCACGAAAAATTTCCGTAGCCGTCGTCATCGTCAACCCTAGTTCAGGAGGATTCTGAAGCTCTCCCCGTCACACTGCCAGATGGGAAATCATCACTGGAGGGCTCTACATCACCAAGCCTAGCTCCCAAGTGATGTGTGAGTAGTTCATCCTTGGACTAAGGCTCCATAGCAGTAGCTAGATGATTGTCGTCTCCTTTTTATGCCACCATGTTTAGATCTTGTAAGCTGCCTAACATGATCAAGATCATCTATCTGTAATGCTACATGTTGTGTTTGCTAGGATCCGATGAATATTGAATGCTATATCAAGTTCATTATCAATCTATCATGTTTAAGTTATTTATGATCTTGCATGCTTTCCGTTACTAGTAGGTGCTTTGGCCAAGTTGATGCTTGTAACTCTAAGAGGGGGTATTTATGCTTGATAGTGGGTTCATGCCTCCCTTTCATCTGTGCTCGAGCGACAGAAACATGAAGGATGGGAGATTTGATGTTGCCATTAGGGATAAAACAGAAATGCTTTGTCTAAGGATAAATTCTATTGTTTACATTACGCACTTTACTTAATGCAATAATCTGTTGCTTGCAACTTAATACGTGAAGTCTGCTTGGATTGCGTTCAGAGGGTGGATTATTAGTCATAGATGCAGTTGGACCACGGTCTATGAAATATGTTGTAATGTTTGCATGAATCTCATAGTAATCATCATGTCTTGCATATGCACTACGGTGCAGCCTTTATTTCTGTCAATTGCCCAGCTGTAATTTGTTTACCCAACATGTTATCTATCTTTTAGACACCACTAGTGAAGTGTGGACCTTGATCCATTCTTATACACTGATAATACAACCTACTGCAAGCATTGTTCTTTTTACTGCAATCATTGTTCTCTTTTCATTCACTGCAAACAAGCCATGTTTTCCATACTATACGTCTAATCCTTTGTTTTCAACAAAACCAGTGAGATTGACAACCTCATTGTTTCGTTGGGGCAAAGTATCTTGGTTGTGTTGTGTGCAGATTCCACGTTGCTGCTGAGTCGATAGTGCGTCCTACCAGCATCAGCCATCAACAACCTTTAGAAGTGATTTCTTTCTCCTACTGGTACATTAAACCTTTGTTTCTTTCTGAGGGAAAACTTGCTGCTGCACTCTTCATACCTTCCTCTTGGGGTCTCCCAACGGACATGTGTCCACGCGCATCAATTATATTTTCTGGCGTCATTGCCAGGGAGAAAGAGGATTTCTGCAAGGGGAGTCTCTCACCTCCAATATCTTTACTTTGTTTTTGTTTTGCTTAGTTTATTTTGTCTTGTTTGATTTTTATATTGAAAACGCAAAAAAAATGCTTATTATAGTTGTTAGTTTTGCTACCCTGCTGTTAGTTCATCATGTTACTCCCTAAGTTTACCCTGAAAGATCTATCAATATGTAGTGGTTCTATAATTGGAAAGGATAACATTGAAGAATTATTTAATCATGTTAGTAAGCATCTGACCATCTCCCATGTTAGTAAGAATTATTTAATCATGTTAGTAAGAATTATTTAATAATTGGAAAGGATAACACGGATGACATGGAGACTTTCAATGAGATTATTAGTTATCATGGACTAATTGAACTTCCCATTAAAGGCAGGAATCACACATGGAGTAACATGCAATTGGATCCACTGCTAACCAATTAGATTGGTTTTTCACCTCTGTTGCTTGGACCACTAGATATCCCAACTCCATGGTCTCTCCTCTAGCGAGGCCCACATCTGACCATCTCCCATGTGTGCTTTCCATTGGAACTTCCATCCCCAAAGCCCAAGTTTTTCGCTTTGAAAACTATTGGATTAGGATGCCTGGTTTTTTTGACACGGTGAAAACTATTTGGGATATATATTGTCCTGGGGATAGTGCCAAGAATATCTCTTCTAAGCTGAGATTACTGAGGAAAGGATTAAGGAAATGGAAACAGAGCATCTCGATACTCAACATCTTTATATCCAACTGTAATAGAGTTATCCTTTTATTGGATTCTTTCGAGGATGCTCGACCACTTCATATAACTGAGTGGAATTTTCGCAATTTGATCAAGGATCAGCTGGCCCACCTACTTCGATGCAAAACACAGTATTGGAAGAATAGATGTACGACCCAATGGGCCAAAAATGGCAGTGAGAACACGACTTATTTTCATTCCATGGCCACGATCAGCTATAGATGCAACAACATTGCTTCTCTCGCACGAGAGGATGGGTCTGTTACTTTTGATCGCCATGAGAAGGCTGCGATTTTGCGCGGCACATTACATGATAGATTAGGGATTTCATTAGGTATCGATCAGGGATTTGAGTTTGGGGATTACCTGCCTCGCCATGAAGGACTTGAATGCCTATCTCGTCCTTTCTCTAGGGAGGAAATTGATACTATGGTCCAAACTTTACCTATTGATAAGGCTCCTGGCCCTGATGGGTTCAATGACCAATTTATTAAAAGTTATTGGCACATTATCAAAGAGGACCACTATCGATTATTCGATGAGTTCTGGCATGGTACGGTCAACCTTCAGAGTATCAATGATGCATTCCTCACGATGATCCCCAAGACCAGTGCGCCTATACATGCTAATGACTACAGACCCATCTCCCTCCTGAACTCCACATTTAAACTGTTGACCAAGATTCTCGCTAATCGTCTCCAGGAGCTCATTATGTCGATAGTTCACAAGAATCAGTATGGTTTTCTTAAGAACCGCAATATTCAAGATTGCATTGCCTGGGCATATGAATACATCCACCAGGTCAAGGCATCTGGCACTGAAGCAGTTATCATTAAACTGGATTTCAGTAAAGCTTTTGATGTCATTGAACATGAAGCTCTCTTATGCATTCTCCATGCCAGTGGATTTGATGCCAGATGGATTAGTTGGATCCAGGCCATTTTTAACACTGGTACCTCTGCTGTTCTCCTAAATGGTGTACCAGGGAAAAAATTTGCATGTAAGAGAGGTGTTCGTCAAGGAGATCCTCTTTCTCCCATTTTATTTGTTGAGAGAGCTGACCTCCTCCAAACGATGGTCAACAGATTGATGGTCGAAGGGGAGCTTACTGCACCACTACCCATACATGACGCGGAATACCCTATTGTACAATATGCAGATGACACGTTATTGATTACTCAGGCATGCCCTAGACAACTTTCCATTCCCAAAAACCTGCTTACCACATTTGCTAAAGCCACTGGTCAAACAGTTAACTATTCCAAATCCTGCATTATGCCGCTCAATATTTCTCAAGCTCATCTTATGGATTTGGCTAATGTTTTCGGATGTTCTACTGGTGTCATGCCTTTCACTTACTTGGGCCTCCCCCTTGGTACCACTCGGCCTACGATATCTGATTTGGCTCCACTTGCCGATCGTATGGAGAGGAGATTAAATGCTAGCTCTAGATTTCTGGACTATGGAGGCCGCTTAATACTGATTCAATCCGTCCTGTCATCTCTCCCCACACATTACTTGGGCTCACTGAAGCTGCCCAAAACCATTATTCGCTCTTTTGATCGAATCAGACGTCACTGTTTATGGGCTAAGGATGGAGGAATTGGGAACCATCACTCTTTAGCTGCCTGGGAGATGGTTTGTAAACCTAAGAAGCAAGGGGGCCTTGGGATCATGAATCTGGAATTACAAAATAATGCTCTTCTTCTCAGATACCTGCACAAATTTTACAACCATTACGATACTCCTTGGGTTAAGCTTATTTGGAATTTATATGAAAATTCCCCACCCCATGCTCAAGCCGTTAAAGGTTCATTCTGGTGGAGGGATATTTTCAAGCTCATTCCACTTTATCGCAACATTGCTCGTTTCCATATTGGGGATGGTGTTAACACTCTATTCTGGAAAGATTTCTGGTGGGGTGACACCACAATATGTGATCGTTGGCCTAGATTATTCTCCTTCGTCCTTAATGAGGATTCATCTGTCGCTCATATGTGTGACTCACGTAACCTACATGATTCCTTTGCACTGCCATTATCTGTGCAAGCATTTGAGGAATACCAAATCATTGCTCAGAAACTTAATCAGCTCACGAGGGACTCATCCAGCCATGATCAAGTGCATTATTGTTGGGGCAATGGATTATATAGCTCGGCTAGATTTTATAAATTCCTTTTTGCTAATGTTCAATGCCATCCCATTATCAAGGCCATATGGAAATCTAAATGCCTCCCCAAACTGAAAGTATTCTTGTGGCTTATGTTTAATGATCGACTGAACACTAGAGATCTGATGTGCCGTCGGCAGTGGAGACTTGACGAGGGATATTCCTGTGTCCTTTGTGACAGAGATGCTTATGAATCTATTGATCATTTATTTTTTGACTGCACATTTGCTAGGGATTGATGGAGGTCACTTAACATTCACTGGGATCTCGCCATACCCATCTTGGAAAGGATATCCAATGCTATATCACTATTTGCTGGACCTTGTTTTATGGAGATCATGGCCTGTGCTGCATGGAACATATGGAAGACTAGGAATGATCTTATTTTTCAATTTAAGGAGGCTAATTTCATCTCCTGGCATGTTAGGTTTATCTCTGATGTTATGCTCCATAGATTCAGAGTCAAGGAGACCATGAAGGAATCTCTCATTGTTTGGGTTAGGACACTTGTTACATAAGATGTATTGTAGGATAAACTTTTTACCTCCTTGATCTATCTCTTTGTAATAACTTTGTGATATTGGTGTCACTTGCCCCTATAATTTTGAAAATCTAACCGTAGGGATTTTTCCCTACGGTACAATCTTCAAAAAAAATGTTAGTAAGCATGAAGATTTTGAGGACAAATCCATAGTAGAACTTGCTCCAAATTATGAAACTGATGCAGCTTCTTTGGTTCACATGTTAGAGGCTAGGTTTGTTAACCTTAACCCCATAATGCAGCAATTGTTTCTTAACCTGAATGATATTGAGGATATTGAAAAAAGAAATTTTATTTTGGAAACTTTGCTTAAAGAATTGGTGATGTTGCTATAGAAGCTAGGAATGTCTTTGATCGTTTTAAGATGCTAGGCTCATGTGTACATGTTATTGGTGCTCTTGAAAAACTAGACAAGATCAAACCTAAAAACGGGGAGGAAAGCAAAATATCAATACACTTTAAACTCATAGCAATACATGAAGCCTTGGAAAAGAATTTTGATTGGATTGTTCCTGAAAACCCATTTGATGAAAGTAAGAAACCCAAAAGTGTTAAGAGAGAGACATCTGAGACTCATATCAATAAAATATAATTCATTGTTGAGAAGGATTCTGATCTTGGTTTCGATGCTTCTTCATTTGAAAACACTTGATTCCTTCTTTCTGTGCCCAACTGAAAGGCGTCAAAGAAAAGCACTTCTTGGGAGATTACCCATGTTTTATTTTTGCAATGTTTTCTTCTATTTTATTTGAGTGAGGGTATTGTTTACTTATGTAGCAACTCCTTTGTATCTTTACTTTTTCGAATTGGTGTGCCAAGTAAAGTCTCTAGTGAAAAGTTAGTGGTAGATTTGGATTTCTGCGGAGAAACAGATTTTTGTTGTCCACTGTTAGATTCTTATAAAATTCCAAAAACATCAAAATGACCTGAAATATTTTGTTCTTAATCCTCAGCTATTTACGAAAGTTTTTCTAGTTTTAAATTTTTCGATTTGAGCAACATAATCGCCTCGAAAAAATTCGTCTTTACAAACTGTTCTGGTTTTGACAGATTCTGCTTTTTTACTTTGCATTCTCTCTTTTACCATGTTGAGTGGATTTCTTTGCTCCATACAACATTAGTGGTTGTATCTAATGTTTAGAAAGTATTGATAATGCTTGTTTCCATGCAGAACATGTGAGTTTTTGATTGTGCACTAACCCTCTAATGAGAATTACTTTGAGTTTGGTGTGAAGGAAGTTTTCAAGGGTCAAGAGAAGAGGATGATATAATGTGATCAAGAAAAGTCAGAAGACAAAGCTTGGGGATGCCCCCGTAGTTCATCCCAGAAAAATCCAAGAAGACTCAAGCGTCTAATCTTGGGGATGCCCAAGGCATCCCCTTCTTTATCAGCAACTTATCAGGTCACTTCTAGTCAAACTATATTTTTATTCGGTCACATCATATGCACTTTACTTGGAGCGTCTATTTGATTTTATTTTATTTTGGTTTCCTTGCTGCAATAAACTTGTTTGGATCCTAGCATTCTTGTGTGGAAGAGAGACACGCTCTGCTTTTTCATAGGAATACTCGTATTCTTAATTTTTCATCTAACTACTGCAACTCCTCCTTCTTTTTAGCTCCTGTTTTTCATGCATCTATTGTTCAGAGGTTTTAGTTCTGGTAGAGTAGTGTTACTCTCTTGTTTCATTGATATATTATATGGAGAGTTTTTGTTTAAAATGAAGTGCTGGTGTTGGAAAGCAATAAAATGTTTCATGCTTATAACTGTGCAAAAAGAAGCTTATTTAGAATGTGGCTTAGACTTTATCATTTCATGCTAGATTTTATTTTAATGCTTAGTAAGTTATTGATGTAGCATGATTTGTATCAAACATCTGAGAGTGCTTAATGTTCCATTGAAGGAAATCATGAGTTGTTTTTAGCATATCAAAGGATAATATTTTGGTATTGTCCTTTGAATGCTTTATTTGGTTGACTTGACGCATGCTTACACCATGTTATGACTATAAACCGGCCACCTATAGCCTCTATGATCATTTAGTTTTTGACTTGTAATATCATTTATGCTTTGATCTATAAGGTTTTATCGCTATGCATGATTATGGCCATTATTGCTCTCTTAATTTATCGCTCCCAGTCTTTTGCTAGCCTCCACCTGTAGTGACTATGAGCTCTAATCGTGCATCCAACTCCAAAACCAAAAGTTTGACAAATGTGTCCACCATACCTACCTAAATGTGGTATTTAACCGCCACTCCAAAGTAAAATTATCATGTGCTACCTTTAAAACCTTCAAAATTATACCTGTTTTGTGCCCCTATTTTAGCTCATGAGGATGCAGGTAGACGATCTTTATCTCACTTGTTGATTGTACTTTACACACCTGGACTAGTGGCACATCTTCTTATCCAAATTGCTATAAGAGCTGGCAACGGGGTGCCCAGCCCCAAAATGTGGTTATTATAAATTCTCTTCACTCTTTTTGCCCCTGAGTTATCAGTCAAAGCATAATTTTAAGAGAAGAGGGATGATCTACTAGCCCAGTAGAAAGAACATCCTTCAATGGGAGCCGCTCTTGTAAAGTCTAGTTAAGTTGTGACATATTGTATTGTCTGTTTGCCATTCGTTGACATAAACATACACCTCTCTAAAAGAAATGTTTTCAATGCCTCTATTTTAATAAAATAAAAAGCTCTAGCACATGAGTTAATCCTTGCTTCCCTCTGCGAAGGGCCTTTCTTTTACTTTTATGTTGAGTCTTCATTTTCTATCTTTATGCATAATTAAGAGAGCATAGTTGTCGTTCTGGGTATAATGTGCATCAGTCCAAGATTTATTATTGATTTATTCATGATGTGTTATTACTTGTTCTCAAATTACTTGTTTCTAGTCAGCACCTGAACTTTGAAGGTTAACTGGCATTTTTGTCTCCTTTTTAAGGACAAGCAGAATACCACTTTGCTATGTTTTCTTTATGCTCAAAACAAACATATATCTTTTAGTAAATCATTATTCATGATACTTTGTTTGTGTTACTTTTCATATTGCAACATGGTTGCTAAGTTTACATTGTTGAAATTATATCTACCATGCCTATGTTTAGAGTACTTTGATCTCATCTCACAATTGCTTTTACAAATATGATGATCAAGATTATGTTGGTAGCATGTCACCTTAGAAATTATTTTGTTTTTATCGTTTTACCTACTCGAGGACGTGTAGAACTAAGCTTGGGGATGCTTGATACGTCTCAAAGTCTGCTTGGGTATGCTTGATACGTCTCAAAGTCTTGCAACTTAATACCCAAAGTCTGCTTGGATTACGCTATGAGGGTGGATTATTAGTCATAGATGCAGTTGTATTACAGTCTATGAATTATGTTGTAATTCCCGCATGAATCTCATAGTAATCATCATGTCTTGCATATGCACTACGGTGCAACCTTTATTTCTGTCAATTTCAAAGTTGTAATTTGTTTACCCAACATGTTATCTATCTTTTATGGAGAGACACCATTAGTGAACTGTGGACCCCGGTCCATTCTTTTACACTGATAATATAACCTACTGAAAATACTGTTCTTTTTTACTGTAATCATTATTCTCTTTTCATTCACTGCAAGCAAGCCCTGTTTTCCACACTATACGTCTAATCCTTTGTTTTCAGCAATACCGGTGAGATTTACAACCTCACTGTTTTGTTGGGGCAAAGTATATTGGTTGTGTTGTGTGCAGATTCCATGTTGCTGCTGAGCCGGTAGTGCGCCCTGCCAACATCATTTGTCAACAACCTTCAGAAGTGATTTCTTTCTCCTACTAGTCGATTAAACCTTGGTTTCTTTCTGAGGGAAAACTTGCTTCTCCACTCTTCATACCTTCCTCTTAGAGTCTCCCAACGAACGTCCACATGCATCATACCCAGACCTGAGGCTGCTTGGGGCGTGCGGCGACTGGGAGCGCACATTCTACTATTTTCCCGAGGCGCGACACTCTTCTGGTGGCCCCTACCTCCCCAACTTCCATCCCGGCCTTCCTGCCTTAAGAAGGTGCTGGAACCTGTGGAACCATGGGGATCCAGATGCTATCGCCATCTTGACGAAGCGCCTGAAAGAACTGGTGGCGGAAGGGCTCACTGGGCTCGACCTCCTGATCACCTTCCATTCAAGACATGCGCAACCGGTGCAGTCGTGGGTGCACGACATCAGTGAGTGGAGTCACAACAGGGACCCCACCCGGATCTCGACTCTTACTCTTGTGCGGGACGAGCTCACGGGGTGGGTATGATATGTATCATTCTGGATGAAGGACGACACCCCGCAAGTGGGGAGGGCCACGTACGGCTTCTTGGACCTAGCCCCATTGGTAAGTCTTCGCAGAGCTTCCTCACTTTTCCGTTTCCGCTGAGATTAGCGGGGTACGTCTTGGCAGTTGCTTCCCCGTCCCTCCTGGTGGCTGGAGGACATGATGTCTAGATACAGCTTGCTCCGTCCTGCTTACTCGCATCCTTCGAAGAACATCCTGACGCGTGTTGTCCTGCTGGGGGTTCTTCAGTATTGCCTTCTCCATGACGGTCCCACCAGCCTAGTGCAGCTATTGGGCAGTGCCATAAAGGTTGGTACTTCCTGTCCTTGTTTGGTCTTTGCCGAGAGGAAGAACGGTACTAATCTTTCATGCATGCATTTCTTAGCAAGAGCACAAGTTAAATGCTGAGGCACTGAGCGATCTGCGGGCGCGAAACGCGACCCTCCATAATGCTTTGCAGCAAATGCGGGATCAGATCGCCCGTTCCAGAGGGTCCTTGCCCTACCAGGAGTCTAGAAATCCTGGATAGGCCCTGAAAAATTTGTCTGCCTTGCAAGAACTCTGATTAGAAATAAAGGAAAGGATGGCACGGATAACCTCTTTCTTCTGGCGTGCTTGCCTCTGGCTTGGTTTTTGCTTCCGTCGCCAGTCTTGGCGGTCTCCGTGCAACTCCCGGGGTGCTGAGCCCCTGCAAATCCTTCGTACTCCAAGTTCTTGCCAGGAGCCCTATGTTGGACTGATAGGTCTTGGTTGTCACATTCTCCTTGCTCTTTTGAGCGGAGGCCACACAACCTCCGGGCGCCCGAGTTTGGAGGGAACTAGAAGAGTTCAGGGGTCGACTGAGAAGTCACAACCTGGAGCCGCGGGACGCTTCCTGCAAAGGATGCGCCCCGGCCCAGCCCTGAGCTCCTCAAGCTTCCCTAACTTCGTGTTGCCAAAACAATACTCAAGCCAATTTTCTTGAAATAAGATCTCAAAAAATTTCTCAACGGAAAATTGAATCAGCAAAATGGAGGTAGCGAAGCATACTTTGCGAAGTGTCTTATCCCCAGGAGAATCCCTCAAGGAGCACTGGCGGTTCTACCCACACACTTTTTCCCGGCTAAAAACGGAAGACCAACGAAAAATGAGAACATGTTTCCTTATTTTTCCAATCTATTACGGGGCAGAAACCCCAAAACCTGCTGCGGAATTTACAACGGGCACTGCCTGACCACGGTGGGGATGCACGCATGCTACTAGAGCACTTGTGCTGCGGGGCAGACCCACACTGCCATCGACTTTGGTGGCATGGTTAGTGTGAGTTGCCCACGATGTACCCAGGCACACCGACCAGCTGCGCTCGTGCTGATCGGGCACTCGCGTAGCGGGGGCGGACCCGCTATGCTTGCGCCTTGTGGCCGCGCCCCCAAGGGTGGTACTGGGTGTGATGTGCTAGGATTTTGTGGGAGATAGACACACTTCCCAATCCTGGTTCCCTGAGCGGCAATTTCCAGTGGGCAGGGGGCGAGGATTCCACAAGTGCCTCTAGTGGGTGGGGGAGTGGCCTGGGGGCTGCTCCCCCCGATCTCCTTTCGGTATCGAGACCTCCTGATGTGGCCACAGCTGGCTATCGCATCAACCGAAAAAAGGGAGTCTCAGGTGTCAGAGGTCCTCCCTTTTCCGAAGGAGTGGGTCTCGGTCCTCCTTGCCCATCTATCACGCCATTGAGGGGTGGGGCAAGGCTCCCCCTGATCCCCGGTTCTCCCCTCGGGCCCCACCACCACCAATCGAGACCATAGGTCCACCGGTCCTTCGCGGTCGGAAAGGTATTCTATGGACGCACCCCGAGCTCTCCCTCCCTATCGGTAGGCAGGTTTGGGGGCCTTGAATCCGGCACTGGTCCCTGAACTTCGCATGTTGGTATGCCCCGGTCCCCAACGGTAGGGGCCGGTCTACATCTCCAAGGTCTTCTCGGTCGCAGTCGCGGCCGGGGAACAGTTCGGTCGGGCGAAGTCCCGGTTGGTGCACCTACTTCTTCCTCCAGCGCGTGCTGCTGTTTGCATGACCCTGGCCTGCAACTCTCACTCCAGGAATGGATGGCGGGTACTGCCCATGAAGATGAGAACGATGGTGTCCTCTCTAGCCTTGGGCACTCGGAATGCTACGCAACAAAAACGCTCCACAAATTGGCGGAGAGGTTCCCCATTCCCCCGGACCAAGCGACGAAGGTCACCCAAAGTAGCTGGTGGTGGGGTTATTGCATGGTCTCCTATCTCGGAGGGGCCGCCCCTCCGTCAGTGGCGACAGCACCATCTTGATTGTTGGCCCCTGCCGAGGCCAGGTTAAGATCTCTCGGGAGGCACAGTCCACGGGGCAGACCCACCTTGTTGGGGGGATAATAACCAGGCATGCCCATACGGAGGGACAAAGACTCGGCTAGAGGAAGTTTGGGTGAAGACCTCGCAATGATATGATGGGTCGGGTATCACTGATGGGCTAGAGGTTGCGTTGGTAATCCGTCTCAGGGAAAGGGAGGCTCTAGAAGGCCCGAAAGGCGGTGCAAACCATGGAGTCCAAGACTTGGAGGTCACGGAGAGTAATTTAGGGTTACGTGTAGACCCCGAGTAGGGCTCAAGATGTATCTTGTAAGGAAAGCAAGGAAACCAGATGTTATATAAACCGGACCTTATGGCGTAGAAAGGGGATTTCGAGTTATTCTAGTTATACGAAAGCAAGTACTTGTAACCCTAGATTGGAGTCTCGGCGACATTGCAACCCGAGCCTCTAGATCGCCAATCAATATGATCCTAGATGGAAGTAAGCTATCATCTCCAATGGAGAGGCTGAACCAGGATAAATGTTGTGTCCGATCTGATCTAAACCCTCTCCCAAACACCAGAGTCGATTTACCCCAACCTAAGTTACCTCCGGTAACATCTGTCGTGACTTTCCCACGACAGTTGGCGCCCACCATGGGGCCTACGTCCAAAGGTGTTTACATTATGGGAGAATCTCTGGAAAGCATGAAGAACCTCGTTATCGGCGGGATCATCACCAACCCCGAAGGAGAGAAGATCGTCGACGATTTTGGCTGGGGGCCAGAGTCGGACCAGCTGGAAACCGGATCTGTCGTCATGATCGTCCGGGTTAACATATTCGTGGGTATGGTACGTACATCTGGTTCAATTTTTGACAATAATGAATATGATTCTGTGTCAGGGGCCGCCACCTGTATTCAATCGGATGGGGAAGAGTCGGTAGGCACGGCAGAACTGGAGAGAGCACCCACCACAAAGAGGGAACAGCCGGAGGAGCCGGCATGGACCCCGCGTGGCCGGGTTACTGGAGATGATGACACCGAATCTATCCTGCACCTGCTCCAAGATCGGTATGAAGAAGATAGCTGCAAGGAAGAAGAATATGAATCTTCACTAGGCATTCCGCGCCGAGTTGCGGTCTACACAGCCCCTGCGATAAATCTGAATCAGGGTGATGTGTCAGTAGCCGCGGCTGGTGCGGCGCAAGCGCTGGCCCAACAACATACTCCGATCAATAGAAAGCCGGCTGGAGCCTGGGTCAATGGTGAGCAGACGTCCGTCACCAGCGAAACAGGGGAAACTGCTCATCACAGGAACATGTTCGGATTTAGGACGAACAGAATAGCTGGTGCGGGAACGTCACACCCACCAAATCCTGCTCTGTTCAGCAACAACTTGATCTTGGATCCCACAATGTTAGTGTCAGACCCCGGACCCAGAGATATACAAACTGTCATGTGCTCCTAGCAATGGACTCACAAGGGCTTCAAGGTTACCAGCCCCGGCCGCAACAAACAACGGCAGGCAGACCGGATTCATCGGCACGTAGTCCGGATCCCCGGTCTACTACTCCTTGTGTCCATGCTAGTCATAACCAGATATGTATACCCAAGCATCCACGAGTCGGATGAAACTAAAGGAACGGGACCAAAGTTATACAGAGCTGCTATGTGTCCAGAAAGTGCAACAACAATCGAGGGTTACTGGGGTTACCTCTCCCCAGGCCGAATCACATCGGCAGGCGGGCTCGGACATGGATCATCGGCTCCACAACCCCTCGACTACGACAACTATGCAGGCATAGCCAAAACTGTATAACAATGAGCTCGAAACCAACAACCGATCAAAGCAACACTCTAGACGTTGAAGTTGTATTAAACAGGTGTTACTAGAGTATAGCTTACAAGCAGAGGTCACACGACCCAACATTACATCAGACAACGGAAGGCAAATTATGTTGCTAACCAACAAGAACCAAAAAGGCCTAAGAGGCCACAACATAAGGCGACGTCCCAGCCCATAGATTCCAGGCTGCTACCTGGGAACCCCAAACTACTCGTCGATGTCCACATCGAAACACCACCGAACTGAGGAACTCCACCTGAACCAAGTTGAAGCAAACATGAGTACGGGAGGTACTCAACAAGACTTATTTAACCTATTATATATCTGCTTCTTTTAGAAAGAGTTATGGAGGTTATTTTGCGTAAAGCCATCTTTGCTTTCCAAGTTGAGGAAGGAAAAGCATGTCTCATGGAGCATTTTGAAAACAGATGAGAAAAGTACTCAACTACTGATATCATCATCTTTTCATTCCACCGAACAATTTCAGCACCTCGTGCTCCAAAGATCACCTCCTCCAGTTGTTCCGGTAACTCATGCTACAAGGTAACCCCTCTCAGCATCTCCGAGGAGGCATCCTTCATTCGTTATCAGCAAGTTTTAATCATTCTGTTTAAGTTGTCTATGGTCACAGAATCCGTCACCAAGTCGTCCTTAACCGCGGACACGGCTTTTCGAAAAGATTTAACCCTGCAGGGGTGTACAACTTTAACCAAACGTACCAACCAACTCTTAATGCCAGATCATTAGCACTATTCCGGGAAGTGCCGGCAGATGGAGGTTGACCACGACCTTTCCCTTATTTCGCCTATTCCATGAGTCGCTCCGAGTAGAGATGGACCGCCAATAGGGAGTGGCCATCTCCTGCCGGGTATCTATCGTTGTGCGCGATGCTCGACGGTTACCTACCCGCAGAGCGCCGATACATCCCCACATCCTAGTTTTGAAAGTGTTTTGATATCCCCGCAAATCCAAATGGAAAGCGCGAACTAGGCAACTCATGGAACAAACTACGCAAGTTGAGACCGAGGGGAATCCAATCCCCGTGTGGATGCATGCTCAGTCTTGGCTCGAAGACGAGAACTCGCTCCTAGGGGCATGAACGAGACAACCACTACAGACCCTCTGTGGTCTCGTCATCCACACCGTTAGATCATGTTTATCAAATTCTCTTAACTTTCCACAACATACTATCATACTAGATTCATTCGCGGCTCTGATTCATCAACCGAATGGAGCAGAGATCAACAGACATGTATGACTAAGCATGGTATATTTGAGGCTCTGGCTATACACACAAACAGCTCCTATGTTTGCTAGGAGCATTGAATCATGATATCTGGGTTATGCAAATAAATAGGATAACCCTATCTATTAGATCAAGATACATTGGAATCGAATGCATTTGTACGAGAACGAAAAGTCTTTCGAAATCATATATGGGCAGATAAGAGGTTATGCTTGCCTTGCTTCAAGAAAACCAGAGAAAGTCTTCAGGAATAAGTGCTTGACTTGTCGGTTAGGATCAAGTTTTCTCCATTGGAGATGTTGGCCTTCTACCGAGGGGGGGGGGGGACAAACACCGAAACAAGAAAAACAACAATCAACACATGGCATCGATGCAATGCGCAATATGTATGCATGAGCAATTTAATGCACTGAAATAAAGCCCTAAACATGTTTGTTGGGTTGCTAGGGTTCATAAAGTGTTTTAAAATCAAATTTGAAGTGCTCACTTTAAGTGATTTTTATGCAAGTTTCATTTAAATTCAAATTAAAACTTGGTTCAAATTTTTTATGCATGCTATGCCATGAACACGACACCACAACCCTTTGTTAGCAAAACAGGGATGTTACAAATCTACCCCCTTACAAGAATCTCGTCCCGAGATTCTCGAAGGAGAAGAAAGAAGGAACACCGGTTTTGAAAGATCTTCTCGAACCTTGCGATTCTCTTCTCGAGGAGGTTGATCCGTAGCATCGTGTATTATTGAATGGATACACCTTAGGTAAGAGGGAAAAACTCTTAAGATTTGATCTTCACGAAGATCGAGTATCTCATGGGTAACTCATGACAGCAATGTTCGTAAAGAACTTTTGAGTTATCGGCATGAAACACATCAAGGTAACGGAGGGAATAAAAGAAAGTTTCAAGTTTGTGGACGAATGTTCTTGAAAGGATTTAGAATATGAGCTTTTCGCAAGACTTTAAATCCTTTTGGCAGAAGAAGGTTGGACAACTAATGACATCAAGGTTTCTTCAAAAATAGATTACCAAGATAGAAAGGATTGTCTTGGATACCAAAACATAATATCCACAGACGAGGGAAAATACGAGAAAACACTGTAATCGTGCGTCAGAGAGAATTTGATACATGATCATGTTCACTCTTCGGAGTGGACACGGAAGATGAAGGAACTTTCGACCATACCGTAACAACTTTCTTTAAATCCTTATTAGGGATCGGGATGTTATTTCACGGCAGAAGATGAGTAACCAAAGGATGTTGGAACACCGTAATGAAGGAGGTATTATCGGTCACACCATAAAAATGGATAACCAACGAAGATTGAACACCGGAAGGAATAAAGGAATCTCTTTCCTATGGTGGATTTGACGTAGCAATACATATACCACATAGTTAAGATCCCACGGCTGAAGTGACTGACAAATTCACACAATGTGTGAGATAAACGGAACTTCAAGTACAAACAACTTGAGAAGGGAACTGATCATTGGTGGTTACAAAACACCAAGAGATGTTCTCTTGATGAACTTGTTTCCACTTGTAACATCCCAAGTATGAAAAACAACCCTAGATGTTTGCTTTTTGTTAAATTATGTTTTGCATCATGTCATCATAAGCATTGCATTTGTTTTCCCTTGTTTTCCATTTGAATTTCAAACCAAATTTCAAAATCCTTGTTCATGCTTGTTCTGTTACAATTTTCAAATGAAATATTCAAATCAAAACATCAAATTGTTTCCAATAAACTTGAAAGTTCAAACTATTTAAATTGCTTCTTTTCAATAATTCAATTAATACCAAAATTGCTCAAATTCATTTGAATTTACAAACAACAACCAAATTTAAACTTTTTGAAAAACAAACAATTGCACAGATGGGCTTTGGTAATAAATAACCTATAAAATTTATCACCAAATTTTAAAACCCAAAAAAAACCTTCTTTTTCGCTCCTTTCTTCCCTTTTCTTTTTCTGCAAAAAAAAACAGAAGCAGAAAACTGAAAAAAAGAGGGGAGAGGGCAGGCCAGCCAAGTGGGCTGAGCCCACCAGCCCCAGGCCCAGCCCATCTCTCTCCCCATCCCCAACCTCTGTACGGCAGCTCATCGAGCATGCCCACGTCGACAGGTAGGAGATGGGACGGCCATCAGAGCGCCTCCCCCTCCTTATAACCTAGCCCGAGAGCTCCTCCTCCCCGCCCTAGACCTCCTCCTCCTTTCTCTCTCTCGCCGCTGCCGTTTTCCCCTCCTCCCACCTCTGCTTCTCTCTCTGCACCTCCACCGCACACCACCGCACCCAACTTCCGGCGATCGCCGCCGCCATGGTCACCTCCCGGCCTGGTTAGCCGCGGGAATCGTTTCCCCACTACTTCCTCTTCCTCCTCGACACCGCAGCGAGGACGGGGAGCGCCTCAATCGCCGCCGCCATCTCCATCTGTCGCCGTCGTCGACTATCACCTCACCGAGCACGGCCACCTCCTTCTACCCCCTCCCGGTGAGCCCTCGCCTTCCTCCCCTGCTTCCCCTCTGCACCCGCGAGCTGCACGCACACTGTACACCTCCCGCACACATCCACGGGCAGAAGCAGCCACCGCAGCGCCGCTCGTCGCCGGCGTTTCCCCGCGCTGTTAGGTTTCAGTTAACTGTCGAAACGGAACCTCAAAACCACGCGCACCTCCTCTCTGTCACCAAACGAATCCACACCGTAGTGGCTAGATCGCACGGCGCGCAGCGCAGCGTCGCGGGTTCGATCCCCGCAGCGCGGATTAAAACCAAAATTTTTGCTCCTTTGCCACGCGTGCTAGATGGTCCCACCTGCCATCGACCGCGGATGCCACGCAGGCACACACACGCGTGCCACGCAGCGCCAGCTGGGCGCTGGCCCACAAGCCAGTGACCCAGGGGTTGATCTGCTGCGTAGAAAAGGTTTCTAGGGGCCGTTCTGTAATTCCTTTTTCGCACCTAAGCCCCTGGAACAGTTTTAAAACTTTTAAAAATTGCAGAATAGCCCCCAAATTTCAAATGCAAATAACTTTTGCATTTCAAATCCAAACTTAATAAATAAAATTATGTTTTCCATACCAAATTCAATTCTCTACATGTTTAAATCATTTGTTTACTGTTTTTAACATTTCAAATGTTTTCAAAAATTCAAATTCAAACTACTATTTCAAATTTGGTCAAATTCATAACTAATTCAAATTTAATTCAAGTGGCACATATAAAATATGTTTTCCATGCAAAATTGAACAATATTCCCAAATATAATTTTTTTTCCTGTTTTGAATAAATAAAATTGGTTAAATAATTTAAACCTTGTTTAAATCATTTAAAATTGCTAAATTCATAACTTGGTCAAATTAATTTCTTTTTGAACATATAAAATATGTTTTCAAACCAGAAAAGTATAAACTCTCCAAATATGAATTTTATTCAATGTTTTGAACAAACAAAAATTCAAATAAATTCATACTTGAATTAAATTCATTTAAATCTTGTTCAAACTTGTTTAATTCATAATTAATTCATTTTAAATCCTTTTTCAACAAATGAAATATGTATTCCATCTAAAATTTTGTGTTCTTTCCAAATATGAATTTTGTTATCTATTTTGAACAACTAAAATTGGTGAAAACAACAAATGCTTGTGTAACTCACTTAAGAAGCCAAATTTCATAACTTTATAAATAAAATTCCAAACTTGGTAAACAACATATCAAATTGAAGCTATTGTTGTTTTATTATTGTTTTCTTCATCCATGCATCATTCTAATCAACTTTCACATGATGGTTAGTTGTAGATCATTTAATTCAACCTTAATTCATGGGTTTTTCCATATGCAACCTAAATTGCATATGGGCCCATTTAATTATGTTACCATGTCAACTAGCTTACCTTTGATGCATCAATTAAATTGTCATGCATCATACCATGATTGTGCATTATGCCATGTTATTGATTGTTTGTCTCTCTGCGTTGTTTGTTTGCTTCTTCTCGAATAGACGACGACGTTGAGACAGACGAGGTTTACGACACTACTTCTGAGGAGTTAGCCCAGTACCAGGCTACTGAGTTTGCAGGCAAGTATTCACTCACATGAACCATCCTGTCCTTTCCACACTGGATATCGATACTTTCCGTTGTCTATCCTGCTGGCCATAAGATTCGTTGCTTGAGTTCCGATCCTATCACATGTTATCCTGTAACCCTGATATTGCCTCACCTCCACACCTATAACCCTGTTGCTTGTTGCCTGTGTCTTACTAGCATGCTTAGGGTTGTTTATGCTCGAGTCTGATGTCCGTTATTTCTGTTACCATATATATTATGTTCTGGGGGCTCGATGTTTAAACAACAACCTGTTAATGTATGAGGTAAT
Source organism: Alopecurus myosuroides (assembly GCA_028641055.1). Lineage (NCBI taxonomy): Eukaryota > Viridiplantae > Streptophyta > Magnoliopsida > Poales > Poaceae > Alopecurus > Alopecurus myosuroides. The sequence goes on along the minus strand of CM054060.1, from coordinate 242,927,867 downwards.
GCTAATTTGATGATAAGGCACCGGCAGGAGGCCGGGTATGGTTTTGAGGCCTGCTAGTGTCGAACTCGGGAAAAGTTCTTGTCCTCTAGATCCATGATGAGCGCGCTAACCGCATGTGGGAAGCGTGTATGGGCGCCCCCCTCAACTTTGATTCGATTCGCATCTCGTCCAAATCGCCTCATTTAGTTCGGGTTTTCCATTTGCCGCATGCATATGCAGGTGCGAACCCGAGGCCAGGGTGGTAACTTTTGTAGTCGGCATTTAGGGAGACACGTTCTTAGAGTGCTATGAGGGTCCCCTTTTCTTCGTGGGGCTTGATTAGCCGTGCGCTCAATTGCACGGGGTTCTTTGGGCTTGATGCGAAGAAGAGTTGGGTTGTGTTGAGTGTCTCGCTTGGTGGGTTTGATCCCCGTCTGGCGGGATATTCGTACGTGTACTGCCAAATTGGTGCATCCCTGCAGGGTTAAATCTTCTCGAGAAGCCGTGTTGTCCGCGGTTATGGATGACTTGGTGATAGGGCTGGCTAACAAGGATTAGACAACTTACACCTAACTAATATTAACTTTGACTAGTAATAGGCTTATTGACACAATAACTTGAACCTTCACTAATCCAACTGTGTGAGTTATCCTCGGATTGCTTCTTTGGATAAGGGGCGAGATCCAGGATGGGTTTGTTTGAGGTTAGTGGTAGCTGGTTCCGATACGCTATCTTATCCCCTTCTTTTAGCCGGATGTTGTAGCGTGTCTCTGTAGTTGGTTAGGTAGCCCGCTGCCGCACTTTTATATCACCTATCTCCCGTTGAACCCAAAGCATCTGTACTTGGTGTTGCCGGGTACACTTTGGTATCTTGTGCGTCTTGCTTGCCAGTACTCGTCTGTACTGACCCCTTTGGGGCTGCGTGTTCTGCAGACTACGTTTCTGAGGATCCCCATGGTGGCTACTACGTGGAGTATGACGAGGCTGCCGACGACTAGATAGCGGACCCGGGCAGGATCCGAGACATCGTGGATGGGTTCCGTCTTTTCGTTTCCGGCCTCTTAGGCCTATTTGGATCTTGTCTGTACTCAGACACTTTGGATGCTTCCGCTGTGATGTAATGATGACTTGTTGGGACATGTGTCCTCTGGATGATTGTATTTGCTATCTCTGCTCTAGTGAGAGCTAGTTGCCACTTATTTCTATTTCTTTGTGTCTTAGAGATTTGTTGTGATATCACTTGTTCAAATGTCGTTGACGTACCATGTGTGTATGTTATTAAGTACGTCAATGGAAGTAGTCGGATTTCTATGGGATGGTTTACGCAGACGATGAATAGTAGAGGTTGGTTGTCACACGTTTACGTGTTGGCCTACTCATATTGAGATGCGGGTGCCGGTAAGCCCCGTAAGCCCATTTATCTACTGTTTAGCGGGCTGTGAGTATCCTCTAGAAGTCCGGGTGCGACAAATGGTATCAGAGCCTGTCTGCCTGTAGGATCCCTTTTACTGGTCGCAGTTGAGTCTAGAAACTATTTTGTAGCTATATAGGAAAAATGAAACGTGAGAGTAGGAATTCTGTTCTTTTATTTCTTTCCCCACCCACCCTCCCTTTTCTGGTAAGGAAGTGCAACGTTGTTTTCTCTTCTCATCTAAACTTTCAAGTTAGGATTTCACGTATCCTGGTTTCTATAGGATAGTTATATCTACTAGACCATAGGAATGGAGGTGGTTGTGACATGATTTATCATGTTGCCTACTCACGATTGAGAACGGAGGCGTGTAAGCCCCGGAAGCAGATCCTCTATTCCTTAAGCAGTAGATATTGATCCTTTAGAAGCCCGGATGGGTCTTCCGTAGTACCTCAGGAGTGTTTGGTCTCGTGTTTCCCGAATGTTGCTTCGATATCCTGTTCTTCTCAACATCCTTTTCGTCCGTTGAAACCTTGTTGTTGCTTGCCACTTCAGTTCTTCTACCGGCGTCTAATCAAAGCTTCCCCAATCATCTGCAGATGGATCTCAGGTTCTACCCGCAGGTGGTTCGTATGACTCGTTGCGAGAGCACTGCCGGTTATCCGGAGATGCTGAGGGACATGGGCACTTTCCTGGGGTTCCGTTGGGCACCAGATTACCAGGTCTACGAGCAGCAGCGAGAGTTTCACCAGACCTACTACCAGGCTATCGTCTACATTCTGTCAGATGATGGCATGAGCGTAGTACACCGCTACGAGGCAGTAGGTTCAACAGTGGATATGGCTGTGCAGCAGGCAGCTTATGTGAGTCTCACCGTCCTTCGTGCTGACTACTGGGGATTTGACGATTATATCTATCGCCACATCCCCCGTGGTTACATCACTTCGGAGGGAGCTCACTTCACTCTCTACGACAACTTGGATGTTTATGAGCATGATAACTCTAGGCTGCACACCACCGCTCAGTTTGTGAGGCACAGTGACGCAGTTGCCAACACACTATCTCAGGAGTTGGCTTCAGTCAGAGAGCAGCTCTACCTTGCTTTGACTCGTCTGGCGACGTACACCACAGACTTTGTTGGAGACGAGCGCTTTGCACGTTTCGATCAGCCAGTTGGGCGTCGTCTGCCAGATGCTGGAGGTTACGAGCCGATCAGAGGTCCACTCCTTAACCTTGGTGCTGGTTACACTGGGATTCCACGCTTTGGAGCACAGGGAGTCGACGCTATGTACTTCACCACACCTAGAGTCGCTCTCAGACCACGTCAGATCTACGTGGATCGTCGTCCACATACTTTCGTGGGCGTGCTCCTCACCGTACCTCTCGCCGTACTCCTAGCCGCCGTCCTGCGTGATGAGCATGGGAGTACCGATGTAGCCATTCTTAGCTATGTTTAGTTATCCTTTGGCATTCGAACCATTTATGGTGTGTTGGATATTCTGATGTATTTGAACATGTGATGATGTACCTGTTAGTTATCTACTCATGCGTCGGAATAATCTCTCTTTCGGTTTCCAAGTCTATCCTTGTCTATTGTTGTGCTAAAATGAATTTCCATTCAGGATGCCGCCAACAAGGAACAACGCGCCTGAGCCACCGCCAATCGCGGAGCTGTTGACTCAGATGACCCAAGTCATGACGCAGATGGCCCAGTTTCAGACTAATCAGCACATCAACCAGACAGCTCCACGAGTCAGCATCAAGGAGTTTCTCAGTCTCTGCCCAAGAGCTTTCGTGGCCACACGCGAGCCTCTGGACGCTGTTGACTGGATCCGTGAGATAGCTAAGGCTCTGGAGATTGCTGACGTAGCTGAAGAAGAAAGGTCAAGTATGCCTCCTATCTGCTGAAGGGTCAGGCAACTACTTGGTGGGAGAACTTCCAGGCCATGAGAACTGGGATACCAGTCACGTGGGGTTGTTTCAAGGAAGCCTTCCTGAAGCACCACATTCCAGATGGTCTCATGGAAAGGATGCGTGAAGAATTTTGCTCACTCAAGCAGGGCAAGTTGGACGTCATCGGGTATCAGAGTGAGTTCAATCGCCTCGCTCGTTACGCTGGTGATGAGGTGTCCACTGAGGCTAAGAAGATGGCAAGGTTCCGCAGAGGTTTTAACCCGGAACTCAAGTATGCCCTCACCAATATCAAGGCCAACAGCTTCGAGGACCTCGTTAACACCGCGCTCAATGAAGAAAATGGGCGCAAGGCATTCGAGGAGTCTCGCAAGCACTCGCGTGAGGGTGGTTCCTCCTCCAACATGACCACCCCTCCGCAGAAGCGCCGCATCTGGGTACCAAATGGTGCTGTCACTCGGGCTCCATACGCCCAAACTTCTCCAGGCTTCGCTCCCCGCCCACCCAACCCTACTCAGATGCATGATCAAAGGGCTTCGATGGGGCAGCCAAGGCCAGGGCCTCCTCGTGTCGTCACTTGCTACAAGTGCAAGCAGACGGGGCACTACGCCGACAAGTGCACGCAGAGGCAGCTACCTCCACCACCACCTCGTCCTAACACAAACCAGGCAATGGTGCGCGCTCCCCCGCCTAAGGCCTTCAACTCCAACAACAGGCCTGTCGAGAGGACCGCAAGGGTGAATCATGTCAAGATCGACAAAGCTAAGGAAGCTCCTGACGTCGTTCTCGGTATATTACCCGTAAACTCTTTTCCAGCTAAAGTGTTGTTTGATACCGGAGCATCACATTCTTTTGTGTCAAAGATTTTTGCCACAACAAACAACCTAATTGTGGTTCCACTAAGCAATCAAATCACTGTTCACTCCCCGGGATCTCAAATGTTGACTTCCAAGATAAGTAAGGACAATCAAATCCAAATTGGAGGCCACATATTCCTTGCTTCCCTCATGTTGCTGGGAAGTTCTGACATTGATGTCATTCTTGGTATGGATTGGCTGAAGACCAATAAAGCAAGGATTGACTGTGCTCAAAAGTCAATAACTCTGTCCCACCCTTCTGGCCAGATAATCTATTCTCCACATGAATCAAGTTCCTTTCAGCTGTGCAACCTTGATGCAAAACCTCTACCTTCACTTGAAAATGTTCCGGTGGTTTGCGAGTTCCCTGACGTCTTTCCAGAGGAGTTGCCAGGAATGCCTCCGGACAGAGTTGTTGAGTTCGTGATCGAACTTGAACCAGGTACTGCTCCAATCTCTAAGCATCCCTACAAGATAGGAACTCCCGAGCTGAAGTTGTTGAAGGGAAAAATTGATATGTACATGGAAAAAGGTTACATTCAACCTAGTTCCTCGGCTTGGGGTTGCCCAACTCTGTTCGTTGCGAAGAAGGATCAAACAAAGAGACTCGTTGTCGACTATCGTCCTCTTAACGAGAAGACCATCAAAAACAAATATCCAATTCCTCGTATCGATGATCTTTTTGATCAACTTGCTGGAGCCTCAATATTCTCCAAGTTGGACTTGAGAATGGGTTACCATCAAATAAAGATCAGAAAAAGGATATTCCAAAGACAGCCTTCACCACTCGCTACGGTCTATATGAATTCACCGTCATGTCCTTTGATCTCACCAATGCACCGGCGACCTTCTCTCGACTCATGAATTCTGTCTTCCATGAATACCTCGACAAATTCGTTGTGGTATATCTTGATGACATTCTTGTCTGCTCAAAATCCGAGGAAGAGAATGAAGAACATCTTCGTCTCACTCTCATGAAGCTTCGCGAGCATCGTCTCTATGCCAAATTCTCCAAATGTGAGTTCTGGATTTCAGAAGTTGCTTACCTTGGTCATGTCATCTCTGCCAAGGGCATAGCCATTGATCCAGAAAAGGTTAAAGCAATTGTTGATTGGAAACCTCCAAAGACGGTGAAGCAAGTAAGAAGTTTTCTTGGCTTGGCTAGCTATTGCCGTCGTTTCGTCCAAAACTTCTCCAAGATTGCCAAACCTCTCACTGGCCTCACAAAGAAGGACAAGAAGTTCGTCTGGTCTCCACAATGTGATGAGAGCTTCAATCTCCTGAAGACTAAACTCACTTCTACACCAGTTCTGGTTGGCCCAGATCCTTCCAAACCTTTCCAAATATTCTGTGATGCTTCTCTCCAAGGTCTAGGTGCAGTTCTTATGCAAGAACGTCAAGTTGTGGCTTATGCTTCACGTCAGTTGAACACACACGAGCTCAATTATCCCACTCATGACCTTGAACTTGCAGCAGTTGTGTTTGCCCTGAAGAAATGGAGACAATACTTGTTGGGTAATCGCACTGAAATCTTTTCCGATCATAAAAGTCTGAAGTACATCTTCACTCAACCAGATCTAAACCTCAGACAAAGGAGATGGATTGAAAAGATCAAAGACTTTGATCTTACCATTTCTTACACTCCAGGCAAGGCTAATGTTATGGCCGATGCTCTCAGTCGCAAGTCGTATTGCAATAATCTCATGATCATGGAAAGCCAACCTCCACTTCATGAAGAATTCCAGAAGCTCAACCTTGGTCTTGTTCCTCAAGGCTATCTTGCAAACTTGACAGCCAGTCCAACTCTCGAGGACAAGATTCGTTCTGAACAACTTCGTGATGCTGAAATCAAGAAGATTGTAGAGCACATCAAAGAAGGCAAGGAGAAATTTAAGTTCTTCTCAATTGATGACAAGGGAACTGTGTTCTTCGAAGGACGCATTGCAATTCCTCAAATTCAAAGTCTCAAAGATGTCATTCTCAAGGAGGCTCATGAAACTCCTCTCTCCATACACCCTGGAAGTACAAAGATGTACCAGGATCTCAAGACACTGTATTGGTGGCCTAGCATGAAACGTGAAATTGCTCAATACGTTTCTGAATGCGACGTTTGTCAACGTGTTAAGGCAGTTCATCAGAAAACAGCCGGTCTTCTCCAACCTCCGAAAATCCCTGAGTGGAAGTGGGACATGATCGAAATGAACTTCGTCACTGGTTTTCCAAAGTCCAAGAGGGGCAACGATGCAATCTTCGTTGTCATTGATCGACTCACTAAAGTAGCTCACTTCTTTCCTGTCAAAGAAACAATCTCAGCTAGTCAGTTAGCAGAGCTCTACACAGCAAAGATTGTTCCTCTTCATGGTGTTCCATTGGAAATAAGCTCAGACCGTGGAAGCATCTTCACTTCTCATTTCTGGAAAAGCTTTCAAGAAGCCTTGGGCACCAAACTTCTGTTCAGCACAGCCTACCATCCTCAGTCTCAAGGGCAAGTCGAAAGAGTCAATCAGATTCTCGAGGATATGCTCAGAGCATGTGGTATCTCTTTTGGCATGAAATGGGAGGAATGTCTTCCATATGCTGAATTCTCCTACAACAACAGCTTCCAGGCAAGCCTAGGCATGGCACCATTTGAGGCTCTCTATGGCCGCAGATGCAGGAGTCCAATCAATTGGTCTGGAGCTGGTGAACGTTCACACTTAGGCCCTGACATTGTTAAGGAAGCCGAAGAGAAAGTTTGCATCATTCGTGACAATCTCAAGATTGCTCAGTCTCGTCAGAAAAGCTACTATGACAGCAAGCACAGGGACATGGTCTATGCACCTGGTGACAAGGCATATCTCCGTGTAACTCCCCTCACAGACACTCATCGTTTTGGTGTCAAAGGAAAGCTTGCACCAAGATATATTGGTCCTTTCAACATTCTCTCAAGGCGTGCAGAAAATGCCTATCGTCTTGAACTTCCAGAAAAGCTATCCAAGGTGCACGATGTGTTTCACGTGTCACAGCTCAAGAGGTGCTTCAAAGATCCAGGTCGTGCAGTTGATCATGATTCCATTGATCTGCAAGAAGACCTCTCTTATGAAGAGCATCCTGTTCGCATTCTCGATGAGACCGAACGTAAAACTCGCAACAAGAGCACCAAGTTCTTAAAAGTGCAGTGGTCTCATCATTCCGACAAAGAGGCAACGTGGGAGACCGAAGAGGATCTTCGCAAGAAGTATCCGGACCTTTTCTCTTCTCAGTAGGAATCTCGGGGCGCGATTCCTTCAAGGGGGGAGTTTTGTAACATCCCAAGTATGAAAAACAACCCTAGATGTTTGATTTTTGTTAAATTATGTTTTTCATCATGTCATCATAAGCATTGCATTTGTTTTCCCTTGTTTTCCATTTGAATTTCAAACCAAATTTCAAAATCCTTGTTCATACTTGTTCTGTTACAATTTTCAAATGAAATATTCAAATCAAAACATCAAATTGTTTCCAATAAACTTGAAAGTTCAAACTATTTAAATTTCTTCTTTTCAATAATTCAATTAATACCAAAATTGCTCAAATTCATTTGAATTTACAAACAGCAACCAAATTTAAACTTTTTGAAAAACAAACAATTGCACAGATGGGCTTTGGTAATAAATAACCTATAAAATTTATCACCAAATGTTAAAACCCCAAAAACAACCTTCTTTTTCTCTCCTTTCTTCCCTTTTCTTTTTCTGCAAAAAAAAAACAGAAGCAGAAAACTGAAAAAAAAGAGGGGAGAGGGCAGGCCAGCCAAGTGGGCTGAGCCCACCAGCCCCAGGCCCAGCCCATCTCTCTCCCCATCCCCTACCTCTGTACGGCAGCTCATCGAGCATGCCCACGTCGACAGGTAGGAGATGGGACGGCCATCAGAGCGCCTCCCCCTCCTTATAACCTAGCCCGAGAGCTCCTCCTCCCTCCCTAGACCTCCTCCTCCTTTCTCTCTCTCGCTGCCGCCGTTTTCCCCTCCTCCCACCTCTGCTTCTCTCTCTGCATCTCCACCGCACACCACCGCACCCAACTTCCGGCGATCGCCGCCGCCATGGTCACCTCCCGGTCTGGTTAGCCGCGGGAATCGTTTCCCCACTACTTCCTCTTCCTCCTCGACACCGCAGCAAGGACGGGGAGCGCCAGGATCGCCGCCGCCATCTCCATCTGTCGCCGTCGTCGACTGTCACCTCACCGAGCACGACCACCTCCTTCTACCCCCTCCCGGTGAGCCCTCGCCTTCCTCCCCTGCTTCCCCTCTGCACCCGCGAGCTGCACGCACACCGTACACCTCCCGCACACATCCACGGGCAGAAGCAGCCACCGCAGCGCCGCTCGTCGCCGACATTTCCCCGCGCTGTCAGGTTTCAGTTAACTGAAACTTTCAGTTTCAGTTAACTGTCGAAACGGAACCTCAAAACCACGCGCACCTCCTCTCTGTCACCAAACGAATCCACACCGTAGTGGCTAGATCGCATGGCGCACAGCGCAGCGTCGCGGGTTCGATCCCCGCAGCGCGGATTAAAACCAAATTTTTTGCTCCTTTGCCACGCGTGCTAGATGGTCCCACCTGCCATCGACCGCGGATGCCACGCAGGCACACACACGCGCGCCACGCAGCGCCAGCTGGGCGCTGGCCCACAGGCCAGTGACCCAGGGGTTGACCTGCTGCGTAGAAAAGGTTTCCAGGGGCCGTTCTGTAATTCCTTTTTCGCACCTAAGCCCCTGGAACAGTTTTAAAACTTTTAAAAATTGCAGAATAGCCCCCAAATTTCAAATGCAAATAACTTTTGCATTTCAAATCCAAACTTAATAAATAAAATATGTTTTCCATACCAAATTCAATTATCTACATGTTTAAATCATTTGTTTACTGTTTTGAACATTTCAAATGTTTCCAAAAATTCAAATTCAAACTACTATTTCAAATTTGGTCAAATTCATAACTAATTCAAATTTAATTCAAATGGCACATATAAAATATGTTTTCCATGCAAAATTGAAAAATCTCCCCAAATATAAATTTTGTTTCTTATTTTGAATAAATAAAATTGGTTAAATAATTTAAACCTTTTTTAAATCATTTAAAATTGCTAAATTCATAACTTGGTCAAATTAATTTCTTTTTGAACATATAAAATATGTTTTCAAACCAGAAAAGTATAAACTCTCCAAATATGAATTTTATTCAATGTTTTGAACAAACAAAAATTCAAATAAATTCATACTTGAATTAAATTCATTTAAATCTTGTTCAAACTTGTTTAATTCATAATTAATTCATTTTAAATCCTTTTTCAACAAATGAAATATGTATTCCATCTAAAATTTTGTGTTCTTTCCAAATATGAATTTTGTTATCTATTTTGAACAACTAAAATTGGTGAAAACAACAAATGCTTGTGTAACTCACTTAAGAAGCCAAATTTCATAACTTTATAAATAAAATTCCAAACTTGGTAAACAACATATCAAATTGAAGCTATTGTTGTTTTCTTATTGTTTTCTTCATCCATGCATCATTCTAATCAACTTTCACATGATGGTTAGTTGTAGATCATTTAATTCAACCTTAATTCATGGGTTTTTCCATATGCAACCTAAATTGCATATGGGCCCATTTAATTATGTTACCATGTCAACTAGCTTACCTTTGATGCATCAATTAAATTGTCATGCATCATCCCATGATTGTGCATTATGCCATGTTATTGATTGTTTGTCTCTCTGCGTTGTTTGTTTGCTTCTTCTCGAATAGACGACGACGTTGAGACAGACGAGGTTTACGACACTACTTCTGAGGAGTTAGCCCAGTACCAGGCTACTGAGTTTGCAGGCAAGTATTCACTCACATGAACCATCGTGTCCTTTCCACACTGGATATCGATACTTTCTGTTGTCTATCCTGCTGGCCATAAGATCCGTTGCTTGAGTTCCGATCCTATCACATGGTATCCTGTAACCCTGATATTGCCTCACCTCCACACCTATAACCCTGTTCCTTGTTGCCTGTGTCTTACTAGCATGCTTAGGGTTGTTTATGCTCGAGTCTAATGTCCGTTATTTCTGTTACCATATATATTATGTTATGGGGGCTCGATGTTTAAACAACAACCTGTTAATGTATGAGGTAATGCTAATTTGATGATAAGGCACCGGCAGGAGGCCGGGTATGGTTTTGAGGCCTGCTAGTGTCGAACTCAGGAAAAGTTCTTGTCCTCTAGATCCATGATGAGCGCGCTAACCGCATGTGGGAAGCGTGTATGGGCGCCCCCCTCAACTTTGATTCGATTCGCATCTCGTCCAAATCGCCTCATTTAGTTCGGGTTTTCCATTTGCCGCATGCATATGCAGGTGCGAACCCGAGGCCAGGGTGGTAACTTTTGTAGTCGGCATTTAGGGAGACACGTTCTTAGAGTGCTATGAGGGTCCCCTTTTCTTCGTGGGGCTTGATTAGCCGTGCGCTCAATTGCACGGGGTTCTTTGGGCTTGATGCGAAGAAGAGTTGGGTTGTGTTGAGTGTCTCGCTTGGTGGGTTTGATCCCCGTCTGGCGGGATATTCTTACGTGTACGGCCAAATTGGTGCATCCCTGCAGGGTTAAATCTTCTCGAGAAGCCGTGTTGTCCGCGGTTATGGATGACTTGGTGATAGGGCTGGCTAACAAGGATTAGACAACTTACACCTAACTAATACTAACTTTGACTAGTAATAGGCTTATTGACACAACAACTTGAACTTTCACTAATCCAACTGTGTGAGTTATCCTCGGATTGCTTCTTTGGATAAGGGGCGAGATCCAGGATGGGTTTGTTTGAGGTTAGTGGTAGTTGGTTCCGATACGCTATCTTATCCCCTTCTTTTAGCCGGATGTTGTAGCGTGTCTCTGTAGTTGGTTAGGCAGCCCGCTGCCGCACTTTTATATCACCTATCTCCCGTTGAACCCAAAGCATCTGTACTTGGTGTTGCCGGGTACACTTTGGTATCTTGTGCGTCTTGCTTGCCAGTACTCGTCTGTACTGACCCCTTTGGGGCTGCGTGTTCTACAGACTACGTTTCCGAGGATCCCCATGGTGGTTACTACGTGGAGTATGACGAGGCTGCTGACGAGTAGATAGCGGACCCGGGAAGGATCCGAGACATCGTGGATGGGCTCCGTCTTTTCGTTTCCGGCCTCTTAGGCCTATTTGGATCTTGTCTGTACTCAGACACTTTGGATGCTTCCGCTGTGATGTAATGATGACTTGTTGGGACATGTGTCCTCTGGATGATTGTATTTGCTATCTCTGCTCTAGTGAGAGCTAGTTGCCACTTATTTCTATTTCTTTGTGTCTTAGAGATTTGTTGTGATATCACTTGTTCAAATGCCGTTGACGTACCATGTGTGTATGTTATGAAGTACGTCAATGGAAGTAGTCGGATTTCTATGGGATGGTTTACGCAGACGATGAATAGTAGAGGTTGGTTGTGACACGTTTACGTGTTGGCCTACTCATAGTGAGATGCGGGTGCCGGTAAGCCCCGTAAGCCCATTTATCTACTGTTTAGCGGGCTGTGAGTATCCTCTAGAAGTCCGGGTGCGACACCACTAAAACAAAGGTTTTGGAGGTTCAACGGAGAGATATTTGGAAAGATCAACTTCCAGGTTCTCCTGGACGTCCTAGATACAGATATCGGGCTCATGACAAGCCTTCTATAGGTCGTCAAGTGAAAGATGAACTCCGGTTTGGAAGAATGGAAATGGGAAACTTGTTAGAATGAGCCACACCAGAATTCTCACAGAGAGTGGTTGTTCTTATGGATTCGAAGAGATATGACATTAGGCCTTCCAGCTAATTGTGTCAACCACAACATCAACCATGCCGAATTTTCAAATGGACCTAACTCAATACCTTTGAAGAAACACCTACCATCGTTACTGCTTGAGATTCAGCTCTGGTTAGTGGGAAGATAACTCAGACTCGGTATGTTTGAGCGAAGAGATTGCACCTATTACCAACGGGAAACATATGCTGGATTCTCAAGATACGGACTACGATGCCACGCTCAAGAAGATGAGCGAGATTGCAGAACTCATGTATTAGCAACTTGCAAAAGACGGTTGCACCTGCATGGTTTACTTGCAACGAAATCATCGGAGTCATTGTTGGGAAGATGGTAACAAAGACATCGAAGTTCTTAAACTTCTTCTCTTTCACGAACGATCAGTCAGTGGCTTAGTGTGGATGCAAACTTCTTCAAGGAATGGAGGTAACAACCAACCATCTCAAGAATATTCCACACATACATGACCGACATGGGATTACTCCCGAGGGAACAAGGAAACTTTACTCGGATCCATGGCGACAACTTTCACCGTATGCACATGAACCAGAGGAAGTCACTTCAAACATCCAGAACACAACTTCATGATGACACAAAGATGGTTCTCAAAAGTTTCCAACTTTAATGCCAATTGTTCAACATGGACCTCTTGCAACTTGGACGGTTAGAAATGTCATCGATGGGCTCGACAGCAGACTTATCAAGTTACTTCAAGAAGAGGGGTTCATATGGTACATGGACAAGGCAAAATATTGGTCAGACCAGAGGACATGAAGGTGTACTCGGGGCAAAACACCATGAGTGAAATCACCATCAAGATAGTCCTTGAATCTGAGCTTGATTTGATGATAGACCAAATCAAATCAAGGGTAGGATGATAGCATGTCCACAAAGGAGGTACTATCCTGCTTCAACACGAGGAAACCTAGATATCCCTTATCAAAGGAACAAGTTGGGAAGAGTTCGTGTTTTTCAACTCTCCAAGTTGTTGTTTAAACTCAACCAACTAGTCCAGGGTATCCAGAAAGTTTTCTTGGAGAAAGGAGGGGTTCAAAGTACCCCTTGTTTAGACATCACTGTCAGGTAACAACCTGGTGATACTTCTAGAAAGACAACCAAAATATCACAACCTACCGGTATGTCTCAGAGTTCGGATGAAGTCTTGCCCTTTCAAAGAAACTGATATGATCTTGAGCGCTTTGGCATGAACCTAACTCTTTGACCGAGAAAGTGCACCAGAATGAACGGATTTGGTAACACGGTCAACTTCAAGTAGAGACCGGGTGACCAATAGTGCTAAGAAGGATACAGGTGTTTCTTAGCTTTTCAAAGCAACAAAAATTGCTAAGCATAACTGATACACACCTCAATACACACCCAACCTTCTCGGGCATTTCAGACTTGGAGGAAGGGTGAGTGAAGACGTGTAAGAGCATCACTTCATCAATAAGGCCATGAAACTCAACACGACCTCTTGATACCAAATAGTGTGATACTCGAAGGTGGAACAGAACAGAAGGTAATGAAACTTCTGTACTCTGTGGACTACAAAACTTTGACTGGTCCTAGAGATGAACGAGCTATTGGAGTTTGTTTCTCCTTACATTCCAAGGAGGAATGTTTTAACGGAACAAAAGAGCAGATGCATTAGAAGAATCCAACACACACATGCCACTTGGTTTCAAAACAACAGATGGAGATTTGAGAGCAACTGGAGAGTAGGGACATGCTCCGGGGAATCCAGAGATCATGGGGAATGCACAGGGTGATACTCGTTTGTAAAACCCATGCTAAAAGATTGATATAGCTGAATTAAGAACGAAGATGTGGATTTCGTGATGACCACTCTTGTTGTGCTCCCTTTTTTGTTACAAGAAAAAACCTACGGATATTGGAGTTGAAACTACCTAGCCATCCTGAGTAGAAGATATTCATCAGGATCCAAAGAAACAGAACTTGGGTTAAAGGTCAGCATCGTGTACTGGTAGCGTGATCATCGGATAGCTGAGAAACCACACAATTCAACCCACCGCAATTCAGCACATTCCGGGACCTTCGGTTCAAGTCCAAGGTTATAAACTTAGAGAAAGGAGTAACTACTATCTTAGTGCCTTCGAGGACACTGCGAATAGCAATCACGAGGTATATTTAAGAAGACAACGTAACTCCAGAAGAATTTGAGCAGAGGATAAAGGATACATTCGAGATGAAAAGGAAATCTCGAGGTTCAGGATTTTGAAACTTTAGAACATGTAAGAATGTAGAATCCACACAAATGTGAGAGATTATAATGGAAAGGAAATCTCCCGGTTTAAGAGATAACGGAGTAAGAAACACACACGACTCTAGAACTTTAACACTAGGTCAACTTGGGTAAAAGACGTCCTTGCCAAAGAAGGCACCTAAGTTTTGAATGACTAGAAGAGATAGCAAAACCTTTTCAAATCAAAACAGGTAAGATGACCCAGGGTTAGAGCGATACCAGATAAGGAGTATAAAGAATCCTAAGAAGTTTTTTTCACAAACCATTTGAAGTTTCAAAATAGTTTTCACAATCACTATACTCGACATCGACCAAGCAGTAAGGTTTTCCTACAGGCAGTCCTGCTCTGATACCACTCTTGTCAGACCCCGGACCCAGAGATATACAAACTGTCATGTGCTCCTAGCAATGGACTCACAAGGGCTTCAGGGTTACCATCCCCGGCCGCAACAAACAACGGCAGGCAGACCGGATTCATCGGCACGTAGTCCGGATCCCCGGTCTACTACTCCTTGTGTCCATGCTAGTCATAACAAGATATGTATACCCAAGCATCCACGAGTCAGATGAAACTGAAGGAACGGGACCAAAGTTATACAGAGCTGCTATGTGTCCAGAAAGTGCAACAACAATCGAGGGTTACTGGGGTTACCTCACCCCAGGCCGAATCACATCGGCAGGCGGGCTCGGACATGGATCATCGGCTCTACAACCCCTCGACTGCGACAACTATGCAGGCATAGCCAAAACTGTATAACAATGAGCTCGAAACCAACAACCGATCAAAGCAACACTCTAGACGTTGAAGTTGTATTAAACAGGTGTTACTAGAGTATAGCTTACAAGAAGAGGTCACACGACCCAACATTACATCAGACAACGGAAGGCAAATTATGTTGCTAACCAACAAGAACCAAAAAGTCCTAAGAGGCCACAACATAAGGCGACGTCCCAGCCCATAGATTCCAGGCTGCTACCTGGGAACCCCAAACTACTCGTCGATGTCCACATCGAAACACCACCGAACTGAGGAACTCCACCTGAACAAAATTGAAGCAAACATGAGTACGGGAGGTGCTCAACAAGACTTATTTAACCTATTATATATCTGCTTCTTTTAGAAAGAGTTATGAAGGTTATTTTGCGTAAAGCCATCTTTGTTTTCCAAGTTGAGGAAGGAAAAGCCATTTTGAAAACAGATGAGAAAAGTACTCAACTACTGATATCATCATCTTTTCATTCCACCGAACAATTTCAGCACCTCGTGCTCCAAATATCACCTCCTCCAGTTGTTCCGGTAACTCATGCTAACCCCTCTCGGCATCTCCGAGGAGGCATCCTTCATTCGTTATCAGCAAGTTTTAATCATTCTGTTTAAGTTGTCTACGATCACAGAATCCGTCACCAAGTCGTCCTTAACCGCGGACACGGCTTTTCGAAAAGATTTAACCCTGCAGGGGTGTACAACTTTAACCACACGTACCAACCAACTCTTAATGCCAGATCATTAGCACTATTCCGGGAAGTGCCGGCAGATGGAGGTTGACCACGACCTTTCCCTTGCTTCGCCTATTCCATGAGTCGCTCCGAGTAGAGATGGACCGCCAATAGGGAGTGGCCATCTCCTGCCGGGTCTCTATCGTTGTGCGCGATGCTCGACGGTTACCTACCCGCAGAGCGCCGATACATCCCCACATCCTAGTTTTGAAAGTGTTTTGATATCCCCGCAAATCCAAATGGAAATCCCGAACTAGGCAACTCATGGAACAAACTAGGCAAGTTGAGACCGAGGGGAATCCAATCCCCGTGTGGATGCACGCTCAGTCTTCGCTCGAAGACGAGAACTAGCTCCTAGGGGCATGAACGAGACAACCACCATAGACCCTCTGTGGTCTCGTCATCCACACCTTTAGATAATGTTAATCAAATTCTCTTAACTTTCCACAACATATTATCATACTAGATTCATTCGCGGCTCTGATTCATCAACCGGATGGAGCAGAGATCAACAGACATGTATGACTAAGCATGGCATATTTGAGGCTCTGGCGATACACACAAACAACTCCTATGTCTGCTAGGAGCATTGAATCATGATATCTGGGTTATGCAAATAAATAGGATAACTCTATCTATTGACTCAAGATACATTGGAATCGAATGCATTTGTACGAGAACTAAAAGTCTTTCGAAATCATATATGGGCAGATAAGAGGTTATGCTTGCCTTGCTTCAGGAAAACCAGAGAAAGTCTTCAGGAGTAAGTGCTTGACTTGTCGGTTAGGATCAAGTATTCTCCATTGGAGTTGTTGGCCTTCTCTTCTGAGTCACATTCTACCGGGGGGGGGGGGGAACAAACACCGAAACAAGAAAAACAACAATCAACACATGGCATTGATGCAATGCGCAATATGTGTGCATGAGCAATTTAATGCACTGAAATAAATCCCTAAACATGTTTGTTGGGTTGCTAGGGTTCATAAAGTGTTTTAAAATCAAATTTGAAGTGCTCACTTTAAGTGGTTTTTATGCAAGTTTCATTTAAATTCAAATTAAAACTTGGTTCAAATTTTTCATGCATGCTATGCCATGAACACGACACCACAACCCTTTGTTAGCAAAACAGGGATGTTACAGTTAGCAACGGTGATAACCCCGGAGAACGCGGCGGCCCGGGCCAGAGAGTTGGATGTGGCCCGCCGAGCATTGGAACAACAGAGGAGAGATGTAGAAGCCGAGAAACTACGGATGACCGTGCGTCAACGTCAGTTGGATGAGTTAGAGGATCGTATACATGCACAAATGACTAGAGCATATAATCATAGGCATCAGACGAGACTGCCTGCGACAGGCGGAGCCCTACAACCAGCCACGTTATTCTTACGCCTCAAGACCAGCAAATCCCGATCGTGAATCAAGGAACTGGGTACGCAGGAGCAGCTCTCGGGGGACAACCGATTAACATGCCAGTCGGGTCACCTACGCTACCCGCTGGGGCGGCCGGGGGCAATGTTGTGCAACCATCACCATCACGATTTCACACCCCGTCGGGTCACTTCAATAACCCTATGGACAACATGTACGCTGCAACTTTAGCGCTCGACCGTATTCCACTGGGAGAGTCGCCTCAAGCAATAGAAACCCGGCGGGCTATAGAGATGTTACGCACCGCGGTGGCTCAGCAAGCAAATTACCCGGAAAACAAGAGCGACATGCACGGGACGCTGTATATCAGTCGGCAGGAAGGTAATACGAGTAACATTCAGTCGAATTCAGCACGACGGAGGGCAGAGCAGCAACAAATGCCGCCTCCTCCACTTAGACCAGCAACTCCTGCGGTCTCAGCGTCACAGGCTATCGTGGATAGTTCTCGGGCAAGGCGTCCGGCCGGGTCTGTAGCGCGAGGTCCAGGAGTTGGCGCGCCTCCCGCCGTAGCAGCCGAGGCTTCACACGTTTCAAGAATAAGGCCGGTGTCGACAAACTTAGCCGGACCCAAATGCTTATCAGACGCTATCAGGGCCGAGCCTTACCCAGACAAGTTCAAAGAGCCTGGTAAAGTTGTCAACTATGAGCCGACCATGGATCCTGAGACCTGGTTAAGCAGCTATGAGATGGCCATGTCTATTCGCAACGCTTCAGAAAAGCTCCAAGCCAAATTTATGTATCTCATGATGTCTGAAGGAGCAGCTAAACTATGGTTCAATAACCTGCCTGAGAGGTCTATCAATTCGTGGAGTGAGCTTAAGTCGGCTTTCGTCAAGCATTTTCATGGAACTTGCAGGAAATTATACATGATTGACGACTTGGATCGGTGTGTGCAGAGAAAGGGAGAGTCGGCACTCAGCTGGGTGCACCGAGTCATGGAGATACTCCACTCTTCCACCGATATCCAGCCAAAGGATGCGATACAAGCTATGGCGAAAACATGCAGATATATGCCCTTGGTGCAAAAATTGGTACGCATGAAATCCAGCAGGCATATTTCAGAAATTACTATGGGGGAGTTGATGGACGCGTGCAACAAGCATGCCTCCACCGACACCACAGAAGAAGATATTGAGGATAAGAAGGGAAAAGCTAATGTGAGTAGCAATGGAAGAACCGGTAACGGGGCTGCACCGAATAACAACGGAGGTAACAATGGTGGCAATGGAAACAACCAGCACAAACGTCCGTATGAGGAGGGCTCCGAGTTAGTCGCCAATACTGAGGCCGAGTTTGCAAGGCCCAGAGCGGACGGAAACTTCAATGGAGGAAACTTCAACGGAGGAAGTAATTATCAAGGGGCACCACGGCCGTCTAACCACACAGAAGCCTTCAAGATGCCTGCCCGCGCCATAGTAGGAGTGGCAGGCCGGCTAACCATTCATTGGAGCAATGCGTGGATCTACAAAGGTGGAAAAATAAGGAAATACAGAAGGCACTGCAAGGTGTAGGCCGGGGAGGAGGGCCGGGTCTGGGTGGAAACCAGGGCAACGGCCCACCCCCCGCAAGCAATGCAGGAGCTGGTAGCGCGGGTAATAACCAGGGTGGTGCAGGAGGTTTTCATAGTAACCCAAAGCAGCTAGGACAGTATCATGTTCACACCACTGGGACCACCAAGAGGGAAAGGAAGATACTCAAACGAGCTGTAAACTCGGTTTCTTCGGGTGTTCCAAGATACCTGAGATGGTCAGATCAGGAAGTAACATGGAGTAGAAGGGATCACCCGGAAGCAATAGAACATCCGGGTTTGCTAGCTTTGGTAGTAGCGCCACAGGTAAATGGCTATGAGTTAAAGAAGGTTCTGATGGATGGTGGGAACAGTATCAATATCCTATATTGGGAGACCTTTTTGCGTATGGGGCTCAAAGAGTCTCAGCTGCAGAAAAGCTCCACAGTTTTTCACGGAATTGTACCAGGACATTCGACCTGCCCTGAGGGAAAGATATCACTGGAGGTTGCTTTTGGAGAAACCAAGGATAATTACAGAGTAGAGTGGATCACATTTGAGGTGGTGAAATTGCGTAGTCCTTATCACGCACTATTTGGAAGGCCGGCTTACGCCAAGTTCATGGCAAGACCGTGTTACGTTTATCTACAGTTGAAAATTCCGGGCCCTAAACGGACCATCACTATTCATGGGAGCAGGGTTGTGGCAGCAGAGTGCGATGAGGGAGATGCGGCCCGCGCAGAACAAGCCTGTGCAAAGGAAGAGCTTAGGTATTACAGGTCTCAGGTAGACCCGGAAGATCGAACAGCTTTGAAAAAACCAAATACTGATGATGAGAGAGCTATGTTTAAAGCAGCCCAAGACAAAAAGATGGTGGCTTTCATTGAGGGCGACTCTTCCAAGCAGTTCGCCATAGGGTCCAACCTGGATAACAAGGAGGAAGGCGCGCTCATCAAGTTTAACCGTGAGAATCAGGATGTTTTTGCATGGACGCCTAGCGACATGCCGGGTATCTCGACTGAACTCGCTGAGCACAGCTTACATGTTGACCCCAAGTCCCAGCCAGTGAAGCAGGGCCTGAGGAAAATGAATGAAGAAAGAAGAAAAGCTATAGGAGCAGAGATAGCTCGGCTCTTAGCAGCCGGCTTTATCATGGAGGTTTTCCACCCCAAGTGGTTGGCTAACCCGGTCTTAGTGTTGAAAAAGAATAACGAGTGGAGAATGTGCATAGATTACACGAGTCTCAACAAGCATTGTCCAAAAGATCCGTTCGCCCTTCAAAGGATAGACCAGATCATAGATGCGGTGGCGGGAAGTGACTTGTTATGCTTTCTGGATGCCTATTCCGGGTATCATCAGATAAAGCTCAAAGAGGAGGATTGGGAGAAGACGTCGTTCATAACCCCCTTTGGAGCTTTTTGTTACAAAACCATGACCTTTGGATTGAAAAATGCAGGCGCAACATACCAATGGTGCATTCAGAAGTGCTTTGAGGATCAGATTGGGCGCAATGTCCATGCTTATGTCAATGACGTGGTGATCAAAACAAGGAACACAGAAACGTTCATTGATGACCTAAAAGAGACCTTCAAGAACCTGAAGAGATACAAAATGAAGCTCAACCCAACAAAATGTGTGTGCGGAGTTCCTGCGGGGAAACTACTTGGTTTCATCGTTTCTGAGCGAGGAATCGAGGCTAACCCGGAGAAGATCAAAGCTATTCAGAGCCTAAAAAAGCCAGAGGAATTGAAACATGTTCAGAAACTTACACGATGCGTAGCAGCGCTGAGCCGATTCATATCTCGGCTCGGAGAAAAGGCAATACCCCTATACCGACTATTGAAGAAAACAGACAATTTCATATGGGATCAAGAGGCGGATGAGGCGTTTGAAGCTCTGAAGAAGCAGCTATCTGAAGCCCCGGTTTTGGCAGCGCCGGGTCCCAAAGAGCCCATGTTGCTGTATGTTGCGGCCGGGCCTCGAGCAGTTAGTGCAGTAGTCGTGGTCGAGCGTAAAGAGGATGGAAAGGATTACCCGGTGCAACGGCCGGTTTATTACGTGAGCGAGGTCTTATCAGAGGCGAAGCAGCGGTATCCGCATTGGCAGAAGCTAGTGTTTGGGGTATTCATGGCCAGTCGGAAATTGAAGCCGTATTTTCACGAACACCTCATAACGGTGGTAAGTTCCATACCCATGGAAGATATCATAAGAAATTCAGATGCTACAGGTAGGGTAGCCAAGTGGGCCATCGAGATGGGTGATTATCACATCAATTATGAGCCCCGATCTGCGATCAAGTCTCAGGCGCTGGTTGATTTTGTCAATGATTGGACTCAGACAAGCGTGCCCTCGTTAGTTCCAAGTTCAGAATCTTGGGTTATGCATTTCGATGGTTCCAAGCAGTATGAAGGATCGGGAGCCGGCGTTGTGCTCACATCGCCAAAAGGAGATAAGTTGCCTTACGTTTTGCAAATTCATTTTGATTGCTCTAACAATGTAGCCGAGTACGAGGCCTTGTTGCATGGATTGCGTGTAGAAAAGGAGATGAGCATTAAGCGTATAAAGTGCTACAGAGACTCGGATCTTGTGGTACAGCAGGTCTCAGGAACGTGGGACAGGAAGGATGCAACGATGGCAGCATACCGCAGAGAGGTGGACAAAGTAGCCAGGTCTTTCTCAGGGTATCAGGTGGAGCACATTGACCGGCAAAAGTACAAGGCTGCAGACGCACTGTCGAGACTCGGCTCCCATCGAGAGCCGGTCCCGCCTAATGTTTTATTGGATGAATTGTGGCAGCCTTCCGTTAAAACCGAGTCAGAAGAAGAGATAGCTCACCGGGACCCAGACTCGGAATTTGTAGCCGCGGTGCGTGCTATTCCAGAATGGACTGAGCCGTTCTTAGCATTTCTACTACGGGCGAGTTACCACAGCAGGAAGTTGTAGCCCTGCAAATCCAGAGACGGGCAAAAGGTTACTCTATCATTGGCGGTGAGCTTTACAAGAGAAGTGCTACATGTGTCTTTTTACGCTGCGTAGCTCCAGAAGAAGGCCGAAAAATATTGAAAGAATTCATGAAGGTGATTGTGGACACCATGCCTCCACAAGATCCCTTGTGGCCAAGGCGTATCGGCACGGTTTCTTTTGGCTTACGGCTTTATCAGACGCAGAACGCTTGGTGGCAAGAGGTGATGGATGTCAGAGGTATGCTCGGCAAACCCATGTGCCGGCTATGGAGCTGCGGACAATTCCATGGACTTGGCCGTTCGCTGTTTGGGGTATAGATATGGTAGGCCCTTTCCACATGTCTCCGTGCAAAAAGACTCATTTACTGGTGGCCGTCGATAAGTTCACAAAGTGGGTTGAGGTCATGCCAGTTACGAACTGTGAAGCGGACACAGCTGTGCAATTCTTGAAGAAGATCATATATCGGTTTGGATACCCCCACAACATAATCATAGACAATGGAACCAATATGTCCTCAAGAGAGATGGAGAAGTTCTGTGGAAACAATGGCATTCGACTTGATGTAGCCTCGGTGGCCCATCCACAAGCCAATGGTCAGGTGGAGAGAGCAAACCAAGAGCTACTTCGGTGGCCCGTTTTTTATGGTTTATGGTGCAGAGGCGGTCCTCCCAAGTGATATTATCCATGACTCGCCACGAGTGGTGGCCTATGTTGAGGTGGAAAACGAGAAGACCCGGCAGGACGCTGTGGACATGTTAGAAGAACACAGGGAGCAAGCATTGGAACGGTCTGCAATATATCAGCAGGATTTACGGCGATATCATAGCAGCCGGGTCAAGACGCGTGTTTTTAAAGAAGGAGACCTGGTGCTGCGTTTGGCGCAATCCAAAGAGGGAAAACACAAGTTATCTCCCCCATGGGAGGGTCCGTTCATTATAAGCCGGAATCTGCACAAGGGTCGTATTACCTAGTGGATGCAAGGAAAGAGTCGGACCATGTGAATGACACTACTCATTCCACCTTCTCCATGCAAGAGCGCGAACGACCATGGAACGTGGCCCAGTTGCGCCCTTACTACACTTAGCATAGACTCGGTTTGAAAATTGTATTACACGATGTAACAGGCAGCAGATTTCAGACGTGCTCTTTTCCTATCCAGGGTACCTACGGGGACTGGAGGGTTTTTAGTGAGGCGGCCTGCTGACCTAACCTTTTCATATCAATAAAGAAATAGTTAAATCATGATAGTTATTATGTTCCTTAAATTTTGTCAGTTTCTTGCATATTTTTCTATAATTGATCGTGCTTTGTATTTACTAGTGTGTTGTTTCAGTCAAATATGTTTTCCAATAGTAAGGCGTATGATTTAGTGGGTCTAAATTTGCGCATCTTTTCCTTTTTTAGTGTTCAAGCTATCTGTAAGACGGTAGAGCAGAAAGCCTACTGTTGCGTAGTACACATATGTAGGTCTTGGGTGCTGATTGCTTGAATAGCACAGTTGCATACTCAGACCCGGCCAGGATGCCACTCGGTTGTGAGGACTGATTACTTGCAATAAGTACAGTTGCAATCTCGTAACCCGGACAATAGAGCCAAAAAAATTCTTGACCTTTTTGGCTCGAGCTTGATGTGACTCGCAACAAAATGGCGTGTTTGCTAACGTATAAAACCAATCAGTCACGATGCCCATTGGAACTTGCCTGACCCTGTTTTTATTAGAGTTATAGCAACATTGAAAATCCATGCGAAAACCGGCTCATAGCTTCAAAGGGGTCAAAAGGGTCATCTAAACCATAAGTTATGAAGAGCAAAGGCGACAGCCGGAAACTCACTAGACATTGCGCATAATTTCAAAACGTATAAATGTACATAGATATCAAGAATTTATAGGGGGTGATGCTGCACAGATTAAGTTTTCACCTTCATGTCAATGAAAGTTTGGGACCTGGGGACCTTAGAAAATAAAATTTCTCAAGCCAAGAATCCTCAGACCCAGAGTCCGGGTCTTGGGGACTTGTGAGTAATTTTTTTTCACAATCATAAGAACAAGACTCAGCATCTATATCACAAAGCATATAACAACAAAATTGTGCAAAAATAGGTTTGCATACCAAAGCGACAACCAGAAGGGTCATCGAAACCACAGAAGTTTACAATGTTACAGGCCTTAGGAAGAATATCAAAAAGTGTACAAACGCACTATTAAATAGCAGTGTTTAAAAGGCATATTACAATGCCCATTGGCTGAATGATTGTGTGCTGCTAAGAAGGAGTAGCATTACTCGGCCGCAGCAGCCGGGTCTTCAGTAGTCCCCTCTGGCGCTTTCTCCGTGTCAATGTCCGGCTCACCTGTGGAGGGAGCACAAGCTGGAGGAGGAACTACCGGAGTTGACGAAGTTGGTGCAGTACCGGACTCGGCCTTTTCCTTGGCAAGCTCCTCCTTGAAGCGAGATAGCATGTCAAAGGGCGCAGGAGCATGGAAGGGAACCGGCTTATCCTCATCATTGAACGGCGCGGTAAGCTTGTTTACGTCAAGGTTCTCAGCGATCAAGCTAGCCGAGTGTCGGATCTGGGTGTTGATGGCCTTGAGGTCTTTGCCCGAGAACTTAATGCCATCGGTCTTGAACTCAGGAAACCCGTCAACAAGTTTTGCCGGCTCAATTTTGGGATAGTAGGCCTTAGCCAAGGCAAGACCGCGTATCACGCGAACCCGGCATGCTGAGCGCTTCCAAGCATCAATCCAAACAGGGACTGTCGAGTATGCTTCGAGCATGTGTGTCACACCAGTGTAGTCACCGGCTAGCTTTACAGCTTCGAGAGTCCACTTTGTCCCTGCCTCAAATTTTCGGATGACGTTCTTTAGTATCTTGAGCTTTTGGAGGTCGTCGTGTTCCCCAGCAACTTCATTCGGACCTGCAATACAAAAAGGGGAGTAAGATAGTGTGATCCGGGTCAAAACCTCGTAAAATAGGGAAATCCGATTAACACAAAGCGATAGTGGGAAAATAGTGTGCCTTACCTATGATGGAGTCATAGGTCTTGGTTATGAAAGTTGTGAGTTTCTTGACGAACTCCTCAGTGTTCCGGAGTTTCTTCTTCTGCTTGTTGTATTTCTTGGAGAGATCCTTGAGGTTGGCCTCCAGTTCTTCACGGAGTTTTACCTCAGCTTGCAGGAGTTCATTCGTTTTCGCAAGTACTTCATCAGTACGAGCTACATAAGCCAAAAAATGGAAAAGCAATATCAGTCGGTTTAATGTACATAAAACAAGTTTGACCGGGTTTCAAATATATTTGCAAGTACCGAGTGACCGAGGACAGTTTACTCGGAACTTGGGGACTAGGATAAATATATACATAACATCAGTTAAACAAACCTGGTGCTCTGCTGCCATAGACTCGACGATCTCGTCCTCAGTCGCTTTCAAGGTGTGATACTCCTTCAGCAGCTTGTCAAAATCTTGACCGCTAAGAGTTGGCCTTGAAGAGTCGGCATCCCAATCAGTCGGCGGTGGCGTCGTCTTCTGTTCCCCCGCGTCAAATCTGGCGGCGGCGGTCTTTGCAGTAGCAGCCCCCCTTTTGGTCCCAAGGTATTCAACCTCGGGATCAATCGGTTGGGGCGCGGGAGGAGGATACTCGGCCGCCGGGTTTGCCTCATTAGCCGGCTCTTCGGCGGGCTGGGGATTAGCGTCACTTTCCGGGTCAACCGCCATCGGGTCTTCGGCAGGGGTTTCGACCGGGTCACTGAGTGTGACCTTGGCTCTGAGGGAAGAAAAGCAATATGTTTAGTGGTTGATAAACTTGCAAAGTGTATGGGACGTAGTCAGATAAGTTATAAGATTTACCCGGTGTTCACGACGAAATCGCTCGGGAGATCGTTGCTTGACCCAGAAGACACTGACAGAGAATTGGAAATTGAGACTCGGAGTTTTCCGGCTAAGGGGTGACTCGGAGTTGGATATTTTCGAGGAACGTAATTGTGGTAAGATGAAATAGTACCAGCTCGGCGAGAGGGTGATCGAATGGGGATTCCGGGGTTAAGGCTCTCGTCACCCGACGAAGAACGAGTCGCCCGTCGCTTGGTTGGAGGAGGAATGGCCTTCTGCGATGATGTAATAGTTAGATATGCATTAAAGTTTGCATATACCGGTATATGAGTACGGATTTGTGGTCGTGAAGGAGTTTGGTACCTTGAATGTAACTCCCCTGGCTTTCCTCTTCCTGCCTAACTCGGCCTCAGGCTCGAGCTGGGTCTCTTCAGATTGAGAGCCGGCTTTTTCAGCCGGCGCTGGCGATGGTGGTGTAATGTCAGGAATGAAGATGGGAGGAGAATCTTGGTCTAATAAGCCAACAAAAAGTTGTTTAGTAACTCGGAATCACCTTCTTCGTTGTCACTCGGCTCTTCGTCTTCCGAGTTTCCTGAAGGAGGAGGGGTTTCGATCTTCCACTAGTCATCAGATTCCTGAGTAACAACAACTGTTAGTGTGCACGTTTGAAAAAGCAGTAGGTACGAAGGAGATTAGTCAGTTCTTACTGGTGGAGCCGGGTTTGTGCGGGTGAAGGGGGAGAGCCCTGAGATGCTCTTGATGACCTCCACCTTTTTAGCCAGAAATTTTTTCATGGATTTGTTGACGTCAATAGCCGGATATGATTTCTCCAAATATCGAAGAGAGTCAGTCAGGTGGCCCGAGTATTCTCAAAGGAGTTTCTTGCGAATACTGTTAGGCTGGATCCTACAGCTAATCCAGGTCTTGATCAGGTTCAACCCACAAAGTCCGTGGGCTGTTAGGACGGAAAGCTTGAGGCGGAGGGGCTGGATGGCCTGTCTATCGGCCTCTGGAGCGAAGGCGCTCAAGTTGTCGCTGAGAGAAAGGGTTTCAACAGAAAAAACCGGCAGAGGCTTTTCGCCGGGTGATGAGGTGTCTTTGCAGTAGAAGAAAGATTTTTGCCAATGCTTCACATGGGTGTGAAGATTAAGAGTCGGCATTAGCGATTTTTTGCGTCTCTGGATGGCCACGCCTCCACAGACAAGGAGGGGACCATCCTGATTTTCGCGACATGGTTTGCATTGGAAAAGTTCGAGAAAAAGCGCGAGGTTGGGGGCGATACAGAGGTAAGATTCGCAAAGGACGATAAAATGGAAAATGTTGAGAATGGAGTTAGGGCCTATGTCAAATACCCGGAGCTTGTAGTGGTGGAGAACTTCGCGAAAGAAAGAATGACCCGGGGGACGGAAACCCTGGGTCACATGTTCAAGAAAGACGATAATTTCACCTTCCTTAGGCGAAGGCCGACTTTCCTCTTCGGGAGCCCTCCACGCGATTTCCGATTGAGGAGGGAGAACTCCAGACTCGGCCAGTTCTTCCAGCTTCTCGTGTGTGACAGTCGACCTGGCCCAGTTGGCCGTGATGACCTGAGTCGGTTTTTGCTTCACGACCGTGGCCTTGGCCTTAGACTTGGGAGGAGCTTTGGGAGCCATGGACAAAGATCTAGTGGAGAACGAAAAGAAGAAATAAAATAAGAAGAAGACGAATGCGACGAACACGAAGAACGCGAGTTCAAGATCTGGAAATGGAAACTTAGATCTAGGAATGCATACCAGGAATTGGCGGCGGAAGTGGAGCTCGTTGAACGTGCCGCGGCGGCGCGGATCGGCGGGCCGGTTCTTGTGAGCAACAGCGGCGTGCGCGTGAATTCCGGTGTCGGAGCTCCGAGCTTTGGTATTGAGCTCCAATGGTGCGCCTGGAGGTTGAAGACGAAGTGTAAGGGGTGGCGTTTGTGATTAGGGTTTTCGTTGCGCCCTGTATTTATAGGCGCGGTGAAAACCCTAGACTGCAACGGTAAAATGGAGAAAATCACGGGATATGATATCTGGCCCGTTGATTACGGAAACAAGATCTTGGGAGTTATTTTCATGCAGCCGAGTTATAAATGACCGCCAAAAGAGCCGGTCTCGGAGTTATTACTCGGACTAGCTTATGAGGAACGTTAAAGCCGGGTTATGAAATGGTCGCCATGAAGAGCTGATTTGAGAATTGATATTCGGATTAGTATGATGATGGGGTTACTATATGGACCGCCGAAAGAGCCGGCCTAGCTATAGTTAAAGCAATCTAACCCGTAGCATTATTATATGTAAATGTTTATCGTTTTGCAGGGAATAGTATGCGCTTCGTGGTTGGCTCAAAGTTTGAAGCTACAAGAAATGTAACATCCCAAGTATGAAAATCTACCCCCTAGAATGTTTTGTTTCA
Source organism: Alopecurus myosuroides (assembly GCA_028641055.1). NCBI lineage: Eukaryota > Viridiplantae > Streptophyta > Magnoliopsida > Poales > Poaceae > Alopecurus > Alopecurus myosuroides. The sequence goes on along the minus strand of CM054060.1, from coordinate 242,899,971 downwards.
TGTTTAATTCAAGTATTGCATCATGTCATCATCTTGCACTTGTTTTCTATTTGGTTCCATTTGTTTTCTATATGAAATTCCAAACAAAACATTCAAATTATTTGTCATACTTGTTATGTTACAATGTGCCAAATAAAAACTATAAACACAAACAAATATTTGTTCCACCAAAATTGGAATCAAAAACTTAATTTTGGCTTAAGTGGCAATTGTTCTTTTTATACCAAAAATTGCTTAAAATCATTTAATTTCCAAAACAATAACATCCGTTAAATTTATTTTTGGAAAACAATGTTTGTTTTAAGGTGTTGTACAAAACAGAGCAATATAAAATTTATTCCAAAATTTTGCTAACCCTAGAACCATTTTGTTTCTCTCTTTTCCCAAATCTGAAAAAAAAATAACAGAAAATATTAAAAAGAAAAGAGGGGGAAAGGCACACAGCCCATCTGGGGCCAGCCCATCTTCCACCTGGCCCATACCCCCCCCCCCCCCCCACGTCGACCTTCTCCTACCTCCGTACGGTACGGAGGGCCATCCATGGCATCCACGTCCGCACCAGAGGAGGGAACGGTGATCCAGAGCATCCCCCTCCCCCTTAAGAATCCCTGCTCGAGCTCCCTCCTCCTAACCCTAATCCTTTCTCCTCCCTCGCGCCGCTCTCCTCTTTCTCTCCCCCTGTTCCTCCTCTCTGTTCTCACCGAGAGCTCCTCACCGCCGCCTCTCTCCGGCGAGGCGCCGCCGCCACGGAGCCCTAGCGGCCGAGCTAGGGCCGGGAACGGAAACGTCCCGACCCCCTCGTCCTCGCCGTGGCCTCGGTTCCCGCCGACGACCGCCGGAGCTCCGCCGCCATCCACGTTTCCGCCACCGACCGCCCCCTGCTCGCCTCCTCCTCTCTGTAAGCAGTCGCTCCTCGCCCCTCTTCCCTTTCCGCAGCGCACAACGAGCCCGCCCACGGCGGCCAGCACCCGGCCACCGCAGCGGCGCACGCCGGCAGCCGCGCACGGCAGCGATCCGCCGCGGGCAGCGCGAGCCAGGCCGCCGATCGCCGGCTGCTCCCTGTCGCTCGCCTGTACCTGCACGAACTGAAAAAGTTCAGTTAAAACTTGCATATGACGGAAAACACACAATAAGCAAACACCTGCACCTGTACCTGACAAGAAATGCGAACAGCCGCAGTGGCTAGCGCCCCGTGCGCGGAAGCGATAGGTCGCGGGATCGAACCCCGCGGGAGGCAAATTTGCCTCCCCTTTTTTCCTTCTGCGCACACCCCGCGGGACCCGCTCGTCAGTGAGCCTTGAGGCCACATCACCTCCTAGCCAGCCACCTAAGCGCCACCGTGGCGCTGGCCCACTGGACAGCCAGTGTGGGTTCTTTTCCCCACGGTGGGAAAAGTCCTGCGGTGTTTCTTTTTTACACAGAATGTTTATTTGAACCAAACAAATTGTAAAAACCATATCTTGGCCATTCTAACTCAGAATTGAACAAATAAAATATGTAATCCAATCAGAAAAGTGTATTCTACCCAAATATGAATTTTGTTTCCTGTTTTGAATTTTCAAAATGCAATTCAAATTTGAATTCAAATAATTCAATTGCAATTTGCTAAAATCCATAACTAATTCATTATTAATCCAAATCATGCAAATAAAATATGTTTTCCATACCATTTTGAACCACCAATTCAAATATAAATTTTGTTTCATGATTTGAATAATTTAAATTGCCTAAATAATTTAATACTTGTTTAATTCATTTAAATTTGATAAAATCATAACTTGCTCAAAATAAATTATTTTTGAACATGCAAAATATGTTTTCAACCTAGAAAAGTATAAACTTTTCAAATATGAATTTTGTTATTTGTTTTGCACAATTTAAATTGGTGAAAACAACAACTATTTTTGTAATCCCTTTAAGGAACCAAAAATCCCCTAAATTAATAAATAAATTTCTAAATTGGTAACCCCTATTTTAAATTGGTTCTATTGTTGTTATTTTGTTGTTTTCCTCATCCATGCATCATACTAATTCACCTTCATCTGTTGATTAGTTGGAAAACAAATAATCTAACCCAAAATTCATGGGCTTTTCATATGCAACTCAAAATTGCATATGTGTCCATTTAATTTGTGTTACCATGTCAACTAGTTTATTTTGATGCAACTATTAACATGACATGCATCATCCCCATGATTGTGCACTATGCCATGATATTGATTGTCTACCCTTTCTGCTTTGTCTGTTTGCTTCTTCTCGGTTAGACGACGACGTTGAGTCCGACGATCCTTACGACACCCCTTCAGAGGTTTTAGCTCAGTACCAGGCTACTGGGTTTGCAGGCAAGTTATCACTCACATGAACCACTGTGTTCCTTTCAACATTGGTTACCGATACTTTCCGTTGTTCTTTTCTGCTAGCCATTAGTAGTAGTTGTTTCTGTTACGAACCTATCACATGAATCCCTTAACCCTGATATTGCCTCACCTCCACTCCTATCACCCCTTTGTTTGAGCCCGTGTCTTACTAGCATGCTTAGGTTGCTTTGCTCGAGTCTGTTACCCGTTACTTTCCGTTGTTACTACTATTATGTTCTGGGGGCTCGATGTTAATCAATCAACCTGTTATTAATAATATGCTGATAAGGCACCGGCAGGAGGCCCTTTGTGGTTTTGAGGCCTGCTAGTGTCGACCCTAATTAGGAAAAGGGTCTTGTCTACTGATCCATGATGAGCGTGCTCACCGCATCCGGGTGGTGGTATGGAACCCCCCTCGGCTTTGATCTGATCCGCAGTTTGTCCGAAGAGCCACACTTAGTTCGGGTGTTCCATTTGGCTCATACGCATAAATGGGTCGCTCCCATGGTTACTGATGATGATGATGACGCACACATATAGGGCGAGGCCTGTAGTGCCGGGGTGTTGTGTCCTGCGGGAGTTTTGCACACCTGCGCTGAGTATTCGGCTGCGTGGCTGGGACCTTATAGCTCCGTGGCTCCTAGGACAGGCTGTAGTGATGGTTTGAGTCGTGTCGAGTCCACCTGAGTTTTAGTTGGTGGCTTGAGTGTGTACGGGTACTGGAGCACACCCTGCAGGGATGAATCTTCTCGAGAAGCCGTGTTGTCCGCGGTTATGTGACGACTTGGTGAAAGTACTGGCTAACAAGTACTCAGACAACTTACACCTAACTATAATAACTTGACTAGTAATAGAATTATTGACACAATAACCTGACTCACCATTAATCCAACTGTGTGAGTTATCCTTGGGTTGCTTCCTTAGAAGGGGGTGACATTGGATGGGTTTGTTTGGATTTACTTTCAGTTGGATACGTTACGCTATCTTATCTCCTCTCTGTTAGCTGGAAGTGGTAGTGTTTCTGTAGTTGGTTAGCGCAGCCAGTTGCAGCATCTTTTATATCCCCTTTCTACCGTTGAACCCAAAGCATCTGTGCTTGGTGTTGACGGGTTACACTTTGGTGAACTGTGAGTCTTGCTTGCCAGTACGTTGTTGTACTGACCCCTTTGGGGCTGTGGTTTACGCAGACGACGATTCCGAGGATCTCCATGGAGGCTACTACGTGGAGTACGACGACGCTGTTGACGAGTAGATAGCGGACCCGGGCAGGATCCGACGACTTCGTGGATGGGCTCCGTTTTCCTTTCATTGCCGGCTTCTTAAGCCTACTTGGATTTGTCTGTACTCAGACCCTTTGTTTGCTTCCGCTGATGTAATGAATGTTATGTTGGGACATGTGTCCTCTGAATGATTGTATTTGCTATTCTCTGCCTTAGTGAAGGCCATTTGCAACCTTATTTCAATCTTTTGTGTCTTAGAGATATGTTGTGGTATCATTTCGTTTGACGCTGTTGACGTACCCTGCGTGATTGATATGAAGTACGTCGACAGTAGTGCCTATGGTCTCTAGTGGATAGTTTACATCGACGGTGGAATAGCAGGGCTTGTGTTGTCGTGCATAAGCGCATGCCTACCAGGAAGCTGGGACGTGGGAGCAGTTATGCCCCATAATCCAAGCATCTGCTATCCAGTTCGGCCTGATGAGTATCCCCTAGAAACCAGGGTGCGACAAATGGTATCAGAGCCTGTCTGCCTGTAGGATCCCTTTTTACTGGTCGCAGTTGAGTCTAGAAACTATTTTGTAGCTATATAGAAAAAATGAAACGTGAGAGTAGGAATTCTGCCATTTTATTTCTTTCCCCACCCACCCTCCCTTTTCTGGTAAGGAAGTGCAACGTTGTTTTCTCTTTCTCATCTAAACTTTCAAGTTAGGATTTCACGTGTTCTGGGTTCTTCCGTAGTACCTCAGGTGTTGTGGTCTCCTGTTTCCCAGTTGTTGCTTCGACATCGTCCTTCACAAATCTTCTCTTTCGTGGTTAACCTCCATCCGTTTTGTTCCGGAGATTTTTCTTCTTCAACATCGCACCCGTGTGGTACTCAAACCATTTATGGTGAACGTTGAGGGTAGTATATGTTTGAGCCATGCTACCTTCTTACCGTCTGAAGTAATCCTTTTAAGCACTTATATTGGATTTTGTTATCCGGTTAGTGTGTTAACCTTGGTATCCTCTTCAGGATGGAAAGTGGTGACGAAGAACACACACTGCCACCTGAGATGGGGAAAGTGCTGTCTCAGATGACACAAGTTATAAAGCAGATGCAGCAGAACCAAGACCTTGGGAGTAATGGCAACGCCCGTGTGTCTATTCGGGAGTTCCTTGAGCTCAACCCGCGCACGTTTGATAACTCCTCCGAGCCATTGGATGCTGATGACTGGCTCCGTGAAATGAACCGTACTCTTGTGGTAGCTCATGTGGCTGACGAGGACCGTGTTCCTTACGTGACCTACCTTCTCCGTGGACAATCCATGTCTTGGTGGGAGAATTTCCAAGAAATGAGAGGTTCTAGTGTGGCAATCACATGGGAGGATTTCAAGCAAGCCTTCGTGCGCCATCACATTCCCGATGGGCTCATGGAGAAAATGCGTGAGGAATTCTATTCTTTCACAGAAGGCAGTCTGGACGTTCTTGAATACCAAAGAGAGTTCAATCGTCTGGCTCGCTACGCCGGAGATGAAATCTCCACGGAAGCGAGAAAGATGGCAAAGTTCCTCAGGGGTCTCAACCCGGAACTCAAGTATGCTCTCACCAACGTCAAGGCCAAGAATTTTGAGGACCTCATCAACATCGCTCTAAATGAAGAGCATGGGTGCAAGTTGGTTGAGGAATCTCGTAAGCACTCTCGTGAACAGGCTAACCTCTCGAAAGCTATCATGCCTCCGCAAAAACGAAGAGTTTGGGTTCCATATACCACTACAACACCGCCCATCTGCTTGCCAAGCCCGGCAGGATTTCTTGCCCTCCCTCCCACCCCAGTGGTATCTTCAGGAGGTGCTCCATCTCAGCCAAGTCCAACAGATCCTCGTTCTGCTAGTACATGCTTCAAGTGCGGTCTATCAGGACACTACTCTTACAAGTGCCCGCAGAACAAGCTACCATCACTACCTATCTCTAAGGTCAATCATGTGGTGGTACACACTCCTTCGCCTAGGCCCCGCAACAAGAACAAGTCTGTCTTGAGAACTGTGAGGGTGAACCATGTCAAGGCCCAGGGAGCAGAAGAATCTCCAGAGGTTGTAATGGGCACACTTCTTGTGAACTCGTTTCGTGCTAAAGTCTTGTTCGATTCTGGTGCTTCACACTCTTTCATCTCTCAATGCTTTGCAAGCAACAGTGGAGTCAACTTTGAACAGTTGTCTATCCCTCTCCTAGTGAAATCACCGGGATCTAGCTGGCAAAGCAATAAAGTTAGCCAGAACATCGAGGTCACAATTGGAAACCTTCCATTCCAGGCATCTTTGATAGCTCTCCACTCTTCAGATATCGATGTAATTCTTGGGATGGATTGGCTGATAGCCAACAAAGCAGTCATTGATTGTCCTGCTAAGTCTGCCAAAATCACACACCCTTCTGGCCAGATAGTCTACTTCCATGCTGAAAATCCAGTTGCTCAACTCTACACTCTCAATGCAAATCCTCTACCATCTATTGAAACTATTACGGTGGTTTGTGACTTCCCTGATGTCTTTCCAGAAGAATTGCCAGGAATGCCTCCTGACAGAGCAGTTGAGTTCGTGATCGAACTTGAACCAGGCACTGCTCCAATCTCCAAGCATCCATACAAGATAGCTCCTCCTGAACTGAAGTTGTTGAAGGAGCAAATCGATATGTACATGGAAAAAGGTTACATTCAACCTAGTTCCTCGGCTTGGGGTTGCCCAACTCTGTTCGTTGCAAAGAAGGATCAAACAAAGAGACTCGTGGTTGACTATCGTCCTCTCAACGAGAAAACCATCAAAAACAAGTATCCAATTCCTCGTATCGATGATCTTTTTGATCAACTTGCTGGAGCCTCAATATTCTCCAAGCTGGACTTGAGGATGGGTTACCATCAAATAAAGATCAGAAAGGAAGATATTCCTAAGACAACTTTCACCACTCGGTACGGTCTATATGAATACACCGTCATGTCCTTTGGTCTCACCAATGCACCGGCGACATTCTCTAGACTCATGAATTCTGTCTTCCATGAATACCTCGACAAGTTCGTTGTGGTATATCTTGATGATATTCTTGTCTACTCAAAATCCGAGGAAGAGCATGGAGAACATCTTCGTCTCACTCTCATGAAACTTCGCGAGCATCGTCTTTATGCCAAATTCTCCAAATGTGAGTTCTGGATTCCAGAAGTTGCTTATCTTGGTCATGTCATCTCTGCCAAGGGCATAGCCATTGACCCAGAAAAGGTTAAGGCAATTGTTGATTGGAAACCTCCTAAGACGGTGAAGCAAGTCAGAAGTTTTCTTGGTTTGGCTAGCTATTGCCGTCGTTTCGTCCGAAACTTCTCCAAGATTGCCAAACCTCTCACTGATCTCACAAAGAAGGACAAGAAGTTCGGTTGGTCTCCACAATGTGATGAAAGTTTCAATCTCCTGAAGACTAAACTCACTTCTACACCAGTTCTGGTTGGCCCAGATACTACCAAACCTTTCCAGATATTCTGTGATGCTTCCCTCCAAGGTCTAGGAGCAGTTCTTATGCAAGAACGTCAAGTTGTGGCTTATGCTTCACGTCAGTTGAACGCCCATGAGCTCAACTATCCCACACATGATCTAGAACTTGCAGCAGTTGTGTTTGCCCTCAAGAAATGGAGGCAATACTTGTTGGGTAATCGCACTGAAATCTTTTCCGATCATAAGAGTCTGAAATACATCTTCACTCAGCCAGATCTAAACCTCAGGCAAAGGAGATGGATTGAAAAGATCAAAGACTTCGATCTTACCATTTCTTACACTCCAGGCAAGGCTAATGTTATGGCCGATGCTCTCAGTCGCAAGTCGTATTGCAATAATCTCATGATCATGGAAAGCCAACCTCCACTCCATGAAGAATTCCAGAAGCTGAACCTTGGTCTTGTTCCTGAAGGTTATCTTGCGAACTTGACAGCCAGTCCAACTCTCGAGGACAAGATTCGTTCTGAACAACTTCGTGATGTTGAGATCAAGAAGATCGCAAATAACATCAAAGCAGGCAATGTGAAGTATCAGTGCTTCTCAATTGATGACAAGGGAACGGTGTTCTTCGAAGGACGCATTGCGGTTCCTCAAATTCAAAGTCTCAAAGATGTTATTCTCAAGGAGGCTCATGAAACTCCTCTCTCCATACACCCTGGAAGTACAAAGATGTACCAGGATCTTAAGACACTGTATTGGTGGTCTGGCATGAAACGTGAAATTGCTAAATACGTTTCTGAATGCGACGTTTGTCAACGTGTTAAGGCAGTTCATCAGAAAACAGCCGGTCTTCTCCAACCGCTGAAAATTCCTGAGTGGAAGTGGGACATGATTGAAATGGACTTCGTCACTGGTTTTCCAAAGTCCAAAAAGGGCAACGATGCAATCTTCGTTGTTATTGATCGTCTCAGTAAGGTAGCTCACTTCTTTGTTGTCAAAGAAACTATCTCAGCTAGCCAGTTAGCAGAGCTCTACACAACAAAGATTGTTCCTCTTCATGGTGTTCCATTGGAAATAAGCTCAGACCGTGGAAGCATATTCACTTCTCATTTCTGGAAAAGCTTTCAAGAAGCATTGGGCACCAAACTTCTGTTCAGCACAGCTTATCACCCTCAGTCTCAAGGGCAAGTCGAAAGAGTCAATCAGATTCTCGAGGATATACTCAGAGCATGTGGTCTCTCCTTTGGCATGAAATGGGAGGAATGCCTTCCATATGCTGAATTCTCCTACAACAACAGCTTCCAGGCAAGCCTAGGCATGGCACCGTTTGAAGCACTGTATGGCCGCAGATGCAGGAGTCCAATCAATTGGTCTGGAGCTGGTGAACGTTCACTCTTAGGCCCTGACATTGTTAAGGAAGCCGAAGAGAAAGTTCGCATCATTCGTGACAATCTCAAGATTGCTCAGTCTCGTCAGAAAAGCTACTATGACAGCAAGCACAGGGATATGACCTATGCACCTGGTGACAAAGCATATCTCCGTGTAACTCCCCTCAGAGGCACTCATCGTTTTGGTGTCAAAGGAAAGCTAGCACCGAGATACATTGGTCCGTTCAACATTCTCTCAAGGCGTGCGGAAAATGCCTATCGTCTTGAACTTCCAGAAAAACTATCCAAGGTGCACGATGTGTTTCACGTGTCACAGCTCAAGAGGTGTTTCAAAGATCCAGATCGTGCAGTTGATCATGATTCCATTGAACTGCAAGATGATCTTTCTTATGAGGAGCACCCTGTTCGTATTCTCGATGAGACCGAGCGTAAGACTCGCAACAAGAGCACCAAGTTCTTGAAAGTGCAGTGGTCGCATCATTCCGATAAAGAGGCAACATGGGAGACTGAAGAGGATCTTCGCAAGAAGTATCCGGACCTTTTCCTTTCTCAGTAGGAATCTCGGGGCGCGATTCCTTCAAGGGGGGGCGTTTTGTAACATCCCAAGTATGAAAATCTACCCCCTAGAATGTTTTGTTTCATGTTTAATTCAAGTATTGCATCATGTCATCATCTTGCACTTGTTTTCTATTTGGTTCGATTTGTTTTCTATATGAAATTCCAAACAAAACATTCAAATTATTTGTCATACTTGTTATGTTACAATGTGCCAAATAAAAACTATAAACACAAAAAAATATTTGTTCCACTAAAATTGGAATCAAAAACTTAATTTTGGCTTAAGTGGCAATTGTTCTTTTTATACCAAAAATTGCTTAAAATCATTTAATTTCCAAAACAATAACATCCGTTAAATTTATTTTTGGAAAACAATGTTTGTTTTAAGGTGTTGTACAAAACAGAGCAATATAAAATTTATTCCAAAATTTTGCTAACCCTAGAACCATTTTGTTTCTCTCTTTTCCCAAATCTGAAAAAAAATAAATAACAGAAAATATTAAAAAGAAAAGAGGGGGAAAGGCACACAGCCCATCTGGGGCCAGCCCATCTTCCACCTGGCCCATACCCCCCCACGTCGACCTTCTCCTACCTCCGTACGGTACGGAGGGCCATCCATGGCATCCACGTCCGCACCAGAGGAGGGAACGGTGATCCAGAGCATCCCCCTCCCCCTTAAGAATCCCTGCTCGAGCTCCCTCCTCCTAACCCTAATCCTTTCTCCTCCCTCGCGCCGCTCTCCTCTTTCTCTCCCCCTGTTCCTCCTCTCTGTTCTCACCGAGAGCTCCTCACCGCCGCCTCTCTCCGGCGAGGCGCCGCCGCCACGGAGCCCTAGCGGCCGAGCTAGGGCCGGGAACGGAAACGTCCCGACCCCCTCGTCCTCGCCGTGGCCTCGGTTCCCGCCGACGACCGCTGGAGCTCCGCCGCCATCCACGTTTCCGCCACCGACCGCCCCCTGCTCGCCTCCTCCTCTCTGTAAGCAGTCGCTCCTCGCCCCTCTTCCCTTTCCGCAGCGCACAACGAGCCCGCCCACGGCGGCCAGCACCCGGCCACCGCAGCGGCGCACGCCGGCAGCCGCGCACGGCAGCGATCCGCCGCGGGCAGCGCGAGCCAGGCCGCCGATCGCCGGCTGCTCCCTGTCGCTCGCCTGTACCTGCACGAACTGAAAAAGTTCAGTTAAAACTTGCATCTGACGGAAAACACACAATAAGCAAACACCTGCACCTGTACCTGACAAGAAATGCGAACAGCCGCAGTGGCTAGCGCCCCGTGCGCGGAAGCGATAGGTCGCGGGATCAAACCCCGCGGGAGGCAAATTTGCCTCCCCTTTTTTCCTTCTGCGCACACCCCGCGGGACCCGCTCGTCAGTGAGCCTTGAGGCCACATCACCTCCTAGCCAGCCACCTAAGCGCCACCGTGGCGCTGGCCCACTGGACAGCCAGTGTGGGTTCTTTTCCCCACGGTGGGAAAAGTCCTGCGGTGTTTCTTTTTTACACAGAATGTTTATTTGAACCAAACAAATTGTAAAAACCATATCTTGGCCATTCTAACTCAGAATTGAACAAATAAAATATGTAATCCAATCAGAAAAGTGTATTCTACCCAAATATGAATTTTGTTTCCTGTTTTGAATTTTCAAAATGCAATTCAAATTTGAATTCAAATAATTCAATTGCAATTTGCTAAAATCCATAACTAATTCATTATTAATCCAAATCATGCAAATAAAATATGTTTTCCATACCATTTTGAACCACCAATTCAAATATAAATTTTGTTTCATGATTTGAATAATTTAAATTGCCTAAATAATTTAATACTTGTTTAATTCATTTAAATTTGATAAAATCATAACTTGCTCAAAATAAATTATTTTTGAACATGCAAAATATGTTTTCAACCTAGAAAAGTATAAACTTTTCAAATATGAATTTTGTTATTTGTTTTGCACAATTTAAATTGGTGAAAACAACAACTATTTTTGTAATCCCTTTAAGGAACCAAAAATCCCCTAAATTAATAAATAAATTTCTAAATTGGTAACCCCTATTTTAAATTGGTTCTATTGTTGTTATTTTGTTGTTTTCCTCATCCATGCATCATACTAATTCACCTTCATCTGTTGATTAGTTGGAAAACAAATAATCTAACCCAAAATTCATGGGCTTTTCATATGCAACTCAAAATTGCATATGTGTCCATTTAATTTGTGTTACCATGTCAACTAGTTTATTTTGATGCAACTATTAACATGACATGCATCATCCCCATGATTGTGCACTATGCCATGATATTGATTGTCTACCCTTTCTGCTTTGTCTGTTTGCTTCTTCTCGGTTAGACGACGACGTTGAGTCCGACGATCCTTACGACACCCCTTCAGAGGTTTTAGCTCAGTACCAGGCTACTGGGTTTGCAGGCAAGTTATCACTCACATGAACCACTGTGTTCCTTTCAACATTGGTTACCGATACTTTCCGTTGTTCTTTTCTGCTAGCCATTAGTAGTAGTTGTTTCTGTTACGAACCTATCACATGAATCCCTTAACCCTGATATTGCCTCACCTCCACTCCTATCACCCCTTTGTTTGAGCCCGTGTCTTACTAGCATGCTTAGGTTGCTTTGCTCGAGTCTGTTACCCGTTACTTTCCGTTGTTACTACTATTATGTTCTGGGGGCTCGATGTTAATCAATCAACCTGTTATTAATAATATGCTGATAAGGCACCGGCAGGAGGCCCTTTGTGGTTTTGAGGCCTGCTAGAGTCGACCCTAATTAGGAAAAGGGTCTTGTCTACTGATCCATGATGAGCGTGCTCACCGCATCCGGGTGGTGGTATGGAACCCCCCTCGGCTTTGATCTGATCCGCAGTTTGTCCGAAGAGCCACACTTAGTTCGGGTGTTCCATTTGGCTCATACGCATAAATGGGTCGCTCCCATGGTTACTGATGATGATGATGACGCACACATATAGGGCGAGGCCTGTAGTGCCGGGGTGTTGTGTCCTGCGGGAGTTTTGCACACCTGCGCTGAGTATTCGGCTGCGTGGCTGGGACCTTATAGCTCCGTGGCTCCTAGGACAGGCTGTAGTGATGGTTCGAGTCGTGTCGAGTCCACCTGAGTTTTAGTTGGTGGCTTGAGTGTGTACGGGTACTGGAGCACACCCTGCAGGGATGAATCTTCTCGAGAAGCCGTGTTGTCCGCGGTTATGTGACGACTTGGTGAAAGTACTGGCTAACAAGTACTCAGACAACTTACACCTAACTATAATAACTTGACTAGTAATAGAATTATTGACACAATAACCTGACTCACCATTAATCCAATTGTGTGAGTTATCCTTGGGTTGCTTCCTTAGAAGGGGGTGACATTGGATGGGTTTGTTTGGATTTACTTTCAGTTGGATACGTTACGCTATCTTATCTCCTCTCTGTTAGCTGGAAGTGGTAGTGTTTCTGTAGTTGGTTAGCGCAGCCAGTTGCATCATCTTTTATATCCCCTTTCTTTCGTTGAACCCAAAGCATCTGTGCTTGGTGTTGACGGGTTACACTTTGGTGAACTGTGAGTCTTGCTTGCCAGTACGTTGTTGTACTGACCCCTTTGGGGCTGTGGTTTACGCAGACGACGATTCCGAGGATCTCCATGGAGGCTACTACGTGGAGTACGACGACGTTGTTGACGAGTAGATAGCGGACCCGGGCAGGATCCGACGACTTCGTGGATGGGCTCCGTTTTCCTTTCATTGCCGGCTTCTTAAGCCTACTTGGATTTGTCTGTACTCAGACCCTTTGTTTGCTTCCGCTGATGTAATGAATGTTATGTTGGGACATGTGTCCTCTGGATGATTGTATTTGCTATTCTCTGCCTTAGTGAAGGCCATTTGCAACCTTATTTCAATCTTTTGTGTCTTAGAGATATGTTGTGGTATCATTTCGTTTGACGCTGTTGACGTACCCTGCGTGATTGATATGAAGTACGTCGACAGTAGTGCCTATGGTCTCTAGTGGATAGTTTACATCGACGGTGGAATAGCAGGGCTTGTGTTGTCGCGCATAAGCGCAGGCCTACCAGGAAGCTGGGACGTGGGAGCAGTTATGCCCCATAATCCAAGCATCTGCTATCCAGTTCGGCCCGATGAGTATCCCCTAGAAACCAGGGTGCGACAAGAAAGGCACGCCAACCAAGATGCCCAGGCTATTCTGGGGACTACTGTTGGGGGGGTAATAACCCGGCAGGCCCATACAGAGGGATAAAGACTCGGCTGGAGGAAGTTTGGGTGAAGACCTCGCAATGAGATGATGGGTCGGGTATCACTGTTGGGCTAGAGGTTGCGCTGGTAATCCGGCTCAGGGAAAGGGAGGCTCTAGAAGGCCCGAAAGGCGGTGCAAACCATGGAGTCCAAGACTTGGAGCTCACGGAGAGTAATTTAGGGTTACATGTAGACCCCGAGTAGGGCTCTAGATGTATCTTGTAAGGAAAGCCAGGAAACCGGGTGTTATATAAGCCGGCCCTTATGGCGTAGAAAGGGGATTTCGAGTTATTCTAGTTATACGAAAGCAAGTACTTGTAACCCTAGATTGGATTCTCGGCGACATTGCAGCCCGAGCCTCTAGATCGCCAATCAATATGATCCTAGCTGGAAGTAAGCTATCATCTCCAATGGAGAGGCTGAACCAGGATAAATCTTGTGTCCGATCTGAGCTAAACCCTCTCCCAAACACAAGAGTTGATTTACCCCAACCTAAGTTACCTCCGGTAACATCTGCCGTGACTTTCCCACAACACACCTCCTTCCTGTGTTGTTGCTCCACAGCCACTGGGGCGGCACCATGGCACCGCAGAACATAGTCCGTCATGGCGACGAGTCCTTCGAGCCACAATTGAGACCACACGTCGTCTTCCACCGTCGGGGGAGGGCTTCGCAACATTATTTTCATCGCCGCCAGCACTTTGTTCTCTCCCAAACGGTCGAAGACCTCAACCCCCGGATCGCCTAGATATGGGGGCACCCGCCCGCTACAACCACCAGAGTGGCTGACAACGGGGTGCTGGTGATGTAATCTTCCGAAAGCCGGCCCGCGGGCCATAGATCTGCCTTGTGAGGTCTGGAAGAAGGATAGCTCGGAGATGATGCAGAAGCTCACACGGGCCCCTGCCTAGCGCGCCATATTTCGCGTGTCGAAATGCGGGCACTGGGAGTGACCGACGTCTAGATCCCTGATTTATTCTGCAGTTGGCGGGGGAGACACCTGCACCGTCTCTTATCTGGTAGTGGTACATGGGGGAGGATGAGAACCGGACACTCAGCACATAGACACAACTTTTTACCCAGGTTCAGGCCATCGCGAGATGGATCCCTACGTCATGCATGTCTGATTTGGAATTAACCTTTTGTGGGAACGTTAAAATGGGTGTGCCTCTCCTCCTCCTTTTTCTCCTTGGTCCTCTCTCCCTGTTTTTATATCCCTAGGCTTCCCCTCCAACTTCCGGTGGAGTTCACATGTGCAATTGCCCTCCGGTGACGGGTTACACGTGGGAGTGGAAGGAAGAGGGATCATCCCCACATGTTACTACCGCTCTTCAATGATGGTCCACGCGTCCTCTTCGACCTGCAACCGGCGGTTGCGCCCCCCGGGGCACCCCCCCTCCCGGGGAGGGAAGTCGGTTGAGACCCGGCTTATCGAGTCCGTCCAAGGCAGTACACCAACAATCCTTTTTATGCACCCTTTTGATTGTGTGATAGTTGTGATTATTAGGCTGATTCCTCACTTGAAAAATATCAATGTGATCATGCTCTTCCAAACCTTGCACCGTAAAACTAGTCCGGATTCATGTTCATCACTTGTATCCAAGGGCCAACGTGTTCTTAGGACCTTATAGGAGGGTATGAATTGATCACTTGTATCCAAGGGTCAATACCATACAAGCAGGAATAGTAGTTGGTTGTCTTGACGTTCAGGCATGATAGTCATGAGGTCGGAGCACATACATCAAAAGATGAACGAGAGTCACATGAGATGTGATTGGCCAGTAGATCTACCATTTGGATTATGATTATTCATCAACATGTATCCATCCTTCCGACCATAATTATAATGTGGATCTCGCGTAACTGAATATTTATTATAAGGAATATCAGTTTCACTAGGAGTGCACAATTGGTTAAATATTTAGTGTTAATCAATGCAATTAATCATGATAACAAATAGGGTAATTTACATAGATTGTTATAGAGTTGGCATATATTTTCCACCTACACGTTTAGTTTGTTGATTGAGTTAGATATCTAGTTAAGAAAAAACTTTATGAACTTGTTTCGTAATTTGAGGATTGTCCTCAAAATGTCAAGGTAAAGTCCTATTGCAATATTTCGGTAGACTTTCTCAACATATGTCTATGGATGAGATTCATAACATGCATGGATATAATACGAAAAGCATTGATTCCAATTAAGCTTGTCTTTGTAAGGATATCCCAACTAAAGCACCGTAAAGTTGGCCACGTTTTGAAGTGTGACATACACTTGTTGACATGAGGATGGGTGTGTATAGTATTGTACATACATGCGGACAATTGAGATATATATATGTCTATTGATAGACAAGGAGTTGAAAAAGTTATTTCAGATACAAACAAGATATGAGATATCTCAAGAACTAGTTTGTATGCAAGAGAAACAAAGATTAAATTTGGTGATTAAACGTATGTGTACTAAGCTTGGTACATACGAGTATTGGAGACATTGGATGTCCTAGTCTCCCAAGAAAATGGGAACTATTATTAATCTTGTTTTATTTTCCGGTAAAGGTTCTGGGATCTTTGTCATTATTAATGACTAAGGGAAAAGAAGGATTGTGAATGAATTTATTCATTGCACTTTGGAATCTTGTAAAAAACTTATCATTATTTAATGATAATTAAAGGGTTCGACTTAAGAAGACAAGAGTGTCATGATTGACACACTGATAAAATATCCCGGTACAACTGATGTCATACTTAATGTTGAACGTTTCTTCTCTTAGAGAGGAAACACTGAAATAGGAACTACTGAAATTTTATGGCATAGAGTCTGCTAATACTAGCTTGGGTATAAATTACTGATGTTCAAAATTGTCAGTCAGTATAGCTCTTGGGTATAGTGATTTAATCCTAGGAATACCCAATCATTTGGTCTTATGTGCAACATGATACAAGAATCATAATGTCTTAAAAGGACTAGCAAAGGAAAAAAAAGGAATAAGGGGTGATGGAGTAAGATTACTACATTCACCATATTTTCCTTAGGGATTTATTGTGAGAAGTGGCACCTGTTGCCTCGCTAGGAACATAAGTTTGACTAATGACCTTGTGGATAGGATACAATGAATCATGCATATGGACATCAATAATATTAAAGCACTAAGGGATAAATGATTAGTAACAACATATATTCATGGCCTTGTCATGGAATTGAGTTACAAGGTTTAGCGAGCATCCAGAAAGTTGTGGAATTATTCTACAACTATTACCACTAGGAACACCTTGAGTTTATGGAGTGTCCAAGTGACATAATCCAACCTTGTTCGATGAGGATGGATTAAGGATGTTAAAATGCCATTACATCTTTCATAAGTCATTCTCTAGACACTAATGCTTTACTCTAAAAGTAAAGCCATCTAAAATTCATTTGTGATGTAAAGTATTTATAGGAACTCACAAAATGAATGTTTGCTTCTATAATTGTTATCCCAAGAATAGGGAAATCCTCCCATTACCAAGGACAAAGATTTTGTCAGGGGTGTTCTAGAGAAGTCACTTCTTCAAAAGTCAGTGGGAGGATAGTACGCTTCGACAAGATTAGATCTAAGTAATCATATTAGAGTGGCACAAGACCGAAAGTAATTTTGGTGGTTGCCATCATGAATGATCCATAAGTGTTTACATGTGATGTAAAACTTCGATCTATCTTAGTGACTGAACCAAGTATATCACAATATCATTGTTTCACAATAATCAGAATGTGATGTAAGGTAAGCAATGATGGACCCTAACTCCAAAGTTATTGCTAAACACCAAAAATCCGGAGAGACTCCATAAACGAAATTCAAGTTTGGAACTTGGTGTCAAGTTTTATGCTCCTTAACAGGGGCATAGAGCCTACCTTACGTTAATGGATATGTAAACAAAATGGATGGAAACATCCATGAAGTCTTGACTTTTTTACTAGTTCAAGGGAATGATTACGATGCGATTTGATCTCCTGTAGCATGAATTTTATTTTTACACAGATTATTCTAGCAAGCACTGTATAACTTGTCTACGAGATATTGCAAGTGACAATATTCGATCAAGAATATGCTAGAAGGGAATGCAAGTTTTAGTTATCCATTCATGGAACTAAAAGAATGCATTGAAAAAGTTGGGATCTTCACCTAGATGAAATGATCAAAGTGTTTGACATCATCAAGGACAGTGAGGAGGCTTGAGGACTCAAGAAAGTGAGTGGGAGCGCTAAAGAATATTTCGAATACTTTATGTGAACAAAGTATTGTTAATTGGAAATATTATTGACATCGTAAAATGTTTCGTGGAAATCGTATTTCAATAAAATAATTGAGGACATTGTAGTATAAGTATTTCCACTTTGTAAGTGGGTAGGTAATAAATGTTTGAAAAGAATTCTTGATAGAACTTGCCTGCATGGTACAAAGTGTGGTTCTCGTTTTCCATCACTTTTCTATGTTGGATCAAACGTGTTAAAATCGTAGTGCTAAATTGTTGGAAACAACAATTAGCATCTTGGTGCAAACCAAGGGAAGGATTCCTTTTGAAATCTAATGCATATGCTAATCATTTGTATTCATAGTGAATAGAAAAGGAGACATATCATGGGCGATACATATGAATGATTGGATCAGACATATACGGCATATTATGTACACAAACCAGATATGAATTATGTTATAAGTATTATGACCATAAATAAAATATAATCATGTTGATGATCAAGGATAAGATAACCTTATAAGAATATAAGGTGGACTTCGTAGTTGTGACAAATGCAAACACATATTAGTGTAAATTATTACACTAATAAAGGGTTTATTGCATAACCACAAAATCAATCAACTTACTGTTAATAAGGTGGCATGGTGAGATGGAAGATATTCCGTAATTAAACTTGGAGGGAAAATTCTGAAGTTTAAAACTATAATAGAATCTCTAACAATAACAGTCAGATGGGATACACTTTGGAAGTGTAAAGATTAAATGTTTTGATGTAAATTCTTCACATAATTGGATAGGCTACTTTACAAAAGAAACATCGATGTTGTGAACAACATAATGTCTTCTTAGTTAAATCACCAAACATTTAAAACTACAAGGGAGAAGTGATTCTCCAAGATATGAAAATTCAAATGGACCTGAAGTGCCAGATCGATGGACAGAGTGTAGAGGCCCCAAACCGGATGGTCCAGAACCCCTCATATGCATACATTCACGATCCTAGGAATTCATTCATGAACAACATACGGAGTTGGTACACAGATACATTATCCATTACACGAATAATAGAGTCTTACAAGCAATGTTAACATGACCAAGTCTTAACAGTTGTCACGCTGGACAGGCAAAAGTCTCACAAACACACAGCGGAAACTTAGCAAACACATAACATAGATAGCCCATGTCACGCCTTCACCAACAGGCTGCTGACCGGAAGCCGGGCCTAATTCGCATAGTCGTAAGTAAAGTACTCCTCCTTGTACTCCTCCTCGTCCGGCAATTCCTCAAAGTCTGGCCAAGTAAATATCTAGGGACGAAACCAATATGAGTACATTTGAATGTACTGTGCAAGACATCCTTTATAAACTTACAAATGCAAGCATGTTTATATGGTGGATAGGTAGGCTATAAATAGGGTTCACTACCCATGGTGTATGTAAGATAACATCATGGTTGCTTTAAACATCTCTATATCTTTATTGAAGAAGATACTTCAAAAGAAAATAATATAGTTTTCTTTCTCTTGTAGATATCGCATGTACCAGAGGTTTTATAAACTTGTTTTATAAAAGAGAGGGTTTCCTTAAACTTCTTGTAATCAACTCCAGATTTCTTCATCGGTACCTCTCAGGTACAAGTCTTTTCTATCAAAACATCCTTTTTGAAAACTAACACAATGCTAGCTACATGGCCATTCAACTTCCCATATCCGACGGCTCGGCTATTTGGAATAGTTTTACTCTGCAGAGGTGTACACAATCCACAAGATCCAATCATCTGCCATGAACTACCCATGGATCGACACAGCAATATGCAAGCATCAGATAAATGATCCTAACTGTCCACTCTGATCAAGCTAGTATATGGCTATCCCTTCAACTGGGTTTATTCTCCCGGCACCATGTCACACATCACCACAGCAGGAGACCCAATTGTCGCATCTGGGGGGTAACTTAATCCCTCACTTTGCATGTCCCGTTACTCCCTCCTGGCGACACTTTGGTTCAGAGAATCATACTCTCTATAGCACTTTGGGATAGAACACACACTAACGAGAACAAGTATCTAGGTAGGCCTCGTACCCATGTTGAGGTAGAGTGGCAGTACTTCTTGGTCGTCCAGCGAAGACTAGGTTATGTGTATTTTGTAAACCATTTTGAAAACAATCCTCTTTACCTCCCCCGGTGAACAAGGACCCGCCTTTCCACCGTGGACTCTCCATAAGAACATTAGTTTGCAAAAGCACATTTTTAAAGTGTCCACTTAGGAACTCAAGATTAATATCTTTGGTGGTATTTATATCATATGGTGGCTAAAGGCTTGGTAACACCAAGTTGACTAATGGCAAAGTGATAGATATGTATAATATTACTAGTAATAATAGCCACTCAAAAATACTTTTGGTAATCAAGTTTTTGTAAAATTTTAGAAGTAAAACATGCATGATAGATAATGATAAGTAGTATAACAGCAAGCTTTAGGATGACTTGCCTTGGTTGAGGTTAGGGTCTTGCTCATGGTAGCAACAGGAATGATAGTAATAACCTCCGGCACCAACTACTTCTTCCTCGTTTTCTATCGTCGCAAAGTAAAAAAGGACACACAATCAGAACCAATCTAAACAAGCAATGGTACTAAGTCATACATATAGCAAGCAATGCATAAAACAAAACAACACTCAAGTTTGCCAAAAATAACACTTCACAAGCACACATAAAAATACACTAATTACCACTACTACTACTATGGTGGAGAAATGTTATTTCTCACCAAAATGAAATGGAACCAGATGGTGTGCCACTAGTTTTCCAAGACATTTAAGAGATCAAAATGCCACTGGTTATACTTGTGGAAAACCATTTCCACCAAACAAAACTACCTATTCATACTAGTGAAAATAACAACACTATTAATGATAAACAAGAAATGCTACTCATGCTTCTCTATGGACTTAAGTATACACTAACATAGGTAAACACATATCATAACCAGTACCAAAATGGTACTGGACTCAACAAAACAACACTAAAAACTTCAGTAATAAATCTATCTATACTTTGCTCACAAAGTCTATTAAATAAAAGACTAGAAAACAAAACTAGGCATATCCTATTTCCATTTCCTTTCCAAACATGCACACACTTTATAACATACTAGTATTGTAAGTAAACAACATTCTAACAGCAATAAAAACATCTACACATGCTAGAAAACAATATTTCAACTAGCAAGCAATTAGTCTAAACTAAATATACAAAAATTTATTTCTAACAGAAAAGGTGTTGTATCTAAATATGCATGAAAAAATAATCTAGAGCTCTAAAAATTAAACAAAGCTAGTGTAACATAGATCTAAGCATACACAAACATATCCAATTGGATTCATATAAAAAGCATTATTAAACTCTCTCTAAAAATCCTGGAATATGCTACGACACAAATACCAAAATAGATGGTATTTCCAAATGGTAACTCCCCTTGATGTGAGATCAAGCTGTACTGATAGATCTACTCATTAGCTACTCAAAGAATTTTAGTTTGCTCAATTTGAACACACATACAAAAAATTAAGCACATTTTACTCTAACAGACAGTGTGTAGCAAAACAATTACTACAGGAAAAATATAACACCAAATCTAGATCTACAAGTTGCATCGGTTTAAGAAAAAGTAGATCTACTGCTAGGAATTTTGTGGATTTTATTTCTTAAGTTTTCTATTTTTCACAGGATTAAAGTAAAACAGCAGTTTCTGTTATTTTCTAAAACGAAAAAGAAAACACAGCGTGGGTTGGGTTTCTCTCCTGCGCGCGGCCCGCCAGGCCAGTTGCGGCCCAGCACGCAAACGAGCGCGCGCGAACGCGCGTACCGCTTTGGAATTCAAGTGTGGGCGTTGATCTCGTGATCAAGGGTGCACGACCATCTGCCTCCTCTCTTTCTCTCACTCTCTCTCTCTCGCTCGCGACGGAGAAGCAGGCCGGCGGCAAGCTCGGCGATTAGCTCACCTAGGGGGCTCGTGGGGAAGTGGAGAGGGGTCAGGGTCGTTGAGTGAGGTCGATGTGGTGCACGGGCGCGGTCACGGGCTTCTCGGGCGGCTCCAATCGACGACGCGCAACTGCGTTCCCGCGGCGGCTCCGGAGAGGTCTTCGGCTCTCCTGCAAACGAGGGGGCAAGGCGATGGGTCAGGGTGGGTATACGGCAAACGGCAAGGATAAGGGAGGTGAGAATAAGGGGCAGGAGTGCACGGATCATGCCCCACCTCTGCTTCCTCTCTGCAGTGGCCGGCGGTGGTTTTGAGCTCGCTGGGCTCACAGAGAGCCCTAGGGGTGCGCGGTGTGTTTCAGTGAGGTGGAGTAGTGGGAGTGGGGTGGTGCAGTGAGGGCGTGCCCGTGTCTTTATAGCCACGGCTCCGCGGTCGTGTGCACGGGCGCGTCCACGGTACGGTCATGGCAAGCTCGGGGCGTGCTCCCGAGAGCCCATGTCGTGCCCCTTGGCCCTTGGGGATGTCTAGGAGGCGTGGGGTGTGTGTGTCCGTGTGCTGGTCGCCGAGGGTGAGGTGAAAACGGCCGGTCGTGGTGACAGTGCGCACGCACAGTGGCAAACTGACAGACACGCCCATGCCTGCCTCCCCTCTTCCTCTCTCTGTTCCCACGTTCCTCTCTTCTCTCCTGGTCAAACTTGAAAGAATCCAAGGCTTGGTATTCGTTGAGGAATGTTAGTGCTTCTAGAAGAAACAAGTGGCACTGCCTAATTCACTCTCAATCAAAAGATATCAACAATCAAAGTGGTGTCAATCTCACAGATTCAGTGTTTCAGAAAATTCAGAAAAACAGACTTAGCCATTTTGGCTAAGTGTCAAAACAGATAAAGTCAACCAAATGTCCTCTCTGTTTTCAAGGCTCAAAACTTTTCCAAAATTTGTTTTCAATGTATGGGTTGTTAAACATGATTTGTACTTTCATAATCATCAATTGAGAACAAATTTGAATTCTTGGAAGGCACTGAAAACAAGGTGAGAAAATAGCTACTTTCCGTTTTTCTCTGTTTTCTAAAAATCCACTTTTCTGTCTTAATTTTCTTCCACAAAAATCATCAAGCATTTAATCAAACCAATGTTGTACATTTGTATTCCATATATTAGAGAACACATTCGTGCCAAGAAAACATAAAATGTGATTCCCTAGCATATTGAAATCAAGTGCTAAATATAGCTACTTGGCTAGTTTTTCAGAAACAAGTTTATATAGAAAACTCAAAAGAAAACATCAAAATATTCTTTTGCCATTTTTTATTGATTCAAACAAAGCCAAATAATATTGTTAGTTTGAAAGAAACATTGATACAACACTATGGATAAAAGTTAACCAAATCATCATATAGAAAACATCACAGAAACAATAAGAAACATGAGGAAAATTTGAGATTTGATTTTAAATAAAAGCTTGCTTGGATTGCATAGATACTCATGGTCTCTTACATAATGTTGGATTACACAAGTGCATAATTTTTTTTTGTTGGCTCACAAAAATGGCTTCCCTCACTATCACATGTGGTCCAAAATCTGGGGTGTGACATAGAGCCTACACCATAATCAACACTACAATGCTATTGGGTGTTGAGCTAAGGAACCTGACTATTGTTTCTGTGCAAGTGGGATACTGTTGGATGTATACCCAAGTGACAATAAAATGCATCGGTTTCATGATTAATGTATTGTGTTTTTGTGCTATAACTGCTATGTCACTGAATATGACATTCAGAGGAAACCCATACACACATGTAAAAATATAAACACACCGTTATGACCCGTTGTCATGTCTCGCAGACAAACTCTTTTATATTAGACGACCACGTTTTCCTAGTCATGGACATTTGTTATGTCAATGTAAATGGGGGCTATGTTGTTTCATCATTGTGGCTGGGTAGACCCAAATAGTTGAGATATTAAGAGATTAGTTCTGCTAAATAGTATTGATGACACACAAGTGTAGGGGATCGATCGTAACTTTTTTATAAATAAGAGTGTCGAACCCAACGAGGAGCAAAAGGTATTGATAAATAGTTTCGAGCAAGGTTTCACTGTAAACACTAGAGAACAGTTGTTTAGTGATTTTTGTAATAGTAATAAAGTGATAACTACTAAATAACAATGAAAGTAAAAAGTTGTTGCAAGTGGTCCAATCCTTTTTAGCACAAAGAACAAGCCGGTGGTGTTTCTTATAATGGCTAAAACATCCCCGAGCACACACGGGAGGTTTCGTCTAGTTTTTTTCATCACACACCGTTGATTAATCTTTAACGTTTTGGTAAGTGTTATGTGGGTAGACCTATGCTAGCGCACCGTCTGATCCGAGACTAATACACACTTACGATTACACTACTCGCAAGCATCCGTAAATATAAGAATATACTTAAGAAATAAATCTAACTGTGGCAATAAACTCGTGGTATCTACTACTCCCTTATATGAATTATTGCAAACTGGGTTTAGCTTTCTATCACTCCGGCAACCCACCATAAGAAATCCTGCAAACAATGCATTCCTCTAGGTCCTTAAAAGGTGAAGTGCTATGTACTCGACGTTCACATAACACCACTAGAGAGATAACAACATAACTTAAATATCAAACCGGTAAATATTACTCAACGAAACATGATTACTAGTAGCTAGACTTCTCCCATGTGCTCAAGAACTAAACGATCTACTCACAACACATCACATGGTACATGTCAGAGGTGATAAATGGATTAATAACAATCTGGTCATAAAGTGCAAACAATGATCAATCTCATAACCATCAACTACAAGCGAGTAATTCACAACGGGAGAGAGATCTAGTGGAAACGATATAGAACGCTAATTGTTACAGCGGGATAGAGGTGGATGGTGATGATGATGATGATGATGATCTTAATGATGCCCGGTGCGATGACGGTGACGATGGTGACGATTGCCCCCTCTAAGAGGGAATTTCCCCGGCGAAATCTCTCTGTCAGGAAGGTGTTTCTTCTCTTTGTCGTTTCCGTTGCGAACAGGTGGCGTAAAAATTCTACGAAGTGCATCTTCGAGGTTTTTAGGTCACGAGGGGTAAGTACCCCGAAGGAGAGCCGGAGGGGGGCAGGGGCCCCACTAGGCACGACCAAGGGCGAGCACCTAGAAGGCACTTGGCTGCCCCTGGCTCCCCTCTAGCGGATCTTCGGGCTCGGCCGGTGATTTCTGACCAAAGATTTTCTGATTTTTCCCTTTTTCTAATGTCCGAAAAATATCTCTCTCCGCAGGTGTTTTTTTCCAGTTGATTTCTGAATTTGATAAATAATTTTGTAAAACTGTAGAACATAGAGAAAACAACAAAATAACATAAGTACAATACTCTAATAAGGAAATATCAATGATTAAGTGAAAATTATCATATAAAATGGTGATGCAAAATGAACGTATCAACTCCCCCCAAGCGACTCCGCTTGTCCCCAAGCGAAAACTGAACTCTGAAAACATGACCACGGGTTTTATGATGTGAGGTGTCGATAATAAAAAATGCGAACATCAAGTATCAGCAATTACTCAATAAACAGTAACAATCATATACAACCATCTTTCCAATAATGCTTCTCAAAGAGAAGTAATGATGCAATCATATAAAGGTAAAGCGAGTGCAAATTCATTGAACTATGGCAAACATTGTTCTTGGTCAGAGAACAACTACCATATTAATCTTATCTTTCCGGATGAGTCTATGTCAGAGCTATTAAACAAATAACACATACTTAAATTATCACAAAGTATTTTCATGGATAGAAAACTTTCAGGGGTTATGTTCTTAATAAAGGAGGTGAAAACAACCAACACAAAGGAAGATGCTAGTTAGCAGAGCTCAACTTTCAACATGTTTACCATCATGGTAATGTCAACTTCAATAAAACATGGTTAAATATCATCAGGGACATATAAAAGAATGCATCTCAGTTCAACATCATAAGTTTGCTGGTAGAGAATAGAGGGAATATGTGAGACTAACTTAATTAGAAAAGAAATGCCCTTCACAGAGGGAATCAGGGATTACTCATGTGCTAGAGCTTTTTATTTTAATAAAACAGTCATTGAAAATGCAATTTTGAGAGGTGTGTATGTCTATGTCAGCGAATGGTAGTGAAAAAATTATCATAATCCATGTCAAGCAAAGTATTTATACTTTTGAGAGAGGTTTATGTTTCTTTATTAAGGTTGGCCCTCCCCCCACCATAATTTTTCAAACAAGGGCTAGCTGTATCCACGGGTACCCACCAACTTTAATCAATCAAAGAAGTGCCTTTTTGTGTTATATTATTTGGCACCAACTCTCTTGCAATTTTTGATGAGAACCGATTCCATAGTCATCGGGTGAAATAAGGAAGAAGAACCTTGCTTGACATAAGACATGATAAACTTTTTATGAGGGGTAAACCTATTGGGTTGGCCCGATCTTCACAAATTCACCAAGAACACGAAGAACACAGGTGGAAGAACGAAGAACATGAGGAAGAACACGAGAGAGATTCGTGGGGAAACAAGGCTAACAGATAACTAGCAAACCCTATTGATCAAAGAACCCGTCAACAAACCCGGGGGTAGCCTACGGATCTCTCGGATCAAGTCAAACTTACTCTGATTGGAACCTCTTCACCTTCATGGCGGGTCCGTCGAGCCACTAGAATCTCAAGGATTAGTTGAGAGAGATTGGGAAGTGTCTATTTGAATCCCAAGGGGAAAGACTAGCTCACTCAAGGAAATCTTGATATGATCCACATCACGTACATTGGAGTAGTCTTGATTCGTTCCTAGATACACATCTAAGGAGTAGCCTCACAAGAGGAACATAGGGAGAGCAAAGCTCAAATCTCAATTCATCTAGAACCTAGATCTGAAGCCAAGGGGGTCTATTTATAGTCTAGGGGGCAGGTAGGCTAATTATAGGGGAATATTCCCATTTTCACGAGGTGCGGGAAAGCCAAGCTGGGAGGCCGGCTGGTTTGGTGGGGTGGCCGGCCTGGGTCGCAGGAAGGCCGGTCTAGGCCGGGCTCGAGGCCGGCTGGTTCGGTGGGGTGGCCAGCCTGGGTCACAGGAAGGCTAGCCTAGACCAGACTGGAGGTCGGCCGGTTCGGGCAGGGGGCCGGACTGAGGGCACGCAGGAACGCTTGCCTATGCCGGGTAGCAGGACGGCCGGCTGTGTTGGGGTACCGTTCTGGAGGCCGGCCTGGCCGGGCTGCAGGCCGGGTTTCCTGCACGTTTCTTCTCCTCCTTTTTTTCTTGTTCGTCAGGGCCTTCTTGGGAATCTTCTCGAAATCCTTGGGCACCGTCTTGGGGATCCTTTGGGGGATCAAACTTGAGAACACATAGGGTCTTTCCATGAGGCGACGTACTATTCACCAAGTCATCGATCGTGAAGACAAAGAGGAGTGATTTCACCTGCATCGTCTTTGCGTGTGATCTTATCATAGGACCAATGGGTGTTGATGGATAGCTTGGTGGAATAGGTTGGGATGCATCATCTCCCCCTCCCCCTTCAAAAAGAGTCATCCTCGACTTTTGACTATTGTCATCACTTGGACTTCCATTGAAGGGAGAGAGGTCACACACGTTGAAGGAGTTGTGCACAAGGTACTTGAATTGCGGAATGTCGAGCTTGTACGCCTTGTAGTTGACGCGCTTGAGGACCTTGAAGGGACCATTGTCGCACCCGGACTTCTAAAGGATACTCGCCGTTCCGTTGAACAGTAGTAGATTGGATTACGGGGCTTACCGGCACCCGCGTCCTCTTACGAGTAGGCCAACACAAGTATGTGTGACAACCAACCCCTATATGTTCATCGTCGACGTAAACTATCCCATAGAAATCAGGATACTACCATTGACGTACTTCATACCATACACACATGGTACGTCAACGGCTTGTAACAGAATGATAGCACAACATATCTCTAAGACACAAAAGATTGAAATAAGTTGCAAATAGCTCTCACTAGAGCAGAGATAGCAAATACAATCATCCAGAGGACACCTGTCCCAACATAACATCATTACATCTCAGCGGAAGCATTCAAAGGGTCTGAGTACAGACAAATCCAAATAGGCTTAAGAAGCCGGGAATGAAAGAAAGACGGAGCCCATCCACGTAGTCTCGGATCCTGCCCGGGTCCGCTAACTAATCGTCAGCAGCCTCGTCAAACTCCACGTAGTAGCCGTCACTGGGATCCTCGTAAGCGTAGTCTGCGGAAACCACAGCCCCAAAGGGGTCAGTACATAAACGTACTGGCAAGCAAGACTCACAGTTCACCAAAGTGTAGCCCGTCAACACCAAGCACAGATGCCTTGGGTTCAACGGAAGAAAGGGGATATAAAAGATGCTGCAACTGGCTGCGCTAACCAACTACAGAGATTCTACCACTTCCGGCTAACAGAAAGAAGATAAGGTATCGTATCGTAACCAACTACAACTAACCACCAAACGCACCCATCCTGGATCTCGCCCCTTATCCAAAGAAGCAATCCGAGGATAACTCACACAGTTGGATTAATGAATAATGGATCAAGTTGTTGTGTCGATAAGTCTATTACTAGTCAAGTTATCAATAGTTAGATGTAAGTTGTTCTGAGTACTTGTTAGCCAGTACTTTCACCAAGTCAACCATAACCGCGGAAAACACGGCTTCTCGAGAAGATTTATCCCTGCAGGGGTGCACCAATTTGGCCGTACACGTAAGAATAACCCGCCAGATGGGATGCCTCCCACCAAGCGGGGCACTCAACACAACTCAACTCTTCTTCGCATCAAGCCCAAAGCACCTTGGGCGCACGGATAATCGAGCCCCGAAGAAAGGGGACCCTCATAGCACTCTAAGAACGTGTCCCCCTATATGCCGACTACAAAAGTTCCACCCTGCGCTGGGCTCGCAAAAACATGCATGCGGCAAATGGAAAACACGAACTAAATGAGGCGATTTGGACGAGATGCGAATCGAATCAAATTGAGGGGGGCGCCCATACACGCTTCCCACATGTGGATAGTGCGCTCATCATGGATCAGTAGACAAGACCCTTTTCCTATTAGGGTCGACACTAGCAGGCCTCAAAACCACACAGGGCCTCCTGCCGGTGCCTTATCAGCATATTATTATTAACAGGTTGATTGATTAACATCGAGCCCCCAGAACATAATAGAAATATAGTAATCAGAAAGTAACGGGTAACAGACTCGAGCAAAACAACCTAAGCATGCTAGTAAGACACTGGCTCAAACAATGGGTTGTAGGAGTGGAGGTGAGGCAATATCAGGGTTAAGGGATTCATGTGATAGGTTCGTAACAGAAACAACTATACATAGGGCTAGCAAAATAGACAACGGAAAGTATCGGTAACCAATGTTGAAAGGAACACAGTGGTTCATGTGAGTGATAACTTGCCTGCAAACTCAGCAGCCTGGTACTGAGCTAGATCCTCAGAAGGGGTGTCGTAAGTATCGTATGTCTCAACGTCGTCGTCTATCCGAGAAGAAGCAAACAAACAATGCAGAAATATAAACAATCAATATCATGACATAGTGCACAATCAAGGGATGATGCATGTCAAGTTAAATGGATGCATCAAAATAAACTAGTGGACTTGGTAACACAATTTAAGTGGACACATATGCAATTTTGAGTTGCATATGAAAAGCCCATGAATTTTGGTTGAAACAATTGTTTTCCAATTAACCAACAGGTGAAAGTGGATTAGTATGATGCATGGATGAGGAAAACAACAAAATAACAACAATAGAATCAATTGAAAATAAGGTTTACCAATTTAGAAATTTATTTATTAAGTTAGGGAATTTTTGGTTCCTTAAAGGGGTTACACAAATAGTTGTTGTTTTCACCAATTTAAATTGTGCAAAATAAATAACAAAATTCATATTTGAAAAGAATACAAAATTTTAGTTGGATTACATGTTTCAAATATTGAAAAAGGAGTTAGGATGAATTTATTATGACTTAAACAAGATTAAGCAAGTTTTAAATGAATTTAAAACAAGTTTGAAAATTAATTGAATTTTATTTGTTCAAAACATTAAATAAAATTCATATTTGAAAAGTTTATACTTTTCTAGGTTGAAAACATATTTTGCATGTTCAAAAATAATTTAATTTGAGCAAGTTATGATTTTATCAAATTTAAATGAATTAAACAAGGTTTAAATTATTTAGGCAATTTTTATTATTCAAACCATGAAACAAAATTTATATTTGAATAGGTGGTTTGAAATAGCATGCAAAACATATTTTATTTGCATTATTTGGATTTAGTATGAATTAGTTATGGATTTTATGAAATTACAAATGAATTGTTTGAATTCAAATTTGAAATGCATTTGGAAAATTCAAAACAGAAAACAAATGTTACCAATAGGTAGATAATTGAATTTGGGGCAGTGCACATATTTTACTTTTATTTTTTGAGTTTATAAAACAAAAGTTATTTGCATTTTAGTTCCAGGGGCCAATCTGTAAAAAGAAAGGACTGGTTTTTAAAATAGAAAAGGTTAAAAACATTTGTTACCGCACAGATAACTAGCCCAAGGCACGACCAGATGGGCCCTGGGCCAGCGCGTGCTTCGTGGCAATGCAGTGGCTGACAGGGGGGCCACCCTGTCAGCGCTGCGCGGAAAAAAGGTTGGATTTTAATCGCGTGAGCCAGGGGTCGAACCCTGGGCTCCAGCGCGCGCGCAACGCACCGCAACCAGTGCAGTAATCGAATCGATCTTGTCAGTATACCACGCGCAGTGAGGTTAACCTTCAGATCGCGACCCTGAATTTTTAACTGACGACGAATTGCTTCTGAACTTCGTCAGAGAGGCAACGCCGGCGGCGATCACCGTGGACAGCGTGCTCGTGCTGCTGATGGGCTTGCGCTAGATCGTGTGCGTGCTGGTGTGGTGCATGAGCCAGACAGGGAGGAGGAGAAGGGCACGGTGGCATGCTCACCGGCGCGGTAAACGTGGCAGAGGCTCGGGGCAGACGAGCTCGACGGCGACAGCGGCGTGGTCGTGGACGGCGGCGATGGCGTGGACTTCCTCCGGGGTGGCTGCGGTGTTCAAACGGAAGAGGGAGGGGTGGTGGTTTGATTTCGATAGCTAGGTGGGTAGATGACACTGCGAGGTGGCGGTGGTCGACATGGGTTCAGGCGGCGGCGCTCCGGTGAGTTAAGGGGGTTGCAGAGAGGGTAGATGCGGGCAGTGGAAGGGTGGATCGGCGGCGGAGCTCGAGGGGAAAAGATAGGCTAGGGCTAGGGCAGCGGCGCAGGGCCCTAGGGGGTAGATATAGGCCACCAGGGGCGAGGATGGCCGCCGGGATGGCACTGTGCCGCCGTGGCACCACCGGATGATCTGCCGTACATAAGAAAGAAGAAGGAGTGGGGGTGCGAACCGGTACGGGCCAGGGAAAAATGGTAAGTGGTGGGCTGGGCTCGCGGGGCACAGCCCACTGCCTCTCTCCCTCGTTTTTTCTTTTTCTCTTTTTTGGTTCTGATTTTTTTTTGTGCAGGAAATAGAAAATGGAAGAAAATGATAGGTTTGGAGTTAGTAAAAATTTTATAAAAATTTGGGTGGGCTATTTAGGTCAAATACAACCAAATGCCAAGTTTGGTTTTTCAAAAGTTCAATTTTTAATTACTGTTTTGTAATTTAAATCAATATTTGAAAGAATTGCTTATTAATTGATTTTTATTAAAAGCAACATGTTTATTAGGGTGAACCGTATTGGTTAAAAAGAACAAGTGGTTAGGGTTATTTTGTTGATTTTTATAAGTTGAATTTGGGTACTGTTTGAATGTTTTTTATTTGAATTTGAAATACCATTGGAAGTAATTGATTGAAATAAAAACCACCATTTTATTAGTTGATCACTATGGAATAAATTGGAAACAAATGGTTGTTTTTATTTGAACTTTTTATTTCAAATGTGATAACAGAGTAAAACAGAAGCAAACAAATGGAGAACAAAGTAAAACAAATGCAAACAAAGAATAAATATGATGACATGATGCAATACTTTAATAAACAAGAAATCAAACATGCTAGGGTGGTTTTCATACTTGGGATGTTACAAAACGCCCCCCTTGAAGGAATCGCGCCCCGAGATTCCTTACTGAGAAGCGAAAAGGTCTGGATACTTCTTTCGAAGATCCTCTTCGGTCTCCCACGTTGCCTCTTTATCGGAATGATGCGACCACTGCACTTTCAAGAACTTGGTGCTCTTGTTGCGAGTCTTATGCTCGGTCTCATCGAGAATTCGAATAGGGTGCTCCTCATAAGAGAGATCATCTTGCAGTTCAATGGAATCATGATCAACTGCACGATCTGGATCTTTGAAACACTTCTTGAGCTGTGACACGTGGAACACATCGTGCACCTTGGATAGTTTTTCTGGAAGTTCAAGACGATAGGCATTTTCCGCACGCCTTGAGAGAATGTTGAAAGGACCAATGTATCTTGGTGCAAGCTTTCCTTTCACACCAAAACGATGAGTGCCTCTGAGGGGAGTTACACGGAGATATGCCTTGTCACCAGGTGCATAGGCCATATCACGGTGCTTGCTGTCATAGTAGCTTTTCTGACGAGACTGAGCAATCTTGAGATTATCACGAATGACGCGAACTTTCTCTTCGGCTTCCTTAACAATGTCAGGGCCTAAGAGTGAACGTTCACCAGCTCCAGACCAATTGATTGGACTCCTGCATCTGCGGCCATACAGTGCCTCAAATGGTGCCATGCCTAGGCTTGCCTGGAAACTGTTGTTGTAGGAGAATTCAGCATATGGAAGGCAATCCTCCCATTTCATGCCAAAGGAGAGACCACATGCTCTGAGCATATCCTCGAGAATCTGATTGACTCTTTCGACTTGCCCTTGAGACTGAGGGTGATAAGCTGTGCTGAACAGAAGTTTGGTGCCCAATGCATCTTGAAAGCTTTTCCAGAAATGAGAAGTGAATATGCTTCCACGGTCTGAGCTTATTTCCAATGGAACACCATGAACGGGAACAATCTTTGTTGTGTAGAGCTCTGCTAACTGGCTAGCTGAGATTGTTTCTTTGACAGCAAAGAAGTGAGCTACCTTAGTGAGACGATCAATGACAACGAAGATTGCATCGTTGCCCCTCTTGGACTTTGGAAAACCAGTGACGAAGTCCATTTCAATCATGTCCCACTTCCACTCAGGAATTTTCAGAGGTTGTAGGAGACCTGCTGTTTTCTGATGGACTGCCTTAACACGTTGACAAACGTCGCATTCAGAAACGTATTGAGCAATTTCACGTTTCATGCCAGGCCACCAATACAGCGTCTTGAGATCCTGGTACATCTTTGTACTTCCAGGGTGAATGGAGAGGGGAGTTTCATGAGCCTCCTTGAGAATGACATCTTTGAGACTTTTAATCTGAGGAACTGCAATGCGTCCTTCAAAGAACACAGTTCCCTTGTCATCAATTGAGAAGGACTTGAATTTATCATTGCCTTCTTTGATGTGCTCTACAATCTTCTTGATTTCAGCATCACGAAGTTGTTCAGAACGAATCTTGTCCTCGAGAGTTGGACTAGCTGTCAAGTTTGCCAGGTATCCTTGAGGAACAAGACCAAGGTTCAGTTTCTGGAATTCTTGATGAAGTGGAGGTTGGCTTTCCATGATCATGAGATTATTGCAATACGACTTGCGACTGAGAGCATCGGCCATAACATTAGCCTTGCCTGGAGTGTAAGAAATGGTGAGATCAAAGTCTTTAATCTTCTCAATCCATCTCCTTTGCCTGAGGTTTAGATCTGGTTGAGTGAAGATGTATTTCAGACTCTTATGATCGAAAAAGATTTCAGTGCGGTTACCCAACAAGTATTGCCTCCATTTCTTGAGGGCAAACACCACTGCTGCAAGTTCTAGGTCATGAGTGGGATAATTTTGCTCATGTGCATTCAGCTGACGTGAAGCATAAGCCACAACTTGACGTTCTTGCATAAGAACTGCTCCTAGACCTTGGAGAGATGCATCACAGAATATCTGGAAAGGTTTGGTAGTATCTGGGCCAACCAGAACTGGGGTAGATGTGATCTTAGTCTTCAGGAGATTGAAACTCTCCTCGCACTGTGGAGTCCAAACGAACTTCTTGTCCTTCTTTGTGAGATCAGTGAGAGGTTTGGCAATCTTAGAGAAGTTTTGGACGAAACGACGGCAATAGCTAGCCAAGCCAAGAAAACTTCTGACTTGCTTCACCGTCTTGGGAGGTTTCCAATCAACAATTGCTTTAACCTTTTCTGGGTCAATGGCTATGCCTTTGGCAGAGATGATATGACCAAGGTAAGCAACTTCTGGAATCCAGAACTCACATTTGGAGAATTTGGCATATAGACGATGTTCGCGAAGTTTCATGAGAGTGAGGCGAAGATGTTCTCCATGCTCTTCCTCGGATTTTGAGTAGACCAGAATATCATTGAGATATACCACAACGAACTTGTCGAGGTATTCATGGAAGACAGAATTCATGAGTCTAGAGAATGTCGCCGGTGCATTGGTGAGACCAATGGACATGACGGTGTATTCATATAGACCGTACCGAGTGGTGAAAGCTGTTTTTGGAATATCTTCCTTTCTGATCTTTATTTGATGGTACCCCATCCTCAAGTCCAACTTTGAGAATATTGAGGCTCCAGCAAGTTGATCAAAAAGATCATCAATACGAGGAATTGGATACTTGTTTTTGATGGTTTTCTCGTTGAGAGGACGATAGTCAACCACAAGTCTCTTTGTTTGATCCTTCTTGGCAACGAACATAGTTGGGCAACCCCAAGCCGAAGAACTAGGCTGAATGTAACCTTTCTCCATGTACATATCGATTTGCTCCTTTAACAATTTCAGTTCAGGAGGAGCTATCTTGTATGGATGCTTAGAGATTGGAGCAGTACCTGGCTCAAGCTCGATCACAAACTCAACTGCTCTGTCCGGAGGCATTCCTGGCAATTCTTCTGGGAAGACGTCAGGGAATTCACAAACCACCGGAACATTTTCAATTGCAGGAAGAGGTTTTGCATCGAGTGTGCATAGCTGAACAGAACTTGATCCATATGGAGAATAGACTATCTGGCCAGAAGGGTGGTAGAGAGTTATTGATTTTTGAGCACAGTCAATCTTAGCTTTGTTGGTCTTGAACCAATCCATGCCCAGAATGACATCAATGTCAGAATTTCCCAGCAACATGAGTGAAGCAAGGAATATGCGACCTCCAATTAGGATTTGATTGTCCTTACTTATCTTGGAAGTCAACATTTGAGATCCCGGAGAGTGAACAGTTATTTTATTGCTTAGTGGAACCAGAACTAGGTTGTACGTTGTAGCAAAGATCTTTGACACAAAAGAATGCGATGCTACGGTATCAAACAACACTTTAGCTGGAAAAGAGTTTACGGGTAATATACCGAGAACGACGTCAGCAGCTTCCTCAGCTTTGTCGGCCTTGATATGATTCACCCTCGCGGTCCTCCCGACAGGCCTGTTGTTGGAGTTGAAGGCTTTAGCCGGGGGAGCACGCACCATTGTCTGGTTGGTGTTGGGGCGAGGAGGTGGAGGTAGCTGCCTCTGAGTGCACTTATCAGCGTAGTGTCCAGTCTCCTTGCACTTGAAGCAAGTGACGACACGAGGAGGACCTGGCCTTGGCTGCCCCATTGGAACCCTCTGACCATGCATCTGAGATGGGTTGGGTGGGCGGGGAGCAAAGCCTGGAGAAGCTTGGGCATATGGAGCCCGAGTGACAGCACTATTTGGCACCCAGATGCGGCGCTTCTGCGGAGGGGTGGTCATGTTGGAGGAGGAACCACCCTCACGCGAGTGCTTGCGAGACTCCTCGAACGCCTTGCGCCCATTTTCCTCATTGAGCGCGGTGTTCACGAGCTCCTCGAAGTCTTTGCACTTGATGTTGGTGAGTGCGTACTTGAGTTCCGGGTTAAAACCTCGGCGGAACCTTGCCATCTTCTTAGCTTCAGTGGACACCTCATCACCAGCGTATCGAGCGAGGCGATTGAACTCATTCTGATAGCCAATGACGTCCAACTTGCCCTGCTTGAGAGAGAAAAACTCCTCACGCATCCTTTCCATGAGACCATCTGGGATGTGGTGCTTCAGGAAGGCATCCTTGAAACAGCCCCAGGTGATTGGGTAGCCAGCTCTCATGGTCTGGTAGTTCTCCCACCAAGTAGCTGCCTGACCCTTCAGTAGGTAGGTGGCATACTTGACCTTGTCTTCCTCGGCAACGTGAGCAATGTCCATAGCCCTGGCCATCTCACGGATCCAGTCATCAGCATCCAGAGGCTCGCGTGTTGCCACGAAAGCTCTCGGACCCAGACTCAGAAACTCCTTGATGCTGACTCGTGGAGCATTCTGGTTGTTGTGCTGGTTAGTCTGGAACTAGGCCATCTGTGCCACGACCTGAGTCATCTGAGTCAACAGCTCCGTGATTGGCGGTGGCTCAGGCGGGTTGTTCCTTGTTGGCGGCATCCTGAATAGACATGCATTTTAGCACAACAACAGAAAAGGATAGACTTGGTAACCGAAAAGAGATTATTCCGACGCATGAATAGATAACCAACAGGTACATCATCACATGTTCAATTACATCAGAATATCTAACACACCATAAATGGTTCGAAAGCCAAAGGATAACTAAACATAGCTAAGAATGGATACATCGGTACTCTCATGCTCATCACGCAGGACGGCGGTGAGTAGTACGACGAGGGGTACGGTGAGGAGCACGCCCATGAAAGTAGGTAGAACGACGATCCACATAGATCTGACGTGGCCTGAGAGCGACTCTAGGTGTGGTGAAGTACATAGCGTCGACTCCCTGTGCTCCCAAGCATGGAATCCCAGTGTAACCAGCACCGAGGTTGAGGAGTGGACCTCTGATCGGCTCGTAACCTCCAGCATCTGGCAGACGACGACCAACTGGTTGATCGACACGTGCAAAGCGCTCATCTCCAACAAAGTCTGTGGTGTACGTCGCCAGACGAGTCAAAGCAAGGTAGAGCTGCTCTTTGACTGAGGCCAACTCCTGAGAAAGTGTGGTGGCAACTGCGTCACTGTGCCTCACAAACTGAGCGGTGGTGTGCAGCCTGGTGTTATCATGCTCGTAGACATCCAAGTTGTCGTAGAGAGTGAAGTGAGCTCCCTCCGAAGTGATGTAACCACGGGGGATGTGGCGATAGATAGAATCGTCAAACCCCCAGTAGTCAGCACGAAGGACGGTGAGACTCACATAAGCTGCCTGCTGCACGGCCATATCCACTGTGGAACCTACTGCCTCGTAGCGGTGGACAACGCTCATGCCATCATCTGACAGAATGTAGACGATAGCCTGGTAGTAGGTCTGGTCAAACTCTCGCTGCTGCTCGTAGACCTGGTACTCTGGTGCCCAACGGAACCCCAGATAAGTGACCATGTCTCTCAGCATCTCCGGATAACCGGCAGTGCTCTCGCAACGAGTCATCCGAACCACCTGCGGGAAGAACCTGAGATCCATCTGCAGATGATCGGGGAAGTTTAGATTAGACGCCGGTAGAAGAACTAAAGTGGAAAGCAACAACAAGGTTTCAACGGACGATAAGGATGTTGAAAAGAACAGGATATTGAAGCAACATCGGGAAACACGAGACCAAAAATCCTGAGGTACTACGGAGAACCCAAAACACGTGAAAACCTAACTTGAAAGTTTGGGTGAGAAGAGAAAACAACGTTGCACTTCCTTACCAGAAAAGGGTGGGTGGGTGGGGAAAGAAGAAAAATGGCAGAATTCCTACTCTCACGTTTCATTTTTTCTATATAGCTACAAAATAGTTTCTAGACTCAACTGCGACCAGTAAAAGGGATCCTACAGGCAGACAGGCTCTGATACCATTTGTCGCACACGGACTTCTAAAGGATACTCGCCGTTCCGTTGAACAGTAGTAGATTGGATTACGGGGCTTACCGGCACCCGCGTCCTCTTACGAGTAGGCCAACACAAGTATGTGTGACAATCAACCCCTATCTGTTCATCGTCGACGTAAACTATCCCATAGAAATCAGGATACTACCATTGACGTACTTCATACCATACACACATGGTACGTCAACGGCTTGTAACAGAATGATAGCACAACATATCTCTAAGACACAAAAGATTGAAATAAGTTGCAAATAGCTCTCACTAGAGCAGAGATAGCAAATACAATCATCCAGAGGACACCTGTCCCAACATAACATCATTACATCTCAGCGGAAGCATTCAAAGGGTCTGAGTACAGACAAATCCAAATAGGCTTAAGAAGCCGGGAATGAAAGAAAGACGGAGCCCATCCACGTAGTCTTGGATCCTGCCCGGGTCCGCTAACTAATCGTCAGCAGCCTCGTCAAACTCCACGTAGTAGCCGTCACTGGGATCCTCGTAAGCGTAGTCTGCGGAAACCACAGCCCCAAAGGGGTCAGTACATAAACGTACTGGCAAGCAAGACTCACAGTTCACCAAAGTGTAGCCCGTCAACACCAAGCACAGATGCCTTGGGTTCAACGGAAGAAAGGGGATATAAAAGATGTTGCAACTGGCTGCGCTAACCAACTACAGAGATTCTACCACTTCCGGCTAACAGAAAGAAGATAAGGTATCGTATCGTAACCAACTACAACTAACCACCAAACGAACCCATCCTGGATCTCGCCCCTTATCAAAAGAAGCAATCCGAGGATAACTCACACAGTTGGATTAATGAATAATGGATCAAGTTGTTGTGTCGATAAGTCTATTACTAGTCAAGTTATCAATAGTTAGATGTAAGTTGTTCTGAGTACTTGTTATAGCCAGTACTTTCACCAAGTCAACCATAACCGCGGAAAACACGGCTTCTCGAGAAGATTTATCCCTGCAGGGGTGCACCAATTTGGCCTCCCACCAAGCGGGGCACTCAACACAACTCAACTCTTCTTCGCATCAAGCCCAAAGCACCTTGGGCGCACGGCTAATCGAGCCCCGAAGAAAGGGGACCCTCATAGCACTCTAAGAACGTGTCCCCCTATATGACGACTACAAAAGTTCCACCCTGCGCTGGGCTCGCAAAAACATGCATGCGGCAAATGGAAAACACGAACTAAATGAGGCGATTTGGACGAGATGCGAATCAAATCAAATTGAGGGGGGCGCCCATACACGCTTCCCACATGCGGATAGTGCGCTCATCATGGATCAGTAGACAAGACCCTTTTCCTATTAGGGTCGACACTAGCAGGCCTCAAAACCACACAGGGCCTCCTGCCGGTGCCTTATCAACATATTATTATTAACAGGTTGATTGATTAACATCGAGCCCCCAGAACATAATAGAAATATAGTAATCAGAAAGTAACGGGTAACAGACTCGAGCAAAACAACCTAAGCATGCTAGTAATACACTGGCTCAAACAATGGGTTGTAGGAGTGTAGGTGAGGCAATATCAGGGTTAAGGGATTCATGTGATAGGTTCGTAACAGAAACAACTATACATAGGGCTAGCAAAATAGACAACGGAAAGTATCGGTAACCAATGTTGAAAGGAACACAGTGGTTCATGTGAGTGATAACTTGCCTGCAAACTCAGCAGTCTGGTACTGAGCTAGATCCTCAGAAGGGGTGTCGTAAGTATCGTCTGTCTCAACGTCGTCGTCTATCCGAGAAGAAGCAAACAAACAATGCAGAAATATAAACAATCAATATCATGACATAGTGCACAATCAAGGGATGATGCATGTCAAGTTAAATGGATGCATCAAAATAAACTAGTGGACTTGGTAACACAATTTAAGTGGACACATATGCAATTTTGAGTTGCATATGAAAAGCCCATGAATTTTGGTTGAAACAATTGTTT
This sequence comes from Alopecurus myosuroides, assembly GCA_028641055.1. Lineage (NCBI taxonomy): Eukaryota > Viridiplantae > Streptophyta > Magnoliopsida > Poales > Poaceae > Alopecurus > Alopecurus myosuroides. The sequence continues at coordinate 242,860,586 of CM054060.1, read as the reverse complement.
TCCAATTAACCAACAGGTGAAAGTGGATTAGTATGATGCATGGATGAGGAAAACAACAAAATAACAACAATAGAATCAATTGGAAATAAGGTTTACCAATTTAGAAATTTATTTATTAAGTTAGGGAATTTTTGGTTCCTTAAAGGGGTTACACAAATAGTTGTTGTTTTCACCAATTTAAATTGTGCAAAATAAATAACAAAATTCATATTTGAAAAGAATACAAAATTTTAGTTGGATTACATGTTTCAAATATTGAAAAAGGAGTTAGGATGAATTTATTATGACTTAAACAAGATTAAGCAAGTTTTAAATGAATTTAAAACAAGTTTGAAAATTAATTGAATTTTATTTGTTCAAAACATTAAATAAAATTCATATTTGAAAAGTTTATACTTTTCTAGGTTGAAAACATATTTTGCATGTTCAAAAATAATTTAATTTGAGCAAGTTATGATTTTATCAAATTTAAATGAATTAAAAGGGTTTAAATTATTTAGGCAATTTTTATTATTCAAACCATGAAACAAAATTTATATTTGAATAGGTGGTTTGAAATAGCATGGAAAACATATTTTATTTGCATTATTTGGATTTAGTATGAATTAGTTATGGATTTTATTAAATTACAAATGAATTGTTTGAATTCAAATTTGAAATGCATTTGGAAAATTCAAAACAGAAAACAAATGTTACCAATAGGTAGATAATTGAATTTGGGGCAGTGCACATATTTTACTTTTATTTTTTGAGTTTATAAAACAAAAGTTATTTGCATTTTAGTTCCAGGGGCCAATCTGTAAAAAGAAAGGACTGGTTTTTAAAACAGAAAAGGTTAAAAACATTTGTTACCGCACAGATAACTAGCCCAAGGCACGGCCAGATGGGCCCTGGGCCAGCGCGTGCTTGCGTGGCAACGCCGTGGCTGACAGGGGGGGCCACCCTGTCAGCGCTGCGCGGAAAAAAGGTTGGATTTTAATCGCGTGAGCCAGGGGTCGAACCCTGGGCTCCAGCGCGCGCGCAACGCACCGCAACCAGTGCAGTAATCGAATCGCTCTTGTCAGTATACCACGCGCAGTGAGGTTAACCTTCAGATCGCGGCCCTGAATTTTTAACTGACGACGAATTGCTTCTGAACTTCGTCAGAGAGGCAACGCCGGCGGCGATCACCGTGGACAGCGTGCTCGTGCTGCTGATGGGCTTGCGCTAGATCGTGTGCGTGCTGGTGTGGTGCATGAGCCAGACAGGGAGGAGGAGAAGGGCACGGTGGCGTGCTCACCGGCGCGGTAGACGTGGCAGAGGCTCGGGGCAGACGAGCTCGACGGCGACAGTGGCGTGGTCGTGGACGGCGGCGACGGCGTGGACTTCCTCCGGGGTGGCTGCGGTGTTCAAACGGAAGAGGGAGGGGTGGTGGTTTGATTTCGATAGCTAGGTGGGTAGATGACGCTGCGAGGTGGCGGTGGTCGACATGGGTTCAGGCGGCGGCGCTCCGGTGAGTTAAGGGGGTTGCAGAGAGGGTAGATGCGGGCAGTGGAAGGGTGGATCGGCGGCGGAGCTCGAGGGGAAAAGATAGGTTAGGGCTAGGGCAGCGGCGCAGGGCCCTAGGGGGTAGATATAGGCCACCAGGGGCGAGGATGGCCGTCGGGATGGCACTGTGCCGCCGTGGCACCACCGGATGATCTGCCGTACATAAGAAAGAAGAAGGAGTGGGGGTGCGAACCGGTACGGGCCAGGGAAAAATGGTAAGTGGTGGGCTGGGCTCGCGGGGCACAGCCCACTGCCTCTCTCCCTCGTTTTTTCTTTTTCTCTTTTTTGGTTCTGATATTTTTTTTTTTGCAGGAAATAGAAAATGGAAGAAAATGATAGGTTTGGAGTTAGTAAAAATTTTATAAAAATTTGGGTGGGCTATTTAGGTCAAATACAACCAAATGCCAAGTTTGGTTTTTCAAAAGTTCAATTTTTAATTACTGTTTTGTAATTTAAATCAATATTTGAAAGAATTGCTTATTAATTGATTTTTATTAAAAGCAACATGTTTATTAGGGTGAACCCTATTGGTTAAAAAGAACAAGTGGTTAGGGTTATTTTGTTGATTTTTATAAGTTGAATTTGGGTACTGTTTGAATGTTTTTTATTTGAATTTGAAATACCATTGGAAGTAATTGATTGAAATAAAAATCACCATTTTATTAGTTGATCACTATGGAATAATTGGAAACAAATGGTTGTTTTTATTTGAACTTTTTATTTAAGAGGTTGTAACATAACAAGTATGAATTAAATGTTTGAATAAAGTTTGAATTTCAAATGTGATAACAGAGTAAAACAGAAGCAAACAAATGGAGAACAAAGTAAAACAAATGCAAACAAAGAATAAATATGATGACATGATGCAATACTTTAATAAACAAGAAATCAAACATGCTAGGGTGGTTTTCATACTTGGGATGTTACAACCATCACCTCGTGGCTTGATCTTGGAGTTGCGCTCTTGTGGAAAGCGATCTTTGTGAACATGTATCCAAACAAGGTCGCGTTCTTGAAACACCTAGGGTTTCTTGATTTTTTTCATCTTGTTGGTGTGGTGCTCGTAGTGCTTCTCAAGTGTAGCTCTTGTGCTCTCATAAAGTTTCTTGATGTAGTCGATGCGCTTGTCAAAGTTCATGTTTACTTGCTTGTGGAGAGGCAATGGTAGGACGTCAAGCGCCGTTTTGGGGTTGAATCCATAGAAGATCTTGAATGGGCTCCGCTTTATGGCTTGATGAGTGGCTCGATTGTAGGCGGACTCGGCATGTGGGATGCATTCCTCCCAATTCTCCAGGTTTGGCTTTATGAATGCGTGAAGGAGTATAGAGAGCGTGCGGTTTACCACTTCGGTTTGTCCATCGGTTTGCGGGTGGTAGGTGGTCAAGAATAGGAGCTTCACTCCAAACTTTGCCATCAATGTCTTCCAAAAATAGGATATGAACTTCACGTCTCGATCCGAAACAATAGTCTTGGGCACACCATGTAAACGAATAATTCCCCTAACAAACAAGGTTTCCACATGTGAAGCGTCGTCCGTTCTATTGCATGGGATGAAATGAGCCATCTTAGAAAAACGGTCAACCACTACAAAGATAAAGTCCATGTTTTTATGGTGTGTGGTAGTCCTAACACGAAATCTATGCTAATGTCACTCCAAGGGAGGTGTGGTGTAGGACATGGCATATAAAGACCATGAGAGTTGGAAGTAGACTTAGCTCGGATACATGTTGGACATCTTGTGACGATTCGTTCCACTTGGTGCCTCATCTTAGACCAATAGTAGTGGGTGGAGAGCATGGCATAGTTCTTATCTCATCCAAAGTGTCCCATGAGACCTCTTTCATGTGATTCCTTCAATAACAACAAACGAAGACAGGACTCGGGAATCCATAGTTTGTTAGCCTTAAACAAGAAACCTTTATGCAAGTAGAAATCTTCAAAGCCTATATGTGGCAGGCACTCAAAAAAGATGAGACCAAATAAAACATCGGAAGAGTACAAGTCTTTTGTCACATCTAGACCAATCACATTAATCTCAATTCGTGTAAGGAGGCATTCCTTGCGTGATAATGCATCCGCAACTACATTTTCTTTACCCTTTTTGTATTTGATAAAATAAGGAAAAGACTCAATAAATTCTACCCACTTAGCATGTGTTTTGTTCAAATCGGCTTGACTCTTCAAATATTTCAATGATTCATGATCGGAATGAACGACAAATTCTTTAGGCCAAAGGTAGTGTTGCCAAACTTCTAAAACTCAAACCAAAGCGAAAAGCTCTTTTTCATAGATGTGATAGTCTAATCTAGCGCCATCAAGTTTCTCATTATGATATGCTAGGAAACGTACATTGTGCGTAAAAATGCCACCAATACCAATGCCACTAGCGTCACATTCAATCCCATAGGGTTTGTCAAAATCTGGTAAAACAAGCACATGTCCTTCGGTCAAACATTTCTTAAGAGTATCGAAAGTTTTCTGTTGAGCATTGCCCCAAACAAACAGTACATTCTTTTTCGTAAACTCATTTAAAGGGCAAGCAATTTTTGAAAAATCCTTCACAAATCAGCGATAGAAACCGGCAAGACCATGAAAACGTGTTATTTCACCCATGGAAGTAGGGTTAGGCAAATTTCTAAGTGCCTCAACTTTCTTATCATCGACTTTAATTCCATTGGAGCAAATCACAAAACCCAAGAAAACAAGTTTGCTGGTGCAAAAACTGCATTTTTCAAGATTTTCAAAAAAAAAATTCCTTGCGAAGAGCCAACAAGACTTGAGAAATATGTTCAAGGTGATTCTCCAAAGATTTTCTATAGATGAGGATGTCGCCAAATTAAACCACGACAAATTTTCTAATAAAGACTCTCAAAACCTCATTCATAAGACGCATAAATGTTGAAGGAGCATTCGAAAGACCAAAGGGCATGACAAGCCATTCATGGAGACCAAGTTTTGTTTTGAAAGAAGTTTTCCATTCATCACCAATGCTCATGCGAATTTTATGGTATCTACTTTTAAGGTCAATTTTTTAAAATATAGTGGCACCACATAGTTCATATTGCATGTCATCAAGCCTAGGAATGGGATGTCTATATCAAACGATCATAGCATTTATAGGTCGATAATCCATGCACATATGAATAGTATCATCTTGTTTAGGCACAAGGATAACTGGAACAGCACAAAGGCTAAGAGACTCATGAATAAAAACTTTGTAGAGTAGTTCTTGTATTTGCCACTCGATTTCCTTAGTCTCTTCGGGGTTGGTGTGGTAAGGAGCACGGTTGGAAAGAGCAGCACCCGGTATGAGGTTGATGCGGCGCTCGATACCTCAAAGGGGAGGTAGACCCGGTGGTAGTTCTTCGGGAAATACGTCCTCAAAATTCCTGCAATATTGGTAACAAATACGGAGGAGAACTTGTTATGGAGTTAGTATCAAAAAAATTGCCTATGCACACAAGGACAAAGTGGAGAATGGATGGGTTTTCTCAAAGCTCTCTCATCTCAATTTTTGTGGCAAGCAAGGCAAGGCCTTTTGAAACACTCATATATGGCTTTTTGCTCTCACTCTCTTTTGTGATCTCTCTCTCACCACTCAACTCGCTAGGATTTTGCTCTTGTTGGTTGCACGCAAGCTTCTTTGCATTGCCGGCAATGATTTGGCTTGGAGACATAGGACATAGCACAACTTGCTGTTCCATTTAAAGGAGTATTGATTGGTTCGTCCATCATGCACTTCACCTTTATCATATTGCCAAGGTCTTCCAAGGAGAAGATGGCACACAGTCATTGGAACCACATCACACTCTATGGTGTCTTCGTATGGACCAATATTGGAGTATACATTGACCATTTGTTGTATATTGAAGGTGTCAGAGTCACTAAGCCATTTCACATGGTAAGGATGAGGGTACTTATTGTATGTCAAATTAAGCTGGTCACAAAGCTCTTTGCTAGCAATGTTATGGCACCTTCCACCATCGATGATGACCTTGATGGACTTTCCACTTATTATGGCTCTTGTTTGGAAGAGGTTGCACGGTTGATCTTGCTCTTCTTGTGGAGATGTTGTTAGCACTCTTCTAACCACTAAGGATGGGCTTTTGTCCACATCACAATAGACGCTTTCTTCGTCATGTTGTTCTTCATGCAAGGGGTTGGCAACAATTTGGTGCATAACATAGTACTCATCTTCACTCATTGAGTCACATTCACCATATTGGTTGACAATCATGATCATCTTGTTTGAGCATTCAAAAAAAATTGTCCATTACCACCACATTTGAAGCAAGTTATGGAGCTAGACTTAACTTGAGGAGCACTTGTGTTGGTGGTTGTAGGCACTTGTTTCTTGAAGTGTTGAGGAAACTTGGTTGTTGCATTTGGAGCTCTTGGATTGCCTTTGGAGGCACTTGGTGTCGAAGCTTGAGCAATTGGAAGCGTTGAGGTTGAAGACTTAGAGGTGAAATGGGCCTTTTTCTTTGAATACTTGAGATCCTCGAATAGTTGGCGCTCGGCCTTGGGTGCCTGATGGACAAGGCCAACAAGATTGTCATATGGTTGAAACTACATAATTATCTTGATGGGGAGAGTGAGGCCATTGAGGAAGAGGGACATTGTGTATTCTTGAGGTTCTGTTACATTTGGTCTTATCATGGAGATCTCCATTTCCTTATAGTACTCATCAACCGTTTCTAATCCTTGTTTGAGCTCTTGTAGCTTGTTGAGTAGATATCGCTTGTAGTGAGAAGGTACAAATCTTGCATGAATGACTTCTCTCATCTCATTCCAAGTGTTGATAGGCGGCAAGTGGTTGGCTATTCATTGGGCTTGCACTTGTTCCCACCACAAGAGCATATCCTTCAAATTCAAGAGAATCCATGGCTACCTTTTTCTCATCACTAAAGTTGTGAGTGCAGAAGATGTTATCAACTCTGAGATCCCACGAGAGGTAAACATCTGGGTCAGAGTCTCATGGGAGCTTGGGAACATTGGCTCCAATAGTGCTCATGTTGTTGTCTTCATTGCGACGACGATTGTGCTAATTGGGGTCTTCATCGTAGATGGGCAGAGAATGAGCATATGGTCGATATCATCATGTTCGTGACGACCTTTAGGAGGAGGATGTCTCCTATTGCCATGAGGACCTTCTTGTCGATGATGAAGTCTTGCTTCTCGGCGTCCACTATCATCATGCTCATTGTGTTGAGTATGATCTTGCTCATGGCGACGGTGTTGAGGACGGTCTTGCTCATGGTGATGGTGTTGAAGACGGTCTTGCTCATGGCGATGGTGTTGATGACGGTCTTGCTCATGATTATGGTGTTGAGGAAGGTCTTGATCTTCGCGGTCATTATGGCTGCGACACGCATTATGCCTTGGAGGCCTTCGATGTGGGCGAGCACCTTCCACAAATTCATTGTGACCATAGGCATTTGCGGCGTTTCGAAGAGGTTGTGGATGATTTCGGTGAAGGTATGGGCATCGAGGGTGTTGTTGAACAGGGTCGTCCTTGTTGATGTCAAGGAGGTGGTGAAGGAGGCGAGATGTAATCATACCAATTGCGGCGGTGTGGTTGTGGAGAAGGTGGGGGTTCATGCTCTTGGCGGTGAAGTCCACCATCTTGCATGTGGTGATGACGATCATTGCAATGAGCTTGGTGAGGAGCATGAGGTTGTTCTCGTGGTTGGATTGAACTTGAGTAAATCCTTGTTCAAAGTGAAGATGAAGATGATCGAGGGCGGTTAGCAAGATTTGCTAAGTTGATGTTTATGGGCGCCAATTGATCATTTAATCTTGCATCTTGTTCACGTAGGCGACGCTCATAGCATTCCAAGCCATCATGCACAACGTCACAGAATTTCACATGCTCACGGTGTGTAACAAAGTTGCGGGTGTTGTTGATGTAGAAGAGGTTCTCATCATCATTCGGGATCGCACTTGTGATGTCACCTTCCCTAGCCATCTCAAAGAAGCAATTGAGGCATCAAATGTGGTTATATATTAACAACTCTTACATTGCCTAAGGCAAAGAGTTTTTAGTGAGAGCGTACGAATTGACAAAATATACCCGAAGGACAACCAACGACACACACAATTTATGTGGATCTCAAATGGGTTAGGAAAGTGGCAGGAAAAATCAAACAAATTCGATGAAAAGTTTTTTGTTAAAAGTAGAAATGAACTACGATGATAAGTTACAAAGAACCAAAATCCACAAGAGGAGTAAACAAAGGAGCACACACACACAAATGATTAATGGGCTTAGTGTGGCCAATGGACGAGAGGATATGAAATGTTCCTAACGAAGACTATGCTCAACGCCACACCAACACCACGGAGGGCGCTAGCTCAAATTGCAAATTTTGAAATGGCAACTAGATTTGCACCAATGGGAAACTGGTCACTCTTTCTAATTTTCTCGTGAAGCTAGTCGCTCCTACAATGGATAGCACTTGGCATCGATCTTTCTTTCTCTCTCTCTCTTTTTATATCTTTTTCACTTATTTTTATTTTTCTAAAATGCCAAGACGAATCGAAAATAAGCTCTCACAAGTGCCAAACACGCACTCTCGGTGCCGCTAGTGCAATGCCAAGAAATATAAAAGAGAAATTCCGAATGGGCAAGGTACGCAAATGAGGGGCAAGTTCAAGCGGAAGAAAGTTATACCTAGCTGATTGATGATCGCGGACTTGTGGCCGGTGGTTGTCGATGTCGTGTCGATAGGTTGATGTGGTGTTGTAGATGATGTTGGGGATTTGCGAAGGACTTTGAATCACTCAAATCAGAACAACAACGGCAAAGAAAACAAATTGCTTCATAATCAAGAAAAAATCATGGACAAATTTGGAAAAGTGTCTGAATAAAAGGTTGAAAATAGTCTTAAGCAACAAATCCCCATATCAAATCCACTAAAAACTCAACAAACTGGCAGATTGGACAAAATCCGTTTTGAGTCTAGTTTTGGTGTAAATTGTCGAATTTAGGGATGGGAGAGAAAATACATGGTGGAAAGGGGGTATGGGGAGGTCAAATTCGGGGGAAACTAGCTCTTGATACTAGATGATGAGGGTTAAACCTCTTGGTTGTCCCGATCTTCACGGATTGACCAGGAACACGAAGAACGCGAGTGGAAGAACGAAGAACACGAGGAACAACACAAGGGGGATTCATGGGGAAACAAGGGTAACCAATAACTAGAAAACCCTACCGATCAAAGAATCCATCAACAAGCCGCAGGGGTAGCCTACGAATCTCTTGGTTCAAGTCAAACTTACTCTGATTGAACCCTCTTCACCTTCACGGCGAGAGAGATTGGGAAGTGTCTAGTTGTATCCAAAGGGGAAATACTATCTCACTCAAGGAAATATTGATGCGATCCAAATCACGTAGATTGGAGTAGCCTTGATTCGTTCCTAGATACACATCTAAGGAGTAGCCTCACAAGAGGAACTTAGGGGAGAAAAGCACAAATCTCAATTCATCTCTAACCTAGATCTGAAGCCAAGGGGGTCTATTTATAGTCTAGGGGTAGGTAGGGGAATCACACGGGAATAATCCCATTTTCACAAGTTGTAAGAAAGCCAGCCTGGGGGCCGACCTGGCTGGGCCGGGAGGTCGGCTTTTTCGGTGGGGTGCCCGTCTTTGGTTGCAGGAAGGCCGTCCTAGGCCAGGCTGGAGGCCGGCCGGTTCGGGCAGGGGGGCGAATTGAGGGCGTGTAGGAACGCCGGCCTAGGCCGGGTAGCAGGTCGGCCGACTCTGTTGGGGTGCCGGGCTGCAGGCCGGGTTTCCTGCACCTTACTTTTTCCTCCTTTTCTTCTTCTTCTTCTTCAGGGCCTTCTTCTAGTCCATCTTCACGAACTCCTTGGACACGTTTTTGGGCATCTTCTCGAACTCCTTGGGCTCCGTCTTGGGGCTCCTTTGGGGGATCAAACCTGAGCACACATAGGGTCTTTGCATGAGGTAGCGCACTATTCACCAAGTCATCAAATGTGTAGAGAGAGAGGAGTGAGTTCATCTTTTCTTGCATCGCCTTTGCACGTGATCTTGTCAATATGACCAATGGGTGTCAATGGAGAGCTTGGTAGAATAGGTTGGGTTGCATCAACTTTAAACTACTCCCTCGAGAGCTAAAAGAGGGACACAAAACAAGTTTGATATTTTGAAGGTTTTAAAGGTAGCACACGAGAAATTTACTTGGAGTGGCGGTGAAACGCCACATATAGGGAGGTATGGTGGAAACTTGTGGTTGGTTTTTGGTTCAGGTATTTGGATGCATGAGTACTAATCATACTCAGTACAAGGTTTTTGGCTAGCAAAGGATTTGTAGCAAACATACAAAGTTGAGAGATGCAAACAGATATATAAAACCATGCAATGATATACAACATGAGGTATTGCAATTTTCTTCCTTGTCAGCATAACACATCAATCATAAGAACATAAACATGAAGGTTTTGCAGGAATAAAAGATCTATGGGGTAATATATATGCATGTGAATTCTCACTTATTTGTTCTAAGTCTCTAAGTGTTGTTTCTATGACCAAGTCTATGTTTTCCAATACTCAATAAAATTTTGCTACTATACCCACCTTGAGATCACTACTAATCACAAGACAAGCATGCGAGAATAATGCTATGAATAGAACATATAGTGCAACTAAGTAAGAAGAAGACTTTATATCAATATTTCATCATGGGAAAACTCGCACCTACGGATACAAAGATTCACTTATACAGGAGTTATTGCCCAACATGAAAACAGCCTTCTATAACTCTATGGATATCCCTTGGGTCCATTTAGTCAAGAATGCCTATTATTTTCAGTCAGTACCACATGCTGTGACTTCCTGTGGTTCTTTCTGGTGGAGAGGTGTTATGCAACTAGCTGATACTTGGTGCTCTTTATCTTCTTGCATTATGGGAAATGGATTTACTGGGCTTTTCTGGAAAGATTCTTGGATAGGACAACCTTTGGCACTAAAATTCCCGAGATTATTCTCCTTTGTCAAAGACCCTTTGTCCTCAATAAGAGATTTATTAATGATGACAGATCTCTCGGATGCTTTTCATTTGCCGTTCTCAAATGAAGCTTTCGAGGAGTATACTGATCTGCTAGTCATTATGGCTAATGTTCAGTTGACTGAGAGTGAGGACAGTTGGAGATGCAATTTCAATAAAGGGGTTTATACCCCAAGTAAATTCTACCAACTACAATTTGCTCATTTGCCTCCTGATGGGCCTGCAAAATGGATCTAGAAATCCAAATGCATGTCAAAGCATAAATTCTTTGCTTGGTTGATTCTCAAGGATAGGATTAATACAAAGGATATGATCAAGCGAAGGAATTGGAAGATTGAAGGCACTGATCACTGTGTTCTTTGTTGCACACACTGCCATGAGGATTGGATCCATCTGTTCTTTCAATGTGTTTTTAGCTCTCGGATTTGGAACTATATGCAAATCAGCTGGAGTGATAACACACTTGTGCAAAATCTTACGCTTGCAAAAAATTCTTTCAAAGGACCTTGTTTCACTGAGATAGTGATTCTTGCATGCTGGAATATTTGGAAGCAGAGGAATGGAGTCATTTTTAAATCGGAAAGACATTCCTTTATGGGATGGAAAGTGGGCTCTTGTTAGATCTCCTTATGCTTAAGCATAGGTTGAGTGCTTCTGTGGCTGCTGACTTAGCTTTATGGATTAAGTCCTTAAATTAGATAGACTGGGCTAGACTACCTTAGTCTATTCCATGTATTTTTGTACATATCTGTAACTGTAACACTCTTGGTTGGCAATAAAGGGTTGTGGGGGACTCCCCTGCAGTAGAAAATGTTTCAAAAAAAACATGAAAACAGCCATACTATATGATAACCTCTCTAACCATGATAAGACACACGACTCTAATAATAAAAGTAATAATAGTGATACCGGGGCAACTCCCCCAAGCTTGGACCAAGCCAAGGGAGTGTTGTTACTCATGATAATTAAGCTTGATTATTTGATGATGCGTATTCAACTTCTTCCTCATAAAATTTGCAAGGTAATGGCTTCCCATCACCGAAGGATGAATTAGTTTCCAGGGTCTTGAAATTTGCACCAAAGCTCATACGCTTGAATCTCAACTCATACTCACAGTTTTGTATTTGCACACCATAAAATAGTTGCTTGAATATGTGATGTTTCTTTCTATAGTAGGTTGACTTTCTCTCATAGAGACCCTGTTTATTTGCGGTGATCATCGATGAGATCTAAAATTATGCGATGATTCACTTCCACTCCACGTTCCACCATCTTCATGTACTTGAACACTTTGTGCTCCAGTTCTTCAAGCCTTGTCTTCTCATTTCCCTCCATCTTAGTCCCCTCTATATCTTTCTTGTGGAGGATGTCATCCTTAAATTGGAGAGTTTGGGAATGTGTAACAGCCCTAGCCTACTACAGAAAGCTACTACGAAATTTGGGTAAATTTTTCACTTTTTCTTTCTTCATGCATCATAAGCATCCATCTTAACTTGACAAAATACGAGAACTGAAAAGTCAGAAACTCTATATCTTTATTAATTCAATTTCTCAAATAAGAAACTCCAAAAGAAAAAAAGTATCAACTAAGGCAAATGTTGAAAACAAACTACAAAGGTGGCAGCAGCACTCATAAAAATATTCAACATATTGTTCAAATTCCATCCTTGCAATTTTTTTATTAAATTGAATTTTCTCAAAGGGCAAAACAAAACTATTTTGTGATCTTCCAAATTGTTGAGGGAGTTCCAAGATTGACTTTGGAAGTTGTGAAAACTTTGGAAAAATTCCAAAAGTTAATAAAAGAAAAAGGCATTCAAAAGTGCTCACCCAATTTTGAATTCAACTATTTTCAAAACTTAGCAAATTTAAAAACATAAGGGGTGGCGTATGTTAACTTTTTATTACAAGCCTCCACTTTATTTTTGCAAGGTTTGGTTGGAGAAAAACAAATGCCTTATTACTTGAAAAATGCCAAAAATGCCAGAAGGTGAAAACTCAAAACAAGTTACTTCTGAAAACTTTCTCCATTTGAGCTAAAAACTTTACCAAAGCTTCATTATGTTAAATAAGGGTCACCAAAAAAAGGGAACCAAAAATTGAATTGATTAAAGCCCTGAAAACATTGTTTTTCTCCACAGAAGTAAACCAAAAGTAAAACAAGTTTGTTCTACAAACTTCATAAAATTGATTTGAAATATTTATCACGGTCCCTTGATGCTAAATAAGGAATGAATGAAAATATCCATCAATTTTGGAAGTGGTTAACTATTTTTAATAAATCATTTTATTTTCTGGCAAATTTGAAATTAATTCAAGTTTGTTCTACAAACTTTCTCAAAATGATCTCAAAATTATAACAGTGAATTCTTATGGTAAATAATAATTTTCCACCACATATCATAAGGTTTTGACTTATTTAAGTGCATCAGTTAATTATTGGAAGAAATTTGCAGAAAAGAAATGTCACACCCCAGATTTTGAACCACTTGCACTATAGTGGAGGAAGCCATTTTTGTGGGCCAACAGAAACTTTTTAATGCACTTTTGTAAACCAACATTATGTATGAGACCATGAGTATCTATGCAATGCAAGCAAGATTTTGTTTAAAATCAAATATCAATTTTTCCTGATGAATCTTATTGTTTCTGTGATGTTTCCCATATGATGATTTGGATAATTTTTATCCCAAGTGTTGTATAAATGTTGCTTTCAACCAAACAATTCTGTTTGGCTTTGTTTGAATCAATAAAACAAAATGGAAAAATAATATTTAGATGTATTCCTTTGAGTTTTCTATTTAGACTTGTTTCTGAAAAACTAGCCAAGTAGCAATATTTAGCACTTTTTACTCAATATGCTAGATGTAACATCCCAAGTATGAAAATCTACCCCCTAGAATGTTTTGTTTCATGTTTAATTCAAGTAGTGCATCATGTCATCATCTTTGCACTTGTTTTCTATTTGGTTCCATTTGTTCTCTATATGAAATTCCAAACAAAACATTCAAATCATTTGTCATACTTGTGATGTTACCTGTTTCAAATAAAAAACTACAAAACAAACCAACAATTGTTTCCACCAAAATTGTTATCAAAAACTTAATTTTTTGGCTTAGGTTCATTTATTCTTCTGATACCAAAAATTGCTTAAAATCATTTAATTTCCAAAACAATAACATCAATCAAATTTATTTTGGAAAACAATGTTTGTTTTAATGTGTTGTTACAAAAACAAAATAATACAAAATTATTCCAAATTGTCTAACCCTAAAACTATTTGTTCTCTCCCTTTTCCCAAATCTGAAAAAAAGGAAGAAAAGAATAAAAAGAAAAGTAGGAGGGGGAGTAGAGCAACCAGCCACTTGGGCCAGCCCAGCTGCCCAAAGGCCTGGTACCCCCCTCCACTCGTCTCCTACCTCCGTACGGTACGGCAGACCATCCATGGTGGCCACGTAACGGTTACAGAGGAGGGGACGGTGATCCCGAGCTCCCCTCCCCCCTTAAGACCTCGATCCTCCTCCTCCTAACCCTAATCCCTTCTTCCTCCCTTCTCCTCCCTCGCGCCGCTCTCCTCCCGCTCTCTCCCTCTCGCTGTACTCGCTCTCCACCGAAGGCCACCTTCACCGCCTCCCTCTCCGGCGAGGCGCCGCCGCCACGGTGCCCGCCCGGCCGCTCTAGGGCCGGGAACGGAACCGCACGGGCTCCCTCTTCCGCGCCGTCCACTCCGTCTCCCCCGAAGCTCATCGGACCACCGCCGCCAACCTCGCCGTCGCCACCACAGTCGCCCCGACCTCCTCCTCGAGGTGAGCCTCGTTGGCCTTCCGCCCCTCTCCCTTCCTCGTTCGCCTCCTCCCCTCGCTGCTCGCAGCATCCGCACGCACGGCGGCCCGCACGAGCACCGGCCATCCGCACGCATGGCGGACCGCACGAGCAGCCACGACTGACGACTTGGTGCATCGATCGCCGGCCGCTCTCTGTCCGCCCTCGTTGACTGCACCTGAAACTGCAAACAGGAAAAGTTCAGTTAAGTTCAGTAGCCACGCGAATTTACACCTTAAGCTCCCTTCGCTGCAGCTATCTGATGTCGCACCCTGGTTTCTAGGGGATACTCATCGGGCCGAACTGGATAGCAGATGCTTGGATTATGGGGCATAACTGCTCCCACGTCCCAGCTTCCTGGTAGGCCTGCGCTTATGCGCGACAACACAAGCCCTGCTATTCCACCGTCGATGTAAACTATCCACTAGAGACCACAGGCACTACTGTCGACGTACTTCATACCAATCACACATGGTACGTCAACATCGTTAAACGGAATGATACCACAACATATCTCTAAGACACAAAAGATTGAAATAAGATTGCAAATAGCCTTCACTAAGGCAGAGAATAGCAAATACAATCATCCAGAGGACACATGTCCCAACATGACATTCATTACATAGCAGCGGAAGCATTCAACAGGTCTGAGTATAGACAAATCCAAATAGGCCTAAGAGGCCGGCAATGAAAGGAAAACGGAGCCCATCCACGAAGTCTCGGATCCTGCCCGGGTCCGCTATCTACTCGTCAACAGCGTCGTCGTACTCCACGTAGTAGCCTCCATGGGATCCTCGGAATCGTCGTCTGCGTAAACCACAGCCCCAAAGGGGTCAGTACAACAACGTACTGGCAAGCAAGACTCACAGTTCACCAAAGTGTAACCCGTCAACACCAAGCACATATGCCTTGGGTTCAACGGAAGAAATGGGTTATAAAAGATGCTGCAACTGGCTGCGCTAACCAACTACAGAAACACTACCACTTCCAGCTAACAGAGAGGAGATAAGATAGCGTAACGTATCCAACTGTTGTTGACCATCAAACAAACCCATCCTGGATCTCGCCCCTTATCCAAAGAAGCAATCCGAGGATAACTCACACAGTTGGATTAATGAATAATGGATCAAGTTGTTGTGTCAATAAGTCTATTACTAGTCAAGTTAACATTAGTTAGGTGTAAGTTGTTCTGAGTACTTGTTAGCCAGTACTTTCACCAAGTCGTCACATAACCGCGGACAACACGGCTTCTCGAGAAGATTTATCCCTGCAGGGTGTGCTCCAGTACCCGTACACACTCGAGCCACCAACTAAAACTCAGGTGGACTCGACACGACTCGAACCATCTCTACAACCTGTCCTAGGAGCCACGGAGCTATAAGGTCCCGGCCAGTCCGACCTAACCTAAGCGCAGGGGTGAAAACCACACCCCCCCGGCACCACAGGCCTCGCCCTATATGCATCATCATCATCAACAGTAACCATGGGAGCGACCCATTCATGCTTATGCGCAAATGGAACTCCCGAACTAAGTGTGGCTCTTCGGACAAACTGCGGATCAGGTCAAAGTCGAGGGGGGTTCCATACTACCACCCGGATGCGGTGAGCACGCTCATCATGGATCAGTAGACAAGACCCTTTTCCTATTAGGGTCGACACTAGCAGGCCTCAAAACCACAAAGGGCCTCCTGCCGGTGCCTTATCAGCATATTATTAATAACAGGTGGATTGATTAACATCGAGCCCCCAGAACATAATAGTAGTAACAACAGAAAATAACGGGTAACAGACTCGAGCAAAGCAACCTAAGCATGCTAGTAAGACACGGGCTCAAACAAAGGGGTGATAGGAGTGGAGCTGAGGCAATATCATGGTTTCAGGGTATCATGTGATAGGATCGTAACAGAAGCAACGATACATATGGCTAGCAGAAATAGACAACGGAAAAGTATCGGTAACCAATGTTGAAAGGAACACAGTGGTTCATGTGAGTGATAACTTGCCTGCAAACCCAGTAGCCTGGTACTGAGCTAAAACCTCAGAAGGGGTGTCGTAAGGATCGTCGGTCTCAACGTCGTCGTCTAACCGAGAAGAAGCAAACAGACAAAGCAGAAAGGGTAGACAATCAATATCATGGCATAGTGCACAAACATGGGGATGATGCATGTCATGTTAATGGGTGCATCAAAATAAACTAGTTGACATGGTAACACAAATTAATTGGACACATATGCAATTTTGAGTTGCATATGAAAAGCCCATGAATTTTGGTTAGATTATTTGTTTTCCAACTAATCAACAGGTGCTAGTGGTTTAGTATGATGCATGCAAAAGGAAAACAGCAAAATAACAACATTAGAATCAAATTAAAATAGGGTGTAGCAATTTAGAATTTTATTATTAATTTAGGGAATTTTGGGTGCCTTAAAGGTGACACACAAGTATTTGTTGTTTTCAACCATTTAAATTATTCAAATCAAATAACAAAGTTTATATTTGAAAATAACATCGAATTTTAGTTGGATTACATGTTTCAAATATTGAAATAGGAGTTAGGATTATTTAATTATGAATTAAACAATATTAAACAAGTTTTAATTGAATTAAACAAGATTTAAATTGTTTAGGCAATTTTAATTATTCAAAACAGAAAACAAAAATTATATTTGAATTGGTGGTTCAAAATGGTATGGAAAACATATTTTATTTGTATGATTTGGATTAATATTGAATTAGTTATGAATTTTATCAAATTTCAAATGAATTGTTTGAATTTGAAATTTGGAGGCATTTAAACTAATCAAAACAGAAAACAAATGTTATAGATAGATAGACAATTAAATTTGGTATTGAAAACATATAAAAAATGTTAAATTTGGAGTTGTAATTAATTAGTTAGGCATTTTTAAAGTTTGGTGGTTAATCTGCCATTTATTTCACAGCTAGGGACTTAAAACAAATCTGCCGGGACCTAGAATAAATATCCAAGGACCTGTGTGTGAAATACAGTGATGTGCTGGATCTGTAAATAAAAAAATAAAAAGGATTGTGGCCAACGCGCGGGGGGGGGGGGGAGTCGAACCCGCGACCCCGCGGTTGCGCGCACAAGGCGCTAGCCACTTGGGCTGGTTCGGTTTCTTGTCAGATACAGGAGCAGGTGGGAAGTTAACATGTTTCCCGTCAGTTAAAATTTAACTGAACTTTTTCAGTTCGTGCAGGTACCAATTGATGGCGGACAGAGGCCGGGGCGAGCGATGCGTGCGCTGCCCCGCCGTGGATCGCGGCCGCGCGGCTGCCGGTGGGCGGTGCGGTGGCCGTGCCGCCGTGTGGTGGCCGGGCTCGTGCGAGGCCACAAGGGCAGGGAGAGGAGAGGAACGAGGGGAGGTGCGGGCTCACCGTGACTGACGACGGAGGGAGTCGAGTGGTGACGAACGGGCGGCGAACTTGGGATGGCGGCGGAGATTCCGGTGGCCTCGTCGGAAACCGAGGCCACGGGGAGGAAGAGGGCGCCGCGCCGGTTCCGTTCCCGGCCCTAGCGCGGCCGGGCGGGCACCGTGGCGGCGGCGCCTCGCCGGAGAAGGAGGCGGTGAAGGTTCCCTCGGGAGGAGTTGAGGTACAGAGAAAAGAGGAACAGGGGAAGAGGAAGAGAAAGAGCGGCGCGAGGGAGGAGAAGGGATTAGGGTTAGGAGGAGGGAGCTCGAGCAGGGATTCTTAAGGGGGAGGGGGATGCTCGGGATCACCGTTCCCTCCTCTGGTGCGGACGTGGATGCCATGGATGGCTCTCCGTACCGTACGGAGGTAGGAGAAGGTCGACGTGGGGGGTATGGGCCAGGTGGAAGATGGGCTGGCCCCAGATGGGCTGTGTGCCTTTCCCCCCTCTCTTCTTTTTAATATTTTCTGTTATTTTTTTTTTCAGATTTGGGAGAAGAGAGAAACAAAATGGTTTTAGAGTTAGCAAAATTTGGTATTGCTTCGTTTTGCAACAGCACTTGAAAACAAACTTTTGTTTTTCCAAATAAATTCAATTGATGTTATTGTTTGGTAATTAAATGATTTGAGCAAATTTTGGTATCAAAAGAAATAAATGAACCTAAGCCAAAATTAAAGTTTTGATTCCAATTTTTAGTGGAACAATTTGTTTGTTTATTTTGTAGTTGTTATTTGAAACATGTAACATAACAAGTATGCATAAAGGTTTGAATTTTTGTTTGGAATTCATAAGAAAACAAATGGAAACAATTGAAATCAAATGCAAAACAATGCAAACAAAAATCAAATGCATATGATGACATGATGCAAAGCAATAATAAAACAAGAAACAAAACATTCTAGGGGGAGATTTCATACTTGGGATGTTACAAAACGCCCCCCCCCTTGAAGGAATCGCGCCCCGAGATTCCTACTGAGAAGTGAAAAGGTCCGGATACTTCTTGCGAAGATCCTCTTCGGTCTCCCACGTTGCCTCTTTATCAGAATGATGCGACCATTGCACTTTCAAGAACTTGGTGCTCTTGTTGCGAGTCTTACGAACGGTCTCATCGAGAATTCGAACAGGGTGCTCCTCATAAGATAGATCATCTTGCAGTTCAATGGAATCATGATCAACTGCACGATCTGGATCTTTGAAGCACTTCTTGAGCTGTGACACGTGAAACACATCGTGCACCTTGGATAGTTTTTCTGGAAGTTCAAGACGATAGGCATTTTCCGCACGCCTTGAGAGAATGTTGAAAGGGCCAATGTATCTCGGTGCTAGCTTTCCTTTGACACCAAAACGATGAGTGCCTCTGAGGGGAGTTACACGGAGATATGCTTTGTCACCAGGTGCATAAATCATATCCCTGTGCTTGCTGTCATAGTAGCTTTTCTGACGAGACTGAGCAATCTTGAGATTGTCACGAATGATGCGAACTTTCTCCTCGGCTTCCTTAACAATGTCAGGGCCTAAGAGTGAACGTTCACCAGCTCCAGACCAATTGATTGGACTCCTGCATCTGCGGCCATAGAGTGCTTCAAATGGTGCCATACCTAGGCTTGCCTGGAAGCTGTTGTTGTAGGAGAATTCAGCATATGGAAGGCATTCCTCCCATTTCATGCCAAAGGAGAGACCACATGCTCTGAGCATATCCTCGAGAATCTGATTGACTCTTTCGACTTGCCCTTGAGACTGAGGGTGATAAGCTGTGCTGAACAGAAGTTTGGTGCCCAATGCTTCTTGAAAACTCTTCCAGAAATGAGAAGTGAATATACTTCCACGGTCTGAGCTTATTTCCAATGGAACACCATGAAGAGGAACAATCTTTGTTGTGTAGAGCTCTGCTAACTGGCTAGCTGAGATAGTTTCTTTTACAGCATAGAAGTGAGCAACCTTAGTGAGACGATCAATAACAACGAAGATTGCATCGTTGCCCTTTTTGGACTTTGGAAAACCAGTGACGAAGTCCATTTCAATCATGTCCCACTTCCACTCAGGAATTTTCAGCGGTTGGAGAAGACCGGCTGTTTTCTGATGAACTGCCTTAACACGTTGACAAACGTCGCATTCAGAAACGTATTGAGCAATTTCACGTTTCATGCCAGACCACCAATACAGTGTTTTGAGATCCTGGTACATCTTTGTACTTCCAGGATGTATGGAGAGAGGAGTTTCATGAGCCTCCTTGAGAATAACATCTTTGAGACTTTGAACTTGAGGAACCGCAATGCGTCCTTCGAAGAACACCGTTCCCTTGTCATCAATTGAGAAGCACTGATACTTCACATTGCCTGCTTTGATGTTATTTGCGATCTTCTTGATCTCAACATCACGAAGTTGTTCAGAACGAATCTTGTCCTCGAGATTTGGACTGGCTGTCAAGTTCGCAAGATAACCTTCAGGAACAAGACCAAGGTTCAGCTTCTGGAATTCTTCATGAAGTGGAGGTTGGCTTTCCATGATCATGAGATTATTGCAATACGACTTGCGACTGAGAGCATCGGCCATAACATTAGCCTTGCCTGGAGTGTAAGAAATGGTAAGATCGAAGTCTTTGATCTTTTCAATCCATCTCCTTTGCCTGAGGTTTAGATCTGGCTGAGTGAAGATGTATTTCAGACTCTTGTGATCGGAAAAGATTTCAGTGCGATTACCCAACAAGTATTGCCTCCATTTCTTGAGGGCAAACACAACTGCTGCGAGTTCAAGATCATGAGTGGGATAGTTGAGCTCATGGGCGTTCAACTGACGTGAAGCATAAGCCACAACTTGACGTTCTTGCATAAGAACTGCTCCTAGACCTTGGAGGGAAGCATCACAGAATATCTGGAAGGGTTTGGTAGTATCTGGGCCAACCAGAACTGGTGTAGAAGTGAGTTTAGTCTTGAGGAGATTGAAACTTTCATCACATTGTGGAGACCAAACGAACTTCTTGTCCTTCTTGGTGAGATCATTGAGTGGTTTGGCAATCTTGGAGAAGTTTTGGACGAAACGACGGCAATAGCTAGCCAAGCCTAGAAAACTTCTGACTTGCTTCACCGTCTTAGGAGGTTTCCAATCAACAATTGCCTTAACCTTTTCTGGATCAATGGATATGCCCTTGGCAGATATGACGTGACCAAGGTAAGCAACTTCTGGAATCCAGAATTCACATTTGGAGAATTTGGCATAAAGACGATGCTCGCGAAGTCTCATGAGAGTGAGACGAAGATGTTCTCCATGCTCTTCCTCAGATTTTGAGTAGACAAGAATATCATCAAGATATACCACAACAAACTTGTCGAGGTATTCATGGAAGACAGAATTCATTAGTCTGGAGAATGTCGCCGGTGCATTGGTGAGACCAAAGGACATGACGGTGTATTCATATAGACCGTACCGAGTGGTGAAAGCTGTTTTTGGAATATCTTCCTTTCTGATCTTTATTTGATGGTAACCCATCCTCAAGTCTAGCTTGGAGAATATTGAGGCTCCAGCAAGTTGATCAAAAAGATCATCGATACGAGGAATTGGATACTTGTTTTTGATGGTTTTCTCGTTGAGAGGACGATAGTCAACCACAAGTCTCTTTGTTTGATCCTTCTTCGCAACGAACAGAGTTGGGCATCCCCAAGCCGAGGAGCTAGGTTGAATGTAACCTTTCTCCATGTACATATCGATTTGCTCCTTCAACAACTTCAGTTCAGGAGGAGCTATCTTGTATGGATGCTTAGAGATTGGAGCAGTGCCTGGTTCAAGTTCGATCACGAACTCAACTGCTCTGTCAGGAGGCATTCCTGGCAATTCTTCCGGGAAGACGTCAGGGAATTCACAAACCACCGGAATAGTTTCAATGGATGGTAGAGGATTTGCATTGAGAGTGTAGAGTTGAGCAACTGGATTTTCAGCATGGAAGTAGACTATCTGGCCAGAAGGGTGTGTGATTTTGACAGACTTAGCAGGACAATCAATGACTGCTTTTTGTCTACCAGCCAATCCATCCCAAGAATGACATCAATATCTGAAGAGTGGAGAGCTATCAAAGATGCCTGGAATGGAAGGTTTCCAATTGTGATCTCGATGTTCTGGCTAACTTTATTGCTTTGCCAGCTAGATCCCGGTGATTTCACTAGGAGAGGGATACACAACTGTTCGAAGTTGATTCCACTGGTGTTTGCAAAGCATTGAGAGATGAAAGAGTGTGAAGCACCAGAATCGAACAATACTTTAGCACGAAACGAGTTCACAAGAAGTGTGCCCATTACAACCTCCGGAGATTCTTCTGCTCCCTGGGCCTTGACATGGTTCACCTTAACGGTTCTCACGCCAAGGTCGTTGCTGTTGTAGCAACCCAACGGAGGACCACGTATTCTTATCGGGGTCGACCTGTGGCGAGGTGGAGGTGGAAAGAGGTGCCTTTGCGGACACTTATCGGAATAGTGGCCCGACTGTCCACACTTGTAGCATGCAACAACAGAACGAGGAGTTGTTGGACCTGGCTAAGATGGAGCACCTCCTGAAGATACCACTGGGGTGGGAGGGCGGGGAAGAATTCCTGCCGGGCTTGGCAAGCAGATGGGCGGTGTTGGAGTGGTATATGGAACCCAAACTCTTCGTTTTTGTGGTGGCATGATAGCTTTTGAAAGATTAGCCTGTTCACGAGAGTGCTTACGAGATTCCTCAACCAACTTGCGCCCATGCTCTTCATTTAGAGCGATGTTGACGAGGTCCTCAAAATTCTTGGCCTTGACGTTGATGAGAGCATACTTGAGTTCCGGGTTGAGACCCCTGCGGAACTTTGCCATCTTTCTCGCTTCCGTGGAGATTTCATCTCCGGCGTAGCGAGCCAGACGATTGAACTCTCTTTGGTATTCGAGAACGTCCAGATTGCCTTGTGTGAAAGAATAGAATTTCTCACACATTTTCTCCATGAGCCCATCGGGAATGTGATGGCGCACGAAGGCTTGCTTGAAATCCTCCCATGTGATTGCCACACTAGGACCTCTCATTTCTTGGAAATTCTCCCACCAAGACATGGATTGTCCACGGAGAAGGTAGGTCACGTAAGGAACACGGTCCTCGTCAGCCACATGAGCTACCATAAGAGTACGGTTCATTTCACGAAGCCAGTCATCAGCATCCAATGGCTCGGAGTAGTTATCAAACGTGCGCGGATTGAGCTCAAGGAACTCCCGAATAGACACACGGGCGTTGCCATTACTCCCAAGGTCTTGGTTCTGCTGCATCTGCTTTATAACTTGCGTCATCTGAGACAGCACTTTCCCCATCTCAGGTGGCAGTGTGGGTTCTTCGTCACCACTTTCCATCCTGAAGAGGATACCAAGGTTAACACACTAACCGGATAACAAAATCCAATATAAGTGCTTAAAAGGATTACTTCAGACGGTAAGAAGGTAGCATGGATCAAACATATACTACCCTCAACGTTCACCATAAATGGTTTGAGTACGAAAGGATAACTAAACATAACTAGGAATGGATACATCGGTACTCAGTGATGAGCATTGGAGTACACCTTGTGGTTAGGCGCCGGTAGAAGAAATGAAGTTGAAAACCACAACAAGATTCATTGGACGAAAGGTTCTTGAGAGAAACATGATATTGAAGCAACATCGGGAAACTCGCGACCAAAACTCCTAAGGTACTACGGAAGAACCCAGAACACGTGAAATCCTAACTTGAAAGTTTAGATGAGAAGGGAAAAATCAACGTTGCACTTCCTTACCAGAAAAGGGAGGGTGGGTGGGGAAAGAAATAAAATGGCAGAATTCCTACTCTCACGTTTCATTTTTCCTATATAGCTACAAAATAGTTTCTAGACTCAACTGCGACCAGTAAAAGGGATCCTACAGGCAGACAGGCTCTGATACCATTTGTCGCACCTTGGTTTCTAGGGGATACTCATCGGGCCGAACTGGATAGCAGATGCTTGGATTATGGGGCATAACTGCTCCCACGTCCCAGCTTCCTGGTAGGCCTGCGCTTATGCGCGACAACACAAGCCCTGCTATTCCACCGTCGATGTAAACTATCCACTAGAGACCACAGGCACTACTGTCGACGTACTTCATACCAATCACACATGGTACGTCAACAGCGTTAAACGGAATGATACCACAACATATCTCTAAGACACAAAAGATTGAAATAAGATTGCAAATAGCCTTCACTAAGGCAGAGAATAGCAAATACAATCATCCAGAGGACACATGTCCCAACATGACATTCATTACATAGCAGCGGAAGCATTCAACAGGTCTGAGTACAGACAAATCCAAATAGGCCTAAGAGGCCGGCAATGAAAGGAAAACGGAGCCCATCCACGAAGTCTCGGATCCTGCCCGGGTCCGCTATCTACTCGTCAACACCGTCGTCGTACTCCACGTAGTAGCCTCCATGGGGATCCTCGGAATCGTCGTCTGCGTAAACCACAGCCCCAAAGGGGTCAGTACAACAACGTACTGGCAAGCAAGACTCACAGTTCACCAAAGTGTAACCCGTCAACACCAAGCACAGATGCCTTGGGTTCAACGGAAGAAATGGGTTATAAAAGATGCTGCAACTGGCTGCGCTAACCAACTACAGAAACACTACCACTTCCAGCTAACAGAGAGGAGATAAGATAGCGTAACGTATCCAACTGTTGTTGACCATCAAACAAACCCATCCTGGATCTCGCCCCTTATCCAAAGAAGCAATCCGAGGATAACTCACACAGTTGGATTAATGAATAATGGATCAAGTTGTTGTGTCAATAAGTCTATTACTAGTCAAGTTAACATTAGTTAGGTGTAAGTTGTTCTGAGTACTTGTTAGCCAGTACTTTCACCAAATCGTCACATAACCGCGGACAACACGGCTTCTCGAGAAGATTTATCCCTGCAGGGTGTGCTCCAGTACCCGTACACACTCGAGCCACCAACTAAAACTCAGGTGGACTTGACACGACTCGAACCATCTCTACAACCTGTCCTAGGAGCCACGGAGCTATAAGGTCCCGGCCAGT
This sequence comes from Alopecurus myosuroides, assembly GCA_028641055.1. Classification (NCBI taxonomy): domain Eukaryota; kingdom Viridiplantae; phylum Streptophyta; class Magnoliopsida; order Poales; family Poaceae; genus Alopecurus; species Alopecurus myosuroides. The sequence continues at coordinate 242,835,730 of CM054060.1, read as the reverse complement.
CCGACCTAACCTAAGCGCAGGGGTGAAAACCACACCCCCCCGGCACCACAGGCCTCGCCCTATATGCATCATCATCATCAACAGTAACCATGGGAGCGACCCATTCATGCTTATGCGCAAATGGAACTCCCGAACTAAGTGTGGCTCTTCGGACAAACTGCGGATCAGGTCAAAGTCGAGGGGGGTTCCATACTACCACCCGGATGCGGTGAGCACGCTCATCATGGATCAGTAGACAAGACCCTTTTCCTATTAGGGTCGACACTAGCAGGCCTCAAAACCACAAAGGGCCTCCTGCCGGTGCCTTATCAGCATATTATTAATAACAGGTGGATTGATTAACATCGAGCCCCCAGAACATAATAGTAGTAACAACAGAAAATAACGGGTAACAGACTCGAGCAAAGCAACCTAAGCATGCTAGTAAGGCACGGGCTCAAACAAAGGGGTGATAGGAGTGGAGCTGAGGCAATATCGTGGTTTCAGGGTATCATGTGATAGGATCGTAACAGAAGCAACGATACATATGGCTAACATGTTGATTAGTTGGAAAACAAATAATCTAACCCAAAATTCATGGGCTTTTCATATGCAACTCAAAATTGCATATGTGTCCATTTAATTTGTGTTACCATGTCAACTAGTTTATTTTGATGCACCCATTAACATGACATGCATCATCCCCATGATTGTGCACTATGCCATGATATTGATTGTCTACCCTTTCTGCATTGTCTGTTTGCTTCTTCTCGGTTAGACGACGACGTTGAGTCCGACGATCCTTACAACACCCCTTCTGAGGTTCTAGCTCAGTACCAGGCTACTGGGTTTGCAGGCAAGTTATCACTCACATGAACCACTGTGTTCCTTTCAACATTGGTTACCGATACTTTCCGTTGTTCTTTTCTGCTAGCCTTAGTAGTAGTTGTTTCTGTTACGAACCTATCACATGAACCCCTTAACCTTGATATTGCCTCACCTCCACCCCTATAACCCCGTTGTTTGGGCCCGTGTCTTACTAGCATGCTTAGGGTTGTTTCTGCTCGAGTCTGTTACCCGTTACTTTCCGTTATCATATTTCTATTATGTTCTATGGGCTCGATGTGTACACAACAACCTGTTAGTGCTTGGGTAATAATAATAATTTGATGTTAAGGCACCGGCAGGAGGCCCGTCGTGGTTTTGAGGCCTGCTAGTGTCGACCCTAATTAGGAAAAGGGTCTTGTCTACTGATCCATGATGAGCGTGCTCACCGCATCCGGGTGGTGGTATGGAACCCCCCTCGGCTTTGATCTGATCCGCAGTTTGTCCGAAGAGCCACACTTAGTTCGGGTGTTCCATTTGGCTCATACGCATAAATGGGTCGCTCCCATGGTTACTGATGATGATGATGACGCACACATATAGGGCGAGGCCTGTAGTGCCGGGGTGTTGTGTCCTGCGGGAGTTTTGCACACCTGCGCTGAGTATTCGGCTGCGTGGATGGGACCTTATAGCTCCGTGGCTCCTAGGACAGGCTGTAGTGATGGTTCGAGTCGTGTCGAGACCACCTGAGTTTTAGTTGGTGGCTTGAGTGTGTACGGGTACTGGAGCACACCCTGCAGGGATAAATCTTCTCGAGAAGCCGTGTTGTCCGCGGTTATGTGACGACTTGGTGAAAGTACTGGCTAACAAGTACTCAGACAACTTACACCTAACTATAATAACTTGACTAGTAATAGGTTTCTTGACACAATAACCTGAACCATCATTAATCCAACTGTGTGAGTTATCCTCGGATTGCTTCTTTGGATAAGGGCGAGATCCAGGATGGGTTTGTTTGGTGGTTAGCTGGTAGATGGTTACGATACGCTATCTTATCTTCTTTCTGTTAGCCGGAAGTGGTAGTAACTCTGTAGTTGGTTAGAGCAGCCAGTTGCCGCATCTTTTATATCACCCTTCCTTCCGTTGAACCCAAAGCATCTGTGCTTGGTGTTGACGGGTTACACTTTGGTGAACTGTGAGTCTTGCTTGCCAGTACGTTGTTGTACTGACCCCTTTGGGGCTGTGGTTTACGCAGACGACGATTCCGAGGATCCCAATGGAGGCTACTACGTGGAGTACGACGACGCTGTTGACGAGTAGATAGCGGACCCGGGCAGGATCCGAGACTTCGTGGATGGGCTCCGTTTTCCTTTCATTGCCGGCCTCTTAGGCCTATCTGGATTTGTCTGTACTCAGACACCTTGTTTGCTTCCGCTGATGTAATGAATGTTATGTTGGGACATGTGTCCTCTGGATGATTGTATTTGCTATTCTCTGCCTTAGTGAAGGCTATTTGCAACCTTATTTCAATCTTTTGTGTCTTAGAGATATGTTGTGGTATCATTCCGTTTAACGCTGTTGACGTACCCTGTGTGATTGGTATGAAGTACGTCGACAGTAGTGCCTATGGTCTCTAGTGGATAGTTTACATCGACGGTGGAATAGCAGGGCTTGTGTTGTCGCGCATAAGCGCAGGCCTACCAGGAAGCTGGGACGTGGGAGCAGTTATGCCCCATAATCCAAGCATCTGCTATCCAGTTCGGCCCGATGAGTATCCCCTAGAAACCAGGGTGCGACAAATGGTATCAGAGCCTGTCTGCCTGTAGGATCCCTTTTACTGGTCGCAGTTGAGTCTAGAAACTATTTTGTAGCTATATAGGAAAAATGAAACGTGAGAGTAGGAATTCTGCCATTTTATTTCTTTCCCCACCCACCCTCCCTTTTCTGGTAAGGAAGTGCAACGTTGTTTTTTCCCTTCTCATCTAAACTTTCAAGTTAGGATTTCACGTGTTCTGGGGTTCTTCTGTAGTACCTTAGGAGTTTTGGTCGCGAGTTTCCCGATGTTGCTTCAATATCATGTTTCTCTCAAGAACCTTTCGTCCATTGATGTATCCATTCCTAGCTATGTTTAGTTATCCTTTCGTACTCAAACCATTTATGGTGAACGTTGAGGGTAGTATATGTTTGATCCATGCTACCTTCTTACCGTCTGAAGTAATCCTTTTAAGCACTTATATTGGATTTTGTTATCCGGTTAGTGTATTAATCTTGGTATCCTCTTCAGGATAGAAAGTGGTGACGAAGAACACACACTGCCACCTGAGATGGGGAAAGTGCTGTCTCAGATGACACAAGTTATAAAGCAGATGCAGCAGAACCAAGACCTTGGGAGTAATGGCAACACACGGGTGTCTATTCAGGAGTTCCTTGAGCTCAATCCGCGCACGTTTGATAACTCCTCCGAGCCATTGGATGCTGATGACTGGCTCCGTGAAATGAACCGTACTCTTGTGGTAGCTCATGTGGCTGACGAGGACCGTGTTCCTTACGTGACCTACCTTCTCCGTGGACAATCTATGTCTTGGTGGGAGAATTTCCAAGAAATGAGAGGTTCTAGTGTGGAAATCACATGGGAGGATTTCAAGCAAGCCTTCGTGCGCCATCACATTCCCGATGGGCTCATGGAGAGAATGCGTGAGGAATTCTATTCTTTCACACAAGGCAAATTGGACGTTCTCGAATACCAAAGAGAGTTCAATCGTCTGGCTCGCTACGCCGGAGATGAAATCTCCACGGAAGCGAGAAAGATGGCAAAGTTCCGCAGGGGTCTCAACCCGGAACTCAAGTATGCTCTCACCAACGTCAAGGCCAAGAATTTTGAGGACCTCGTCAACATCGCTCTAAATGAAGAGCATGGGCGCAAGTTGGTTGAGGAATCTCGTAAGCACTCTCGTGAACAGGCTAATCTCTCGAAAGCTATCATGCCTCCACAAAAACGAAGAGTTTGGGTTCCATATACCACTACAACACCGCCCATCTGCTTGCCAAGCCCGGCAGGATTTCTTGCCCTCCCTCCCACCCCAGTGGTATCTTCAGGAGGTGCTCCATCTCAGCCAAGTCCAACAGCTCCTCGTTCTGCTAATACGTGCTTCAAGTGCGGTCTATCAGGACACTACTCCTACAAGTGCCCGCAGAACAAGCTACCATCACTACCTATCTCTAAGGTCAATCATGTGGTGGTACACACTCCTTCGCCTAGGCCCCGCAATAGGAACAAGTCTGTCTTGAGAACTGTGAGGGTGAACCATGTCAAGGCCCAAGGAGCAGAAGAATCTCCAGAGGTTGTAATGGGCACACTTCTTGTGAACTCGTTTCGTGCTAAAGTATTGTTCGATTCTGGTGCTTCACACTCTTTCATCTCTCAATGCTTTGCAAACAACAGTGGAATCAACTTCGAACAGTTGTCTATCCCTCTCCTAGTGAAATCACCGGGATCTAGCTGGCAAAGCAATAAAGTTGGCCAGAACATCGAGATCACAATTGGAAACCTACCATTCCAGGCATCTCTGATAGCTCTCCACTCTTCAGATATTGATGTCATCCTTGGGATGGATTGGTTGGTAGCCAACAAAGCAGTCATTGATTGTCCTGCTAAGTCTGTCAAAATCACACACCCTTCTGGCCAGATAGTCTACTTCCATGCTGAAAATCCAGTTGCTCAACTCTACACTCTCAATGCAAATCCTCTACCATCTATTGAAACTATTCCGGTGGTTTGTGAATTCCCTGATGTCTTTCCAGAAGAATTGCCAGGAATGCCTCCTGACAGAGCTGTTGAGTTCGTGATCGAACTTGAACCAGGCACTGCTCCAATCTCTAAGCATCCATACAAGATAGCTCCTCCTGAACTGAAGTTGTTGAAGGAGCAAATCGATATGTACATGGAGAAAGGTTACATTCAACCTAGTTCCTCGGCTTGGGGTTGCCCAACTCTGTTCGTTGCGAAGAAGGATCAAACAAAGAGACTCGTGGTTGACTATCGTCCTCTCAACGAGAAAACCATCAAAAACAAGTATCCAATTCCTCGTATCGATGATCTTTTTGATCAACTTGCTGGAGCCTCAATATTCTCAAAGTTGGATTTGAGGATGGGTTACCATCAGATAAAGATCAGAAAGGAAGATATTCCTAAGACAGCTTTCACCACTCGGTACGGTCTATATGAATACACTTTCATGTCCTTTGGTCTCACCAATGCACCGGCGACATTCTCTAGACTCATGAATTCTGTCTTCCATGAATACCTCGACAAGTTCGTTGTGGTATATCTTGATGATATTCTTGTCTACTCAAAATCCGAGGAAGAGCATGGAGAACATCTTCGTCTCACTCTCATGAAACTTCGCGAGCATCGTCTATATGCCAAGTTCTCCAAATGTGAATTCTGGATTCCAGAAGTTGCTTATCTTGGTCATGTCATCTCTGCCAAGGGCATAGCCATTGATCCAGAAAAGGTTAAGGCAATTGTTGATTGGAAACCTCCTAAGACGGTGAAGCAAGTCAGAAGTTTTCTTGGCTTGGCTAGCTATTGTCGTCGCTTCGTCCAAAACTTCTCAAAGATTGCCAAACTTCTCACTGATCTCACAAAGAAGGACAATAAGTTCGTTTGGTCTCCACAATGTGATGAAAGTTTCAACCTCCTCAAGACTAAACTCACTTCTACACCAGTTCTGGTTGGCCCAGATACTACCAAACCTTTCCAGATATTCTGTGATGCTTCTCAACAAGGTCTAGGTGCAGTTCTTATGCAAGAACGTCAAGTTGTGGCTTATGTTTCACGTCAGTTGAATGCACATGAGCAAAACTATCCCACTCATGATCTAGAACTTGCAGCAGTTGTGTTTGCCCTCAAGAAATGGAGGCAATACTTGTTGGGTAATCGCACTGAAATCTTTTCCGATCATAAGAGTCTGAAATACATCTTCACTCAGCCAGATCTAAACCTCAGGCAAAGGAGATGGATTGAAAAGATCAAAGAATTCGAACTTACCATTTCTTACACTCCAGGCAAGGCTAATGTTATGGCCGATGCTCTCAGTCGCAAGTCATATTGCAATAATCTCATGATCATGGAAAGCCAACCTCCACTTCATGAAGAATTCCAGAAGCTGAACCTTGGTCTTGTTCCTGAAGGTTATCTTGCGAACTTGACAGCCAGTCCAACTCTCGAGGACAAGATTCGTTCTGAACAACTTCGTGATGTTGAGATCAAGAAGATCGCAAATAACATCAAAGCAGGCAATGTGAAGTATCAGTGCTTCTCAATTGATGACAAGGGAACGGTGTTCTTCGAAGGACGCATTGCAGTTCCTCAAATTCAAAGTCTCAAAGATGTGATTCTCAAGGAGGCTCATGAAACTCCTCTCTCCATCCACCCTGGAAGTACAAAGATGTACCTGGATCTTAAGACACTGTATTGGTGGTCTGGCATGAAACGTGAAATTGCTCAATACGTTTCTGAATGCGACGTTTGTCAACGTGTTAAGGCAGTCCATCAGAAAACAGCCGGTCTACTCCAACCTCTGAAAATTCCTGAGTGGAAGTGGGACATGATTGAAATGGACTTCGTCACTGGGTTTCCAAAGTCCAAGAAGGGCAACGATGCAATCTTCGTTGTTATTGATCGGCTCACTAAGGTAGCTCACTTCTTTGCTGTCAAAGAAACAATCTCAGCTAGCCAGTTAGCAGAGCTCTACACAACAAAGATTGTTCCTCTTCATGGTGTTCCATTGGAAATAAGCTCAGACCGTGGAAGTATATTCACTTCGCATTTCTGGAAGAGTTTTCAAGAAGCATTGGGCACCAAACTTCTGTTCAGCACAGCTTACCATCCTCAGTCTCAAGGGCAAGTCGAAAGAGTCAATCAGATTCTCGAGGATATGCTCAGAGCATGTGGTCTCTCCTTTGGCATGAAATGGGAGGAATGCCTTCTGTCGTGGTGGTGTCACGGCAGATGCCATAGGATGGCTAAAGTTGTGGGGACGATGGACGCTGGAGGTATTCGGGGAGGGATCACGCGACGAGTAGACGCGTGAGGTAAGAACAATATACTGCAAACAACACGATCTACCCAGGTTCAGGGCCCTCGTGAGGAGGTAAAACCCCTACTCCTGCCTCTCTATGTGTATTATGATGTTTCTCCGAGTAGCCACAGTACAAAAGATATCTCTACCGAGTAGCCTCTCGCTCTTCTCCGAGTAGAGCTAGGTCAAGAACTTAGGGTTCCTAGGATGAGAGCGTTGTGTGTGATAGCGTATGAGCCGTGCCGTTCGTGTCTGCCTCGCGCAGGAGGCGGCTGGGCACCTTATATACACGATGCCCAGACGGATACGTCCAAATACGAACAAGTGTCGACATAGTGTGCACACTGTCCTTCTTCCGGGTTCCCGCTGACAGCTTTGGCTCCCAGCCTTGGCTTCATCCGGAAAGTCGTTGGGCAAAACTAGGGGACAGGCGGCTAACACTGTACCTAGGCACAGAGTAGACCCCCCATATCCTGCCACAGCATGCTCCCATGCTGTCACTGTCAGGCACGTCGTCCCCAAATGAACAGTAGTTCGCATGCCGCCAAGTACGGACCCAGGATACGCGGGATCCTGTGTCAGAACGGCTCCTTTGACTTTCTGGCCGAGTAGGTTCCCGCCAATTGTTCCCGCCAATTGTACTCGGATCAACCTTCTACTCGAAAGGATTGAACTTGCTTGATTTCTCCTTCTGGTCATCTTGAGGTGAGACCGAGTAGCAGTCGACCGGGTAGCGAGTACCAGGTAGTCGGCTACTCGACCAAACCTCCCTTCTGTAAGCTGCCTTTACCACCTGTCTTTACCCTACTCGGGGGTAACCCCCCGACAGCAGTCCCCGAAGCTGGTTGAGTCTTGCGAACTTGTTCACTAGGCTCATCCAGCTTAAAAACCAATCTTTGCATCTCAGCCCTTGAACCTCAAGATGCCGAGAAGAACTTCCGAGTAGCTGTCTAGAAAGTACCTTGATTGTTCTCTCTTCCGAGTACCACTTGCTTTCTACTCCGTAGCCGAGTAAAAAGACTTATGCAAAGTATCTTGGGTTTCCTCTCTTCCAAGCATCACTTGCTTTCTACTCTGTAGCCGAGTAAAAAGACTTAGAGAATTTTCTGGAATCGAGCCGTTGCGGCACAGAGCACAATCCAGCCCTTCGCGCAGCAACTGCCCACGTGTCAAGCATCCAAGACCTTGTCGTTTCGTTGCCCAGGACACGACCTGCCACGCGTCCAGTTTTCACGCAGTGGGCCCACCGGCCGTCGTGTCCCATCAAGTGCAGTTATTGGCCACGATTCGGTGGTGGGATCCAATGCGGCCGTTACGCGCGCAACCTGCGCTTGTGTGCGTTTCTAACCGGCCACAGGATCCACCACACGCCACAATTGATCCCACTCCCACGATGGTAACGGAAGATCCGCAGAGGAGATATAAATACCTCCCTGGCAATTTCCTTTTCCCCTTCCTCGCACTTTTCCTCCTTCGTCTCCTGCGCTTCTCCGCCACAGTGCTCTCCGCCGCCGCGCAAGCTCTCGCGCCGCCGTGAAACCAATCTCTCCACCAAATCCTTCAACACCTCTCACTCACCCCACCCGCAGCAATGGCCAAGGCTGGCTGGGCCGGTTCCTCCGTCACGGCTGAGGACTGCGCGTGGCTCGTCAACACCCGGCGGGTGCCTCCCGGCGTGGAGTGCCGGGCTCCAGGCAGCGAGCTCGTGCCCACTCCGCGGGAGGGAGAGCGGGTGGTGTTCATGTCGCACTTCGAGCGCGGCTTCGGACTGCCCGCCTCCGACTTCCTGAGGAACTTCCTCAACCACTTCGGCATCCAGATGCACCACCTTCCCCCCAACGCCGTCGTCTCCCTCGCCTACCACGCCGTGGTCTGCGAGGCCTTCCTCGGCGTCCGGCCCACATGGGAGACATGGCTCAGGTATTTCCACCTGCGCCAACAATCTACCGGGAAGAAGGACTCCGCGGGCAACGCCCGCGCCACGGACACCGGCTGCGCCATGATGGTGCAGCGGTCCGGGACGAACCACCCCCGCGTCAAGGGGCTGGACTCCGTCAAGCTCTGGCAGAAGACGTTCCTCTACGTCAAGAATGTTGCCGCCGCGGAAGGAGCCCGACTAGATGACCGCATCAACCTGCCGGTTTGGAGCAACCGCGCTCCAATCGGCTTGTACTGGAAGCACAAGCCCGTCAACGACGACGACGCCATCGAGATGGAGGATCGCCTCAGCTGGCTGAAGGCGCAAGGCCTCAAGAATGACGATCCAGTGGCGTGCTGGATCCAGCGGCGAGTGCTGCCTTTGCAGGAGCGCAGCCATCTCATGTGTTACATGGGAGGCCCCCGCGACTGCACCAGGACCACCACCGTCGAGATCGACAACATCGATGTTCCTCTGCACGCCAGGAACATCATGACGACAAGCCTTGGCGACCACTGGCAGTACGGGTTTACCCCGTACAGCCGTACGAAGCCGATTGAGCGGGTACGCTTTTCTTTCTCTGCATTACTTTCCGACTAGCCAAATCCTTCCCTTGCCGCTAGTAGCGATCGCCTTCTGCACCGAATAGGATACTTAGCCGGGTTGCGTAGGCTTAATGTGCTTCGTGCTTGCACGCCTTGCCGGGTAGCCTATTCGAGAATAACTCCTAGGCTTGATGTGCTTTAGACCTGCACGCCCTTCCGAGTAATTCCCTCCCGCAAACATGCTTAGTACATTGCCTAGGCTTTGTGTGCTTTGTACCTGCACGCCCATCCGGGTAGGATTTCTTCCTGGTACTCGGCCAGTCTGTGATCTTTTTCTGGTTTTCAGGTTCTCACGCGCCAGCTCATCGAGAGCAACGATGTCTTCGAGAGCAACTGGACTGCTGATCGTGAGGAGGACGATGTGCCTTCTCATGATGTCGCGGAGCAGTCCAACCCTTCTCGCTCCCCCGTTGCTGACAAGCGGGACGCTCTCCGCACCTGGTCCGATGAGGACTTTGATGGTAAGTTCACTTTCAATTTGATTGCTTCCGAGAAGGACCAATTCCTTGATTGCTGTTTCTGACTCCTTCCCCTCTCTCTTGTATTTTCAGATGAAGGTGCCGCGGAGAAGGATGACGAGGACGAAGGCGAGAATGAGGGCGCGGCGCCCCTAGCCGCCAAGCCTCTGTCCGTCGCCGCTCCTGAGACCCGCAAACGGACCGGCAGTGGGGCACCAGCACCTCCTGCCAAGAGGAAAAAGCCCACCGAGAAGAAGGTGGTAGTGAAGAAGTCCAGGCGAGAGCTCAAGTCCACCACCGCGTAAGCCCTCTTCCCGGTTGCTTCCCTTCTCCCGCTGTACTATTCTCCTCAGATCTTTTCTAACTTCTGGTTTCTTCCCACTCTACAGACCTCCCATGAATGCGGACGCAGCTCTCGCGTCCGGCCAAGCTAAGGAAACACCAGTGCCTCTCATCAATCTTGATGATGACGAGGACCACACCGCCCGTGCTGCCGCTGCCAATCCGCAGGCAACTGATGCACAAAGAGCAGCGGCCGAACCAGCGGCACAGGACGCTACCGTCCGCCAGGAAAGACCCCCTTCTCCTCCGGCTAGCAATGTCGAGGAGAACCAGGACCGAGATATGCAAGACAGCGCCGCCGAGGAGCGCCCAGAAGCAGAGCAAGAGCAGCCGACCACAGGGGCTGCTGCGCAAGGTCACCTTGCCACTGAGCAGCGAGTGGAAACCGCCACCGCCATGGACGCCACCCCAACCAGTGCCGATCCACTGAGCGACGTGCAGCAAGGTGATGCACCGAGCAGATCCCTGCCAGGAGCTGCCCAGGGCGATGGATCTGCGGCGCCACCCACCGCACAAGGCCCTACACCGCCCAGCTCCTCCTTGTCTCCGCAACCCAAGGATGCACCTAACTCCCCTGCCGGGCGAGTAACCAGGCAGCAAGCCGCCCTGGACGCTCTGAGGAGCGAGGTTGACAGAAGGGCAGCCGAGAAAGAAGCTGCGGAGAAGGCCAAGGCGGAGAGAGAAGCCGCCAAGAAGGCCAAGGCAGAGAAGGAAGCCGCCGAGAAGGCGAAGGCCATAGCTGCCGGGAAGAAGGTCGCAGACCCCGAGAAGCTGCGGGCCGAGAAGGAGAGGGCGAAGAAGCGAGCCAGAGACCAAGTGCCGCCACCAACCTCAGGTGGGGCACTCGTGATCCGTGAGTCCGGCCCAATTCCCGCCGCGCTCTCGGCGGATGCTCGCGCCGCTGGCCAGCCCTGCTACCCAGAATACATGATTGAGGTGAGCCACCAGCACTCAATCGGCTTCCCTCCTCAGGACAAAGCCTTAGCTATCCAGCATGGAAGGAAGGCCGTTGCCATGAACTCCCCTCCTCCAGATCCAAGCCAACAACAGACTGCCAATATTGCTTCTCGTGGAGTCCAAGACAAACCCATAACATCCAAAGGCCTTGAGCAGGTACTGGACACAGTCGGCTTCATCGACGCCAAATGGGACAGCAAGGTTCTCGGCGTGGAGAAGTGGCATGGTCTCTCCCTTGGCGGCCTCGACCACATGCGCGTGGATTGGAACAAGGTCGACCTGGGACACAAGCCCATGACCGTCTCCACCGAGACCGCGACCCTCGCCGCCAAGATGTTCCTGCATCGCAAGAACGCCGAGGACGTCGAGCAGGCCTACGCAGTAAGTTCTCCTTATCTTTTCCGAGTTGAATTTTCCGAGTTGAATTTGCTTCTCTTTCATTCGCCTTTCTGTTCCTTTCCATCACTCCCAGTCCCCGAGATTCTAGCCGAGTAGGTGGATACTCTCCGAGTAGCCTCCTACTCGGGTTGAATCTTATCTGCTTTATCTAACTTTCTTCTTCTTCTCGCTTCTCAGGACAGCGTCCTAAAACGGACTAATCTGTACCGCCATCTCCTCTGGAACCATTCCATCGCCAGGCGGCGCATTGCTGCTTTGGAGAAGGAAAAGGCAGCTGCAGAGGCCGCCAGCAAAGATGCCAATGCCAGCACTCAGCAGCTGGCCGAAGTGCAAGGTACACTTTTAGCTGCGCGATTCGTGCGTTTTGTGTTTACGCTCGCTTATGCTTTCTTTTGTGCTAACCTTTCTTCTCTGCAGAGAAACTGAAGAGCCTTGCCGAGGAGCACAGCAAATGCCGTGCTTTCGTGCAAAATGCCGAAGCCACCATCAAACGGCTAGATGGTGAGTTTGTCGCCCACTTGGCTTAGTCTTGAATCCATGTCTTCATTGCTTCTCGTCCTGATCCTGTCTGGCTCTTCGCAGAAGACCACAAGGTGTTTGCCGCAGCACACCGAGAGTGCGTCCAACCGGACGAGTTGAAGCACGAACTATCCAAGCAAGCTGGTGTGTTGCTGGACCACCATGCCAGCGAGACCGAGAAGCTTCAACTCCAGCTGCAACGGGCACTCCAGGATGCCATCAACATTGGCGCCGAGAGAGACCGAGCCATCGCCGAGAAGGCCAAGGCCGAGGGCACTTTCAGAGCCAAGGAAAGGGCCCTTGAGCAGGAATGTGAAACCTTGAAGAAGGCCAACGCTGATCTCTTCGCCCAGATGAACGGCTTGCGCATGATCCAAGAAAGGCATATCTCTAACGAGGAAGCCTGGAAGAAGAAATTGCAGCAGCTGCGCAACGAACTGCCTGGTAAGTTTTTCTTCACTGCTTCTTTTCTTCTCGGTCCCGTTTCTTCTCGGATTTTCCTCTACTCGTTTATTCTCTTCTTGGTTTTGACGCTTCCGTTTGCTTTTTCAGCGATCTGGCCTCATCTTGAATCTCCCACTGCGCCTACACTGGCCAAGATCAGAGCTGCTCGCCTTGCGAAAGGTGAGGCAGCAGATCCCAGAGCCGAGATCGAGGACAGCCTGCTGGTGCTCAAGGGCTACTTTGAACAGCTGGCTGGCTTCGGAACCGATCTGATGCACGAGGGCTTCGAACTTCACAAGCTTTTCTGGCCTAACGATCCTCCGCCCAAGTCCATGAAGGGCCTTGCCCTCAAGCTGAAGAACGTGAAGAAGGAGCTGAAGAAGTGGCGCGCTTCGGGAGCCCGTGCCGGTGCGGATGTGATGCTTCTCTGCATCGCATCCTGGTACGAGAACCTTAACATGGAGCTCATCCGCGGGAAGCGCAATGACTCCAAGTGGGAGCTAGACCCCGACTGCGTGGCTACTCGCAAGCAGGTTGCCTACGAGGTCGCGGAGTGCGCCGAGACGGAGACCTACATTGATGGTCTCCCAGAGCCTGACACCGACGACGAAGACGAAGGGGAAGCTGACGAAGAAGGCGACTCCGATCTGGAAGGCTTCTTCGACTCTCCTGAGGGCAAGGCCGGGAAGCGGAAAGGCACGGCCGTCTCGAGTAGCGACGAGGAGGTTGAGCACATCGAGACTGCTCAACTCGAATTTGGCACCTCCTCGGGCGCTGCTCTCGATGACACGGTGCCCCCTCCTGGCCAGGCTGCAGGTTCCTCCTCGGCTCCCGATCCCGCCTCGGTGGCCACAGCCACTTCCGAGCAGGCAGCCACCCAGCAAGCTGCCGAGATGACGGAATCCGCCACCGTCCAGACGGAAGCGGACGCCACCCTTGCAAGCACCGAGGGAACAGCCGCCGCGACTGCCACTGAAGAAGCAGCAGCCAAGGCCAGCGCCGAGAACATTGCTTCCTCATCATAGATCAACCTGCAATCTTTTTCACTTTGAATATTTATCAGATCCCCGGGATGCCGGGAGCAAATGTCATATACTCTCTTTGTTGTGCTTGCTACACATTTTTTATACCCACTTTGTTTATTTCAATATTAATCAACTTTGAGCAACTATGGCTCAATGCCGAGTTGCGTTTCCATGCGAGTCCCCGAGTAGCATTTCTTATTCACCCTGTCCTTTCATCTTTGCTCTACCCGCGACTTGTCGCTTGTTTGGTATTCGAGTCACAAGAGTCGAGTAGCAGGGTTGCAAATACTTAGCCGCCAGAAACCATCATGATAACGCAGCCCAACACTTAGCCGAGAAGGCGAAAACAGGGAATAACAGTAACAAACAGTCTACTCGGCTCCTGCACTCTTTCTTCCTTAGTGATTTTCGTGTGCTCATTGACCTTTTGCTTGTTCTCTTGCTCGCCATGAAGCCGGGTTTCGGACGACAGCAGAGTCGAAGAGTTGGCATATAGGTTTAAACACAGTACTCAATACACTTATGAGTTCTAAAGTGGAGCAACCGAGTAGACAAACAGTAAAGCCGAGTAAGAAAAAACACTTAGAGCAATTTTGGACGAGGGCAGTCCCCGAGAACAATTTTAGATTGCAGAGTAGAATTTCAACTCGGATAAGAGGGTACATACACATCTTTGCTTACGAATGAAAGCGACGAAGTAGCGCTACATTCCAAGGGCGCTTGGTTTCCTCTCCAGCTTTATCTGCCCTGTTCACCTGTGACGGGCGCACATCTACAAGGTAGTACGCATCATTGTGCAGCACTTTGCTCACAATAAAAGGCCCTTCCCATGGAGGAGACAACTTGTGCATCCCGGCTGTGCGCTGCACAAGCCTAAGGACCATGTCTCCTTCTCGGAAAACCCTTGGGTTCACCTTTCGGCTATGATAACGCCGCAGGTTTTGCTGGTAGATAGCCGAACGTGACAGAGTCAGCTCTCTTGCTTCTTCAAGCAGGTCAACGTCGTCTTCTCGAGCTTCTCTCGCCTCCACCTCAGTGTAGAGGGCTACTCGGGGGGAGTCATGCTCTAAGTCTATTGGCAACACGGCCTCAGCCCCGTATACCAAGAAGAATGGCGTGTAGCCGGTTGACCGGTTAGGGGTAGTCCTTAGACTCCACAACACCGCTGGCAACTCTTCTAGCCAACACCCAGGTGTTTTCAGCAACGGCTCGATCAGCCTTGGCTTTATGCCTGCCAGTACCATTCCATTTGCTCTCTCAACTTGCCCATTGGAGGCAGGGTGCGCGACTGACGCAACGTCTAGTCGGATATGCTTATCTCTGCAGAATCGCACCATTGCCCCCTCTGCAAAGTTGGTGCCGTTGTCGGTGATGATACTGTGCGGGTAGCCGTATCTCATGATCACATCCTTCACAAACTTCACGGCTGTGACTCCATCACACTTCCGAATAGGTTTCACCTCAATCCACTTGGTGAACTTGTCCACCATGACCAAAATATGTGTCATGTTCCCTTTAGCCGGCTTGAAGGGCCCAACCATATCCAAGCACCAAACAGCAAATGGCCAGGTGATAGGAATTGTTTTCAACTCGGAAGCAGGCATGTGAATCTTACTTGCAAACATCTGGCAGCCGTTGCACTTCCTCACGATATCTTCCGCTTGCTGCAGCGCGGTGAGCCAGTAAAAGCCATGCCGAAAAGCTTTCTTGACCAAAGCCCGAGAAGAGGCGTGGTGCCCGCATTCCCCTTGATGTATCTCCACCAATATTTCTTCTCCTTCTTCTGGACTCACACACCGTTGCAGCACACCAGTGGCACTTCTTTTATGCAGCACACCTTGGACTATAGTGTAGCCCTTGGACTTTCTCTGAATTTGCCTCGCAGTCACTTCATCTTCAGGCAAAGTACCGTCCCTTAGAAAGGATAATATGGGCATAGCCCAACTCGGTGTCTCCCGTATGGGAAACACTGGTTCGTCCAGTTCCATTGGGACAGGCTCTTGCGGTTGCACAGGAGGAGTTGGAGTGCTTCTTTGCAGCCCGGACCGATTGGCGAGAACCTCTTCAATGAATGCAACAGCTTCTGGGTTGAGAGCGGCAGTCCCCGAGTACTGAGCGACAGTCCCCGAGTAGGGAGCGGCAGTCCCCGAGTAGGGAGCGGCAGTCCCCGAGTAGGGAGCGGCAGTCCCCGAGTAGGGAACGGCAGTCCCCGAGTAGGGAACGGCAGTCCCCGAGTAGGGAACGGCAGTCCCCGGGTTTCTTGCAGCACTCTCCCAGTCAATTTCCATTGGGTCAGATTCTTCATTTGGCAGAGAAGGAACAAAGATGGATTCCGAGTTGGGGGAAGGCTTGATGGAAGGCTTCCTCAAATGCTCCAAGGCAATCCCTGCCGGGATGGACTGCCGAGAAGATCCCAACTTGGACAGCTCATCTGCTGCTTCGTTCTCTGCTCGGTGAATGTGCTGGAACTCACAGCCTTCGAAGAACCCAGTCATAGACTGTACCAGGAAGCGATACGATGCCATGTTGGCATCCAAAGCATCCCAGGTACCTGAAACTTGCTGCACCACCAAATCTGAATCGCCATAGCATATAATGCGCTGCACACCAACCTCCTTGGCTACTCGCAAGCCATGCACCACTGCCTCGTACTCGGCTACATTGTTGGATGCCTTGAAGTGAATTTGCAGCACATACTTGAGTTGATCCCGCTTGGGTGATGTAAGCACAACACCAGCGCCAAGGCCTTCTTTCACCTTTGAGCCATCAAAGTGCATCCTCCAATAATTGGAGACTGGAGCAGGAGGCTCATACTGCATCTCGGCCCAGTCCACAAGAAACTCTGCCAGGACCTGAGACTTGATTGCTTCTCTTCTCGCATACGCGGGAGCGTACGCGGCTAGCTCAATCGCCCACTTGGCCACTCTGCCACTCGCCTCCTTGTTACCCATGATATCCGAGATGGGAGCTGAACTCACAACAGTGACGGGGTGCTCCTGGAAATAATGCTTCAGCTTCCTTGCGCCCAGGTACACACCATATGTCATCTTCTGATAATGCGGATAGTTTTGCTTGGAACTGGACAACACTTCACTGAGATAATAGACTGGGCGCTGCACACTCTTGCCTTCTTCTTCTCGCTCCACCACAATCACCACGCTGACTACTCGGTTAGTCGCAGCAATGTACAACAGCATAGGCTCCTTGGGTAGCGGACTAGCCAAGACGGGAGCAGTAGCCAGCATTGCTTTCAGCTCATTGAATGCCACGTCCGCCTGCGGAGTCCAGGCAAACTTGTCACTTTTCTTCATCAGCTGGTACAGAGGCAAAGCCTTCTCGCCCATTCGGCCCAAGAAACGGCTCAGGGATGCCAAACAACCCGTGAACTTCTGCATGTCCTTCAGTGATCTCGGCAGAGACATGCTCTCAATAGCTTTTATCTTTGAAGGGTTAGCTTCAATGCCACGGCTAGAAACCAGAAATCCGAGTAGCTTTCCAGCCGGTACACCAAAGGTGCACTTACTCGGATTCAGTTTCATTTTGTACTTGCGTAGGTTAGCAAAGGTTTCCTCCAGGTCGGCAAGCAGAGTATGTGTTTTATTCGTTTTGATGACTATGTCATCTACGTACACCTGCACATTCTTGCCGAGCTGGTCATGCAAGCATTTCTGCATGCATCTCTGATAGGTTGCACCCGCATTCCTCAAGCCAAAACACATGACACGATAGCAATAAGCCCCGTACGGGGTAATGAAAGCAGTCTTTATTTGATCAGCAGGATTGAGTGCAATCTGGTGGAAACCAGAGTAAGCATCTATAAAAGATAGCAGTTCACAGCCAGCAGTGGAATCGATCACCTGATCGATGCGGGGTAGCGGGAAAGGATCCTTGGGGCACGCCTTGTTCAAGTCGGTGTAGTCGACGCACATGCGCCATGCCGTGGCAGCCTTGGGATCCTCCTTCTTCTTCTCGACCATGACCGGGTTGGCTAGCCAATCCGGATGCAGCACCTCCATGATGAAGTTACTTATCAGCAGCTTGGTGATCTGATCACCGATGGCCTTCCTCCTCTCATCTCCGAAGCGGCGCATAGCCTGCTTCACGGGCTTGGCGTCAGGATGCACATGCAAAGAGTGCTCAACCAACTCCCTCGGGACTCCTGGTAAATCTTCATTGGTCCAGGCAAAAACATCCCGATTCTCACGGAGGAAGTGGATGAGCTCGCTTTCCTATTTCTCCGCCAACCCGGAGCCAATAATGGCTTCGCGGTCGGGGAACTCAGGGTCGACCTGAATCTTCTTTGTCTCTTTGGCAGCCTGGAAGGCAGTGCCCTGCTGGATACTCGGCACACCTTGTGCGCCAGCTTGCGCGGACTGAGCCATAGCCACCACCTCGTACATCTTCCTCTTTTCGGCAGCAATCACCATTGACTCTGCCAACTGGGAACCAGCAGAGGCACACTCAATGGATTTCTTGTAATCCCCCGAGATGGTGATGATGCCATTGGGACCGGGGATCTTCATCTTCAGGTAAGCCACATGGGTGGAGGCCATGAACTTGCTCAGAGCTGGCCTGCCGAGTAGAGCGTGATACGGGCTCCGATGGTCCACCACCTCAAACTGCAGGCGCTCTGTGCGACAGTTCTCCCGAGTACCGAATAGCACATCAATCCACACTCGGCCAATCGGGTTGCATGAGACCCCGGGCACAATGCCATGGAATGTGGTTTTGCTAGGCAGCATCATGTTCTCGGCCATGCCAAGCTTCTCGAGTGTATCCCTGTACACAATGTTGATGCTGCTGCCGTTGTCAATCAGCACCTTGCTGAACCTCACATTCTTCACGGGACCCAAGAAGGTAGGATCCAGCACCAAGGCATAGCTACCCGGATTGGGCATCACCTTGGGATGATCTACTCGGGACCACCGGATCTCCTTGTCGCACCAGTACATGTAGTGAGGAACAGCAGGAATCACTGCATTGACCTCCATGGCCCGCCTGTGCTGCGACTGCTTGTCGTCAGGCTCAGAAGTGAAGATCATGTAGCTCTCATGGTGCTCTTGGTACTGATTGGAGTCATTGCCCCCATTGTTGCCATTGTTGTTGTTGCCCTGGTAGTTGTTGTTGTTGCCTCTGTTGTTGTTGTTGTTGCGGTTGTAGTTGTTGTTGTTGTTGTTGCGGTATCGCTCGTTGTTGAAGTACTGGTTGGCTCCTAAAGCCACCTGGTTGACGTTTTCTCTTCTCGGGTACACTGGCGGCCGAGCTGCAGGTGCACGAGCAGGCTGCACATTGTCATTGGCATTGACGGCTGGCAGGGGAGGAGGAGGAGGCAAGCCATCACTCTTGATTGCCTCCCACCACTCGCACTGCCGAGTAGTGTGGTTAGCAGGCCTCGACGGATGGTGGGTGTGAAAGCTGCACGGGCCATCCTTCATGTCATCGAAGACAAACTTCTTCGGCTGCTCGGAGTTCCCGCTACCCGACTGGGATCCGCGAAATGGCTTCTTGTTGCCTTGGCCCTGATTCTGGTTTTGCCCGTAGGCTCCAGCAGGTTTCTGCCTCTGGCCACCACTGCCTCCAATATTCACTGCATTCACCTCCTCGGGATCATACCGGTTGTCTACCCGGCGCTTGTTGCGGAACTCGTTGCGCTTGCTGCCGTTGAAGTTTCTTCTCGGCTCAGAGGAGTCCATCAGTGGCTGAGTAGGATCGCCGAGTGCGTACTGATCCGCAATCTTGATGGTCTCGGCCAGGGTGTTCGGCATCTCTCTCTGCAATCTCTGCCAAAGCATGCTGCCATGCCGGCAACCCTGCGCAAACCAAGTGATGGCCTGAGCTTCATTCACACCCTCACAGGTGTTCCTCAAGGTGCTCCACCGAGTAAGATACTCGCGGTCAGTCTCGTCTTCTCGCTGCTTGCAGGCTGACAGCTGCTGTGGCCTATTCGGCCTCTTGTATGTACTCGTGAAGTTGCTGATGAATGCATCCGAGAAGTCCAGCCAGCAGTTAATGCTGTTCTTGGGCAGGTTGTTGAGCCAAGTACGGGCTGGACCCTCTAGCATTTGCGGCACATAGCGCACCGCCCATCTTCTGTTACCATTCGCGATATGGACCGCGGTAACATAATCATTGAGCCAATCTTCAGGCTTGGTGCTACCATTGTAGCTCTTGGTGCCCCTTGCAAGCTGGAAACCCTTCACGGACGGCTCATTCATGATGCGCGGGCCAAAGCACTCGGGGCCAGGGGGACCCGTGCTCTCCAGCCGCGCCGACAAGCTGATTCGGTCCAACTGATGCCTTGCATCTCCAACCGCCAACACACGGTCACCAACACGGTCCCGAATATCATAGCCGGCCATCTCCATGGCCGAGTTGCCGTCATCATACCTGTCCACCTGCACTGCCGCAGGCTGCTCCACCGGGTTGACGACCTGTGCCGCGGCGCGCGGCTGCTGCCTCTGCCGAGTAGGCTGAGCTGCGGGTTGCCGAGAAGTACCCGGACGCGCGGCTTCTCGGACACGGCTTTGAGCTTGATGGGCTTGAGAGCCTGCTCTTGCAGCATTGTGTTCCCGCCCGGGCTGCTGCGGCAAAGTAATCTGTCTCGCGGCAGCAGCCGGGTCATACACCTGCATCTGCCTGTCTCTGCCCGAGCGGCCGCTGCGGCTCTTCTCGCGGCTGGGATGCGGAGATGAGGCCTGATCGTTAGATCTAGCCGCGTGCGAATGCACCATCTGCGAAGCCCCAGCCCCAGGATTGGCCTTCCGGAACTCCTCGTTCTGCCTAGCAGCCTCCAACACTAACTCATTGAGCCTCTCTTGCTGCCTAACACGCGCGTCGCCGTCTAGACGAGGCAACTCGGCAGCAACCGCCTCTGCAGCTCTAAGGGTTTTGGCGGGTGTACTATATCTGGGCCTGGTGGAGGTGTTTTCGGTGGCGGACTGAGCGGGAGCCTCTACAACCGTTGCCATCTCGGCACCAAGGTTACGACGAGTAGCACCTACTCTGCTAGGCCTCCTAGCAACCGGCGTAAAACCGTGAGCCCTATTGTACTCAAGCTGATCTAGACTCAGCTCTAACCTCACCTTGTCCAACTCCGCCTGCTCAGCGAGCAGCTCCAAGCGTTGCCGCTCGAGCTGCTCCCTCATGGCCAGGAGCTCGACGTCGGTAGAGGCTGGCATGCCAAGCCGCGCAGCAGACGCAGGGATGGCCGCAGAAGTGGAGGGCGGCATGTTGCTCTCCCTCTCGTAGGGCCGGTGTACCCTGCCACCAGCCGGTACGTCCACCTCCTCGACGACGGCCGCAGCGCCAGTAGCGGCTGCGCCGGCGTTTGCCGTCAAGCCCGTCACCAGCACCTCAGCGCAGTTCGCAGAGCGAGACGCGGGCCTTCCGCGAGCAGCAATTACCGCGGGAGGATCCTCCGCGTCTTGCACCTGCTCAGGATACGCGTGGTCGACGACGGTGGCGATGTAGACGAGATGAGAGCCGAAGGAGACCACCGAGCCGCCCTCCGGCATGGCCTTGCCGCCGAAACAGCCGGCGTTGTCGATGACGAAGTCGAAGGAGCCGAATCTGTGGACAAGGCCACAGACTACGCGCTCCGCTGAAGAAGATCCCGTCCGAACAGTAACTCCAACCAGCGCCGCTGGTTGCCCCACGGTGGGCGCCAACTGTCGTGGTGGTGTCACGGCAGATGCCATAGGATGGCTAAAGTTGTGGGGACGATGGACGCTGGAGGTATTCGGGGAGGGATCACGCGACGAGTAGACGCGTGAGGTAAGAACAATATACTGCAAACAACACGATCTACCCAGGTTCAGGGCCCTCGTGAGGAGGTAAAACCCCTACTCCTGCCTCTCTATGTGTATTATGATGTTTCTCCGAGTAGCCACAGTACAAAAGATATCTCTACCGAGTAGCCTCTCGCTCTTCTCCGAGTAGAGCTAGGTCAAGAACTTAGGGTTCCTAGGATGAGAGCGTTGTGTGTGATAGCGTATGAGCCGTGCCGTTCGTGTCTGCCTCGCGCAGGAGGCGGCTGGGCACCTTATATACACGATGCCCAGCCGGATACGTCCAAATACGAACAAGTGTCGACATAGTGTGCACACTGTCCTTCTTCCGGGTTCCCGCTGACAGCTTTGGCTCCCAGCCTTGGCTTCATCCGGAAAGTCGTTGGGCAAAACTAGGGGACAGGCGGCTAACACTGTACCTAGGCACAGAGTAGACCCCCCATATCCTGCCACAGCATGCTCCCATGCTGTCACTGTCAGGCACGTCGTCCCCAAATGAACAGTAGTTCGCATGCCGCCAAGTACGGACCCAGGATACGCGGGATCCTGTGTCAGAACGGCTCCTTTGACTTTCTGGCCGAGTAGGTTCCCGCCAATTGTTCCCGCCAATTGTACTCGGATCAACCTTCTACTCGAAAGGATTGAACTTGCTTGATTTCTCCTTCTGGTCATCTTGAGGTGAGACCGAGTAGCAGTCGACCGGGTAGCGAGTACCAGGTAGTCGGCTACTCGACCAAACCTCCCTTCTGTAAGCTGCCTTTACCACCTGTCTTTACCCTACTCGGGGGTAACCCCCCGACACCTTCCATATGCTGAATTCTCCTACAACAACAGCTTCCAGGCAAGCCTAGGTATGGCACCGTTTGAAGCACTCTATGGCCGCAGATGCAGGAGTCCAATCAATTGGTCTGGAGCTGGTGAACGTTCACTCTTAGGCCCTGACATTGTTAAGGAAGCCGAAGAGAAAGTTCGCATCATTCGTGGCAATCTCAAGATTGCTCAGTCTCGTCAGAAAAGCTACTATGACAGCAAGCACAGGGATATGATCTATGCACCTGGTGACAAGGCATATCTCCGTGTAACTCCCCTCAGAGGCACTCATCGTTTTGGTGTGAAAGGAAAGCTAGCACCGAGATACATTGGTCCTTTCAACATTCTCTCAAGGCGTGCGGAAAATGCCTATCGTCTTGAACTTCCAGAAAAACTATCCAAGGTGCACGATGTGTTTCACGTGTCACAGCTCAAGAGGTGTTTCAAAGATCCAGATCGTGCAGTTGATCATGATTCCATTGAACTGCAAGATGATCTATCTTATGAGGAGCACCCTGTTCGAATTCTCGATGAGACCGTTCGTAGACTCGCAACAAGAGCACCAAGTTCTTGAAAGTGCAATGGTCGCATCATTCTGATAAAGAGGCAACGTGGGAGACTGAAGAGGATCTTCGCAAGAAGTATCCGGACCTTTTCCTTTCTCAGTAGGAATCTCGGGGCGCGATTCCTTCAAGGGGGGGGGCGTTTTGTAACATCCCAAGTATGAAAATCTACCCCCTAGAATGTTTTGTTTCATGTTTAATTCAAGTACTGCATCATGTCATCATCTTTGCACTTGTTTTCTATTTGGTTCCATTTGTTCTCTATATGAAATTCCAAACAAAACATTCAAATCATTTGTCATACTTGTGATGTTACCTGTTTCAAATAAAAAACTACAAAACAAACCAACAATTGTTTCCACCAAAATTGTTATCAAAAACTTAATTTTTTGGCTTAGGTTCATTTATTCTTCTGATACCAAAAATTGCTTAAAATCATTTAATTTCCAAAACAATAACATCAATCAAATTTATTTTGGAAAACAATGTTTTTTTTAATGTGTTGTTACAAAAACAAAATAATACAAAATTATTCCAAATTGTCTAACCCTAAAACTATTTGTTCTCTCCCTTTTCCCAAATCTGAAAAAAAAAGGAAGAAAAGAATAAAAAGAAAAGTAGGAGGGGGAGTAGAGCAACCAGCCACTTGGGCCAGCCCAGCTGCCCAAAGGCCTGGTACCCCCCTCCACTCGTCTCCTACCTCTGTACGGTACGGCAGACCATCCATGGTGGCCACGTAACGGTTACAGAGGAGGGGACGGTGATCCCGAGCTCCCCTCCCCCCTTAAGACCTCGATCCTCCTCCTCCTAACCCTAATCCCTTCTTCCTCCCTTCTCCTCCCTCGCGCCGCTCTCCTCCCGCTCTCTCCCTCTCGCTGTACTCGCTCTCCACCGAAGGCCACCTTCACCGCCTCCCTCTCCGGCGATGCGCCGCCGCCACGGTGCCCGCCCGGCCGCGCTAGGGCCGGGAACGGAACCGCACGGGCTCCCTCTTCCGCGCCGTCCACTCCGTCTCCCCCGAAGCTCATCGGACCACCGCCGCCAACCTCGCCGTCGCCACCACAGTCGCCCCGACCTCCTCCTCGAGGTGAGCCTCGTTGGCCTTCCGCCCCTCTCCCTTCCTCGTTCGCCTCCTCCCCTCGCTGCTCGCAGCATCCGCACGCACGGCGGCCCGCACGAGCACCGGCCATCCGCACGCATGGCGGACCGCACGAGCAGCCACGGCTGACGACTTGGTGCATCGATCGCCGGCCGCTCTCTGTCCGCCCTCGTTGACTGCACCTGAAACTGCAAACAGGAAAAGTTCAGTTAAGTTCAGTAGCCACGCGAATTTACACCTTAAGCTCCCTTCGCTGCAGCTATCTGACAAGCAAACGCATCTAGCCCATCTGGTACAGACCCGTGCGCCCAAGGCCTAGCACGCGGGTTCGAATCCCAGGGGAGGCATTTGCCTCCCCAATTTTTTCCCTTGACCACCCAGCGCTGGGACCCACTGTCATGGACCCTGGAGGCCACCTAGGCGCCACGCAGGAGATGGCCCCACTGGCAGTGGCCTGTGTAGGTCACTGCTCGGTGCCTTTTTCTTTTCTGCCCTTTTTATTTTCAAATATCAGTCCAATTAATTACAGAATAGTCCCTAGAATTGAAACCCTAATAACTTTTATTTCACAAACCCAAATAATAAAAATAAAATATGTACACTGTACCAAATTTAATTATCTACCTAATTATAACATTTGTTTTCTGTTTTGAATTTTCAAAATGCAATTCAAATTTGAATTCAAATAATTCAATTGCAATTTGGTAAAATCCATAACTAATTCATTATTAATCCAAATCATGCAAATAAAATTTGTTTTCCATACCATTTTGAACCACCAATTCAAATATAAATTTTGTTTCAGGAATTGAATAATTAAAATTGCTTAAATAACTTAATCCTTGTTTAATTCATTTAAATTTGATAAAATCATAACTTGCTCAAAATAAAATAATTTTGAACATGCAAAATATGTTTTCAAACCATCAAAGTGTGAACTTTTCAAATATAAACTTTGTTATCTGTTTTGAACAATTTAACTTGGTGAAAACAACAAATACTTGTGTGACACCCTTAAGGAACCAAAATTTTCTAACTTAATAAATAAATTTCTAAAATTGGTAAACCCTATTTTATATTGGTTCTATTGTTGTTATTTTGTTGTTTTCCTCATCCATGCATCATACTAATTCACCTTCATCTGTTGATTAGTTGGAAAACAAATAATCTAACCCAAAATTCATGGGCTTTTCATATGCAACTCAAAATTGCATATGTGTCCATTTAATTTGTGTTACCATGTCAACTAGTTTGTTTTGATGCACCCATTAACATGACATGCATCATCCCCATGATTGTGCACTATGCCATGATATTGATTGTCTACCCTTTCTGCATTGTCTGTTTGCTTCTTCTCGGTTAGACGACGACGTTGAGTCCGACGATCCTTACAACACCCCTTCTGAGGTTCTAGCTCAGTACCAGGCTACTGGGTTTGCAGGCAAGTTATCACTCACATGAACCACTGTGTTCCTTTCAACATTGGTTACCGATACTTTCCGTTGTTCTTTTCTGCTAGCCTTAGTAGTAGTTGTTTCTGTTACGAACCTATCACATGAACCCCTTAACCTTGATATTGCCTCACCTCCACCCCTATAACCCCGTTGTTTGGGCCCGTGTCTTACTAGCATGCTTAGGGTTGTTTCTGCTCGAGTCTGTTACCCGTTACTTTCCGTTATCATATTTCTATTATGTTCTATGGGCTCGATGTGTACACAACAACCTGTTAGTGCTTGGGTAATAATAATAATTTGATGTTAAGGCACCGGCAGGAGGCCCGTCGTGGTTTTGAGGCCTGCTAGTGTCGACCCTAATTAGGAAAAGGGTCTTGTCTACTGATCCATGATGAGCGTGCTCACCGCATCCGGGTGGTGGTATGGAACCCCCCTCGGCTTTGATCTGATCCGCAGTTTGTCCGAAGAGCCACACTTAGTTCGGGTGTTCCATTTGGCTCATACGCATAAATGGGTCGCTCCCATGGTTACTGATGATGATGATGACGCACACATATAGGGCGAGGCCTGTAGTGCCGGGGTGTTGTGTCCTGCGGGAGTTTTGCACACCTGCGCTGAGTATTCGGCTGCGTGGCTGGGACCTTATAGCTCCGTGGCTCCTAGGACAGGCTGTAGTGATGGTTCGAGTCGTGTCGAGTCCACCTGAGTTTTAGTTGGTGGCTTGAGTGTGTACGGGTACTGGAGCACACCCTGCAGGGATAAATCTTCTCGAGAAGCCGTGTTGTCCGCGGTTATGTGACGACTTGGTGAAAGTACTGGCTAACAAGTACTCAGACAACTTACACCTAACTATAATAACTTGACTAGTAATAGGTTTATTGACACAATAACCTGAACCGTCATTAATCCAACTGTGTGAGTTATCCTCGGATTGCTTCTTTGGATAAGGGTCGAGATCCAGGATGGGTTTGTTTGGTGGTTAGCTGGTAGATGGTTACGATACGCTATCTTATCTTCTTTCTGTTAGCCGGAAGTGGTAGTAACTCTGTAGTTGGTTAGAGCAGCCAGTTGCCGCATCTTTTATATCACCCTTCCTTCCATTGAACCCAAAGCATCTGTGCTTGGTGTTGACGGGTTACACTTTGGTGAACTGTGAGTCTTGCTTGCCAGTACGTTGTTGTACTGACCCCTTTGGGGCTGTGGTTTACGCAGACGACGATTCCGAGGATCCCAATGGAGGCTACTACGTGGAGTACGACGACGCTGTTGACGAGTAGATAGCGGACCCGGGCAGGATCCGAGACTTCGTGGATGGGCTCCGTTTTCCTTTCATTGCCGGCCTCTTAGGCCTATCTGGATTTGTCTGTACTCAGACACCTTGTTTGCTTCCGCTGATGTAATGAATGTTATGTTGGGACATGTGTCCTCTGGATGATTGTATTTGCTATTCTCTGCCTTAGTGAAGGCTATTTGCAACCTTATTTCAATCTTTTGTGTCTTAGAGATATGTTGTGGTATCATTCCGTTTAACGCTGTTGACGTACCCTGTGTGATTGGTATGAAGTACGTCGACAGTAGTGCCTATGGTCTCTAGTGGATAGTTTACATCGACGGTGGAATAGCAGGGCTTGTGTTGTCGCGCATAAGTGCAGGCCTACCAGGAAGCTGGGACGTGGGAGCAGTTATGCCCCATAATCCAAGCATCTGCTATCCAGTTCGGCCCGATGAGTATCCCCTAGAAACCAGGGTGCGACACTAGAGAATCACATTTTATGTTTTCTTGGCATGAATGTGATATCTGATATATGGACTACAAATGTGTAAGCTTGGTTTGTATTTTGGATTAAGAAAACAATCAAATGCATGTTTTTTTTGCGGAAGAAAATTAAGACAGAAAAAGGAATTTTTAGAAAACAGAGGAAACAGAGCGTAGCTATTTTCCCACCTTGTTTTCAAAGCCTTCCTATATTCCAAATTTGTTTTCAAATGATGAGTATGAAAGTACAAATCATGTTTAACAATCTCATGCTTTCAAAACAAAATTTGGAAAACTTTTGAACCTTGAAAACAAAAGGAACTTTTTTTGGTTTTGTGTGTTTCAACACTTAGCCAAAAATGACTAAGTCGTTTTTCTGAATTCTCTGAATTATGTGAATCTGTTAGTTTGACAAAAGTTTGATTGTTTGTATCTTTTATTTGAGTGCAAATTTGGATGTGCCACTTTGCCAAACTAGTAACCCTATGTATCTACTCGGTTTAGCACGCCTTGGATCCCTTCTAGGTTGACCAGAGAGGGAGAGAGCAAAGAGGGAACATAGGTATAGAGAGAGGCAGACAGGGGGGAGACAGCCCGATGCACGCACAGTGCGCGTCCACTTTCGCCATAACCCGCTCCCAACTCGCCTCTCCTCCATGCACCGCACAGTTTCTCGCCACCCTACGCCGCCTAGGCACCTTAGGCAACCATTGGCACGATGGGAGCGCCCGGGAGCACGCCCCCGTGTCCAAAGTGGCCATGTCGTGGGCACCCTCGCATGTACGACCACAGCGGCGTGGCTATAAAGCCACGGGCACACGCACACCTCGCCACCCCGTGCCCCTCACACCCCTCCACCACCCTGACCCGAGCCACGAGCTCCGCGAGCTCACAGTGAGCCCCGCGGAGAAGAATTTGCCGTCGGCCACCACGGACATCGCATCAAGGTGGAGCTCGACCCGAGCATCTACACCCCTATTTTTTGCCTCTGACGCATTCGTCGTACCCCGTAGATAAACCCTAACCCACTTTGGTGGCCTCTCGTTTGCATGAGTTGTGTCGACGTTGCCGGAGCCGTCGCGGCCGCACCGTTGCACGCCGCCGTTTGGAGCCACCCGAGACGCCCACGACTGCACCCATGCACCGCCTTGAGCTCACGCATCTTCCTCAACCTTTCTCCACTGCCCCTCAAGACCCCACGGTGAGGAATCGAGCACCCCCGCTGTCGACCGTTGTTTCCGTTTGAGAGAGAGAGAGATGGAGAGGAAAGACACGACGGTGAGTCGTTGATCGCGAGTTCAACGGTCTCGTTTGAATCGTGAACGTTACCGTGTTGCGCGCGCGCACAAGCTTGCTGGGCCACTTTCGGCAGTAGATTGGCCGCGCGCAGAGGAGAGCCAGCCTGTGTGATGTGTTCTTTTTCCTTTTTAGAAAATACCAGAAACAGAAACTTTGCTTTAGGATTGGGAAAAACTGAAATGTTGGGAAATAAAATCAACCAAAATTAGTGACAGTAGATATACATTTTCCTAACCACATGCCACTTGTAGATCTAGATTTGGTGCTTATTTTTGTGGTAGTATTTAATATCTCACTGACTGTCTATTAGAGTATTTTGTCCATAACTTTTAGAATATGTGTCCAAATTGATCAAACCAAATTTTTTTGAGTAGCTATTGAGTAGATCTATCAGTATAACTTGACCTCACATCAAGGAGAGTTGTCTAGGAGAAACTTCATCCATTTTGGTATTTGTCCATTAGGCTTTTCTAGGTTTTTTAGAGGGAGTTTAATATTGATTTTTTATGTGAATCCAATTGGATGAGTTTGTGTATGTTTAGATCTATGTAATCCTAGCTTTATGTAATTTTTATAGCTCTATATTATTTATAGCATGCATTTCTAGGTTCAGTACTTTTTCTGTTAATAGTAAATCTTGTGTTTTTAGTTTAGAATAATTGTTTGCTTGTTTAGATCTTGTTTTCTAGAATGTGTAAATGTTTTTCTCTCTGTTAAAATGATGTTTTCTTGCTGTACAAGTATGTTAGAAAGTTTGTGCATGTGTGGAAAACAAATAGAAATAGGAATAGGCTAGTATTGTTTTCTAGTTTTTATTTTTGATTAGTTGTGTGGGCAAAGTGTTGATATGTTTCTTACCTAGATTTTTAGTGTTGTTTTATTGAGTCCAATACCATTTTGGTAATGATTTGAGGATGTTTTCACTTCTGTTAGCTTGCACTTAAATTCTTAGGAAAGCATGAGTAGTGTTTGTTTATTTTTTGTAGTGTTGTTATTCACTAGTATGAGTAGATTGTATTTTGTTTGGTGGAAAATTGTTTTCCACAAGTATAACCAGAGGAATTTTGACCTCTTAAATGTCTTGGAAAACTAGTGGCACACCCACTATTTCCATTTCATTTTGGCGAGAAATAACATTCCTTCACCATAGTAAGGTTTGATTGTATTATAGTTATTTTTGTGTGTGCATGTGAAGTGTTATTTTTGCAAACTTGGGTGATGCCTTGTTTTGTGAATTGCTTGCTGTATGTATGACTTAGTACCATTGTTTGCCTTAGGATTGGTTCTGAGAGCATGTCTTTGCCGAGATCCCTGAAGGATGTGCAAAAATTCACTGGTTGCTTGGCATCTCTGAGTTGTTTCTTGGGCAGAATGGGCGAGAAGGCCCTGCCTTTGTATCAATTGATGAAGAAAAGCGACAAGTTCGTCTGGACACCGCAAGATGATGTGGCATTCAATGAGCTGAAGGCGATGCTGGGTAGCGCTCCCATCTTGGCTAGTCCGCTACCCAAGGAGCCAATGCTGCTATACATTGCCGCTACCAACCGGGTAGTCAGCGTGGTGATTGTGGTGGATCGAGAAGAGGAAGGCAAAAGTGTGTAGCGGCCAGTGTATTATCTCAGTGAGGTGTTGTCCAGCTCCAAACAGAACTACCCGCACTACCAGAAGATGACTTACGACGTGTACGTGGGCGCCAAGAAGCTGAAGCACTATTTCCAAGAACATCCCATCACCGTGGTGAGTTCAGCTCCCATCTCGGATATCATGGGCAACAAGGAAGCAAGTTGTAGAGTAGCCAAGTGGGCAATCGAGCTGGCCGCGTACGCTCCCGCGTATGCGAGAAGAGAAGCCATCAAGTCTCAGATTCTGGCGGAATTTCTTGTGGATTGGGCTGAGGTGCAGTACGAGCCTCCTTCTCCCGCAACCAATTACTGGAAGATGCACTTTGATGGCTCCAAAGTGAAGGAAGGCCTTGGCGCTGGCGTAGTGCTTACGTCACCCAAGCGATATCAACTCAAATATGTGCTGCAAATCCACTTCAAGGCGTCCAACAATGTTGCAGAGTATGAGGCCGTGGTGCACGGCTTGCGGGTAGCCAAGGAAGTTGGTGTGCAGCGCATCATATGCTATGGCGACTCGGATCTGGTTGTGCAGCAAGTTTCTGGTCCTTGGGATGCTCTGGATGCCAACATGGCGTCATACCGCTTCCTGGTCCAAACCATGACGGGATTCTTTGAAGGCTGCGAGTTCCAACACATCCACCGAGCAGAGAATGAAGCAGCGGATGAACTGTCCAAGTTGGGGTCTTCTCGGTAGTACATCCCGGCTGGGATTGCCTTGGAGCATTTGAGAAAGCCATCCATCAAGCCATCCCCCAACTCGGAATCCATATTTTTTCCTTCTCTGCCTGGTGAGGAAAATGTTCCCATGGAGATTGACTGGGAGGGTGCCAAAGAGGACCCGGGGACTGCAGTCTCCATCCCGGGGACTGGCGCCTGCAACCCGGGGACTGCCCCTCCTTACTCGGGGACTGCCCCTCTCAACTCGGGGACTGTCGCGTTCATTGAGGAAGTCCTTGCAAACCGTTCGGGGCTGCAGAGAATCAACCCCAACTCAGAAAAAGACGCAGTGGTGGTTGTTCCGATGGAAGTGGACGAACCAGTGTTTCCCGCACGGGAAACGCCGAGTTGGGCTATGCCCATATTATCCTTTCTAAAGGATGGCATCCTGCCAGATGATGAGGTTACCGCAAGGCAAATTCAGAGAAGATCCAAGGGCTACACCATCTTCAGAGAAGTGCTGCATAAAAGAAGTCCCACTGGAGTGTTGCAACGCTGTGTGGAACCGGAAGAAGGAGAAGAAATTCCGGTGGATATACATCAAGGAGAATGCGGGCATCACGCCTCTTCTCGAGCTCTAGTCAAGAAGGCTTTTCGGCATGGCTTCTTCTGGCTCACTGCTTTGAAGCAAGCTGAAGATATTGTGAGGAAGTGCAACGGCTGCCAGAGATTTGCAAGTAAGATCCGCATGCCTGCTTCCGAGTTGAAAACCATTCCCATTACTTGGCCATTTGTTGTTTGGTGTCTGGACATGGTTGGTCCCTTCAAGCCGGCTAGAGGCAACATGACTCACATCTTGGTCATGGTTGATAAGTTCACCAAGTGGATTGAAGTGAAGCCTATTCGGAAATGTGATGGAGCCACTGTTGTGAGTTTCCTGAAGGATGTGATCCTGAGATACGGCTACCCGCATAGCATCATCACGGATAACGACACGAATTTTGCTGAGGGTGCCATGGTGAGATTCTGTAGACATATGCACATCCGACTAGATGTCGCGTCTGTTGCACATCCCGCCTCCAATGGGCAGGTGGAAAGAGCAAATGGCATGGTGCTTTCAGGCATAAAGCCAAGGCTGATTGAGCCGCTGCTGAAAACACCGGGGTGTTGGTTAGACGAGTTGCCAGCGGTGTCCGGTCAACCGGCTACACACCATTCTTCTTGGTTTATGGGGCTGAGGCCGTGTTGCCAATGGACCTAGAGCATGACTCCCCCCGAGTAACCCTCTACACTGAGGCGGAGGCGAGAGAAGCTCGAGAAGATGACATTGACCTTCTAGAAGAAGCAAGAGAGCTTACTCTGTCACGATCAACTGTTTACCAGCAAAACTTGAGGCGTTATCATAGCCGGAAAGTGAACCCAAGGGTTTTCCGAGAAGGAGACATGGTGCTTAGGCTCGTGCAGCGCACAGCCGGGATGCACAGGCTATCTCCTCCATGGGAAGGGCCATTCATTGTGAGCAAGGCTCTACACAATGATGCCTATTACCTTGTTGACGCACAGCCATCCCAGAAGAACAGGCCGGATAGAGCAGGAGAAGAATCCAAGCGCCCTTGGAATGTAGCTCTACTCCGCCATTTTCATTCGTGAGCAAAAAATGCGTATGTACTCTCTTATCCGAGTTAAACTACTACTCTGCAATCTGAAATTGAACTCGGGGACTGCCCTCGTCCAAACTGTTCCTTGTGTTTACTCTGCTTTACTTTGTCTATTCGGTTGAAACACTTAGAATTTCAAAAGCATACAAAGTAGTGTGTTTAAACTCACCGGACACTCTGCGACTCTGCTGCTGTCCGCAACCCGGCTTCATGGCAAGCCAGAGAACAAGCCAAAGAGTCAATGAACACATGAAAAATTGCAAAGTAAAGGAAGCGTGTGGCAACCGAGTAGAGTGTTTTTTGCTGTTTTTTCTTTCCGGCTAAGTGGTGGGCAGCGTTACTATGAATTTTTCTAAGTGGCTAAGTATTTGAAACTCAAACTTTAAACTCTTGTGACTCGACTACCAAAAAAGCAACAAGTTGCAGGTCAGAGCTGAGATAAAAAGGAAGAGTGGATAAAAAATGCAACTCGGGGACTTGCATGATAACGCAACCCGGCATCGAACCAGAATTGCTCAAATACTAAGTATAAAACATCAAACTGGAATAAAAACCGAGTAGCAACGGAAAAGATAATTGTTTGATACATATGCACCCGGCATCCCGGGGATTTGATAAAAAGTTTTGGAGCATAAGTGTTTTCAGGAGGTAACTAATTGGAAGTAGCAGTGTTCTCCAAGTTGGCGTTAGCAGCATCAGCTTCAGTGTTGGCAGCAGCTTGCTCAGAGGTGGCAGTGGCCACCGAGATGGGATCGGTAGCTGAAGTAGAGGCAGTGGACTGTGTGCGGAGTAGCGCCGCGTCGTCAAGGGCCGCGCCAGAAGACGAGCCCAGCTCGGGAGCCGCATCCTGGCTCACCATATCGGCAGTGATGGTGGCGTCTTGGCTTTAAGCATCCGGCTCCTCGTCGCTATCCGTAGTAGCCTTGCCCTTCCCCTTCCCGGATCCATCCTCAGCACCAGTGTTTTCGAAGACACGGAAATCCTCTGAATCGGTGTCCTCGTCTTCATCCTCGTCCTCGTCCTCGCCTTCCACCTCGG
Organism: Alopecurus myosuroides; assembly: GCA_028641055.1. Taxonomy (NCBI): domain Eukaryota; kingdom Viridiplantae; phylum Streptophyta; class Magnoliopsida; order Poales; family Poaceae; genus Alopecurus; species Alopecurus myosuroides. The sequence goes on along the minus strand of CM054060.1, from coordinate 242,802,433 downwards.
TGTCAGGCTCGGTGGGGCCGTCGATGAAGAGGGCGGTGTCCGCGTAGGAGGCAATCTCGTACGCAACTGCCTTGCGGCGAGCCATGCAGTCGGGATCCTCCTGCCACTTCGAGTTCTGGCGCACCTCAAGGATGGTATCGAGATTCAGGTTCTCGTACCAGCTGTAGATGAAGAGGAGTAGCAGATCAGCGCCTGCCCGAGCTGCAGACGCACGCCATTTCTTCAACTCGGCCTTGACACCATTGAGCTTCTAAGAAAGCGCGCGGATGGTCTCTGGCGCAGGGTCTTGAGGCCAGAACAGAGCGTGAAGCTTGAAGGCTGTGGACACCAGGTCGGTGCCCAAGCCCCTAAGATGGTGGAGCTGTGACTGCATGCTCATGAGATTGTCCTCAATTGTAGACTTGGTGTCCGTGCACAGTCCTTTCTCAGCTCGAATCTTTTGCGCCTTAGCCAGGGCAGGTGTGCAAGCCGAGCAGAGGTCAGGGAAGATTTCTGAGAATGCTATCAGAAAGGATTAGAAACGGAGGCAGAGAAGAGATGCAAATCAAGCCAAACAGAAGAAGAAGGAAATAGGCCGGTGCAGAGAAGCGTGAACTTACTGTTAAGTTCGTAGAGTAGCGCTTCCAGCTTTCTCCTCCAAGCCTCCTCATCCGCAACATGCCTCTCTTCAATTTTACGGCAGTTGGCCAGCTGGAGCATGAGGTCCACGTTGCTCTTCTTCAGCACCTCGTTTTCCAACTCGAGGGCCCTCTCCTTGGCCTTGGCTGCTACCTTGATTTTGTCCTTCTCGGCGGCTTGGTCTATGGAGTCCTGGAGGGCAGCCCTCAATTGGACTTGCAGCTGTTCCAACTCGGTGTCGCGTTTGTCCTTGAGCTCTGCTTCTTGGCTCTCCAGTTGCTGCTTCACCTCTGCGGGCTTCAGGCAATCAATATGCTCCTCATGGAACTTCTTGTACTCTTCTGCGGAAAGAAACAGCACGGTGAGCAGAATAACCAAGAAAAAGGAGTAAAACAAGCGAGAAGACGGCAACTCACCTTCCAGCTCCTTGATCTTTCTCTCGGCGCAGGCAACGAAGACATGGCAATGTTTGTGTTCCTCTGCCATCGCCTGAAACTTGCCTGCGGAGTAGAAGTAGTTAGAGCAAAGAGCAAATGCGGGCGTAAACACAAAACGCATTAACCGAATAGCTAGATGCTTACTCTCAAGTTCGGAAATTTGGAGGGCACGATCAACCGCGGCCTGCTCCGTCTCTGCGTCAGTCTTGCGCTCCTTCTCCAGGGCCTCAATGCGCCTCCTTGCAATGCTATGATTCCAGAGCAGCCGCCGGAACAGATTTGTCCTCTTCATGAGGCTATTCTGTGAAAAAGAAAGAAAAGGAGTTAGATAGTTTTTTGAAGATTTGGCCCGAGAAGATGGCAACTCGGTTGAGTACTCGTCTACTCGGCCCGAATCTCGGGGACTGGGTGATGGATAAGGAGAAAAAGAAGACTAGAAGAGAAGAAAAGTTGCAACTCAGAACAAGCAAATGAAACTTACAGCGTATGTCTGTTCGAGGTCTTCGGCGGCCTTGCGGTGAACGAATAGCTTCGCGGCCAGTGTGCTTGTACTGGAGGAGATGGTCATGGGATTGTAGCCCATGTCAGCTTTGTTCCAGTGAATGCGCCAGTGGTTCAGTGGGCCCACGGTCATGCCATCCCAAGTTTTGTTGCCATGGACGGCACTTTCCCACACCTGGTCGATGAAGCCTACTCGGTCAATAATCTGCTCGAGCCCCTCGGACTGCATCTCAGTCTCCTGGACCTCGCGTGAGTAGATCGAAAGGGCTTTCTTCTTATCCGGCAACTTGGAATCTACCGCTTTGGCCTGGGCGCCCTTCGTAAGGGCGACCCGCTGCTCGGTCTTGTTCAACTTGATACCATGCTGCTTGGACATCTGCAACATGTAAGGCAGGAATCTGGGTTGCGGCTGTTGAGCGCTCGATCCCTCGCCTGCGCCAGCGGAACTGCTAGAAGCGCCAATTGTAAGCTGCCCGCTCTGCGCAACAGCCTTCCCGGTTGATTTCGGCGCCGGCATCATGGCAGCATCCTGCGCAGCGTTGCGCGGTGGATTCCTGCGAACTGGGGCGTCAGACTGGACGGCCTTGTTGCCGGCAGCATCCGTCTGAGAAGCAGTCTTCTTAGCACCTTGCTTGGGAGGAGGGCTCGACGCGGTCTTCTGTGTGCTCTGCTTAGCTGGAGGGCTTGGTGCAGTCTTGGTCTTCTTCACTGGTCGTGGAGGGCTTGGTGCAGTAGGAGGAGTAACATGCTGGGTAGGCGGCACAGGGGGCCGGATACCCGGCGCAGCATCCGCCTGCGCTTGGCCTTGCAGGTCTTGCTCTACCGTGGTCGTCTCAACCCGCTGCTCGGCAGCGGGATCGGGTTGTACATCTTCTGGTTCTTCTACCCGCGGCTAGGCCGCGGGGTCATCCTGAACCGTAGCTTCGTCCTGCGGCTGCTCCAGGTTCTCGTCCTGCAGCTCAAGGGCGGCATGATCTTGGTGTTCAGTTTCTTGATTGGTATTCTCCCCAGCTGAAGCAGCTGGGGGAGAAGAGGGCGTCTCATCGTGAGCAGCATCCTGCGCGCTCTGATCCGCGCGGGCCTGCTGCTCCAAGTCCATGTCTTGGGCACCAGCGCCCATGTCCTCGGCGTTGGTGCCTTCTTCTTCTTCCTTCACGGGAGAGGCGCACGTGTCCTATCCCGTGCTGCTGGCTCATCCTCGTCCTCGGAAAGATCAATGAGCGACTCGAGGTCGATGGGTGATTTTCTCTTGGAGGTGGCAGGAGCCGCAGCAACATCGGCATCCAAAGGATCACTGAAGGAGAAAGGGAGTTCGGAAAAAGAGGAGGGAAAGAGAACACCGAGAAGCAGCAGCAGAATATAACGTAGAAGGAAATTACTTACCCTTTGCGGGTAGGGAGTGGCCTTCTGCCTGAAACCTTCTTCTTCTTCTCGGGTTTCTTGGCCTTCTTGGCAGCAGGTTCTTGGGCACCGCTACCTGCCCTCTTCCGAGTGGTAGGGGCAGCCACAGCGACGGGATCGACGTCGAGGACATCCTCGTCTTCCTCGTCCGCATCGGGGTCATCTGCAGAGTAGAGGAGAAGAAGGAGTTGAGAAGCGGAAAGGAAATGGGATTGCGCTACTCGCAATTAGAGAGGCGAACTCAGTCACCTTCTTCATCGTCCTCGAACCAGTCCCGAATGGACGCATCAACTTGGTGCTTACCCTTTTGTTCGGTGTGAGGAACACAGAGGGTGGCCTCGGTGTCGTAGGCGGTCTCGTCATCCTCTTCCCGGTCTTTGCTCCAGTTGCCCTCTAAGCGCTCCTCATTCTCAGCGAGCTGGTGGTCAATGTGCTGGAAAGAAAGGCAGGCAATACAGGTCAGTTGAGCAAAAGGCTAAGGGATCCTACCCGGTACGGAGTGCAAACACAAAGCATATGAGTCCAGAAGCTCCTATTCGGAGTAGCATGCAAACACAAAGCTTATTTGGCATATTTGGCTAAGGTTCTCTACTCAGCATGGCGTGCAAACACAAAGCACATAAAGCCAATGAGATGCTAGTGGTGTCCTATTCGGAGTAGCATGCAAACACAAAGCATATTTGGCATATTTGGCTAAGGTTCTCTACTCAGCATGGCGTGCAAACACAAAGCACATGGAGTCAATGGGATGCTAGCAGTGTCCTACTCGGCGCAGCATGCAAAGACTAAGCATACTAAGCTGGAAAGCCACCTACTCGGTATCAGAATGCAGAAATAAAGCATAGAGTGCTAACCTGTTCGATTGGCTTGTCGCGGCTATACGGCACGAAGCCGTATTGCCAGTTGTCGGTGAGGCCGGTCTTCATGATGGAGCGCGCCCAGACGGCTACGTCCGCTATACTTAGCTCGAATGTGGTGGTCCTCGTGCAGTCCCTGCTGCCTCCCATGTAGCACATGAGGTGGGAGCGGCGCTGAAGCGGGAGCACCCGCCTCGAGATCCAACACGCGATGGGATCATCGCGTTTGAATCCCAACTCCCTCAGCTCGGCGAGGCGCTTCTCGACCTGAAAGATATCGCCTTCCAGATTCGGCTTGTATCCCCAATTTTGCTGGGTGGGCGGCGTGTTCGTCCATTTGGGGAGCCCTATCCGGTCCGTGACCGGCGCTCCTTCTTCGGCAGGAATGTTCTTGACGTAGAAGAAGGTGCGCTGCCACTTGCGCACCGTATCGAGCCCCTTGATGCGCGGGTGGTTGACGGAGCCGCGCTGCAGCATCATTGCGCTTCCCGTCTTCGTCATGCTGCGGGAGCTCTCCGTGCTTCCGGGCTTGGGGACGCTCTGCTTCCGGAAGAAGAAGTAGCGCGCCAAGGTATGCACCGTTGGGCGCACACCCAGGAACGCCTCGCAGACCACGGCGTGGTACGCGAGCATCACCATGGCGTTAGGAGGGAGGTGGTGCGGCTGCAGCCCGAAGTGGTTCAGGAATTCTTTGAAGAAATCCGAAATGGGCAGGCCGAATCCTCGCTTGAAGTGGGCGAGGAACACGACGAACTCGCCCTCCTGCGGTGCGGGGACGATTTCACCGTCCGCGGGCCTACACCGCACGCTGGGAGGAACACGGTGGGTGTTTACCAACCATTGGCAATCCTCCGCCGTGACCTCAGATCCTGCCCAACCGGCGCGAGTATCGTCATCACGAGCCATGGAGAAGAAATGATTTGGTGGAAGATTCGTGGAGATTTGGTGGAGGAGTGGCTAGCTTTCCGGCGTCGCACAGAGCAGCGGCACGGCAAGGATGCGCGGCGGTGGAGTGCTCTGCGGCGGCAGAAAGGCGAAGAGGCAAGAGGTGAATGCAAACAGGAAAGAGAAGGAGGAGTTACCGAGGGGGTATTTATCTCTCCCCTCGGGTTGCCGTTACCAGCGGAGTTAGTGGGATCAGTTGTGCGTGGGGATCGTGCGACGTGGGATGCGAGCCAGTTAGAAACGCACACAGCGCAGGTTGCGCGCGTAACGGGCGCAATTGATCCCACGTCGAGATCGTGGGCTAATAACTGCAGTTGAAGTGACCTAACGGGCCGGTGGGCCCAGGTCGCAGTGATGGGCGCGTGTCCTGTCATATCCCAGGCACCGAGGCGTCGGGGGTACGAGGGCGTGACACATGCCCAGTTGTGATGCGGAGAGATGGATTTGTTCTGCCACGATGAGATTCTGTTCAGGATTTCACAAAGTCATTTTACTCGGCGAGAGAGAAGAGAAATGCTGCTACTCGAAAAAGAAGAGATTCAAGCAAGAAGTGGAGGCTACTCAGAGGTGCTACTCGGCATCTTACGGTTCAAGGGCGAAGATTTGTTTTAAGCTGGAAGAGCCCAGTGAACAAGTTCACAGAACTCTACCAGCTTCGGGGACTAATGTCGGGGGGTTACCCCCGAGTAGGGGTAAGGCAAGTGATAAAGGCAAGATCAAAGGAGAGGTTTGGCTGAGTAGCTGGCTACCCGGTACTCGCTACCCGGTTGACTGCTATCCGGCCGTACCTGCTGATGGCCAGGAGAAAGAATCAAGGAAGTTATTCTCCTCCGAGTAGAGGAAGTGGTCCGAGTAGAGGGAGTGGTTTCCTACTCGGGCCAGAAGTAAAAGGAGCCGTTCTGACACAGGATCCCCGCGTATCCTGGGTCCGTACTGGTGCACTGTTCATCTGCAGAGCGCGTGCTTATCCGCGCCAGGGTGTCAGCAGGACGGCGCAGGTTAGGGGGCCTACCCTGTGGCCGTGACAGTGATAACAGATCATCTTCTTGGTTTTGCACAACGACTTTCCACACAAGACAAACTAGGAAGCCAAAGCTGTCAGCGAGAAGCTGGAAGTGTGCAGCGTGCACACTATGTTGACATCTGTTTGTACTTTCCCTCTTGGATGTATCCGGCTGGGCACCAGTATATAAGGTGCCCTGCCTCCTCCTGTGTGAGGGTCGCGACTTTGGAGAGAACTCCTAGCTTACACATTACGTAGAGAGAAGGGTGGCTACTCGGCTGTAGGCCAAAACTGTACTGTGGCTACTCGGTGACACACACATATAAAGAGAGACAGGCAGGAGTAGGGGTTTTACCTCCACACGAGGGCCCTGAACCTGGGTAGATCTTGTTGTTTGCAGTGCTTGATTCATCCCACACGCGGCTACTCACTGCGTGATCCCTCCCCGAGCACCTCCAGCGTCCATCGACCCCAAACAATTAGCCATCCTATGGCATCTGCCGTGATACCACCACGACAATCATACATCGTGTTTGCCAAGAGATTACAGTGGAAAGATGGAGCTGATCTTGCTGTAGATGTTGATGATGAACACGCCGGAGGGGGGTGGAGCCCTCCGGGGGTGATCCCGGCGGTGTTTCCCCCCTCCGATCTTCTCCGGCGGCAGCCTTCTATCTCTTTGTTTCGTGGTTTCGTCTCTCGGCGCCTCCCCCTCCTCGAAAAGGCCAGGGGACCCTTTATATAGTCGTTTTTAGGTCACGAGACACTCGGGAGAAGAAAGATCGATGGCATCGGAGCCACGGGGGGCAAAAAGGGGGCCTCTCACGCGGCCAAGGAATCTGGCCGTGTGGAGGGTCCTCTTTGCCACCTGGTTGGCCTTTTGGCCCTCTACTTTGGCCCATGGTCTTCGTCTCGAAAATCTGAACTGTGCTCTTTGGCCTTGCCCTTTTTGGAGTCCCGAAGCTCCCGGAAAGTCTGAAACACTAAAAAGCACGTTTTCTGGAAAAACAGGGTTAGAACCAAAAGAAGGGGGATTGTTTAGAAAATCCCCCAAATCATTATAAAACATGAATATAGGTTGCTAATATGTAGGAAAAACAAGTAATAACATGCAAACTTCATGTATGCATTTTACATGCATCAACATCCCCAAGCTTAACCCATGCTCGTCCTCGAGTATGAAGGTGATAAAACTAACATGGACTTTGCATATTGAAACAATCATGGGATATCAAGGAGGATTATTCATGCTACATATAATCAAATGATTAATACTAGAAATGAGTAGCAATATACAATTCATGTTGTAAGAAATATAAAATATGCAAGCAAAGATGCTTCATGAAAGTTCACAAAGTGTATAATGAAATAAAAGCACTATGGACCAAATGCATACACAAAATGAAAAATAAAATCCTATATTGGTCAAAGAATAGCATAATGGAAAATAGAAAATATGATGGACACTTTGGAGAAAATTGAGTAGAGGTAAAACATGATCAAGTCTTATTTAGACTCTAAATTATTCAACTAAAATTACTAATTGAAATGTGGTATCCATTGATCTAGGACTCTCATTGCCCCTTTATCACTAGCATCTTAAATGGTGAATGTTGAAGTAATGTGAATGACAAGGTGATTGAAAGCCGCATGCCCCGTGAGTGTCAAAACCTACTCCATGATTACTCAACTTAAAATTCCTAATAAGCTTTGTACAATCATAATAAGTATTAATGACATCGTAGAGAACCGGAAAGAGGTACCTCTTGCCCCATGACATGGAAACAAGCCCATGTCACAATGACAAGACAAACAAACGGAGTAGACTCATCATCCTTTTTATTTTCATTCACTATTATGCATAGATTCTTATTTTATTGTAGGATGTGTTGTAGAGTCACACAAGCTGTAAGTAAATTTCCACCATGATAAAGCATGGCTTGAGTCAGCGTCCCAATGCGTTTCTCTAGTCATATAGATACTTACTCATCAAAACTTACTATTCCTCTATTTCATTTCGGCATGGCAGGAGTCCAAAAACAAAAGTACACGATATCAACCAAATGTAAATTTTTGTGCAATGTTGAAAGCTTTCCGGTCATACACGTTTATAGCTAGCTCCCAACCACACACTTGTCAAACGCAAAACTTGTGGCTCCCATTATTGGGTCATGTTTATTAGATGCATAAAAAGTAAAGTGTGCCTTCAAAAGTTCATGAGAGTCCTATCCCAAGTTCAACCCATGACAATTAATAAAGTGAATATCTTAATTTAGAACATAAATAAAACAATAACATGGTGAACATACTCGGAATAGCAATGAAGCTAATGGGAAGATATGGTGGACTCACTGGAAATACTTGGCTAAGGAGTGTTGGAAACAAGTTTTTACTTGTTGGAATTTTTAAATTTTTGGCTAGCAAGAGGGAGATAGTTGACCAGCTACTATGCATGCACATGTCCATAGAACTACTCATTTCATGACAAACTAAATAAACCAGCAATTAACATCAAGGACATGAATAAGAGATAACTCAAGACAACATTATTGCAAATTTCTACACATAAAAAGCCTATAAATCATGCAAGCATATGTAGCTCTTCAAATCAACCATGGCATCCCTATTCCAAGTCATAATACTATCATCCAATACATTCCAACCCCAAACTCCAGTATCTCAATATCATATAAAATGATGGGTGTGGTCTTATCAAAACAAAAATAAATAAAAAACTAGACGCTTCAAGTCTCTACGATAAATGCTTTGCTTAGAAAAACAGAAAGTAGACGTGTGCTAACCAAAAGAGTGTAGATCCAGTGTGGTGTTCATCACATCCCCAAGCTTATGGCTTTCACCATTCTTGGATGTCTTGAGGCGCAGCTCCTCTATTCCCTGTGAAAAAACTTCAAAAAACATGTTTCTCCCATTCTTTTTCTGTGGGGTGAGATTAGGAAGGACAAACAAATCACATCCTTGCTATGCAAAATTCCAAATCAAATGCTCCAGTAGATAGACAATAAGGTTCATTATGTTGTATGTTCACTCTCTTGCTTGAAAGAATCATGTAAATTCGATTCCCAAGCCCAAAGAGTGCATAAAACAAAAGAAGGCAGAATCTGTCCAGAAAAGCAACAGCATCAAAACGAACGTTTTTCCCTAAGCTAGACTCGTCAAAAAATTAAGCCAATTTTTGTGCTTACAGTGGACGAAAAGCTGCAGAACATACTAAAAAGTTAGCTCAATCCGACATACCAATAAAAACGTAAAATCATACGGTGAGCAGACTCGTGCTGAAACATAAATTTCATGCACTAGGATAGCAACTTATAAGTCCAAATGGGTTTGACTTGACTCTTTATTGAAAACTCCAGAATTAAAACAAAAAAAACTAATCTCTTGAGACAGCAAGAGGACACTAGGAAAATCCAAACAAAAACAACCGGGTTGCCTCCCGTAAAGCGCTTTATTTATAGCCATATAGCTAGGCTTTACTTACTTAACATCATGATGGTTGGAGTGAGGTGGCTCGGCATCCCCAAGCTTGGATTCTTGTACTTATTTGATACATGTAGGGTGATCCCAGGGGTACATCCCCAATATTGATTGGTTGTCCCTCTTGATCTTTGTTCATCTCACTCAACTCTTGCTCCATAAATAAAATCCACATAGGTACAGCAAAGACACGTCATGAGTTGATTCTAAATATTAACTACTGTTACTACAGTTGTGCATTGCTCCTTGATCAAAAGAACCACACAAAACACAAGTAATGAGAGCAATGCAAAATAAAGACAAAATCTGCCAAAAACTGAACAGCCCGTAAAGAGTGAATTTTTAGAGGCACTTAAGTTGCTCAAATCAGAAAACTTAAAACTAATGAAATATGTAGTGATAACTAAATATTGCTGTCGTAAATTACCAGGTCAAAATTCCACTTCTATGATTTTAAACATTTTTCGCAGTGAAGTTCAGGAATCTGTTTTCTTGACAGCTAATTACTATTGTTTAATCCTATCTCTCATATAAGATTATTCTTGCCATTTAAGATGAGAAATAAGTGTCACATCCCAATTTTGGAATACCTGATAACACAGTTGTTTTGCTAATTGCTTGACAAATAAACTTTGGTTATGTTTGTTTGAGTGCAACTAAACACACAAATTATAAAAACTTACATGGCTAAGAAATGGTAAGCAAACTTAAAAAGATAGCAAAGCAGTAAAACAAAATATTCAACATATTGTTCCAATGACCTTGGCAATATTTTCTAAAGTAAATATTGATCAAAGAGTTTTCCAAAAACATCTTATGAATCTCATACTTGTTGAATATTATTCCAAGTTCTAAATTTAAGAAAGAGGAAACACTTAATAAATTTCCCTAAAAGAATATCAGAAAAAGAGGCATTCTTAGATGCTTCACCAAAATATTATCAAATGTTTTTCCAACCTTGCAAGCTTAAAAACAAAAGTATTGGAGAGCTTTGACTTGTTATCCCTAGTCATATAAATATTTTGGCAAAGCATTGCTAAAGAAAAGCCAAGTGCTTTATTAAATAGAAATTCCAATATTTCCAGAAACAGAAAACTAAAACAAGTTACTATTGGAAACTTTCTTAAAATGATTTGAAATTCATACCATTGCTTCCTTATATCAAATAAGTAACACACACAAGAGGAGACCAAAAATTGAATCCATTAAAGTCCTGAAAACATGGTTTTTCTCCACAGCAACAATTGGGATTTTGAACAAGTTTGTTCTACAAACTTTTTCCAAATGCCATGAAATAAATACCACATGCTCTATATCATAAATAAGGATGAAAACCAAAAGGGAACAAGTTGTTGAATAATTTAAGTTGCCAAAAACCCCTGTTTTCTAGACAGCACCTTTAATAAATTTGAACAAGTTTGTTCTATGAAGTAACTCAAAATGACTTGAATTTTCTACCACTTAAGGAACACATCAAATAAGGAATGTGTGCCAAAAATTAGCATTTTTGGAAGCCCCTAAGTAGGTTAATAAATTCAATATCCATTTATGTAAGAATTCAAATTTGAACAACTTTGAATTATCAAGTTTAGGCAAATGAGCCAATTTTCACATATGTTGTGTATCTATACTAAATAGGATTTTGGGCAAAAGGATTTCAATTTTAGACTTTGTTCTCCTTGTGAAAACAACCATTTTCAGAGAGAAAAGGACCTACTTGTAAAATTGGCAGGGACTAAATTGTAAGCTGAGTCATCCATGTTCTTCTTCTTCCTGTAGCTGCAAGTTGAGGCATGGAAGCCCATGCTTCCATAGCTTCGAGTGGAAGCCATCTAGATGATAAAAACCCCTCAAGTGCATCTCTACCTGCCCCCTTTCTCTCTCCCTCGAGCTACACTCTCTCTCCTAGATATTTCTGTCCAAACCGAAACCCTAGGGAAGATGGCCGCCGTCGATTCGGCCAAATGAGAGCTCGCCGCCGGCAGCCGTTGGCGCCATCATCTCCGCCTCGTCGAGTTGATCCTCTCCGCCAAAAGAATCGAGTCGAAGCGCACCGAGGAGGCCGCGCCGTCCAGTTTCCTCTTCGGCCCCGACGGAGCTCCGGCGAGCCATTGCCGCCTCCTCGAGCCTCCTCCTCCGTCACCGAGTGGACCAACGCGTTAGTGGTGAGCAGGGGAGTCCCCCCGACCATTTTCCCCCTCCCTCTCCCTCTGGAGCGTGGCCGCGCCGTGGTGGCTGTCCGGCCGCCGCCGCGCGCCGTCGCCGCCGCTCTCCGACTCCCTCCCAGGAAACGAGACCGGGCGTAGATGGTTCCCCGTACCGTAGGCATCGTGTAGAAGTTTTTATTTCACGTTTTGGTGGCCGTTTGCGTTGGATGCGTGCTCGCCGGAGCAATCCCGCCGGCGGGTGACGCGCGCATGACGCAGCGCTGACGCCAGCAGTGCTTGACCCGCGCGCTGGGCGGTCAAACCTGCTGGTGGGGCCGCGCATCGCCTGCGTGGCAGCCCCCGTGGCGGCCTGGCCCGCGGATCAGCGTCAGAAGCTAGATCCCGCCGCGGTAACCGCAGATCTGGCCGGCCCGTTCGCAGATCTGGCCCAACAACATTTCTTTTTCCTTTTAATTTTTCCACAGAATGTACCTGTTTACTTTTGGCTCAAAAAGGCAATCTAAAAGAAGACTTTGGCCAAACCAAAATTCACATATGTAAAGCAACTAAATCTAAACCACCTCCACTTTGTAGATCTACATTTGGATGAATAGATTTGAAATGAAAAATGATTTGGCAACAGGTACCAGAAACACCAAAATGAGCACCATTTTAATTTAACAACTTAGAATGAAGTGAGGCCAATTGCATTGGAAAGACCTTGAAATTTCCTAACCGTAGCAATTAACCTTGCTTCCAAATTCCTAGTATTTGTGAAATGGAATGCATATTGGTAAAACACCAGAGAGCACTTTGGTGATTTTTATAAAATAATTAAAAATGCTTTTTGATGCAAACGCAACTGGATGGTCTTGTATATGTTTAGTGATATCCAAACCTAGAAGGGTTTAATTTTTAGAGCATCCTAGAAAATTTGGTGGACAGATCCTTGTTTCACCTGTTTCTGCCATTTTGGCATTTTAGCTATTTAAATTGTGTGATTATATTTTTGTGTTGCAATGTTGTTTTATAGCATGTAAAAGTGGTGTGAACTTGTTTTCTAAGTGTTACTTAACTATTTTAGCATGTTAGAATGTGTGGACTTGAGTTGAGGAGAAATAGTATTTTTGTTAATAGCATATGATTATTCTCTAGTTAAATCTTGCATAGCAATTTTTGAGTGTTAAATTTATGTGCAAGCACTTGGATTTTTGATTAGATACAGCACCATGTTGATACTAATATTGTGTTGGTATCACCTCTACTAGCTTGCATTTGAATTGGTAGAAAAACATGAGTAGTTTTGTCATGACTATGAAAATGTTATGGAAAAATTCCCTCATGTGTGGAATTTTTGACATAATCATTTGTGGTTGTGTAGCCACATATTTTTGTGTTATGTTCATAGGACCAGTAGAATTTTTATGATTTTTTTATGAGTACTTGACCCCTAGATTTTTCACTTGTGTGAAAATAATAGCATGAGTAGCATTGCCTTGCTTATTTAAGCACCCTATTATTTTCTGCTGGTATTGTTATTGCACTAGGTGCTAGTTAGGTTTTTGCTAATTTTTAGCAAGTATGACCAGAGGCCTTGTGACCTATTAATGCTTTGATATGCTAGTGGAACACCCACTGGTTTCATTGCATTTTTGGTGGGAACATTATTTCCCCCACACTAGATGTATTTCTTTTATATAGCTCTCTAACTAATGAGTGCCTAGTATTTTTGCTTGGGGAATTTTTTGTACTAAATGAAAATGTGTATGCTTCTGTTTGTAAGTGGTTATAATCATGTGTGGCTTTCTAGGAAAAATCCATCTTTGGATTGTTGTTTGATTCCTCTAGTAATGCCCTTTTTATTTACTACTAGTATGTAGGAGTTGCCCTGCAAATGGATGCATTGTTTTGCTAAATGGGATATTTTTGTTATAGCAAGTATAGATGGTTTTCACTACTGTTTTTATGACATGGACCCTCTGGTTGTATTTCAATTACTTGATTGAAATGCATCCATTGATTCTTCATGTTTAAGTAGTACTAGTTTCCTTAGCAGTTTTTGTGTTGAATTATTTTTCCTGCCAACTTGTGTTTGGTAGATAATTGTGTATCCTTGAATGAGGACATGTTTTCATTTCCCATTATGATAACATGGTTCCTTGTTTGCATTTTAGTACTTTACTTATTGTGCTTGCTTGCAGCAAACCCTGAGTAGGAGCATGTCTATAGGATTCCTCCTTTTTAGTCATTGTTTCTATTGTTCTCACTATGAGAATTGTGTGTTTTTTGATGAGTCTATTACCTTGTTACACTTGTGTAGGCTCACTGATTTTTAAAAGTAACTTTTGCAAATCATGTGTCTTATTTATTCTTGATGTGAGTTTAGACTTAGTAAGATAGCTACCTTTTTCTTTTTGTGGTGTGGTTGATAGACCCATTGCCATGATTATTAGTGTGCATGTTTTATATACTTTTAGTAGTCTCACCCTTGTGAAACTAAGTGTATTTTGGGTTTATTGATATCTTGGTATGAGAGTGGCACACCCACTGAATCCATGATATTAAGGTTGAGAGATATGTTCCTCCAACCTTGAGCGGTCTTATTAAGTGGCATTTCTGCCAAGTAGGTTTGTTTGATTGTTTGTCTCCATTAATAATTGTGTGATTGGTTATTATTAGATTTACTTGCTGTATGTATGGTTATGCATTGTTGCTTGCCTTGATTGGTTCTGAATGTGTGTCCTTTATTCTCTTTACGACGTTAGAAAAACGAAGGGGAAGGAAGTGTCGTGAAGCTCTGTTTCAAGTTCCAGTCACTCCAAAACGAGGGACACAAGGAGATACCAGGCAAGCCATCCTGATGCTTGCTGATACAATACTTATCATTATCTATCATGCATGTTTTACCTCTGAAGTTTTACAAAAACTTGATTATCAAAACTATTTTTGATGTGGAATTTACTACTATACTATATTATAGGTTACTATCATGCCAGTAGTTAAACTTGGTAATACCAAGCCCATAAGCCACCATATGGTATTTATTACCATCAAATATACTAGTCCCTAAGTGGACATCCTAAAATTGTGATTCTACAAAACAAAGGCTTTACGGAAAAACCCGGAGAAAAGGCGGATCCTTGTTCTCCGGAGGAATGTGGAAGTGGTCATTTTTGAGAAAGTGGTGTTTTCGAAAATGACACATAACCTAGTCTTCGCTGGACAACCTTTACCGTACTGCCACTTTACCCCAATATGGGTAGGGGCTTGATTAAAAACTTGTTATGGTTAGTATGTGTGCTATCTCAAGTGCTATAGGGGATTGGATCCTCCGAACCGAAATGTCGCTAGGAGTGGAGGATACGGGACATCTAAAGTGTGAGATTAATTTTCCCTCCGGATGCAGCAGATGGGTCTCCTGTTTGGGCGGTGTGGGACACGGCTTGCCAGGGAGGGTAACCCCAATTGAAGAGATAGTCATGTACTAGCTTGTACATAGTGGATAGTCAAGATCAGTTATCTGATGTTCTCATAGGTTGAGGACAGTCCATGGGTGTTTCATGGCGGATTCTGGATCTGGTGGAAATGTGTACACCTCTGCAGCGTAAAACTATTTCGAGATAGCCGCGTCCTCGGATATGGACGGTTGAATGGCCATGTAGCTAGCATTGTGTCAATGTTTTCAAAAGAGGAAGTTTTCAAAAAAGGAATTTTTGGAAAGGAAGTGTTGAACTTGTGAAGTTCGGAAAGGAAGGAAAATGTATACCGTGGAGGTATCGTCGATGATGAAAAGCCAGATGATGCTATACAAAACAAAATGTTTTGCAAAGAAAACCTTTTCTACTCTAAGCAAGAATTCTGGAAACTGATTCCAAGAAGTTTTGCAAAGAGAAAATATTCTTTAACAAAGTTTTACAAAACCTCTTGTACATGTGATATCGACAAGAGAAATAAAACTATATTATTTTCTTCTGAAGTATCTTCTTCAACGAAGATACAGATTAACCTGACTGCAACTGTGGTGTCATCATACATGAACACCATTGATAGTGAACCCTATTTATAGCCTACCTATTCCACCATATAAGCATATTTGCATGTTTGGTAAGTGACATGATGGATGTCTTGCTGAGTACATTCAAATGTACTCATTATGGTTTCGCCCCTGGTATCTACTTATCAGATTTGGAGAAGGAGTCTCCGAAGGAGATCTATGAAGAGAAGTACGGAGTTGACGGCTTTGCGAACTAGGATCATCTCCGGGTCAGCAGCCTGTAGGTTAAGGCGTGACTTGGGCTCAACTACGTTGTGTTTTAATTGTCTTCCGCTGTGTTTGTTAAGTTGCCTGCCCTTGTGGCAGTTGCTTTAAACTTGATCATGTGATCATTTGTGTAATACCCTTATGTATTCGTGTAATGGATGATGTATTTCTGTGTGCCAACTTTGTATGTTGTTCACGACTGATCTTTCTGGTATCGTGAATGTATGCATACGTAGGGTTTCAGACTGCCGGTATGGGGTCCTTACAGAGTTGGTATCAGAGCCATCCTGACCTTAGGAGACCTTAGTTAGCATGGACGTCAGATAGGAAAGAAAATTATTTTTGAGTAAAAACCTAGTTACAATCTAAATCATTTTTGTCTAAGGGAATTTTAGTATATTTTCCCTCCTTTTTATCTTTTCAAAAGATTCTAAATGCATATCAAGGGCGTCCTTGAACAGTGGTTCGAAGGGCGGGCCTTACAGAATTGGTATCTCTCTCGGTTAAAAGTTTATTTCTTACTTGTTTGCAACTGCTCCGCTCTGTTTTTGAAACATCTCTCGTCTTTGAAGTTTTCTGTTCAGAAAATAGTTGGAGTTTCAAAAACAGATTGTTGCATAAAGTTTTATCAAAACTTTACTTTTATTTATCTTGTTTTCATACAAAAACTTGTATACTTGCCGATGTCCCGAGAAGACCAAAATAATTGCCTAGCTCTACAGTGATGATGGTCAGAAGTAGATATAGTTCTTCAGCCACTTCTAGGATTTTGGATTAGTCTAGTTTGGAGTAATTTAGCGATAACTCCATGAGTCGCCTTCCCCGACGTAGCTCCAATGGAACCTTGCTTGTGTGTTTTGGCTTGCTTATGTGTGTCCGTAGGACTTTGTGCTATTGTGTGGTGTAGAATTTTGGTTCATCTAGGCTTCTATATGTTTGTGGGGTGCTCAAAATTTGCAGATTTGTGCTTGCCCCGCTCTTGTTTTTGAATCGCCTCCTGTTAAATTTTTGCAAGCAAAAATGTTTGTATAGTATTCAAAAACAAGAATTTGTTGCTTAGACTTATACTTGTTTTCGCTTCATAATGCCACCGTCGTGAACCACCACCATCTCTCCCACAATAAATGAAAGCACCGTTGGACCTAATAATAGAGGACCGTCAAGCCACACGAGCTGATAGCGTTGCTACCAGTGATGCACTCCAACAGATAAAGCTCCAACAATGACAACCCTCAAAGAAGAAAAGGCGTGAAGAAAACCAACCAATACTGACCAAAACCTCTGTGTTTTGTCTGTTTGCAAAAGACTCTTTTCACTCTGTTGGCTATATGTCGCACCTTTTTATGTCCCCTTTTAAAAGACCAAACAAGAGAAACCCCCTTTTAAAATTTATATAACTCCCTCCTCTGGAGAAAGGTGCAAAATAAGTCTTCACATGCCATGATGCGCAACCCCCTCAAAAGCCAATCAAAAGAGCACAATTCAATATTCGACGTACGATGACGCTAGTCGTATCTTGTCGGACAAACATGATTAAATAGAAAGCTAACAAGACTAACATGCTTGGTCTAATCTTAGGTTGACACCTAACCAAAATCATGCAAACTACTGACAACTCTTTCTAAACCAAGAAATTAAGTGACTTAAGACACCTTTTAATCTAGTTGGTAAAAGGAGAAGTCACGAGAAAATAAGATGATGACATATTCGTTTACTAGTCAATAAGATATCATGTGTATCCACTTTGGAAACCAAATCTTAGTATACGTGGTAGGTACTATGAAATTCGAGATTTAGAAATTTAGTGAACGATGGAATGGTAATGATAGATATAGGAAACAACAGTTTTCCTGTTTTTGTTTCTTTGTGTGCTCTTGATTGAAATGAATTTGTGTTTTATTCAATCGTGCTTCCTAAATTATATGGAGTTGTTAGGACTTGTTATTATGTTGTTTTTCTTACAACAAATCTACCCTAGAAAGTGTGTGCATGATTGTAAACTCGAATAAAAATGAAATAGCATTTGTTACCTTCTAGTTTATTATTTGGAAGTATTGTGAGAACTAGATCTGTGTATTCTTTCTTAGTAGATGTTGTGCTATGTTTTCTTTGAGTCCAGTACCATTTAGGTACTGTTATTTTGATGCTTGTACCTATGTTAGCTTGCATGACTCTTAATAGTAAAGCATGTGTAAGCATTACTATCAGTATGCACTAGTATTGCTTCACTAAATTAAATAGCCTTATATTTTTATGTTGTATGCAAAGATTTTCATGAGTAACCAGAGGCTTAGTACCTATTTTTACTTGGTATTAGTAGGCCATAGCCCACTGGTCCCATTGCATTTTGGCTTGAGGATGAAAATCCCCAACCATACACATGTGTGAAAATAGCATGTTTCACTATGTGATTGATTTCTATTTTCCACCAGGGAAAATATAATTGTTTCTTTTCACCTATGCAAGTGAGAAGTTTATTTATTATTAGTAAATACTGATATGTTTAGGTGTGATCCTTTTGTTAGCATAATATTCCTTAGGGGTATCATGTTAAGAAATGTTTCACTATCGTGTGCTAAAATTAAATTGTTCGCAAATAAGATAAATTCCTCTTGATTGGTAGGTTGTTTGTGAATAATTTTAAATTGAGTGTATGGATTTTTTAAAAGGTTTAGATCACTTTTCACTAATTGCATAGCTACTGGTTGTGTGAGTTATAACTTGCTTGTTTGCTAGTAATTGGTTAAAGAAAAACAGAAATTGCTAGAAGAAATTTATGCATGCTTAATGGTTGATACATAGAATTACTTTGGTGTTTGTGCTTACTAACATGAGTAAGTTTGGTGTACTGTTATTATGTACACTTATATTCATGACTTTCTTGTTTAGATTTAAACATCATGATAGCATTGTTTGCTTCTCTAGAGTGAAACTAGTTTCACCACTAGAAAATGGTGATTTTTGCTCTAGTATTACTCTCTTTTTATTTTATGAGTATATGTGTTGATATAGCATGTTTAGGAAGTTATTACTTCTGTTATCATGCCATGAATTATTTAGTTGCATGTTCTATGGTTATAGGATAGGATTATCTCTTATAGCATGCGGGTGTAGATTTTTCATACTAGTGTGTTATTTGTGCAGTCCTGAATTTTTATGCCTGTGTAATAGGAGTTTTTATCTTGTGTGAAGGTGGTGTTTTAGAGTATATTTATGATTGGATCCATTGGTTTTTAGCTACTGGTTGTTTGCTAATTGTTCATGATTGATGGATTCCAAAACCTCTAATAAACAATAACCTAGTGAATAAATAGTATATTCATCTGTGGTGTTGTTTGCTTGCTTATTGGATTTTTTGTTGAAATGTTTTACCTTAGCATGAGTTTGTACTGGTGTTATGATTGTGCTTAAGAGTATTTTATGGAACTAAAAACATCCAACTAAAATCATGATCACATTAAGTGATAGTTGCTTGTGGTGAGTAATGCCCACTGCCTTGGGTATTGTTCTGTCTGTTTGTTTTACCTTAGCAACCTAACCTTTGCACCCACAAGCTATATTTTTAGCTTTCTTATATACCTGGTTATGAGAGTGGTACACCACTCCATATGTGTTATGTAAGATGTGGGATATATCTAGGAACTCATGTAATAATTAACGGTACGTTCCCAGGTAGTTCTGCACTAAACTTAATTTTGTTTGTTTCTAAATCGTCAAAAACCCAAGGTGAGGAGACCCTGGTCAAACTAGGAAACAAAAGTTTTGGACCTAAAATAGTACTGGTGAATTTGCTAAATTAGGGGAGTACCCCGCCTCCCAAGAAAAGTCAAAGGGGGGAAGCACCTGCACTCCAACACTAACATTGTGTTTGTTGGCCCTCCCTTAGTCCTCGCTTGCGAATCTCGGGGACGAGATTCTTTTTAAGGGGGGAAGACTTGTCACATCCCAATTTTGGAATACCTGATAACACAGTTGTTTTGCTAATTGCTTGACAAATAAACTTTGGTTATGTTTGTTTGAGTGCAACTAAACACACAAATTATAAAAACTTACATGGCTAAGAAATGGTAAGCAAACTTAAAAAGATAGCAAAGCAGTAAAACAAAATATTCAACATATTGTTCCAATGACCTTGGCAATATTTTCTAAAGTAAATATTGATCAAAGAGTTTTCCAAAAACATCTTATGAATCTCATACTTGTTGAATATTATTCCAAGTTCTAAATTTAAGAAAGAGGAAACACTTAATAAATTTCCCTAAAAGAATATCAGAAAAAGAGGCATTCTTAGATGCTTCACCAAAATATTATCAAATGTTTTTCCAACCTTGCAAGCTTAAAAACAAAAGTATTGGAGAGCTTTTACTTGTTATCCCTAGTCATATAAATATTTTGGCAAAGCATTGCTAAAGAAAAGCCAAGTGCTTTATTAAATAGAAATTCCAATATTTCCAGAAACAGAAAACTAAAACAAGTTACTATTGGAAACTTTCTTAAAATGATTTGAAATTCATACCATTGCTTCCTTATATCAAATAAGGAACACACACAAGAGGAGACCAAAAATTGAATCCATTAAAGTCCTGAAAACATGGTTTTTCTCCACAGCAACAATTGGGATTTTGAACAAGTTTGTTCTACAAACTTTTTCCAAATGCCATGAAATAGATACCACATGCTCTATATCATAAATAAGGATTAAAACCAAAAGGGCACAAGTTGTTGAATAATTTAAGTTGCCAAAAACCCCTGTTTTCTAGACAGCACCTTTTATAAATTTGAACAAGTTTGTTCTATGAAGTAACTCAAAATGACTTGAATTTTCTACCACTTACGGAACACATCAAATAAGGAATGTGTGCCAAAAACTATCATTTTGGAAGCTCCTAAGTAGGTTAATAAATTCAATGTTCATTTATGTAAGAATTCAAATTTGAACAACTTTGAATTATCAAGTTTAGGCAAATGAGCCAATTTTCACATATGTTGTGTATCTATACTAAATAGGATTTTGGGCAAAAGGATTTCAATTTTAGACTTTGTTCGCCTTGTGAAAACAACCATTTTCAGAGAGAAAAGGACCTACTTGTAAAATTGGCAGGGACTAAATTGTAAGCTGAGTCATCCATGTTCTTCTTCTTCCTGTAGCTGCAAGTTGAGGCATGGAAGCCCATGCTTCCATAGCTTCGAGTGGAAGCCATCTAGATGATAAAAACCCCTCAAGTGCATCTCTACCTGCCCCCTCTCTCTCTCCCTCGAGCTACACTCTCTCTCCTAGATATTTCTGTCCAAACCGAAACCCTAGGGAAGATGGCCGCCGTCGATTCGGCCAAATGAGAACTCGCCGCCGGCAGCCGTTGGCGCCATCATCTCCGCCTCGTCGAGTTGATCCTCTCCGCCAAAAGAATCGAGTCGAAGCGCACCGAGGAGGCCGCGCCGTCCAGTTTCCGCTTCGGCCCCGACGGAGCTCCGGCGAGCCATTGCCGCCTCCTCGAGCCTCCTCCTCCGTCACCGGGTGGACCAACGCGTTAGTGGTGAGCAGGGGAGTCCCCCCGACCATTTTCCCCCTCCCTCTCCCTCTGGAGCGTGGCCGCGCCGTGGTGGCTGTCCGGCCGCCGCCGCGCGCCGTCGCCGCCGCTCTCCGACTCCCTCCAAGGAAACGAGACCGGGCGTAGATGGTTCCCCGTACCGTAGGCATCGTGTAGCAGTTTTTATTTCACGTTTTGGTGGCCGTTTGCGTCGGATGCGTGCTCGCCGGAGCAATCCCGCCAGCGGGTGACGCGCGCATGACGCAGCGCTGACGCCAGCAGCGCTTGACCCGCGCGCTGGGCGGTCAAACCTGCTGGTGGGGCCGCGCATCGCCTGCGTGGCAGCCCCCGTGGCGGCCTGGCCCGCGGATCAGCGTCAGAAGCTAGATCCCGCCGCGGTAACCGCAGATCTGGCCGGCCCGTTCGCAGATCTGGCCCAACAACATTTCTTTTTCCTTTTAATTTTTCCACAGAATGTACCTGTTTACTTTTGGCTCAAAAATGCAATCTAAAAGATGAATTTGGCCAAACCAAAATTCACATATGTAAAGAAACTAAATCTAAACCACCTCCACTTTGTAGATCTACATTTGGATGAATAGATTTGAAATGAATAATGATTTGGCAACAGGTACCAGAAACACCAAAATGAGCACCATTTTAATTTCACAACTCAGAATGAAGTGAGGCCAATTGCATTGGAAATCCATTGAAATTTCCTAACAGTAGCAATTAACCTTGCTTCCAAATTCCTAGTAGTTTTGAAATGGCATGCATATTGGTAAAACACCAGAGAGCACTTTGGTGATTTTTATAAAATAACTAAAAATGATTTTTGATGCAAACGCAACTGGATGGTCTTGTATATGTTTAGGTCTATCCAAACCTATAAGGGTTTAATTTTTAGAGCATCCTAGAAAATTTGGTGGACAGATCTTTGTTTCACCTGTTTCTGCCATTTTGGCATTTTAGCTATTTAAATTGTGTGATTATATTTTTGTGTTGCAATGTTGTTTTCTAGCATGTAAAAGTGGTGTGAACTTGTTTTCTAAGTGTTACTTAACTATTTTAGCATGTTAGAATGTGTGGACTTGAGTTGAGGAGAAATGGTATTTTTGTTAATAGCATATGATTATTCTCTAGTTAAATCTTGCATAGCAATTTTTGAGTGTTAAATTTATGTGCAAGCACTTGGATTTTTGATTAGATACAGCACCATGTTGATACTAATATTGTGTTGGTATCACCTCTACTAGCTTGCATTTGAATTGGTAGAAAAACATGAGTAGTTTTGTCATGACTATGAAAATGTTATGGAAAAATTCCCTCATGTGTGGAATTTTTGACATAATCATTTGTGGTTGTGTAGCCACATATTTTTGTGTTATGTTCATAGGAACAGTAGCATTTTTATGATGTTTTTATGAGTACTTGACCCCTAGATTTTTCACTTGTGTGAAAATAATAGCATGAGTAGCATTGCCTTGCTTATTTAAGCACCCTATTATTTTCTGCTGGTATTGTTATTGCACTAGGTGCTAGTTAGGTTTTTGCTAATTTTTAGCAAGTATGACCAGAGGCCTTGTTACCTCTTAATGCTTTGATATGCTAGTGGAACACCCACTGGTTTCATTGCATTTTTGGTGGAAACATTATTTCCCCCACACTAGATGTATTTCTTTTATATAGCTCTCTAACTAATGAGTGCCTAGTATTTTTGCTTGGGGAATTTTTTGTACTAAATGAAAATGTGTATGCTTCTGTTTGTAAGTGGTTATAATCATGTGTGTCTTTCTAGGAAAAATCCATCTTTGGATTGTTGTTTGATTCCTCTAGTAATGCCCTTTTATTTACTACTAGTATGTAGGAGTTGCCCTGCAAATGGATGCATTGTTTTGCTAAATGGGATATTTTTGTTATAGCAAGTATAGATGGTTTTCACTACTGTTTTTATGACATGGACCCTATGGTTGTATTTCAATTACTTGATTGAAATGCATCCATTGATTCTTCATGTTTAAGTAGTACTAGTTTCCTTAGCAGTTTTTGTGTTGAATTATTTTTCCTGCCAACTTGTGTTTGGTAGATAATTGTGTATCCTTGCATGAGGACATGTTTTCATTTCCCATTATGATAACATGGTTCCTTGTTTGCATTTTAGTACTTTACTTATTGTGCTTGCTTGCATAGCAAACCCTGAGTAGGAGCATGTCTATAGGATTCCTCCTTTTTAGTCATTGTTTCTATTGTTCTCACTATGAGAATTGTGTGTTTTTTGATGAGTCTATTACCTTGTTACACTTGTGTAGGCTCACTGATTTTTAAAAGTAACTTTTGCAAATCGTGTGTCTTATTTATTCTTGATGTGAGTTTAGACTTAGTAAGATAGCTACCTTTTTCTTTTTGTGGTGTGGTTGATAGACCCATTGCCATGATTATTAGTGTGCATGTTTTATATACTTTTAGTAGTCTCACCCTTGTGAAACTAAGTGTATTTTGGGTTTATTGATATCTTGGTATGAGAGTGGCACACCCACTGAATCCATGATATTAAGGTTGAGAGATATGTTCCTCCAACCTTGAGCGGTCTTATTAAGTGGCATTTCTGCCAAGTAGGTTTGTTTGATTGTTTGTCTCCATTAATAATTGTGTGATTGGTTATTATTAGATTTCCTTGCTGTA
Source organism: Alopecurus myosuroides (assembly GCA_028641055.1). Taxonomy (NCBI): domain Eukaryota; kingdom Viridiplantae; phylum Streptophyta; class Magnoliopsida; order Poales; family Poaceae; genus Alopecurus; species Alopecurus myosuroides. The sequence goes on along the minus strand of CM054060.1, from coordinate 242,778,558 downwards.
TGTATGGTTATGCATTGTTGCTTGCCTTGATTGGTTCTGAATGTGTGTCCTTTATTCCCTTTACGACGTTAGAAAAACGAAGGGGAAGGAAGTGTCGTGAAGCTCTGTTTCAAGTTCCAGTCACTCCAAAACCAGGGACACAAGGAGATACCAGGCAAGCCATCCTGATGCTTGCTGATACAATACTTATCATTATCTATCATGCATGTTTTACCTCTGAAGTTTTACAAAAACTTGATTATCAAAACTATTTTTGATGTGGAATTTACTACTATACTATATTATAGGTTACTATCATGCCAGTAGTTAAACTTGGTAATACCAAGCCCATAAGCCACCATATGGTATTTATTACCATCAAATATACTAGTCCCTAAGTGGACATCCTAAAATTGTGATTCTACAAAACAAAGGCTTTACGGAAAAACCCGGAGAAAAGGCGGATCCTTGTTCTCCGGAGGAATGTGGAAGTGGTCATTTTTGAGAAAGTGGTGTTTTCAAAAATGACACATAACCTAGTCTTCGCTGGACAACCTTTACCGTACTGCCACTTTACCCCAATATGGGTAGGGGCTTGATTAAAAACTTGTTATGGTTAGTATGTGTGCTATCTCAAGTGCTATAGGGGATTGGATCCTCCGAACCGAAATGTCGCTAGGAGTGGAGGATACGGGACATCTAAAGTGTGGGATTAATTTTCCCTCCGGATGCAGCAGATGGGTCTCCTGTTTGGGCGGTGTGGGACACGGCTTGCCAGGGAGGGTAACTCCAATTGAAGAGATAGTCATGTACTAGCTTGTACATAGTGGATAGTCAAGATCAGTTATCTGATGTTCTCATAGGTTGAGGACAGTCCATGGGTGTTTCATGGCGGATTCTGGATCTGGTGGAAATGTGTACACCTCTGCAGAGTAAAACTATTTCGAGATAGCCGCGTCCTCGGATATGGACGGTTGAATGGCCATGTAGCTAGCATTGTGTCCATGTTTTCAAAAGAGGAAGTTTTCAAAAAAGGAATTTTTGGAAAGGAAGTGTTGAACTTGTGAAGTTCGGAAAGGAAGGAAAACGTATACCGTGGAGGTATCGTCGATGATGAAAAGCCAGATGATGCTATACAAAACAAAATGTTTTGCAAAGAAAACCTTTTCTACTCTAAGCAAGAATTCTGGAAACTGATTCCAAGAAGTTTTGCAAAGAGAAAATATTCTTTAACAAAGTTTTACAAAACCTCTTGTACATGTGATATCGACAAGAGAAATAAAACTATATTATTTTCTTCTGAAGTATCTTCTTCAACGAAGATACAGATTAACCTGACTGCAACTGTGGTGTCATCATACATGAACACCATTGATAGTGAACCCTATTTATAGCCTACCTATTCCACCATATAAGCATATTTGCATGTTTGGTAAGTGACATGATGGATGTCTTGCTGAGTACATTCAAATGTACTCATTATGGTTTCGCCCCTGGTATCTACTTATCAGATTTGGAGAAGGAGTCTCCGAAGGAGATCTATGAAGAGAAGTACGGAGTTGACGGCTTTGCGAACTAGGATCATCTCCGGGTCAGCAGCCTGTAGGTTAAGGCGTGACTTGGGCTCAACTACGTTGTGTTTTAATTGTCTTCCGCTGTGTTTGTTAAGTTGCCTGCCCTTGTGGCAGTTGCTTTAAACTTGATCATGTGATCATTTGTGTAATACCCTTATGTATTCGTGTAATGGATGATGTATTTCTGTGTGCCAACTTTGTATGTTGTTCACGACTGATCTTTCTGGGATCGTGAATGTATGCATACGTAGGGTTTCAGACTGCCGGTCTGGGGTCCTTACAATAAGACATAAATGTGATATTACAGTAGTGAACTAATATTTTTATTGTTTTTAGCTTTGGAAAAAGTTTTAATGATAGAGACTTTGCAATGGTTTCATTGGCATGAACAACACATGTTCAAGGTCGACCCCAACTTCTCCATTACTCATCCTTCTCATTTACTTTCCCAAATTTTTTATAAAATGAAAATCTTAAACTAAATGATACATAACAGTAGGTAAAAGCATTTTACATGTTGTAAAGACATAAATGTGTGCTCAAACCGAATAGGAAATTAAAGCATAAGGAACACACCAAAAAAAAATATTAAACAATTTATTTTTAAGTCTAACCCATTTCCTATGCATTGGCATTTTGTAATGAAACAAATAAAATAAGCACATAATAGCAAGCATAGAAAGGTAGATCAAGTGCAACTTCAATACTTTCAGCATAAAGAGGGGAAACTTAATATTGTTGAAATATGTGTAACCATGTTTCCCTCTCTCATAATAATTTTCAGTAGCATCATGAATAGATTCAACAATATGAATATCACATAAAACATTCTTATCATGAGCCACATGCATAAAAGAATCACTACTCTCCACATAAGTAAAATCCTCATTAGTGATAGTGGGAGTTAAACATTCATAATTTTCATTGCAATCATCATATATAGGAGGCATAGTATCATCAAAGTGAATTTTCTCCTCCAAGCTTGGGGAACTAGAAATATCATGCTCATCAAAACCAACTTCCCCAAGCTTAAAACTTTCCATAGAATCAGCAAGTATATCATTTTTATCCTCAATAGTAGGGGGACTAAAAATATCATATTCATCAAGACAAACTTCCCCAAGCTCAAGGTTTTCCTTAGCAATAAAGGTGTTCAAAGAATTAGTACTACCACAAATATGATTGTTGTGCAAATAATTTTTCAATTTCCCCTCAAACACTTCATGTCCTAATTCAAGGTAGATATTATACAGTTCTAAAATTGTTTGGTTGTTTTCCATTTTATAATTTTTTTTGTGTTTTAGGTTTATATGTTAGTATGCAATGAAAACAAGAATAAAAGCTTAGCACAAAGCTCCCCGGCAACGGCGCCAGAAAAGTGCTTGATGACTCCCAAGTGCAGGAGATCAATTGTAGTACCTTTCGATAAGTATTTGAGTGTCGAACCCACGAGGATCTGAAGGTAAGCTATCTATTCTCTAAAGCCCTATAACCCTCTTATATGGCTGTTTATGCAAAGCAATAAGTTTGACTAAAAGGAACTAACTAATTAAAAGCAAGTGACGTGGAGTGTGGTTTGTCTAGTAACTAGTGAAGCAAGTTTCTAAAGCAAGTTTCTAAGCAAGTTTCACAAGTAGCGAGCATCAAATATCTCAAGTATCTCAAGGGAGCAAGTGTTCTAGCAATAGGTGTTTCGTTCGTGTGGTTGTCACAATTAATGAAGCACATGTTTTAGTCTTAGTTGTTTCTTCTAGGAAGGAGACATGAATAGGTATAGTCAAGTAAATGATCTACAACCCCTTATGATGGATCATGTGGCCAAGTAAATGACTGCACAAGATTGATTAAGACATAAGTCCCACCATAGCCTTACGTTCTAAGGTCCCCTATATATATCCCCCAATAACTTAATTTTGTGGCTCGGTCTCAGGTTACTGTCACTCCCAAGTCACCACCACTCCATTATGCTACCGGTGATAACCTTACATGCATTCCCCAACATATGCGTGCACTCATATATTGTACATAAAGACAATCATAGAAGATAACAAACTTGTATGCAACCAATCAACGAACTATTTCACCATTGCCAAGAACAATTCACTACTCAAACATAGACGGGGAGACACAATACATCAAGGGAATATAGTATTGCATCATACATCGTGTTTTCCAAGAGATTATAGTGGAGATATGGAGCTGATCTTGCTGTAGATGTTGATGATGAACACGCCGGAGGGGGGTGGAGCCCTCCGGGGGTGATCCCGGCGGCGTTTCCCCCCTCCGATCTTCTCCGGCGGCAGCCTTCTGTCTCTCTGTTTTGTGGTTTCAGCGCCGCCTCCTCCTCGAAAAGGCCAGGGGACCCTTTATATAGTCGTTTTTAGGTCACGAGACACTCGGGAGAAGAAAGATCGACGGCATCGGAGCCACGGGGGCAAAAAGGGGGCCTCTCACGCGGCCAAGGAATCTGGCCATGTGGAGGGTCCACTTTGCCACCTAGTTGTCCTTTGGTCCCTCTACTTTGGCCCATGGTCTTCGTCTCGAAAATTCTTAACCGTGCTCTTTGGCCTTGCCCTTTTTGGAGTCCCGAAGCTCCCGGAAAGTCTGAAACACTAAAAAGTACGTTTTCTGGAAAAACAGGGTTAGAACCAAAAGAAGGGGGATTGTTTAGAAAATCCCCCAAATCATTATAAAACATGAATATAAGTTGCTAATATGTAGGAAAAACAAGTAATAACATGCAAAGTTCATGTATGCATTTTACATGCATCAGTATCGTAACCGGTGACACCCAGCACCTTGCATAGTTTCGAGGCTGGGGCGTTACAGAATGCATCCTCACCTCAGCTAGGGAGGAGTCGATGATGTTGACGAAGAACTTATCCTTGGGAGATCTTGGAGGAGTCATGGCAACTAGGTTTTGGTGGATTTTTTCCTTGCAGAAACATCTCGAAAACAAAACTCGTCGAAGACACAGGGTACGATCCCGGGACAATCTGGGGAATTATATAGCAAAAAGTTACGAAATGTAAAGAAGGTCAAAAGTCGAAGTGGAGTTGGAGTGGAGCTTAGGGGCCTCCAGGGGCCACTAGGCGCGACCAAGAAGGAGCCTGCACCTGGGGCTCACTTGGGTGCCTCTAGCCCCGGCTCCGACTCTTTTTCCTGCCCAAAATTTTCATATTTTCCAAAAAAAAAAGAATATAAAATCTTTACGGTGTTTTGCGAATGTTTTCTTACCAAAACTGATACCTACTCCCATTCTTACTCTGGTCTGCTTTGATATTTGGCTCTAATATGATCTTCCGGAGTGCATACTCGAACAATATCAGTTTCCATGTTGTATGGATCACCGGATAAATAATGCTTGATTCTTTGGCCATTCACAACTTGTGGATTGGTGCCTTGGAAATTATTAATCTTGATAGCGCCGGACCGATAAACTTCTTCCACGGCAAATTGTCCCTCCTATTTAGAGAGTATTTTTCAAATCTGACACCTTTACAACAATAATTTATCACCTATATTAAATTCTCTCTTGAACATACTTTTATCATGCCATCTTTTAACTTTCTATTTAAAAAAATTGGCATTTTCATAAGCTTCACTTCTCCATTCATCTACAGAATTCATAGCTAACAATATTTTCTCACCAATTTTAAATCACAATTGAGTTCTCCAACAGCCCAATAAGGTTTGTGTTCTAGCTCAAGGGGTAAATGGCAATCTTTTCCATAAACCATTTTATTAGGATACATGCCCATGGGATTTTTATAAGCAGTTCTATAAGCCCACAAAGCATCACTAAGTTTATTAGACCAATTCTTTCTAGATTTGTTAACAGTCTTTTGCAAAATTAATTTGAGCTCCCTATTTGATAGTTCTACTTAGCCACTAGTTTGAGGATGATAAGGTGAAGCAATTCTATGATTAACATCATATTTATCAAGAGTTTTTCTAAGATAACCATGAATGAAATGAGAACCTCAATCAATCATAAGATATCTAGGCACACACAACCTAGGGAAAATTATGTCTTTAAGCATTTTCATAGAGATTTTATGATAAAAGCTTTTAGTTGGAATAGCTTCTACCCGTTTAGTAACATAATCAACAACAACAAGAATATGACTATAGCCATGTGAAGAGGTAAAAGGGCCCATAAAGTCAAATCCCAAACAATCAAAAGGTTCAATAACTAGATAATAGCTCATAGGCATTTCATTACTTATACTAATATTACCAACCCTTTGACATTCATCACAAGTACAAATAAATTTATTTGCATCTTTAAAGAGAGTAGGTCTAGTAAAAGCCTGATTGTAAAACCTTGTGTGCGGTTCTTTAAACAACATGATGCCCTCCATAAGTACTATTATAACATTTCCTCAATATTTCTTCTTGCTCATGCTCAGGTATGCATCTTCTTAAAATTTCATCCATACTTTTTTGTATATAAATGGGTTCATCCCAAAAGTAATGCCTCAAATCATAAAACAATTTATTCTTCTTTTGATAAGTAAAGATTAGAGATAAAAACTTAGAAACAATAAAGTTAGCGTAATCAGCTGATGCATGTAAAATGCATAGATGAATTTTGCATATTTTCACATGGTTTTCTATTACATATTTCATCATATAAGGGTATAATTCAATGTTTTATAGTATTTTGGTGTTAAATTACAAAGTCCCCCAACTTTTATGGAATTAACCCTGCCTGTCAGAAACCCCGTTTTCTATATTTTTGACGTTTCAGGGGGCAAACTTCCGCGAGATCACCTGAAAATCTGCGGGGGTCATTTTCATGGAAGGAGAAGACTTGCGGGCAAAGGATCCACGAGAATTGGGCAAGGAGGCCCAAAAGAGGATCCTCCACGCGGCCAGATTCCTTGGCCGCGTGAGAGGCCCCCTTTTGGCCCCAATTCCTTCCATCTTCGACTTACCGACTCCGTCTTGACCTAAAACCGACTATAAAAAGGGTCCCCCGTACCCTTACGGAGGGAGCGCCGCCGAAACACCGAAACAGAGACCAGAAGTTCCAGATTGGAGGGGAAAACTCCGGCGGGGCGCCGCCGGTGTGATCTCCTACCCCTCCAACGTCATCTCCATAGACATCTCCATGAAGAGGGAGTAGTCCACCCCAGGGCTATGGGTTTGTGGAAGTAGCACTTGTATCTCTCTCTCTATGTGCTTCACTAATTAGATCTGTATGAGCTGCCTCACATGATTACGGGCACCGTTGTAATTCCTATGTGGTGGATCTTTTCTATGAGTTATTGAATCTGAGATCGTTCTTATTTGCTAGCTTTGATCAATCTAGTTCTTGAGAGCGTGTGTGGGGTGATGGGTGCATTAGTTGGAGTAACGGGGGTGGCTAGTGCTGTGAAAGTGACAGAAGTTCAGCGATCCACTTAGGTTTTGTTAAACCTTTCTTAGTTACCTCACTAGGGATAAAAAGGAGTACCTTGTTACCGGGGATTTGAAGTGACACTAATCAATCTCCATGACTAGATCTAGCAAGTTCTTACTTCAACTTCATGTCACATTGCTTAAAGCTATACTCTGGTTTTTCCTTAATTATCGAGGTGTTATGATTTATTTCGCATCTTGGTGGAGTATAAGAGGGATCAATATGACCGTAGAGATCTCTATGCTAGGACGTGATGCCCATATGAAAGTACTCAATGTTAAACATGTTATTGTAATCTCACATGTAATTCTTTATGTCCACCGTCTACCACTTTATTTGAGAGAATGCAAGTGTGAAACCATGAACCCCGGTCCTATTTTAAATATAAGAAAACACTCTAGTTACTTTGCTGCAATTTACTTTACTTGCACTTTACTTTACTTGCATCTCCAATTCGAATTTACATTATCTCCATCACCACTTGCATCACAAAAATACAAAAACAATCCATTGCATGTTTATTTTCTCATTTGCATTTAGTAGTAGATTTAATTATTACACAATTAGTTTCAGTTTTGCATTGCAATTTAGAAGTCTCACACCTTGTGCTTGACAACCACTTGGTGAGGTTGAGGGCACAAAATTCTCTACTTGTTTGCAGGATCCTGGAGGAAGCTTGGAAGGCAACTGCTGAAATACTGGCTCCCCAAGAGTTCGATATAAACCCTCGAGTCACCCTCGTGGGGAAGAAGGCTTGCCACTAGCTACACACTCTGCACTTGGAGTCTCAACCTAGCCATCAAGCGTTTTTCTGGCGCCGTTGCCGAGGAGCCATAGGTGAAGGAGTTGTCCAAGGGAGCTCACAAGAAGTCTTCATCACCAACAAGGTGTGCAAACACCTAAGCTTGGGGAGGTTGCACCTACGTGAGTACCGTCCTTTCTATCTCCACCTTCTTTCAAGTAGATTGTTTTGTTTCTTGTCTTGTTTTTGTTTTTGTTTTTGTTCTTGTTTTTGTTCTGTCTTGCATATTTTATTTTAGTTTTGCATTTAGTTATCTAGTTTATTTTAGTATTTCGAATTTGCCTAGTTACTTTACTTTTCAGTTTTGCATAAAAAATGAAAAACTACATAAAAACTGTTAAAATGGGTGATAGAACTAAATTAAGTGACTACACAAATACACCTAATGACCAATTCATTGCTAGGCCAATTACTACACCTGAAATACAAGCTGAAAGCTATGAAGAAAGTCCTATTTTATTGAATTTAATTACTAGAGAGCAATTTGGTGGTAGTGCTATGGAGGATGCCTCTATGCATCTTCATGATTTCATGGAAATATGTGATATGCAAAAATTTAAAAATGTGGAGAGTAGTGTTTTAAAACTGAAATTATTTCCTTTTTCACTTAGAGGAAAGGCTAAAGAATGGTTACTTTCACTACCTACATCTAGTATAAAGTCTTGGGATGATTTAAAAGAAGCTTTCATTAAGAAATATTATCCTCCCGTTAAAATATTGCAAAATAGGAATAATATCCTCTCATTTAGGCAAAATGATAATGAACATGTAGCCATGGCATGGGATAGAATTAAATTAATGCTTAGAACATGCCCATCACATGGAGTAAATGAATGGACCATACTACACTCTTTTTATAATGGTCTAAACTACATGTCTAGAAATATACTTGATTCTGCTGCTGGAGGTGCCTTTATGAGTAAAATTGTAGGAGAGGCTAAGAGCATATTAGAAAGCATATTGCAAAATTATAGTCAATGGAATACTGAAAGAGCACCCAATCCCACTAAGAAAATAAACTCAATTGAAGAAACCAATGATTTGTCTTCTAAAATGGACACTATTCTTGCTTTTATTAATAAACAAAATATGGAGAATGTGCCTTTGCAGGAGCTAGTTGGTAGCAATTCTGAAAGTGTGGATGTTAATTTTGTTAGGAATTATGGTAGCAATGGTTTTGGTAATGCTTACAATTCATATAGTAAACCTCCTTATGTGCCAAATAAACCTTTTGTTCCATATCCTAATGCTAATGAAAATAAGTGGAAGCCTTCTAGTGAAATTTCTGAATCTAATAAATTGCTTATGGAACAAGTTGCTAGTCACAATGCTATGATACATGAGTTAAATAAGTCTATTGCATCCATTAGTAGTGATATTAAAGGATTGCAACTTCAATCTTCGAATTTAGATAAAGCATTGTCAAAATTAGCTGATAATCAAGCAACTCTATTAAGCATGTCAGCAGGAAAGCCACAAGCACAACCTAGTGTAGGAATGAATTCTATTACTATTTCTGCTCTTATTATTGAAAATATTGATCATATTTCTGAGAATACAAGTGAGCATGTCCCTACTAGCTTAGAAGAAACTTTGAATGAAATAGTGAAGTACCTTGAATATTTACTTCCATATATGTCTTATCTTGCTAGCAAAGATGAAATTAGTCCTCATGAATCAAGCATGCTAGATAAATTAGAGAGTAAAGTAGAGGAAATTATGATGCTTACTGAAATTAAGGATCCATTGCTTGATTTAGAAAAAAGTATCTTGCAAGAACTTATTGCTACTCTACAAAAATTTGCTAGTGATCCCACTATAAATGTTAATCAACCTGGCTTTGGATCTTATATTGCTAATCATGTCTTGAAAGAAAAAATTGCTAGGTACAAGAATGAGGCCATGATACCTCCTAAGCTTGGGGATGCATGGATCCCCAAGGTGCTAGTTTCAATTGGAAAAGAAATTCACCATGCTATGTTAGATCTAGGTTCTAGTGTATCGGTACTCTCTAAAGAATTATATGAATTGCTAGAACTAGAAAATTTAGAAAAGTGCTCAAGTGAATTTGTCCTTGCTTATAACTCTACTAAACATGTTGTAGGACAATTAAAAGATGTTATGATTGAATTGCACATGACTTTCGTACCCGTTGATTTCATTATTATGGATATGGGGGATAAATCCCCTAGTCCTATTATTTTGGGTAGACCTTTTCTTCGTACTACAGGTGCAATCATAGACTCCAAGGAAGGGAATGTCAAGTTTCAGTTCACTCACAAGAAAAGCATGGAGCACTTCCCAAGGAAGAGGGGCACGCTGAAGAACAAGCTCCCTCATGAGCTTTATCCCTCTTGATTATCAAGTAAGTAAAGCCTAACTATATGGCTATAAAGAAAGCGCTTTACGGGAGGCAACCCGGTTGTTTTTGTTTGGATTTTCCTAGTGTCCTCTTGCTGTCTCAAGAGATTTTTTTTTTTTAATTATGTAGTTTTCAATAAAGAGTCAAGTCAAACCCATTTGGACTTATAAGTTGCTATCCTAGTGCATGAAATTTCTGTTTTAGCACGAGTATTCTCACCGTATGATTTTACGTTTTTTATTGGTATGTCGGATTGAGCTAACTTTTTAGTATGTTCTGCAACTTTTCGTCCTCTGTAAGCAAAAAAATTGGCTTAATTTTTTGACGAATCTAGCTTAGGGAAAAACGTTCGTTTTGCTGCTGTTGCTTTTCTGGACAGATTCTGCCTTCTTTTGTTTTATGCACTCTTTGGGCTTGGGAATCGAATTACCATGATTCTTTCAAGCAAGAGAGTGAACTTACAACATAATGAACCTTATTTTCTATCTACTGGAGCATTTGATTTGGAATTTTGCACAGCAAGCATGTGATTTGTTTGTCCTTACTAATCTCACCCCACAGAAAAAGAACGGGAGAAACATGTTTTGTGAAGTTTTTTCACAGGGAATAGAGGAGCTGCGCCTCAAGACATCCAAGAATGGTGAAATCCATAAGCTTGGGGATGTGATGAACACCCCACTGGAGCTACACTCTTTTGGTTAGCACACATCTACTTTCTGTTTTTCTAAGCAAAGCATTTATCGTAGAGACTTGAAGCGTCTAGTTTTTGTTTTTATTTTTGTTTTTATAAGACCACCACCATCATTTTATATGAGATTGAGCTACTGGAGTTTGGGTTTGGAACATATTGGATGCTAGTATTATGACTTGGAATAGGGATGCCATGGTTGATTTGAAGAGCTACATATGTTTGCATGATTTATAGGCTTTTTATGTGTAGAAATTTGCAATAATGTTGTCTTGAGCTGTCTCTTATTCATGTCCTTGATGTTAATTGCTGGTTTATTTAGTTTGTCATGAAATTAGTAGTTCTATGGACATATTCATGCATAGTAGCTGGTAAACTATCTCCCTCTTGCTAGCCCAAAAATTTAAAAATTCCAACAAGTAAAAACTTGTTTCCAACACTCCTTAGCCAAGTATTTCCAGTGAGTCCACCATATCTTCCCATTAGCTTCATTGCTATTCCGAGTATGTTCACCATGTTATTGTGTTATTTATGTTCTAAATTAAGATATTCACTTTATTAATTGTCATGGGTTGAACTTGGGATAGGACTCTCACGAACTTTTGAAGGCACACTTTACTTTTTATGCATCTAATAAACATGACCCAATAATGGGAGCCACAAGTTTTGCGTTTGACAAGTGTGTGGTTGGGAGCTAGCTATAAATGTGTATCACCGGAAAGCTTTCAACATTGCACAAAAAATTTACATTTGGTTGATATCATGTACTTTTGTTTTTGGACTCCTGCCATGCCGAAATGAAATAGAGGAATAGTAAGTTTTGATGAGTAAGTATCTATATGACTAGAGAAACGCATTGGGACGCTAACCCAAGCCATGCTTTATCATGGTGGAAATTTACTTACAGCTTGAGTGACTCTACAACACATCCTATAATAAAATAAGAAGCTATTCATAATAGTGAATGAAAATAAAAAGGATGAAGAGTCTACTCTGTTTGTTCATCTTGTCATTGTAACATGGGCTTGTCTCCATGTCACGGGGCAAGAGGTACCTCTTTGCGATTCTCTGTGATGTCATTAATACTTATTATGATTGTACAAAGCTTATTAGGAATCTTAAGTTGAGTAATCATGGAGTAGGTTTTCGCACTCACGGGGCATGAGGCTTTCAACCACCTTGTCATTCTCATTACTTCAATACTCACAATTTTAAGATGCTAGTGATAAAGGGGCAATGAGAGTCCTGGATCAATGGATACCACATTTCAATGAGTAATTTTATTTGAATAATTTAGAGGCTAAATAAGACTTGATCATGTTTTACCTCTACTCAATTTTCTCCAAAGTGTCCACTATATTTTCTATTCTCCATTATGCTATTCTTTGACCAATATAGGATTTTATTTTTCATTTTGTGTATGCATTTGGTCCATAGTGCTTTTATTTCATTATACACTTTGTGAACTTTCATGAAGCATCTTTGCTTGCATATTTGATATTTCTTACAACATGAATTGTATATTGCTACTCATTTCTAGTATTAATCATTTGATTATATGTAGCATGAATAATCCTCCTTGATATCCCATGATTGTTTAAATATGCAAAACCCATCTTAGTTTTATCACCGTCATACTCGAGGACGAGCATGGGTTAAGCTTGGGGATGTTGATGCATGTAAAATGCATAGATGAATTTTGCATATTTTCACATGGTTTTCTATTACATATTGCATCATATAAGGGTATAATTCAATGTTTTATAGTATTTTGGGGTTAAATTGCAAAGTCCCCCAACTTTTATGGAATTAACCCTGCCTGTCAGAAACCCCGTTTTCTATATTTTTGACGTTTCAGGGGGCAAACTTCCGCGAAATCACCTAAAAATCTGCGGGGGTCATTTTCTTGGAAGGAGAAGACTTGCGGGCGAAGGATCCACGAGAATTGGGCAAGGAGGCCCAAAAGAGGACCCTCCACGCGGCCAGATTCCTTGGCCGCGTGAGAGGCCCCCTTTTGGCCCCTGTGGCCCCAATTCCTTCCATCTTCGACTTACCGACTCCGTCTTGACCTAAAACCGACTATAAAAAGGGTCCCCCGTACCCTTACGGAGGGAGCGCCGCCGAAACACCGAAACAGAGACCAGAAGTTCTAGATTGGAGGGGAAAACTCCGGCGGGGCGCCGCCGGTGTGATCTCCTACCCCTCCAACGTCATCTCCATAGACATCTCCATGAAGAGGGAGTAGTCCACCCTAGGGCTATGGGTTTGTGGAAGTAGCACTTGTATCTCTCTCTCTATGTGCTTCACTAATTAGATCCGTATGAGCTGCCTCACATGATTACGGGCACCGTTGTAATTCCTATGTGGTGGATCTTTTCTATGAGTTATTGAATCTGAGATCGTTCTTATTTTCTAGCTTTGATCAATCTAGTTCTTGAGAGCGTGTGTGGGGTGATGGGTGCATTAGTTGGAGTAACGGGGGTGGCTAGTGCTGTGAAAGTGACAGAAGTTCAGCGATCCACTTAGGTTTTGTTAAACCTTTCTTAGTTACCTCACTAGGGATAAAAAGGAGTACCTTGTTACCGGGGATTTGAAGTGACACTAATCAATCTCCATGACTAGATCTAGCAAGTTCTTACTTCAACTTCATGTCACATTGCTTAAAGCTATACTCTGGTTTTTCCTTAATTATCGAGGTGTTATGATTTATTTCGCATCTTGGTGGAGTATAAGAGGGATCAATATGACCGTAGAGATCTCTATGCTAGGACATGATGCCCATATGAAAGTACTCAATGTTAAACATGTTATTGTAATCTCACATGTAATTCTTTATGTCCACCGTCTACCACTTTATTTGAGAGAATGCAAGTGTGAAACCATGAACCCCGGTCCTATTTTAAATATAAGAAAACACTCTAGTTACTTTGCTGCAATTTACTTTACTTGCACTTTACTTTACTTGCATCTCCAATTCGAATTTACATTATCTCCATCACCACTTGCATCACAAAAATACAAAAACAATCCATTGCATATTTATTTTCTCATTTGCATTTAGTAGTAGATTTAATTATTGCACATTTACTTTCAGTTTTGCATTGCAATTTAGAAGTCTCACACCTTGTGCTTGACAACCACTTGGTGAGGTTGAGGGCACAAAATTCTCTACTTGTTTGCTGGATCCTGGAGGAAGCTTGGAAGACAACTGCTGAAATACTGGCTCCCCAAGAGTTCGATATAAACCCTCGAGTCACCCTCGTGGGGAAGAAGGCTTGCCACTAGCTACACACTCTGCACTTGGAGTCTCAACCTAGCCATCATCAGCATACCAAGGATTTTCACGTGGGTTAACCATAATAGCATCAAGTTGTTCATAAGGAAAACTATCATTAACAGGAATAGGATCATTTGGAATGTTTTCCATTCTAGATAAATTATCAGCAACTGGATTATTAGCTCCTTTCCTATCAGCAATATGGAAATCAAACTCTTGTAACAATAGTACCCATCTAATAAGCCTAGTCTTAGCATATTTCTTTTCCATACGATATTTAATAGTAGCATGATCAATATGAGTAGTGACTTTAGAATCAACAATGTACTGCCTAAATTTATCAAAAGCAGAAAACAACAACTAAAAACTCTTTCTCAGTGGTAGCATAGTTCCTTTGAGCACTATCTAGAGTCTTACTAGCATAATTAATAACATTCAACTTCGTATCTACTCTTTGTCCTAAGAAAGCTCCTACGGTATAATCACTAGCATCACACACATAATTTCAAAAGGAAAAATTCAATCAGGCGGTTGAACAACGAGAGCAATTATTACACCTTCTTTACAATCATCATTAAAAACATCATAAAAAGGATAGAAATTCAAAGGCTTCTTTAAAATCATCATAAAAACAAAAGGAGAATCTTTTTGAAGAAGATTGGTAAGAGGTCTTGAAGTCTTAGAAAAATATTTAATAATTCTCCTATAGAAAGAAGTGATACGTCTCCAACGTATCTATAATTTCTGATGCTCCATGATCATATTATGTCAACTGCTACTTGTTTTCTACCTTCTTTATAGCATTTTTATACGTTTTCCGGGACTAACCTATTAACAAGATGCCAAGTGGCAGTTCCCTGTTTTCTGCTGTTTTTGGTTTCAGAAAAGTTGTTCTGGAAACATTCTTGGAATTGGATCCCACAAAGCCCGAAGTGCCTATTTTCCCCGGAAGCATCCAGAACACCGAAGAGGAGTCAAAGACGGGCACTAGGGGGCCACACCATACGGTGGCGCGGGTCCCCCTGGCCGCGCCACCTATGGGTGTGGGCCCCCTGGAGCTCCGCCGCATTTGCCCTTTCGCCTATTTAATCCCCCCGGATGGAAAATCCTAGGCACCTGATAAAAAATCCTTGAAAAGTTCTGCGGCCGCCGTCACCGTCAACCCTAGATCAGGGGGGTTCTGAAGCTATTTTCGACACCCTGCCGGAGAGGAGATCATCACTGGAGGCCTCTCCATCACCATGCCTGCTTCCGGAGTGATGCGTGAGTAGTTCATCCTTGGACTACGGGTTCATAGCTATAGCTAGATGGTTGTCTTCTCCTCATATGCCTCCATGTTTAGATCTCGTGAGTTGTCTATCATGATCGAGATTGATCTTATGTAATTCTATATGTTGTGTTTGCTGGGATCCGATGAATATTGAACTTATTGCCAAGTTGATTATAGTCTTTATTTGCATATGCTATTTGTGATCTTGCATGCTTTCTGTTGCTAGTGGTTGCTTTGGCCAAGTAGTTGCTAGTGACTCCAAGAGGGACTATTTATGCTCGATAGTGGGTTCATGCCTCCTCACCACCTTGCTAGAGTGACAAAAACATGAAGGGGGGATGTGTTGTTGCCATTAGGGAGAAAACAGCGGTGAGAGTGCATGCGTGCATAATCATTGCTTAGATTACACACTTTGTTTAATGCAGTTATCTGTTGCTTGCAACTTAATACCTAAGGGGGTTCGGATGATAACCTGTGGGTGGATTATTAGTCATAGACGCAAATGGATGTCGGTCTATGTATATTGTTGTAATGCCCGCACTAAATATCATAGTAATCATCATGCTATATTGTGATCTATGGTGCAACCTCTATTTGTCAATTGCCCAGCTGTAATTTGTTCACCCAGCATGCTATCTTTTATGGAGAGATACCACTAGTGAACCTATGAACCCCGGTCCATTTTTCCACATTGTTAAACAAACCACAACTATTTCCTGCTTACTTACTGCAAGATTACATCATTTTCCACACTATACGTCTAATCTTTCTTTTCAGCAAGACCGGTGAGATTGACAACCTCACTGTACCGTTGGGACAAAGTGTTTTGGTTTTGTTGTGTGCAGGTTCCACTTTGTTGCCGACACCGGTGAAGCGCCAGCACCACCGTCAGTGGCATCAACCTTCCTGAGATCCTCTTCCTCCTACTGGATTGATAACCTTGGTTCTTAACCGAGGGAAATTCTTTCTGCTTGCTCATCATGCCCTCCTCTTGGGGTTTCCAACAACTTCATCAACTCTGCAAGCCTCAAGGAATTTCTGGCGCTGTTGCCGGGGAGGAAGAAGTCTCCTGGCAAAGGGAGTCTCTCACTCTCAACCCCTTTATTTTGTTTATTGTCTTGTTTTTATTTTTTGTCTTCTTTTGCTTCTTTATATCAAAAACACACAAAAAATAGTTCTTATTCTAGTTGTTATTTTTGCTTTATCATGCTTGCTATCAATGTTTGATGTCTTTGAAACTAGATCTTTTAGGCAGGATGGGTTCACGGATGAACAACAAAAATATTATAAGGAACACCGCTTGTCACAAAAAGGAATACACTTATGGGAGCACATTAATAAATTGCATGACTATGCTAAAAATTTGTGCTCTACTTATAATCTTACTTATTTCTTTGATAAATCTTGCTGTTGTAGGAGGTATAAACACCTCCCTTTTCAATGTGAGTATACTGATAATGTTACCATATCTTCTTATGTTAAGGGAAATTATAAATTATATGATGTGGAACAAATTGAAGAAATTATTGCTTGGAAGGGTGCATTCAAAATTGCCTATTTACTTGAAAGTATTGATGATGCACCTTATAAATACGAGATTTATGCTATACTTGAATATTGCTTTGATAATTACAAGGATTGTAATCACTACATAATGGAATATCTTAATAAATTCTCTCAACCTAAGGAAGTAAGTAATGCCTTGCAGGAACCTATGGAAGAAGAAACCGCTAAATCTGGAAGCTCATTGGATGAAAAAGAGGAGGAGAGTGATGATCAAGAGGAGGAAAAATGGAGCTACCCATGTCTACCTCCCAATGATAGTGACTCTTGAACTCATACATTATTTGATGAAATTGATACTTGCTATACTTGTGACCTTGATACTACTATGAATGAAACTTGTGAGAATGATATTGCTACTGTTATTTATGATAATCCATGCTACTTGATTAAATCCTATGATTATCCTCTGTTTATTCCAACTATTGATACGCATGATAATGAGGAAGTTTGTTTAGAAAAATTATATGATAATGCTCTTGATGATGGTCCTATGTTACTTGATGTTATAAATTATAATGCTACTAGAAATAGGATTGCTATAATGTGTGCTATACCTTTCATGAGTGATCAATCATCTTGTTTTGCTATTGCTAAGGAAGAATGAGGAGCTGATTTTAAATTTTGATCCCACTGTTTTTGAGCTTGATATGAATTGTGTGCTTTTAGACCATGACAAACATGCTTTATGTGACAATTATGTTGTTGAGTTTGTTCATGATGCTACAGAAAATTATTATGAGAGAGTAAAATATGGTAGTAGGAATTTTCATGCTACTAGAACACCTCTCCTTTTGTTCAAAGTTTTGAAGTTGCTCTTGTTCTACCTTCCCATGATTTCTAGTTTCAGTTTCTTCAATTTATTTCTTTACAATATTCCTATGCATAGAAAGTGGGTTAGACTTAAATTTGTTTTATACTTGCTTCTTTATGCTCTCTTTTTCTTAATTCATATTTCTTATGTGAGCATCCACGTGATTCCACTTTTATATGCCTAGCTGAAAGGCGTTAAGAAAAGCGCTACCGGGAGACAACCCGTTTTATTTCGCTGTTTTCAACCCGTTTTCTTTCGTTTTCTTTGGTGTGCTTTGCACCTGGGTGTTGTCTATTTCCTTAGAAACCCCGATATATCTTTTATTTTGTGTTTTTGTTGAGCCAAGTAAAGCCTCTAGTGGAAAGTTGAGACTATATTTCGGATTTCTGCGCAAGAAACAGATTTCTGCTGTCCACTGTTAATTCCGTTAAAAATCGCAGAAAATTCAAAATAACCTGAGTTTTTTTTTGCTTAATACTGAGTTATATACGCAATTTTTCTTAGTTGACCACTTTTTTACTTGAGCAACAGAAGATTTTCGAAAAAAAAATCATCTTTACCTGTTGTCCTGTTTGGACAGATTTCTGCCAATAATTGGATTTGCATCTTAATCTCTTTCTTTTGGTGTTCTTTTGAGAAAAAGAGTTTAAAAGAAGTTGTGACAGTAGCTAATGTGTTTATGAGTGTTAGGCTTGTGTTGAAACTAAACCACGTGAATTTATTATTTGGAGTGCACTAACGTTCATAATGAAGATTGTGAGAAGTTTGGTGTGAAGGAAGTTTTCAAGGGTCAAGAGAAGAGGATGATATGACGTGATCAAGAAGAGTGAAGATCCTAAGCTTGGGGATTCCCCGGTGGTACATTCCATAAAATTCCAAGAAGACTCAAGCTTCTAAGCTTGGGGATGCCCAAGGCATCCCCTTCTTCATTGACAAATTATCAGGTCACTTCTAGTGAAACTATATTTTTATTCGGTCACATCTTATGTGCTTTACTTGGACCGTCCTTTATTTTTGTTTTCAGTTTGTTTTTGTTTTTGCTTTCAGTTTTTTTTTTCAATAAGCTTTGTTGGACCCCAGCATTCTTTTATTGGAGAGTGGCACGCTCCACTTTTTCATGAGAATACTTTGTATTCATAATCTCTATCTAGCTGCTGCATTTATTTAGCTCCTGTTTTGCATGCATCTCTTATTAGAGTTGTTAGTTTAAATAGTGTTATGTGAGTACTCTCATGTTTGCTTGTTGTATCGTAAAGAGTATTTTTGTTAAAGCATGTTTTGTATGGTGCTTGTTGGGAGAAAGAAAACTGCTGCTTGAAGTAGAATTTATAATAGTACTAGTAGAAGCTTGTATAGAATGTGGCTAGAACTTTTTCATGCCATGCTAAATATTATTTTAGTTTTAAAGCCTTGTGGTTATTGAGTAGCATGATTATCCTCAAATAGCTGAGAGTGTTTAATATGTCTTGAAAGATTCATGAGTTGTTCTTGTCATAGTAAAGCATCAATATATGGTATTCTCTTTCGAATGTATTATTTGGTTGACTTGGTGCATGCTCACACCATGTTTATGACTACAAACCAGTCACGAATAGCCTCATGACCACTTAGTTTTTGAACTTGTGATACTTCTTATGTTTCAGTTAATGATGCTTATGTCGCTATGCATGATTATGGATCTTATGCTCTCTTGATTTGTCGCTCCCAGTCTTTTGCTAGCCTCCACTTGTACTGAGTATGAGCTCTACTCGTGCATCCAAACTCCCTTAAACCAAAGTTTTTCCCATTGTGTCCACCATACCTACCTACATGTGGTATTTAACTGCCACTCCAAGTAAATTACTCATGTGTTATCTTTAAAACCTTCAAAATTACTCATGCTTTATGTTCCTGTTTTTGCTCATGAGGACGTAAATAGAGAATCTTTATCTCACTTGTTGATTGGATTTCACACCCTAGACTAGTGGTTTCATCCACTTATCCAAATGATAAAAGAGCTGGCAGCGGGGTGCCCAGCCCAAAATTAATACAAACAAATTCTCTTCACTATTTTTGCCCCTGATTTATCAGTCAAAGCATAATTGTGTAAACAAAACAGAAAGATGGATGACCTTCTACACCAGTTGCGTCCTTCACCATGGGAGCCGCTCTTGTGAATCCAGTTGGCTTGTGATGTACTGTATTTTCTGTTTACCATTCGTTGACATTAGCATACATCTCCCAAAATATAGACACTCCTCCATGGTATGTGATTGTTGGCAGGCACCCGAGGATTCGGTTAGCCATGGTTTATGAAAGATGGATGGGAGGAGTGTCAAACTTTTAATACCTCTGTTTAATAAAATAAAAGCTCTAGTACATGAGTGATCCCCGCTTCCCTCCACGAAAGGCCTTTCTTTTACTTTTATGTTGAG
The DNA here is from genome assembly GCA_028641055.1 of Alopecurus myosuroides. Classification (NCBI taxonomy): domain Eukaryota; kingdom Viridiplantae; phylum Streptophyta; class Magnoliopsida; order Poales; family Poaceae; genus Alopecurus; species Alopecurus myosuroides. Next base: position 242,758,408 of record CM054060.1, on the reverse strand, counting down.
TCTCCATCTTCTAACTTTATGCACAGTTGAGAGAGAATTTTGCCATTCTGAGTTCTATGTGCATTTGTCCCATAAACATCAATAATTACTTCATAATGTGATATTATTTTCTCTTAAATTATTTGTTCTAGTCTTCCTCATGAACTTTGAAGGTGTCCTGGCATTTATGTTTTGCCCCACTCTTAAGGACTAGCGAAATATCACTTTGTCATGCTTTCTCTATACCTGGAACAAACGTCTATCTTTCTTTGCATTATTATTCATGATCCTTTATTTGAGTTACTCTTCGTGATGCAAAGTAATTGCTATGCTTTATTATTAAAGTTTTATTTATCATGTTTGTGTTTAAAGTTCTAGGATCTTAGCGTGCATATGCTTTTACATTAGATTGATCAAGTTTATGTTAGTAGCATGTCACCTCAGAAATTATTGTTTTATCGTTTACCTACTCGAGGACGAGTAGGAACTAAGCTTGGGGATGCTTGATACGTCTCCAACGTATCTATAATTTCTGATGCTCCATGATCATATTATGTCAATTGCTACTTGTTTTCTCCCTTATTTATAGCATTTTTATACGTTTTGCGGGACTAACCTATTAACAAGATGCCAAGTGACAGTTCCCTGTTTTCTACTGTTTTTGGTTTCAGAAAATTTGTTCTGGAAACATTCTCGGAATTGGACCCCACAAAGCCTGAAGTGCCTATTTTCCCCGGAAGCATCCAGAACACCGAAGAGGATTCGAAGACGGGCACCAGGGGGCCACACCATAGGGTGGCGCGGGTCCCCCTGTGTAACACCCGGGGGTTTTACCAATTAGAAATTGATTGTTTTCTTTTTTTCGCATCATGTCATCATGCATAGCATTGCATTTTTTCTAACCCTAAAAAGTATTTGTTTCTAAACCCTATTTTTTATTGCTATAACAATCCTCTCCCTTTTGTTTTAGCAAAACCTTATTTGTCTATTTTTTCTACTCAAGAAATGAAATAACAAAAGGTTTTAACATAAGAGAAATAAAAAAAAATGTTTTGTGTGGTGGCAGCCCATCAAGCCCAACCGGCCAGCCCACCACCGAGACCAGCTCCATCTCCACTTCAGCCCACCTCCTTCCTCTTCTTCCTGTACGGCACTTCATCGAGCTGAGCCACGTCGACCTCAGACGGATGGGACGGCTGTCGAGCGTGCCTACCCAGGCTACAAAAGGAAGCATCCAGACAACCCTAGCTACCCCCTCTATCTCTCCCCTAGTGTCGCCGCTCTCTTCCTCCTCTGCTCCTTTCTTTCCCTTAATTTCTTCCTCTGAACCGAGAGAAAAGATGGAGCGTGCTGTCATCGCCCCGCCGCCACGGAGCTCCGATTGTCGAGCTAGTTGCGGGAATGGAACCTCCGTTCCATCTTCGTCATCTACGCGGAAGAACAGGAGCCGTAGCTTCCCGGATCATCGTCAAGTTCGCCATCGACTGCTTCTGTCCGTGTGCACATAGCGGCTCTGCTTCCTCGTCGTCGACACATCCCCGGCCCCCATCGTCCTCCTCCAACCCCGTGGTGAGCACTCTGTTTACCTGGACTCTCTACCCGTCTCTCCTTGCTCTGGGTGATTCGCCATCGTGCGACACCACCGCCTGCTGTTGCTCGTCGTTCTGCCATGGCCAAGCCAAGGCCAGCCAGTGCGCGTGCGACCACGTCTTCGCCTTGGTCACGCAGCACTCGCATCACATCCGCGGAGGCCTTCCTCGCATGAACCTGCTCTTCCACCCTCGACCTCCAGCTTGCGCCAAGTTGCTGTCGATCTCCGTCTCCATCGCTCTACGTGTGCCTGTTCTGAAACCTGAGACTTTCGGTCGAAATTCAGTTAGCTCGGTTTTGTTCACTTATTCTGACGTCCAATCCGATCTATATGACAAACAGGAACACACCCTAGTGGCTCCTGCCATCAGATGCACCCGTGAGATCTATGGATCAATTCCCAGCAGAGGCGAAATACTCCCCTTTTTATCCTGTTTTATCTCTGAACCTTCTTATGTGCAAAATTCAGTTTCGTCAGAACAGTAGCGCGTCGGGATATATTATTTCCTCTCCGATCTGTAATTATTCACCAACCGCAGCTTAGCCCAGTGGCTAAGGCCTTGGTGCGCTTCCCCGCAGACCCAGGTTCGATTTCCGTTGGAGGCAATGCCCCCCCTTTTTCCAATTATTTTCCATCGTGTGCAGCCACCTTTGCCTCGTCAGCGCTGTGCTGGCTTAGGCCCCACTTGTCATTCTCTCCGGCTAGCTAGCCCGACGATGAAACCCTCACAGATCCAGATCCGGTTCTGCTTCTTTGCACCCAGGCCCCTGCCCTTTCTACTTTTTGCACATGAGCCCTCCAATCCACTGTTTCTTCACGAACAGGTCCCTGTTTTTGGCAGAAAACACCCTAATATTCAAATGCACATAACTAATTCATTTTAACTCCAAATTTGAAAAGTAAAATATGTTTTCTAGTCAAAATTCTCTGTACTTTTCAAATATACAATTTGTTTACTGTTTTTCCTAATTCAAAGTGGTGCAATAATTCAATGCTTTAATTAAACCTTTTAAATTGCAAAAATTCATAATTAAATATTTAAAATTCCAAATTTGGCAAATGAGATATCACATTGAAGCTAATGTTGTATACATTCTGTTTTCATCATCCACCATGCCATTTAATCACTTCAACCTAATGTTTGCTTGTAATTCACTTAAATAACTATGCATGCACCTGGGATTTTCCAAATGCAACCTTATCTTTGCATTTGGGCCCATTTAAAATGTTTCATCATGTCGATGCACCCTTTAACTTGTCATGCATATAAAATAGGATCATGTTGGATCTTTTTCCGTAGTAGTAATTGTTGCATCCGGTGTTTGTTCTAGTTCGTTGCTTCTTCGCGGATAGGACGTTGAGATGATGTGAGCAACGACAAGTTCTTCGGATGTACCTCTACTTGCTGGATCTCAGGCAAGTATACTCATTTGCTACCCATGTTGCCTTTCCTCACTTGTTACCGATTCTTTCTGTTGTCTTTATGCTAGCCTTATGATTCGATACTTGTGTCTCGATCCTATCATATGTTTACCTTGCAACCATGATATAGCCTTCCTTCCACTTACTATTTAACTGTTGTTTGTTTACCTTGTTGGCCCTCGTGTCATAGCTGCATGCTTAGTGTTGTTTGCGCTCAAGTCTTGTTGTCTGTCTTATCACCTGTTTAGTTTGATAGTTGGGTTTCAACTTAATCAACAACATGTTAATGTTTTGGGTAATAACAATTTGATGATAAGGCACCGGTAGGAGGCCCGACGTGGTTTTGAGGCCTGCTAGTGTCGAACTTAATTAGGAAAAGGGTCTTGTCCTCCGATCCATGATGAGCGCACTAACCGCATGTGGGAAGCGTGTATGGGCGCCCCCCGCAATTCTGATTCGATTCGCATCTCGTCCAAATCGCCACACTTAGTTCGGGCTTTCCATTTGCCGCATGCATATGCATGTGCGAACCCTTGGCGCCAGGGTGGAACTTTTGTAGTCGGCATTTAGGGAGACACGTTCTTAGAGTGCTATGAGGGTCCCCTTTTCTTCGTGGGGCTTGATTAGTCGTGCGCTCAATTGCACGTGGTTCTTTGGGCTTGATGCGAAGAAGAGTTGGGTTGTGTTGAGTGCCTCGCTTGGTGGAAGTGCATTTCCATCTGGCGGGTCATTCTTACGTGTACGGCCAAATTGGTGCATCCCTGCAGGGTTAATCTTCTCGAGAAGCCGTGTTGTCCGCGGTTATGGATGACTTGGTGAAAGTGCTGGCTAACAAGTACTCAGAGAACTTACACTTAACGATGATAACTTGACTAGTAATATAGATTACCTCCACCATAAAAATGAATGTCACCTTAATCAACAGTGTGAGTTTCCTTGGGTTGCTTCCTTAGTAGGGGGTAACACTGGATGGGTATTGTTTGGTGAGTAGTTATAGTTGGTTTTGTCGCGCTATCTTATCCATTTCTTTTAGCCGGATGTTGTAGCGCGTCTCTGTAGTTAGTTAGTGCAGCCCGCTGCTGCTCCTTTGCACTACCCCCTTTTCTTTCCGTTGTACCCAGAGTATTTGTATCTTGTGATGATTGGTTACGCTGGTATCTTGTGAGTATGGTTTATCCACTTGCCAGTACTTAATAGTACTGACCCACGAATCCTTTTCGTGGTTGCATATTCCACATTGCAGTCAACAGGTTTGAAGTCTGACGACGTTAGCTTGGGAATCCCTCCGGCTTGGCCTGGGCAGGGATTGGACGCCATCGGTTATCTTTGGGACTCTTAGTCCAATTTGTATCTTGTCCGTAGTCGGACACTATGTTGCTTCTTCCGCTGTTATTTGGATCTTTGTATTGTAACAGTTGTATCCTTGACTCGTTTGAGTCGTCTTGTGTATACCTCCTCTGTTGTTGTTGTGGATTATTTGTGAACTGTTGTAATGTTATCACAAGTGGCAACCTGAAATCGGTTATTATGCGGATTTGGGTGGAAATGCCGAAATCTGCATAGTGCCCGGTCTCGGGAAGTCACACCCTGGTCGCGCCACCTATGGGTGTGGGGCCCCTGGAGCTCCACCGTCTTTGCCCTTTCGCCTATTTAATCCCCCGGATGGAAAACTCTAGGCACCTGATCAAAAATCCCCGAAAAGTACCACAGCCGCTGTCACCGTCAACCCTAGATCAGGGGGGTTCTGAAGCTGTTTCCGGAACCCTGCCGGAGAGGAGATCATCACCGGAGGCCTCTCACTCACCATGCCTGCCTCCGGAGTGATGCGTGAGTAGTCCATCCTTGGACTACGGTTTCGTAGTTGTAGCTTCCTATCATAATCGAGATTGATCTTATGTAATTCTATATGCTGTGTTTGCTGGGATCCGATGAATATTGAACTTATGCCAAGTTGATTATAGTCTTTATTTGCATATGCTATTTGTGATCTTGCATGCTTTCCGTTGCTAGTGGTTTCTCTGGCCAAGTAGTTGCTAGTGACTCCAAGAGGGAGTATTTATGCTCGATAGTGGGTTCATGCCTCCTCACCACCTTGCTCGAGTGACAGAAACGTGAAGGAGGGGATGTGTTGTTGCCATTAGGGAGAAAACAGTGGTGAGAGTGCCTGCATGCATAATCATTGCTTACATTACACACGTTCTTTAATGCAGTTATCTGTTGCTTGCAACTTAATACCTAAGGGGGTTCGGATGATAACCCGAGGGTGGATTATTAGTCATAGAGGCAGATGGATGTCGGTCTATGTATATTGTTGTAATGCCCGCACTAAATATCATAATAATCATCATGTTATATTGTGCACTACGGTGCAACCTCTATTTGTCAATTGCCCAGCTATAATTTGTTCACCCAACATGCTATCTTTTATGGAGAGACACCACTAGTGAACCTATGAACCCCGGTCCATTTTTTCACACTGTTAAACAAACCACAACTATTTCCTTCTTTCTTTACTTACTGCAAGCTTACACCATTTTCCACACTATACGTCTAATCTTTGTTTTCAGCAAGACCGGTGAGATTGACAACCTCATTCTACCGTTGGGACAAAGTATTTTGGTTGTGTTGTGTGCAGGTCCCATGTTGTTGCTGACACCGGTGAAGCGCCAGCACCACCGTCAGTGGCATCAACCTTCCTGAGATCCTCTTCCTCCTACTGGATTTATAACCTTGGTTCTTAACTGAGGGAAATTCTTGCCGCTTGCTCATCACACCCTCCTCTTGGGGTTTCCAACAACTTCATCAACTCTACAAGCATCAACCAGCATGACTTACGTATACCTCTCATGTCCCTAGGAAAGGGCATCTTTTCAATTGCATCAACTTTGGCCTTGTCGACTTCAATACCTCTTTCGGAAATTTTATGCCCAAGAACAGTTCCTTCTGTAACCATAAAGTGGCATTTATCTCAATTTGAAACAAGATTGGTGTCCTCACATCGCTGCAGAACTTTGTTAAGATTATGGAGGCAACTGTCAAAAGAAGTCCCATAGATAGAGAAGTCTTCCATGAAAACCTCCACAATTTCCTCGCAAAAACCTTGAAAAATAGCATACATGCCTCTTTGAAAAGTAGCAGGTGCATTACATAAACCGAAATTCATGCGTCTATAAGCATAAGTACCATAAGCACAAGTGAAAGTGGTTTTCTCTTAGTCTTGCTTTTTAACATGGATTTGAGAGAAACCAGAATAACCATCCAAATAGAAAAAGTGAGTGTTTTTAGACAACCTCTATAGCATTTGATAATAAAAAGGAAAAGGATAATGATCCTTCTTAGTAGCTTTGTTTAGTTTCCTAAAATCAATGCACATTCTATATCCTACTACATTTCTTTGAGGTATAAGTTCATTTTTCTCATTAGCAACAACAGTCATACCTCCTTTCTTGGGGAAATACTGGACGAGACTAACCCATCTACTATCAGCAATAGGATAAATAATACCAACTTCGAGAAGGTTCAATATTTCAATTCTCACCACTTCTTCCATCTTTGGATTTAATCTGCGCTGATGGTCAACCACAGGCTTGGCATCAAGATCAAGATTAATTGAATGTTGACATAGAACAAGACTAATGCCTTTAAGACCATCCAAATTATAACCAATAGATTTGATGATGCAACACACCACATTCCACCAAGCCCAACACCAAGTGGACCAATGACAAGATCATCAGCAAAGGCAATGCATGATAACGTGAACTCAATCCTCTCTCTATATGCCTTCGATGATTTGGTGAATGGTGCGCTACCTCATGGATCCACCCTATGCGTGCTTAGGTTTGACCCCACATTGGAGCCCCAAGACGATGCCCAAGAAGCTGAAGAACATTCCTAAGATGGCGCCTAAGAGGCTAGCAAGGAAGATCAAGAAGAGGGCACAGAGGAAGAAAGAAGAAGAAGAGGTGCAAGAAACCCGTCCTAGGTCGGCCTCCAGGCCGACTCCCACACAGAGTCAGCCGGCCTCTGGCCCGGCCTAGGCCGGCCACCCTGTGCGCCAGGTCGGCGACCTCCCAGAGCAGCCCGGCCTCGACCCCGGCCTTGACCCGGCCTCCAGCCCGGCCTAGGCTGGCCTCCCAGTGTGCCAAGCCGGCGACCAAACCAAAGACCCCGGCCTCCGGGCCAGCCTCAGCCCGACCAGGCCTGCTCCCCTGCGTGGGACAGGGGAAAACCCCTTTTCTCCCCTCACCTACCCCCTTGGCTATATAAGGGACCCCTTGGACTAGAGCTAGGGTTAGAGATGATTTGAGACTTGTGAGCTTTGCTCCTTACCCCTCTTGTGAGGTTACTCCTATGGTTTGTACCTAGGACCGTATCAAGGTTACTCCCATGATGTATATCTAGGATCGTATCAATGCTACATCGGGTTACCTATCCTTTCCCCTTGGGAATCAGTTAGGGACTTTCCAATCTATCTCAACTAATCCTTGAGGTTCTATTGGCGTGGTGGTCCGGCCATGTGGTGTTGAAGCGGTTTCCTAAAAGGGAGTTCGGTTGGATCGATCATCCCGTAGGCGGCCATTCCGGCTTAGTTGATGGGAGATTTGGGTTCTTCAGTTCTTGCTAGTTATCTCCCCTTGTTTTCTCACGATTTCCCCTTGATTCCCCCCTCGTGTTCATCGTTTGTTCTTCGTGTTCTTGGTCGATTCGTGAAGATCGGGCCACCCAAGAGGTTAAACCCTCCATCATGTGGTATCAGCAGCTAGATTGACACGAATTCGACCCCCACATCCCCCTTTTTCCACCAAATGTTTTTGAAAATTTTCACCAAAAATAGCCTTAAATGGGATTTCGACTGATTTGTTGAGTTATTCGTGGATTTGTTGCTTTAAACCATTTCCCACCTTTCTATTTAACCACTTTTCCCCAATTTGTCCACGAATTTCCAAGATCTAAGGGAGAAAATTCGAAATTTCGAGTTCCTCAACGTGCAGGAAAACCGGCGTAGGCCGGCCCGAGGCCGGGCTCAAGGCCGGCTCCCCAGCAAATTTTTCTGATTTTGATTTCTGGACAGATTTTGTAACTTGTTTTTCTTTGTCGTCGTTGATCCGATTTGAGTGATTCAAGTTTCCACGCGAAGACTACGACATCATCTACGCAGCTACATCACCGGATCGACACGACATCGACACCCCCCGGCCTCAAGGATCATCCATCGAAGAGGTATAACTTGCTTCCGCTTGAACTAACCCATCCTTCGTGTGCCTTGCCCATTCGGACTAGCTCTTTTATATTTCTTGGCATTGCACTAGTGGCACCGGGAGTGTGTGCTTTGCACTTGTGAGAGAGTAGTTTTATTAGGCTTGGCATTTGTATCCCCATATAGCTAAAAGTGAAAAGAGAAAATAAAAATAAAAATAAAAGAAGAAAAAGATCGATGTCAAGTGCTATCCCTTGTAGGAACGTGTAGCACGTTGCAAAAGAGAAGAGAGTGACCGGTTGCCACGGTGCGAATCTTGTTGCCTCTTATAGTTTGCAATTTGAGCTAGCGTCCTCCTTGTGTTGGTGTGGCATTGAGCTTAGTCTTCGTTAGGAACATTTCGTCTCCGCTCGTCCATTGGCCGCACTAACCCCATTTATCCCTTGTGTGTGTGTGTCTGTGTTCCATTTTTTCTCCACTAGGATTTGGTTCTTTTGCTAACATTTCATTATGGTTCATTTCTATGTTTGACAACAAACTTTTCTTCCGATTTGTTGATTTTTCCTTACCACTTTCCTCACCCATTTTCCTTCCACAAATAGCGTGTGTGTTGTCGTTTGCGGTTTTCTTTCGATCTTTGGACATACCGCGCTACACCTAGGCTCGTCCACTAGCCTCAATACGACCAAAAGAGGTAACGTTGGGTAAGTGAGACATCTATTCTTCACATGACACTTGTGTGTTTTTGAGATGGCTAGGGAAGGAGTGTTCTCAAGTTCGAGCTCGATGGATGAAGGAAACCCATTCTACAACGACAACCACCGCGACTACTTCATCATCAACAGCCACCTCTTCAACGACAACGCCCACAACTTCGTCTACCGCAAGGAACACTTTCATGCTTGCCGACTTGCTCGTGACGGATTGGAGCGCTTGGAACATCGACTACAAGCTCAACACGCTAGATTGAATGATGACTTGGCGTGTATCAACATCAACCTTGCCAACCGCCATGGATCATCACCGGCCTCAATGTCGAGACATTCAAGCCACCAACCCCAAGATCATCACCAAGCTCGTCGCCATGATCATCACCTCCACATGGAAGAGGGTGGTAAACCTGGCTCTGATACCACATCACCACCTCCTCCTCCACAAGCTCCTCGACGACATTGGTATGAGGATAGCTCACCATCACCACCTCCTCGACACTGCCAAGGCCGTGGTGATCCTCTTCAAGATCACCCTCTACGACCGGATCTTCACCAACATCATCACCCACCTCCGCCAAGCTCCACTCATGACTATGGTCGACATGACTTCGTGGATGGCACATCCAAGGCTTCCAAGGAAAAATGTGCGTCACTACCACAATGACCGCCAAGATCAAGACCCTTATCAAGAAGGTGACCATGACAATGATGCTAGTGGATGTCGCGAAGCATGCCTCAAACAACTTCACCACAATGACCATCGGCGCCATCCTCCCCATCATGACCGCCAACGCCAAGCCAATGAGGATGACCCACATGAACTTCCACGTACTCTCTTTGATGAAGACCCCCAATGAGTGCCCCCATCTACAACAACCAAGTGGGGATGCTCCACATGATATTTCACTCCCTATCTTTGATGAAGACCCCAATGAGCGGCCCCATCGACAACAACCAAGTGGGATGCTCCACATGATATTTCACTCCCTATCTTTGATGAAGACCCCAATGAGTGCCCCCATCAACAACAACCAAGTGGGGATGCTCCACATGATCTTTCACTTCCAATGTTTGATGAGGACCCACATGATTGAACCCGTCAACAAAAATCAAGTGAGGATGCTCTACATGATTTTTAACTTCCAATGTTTGATGAGGACCCACATGAGCGACCCCGTCAACAACAAGCAAATGAATATGCTCTCCATGATCTTTCACCTCCCATCTTGGATGACGAACCACTTGAGAGACCCCATCAACAACATGAAGACAACAATTTGAGTGCCCTTTGCCTCAATGTCCCAAGGTTCAAGGACCATGAACGTCAGAATCCTCATGAGGAGTTCGAGCCTCCACCTCATCGCCACCAAGAATGTACTTTCTCGTTGCACCCCACCATCGACAAGGAGCAAGGCCTACCTAGCCATGGATTTCATGATCCTACTCCTTCATCAACACACGAGGCGAGATTCCCATCACCACCAACAACTATCCACAACCTCCATGTGCGACATCCTATGAGGAAGGACTATGGACCTCATGATCAAAAGCATGAGCATCCTTGATCACCACAAGCGCAACATCAACATCAAGGGTGCGAAGTTATTCCTCAAATGCCACAAGATCGACATCACCATGAGCATGAGGATGCAACTCCACCAATTTATGATGAATCTCCACAAATATGTGATGAAGCTCCACCAATCCATGATGAAGACTTTCATGCATGTGACCTTGTGAAAGAGGCTCATCCCTTTCCAACCTCTCCAAGGTCTTCTTCTTCGTCTCCAATGACACAAGTAACAACTCTGACAATCACCAAGAGCACCTCTAGAACTCCCAATGCTACCAAAAAACTACGCAACCATTCAAGAAACAAGCGTCTCCTACCACCACTTCTAATGCTCCTCAAGTCAAATTGAGCACAATTACTTGCTTCAAATGTGGTGGAAGTGGACACAAGTCTTCCACGTGTTCCAACAAGATGATTATGATTGCCAACCAAGATGGTGAATGTGACTCCATGAGTGAAGGAGAATACTATGCCTTGCACCAAGTTGATCTTACTTCCTTGGACATACAAAACGATTAAGAAAAGAGTGTCTATTGCAATGAGGACAAGAATCCATCGCTAGCGGTGACACGAGTTCTTATCACCACTCCTCAAGATGAACATGCCCAATGATGCAACCTCTTTCAAACTAGAGCCGGCATCAATGGAAAATCAATCAAGGTTATCATCTATGGAGGTAGCGAAGAACTTTGTGACAAACTCCACTTGACTTCCGAGCAACTCATTCCAACCTCCACAAGGCCACGCCCAAGTCACCATTCTCACCAAGAATATCATCTTCATCGTCATCACCCACTTGAGGATGCTACAAGGCATGGCTTACACTACCACATCACGGAGATGATCGAGCCTTCTTCGACACAAACCATGCCATTACCACCTCCTCCAAGCAATGCAACAACTTTGACAAACGCGCACACCTCACGTACCAAGAATTTGGAGCCTTCTAGTGTTTCCTTCCAAGCGTCTAGTGAGACGAGTGGTGAGAGAGAGATCCACCATTCCGTGAGTGAGAGCCACAAGCCTATAATGAGTGGACAAAGCATGAGTGTTCCTCAAGGCATATCCTTGATTGCCACCAAAAGTGAGATGAGAGTTGTGAGCAAAACCCCATTTGTGCTTATTGACACTAACGTCTTACCAACTCTCTCTCCATATCTGTTGTCTCTTTTGCAGAAATTTGGTGACCCTATCAAGCATTCTAGCCCTCATGGACTATTCACCATACATGGCTCTCCACACCGCATGAACATCAACACCGACTTGAAGATTTGGAAGGAGTACATTCCGCTCGTCAAGATCTACATGGACTTTGACAAGCGCATCCACGACAATGCATTCTCCATCCAGATCCCACAAGTCACGATCTACACGGTGTTTGCCAAGCGCTTGAACCACAACGAATTATCCGTCTACATCCCACACGTCACGATGTACATGGAGTTCGACAGGCGCTTCAACCACAACGAATTCTCCATCTATATCCCTGTCGCACCCTGATTTCTAGGGGATACTCATCGGGCCGAACTGGATAGCAGATGCTTGGATTATGGGGCACAACTGCTCCCACGTCCCAGCTTCCTGGTAGGCCTGCGCTTATGCGCGACAACACAAGCCCTGCTATTCCATCGTCGATGTAAACTATCCACTAGAGATCAAAGGCACTACTGTCGACGTACTTCATACCAATCACACATGGTACGTCAACAGATTTGAACAAAGGATATCACAACAGATCTCTACGACACAAAAGATTGAAATAACTTGCAAATATCTCTCATTAGAGCAGAGATAGCAAATACAATCATTCAGAGGACACATGTCCCAACAATACATCAGTACAATACAACGGAAGCATTCAACATGTCTGAGTACAGACAAGAACCAAATAGGCCTAAGAGGCCGGAAACAAACAGACGGAGCCCATCCACGAAGTCTCGGATCCTGCCCGGGTCCGCTATCTACTCGTCAGCAGTCTCGTCATACTCCACGTAGTTGCCACCATGTAGATCCTCGGAAACGTAGGTCTGCGGAAACCACAGCCCCAAAGGGGTCAGTACATAAACGTACTGGCAAGCAAGACTCACAGTTCACCAAAGTGTAACCCGTCAACACCAAACACAGATGCATTGGGTTCAACGGAAGAGAAGGGGTATGAAAGATGCTGCAACTGGCTGCGCTAACCAACTACAGAAACATGCTACAACTGCCGGCTAACAGAAAGGAGATAAGATCGAGGATTGTAACCAACTGAAAGATAACTTCAAACAAACCCATCCTGAATCTCGCCCCTTATCCAAAGAAACAATCTGAGGATAACTCACACAGTTGTATTAAAGGTGAATCAAGTTATTGTGTCATCAACCTATTACTAGTCAAGTTATTAATCATTAGGTGTAACAGGTTTGATCATTATGTTTAAGTTGTCCTGAGTACTTGTTAGCCAGTACTTTCACCAAGTAATCCATAACCGCGGAAAACACGGCTTCTCGAGAAGATTATCCCTGCAGGGTTGCACCAATTTGGCCGTACACGCAAGAATAACCCGCCAGATGGGATGCCTCACACCAAGCGGGGTACTCTACACAACCAACCATTCTTCGCATCAAGCCCAAAGCACCTTGGGCGCACGGCTAATCGAGCCCAGAAGAAAATGGACCCTCATAGCACTCTAAGAACGTGTCCCCCTATATGCCGACTACGAAAGTTCCACCCTGGCCTGGGCTCGCAAAAACATGCATGTGGCAAATGGAAAACACGAACTAAATGAGGCGATTTGGACGAGATGCGAATCAGGTCAAGTTGAGGGGGGCGCCCATACTCGCTTCCCACATGCGGGTAGTGCGCTCATCATGGATCAGTAGACAAGACCCTTTTCCTATTAGGGTCGACACTAGCAGGCCTCAAAACCACACAGGGCCTCCTGCCGGTGCCTTAACATCAAATTTATTATCAATAGTAACATTAGCATGATTGATTGATTAAACATCGAGCCCCCAGAACATAATAACAATATAGTAACTGAAAGTAACGGGTAATAGACTCGAGCAAAACAACCTAAGCATGCTAGTAAGACACTGGCTCAGACAATGGGTTGTGGGAAGGGAGATAAGGCAATATCAGGTTTTAAGGGATTCATGTGATAGGTTCGTAACAGAAACAACTACTACTAAGGCTAGCAGAAAAGAACAACGGAAAGTATCGGTAACCAATGTTGAAAGGAACACAGTGGTTCATGTGAGTGATAACTTGCCTGCAAAACCCAGTAGCCTGGTACTGAGCTAGATCCTTAGAAGGGGTGTCGTAAGTATCGTCGGTCTCAACGTCGTCGTATATCCGAGAAGAAGCAAACAAACAATACAGAAAGATAAACAATCAATATCATGGCATAGGTGCACAAACATGGTATGATGCATGTCATGTTAATAGATGCATCATAATAAACTACTTGACAAGATAACACAATTTAATTGGACCCATATGCAATTGGATTGCATATGGAAAAGATCCATTGAAATAAGTGGAAACAAATGATTTACAATTAATTATTATGTGAGATTTGTTAGCATGATGCATGCATGAAGAAAACAACAAAATAACAACAATAGAAGCAATTGGAAATAAGGTTTACCAAGTTTAGAAATTCAGTTATTAAGTTAGGAAATTTTGGTTCCTTAAAGGTGTCACACAATCATTTGTTGTTTTCATCAAGTTAAATTGTTCAAATCAGATAACAAAGTTCATATTTGGAAAGAACACAAGATTTTAGTTGGAATACATGTTTCACTTGTTGAAAAAGGATTTCAAATAAATTATTTATGAATTAAACAAGTTTAAGCAAGAATTAAATGAATTTAATTCAAACATGAACTTATTTGAATTTTTATTTGTCCAAAGCATTAAACCACATTCATATTTCAAAAGTTTATACTTTTATGGTTGGAAAACATATTTTATATGTCCCAAAAGATTTAATTTGATCAAGTTAGGAATTTAGCAATTTTAAATGAAATAAATAAGGTTTAAATTATTTAACCAATTTTACTTATTCAAAACATGAAACAAATTTTATATTTGGAAAGAGGGTTTAATTTTGCATGGAAAACATATTTCATTTGTGGAAATTGGATTTAAAATGAGCAAGTTATTATTTTGGCAATTTTAAATGCAATAATTAAGAAACAGTTGTTTTCAGCAATTTAAATTATTCAAAACAGCAAACAAAATTTATATTTGGAAAGTACATGAAAAATTGATTGGAAAACATATTTAGTTTGTTGAAATTGGAATTTTTATGCCCAAGTTATGAATTTTGCAAGTTTAAGTGAATTTGACAAGTTTTCAAATATTGCACCAATTTAAAATATTCAAAACAGTAAACAAATTTTATATTTGGATAGAACATTTAATTTGGGACAGAAAACATATTTAAAAAGTCAAAATTGGAGTTACAATGATTTTCGTATGCAATTTACAATTTTGGGTGCAATTCTGCCATTTTTATCTTATTAGGGACTTGGAAAAAAATATTTCAGGGGTCTAAATTTAGTTAACAGGGGCCTAGTTGTGATTCTGTGAAATGGCTGTGACCAAATCCATGGAAAAAAAGATTTGGTTAAAAATGAGGGAGGGGGGATTCGAACCCCCCACCTCCTGATGTGCTCGAGGGTGCCTAACCATTGGGGTACTTCGCTGTGTGTTGACAGGATGGAAGCCGCGGGGGGTAAAAGTTGTGCTCGCGGGACTGTTTAACTGAAAAAATTCAGTTCGCACGCAACTGTCCCGAGCGGACAGAGAAACAGGGGTCGCCGGCAGCGATCTCTCGTGGTGGCCGGAGGGGGCGGCTGGCGTTGATGCGGTGGGGTGCGTTTGTGCTAGCGCTGCTGTGAGGAGGAAGGGACTAAGAGAGGACGGTGAGCGGAGGGAGTAATCACCTCCGAATTGGAGTCGAGCCTCTGCTCGATGGAGGCATGGAGGCAGGCGACGGCGGAGGAAGTCGTCGATGGTGCGCCCTCCACAGCGACTCCCGGCAAGCGGCGAGTGCACGAGGAGCTCCAGGGAAACGCCCCGGGTCCATTCCCGTACCCCGTTGCTCCTCGAGACGGGTGCGGCGGTTGGAGCTAGGTACTGTCTGACGGTGGTGCATGGATGGTGGTTGCAGGTTCAGGGAGAATCAGAGCAGAGGGAAGGGAGAAGGAGTGGAGGGCGGCAGGGAAGAAAGAGGGGGGCTAGGGCTTAGGGTTGCAGGAGGGGGGGTAGCGGTGCTTTATGGAGGGGCTGGGGCTGTACGGCAGCGCATCGGTGGGAGGAGGTGAGGATCATGCGGTTCTGATGGTGGTCGTACAGGGAGGGGTGACGTAGGAGGAAGACGACAGAAGGAGGGTACTGGGCTGGAAAATTTGGTGGGCTGGGCTGGTTGGTTCCCCCCCCCCCCTTGAACGTTTTCCTTTTTATTCTTTTCTTCTGTTTTTTTTTTTTTGCAGAAAACAATTGGAAGAAAAAGAAGGAATTTTGAGGGAGAAAAATTATGGAAATTTTTGGGTGGCTTAATTATTATATTAGCAACCATTTGACCACTTTTATTTTTCCATGAATTCAAAATTTAGGTGTTGTTTGGAATTGTTTCAAATGTGGATGATTTGAGTATTAAAATTATTATTGAAACCAAAATTTTAAATAGGGTGACCCCGAAATAACTTTAATTGGAAACAAGGAGTATAAAATGTTTTTGGTTATTATTATTTTTATAACTCCAAATTGGGTTCTGTTTGAATGTTTTGGTTTGAATTTGAGCAATTTAGAAATTAATAGATTAATATTGAAAACAAGGATTTTAATAGGGTGAACCCTATTGATTAAAGTGATTAAAATGAGTTTGATTGTTTTGGAGATTTGTTATAAACTCAAGTTGATTGATGTTTTAAAAATTTGATTTGAATTTGAAATGATTTGGAATTAATTGATTGAATTAATTGTTTGATTAAAACCAACAATTTAATAAGTGATCAACATGGAATAAAATGAAACAAATTGGTTGTTTTTATTTGTGATTTGTATTTAAAAGGTTGTAACAGAACAAGTATGAAAACAAAGTTGAATTTGTTTGGATTTCATTATGAAAACAGAATAAAAACAGAAGCAAAACAAATAGTAACAAATGCAAACAAGGGAATAAACATGATAACATGATGCAATACTTTAATAACAAGAAATCAAACATTCTAAATGGTAGGTTTTCATACTTGGGCTGTTACAAAACGCCCCCCCTTGAAGGAATCGCGCCCCGAGATTCCTACTGAGAAAAGAAAGGTCCGGAAACTTCTTGGGAAGATCCACTTGAGCTGTGACACGTGAAACACATCGTGCACCTTGGATAGTTTTTCTGGGATTTCAAGACGACAGGTATTCCCGGGAACTCTTCCGGAAAGACGTCAGGGAATTTGGAAACCACCGGAACATTTCAAGTAAAGGGAGAGGTTGTATGGAGGATGTATAGCTGAATGGAACTTGATTCATTTAGAGAATAGATTATCTGGTCAGAATGGTGGAACAGAGTTATTGACATCAATTCAATACCAAAAATGAGATCAATGTCAGAATCAGCAACATGAGAGAAACGAGGAATATGTGGCCTCCCACTAGAATTGGATTGTTCTTACTTATGTTGGAAGTCAACATTTGAGATCCCGAAGAGTGAACGGTGATTTGATTGCTTAGTGGAACCAGAATTGGGTTGTATGTTGTGGAAAAGATCTTTGACACAAAGGAATGTGATGCTCCGGTATCAATTTAGCTGAAACAGAGTTTACGAGGAAGTTTTGATTAGACGCCGGTAGAAGATTTGAAGTGGAAAACAACAACAAGATTTTCAACGGACGAAAAGGATGTTGAGAAGAACAGGATATCAACATCGGGGAAAACGAGATCAAAACTCCTGAGGTACTACGGAAAAACCCATCCGGGCTTCTAAAGGATCAATATCTACTGTTTAAGGAATAGAGGATCCGCTTCCGGGGCTTACACGCCTCCGTTCTCAATCATGAGTAGGCAACCTGATAAATCATGTCACAACCACCTCCATTCCTATGGTCTAGTAGATATAACCATCCTAGAGAAACCAGAATTCGTGAAATCCTAACTTGAAAGTTTAGATGAGAATAGAAAAACAACGTTGCACTTCCTTACCAGAAAAGGGTGGGTGGGTGGGGAAAGAAGAAAAATGGCAGAATTCCTACTCTCACGTTTCATTTTTTCCTATATAGCTACAAAATAGTTTCTAGACTCAACTGCGACAAGTAAAAAGGGATCCTACAGGCAGACAGGCTCTGATACCATTTGTCGCACCCTGATTTCTAGGGGATACTCATCGGGCCGAACTGGATAGCAGATGCTTGGATTATGGGGCATAACTGCTCCCACGTCCCAGCTTCCTGGTAGGCCTGCGCTTATGCGCGACAACACAAGCCCTGCTATTCCATCGTCGATGTAAACTATCCACTAGAGATCAAAGGCACTACTGTCGACGTACTTCATACCAATCACACATGGTACGTCAACAGCTTTGAACAAAGGATATCACAACAGATCTCTACGACACAAAAGATTGAAATCTTGCAAATAGCTCTCATTAGAGCAGAGATAGAAAATACAATCATTCAGAGGACACATGTCCCAACAATACATCAGTACAATACAGCGGAAGCATTCAACATGTCTGAGTACAGACAAGAACCAAATAGGCCTAAGAGGCCGGAAACAAACAGACGGAGCCCATCCACGAAGTCTCGGATCCTGCCCGGGTCCGCTATCTACTCGTCAGCAGTCTCGTCATACTCCACGTAGTTGCCACCATGTAGATCCTCGGAAACGTAGGTCTGCGGAAACCACAGCCCCAAAGGGGTCAGTACATAAACGTACTGGCAAGCAAGACTCACAGTTCACCAAAGTGTAACCCGTCAACACCAAACACAGATGCCTTGGGTTCAACGGAAGAGAAGGGGTATGAAAGATGCTGCAACTGGCTGCGCTAACCAACTACAGAAACATGCTACAACTGCCGGCTAACAGAAAGGAGATAAGATCGAGGATTGTAACCAACTGAAAGATAACTTCAAACAAACCCATCCTGGATCTCGCCCCTTATCCAAAGAAACAATCCGAGGATAACTCACACAGTTGTATTAAAGGTGAATCAAGTTATTGTGTCATCAACCTATTACTAGTCAAGTTATTAATCATTAGGTGTAACAGGTTTGATCATTATGTTTAAGTTGTCCTGAGTACTTGTTAGCCAGTACTTTCACCAAGTAATCCATAACCGCGGAAAACACGGCTTCTCGAGAAGATTATCCCTGCAGGGTTGCACCAATTTGGCCGTACACGCAAGAATAACCCGCAAGATGGGATGCCTCCCACCAAGCGGGGTACTCTACACAACCAACCATTCTTCGCATCAAGCCCAAAGCACCTTGGGCGCACGGCTAATCGAGCCCAGAAGAAAATGGACCCTCATAGCACTCTAAGAACGTGTCCCCCTATATGCCGACTACGAAAGTTCCACCCTGGCCTGGGCTCGCAAAAACATGCATGCGGCAAATGGAAAACACGAACTAAATGAGGCGATTTGGACGAGATGCGAATCAGGTCAAGTTGAGGGGGGCGCCCATACTCGCTTCCCACATGCGGGTAGTGCGCTCATCATGGATCAGTAGACAAGACCCTTTTCCTATTAGGGTCGACACTAGCAGGCCTCAAAACCACACAGGGCCTCCTGCCGGTGCCTTAACATCAAATTTATTATCAATAGTAACATTAGCATGATTGATTGATTAAACATCGAGCCCCCAGAACATAATAACAATATAGTAACTGAAAGTAACGGGTAACAGACTCGAGCAAAACAACCTAAGCATGCTAGTAAGACACTGGCTCAGACAATGGGTTGTGGGAAGGGAGATAAGGCAATATCAGGTTTTAAGGGATTCATGTGATAGGTTCGTAACAGAAACAACTACTACTAAGGCTAGCAGAAAAGAACAACGGAAAGTATCGGTAACCAATGTTGAAAGGAACACAGTGGTTCATGTGAGTGATAATTTGCCTGCAAAACCCAGTAGCCTGGTACTGAGCTAGATCCTTAGAAGGGGTGTCGTAAGTATCGTCGGTCTCAACGTCGTCGTATATCCGAGAAGAAGCAAACAAACAATACAGAAAGATAAACAATCAATATCATGGCATAGGTGCACAAACATGGGATGATGCATGTCATGTTAATAGATGCATCAGAATAAACTACTTGACAAGATAACACAATTTAATTGGACCCATATGCAATTGGATTGCATATGGAAAAGATCCATTGAAATAAGTGGAAACAAATGATTTACAATTAATTATTATGTGAGAGTTGTTAGCATGATGCATGCATGAAGAAAACAACAAAATAACAACAATAGAAGCAATTGGAAATAAGGTTTACCAAGTTTAGAAATTCAGTTATTAAGTTAGGAAATTTTGGTTCCTTAAAGGTGTCACACAATCATTTGTTGTTTTCATCAAGTTAAATTGTTCAAATCAGATAACAAAGTTCATATTTGGAAAGAACACAAGATTTTAGTTGGAATACATGTTTCACTTGTTGAAAAAGGATTTCAAATAAATTATTTATGAATTAAACAAGTTTAAGCAAGAATTAAATGAATTTAATATAAACATGAACTTATTTGAATTTTTATTTGTCCAAAGCACTAAACCACATTCATATTTCAAAAGTTTATACTTTTATGGTTGGAAAACATATTTTATATGTCCCAAAAGATTTAATTTGATCAAGTTAGGAATTTAGCAATTTTAAATGAAATAAATAAGGTTTAAATTATTTAACCAATTTTACTTATTCAAAACATGAAACAAATTTTATATTTGGAAAGAGGGTTTAATTTTGCATGGAAAACATATTTCATTTGTGGAAATTGGATTTAAAATGAGCAAGTTATTATTTTGGCAATTTTAAATGCAATAATTAAGAAACAGTTGTTTTCAGCAATTTAAATTATTCAAAACAGCAAACAAAATTTATATTTGGAAAGTACATGAAAAATTGATTGGAAAACATATTTAGTTTGTTGAAATTGGAATTTTTATGCCCAAGTTATGAATTTTGCAAGTTTAAGTGAATTTGACAAGTTTTCAAATATTGCACCAATTTAAAATATTCAAAACAGTAAAGAAATTTTATATTTGGATAGAACATTTAATTTGGGACAGAAAACATATTTAAAAAGTCAAAATTGGAGTTACAATGATTTTCTTATGCAATTTACAATTTTGGGTGCAATTCTGCCATTTTTATCTTATTAGGGACTTGGAAAAAAATATTTCAGGGGTCTAAATTTAGTTAACAGGGGCCTAGTTGTGATTCTGTGAAATGGCTGTGACCAAATCCATGGAAAAAAAGATTTGGTTAAAAATGAGGGAGGGGGGATTCGAACCCCCCACCTCCTGATGTGCTCGAGGGTGCCTAACCATTGGGGTACTTCGCTGTGTGTTGACAGGATGGAAGCCGCGGGGGGTAAAAGCTGTGCTCGCGGGACTGTTTAACTGAAAAAATTCAGTTCGCACGCAACTGTCCCGAGCGGACAGAGAAACAGGGGTCGCCGGCAGCGATCTCTCGTGGTGGCCGGAGGGGGCGGCTGGCGTTGATGCGGTGGGGTGCGTTTGTGCTAGCGCTGCTGTGAGGAGGAAGGGACTAAGAGAGGACGATGAGCGGAGGGAGTAATCACCTCCGAATTGGAGTCGAGCCTCTGCTCGATGGAGGCATGGAGGTAGGCGACGGCGGAGGAAGTCGTCGATGGTGCGCCCTCCACAGCGACTCCCGGCAAGCGGCGAGTGCACGAGGAGCTCCAGGGAAACGCCCCGGGTCCATTCCCGTACCCCGTTACTCCTCGAGACGGGTGCGGCGGTCGGAGCTAGGTACTGTCTGACGGTGGTGCATGGATGGTGGTTGCAGGTTCAGGGAGAATCAGAGCAGAGGGAAGGGAGAAGGAGTGGAGGGCGGCGGCAGGGAAGAAAGAGGGGGGCTAGGGCTTAGGGTTGCAGGAGGGGGGGTAGCGGTGCTTTATGGAGGGGCTGGGGCTGTACGGCAGCGCATCGGTGGGAGGAGGTGAGGATCATGCGGTTCTGATGGTGGTCGTACAGGGAGGGGTGATGTAGGAGGAAGACGACAGAAGGAGGGTACTGGGCTGGAAAATTTGGTGGGCTGGGCTGGTTGGTTCCCCCCCCCCCTTGAACGTTTTCCTTTTTATTCTTTTCTTCTGTTTTTTTTTTTTTTTTTGCAGAAAACAATTGGAAGAAAAAGAAGGAATTTTGAGGGAGAAAAATTATGGAAAATTTTGGGTGGCTTAATTATTATATTAGCAACCATTTGACCACTTTTATTTTTCCATGAATTCAAAATTTAGGTGTTGTTTGGAATTGTTTCAAATGTGGATGATTTGAGTATTAAAATTATTATTGAAACCAAAATTTTAAATAGGGTGACCCCCAAATAACTTTAATTGGAAACAAGGAGTATAAAATGTTTTTGGTTATTATTATTTTTATAACTCCAAATTGGGTTCTGTTTGAATGTTTTGGTTTGAATTTGTGCAATTTAGAAATTAATAGATTAATATTGAAAACAAGGATTTTAATAGGGTGAACCCTATTGATTAAAGTGATTAAAATGAGTTTGATTGTTTTGGATATTTGTTATAAACTCAAGTTGATTGATGTTTTAAAAATTTGATTTGAATTTGAAATGATTTGGAATTAATTGATTGAATTAATTGTTTGATTAAAACCAACAATTTAATAAGTGATCAACATGGAATAAAATGAAACAAATTGGTTGTTTTTATTTGTGATTTGTATTTAAAAGGTTGTAACAGAACAAGTATGAAAACAAAGTTGAATTTGTTTGGATTTCATTATGAAAACAGAATAAAAACAGAAGCAAAACAAATAGTAACAAATGCAAACAAGGGAATAAACATGATAACATGATGCAATACTTTAATAACAAGAAATCAAACATTCTAAATGGTAGGTTTTCATACTTGGGCTGTTACAAAACGCCCCCCCCCCTTGAAGGAATCGCGCCCCGAGATTCCTACTGAGAAAAGAAAGGTCCGGAAACTTCTTGGGAAGATCCACTTGAGCTGTGACACGTGAAACACATCGTGCACCTTGGATAGTTTTTCTGGGATTTCAAGACGACAGGTATTCCCGGGAACTCTTCCGGAAAGACGTCAGGGAATTTGGAAACCACCGGAACATTTCAAGTAAAGGGAGAGGTTGTATGGAGGATGTATAGCTGAATGGAACTTGATTCATTTAGAGAATAGATTATCTGGTCAGAATGGTGGAACAGAGTTATTGACATCAATTCAATACCAAAAATGAGATCAATGTCAGAATCAGCAACATGAGAGAAACGAGGAATATGTGGCCTCCCATTAGAATTGGATTGTTCTTACTTATGTTGGAAGTCAACATTTGAGATCCCGAAGAGTGAACGGTGATTTGATTGCTTAGTGGAACCAGAATTGGGTTGTATGTTGTGGAAAAGATCTTTGACACAAA
This sequence comes from Alopecurus myosuroides, assembly GCA_028641055.1. Lineage (NCBI taxonomy): Eukaryota > Viridiplantae > Streptophyta > Magnoliopsida > Poales > Poaceae > Alopecurus > Alopecurus myosuroides. The sequence goes on along the minus strand of CM054060.1, from coordinate 242,735,309 downwards.
GGAATGTGATGCTCCGGTATCAATTTAGCTGAAACAGAGTTTACGAGGAAGTTTTGATTAGACGCCGGTAGAAGATTTGAAGTGGAAAACAACAACAAGATTTTCAACGGACGAAAAGGATGTTGAGAAGAACAGGATATCAACATCGGGGAAAACGAGATCAAAACTCCTGAGGTACTACGGAAAAACCCATCCGGGCTTCTAAAGGATCAATATCTACTGCTTAAGGAATAGAGGATCCGCTTCCGGGGCTTACACGCCTCCGTTCTCAATCATGAGTAGGCAACCTGATAAATCATGTCACAACCACCTCCATTCCTATGGTCTAGTAGATATAACCATCCTAGAGAAACCAGAATTCGTGAAATCCTAACTTGAAAGTTTAGATGAGAATAGAAAAACAACGTTGCACTTCCTTACCAGAAAAGGGTGGGTGGGTGGGGAAAGAAGAAAAATGGCAGAATTCCTACTCTCACGTTTCATTTTTTCCTATATAGCTACAAAATAGTTTCTAGACTCAACTGCGACAAGTAAAAAGGGATCCTACAGGCAGACAGGCTCTGATACCATTTGTCGCACCCTGATTTCTAGGGGATACTCATCGGGCCGAACTGGATAGCAGATGCTTGGATTATGGGGCATAACTGCTCCCACGTCCCAGCTTCCTGGTAGGCCTGCGCTTATGCGCGACAACACAAGCCCTGCTATTCCATCGTCGATGTAAACTATCCACTAGAGATCAAAGGCACTACTGTCGACGTACTTCATACCAATCACACATGGTACGTCAACAGCTTTGAACAAAGGATATCACAACAGATCTCTACGACACAAAAGATTGAAATAACTTGCAAATAGCTCTCATTAGAGCAGAGATAGCAAATACAATCATTCAGAGGACACATGTCCCAACAATACATCAGTACAATACAGCGGAAGCATTCAACATGTCTGAGTACAGACAAGAACCAAATAGGCCTAAGAGGCCGGAAACAAACAGACGGAGCCCATCCACGAAGTCTCGGATCCTGCCCGGGTCCGCTATCTACTCGTCAGCAGTCTCGTCATACTCCACGTAGTTGCCACCATGTAGATCCTCGGAAACGTAGGTATGCGGAAACCACAACCCCAAAGGGGTCAGTACATAAACGTACTGGCAAGCAAGACTCACAGTTCACCAAAGTGTAACCCGTCAACACCAAACACAGATGCCTTGGGTTCAACGGAAGAGAAGGGGTATGAAAGATGCTGCAACTGGCTGCGCTAACCAACTACAGAAACATGCTACAACTGTCGACTAACAGAAAGGAGATAAGATCGAGGATTGTAACCAACTGAAAGATAACTTCAAACAAACCCATCCTGGATCTCGCCCCTTATCCAAAGAAACAATCCGAGGATAACTCACACAGTTGTATTAAAGGTGAATCAAGTTATTGTGTCATCAACCTATTACTAGTCAAGTTATTAATCATTAGGTGTAACAGGTTTGATCATTATGTTTAAGTTGTCCTGAGTACTTGTTAGCCAGTACTTTCACCAAGTAATCCATAACCGCGGAAAACACGGCTTCTCGAGAAGATTATCCCTGCAGGGTTGCACCAATTTGGCCGTACACGCAAGAATAACCCGCCAGATGGGATGCCTCACACCAAGCGGGGTACTCTACACAACCAACCATTCTTCGCATCAAGCCCAAAGCACCTTGGGCGCACGGCTAATCGAGCCCAGAAGAAAATGGACCCTCATAGCACTCTAAGAACGTGTCCACCTATATGCCGACTACGAAAGTTCCACCCTGGCCTGGGCTCGCAAAAACATGCATGCGGCAAATGGAAAACACGAACTAAATGAGGCGATTTGGACGAGATGTGAATCAGGTCAAGTTGAGGGGGGCGCCCATACTCGCTTCCCACATGCGGGTAGTGCGCTCATCATGGATCAGTAGACAAGACCCTTTTCCTATTAGGGTCGAACCTAGCAGGCCTCAAAACCACACATGGCCTCCTGCCAGTGCCTTAACATCAAATTTATTATCAATAGTAACATTAGCATGATTGATTGATTAAACATCGAGCCCCCAGAACATAATAACAATATAGTAACTGAAAGTAACGGGTAACAGACTCGAGCAAAACAACCTAAGCATGCTAGTAAGACACTGGCTCAGACAATGGGTTGTGGGAAGGGAGATAAGGCAATATCAGGTTTTAAGCGATTCATGTGATAGGTTCGTAACAGAAACAACTACTACTAAGGCTAGCAGAAAAGAACAACGGAAAGTATCGGTAACCAATGTTGAAAGGAACACAGTGGTTCATGTGAGTGATAACTTGCCTGCAAAACCCAGTAGCCTGGTACTGAGCTAGATCCTTAGAAGGGGTGTTGTAAGTATCGTCGGTCTCAACGTCGTCGTATATCCGAGAAGAAGCAAACAAACAATACAGAAAGATAAACAATCAATATCATGGCATAGGTGCACAAACATGGGATGATGCATGTCATGTTAATAGATGCATCAGAATAAACTACTTGACAAGATAACACAATTTAATTGGACCCATATGCAATTGGATTGCATATGGAAAAGATCCATTGAAATAAGTGGAAACAAATGATTTACAATTAATTATTATGTGAGAGTTGTTAGCATGATGCATGCATGAAGAAAACAACAAAATAACAACAATAGAAGCAATTGGAAATAAGGTTTACCAAGTTTAGAAATTCAGTTATTAAGTTAGGAAATTTTGGTTCCTTAAAGGTGTCACACAATCATTTGTTGTTTTCATCAAGTTAAATTGTTCAAATCAGATAACAAAGTTCATATTTGGAAAGAACACAAGATTTTAGTTGGAATACATGTTTCACTTGTTGAAAAAGGATTTCAAATAAATTATTTATGAATTAAACAAGTTTAAGCAAGAATTAAATGAATTTAATTCAAACATGAACTTATTTGAATTTTTATTTGTCCAAAGCATTAAACCACATTCATATTTCAAAATTTTATACTTTTATGGTTGGAAAACATATTTTATATGTCCCAAAAGAATTTAATTTGATCAACTTAGGAATTTAGCAATTTTAAATGAAATAAATAAGGTTTAAATTATTTAACCAATTTTACTTATTCAAAACATGAAACAAATTTTATATTTGGAAAGAGGGTTTAATTTTGCATGGAAAACATATTTCATTTGTGGAAATTGGATTTAAAATGAGCAAGTTATTATTTTGGCAATTTTAAATGCAATAATTAAGAAACTGTTGTTTTCAGCAATTTAAATTATTCAAAACAGCAAACAAAATTTATATTTGGAAAGTACATGAAAAATTGATTGGAAAACATATTTAGTTTGTTGAAATTGGAATTTTTATGCCCAAGTTATGAATTTTGCATGTTTAAGTGAATTTGACAAGTTTTCAAATATTGCACAAATTTAAAATATTCAAAACAGTAAACAAATTTTATATTTGGATAGAACATTTAATTTGGGACAGAAAACATATTTAAAAAGTCAAAATTGGAGTTACAATGATTTTCTTATGCAATTTACAATTTTGGGTGCAATTCTGCCATTTTTATCTTATTAGGGACTTGGAAAAAAATATTTCAGGGGTCTAAATTTAGTTAACACGGGCCTAGTTGTGATTCTGTGAAATGGCTGTGACCAAATCCATGGAAAAAAAGATTTGGTTAAAAATGAGGGAGGGGGGATTCGAACCCCCCACCTCCTGATGTGCTCGAGGGTGCCTAACCATTGGGGTACTTCGCTGTGTGTTGACAGGATGGAAGCCGCGGGGGGTAAAAGCTGTGCTCGCGGGACTGTTTAACTGAAAAAATTCAGTTCGCACGCAACTGTCCCGAGCGGACAGAGAAACAGGGGTCGCCGGCAGCGATCTCTCGTGGTGGCCGGAGGGGGCGGCTGGCGTTGATGCGGTGGGGTGCGTTTGTGCTAGCGCTGCTGTGAGGAGGAAGGGACTAAGAGAGGACGGTGAGCGGAGGGAGTAATCACCTCCGAATTGGAGTCGAGCCTCTGCTCGATGGAGGCATGGAGGCAGGCGACGGCGGAGGAAGTCGTCGATTGTGCGCCCTCCACAGCGACTCCCGGCAAGCGGCGAGTGCACGAGGAGCTCCAGGGAAACGCCCCGGGTCCATTCCCGTACCCCGTTGCTCCTCGAGACGGGTGCGGCGGTCGGAGCTAGGTACTGTCTGACGGCGGTGCATGGATGGTGGTTGCAGGTTCAGGGAGAATCAGAGCAGAGGGAAGGGAGAAGGAGTGGAGGGCGGCGGCAGGGAAGAAAGAGGGGGCTAGGGCTTAGGGTTGCAGGAGGGGGGGTAGCGGTGCTTTATGGAGGGGCTGGGGCTGTACGGCAGCGCATCGGTGGGAGGAGGTGAGGATCATGCGGTTCTGATGGTGGTCGTACAGGGAGGGGTGACGTAGGAGGAAGACGACAGAAGGAGGGTACTGGGCTGGAAATTTTGGTGGGCTGGGCTGGTTGGTTCCCCCCCCCCCCCCTTGAACGTTTTCCTTTTTATTCTTTTCTTCTGTTTTTTTTTTTTTTGCAGAAAACAATTGGAAGAAAAAGAAGGAATTTTGAGAGAGAAAAATTATGGAAAATTTTGGGTGGCTTAATTATTATATTAGCAACCATTTGACCACTTTTATTTTTCCATGAATTCAAAATTTAGGTGTTGTTTGGAATTGTTTCAAATGTGGATGATTTGAGTATTAAAATTATTATTGAAACCAAAATTTTAAATAGGGTGACCCCCAAATAACTTTAATTGGAAACAAGGAGTATAAAATGTTTTTGGTTATTATTATTTTTATAACTCCAAATTGGGTTCTGTTTGAATGTTTTGGTTTGAATTTGAGCAATTTAGAAATTAATAGATTAATATTGAAAACAAGGATTTTAATAGGGTGAACCCTATTGATTAAAGTGATTAAAATGAGTTTGATTGTTTTGGAGATTTGTTATAAACTCAAGTTGATTGATGTTTTAAAAGTTTGATTTGAATTTGAAATGATTTGGAATTAATTGATTGAATTAATTGTTTGATTAAAACCAACAATTTAATAAGTGATCAACATGGAATAAAATGAAACAAATTGGTTGTTTTTATTTGTGATTTGTATTTAAAAGGTTGTAACAGAACAAGTATGAAAACAAAGTTGAATTTGTTAGGATTTCATTATGAAAACAGAATAAAAACAGAAGCAAAACAAATAGTAACAAATGCAAACAAGGGAATAAACATGATAACATGATGCAATACTTCAATAACAAGAAATCAAACATTCTAAATGGTAGGTTTTCATACTTGGGCTGTTACAATCCCACACGTCATGATGTACATGGAGTTCGACAAGCGCTTCAACCACAACGCATTCTTCGTCTACACCCCACACGTCAAGATGTACATGGAGTTCTCCAAGCGCATCAACGACAACGCCTTATCTGTCTATATCCCACACGTCAAGATGTACTTGGAGTTTGACAAGCGCATCAACGACAATGACTCCCACGACTACATCTCAACCGTCAAGATGTGCATGGACTTCGACAAGCGCATCAAGGATAATGAATCCCACGACTACATACCAACCGTCAAGATGTACATGGACTTCGACAAGCGACTCAACGACAATGCACGCAATGGAGTGGCACGCAACCAATACTTCAAGTTCATCTACACTCAACCGTTTCCGCAAACAATGGAGCAACCACCTCTTGAGCTATTCGACGACTACTACACCGCCATTCGTGATATTCATCAACCAACAAAAGAGGACCATTTCAAGATCGTCATCGCCTTTGGACTACCCCTACTACGAGCATACCTTTGCATGACCTTCGATAAGCAGCTCAACTTCAACGACATCTTCGTCATCAATATTCCTTCTCCCTCTCATGGTTACACACGCGTAAGGATGGATCAAGAGTTGAGGATGACTCTTTTCGAATGGGGGGGTGATTCACCACACCCCCATTCCACCAAGCCCAACACCAAGTGGACCAATGACAAGATCACGAGCAAAGGCAATGCATGATAAGGTGAATTCAATCCTCTCTATCTATGCCTTCGATGACTTGGTGAATGGTGCGCTACCTCATGGACCCACCCTATGCGTGCTAAGGTTTGACACCACATTCGAGCCCCAAGATGATGCCCAAGAAGCTCAAGAACGTGCCCAAGATGGTGTCCAAGAAGCTAGCAAGGAATATCAAGAAGAGGGCACCGAGGAAGGAGGGAAGAAAGAAGAAGAAGAGGTGCAGGAAACCCGGCCTCCAGGCCGGCTCACTCACAGAGCCATCCGGCCTTTGGCCCGGCCTAGGCCGGCCACCCTGCGCCAGGTCGGCGACCTCCTAGAGCAGCCCAGCCTCAACCCTGGCCTCGACCCGGCCTCCCAATGCGCCAGGCCGGCAACCAAACTGAAGACCTCGGCCTCTAGGCCGTCTCCCCTGCGTGGGAAAGGGGCAAAACCCCTTTCTCCCCTCACCTACCCCATTGGCTATATAAGGGACCCCTAGGACTAGAGCTAGGGTTAGAGATGAATTGAGACTTGTGAGCTTTGCTCCTTACCCCTCTTGTGAGGCTACTCCTATGGTTTGTACCTAGGACCGTATCAAGGATATTCCTATGATGTATATCTAGGATCGTATCAAGGCTACACCGGGTTACCTATCCTTTCCCCTTGGGAATCAGTTAGGGACTTTCCAATCTATCTCAACTAATCCTTGAGGTTTTATTGGTGGACCGACCACGTGGTGTTGAAGCGGTTTCCGAAAAGGTGAGTTTGGTTGGATCGTTCGTCCCCTAGGCGGCCGTTGCGACTTAGTTGATGGGAGATTTGGGTTCTTCAATTCTTGCTAGTTATCTCCCCTTGTTTTCCCACGATTTCCCCTCGATTCACCCCTCGTGTTCATCATGTTCATCATTCGTTCTTCGTGTTCTTGGTCGATTCGGGAAGATCGGGCCACCAAAGAGGTTAACCCCTCCATCATTTGCAGTGTTTCCGGAGTGTTTCCAATAATTGTTCTTCCTCATACTATGAAAGGTTAGCATTAACAATAACATGATATATTTTCTTTTCATCTAAATAAGCATATTTAAGTGTGTCAGGAAGAACTTTAAGATCAAATACCGGTCTCCTTTAGGTGGTAAAGGTGGCCCTAAAGATTCCACCGGCAAATTGTGTTTGATAATGGCAGGTTGATCGAGAAAAATATCCTCCAATTCATTTCTTTCCTGCATATACATGTCATTCTCATGTTCTTCCATGAATTGCTGCAAAGGATCATCATGTGGAATAACACTAGAGGCAATTCTTTCAATAACTAGATCTTCATTAGATAACTCTTTATCACGACGTTGTCTAGCAATCTTACTAAAATTAAATTCATGGTGTTCATCACCAAATTCAACAGACACTTTCTCTTTCTTACAGTCAATAACAACACCACATGCATTAAGGAAAGGTCTACCAAATATAATAGGACAAGCTTTATCTTCAACTGAACCAAGTATTAAAATTTTAGCGGGGTATTTTACCTTATCACATAGAAATTCAACATATCTTACAGTACCCATTGGTGAAATAGTCTTTCTGTTGGCAAGCCGAATAGTAACATCAATGTCTTCAATTTCACAAAGAGCAATTTCATTCATTATTTCTTGATAGAGAGAAAAAGGTATGCCACTTGCACTTGATCCCAAATCGCAAAATCCATAATAATTATATTCACCTATTTTGACAGAAACAACTTGTGTGCCAACAACAGGTCTATGATGTTTATTAAGTGGCACTAAGTTAGAGGCAGCCTCATAGAAATATGTATCATAGCCATCAACATTTTCAGCAACAAGATCTTTAACCATGCCAACCGTAGGTGTAACATCCCAAGTATGAAAATCTCCCCCTAGAATGTTTGTTTCTTGTTTTATTTTTGCTTCGCATCATGTCATCATATTCTTTGCATTGTTTGCATTTGTTTCCATCTGTTTTCTATTTTGAATTCTAAACAAAACATTCAAATCACTTATTGGGCATACTTGTTATGTTACAATGTGTCAAATAAAAACTATAAAACAAACAAATAATTGTTCCACTAAAATTGGAATCAAAAACTTAATTATTTGGCTTAACTTTCATTTATTCTTTTGATACCAAAAAAATTGCTTAAAATCATTTAAATTCCAAACATCAACTAAATTAAAATAATTGGAGAACAAAAGTTTATTTTTTAAGGTGTTGTTACAGAAATAAATCATTAAGAATTTATTCCAAAATATTTGCTAACCCTAGAACCATTTGTTTTCTCTCTTTTCCCAAATCTGAAAAAAAAATTAAAGGGAAGAAAAAGATTAAAAGAGAGAGAGAGAGGGAATAGGGCATGCAGCCCAGTTGGGCCAGCCCAAGTGGCCCTGGCCTGCTTACCTGTTCGGTCATCCCTAACCTCGGTACGGCTTACATCTCCATCGACCACGTAGCAGGTTCAGACAAGAACGGCCGATCGGCAGCTCCTCCTCCCCCTTAAAAGTACATGGCCGAGCCCCCTCCTGCCCTAATTCTTCCCTCCTCCTCTTCCCTCACGACGCCGCCGTTTCCCTCCTTCTTCTCCCTCCCCTGTTCCCTCTGATTTCTTTTCTCTGCATCCTTCCCAAACTGACAGCAGCAACTCCGTCAGACCTCCCCATCGCCCCATCGCCTTGGGCACCACTGGAGCAAGCTGATGCCCGGAATGGGTACGTCTCGCCGTCCCCGTCGTCTACGTGGAAAATCCCGGGCCGGAACGGCCTAGGAGCGCCGCGGGCGCCCTCTCTTCGTCGACCACCATGACTGCCGCTGCGCCACCATCGTCGTTCCTGCGCCTTCGATCGCCTCCAACCGCCCAAGGTGAGGCCGTCCCCTCCGACCTCCTCCCTCTCCTCCCTCATCTCCCCTTGAACCGCACCCTCACAGCGCCCCCACGCCGCAGCCGCGGGACACCACCGGCGAGTGCCCTGCCGCTCGCTGCGATCGACGTCTAGTTACAGAACATCGATCCATGTTCAGTTACGTTCAGGAAATATCCCGCGAGCACACCTCATACCCCCCCTGTATCCACTTCTATTACAACCAGCGCCGCAGCCCAGCTGGTGCATCCCCAGCGCGCGCAGCAACAGGTCCCAGGTTCAAGTCCCGCACCTCCCAGTCTTTTCAGCTCTTTTGTTCCGTTTTAGTCCAGTTACACCCGCCTGCAGAAGGATAAGCCCCCCGAGCCCCCTTCTCTGTCGCACAGCAGCAACTAGCCCATCTGGTTACTTGATCCTTGAGCGCCCAGGAGGTGGGGGGATCAAATCCCACCCCCTGCATATTAAAACAACCTTTTTTTGTTTTATTTACTCAGATCCAGAACAACTACAAATCACCAATAAGTCCCTGTACATTCTTTTTAGGCCCCTGTAAAATTATTTCTAAGTCCCTAGTGCAGTAAAAATGGCAGATTTGCACTATATCTTGTAAATGGCATAAGAAAATCATTGTAACTCCAAATTTGACTTTTTAAATATGTTATCAATACCAAATTAAATGATCTATCCAAATATAAAATTTGTTTACTGTTTTGAATATTTTAAATTGGTGCAATATTTGAAAACTTGTCAAATTCACTTAAAATTGCAAAATTCATAACCTGGGCATAAAAATTCCAAATTCCAGAAACTAAATATGTTTTCCAATCAACTTTTCATGTACTTTCCAAATATAAATTTTGTTTGCTGTTTTCAATAATTTAAATTGCTGAAAACAACTGTTTCTTGTTTAATGCATTTCAAATTGCCAAAATAATAACTTGCTCATTTTAAATCCAATTTCCACAAATGAAATATGTTTTCCATGCAAAATTAAACCACCTTTTCAAATATAAAATTTGTTTCATGTTTTGAATAATTAAAATTGGTTAAATGATTTAAACCTTGTTTAAATCATTTAATATTGTTAAATTCATAACTTGTTCAACTAAAATTCTTTTGGGACATATAAAATATGTTTTCCAACCATAAAAGCATAAACTTTTCAAATATGAACTTCACCTAATGTTTTGAACAAATAAAAATTCAAATAAGTTCTTGTTTGAATTAAATCCATTTAATTCTGGCTTAAACTTGTTTAATTCATAAATAAGTTATTTGAAATCCTTTTTCAACAAGTGAAACATGTAATCCACCCAAAACCTTGTGTCCTTTTCAAGTATAAACTTTTTTATCTATTTTGAACAATTAAAAGTGGTGAAAACAACAAATGCTTGTGTGACACCTTTAAGAAACCAAAATTTCCTAACTTAATAAATGATTTTCCCACCTTGTTAAACCTTATTCCCAATTGATTCTATTGTTGTTATTTTTTTGTATTCCTAATCCATGCATCATGCTAATCCACTTTCATATAATGATTAGTTGTAAAACAATTAATTCAACCATAATTCATGGGCTTTCCATATGCAATCCCAAATTGCATATGGGTCCATTTAATCATGTTGCTATCTTGTCAACTAGTTTATTTTGATGCAACCATTAACTTGACATGCATCATCTTTGATTGTGCACAATGCCATGATAATGATTGTTTATATTTCTGCCTTGTTTGTTTGCTTCTTCTCGGATACACGACGACGTTGAGACCGACGATACTTACGACACCCTTTCTAAGGAGTTAGCTCAGTACCAGGCTACTGGGTTTGCAGGCAAGTTATCACTCACATGAACCATCGTGTTCCTTTCAACATTGGTTACCGATACTTTCCGTTGTCTATCTTGCTAGCCCTATGTGTAGTTGTTTCTGTTACGAACCTATCACATGAATCCCTTAACCCTGATATTGCCTCACCTCCATACCTATAACCTTTTGTTTGAGCCCGTGTCTTACTAGCATGCTTAGGTTGTTTTGCTCGAGTCTGTTACCCGTTACTTTCTGTTACTACTTCATTATGTTCTGGGGGCTCGATGTTAAACAATGAATCATGCTAATGTTACTATTAATAATAAATTTGATGATAAGGCACCGGCAGGAGGCCCTGTGTGGTTTTGAGGCCTGCTAGTGTCGACCCTAATAGGAAAAGGGTCTTGTCTACTGATCCATGATGAGCGCACTAACCGCATGTGGGAAACGAGTATGGGCGCCCCCCTCAACTCGACCTGATTCGCATCTCGTCCAAATCGCCTCATTTAGTTCGTGTTTTCCATTTGCCGCATGCATGTTTTTGCGAGCCCAGGCCAGGGTGGAACTTTCGTAGTCGGCATATAGGGGGACACGGTCTTAGAGTGCTATGAGGGTCCCTTTTCTTCGGGGCTTGATTAGCCGTGCGCCCAAGGTTCTTTGGGCTTGATGCGAAGAATGGTTGGTTGTGTAGAGTACCCCGCTTGGTGGGTTAGCTTCCCATCTGGCGGGTTATTCTTGCGTGTACGGCCAAATTGGTGCAACCCTGCAGGGATAATCTTCTCGAGAAGCCGTGTTTTCCGCGGTTATGGATTACTTGGTGAAAGTACTGGCTAACAAGTACTCAGGACAACTTAAACATAATGATCAAACATGTTACACCCAATGATTAATAACTTGACTAGTAATAGGTTGATGACACAATAACTTGATTCACCTTTAATACAACTGTGTGAGTTATCCTCGGATTGCTTCTTTGGATAAGGGGCGAGATCCAGGATGGGTTTGTTTGAAGTTATCTTTCAGTTGGTTACAATCCTCGATCTTATCTCCTTTCTGTTAGCCGGAAGTGGTAGAATCTCTGTAGTTGGTTAGCGCAGCCAGTTGCAGCATCTTTTATATCCCTTTCCTTCCGTTGAACCCAAAGCATCTGTGCTTGGTGTTGACGGGTTACACTTTGGTGAACTGTGAGTCTTGCTTGCCAGTACGTTTATGTACTGACCCCTTTGGGGCTGTGGTTTACGCAGACGACGTTTCCGAGGATCTCCATGGTGGCTACTACGTGGAGTACGACGAGACTGCTGACGAGTAGATAGCGGACCCGGGCAGGATCCGAGACTTCGTGGATGGGCTCCGTCTTTTCGTTTCCGGCCTATTAGGCCTATTTGGTTCTTGTCTGTACCCAGACATGTTGAATGCTTCCGCTGTGATGTAATGATGTTATGTTGGGGCATGTGCCCTCTGAATGATTGTATTTGCTATCTCTGCTCTAATGAGAGCCATTTGCAACTTATTTCAATCTTTTGTGTCGTAGAGATCTGTTGTGATATCACTTGTTCCAATGCCGTTGACGTACCATGTGTGTATGTTTTGAAGTACGTCAATGGAAGTATCCTGATTTCTACGGGATAGTTTACATCGACGGTGAACAGTAACGGTTGGTTGTCGCACATAAGTGCTGGCCTACCCGTAAGGGGACGCGGGAGCCATTAAGCCCCGTAATCCAACCAAAATACTGTTCAGTTCGTACGGTGAGTATCCTCTAGAAGTCCAGGTGCGACAGTAGGTTCCACAATTATTTGATCTTCGAGTTCAACTTCCTTACAACTTTTGTTCACAGTATCATTGGCAAAAGAATGTTCTTTTACTCTAGCTGGAAAAGGTGGTTTCTCAAAGTGAACAACACGTAAAACAGGATCAACAATGTTAACATGTATTTCACTACTAGAGATTTTTTTCTCTTTAATATTATCCTTATAAGGTTCATGATACTTTTCCCACTTCACTTTAGGAATACTAACATGAGAGGCAAAGGTTTTGCAAAGTGCAACAATTACTTGAGAATCGAGCCCGTATTTAGTACTAAGCATATTAAAAAAAATCAGCAAAAGACTTAATGCAATCGTATTCATAATTTATACCCGGCTCTTTACCTTTGTCCATCTCCCAATCTTCATTATTGCGTTGAATTATTTCAATAAGATCCCATTTAGCATCAATATTCTTGTTCATGAAGGAACCATTAGAAGAGGCATCAAGAAGGTCCTTTTCATGACGTGAAAGCCTTGCATAAAAAATATTAATAATAATCTCCTTGGGAAGCTTATGATTGGGGCATTTAAGCATTAATGTTTTCAGCCTTCCCCAAGCTTGAGCAATACTTTATCCATCACGAGGCCAAAGATTATAAATAAAATCCCGATCTTGATGTATTTCATGAAGAGGATAAAATTTGTAATAAAAGAGAGATGTAACCTCCTTCAAATCCAGCAAATGTGAATCATCCAATAACCTATACCATTCACATGATCTTTCTTTCAGTGATATAGAAAATAACTTCCTCATGATAATATCTCTTGGCACACCTACAATCTTTAACATCTCACATAATTCTTTAATATAAAGAAAGTGCTCACCGGTATGGGCAGTTCCATCACCGGCATATAACGGTTATCCATAACACGACCAACAATTCCAATAGGTATTTTAAAAGGGACAATTTCAGTAGATGGGGAACTTCTCTCTACCACACGAGTTATGGAGGAATATAATATACAGGGCGAGGCACACTCCCAGGGACTTCTTTATTTGATTTTGGGAATAAATAGAAAAACTCAAAATTGAGAAAAGGGAAAAGGCAGGTTTTCGGTGGGATTGGAGAGGACTCCCAAGCCCAATTCAGATTGGACTTGAGGGAGGGATGTACCCAGGTTTGGGTCTCCCAAACCTATCTAAACAAAAGGTAAGCTCCCCTCCTTGTCCCATTATATATACTCCCCAAATTCCACCCATTGAGACATGTTAAAGTGCCCTATGTCTATCTCTTTCTCTCTCAGAATTAAAGACTCTAATTAGATATTATCTAATTGAATTAGATCATCTAATTAGAACATCTCTAATTGTATTAGAGCATCTAATTAGAACATCCCCAATTGGATTAGAGACCCTCTAATTGGTTTAGGGCTTCTTCTAATTGGGAGATGGCGATCATCTCTCGATTAGACCTAGATCTATCTCTCTCCCATGTGTTGGGATTCCTCGAACTCAATGTGAACCTACGATCCCTAGTCCTGGACGGCGAAGCACTGTAGGAATTTGACCGACATATGTGTGCGAGCTCTCAGAGGGGTAACATGTGATACCATCACTCTGCTGGATCCAGAAGGTGGGATACGGGGAATCGGCAACAGTCCTACCGCTAGGCTTAGCCGTGAGACTCTTCATCCTTCATCACCGACATCATCATCAATACTCCTTTCGTGTTTCATGTCGGTAACGATAAGATACATCCACACCTTTACCTGCATAGTAGGACTTACTTTTTTAAATTTTGCTACGTGACCCAATAGTTTCCACGATCTTCTGGAGGGAACATCTTGGTGAATATGCTCCCACCAACCCCCGGTGTAAGTCACACCCGTTTTGGTGTCCTCCTAGCCTATAAAGGAAGTACCAAGGCCACCATTTGAGAGGGGGCTCCCGAATCCCAAGAACATTGGATTAGAGCCCGGCTGGATCTTATATCTCATTATGGGCTAGATTAGCCAAGAGAGAGGGTAAGAGCGAGGGAGAGGGGTGATCGGCCATGATGGATCTGATCTTTTTCAAACTCTAGCCCTTCCCCGCGAAGGATGATTTCGTTCCCAAGAACACCATCTATAACCAATCTTCTCCGCCATGAATACAAGCAAAGAAGGATGTAGGATTGTTAGCCTTAGGGCAGCCTGGACCTAGGCACACCAAGTATCCATTTCTAGCAGTAGGCAAGCTTGATGTCTGAAGCTAATCGACCCCTCCTAGTTCTCCCTCCCCCAACGAATCTACAAAGGGGGTTCCCTACGTCCGGTGTTCATAAATGTTGGACACGACAATACCTTCTATATTTTAGAACAACAACTTTTGAGCCATATAAAATTATGAAATTCATGAAAAGTACGGAATTTTAAGACAACAAATTGAGCCATATGATTCACACATATATGAGGACAACATATTGATCCATATGTTTCACACATTTTAAATTCAAACATACTATGGAGCTCATTCAAACACACTATGAAATTTTAGGGAAACAAGTTGAGCCATACGGTTCACACATAGGAAATTCATACACACTCTCAAATACAAAAAACACAAGTGGTTCACACATACATTGTTCAGCATGATCTAAACTGCAAATAGTCTGTAACAACATACCAATTTATCTATTACATCTCATTCCTCACAAATAATATTGAACCTCTTATATTGTCCTTGTTCACTTCACTTTCCTTGAGAAGGTCAAACAACATCTACTCCGACTTTATTTTTTCTCCTTCAAGTCTTCCCTTTCCTCATTCCATTTTCTTCAATTGTATTTTCATCATATCATTCGCATACTTCTGCACCCGTTTCAGCACCTCCAACTCATGTTTCAACTTGTTCATCTCCTTCTCCATCGTCATCAATTATTTCTCAGCTTGCGCCTTCAGAAACTCACAAAGTGCAAATTTGTGTTCCTCGGTTGCCCCTGATTCTTTTGAATATTTTCCTCCGACGCCTTCTTCTCAGTGACATCCATCCACTTCTTCACATCAACTAACAAACTGGTGTACTTCTTATCCATCTTTTTCTTCTCTTAAGATATATTTTAGACCAACTCTGCATTATGGAGATTTTCTTCAATTCTTGAATTGTTCATGTTCTCATACATGGCCAGCAATCTAGCTAATGCATGTTTTGGTGCTTTGGACTACTCGGGATCAACCCAACTAACAAACTCACAGTTCATCCTAAAGAAATTAAACAGTTACCAAAGTGATAACATATTGAAAATATGAGTAGAAATATAACAAATAAATATATGTTCTGCCCACTGACCATTTGGATTAACACCGCAAATACAAATCCACATTGAATATTTATTTTAAATTCACTAAAATTCTTTTACCACCGGAAATACTGTAGTTTATACTAACCGAACATTTTACCATGGCATATTTCTACTTACACTAACATTTATATGCATTAGTCAGTAACAAAAGTAGACATATAATAAACCAGTAAAAGTACTTTCATTGTTCTTTACACAAGCAAATAATCTTCTCAGTTTGTTAAAAGCAACTAATTTCTTCGGGAGAGTGTTGTGGAGGCGAGAAAGCTCGATTGAATCAGTTGCAATGCCACATAACGTAGTGTCGGGGATTGAATCTGGTGTGTGGTCCACATCTGGGAACTACAAAGTGATTGAAACAACAAAAATCGCAGCTCAATCTAACCTAAATCAAAGAAATCCCAAATCGGAACTCTACCCAAACCCTAACCCTAAAATGAAATGGGAATGAAAAATAACTTTAGACGTTTCTCTGTCGAACCTCCTAGGTATGGAGGCGGTGACGACATAGGGGGCAGGGGCGGCGACCCATGGGCAACAGTGACAGTTTCGAGTGAGAGATGAATGAGTAAGACAAGGGTGAGAGACGATGATAACATTTATATTCCTCGGTCGTGGATCTAGGTGGGCCCCATTGTCATATAATAGCCGTCACTCAACATTGTTTCCCGTGCCACGTCATCCCGGTGGGTGGGTCCTATTGTCATTTTTCACTTCACGTTTAATTGATATTGATGAATTTAATGTTTTTGTAAAAAAGGACCAAAATATGGTAGATTTCTCTCCGCAAAACATAAGATGGTATCAACTAATGTGGTGGCTTTATGTTGTTAACTTTCTGAGGATGTCGCCGCTAAATCACTTATTGTGCTATTTTTTTCCTTGATAAAATCTCAATGTTCTCCCGAAAAAAAATCATGTTGTCTTAGTTTGGCAACAAAGTATTTTTAAAACCAAAGTATTCGAAAACCACATTATTTCTTTGCCTAGCAAGTCAATACTTTAGTTTAGGAAAAAGTGGTCCATCCCTCTTTTTCATATACTTAAAAAATAGTGTGTTTTTTCTAAATACTGAAGTATATAAAACTATACTTTTTACTTTCGCCAAACATCTCAAAGTATTCAATACTTTTTTTTTGGAAATTAAAGTATTCAATACTTTAATATTTGTAGAAACTGAAATATTCTTGAAATACTTAAAAAATAAGGAGCGCTCCCAGATGGGGCCTAAAACATGGCAGTTTGAGTGAAAATCCCAATCCGTCTGAAGTTCTCGGTTCCATCCACTCTTTCAGACTTGAAACGTCCGGTGCCGATTTGATCCGACGCCGGCTGTCCTTTCCGTTCCCGCTGTCCCCTACCCTGCACCCACACAGTCTCGGCGGCGCCCAAACCCTCGCCGTCCTATGGCCGCCGCCGGCGTTGCCGGGGCCACGGCCACGGCCCCGCAGCCGCCGCGCCAGTTCAAACTGGACCCGCAGAGCGAGCTCCGCGTGGAGGTGCTCCCAGACGCGCCCCTCCGTGTGCGTCTCGTCTCCGGCACGGCGGAGATCTTCGGGACCGAGCTTCCCCCCGAGGGCTGGGTCCCCGTCCCACCCCGCTCCAAGATTGCCGTACGCGCCCCCTCCCCCATCCCCCACGATACCCTTCCTGGCTCAGCTTCCTGCCACCGCCCACACACGGTACTGACCTGCTATCTATGTTCTCACAATTAGATTTTCACGTGGCACGGCGCGACGGTGGAGTTAGACGGGGTCTGCGAGAGCGAGTACACCTCGGACGAGGTGAGGCGGCGTTCCATTTTCTTCCTCTGTCCTTTGGTGTGTGAATTTGAGGGTTTGAGGTTCTTGGATGTGCTGTGGTTGTGAGATGATTCTGCTTTGGGTGTAGACGCCAATGGTGATCTATGTAAACACCCACGCGATACTGGACGCACGAAGGGGCGCTGCGAGGGCTGCCACAGCACAGGGGGGCGACTTGCAGGCGTCGCAGGTGACTGCTTTTGTTTCACGCTGTTTGGTTGTTTAATCATATATATAATTGTTGGATAGGTAAGATAACAAAATGCTAGAGCTATGGACAGACTCCTACAAAAATTTGTTTACGAACTGAGGTGGGAAGCATGCGGCTGCTCCATACGATCTTTTCGGAACAATAATTCTTGTTCTTCCCAATTGTGAAACTCCACGATGCATCCGTAAGCTCAGTCCATAGGACTTATCCGTAAGTGTAGCATTACTGGTAAGATAACAGTCTGTAATAGAGGCAATTTGGGTTCTTTCTTGCTGCGGTGATTAATCTACTCGTCCACATGTTTGTCCTGCAACTTTTTCTTGCGTCCGGTGGGTTTTACATCTTAGGAACTGAGAAGGTGCGTTGCTCATGTATTTAGAAAAGTAGAAAACATGGCTACAGATTGTGATATAATCATTATAGGTGAGTAGCCGAAAGCATGTTTTAATATGGATGTTGTCGGAATCCAAAAAATGATGTGAGAAAAAAAGGCTGTGACCAATTGTTATCTTTGGACTGAATCAGTGAAATTTGCTACTCTTGGTTATTCAGGGACCCCGAGTGATTGTTGTGGGGCCATCCGATTCTGGAAAAAGCACTCTGTGCAAGATGCTCCTTAGCTGGGCTGCCAAACAGGGATGGAAGCCTACATATGTGGATTTAGATATTGGCCAGGGCTCAATAACCATACCTGGATGCATTTCTGCTACACCGATTGAGAAACCTATAGATATAGTTGATGGGATTCCTTTGGAGATGCCGCTTGCATACTTCTATGGCCATCCAAATCCAAGGTAACTTGCCAGATTCTCTTGGCAGTTCTAGTCGCTGCTCTGTGTATTAAGCCTCTTTCTTTTCTGTTCCATAGTTTTGATGCCTCTGTATTGCTTTATGTTGCCAATAGTATCAATCCGGACGTTTATAAAGCTCTTATGAAAGAGCTAGCTCAAACGTTGGAGACACAATTCTCCGGAAATGCTGAATCTAGGGCAGCTGGTATGGTTATTAACACTATGGGGTGGGTTGAAGGCCTTGGTTATGAGGTAATTGTTTTATTCCAAAATGTAATTAGCTATTTGGATAAAAGGTTGATGTTTAATATTATATGCTGACATAAGTTAAGTCCCCATTTGTGCCGTGCAGTTACTTCTCAATGCCATTGAAACCTTCAAGGCTGATGTAGTGCTGGTATTGGGACAGGCAAGTGCTACATTGCTACATTCGGTTTGAATATTACTAGTTTACTTTGCATCCTGTAGATAACTCAACATCCATTTTAACTACGTGACTCTTGCTATCCAAGATTACTCTGCAATAATTTTCAGCTTGATAATAGTGTGTTAACTGCTGAATCTGTAGCTTACTATAACTTTGTCAAACATAGCGCTTTGTCTTAGTACTATACTGTAATCCAGGTAATTCTATCCTTTCCATGTCATGTGGGGGGCTACCTACAGGCGCAGGGACAAGTCCTAGGTGCCCTCTCTAGTTATCCCTAGTTAATACCAATTTAGGAATCAGAGTTTGAGTATGGAAAGGTTTTGCCCCGTAGAAGGTTCTCCTGCTATATTCTAATTCTGTTAGGATTTCTTTCTTTTCCTCCAAGGTTGGGCTTTATAAGCCCTCAGGGTCGTTGAATAAATTAAGAAAAGATTCAATCTATCTCTTCCTTATTTCTCTGCCTCCCCGTCTCCTGCTGCTGTGCCCTAGGCACCTACCGAACAGCCACAACTACAATCTACAGGCCGTGACATTCTATGAAGAGGGAGATCAGGAAATAGCACTGGTCTATAGCTTATGGTACTCTAGAGGCAACACCCTCTGGTTAAAAGCTATCATGAACATCAGCATAGTACACACTTTATTCACGTATGAGAGTGCTCTTGCTGGAGTTTATTGCATATTTAATTTGAACAAAGGAAAATCTAGGTCAAATAAAAAGTCTCAATGGTCGAAAAATAATGAAGGTTACCGTTGCAATTCCTAATCCAGCTCGAAGAGGTGCTTGCTCGACAGTTTGTGTTTATGCCAAGTTGCCAACTGACAGAGCTTGCATTATATAAACACAAAGCCACATGGATGCAGAACTATCATAAAAGTGAAATATTTATTATGATTAGCTTGTATAATCTCTCATCCTGTCATAGTAATGGTAATAAAGAGTACTTATTGCTAGGTTTGAAATGTGGAATCATGTGTAAACATGAGACCAAATGGTCCTGAAGCTTGGAATGATCTGATTTTTCTGCTACAGGAGAAACTTTGGAAGATGTTAAAAGATGCAGTACGAAGTAAATCCAATATCAATGTTATAAAACTTCATAAATCTGAGGGTGTTGTCCCAAGGAATTCAAAATATCGCCAAAAGACTAGAAGCTTCCGCATCAAGGTAAGTTGTTCTTTCTATTTGGGGCCCCTCAGTGCTTCTGATTATGCTGCTTAAATATATATCATTGTTGGCGTTTGTCTTAATTTGATAAAGCTAAATTTTAATTTCCTGGTTGTAGGAGTACTTTTATGGTATTGCGAATGATCTGGCACCACATTCAAATATAGTCAACTTCAGTGATGTTTCTGTTTTCAAAATTGGTAGTGGACATCAAGCTCCTCGGTCAGCATTACCCATCGGTGCAGAGCCTGTGGCAGACCCTACTCGGCTTGTTGCTGTCAACATCAGCACAGATATGGTCCACACAGTGCTTGCTGTTTCTTATGCAAAGGAACCTGATGAAATAATTTCAAGGTAATACCAACTGTCATGTTCCAAGATAGTTATCAGGTGTTACAGCCACCATCTGCTGCAAATGTGGTTACATGGTACGGGGATACGGGTACGGGGATACGGATACGGCGATGCGGGAAAACGGAATTTTTCCAAAATACACTTCTGGGGATACGGCGAATATATGTACAAATGCGTAAAAGATCAACCTGGTATCTTTGCATTCATGGTGATTTGAAGAAGTTGCTGGCTTTTCTTCTCGCGATTAAGTTTATCGTCCATTGATTAGGCCTTCCATTGTGATGTACATCGAGTGGTAACAAGCCCGCGTACATATCCCTGAGGTTATCAGTGTGTGTCCCAGCCGTTTTCTATTTTCTTTCTTTATTTTAATTCGAAAAAATGAAATACGTTGTGGTACGTGTATCCCTCGCGTATCCGTGCGTATCCCCGTCCTGGTGCAGTATCCTGCACTGATACGGCACCCCATGGCCAAAAGCATGACAGCAAATTTTTCATGTTACAAGTATAAACTATTATACCATTTTCAGTTCCATATGGCCATTAAATTAGCCAAGTCATGTTTTGGCAAAACGTTGTAACGTAGCAATATTGTTCCTTTGTGCTTGGCACTAGATAGGATATGGTTTTAGATGCATTTACTTTTGCGTGTGTTTACTGACTGCCATGGTACTCCCTCCGTTTCTTTTTACTCTGCATATTAGGTTTGGTCAAAGTCAAACATGCTAAAATTGAACTAATTCTATAGGAAAAGATATCGATATTCACAATACCAAATAAATAGCATTTAATTCACCATGTAATATACTTTCATATTATATCGAATTGGTATTCTAAATGTTAATACTATGTAATATAAATTTGGTCAAACTTCGCAATGTTTGACTTCAGACAATTCTAATACGCGGAGTAAAAAGAGACAGAGGGAGTATATTACATTATTACAACATCCCAGTACGGCAATGCTGCAAAGTTTGTTGTAGTTACACCTTTTAGTAGAAGTGTGATTACCTTTCTGTAGAACGAATTTACTAACACCTACAACAAAATTCTGTGCAGCAACGTCGCTGGGTTCATCCATGTCACAGATGTTGACATCCAAAGGTACACCAACTCCCTGACTTCCGCTTCAGTATCTCGTATTCTCTCGGGACTTAACATTGTGTGCGTTTCAGGAAGAAGCTGACATACATCGCACCTTGCCCCGGAGACCTGCCAAGCAGGCTGTTGATCGCGAGCTCCTTAACATGGTACGAGGCTTGATCCGGTTTCTCGAGGTCGAATAGTTATTTAGGTTTGGGCGGTTAACCAGGCGGCTGAAGATATGCTGTAACGCTGGGTTGTACTTTGTGCTCCGCTAACTGTAAGTCTGTAACAATGTAATGGTGAACGCGAACTCTGCTGCCAGCCGGAACGGTGTAATGGAAAACGGTGTCTTTATTTAACCTAAGTTCGCGGCTGAGGTGCTACGTTTTGTATGCGTCTGGATATGACGAGCTTAATCAATCAAAGGCTGATGCGCTTTCTTCTACGCTGTCAATTAAATCCTTTCAAATGTGTCTGTTTCCATCAAAATAAAACCAACAGCTCAAGGCTTGTTTTGGTTGTGCTGTGAGGTGTGAACCACGGTAAAGCTGCTGTGTGCTAAGAGCCGTAAAAAAGTTGTACAGTCATTTGGTTCACTAGCTGTGGAACTGCAACTGTGATGACATTTGTCTGTAATGCCGCTGATATCCTACGAAGCTGTTATATGGTAATTGACCACAAAACATAGATCTATACGCTATTTACATAAATCACCAGTTTGATGAAGATTAACTTATTATTTTTGTTAAACAAAAAAATTATAGCAAAAACTTGAATCTTCAAAATTGCTTTCAACCTTTTCCAAATGTTGAAATATCTCCAACAGCACTCCGATCACTTATCCATGATCCCATCCCTTACAATGATTAAGCACACAAAAAAGCAGCCTTCAAGAACAAGTCACAAATATATAAGTCAGCTTCACGTGTCCATCTCTTTTTCTATCGTGAGAAATACACTACAGAAATCTGTAGCTTTTACAAATCTGCTGTGGAAAATTAACACTTTGGTTAGCTTTTAACTTCTCTTTACATCAGAAGCAGGTTATAAAAGCAGAACCAAGCACATACTCTACCGCAAAGCTCAATATATTTCTCATGAGGAGAACATCAATCACGTTAGGCACATAGCAAGATAGATCGTGAGATGGACATTATTCAGCCACACAGATGATGCTGAGGCTATTTAGACTGGGGGGATATAGCAACAGAGGCTATCATAAATCCTAATGCAGCTTCCTTTCAATGTGTACCAACAATACAAAATGGAAGCACACGAGGAAAAAAATTCAGGGCACACAACATCTCACAAAGATCGAGAAGCAGCAACAAAAAAAAATCTCCATAAAAAAAGAATTGATTGACATACAGCTCGGACTCACGGAGCCCGTATCTAAGGACAGAAGATCTACAGACCCCGACGCTGCGGAGGAGAGGAAGCATCAACACTGGCAAGTTAAAAAATGTCAACGCCACAATTACAAAAAGTAGTCGGGAGTCTTGCGTGTCGTGTCGGGTTCGATTTGCCGAGGCGCTGGATCAAACTGGAGGAAGTTATGATCCATGTTTTCCCCGATTTCAAGAATTGCAGCCATGTTACCACATCGGTAACAGTAGTTTGGCGCACTGAAGACTGTCACCACATTCTTATCCTGTGTGAGAAAATCACAAGACAATTATTATTCAAGCTTCCTATGTATTGAACATCTCAACGTTGCATTAAAAAGCCAGCAGACAAGGATGAACCAAATGTATGAAAAAATGCAGTCATGACTGTTAGTACTTTGATTAGCACAGTGGCTCCTAGGGTCGCGTACAACAACGCAAGCAAGCAAAACGGTTGCTCTATGTTTAACATACACAACATGGATCTCAGTAATCCAAACCAGTTGGCTGGGATCTGCACCAAATCCACTGGCTCGCACACCACAGAAGATCACAGACAAGGGTAAGTAGATTTGGTTCCTTCAGAAACTTAGACAAAGTCCTTTTCTTTTTCTTTTGAGAGAGGCTTTGGACATGTTGCGGAAAATTTAACACGCCATGCATCTGTTTACAATTTCATAGAATAACGAGCGAACTGGTATCTATTACTCCCTCCGTTCGAAAAGGTAGAGCATATAAATTTAGCCAAAAGCAATGTCTCCTATGTTTGACCAATTTTATACAGAAGAAAGTGAACATCTACTCCCTCCGTCCGGGTTTAAAAGTCCTCTAACCGTTTGCATCGTGACCAAGGCATGAGATTATTGGCCTGTTTGATCGAGGCGTGCCAACCAATCAAGTGAATAAAAATGCAATTACTACAGCCATGCAAACCGTTGCATGCATGCAGCCGCTCTTCACACTAGAGAGGAAGCAAAAAAAAATAACAAAAGAGAGAGGAAGGTGCTGCTGGGGTGGGATTTGGCAATAATTAGGCCACGATTTTTTAGGCTAATCAATTCTTACGGGCCTTGTGGAGAGCGAATTTCTGGACAAATAGTTTTTCACTAGGGGACCTTTAAACCTGGACGGAGGGAGTAGAATACCACATTAATACCAATAGATCCACCATGAAATATATTTTCATAGTGTATTTATTCAATATTGTAGATGTTGGTATTTTTTTCCATATCTTTGATCAAACTTAATTAGCTTAGACCTTTGCCTAATTTATATGGCATGTTTTTTGGAACGGAAGTAGTACTCCCTCAGTTTCTTTTTACTCCGCATGTTAGGATCATCTTAAGTCCAACGTCTTTAAGTTTGACCAAGTTTACAGAACAAAATATCAACATTTGAAATATTAAATGGGTATAATATGAAAATATATTCCACGATGAATTGTATGATATTGACTTGGTATTGCTAATGTTGATATTTTTTCATATAAAATTGGTCAAACTTTAGCAAATTTGAATTTGGACAAATCTAATATGCAGAGTAAAAAGAAATGGAGGGAGTACTAAATTACTAATTAACTTCTATAACCAAAGAACTGGACAATCTCAGATTTCATGCTCCCTAAGAATATAGCTGTATCATCGATTTGTTCAGCATATATACAAACAACTCCGTCGAAGTGCCTATGTTCAGATCTTTCAGAGGGTATTTTTGGTGAGTGACTACAATTGGTTCATTGACTGCAAGGATATTACGCAATCTTGTGTTCAGGAAACTAACCTGACACCAATTGAATCCTTCCATTACAAGTTGATGGGCCCTTGATATGAGAGAGAGGCCATTCGTATGGTTGAACTGTTGTGCAATATCTTGCCCAAACGTATAACCTGCTCCTCTTGGTGAAATCCCCCACCCACATCTGTCGTCTGGATCGGACCACAAAAGATCACACATAGGGCCTTCATGAGGAACCTGCATTTATTTTGAGAAATATGTGATATTAGACTTGAGAAACGTCGTGCAGTGTAGTTCGGTTTCTTCCGCACATGGAGAGACAACAACGGAGACTAGTTTAGTTGCATGCCCAATACCAACCGTGCCTGCCTCCATAGAGGGTAATATTTTTTTGGTAAAGGATGCTGTGGTACGACTACTGTAGAACAGATCCTGTCTAAGTAAGGTTGTAAATAGAGGGTAACCTTACATGATGAACCCTACTACAATGCGAACTCGTTATTAACGTAAACTAATTTCCTTATAATAACTTGCTAATTTGATACCAACTGGGAGATCAAACAGGTGTTTTCCTGCTTTGATCCCAATTCATAGGGCAATGCGCCCTGTCAGGCTGTTGCCATGATGTTGCCTAGCCTGACACCGCTTTGGGCAGACGCCTGCTAGGGAATTCCCCAAATAACAGAATCAAGCATAAGACCTAACAGATATCATTGATATCATTCATGAGCGCAACAAAGAGAATCATTAAGCTGTGAACAACAGGTGTGTGTTACCATTATCCATGTCATGGTCAATAACTCTGCATTACAAATGGTGGAGCTCTAATCCTCAAAAGATAAAACTTCAACGTTATTACCGAAAAAAGATAGTAAAAGAACGCCACTTGGCTCAACTACTACCAGTACTCAGTAATGGTTTCTTTATATAGATTCTCCAATTCTGAATGCCACCTCGTTCAACACTTCAACTAGATCAAAGTATTGCTGAATTCATACCTAAGTTTTATTCTCGCTAAATTTACATCTATATGATGCAAAACAAATTACAAGTAAATTAATAGATCAGAAAGCATCTTTCTTTGCATATACATTCCTAGGTAATATAAATGTTAGAGATAACGGATCAACACTCATGCCAGGCATGCCTCTAAATGAGAAGCAAAAAAAGAACACCACTTCAGTACGAATGTGCTAACTTCTATTGCTTACCTCTTGTATGCGGTCAAGAGCACGAATGTTATCTAATGTATCCAATGACGGAGAGAGACCACCATGTAGGCAGAACACCTACAAAACGGGTGTTCTCATATTTCAGGCATATATCAAATAATCCTGTAGGGTGTAGTAGTCATAATCAAAATTAATGAACCAACCTGGTTTTCTATAAGAGCCGTAAGAGGCAAATAATCAAACAAGTCTGTAAAGTGTTTCCATACATTGGCATTTCCGTATTTTCTTAAGCATTCGTCATAGAAGCCATACCTGTAGGAAAATAGTCAATGTCAAGATCAATGTTGTAGAGAACATGTTGCGGAAAAGTTTTTCAAAGCCCCATTGTCTATGAATGCCATGCAAATAAGTTATAGAGAACGTTGTACTACATCCCTTAAGAAATGTAAAACATTTCAGAAAAGTGCAGTCCAACCTTTCAAACTTTGACGACGAATAGAAACTAGATTGGTAAGACAAATAGAAACTAGATCCGTAAGATAGTATTAATATAGTGTTCATGAAATTTTCACACTTATACTAACATATCTATAAAAAATAAAAATCGAAGAGCATAAAGGTGGGTAACCAACTAACCATTGAGATTCCGGCTGGAAATTTTGTTGTGATCTTACTGACACTAAGACCAAACATGTTTGCTACTTTAATTCAGCATACACAGTAACTTCATGAACAAGCTCTTGCCCACATAAATTCACCACATTTAGGTGGGTTCTACTACTTTTTAGTGTTCGACGATAATAACTAGAGTTCCAGTAACAACTAACAAGGAAAGCTTCCTTCAAATTTCTACAAGTTGACCATTGCCATGATACTCGATGGGAAATAATACATCTCAAAATTTAGTCAATTACTAATTCAAGATCAAACAGGCTATAAGGATCATAAGATCGCAGGTCGAATGCACATCACTTGAAAGTTGCTATTTTGCATACAAAATTACTCTGTAGTCTATAGTGAACTGAAATTGACAAATATGTATTTATGTGCACACAATATTCCAAATCTAGACAGGCATAAACTCACACTTGAGTGATTTGTCTGCTCTCGTGATTCCCTCTCAATATTGTAATTCTGTCTCTGTAGCGAACTTTCAAAGCCACTAACAGCGAAACAGTCTCCACCGAGTAGTAACCACGGTCTGCAGCAAGAAAAATATGACAAATTATCCATATTAGGGAAGGCGACATGATAGAGTGTATCTAAAACTACAGATAGAAAGAAGAAGAGAAGGCACGGCCTGGACTAAAAAAGCTACTGTTAGATTTCACTTTTGTCAGCAAAAGGTACTGTCTGCTATGGCACATATGATCCCCGAGGAAATCGTGAGTCCTTACATCTTAATACTAGAGATCAGCAGATAAACAACAGATAACACATCACCACTAATATAAAAAGACCCAGAGGGTCAGATCCAACTAATCCGAGCCCTTTAACCAAAAAATCTAACGATTCATATGAGTCCCGTGTTTGATGGCTCAACACAGGATGGCAGACTACGACGTCCACGGGAATTTCGGCCAAATCCCCGCTTCCCCCAAATCTAGCTTAACAGATCTAAATAAAAAGTAACCGACGCTGCCACCAGCGAATTTGATGTCGCCGCTGTACTCCCATCCTCCGCCCGCCAGCCTCACCACCCGATTGCTGTTGTCTTCTCGCCGTCGCGGCCCTGGAGACTTCAGCCCTGCTAGCCTCCGACGCCAACCACCCACTCTATTCCGTCCATCCGTCCGGTACGGGACATGCGCCGCCCTCAACGACGGACATCGCCGGCCGCCCTCGACGACGGACGCCATCCACGCTGGCTTGCCTCCACGCCAGGAACAAGGCAAACTCCAACGGCGTAACGCCAACGCCCGTCGTCCTGCACGTCTCTGCTCCTGCCGCCCCCAAGGACGAACACACTCAACGACGGCCGCGCTTCGCACCAGGGTACATCAACGCCGGCTTCCCCTCCACACCAGGAAGCAAGGCGGACTACAACGGCAGAACGCTCAACGGCCGGAACTCCGACGCCGGCACCGTCCTGCACTTCCTCTGCTTCGGCCGGAACCACAGGAGGCACGCTTGCTCCAGCAGGTTCGTCATCTTCATCTTCAGGTTTATGGATTAGACTTCTGTATTCTCATGTCGTTTAAGAAATAACAAGTATTCTGAACATTCTATTTTTTTCTCAATTCCACATTGCGTATCACAAAAGTTCAGGTCGTGATCTTTTTCTTGGACGACACCAATTCAGTGATATCAGTGGTAAATTTTCAGTCAGATAGTGCCCAGATTAAAATTGCTCCTCATGTATTCTCCCTTGATTAAATACCCAAGAGAAACTCTCCTGAACCACATTCCTCACATCAACATGTTAGCATCCCTTTCATGTGCGCTGAGGATGACTCTGAATGGTTGCACAGAAATGATGCATACCAGATGAAGGCAACACAAAGGGATGAGACCAATTATTGTAAACCGTACCAATTTCCTAGAGACAGGTTCACTCATGCATTTATATTGGAAATTAACCAAACCAAAACCAACATTCCTAGGGATGTCTTGGAGGGATGAAACGGGTTCATTCTTCCTCCAGGCTGGTATTTTCGTATTGCTTAATGTTTTTCTGCCCATATCCTATTGATATGATCCTTTCTCGGCGTTCTAAATTACGTTTGTTTGTGTTATGCAGCAGCTTCAGCAATCGCGTGACCCGGTAATGAAATACTCACTCCGTATCAAAATGTAAGATGTTTTAGCATTTAGTGGAAAAAACGTATCTAGATATGTTTTAGCGTAAGATGCATTTGAATCTTCACACTAAAACATGTATAGATCCTTTTTGTCTAGAAAACGATAAAACATCTTACATTTTGATATGGAGGGAGTGTAGTTTTCCACATATCTATCAATAATATCTACAGTTTCTTACAACCTATAAGAATGTTGGTTTTATTTTTTCCAAATCTTGGCAGTGGTTCTTCTCACTGCAGATAATATAAGGTTTCCTTCCCACTCCCGACCGTCGAATTTTGACTTAAGAGGTGGTGATACATTTTTTTTTACAACCATGTATATACATAATATAATGAAACAAATTGAATCAGTCATATGTATGATGATGTAAGTGACAGTATCATGGTGTAGTACGTACGATGTTCAAATAGACCATGATATATTATGTACCTGGAGTAGCAGTACAAATATGTGTTAATCATTTAAGAAAAGTCTTGCATTTGCTTCAATCTATTGCAGGTTACCATTTGTCAATAAGTTCCTCAAGATGGTGATTGTTGGATTTCATTAGCAACGACGTCGGCTCCTGGCCATGCCCAACTTGGCCTTGGAACAAAAATGGCAGCCTAGGAAGCAGTTGTCGTCGCTTCCATGCTTACTACACATCGTCCTGTTGCGAAGCCGAAGCATCCGCGTACGGCGACACAGACATTAAGAACGACAACAAGGAACTGAAGTTGAAGCTTTCATGATTCTATGCAATTTGGTGATAGCAAAGTTTTACTTTCGGTACATGTTGCAAGGATGAAGAATCCAAAACTCACTGTGATGTCGGCGGCTGGTCATGCTTTGCACGTTCATATTAACGGATAATTAACAAGTAATCATGAGAAGCTCCAACTCCATGCAAAAAATAATATGTATCTCTAAACGTCAAAAGCTATTTGTTCTTTAAATGCTTTATAGTTTTCATATGTTCGTGGAACAATGTTTATTTTCTACTGTTGGCATTTCCTTATAAAAAGTATAATTATCGTTTTATTGAATTTTTTTAGTATAGAAATTATCTAAATATGATACGTGCGTGGCACGTGCACTTTTACTAGTCCAGCAGAAATGGTCCCCAACCAAATTCTTTTTTTTTTGGCATTGCTTATGTGCCGGGTATCATTTAATGAGAATTCTTATCTTCTTGCTATCTACAAGCCTACAGGGCTACATCGCTTATAAATTATCCTACAAAATCTTTAAAAGCTCGGTCCAAAAAAAAAGACACGTAATCAGCACAGGAGATTGGCCTCCACAAATCCCGCAACGGGAGCCTACATAACTGATGGAAGCTAACCAGCACAAACGTCCCCAAGCACGCTCGCAACGAATTATCCCGACAAGAAGCTACATAAATAACCAGCACAAACGTCCCCAGATACGCTTGCAACGAATTGTCCCGACAAGAATCACCCTCGATTCCATCGCAGGATCTAAAAAGAAGCCATCTTTTTTCAGTCCCCACAGATCGACCAAATCAAGCGTGGACAAGACTCTCAGCAGGGTAGGGTACGTACCAACGTAGTCGCCCATGAAGAGGTAGTTGGTGTCGGGCGACTCGCCGCCGATGCGGAAGAGCTCGATGAGGTCGTAGAACTGCCCGTGGATGTCGCCGCAGACGGTAACGGGGCACCTTACGGGCTGCACGTTCCACTCCTCCATGAGGATGGCCTTGGCCTGCTCGCAGAGCCCCTTGACCTCCGCCTCCGGCAGGTGCTTGCACTCGCGCAGCTGCGCGATCTGCCGGTCCAGATCCCCGTGCGGCGGCATCTCGCCCGCCCGCCGACTTCCGCGGAGGCAGGGGCGGCCTCTGGCCCTGGCTCCGGCGCGCGCTCGCCGGCGAGGACGAGGGAGGGAGCGGCTAGGCCGGGGCTAGGGTTTGCGGGGGTCAGCGGTAGAGCAAGCTCATGCCTCCATTTTTCTGCTTTGTTTTATACGAAGAAGCGAGATATTTCTTCTCCCCCGACGCTTTGCTGCAGGCGTAGTACAGGGCGACCAAGGTTGCGCTGCCTCAGCCTGTCGTGCAAGAAAAAAAAAAGGTTGTGCTGCCTGCCTGGCTTGGTAATGATCTGTTTGGGAATTGGTGGTTTTGGGATGGTCGGGATGTAATTGGGTCAGAAATTGTGAGCTGGTCAAAATGGACGGACCGGATATGCGGCGCTGACGACCAAATAAATTGTGAGCTGGTCAAAATGAGGCTGACGACCAAACTTTAAAGGAAACGCGGGGAAAGCGTATCTTAGATTTCTAGGAATGCATGTTTTCACTTTCATCGTTGATTCTATTGTTCCTCTTGCGGGTAAACTCGTGAATTTCTTTTTTTAATTTTTTTTAAAAAATGGTGAGTATTTTAGACTTACTTTGTGATAGCTAGTAAATTATTTGGTACACTCCCTCCTTTCCACAAAATAGATCCTGAAGTTTTCTAAAATTCCAAGAAATCAGATCTTATATCTAATCTCACTTGGGCGTCTAGGAATGTCAAGGCAATTGGGTAAAAGATCAAAGCATACTCATAATCATAAAGTTTAGAGTTGATGCTAAGATAACTCCTTCCACCTCTAGACAATACCTCCGGGTTATTGCAGGAATTATGTAATTTGTCGTGACATCAATGCCGAGTTGAAACTATGCACCAAAATAGGCAAAAACATCAATGCCCATTTTTTTCAGAAACACGATACAACGCAAGCGCTCACGTACACGTGCATACACTCAACCTTATGAACACATACACACACATCCTACCCCTATGAGCATCTCCGAGAGATTGAGCCTGTGAGTCTTGAGATTGACGAACTCACCACGGGCACCTCACTGTCGACGGGAACGTCGCCTCATACTAAAAAAATATTATGTCTAAATGCAACACACATGTGTCAAATCTGGGGTTTGAACTCTAGTGGGTCTAGGAGTACAACCACTCTCTTAACCATCCAATCACATGTTGGTTTTCTATCGATGCCCACATTATTCATCAAAGATTGTGAAGCAAAATTCACTCAGCGGTACACGAAATACTACACACTCAAAAAGAATGTTAAGTGCTCGCTTTTAAAAATCCTAAAAGAATTATGACTCTGCATTGAAACATACTCAACCTAGAAATAAATTATCTTTAATAACACTTTAGATAAAATAATCCTAGGTGTCTCCCTACTCATCCAAACCTCTAATGCAACTTAATTGAGATAACAATGAGCTATGTCTCTTACAAAATTTACATCTCCGATTGGTGATGCTTCCTCGCATAAAGTGCCAAAAATCAATTGGTAAGTGGCAAAATTCCATTTCGGGAATGATTGGGTAGAGAGACTGCACTTATATATTCATTTATAACCATGAATAAACATTGATGACTAGGCTGGTTTGTATAAATAACATGTTCTGATAGGCACTTTGTCCCGACCATGCATTTCACCATGCACGAAAAAATCACAATGCAAGAGGGAGATGCTTACTTTCGGGGCCAGGAATCAATTTCATTCTAAATTTGTAATTATTTCCCTACTGAGTTTATTGACTCAACGGGGCATGTGTTGGAATGGAGTGTTTTTACCTAGTGAAGAAATTTAGGCATAACTTGGGGGGGGAATGGGTTGGGGTCATTTTCGGTCCGTCCTGGTGGGCTAAATGGGCCACATACCAAGGAGAGGGTCGGGGTGCATAGATTTGCTATTGTTCTTGCTTGTACATGATGTGTTAGCCGTCAGTTGGGCCGATTGTAAACGGTTTTCGTCTTGCCACCTCCTCCGCCATGCATCATCGACTTCATGTCTTACCTCTAACATTGAATCGTTTGTTTATCTTGTGCAAAAGGGAACCCAAGGAAAAAACTATTAAAAAAATCAAGTTCATATTGGTACTTATAAGTGTAGGGGGTCGATTATAGCACCTTCAAATAAGGTGAGTGTAAAACCCACGAGCACCTAGAAATATTGGCGTACGAAGATGGGGATGAAATAATAGTAAGTGCTACAAATGATTATAAGTGATGATTTTCTCTAAATTTCAAGGTTGTGTGCATCACTTCTATGCACAGGTCGGACATCTTTCCCTTTTTGAAAAAAAAAGTGTAGGATAAACAAGTTAAGATAAAAAGTATTGTGGTTTGGAGATGTTCCAATCCTCTAAGAACAAGAAAGAAAAGCCTAAGTTAAATGTTCCCGGGTGTGGAAGAAATATTATAGCAAACATTGATTTCCATAAAACATGATAAATAAGGGGTCAAACATTATTCTTAGTGGATGGAGTTTAAGCTAGACACACCCATATGATGAAAAATTACACCCATAATGGTTGATCCCAAGCCATATCCATGCAAAATCAAAGGATTATTAAGGCATAAGTTCTCAACCGTTGCTTCGCGATTCAAGGGTCGCCAATAAAAACATATTGCAATTCCAAGATTCATAAAAGGTTCCTTATCTTTGACCTTTCCTCCCCTCTTACTTTTTTAAGGTGCGGTCATATGAGCCCATAAAGGTGAAGTGAAGTAAAATTTATGTTTGTACAATAACATCATAGAATCACAAGTAAATACTCATACTACGTAGAAATTGTGGCTAAGGTCGCTATTCCCTCGAGAACATATAAAACTACTCACATTAGTAAAACATGGCAATGATCATATGTATGTTTTATACAACATAATCTAGACCATGCAAAACCTTTTTTTTTCATTTTCTCGTGCTATGGACGTTCATAGGTACGGTAATTTAAAACCATAGAAATCTTAAAATATGCGTTCAATGAACCGTTCTCGGCATAAGAAAAAATCCGGAACTTCTAGGTTGAAACTGGAATGGTCCGATATGCGTAGATTTGGAGAAACACGTACTTCATAAGGAACGATACAAAGGGTTGTAGCAAGGTTGCTCGGGGCTCCATTTTAGTCCCCTGCCCTCGCCCAAGGCCTATTCTTGCTGTCTCCGCCCAATTCGTCGCCGCTGCTGGCCACAACGAGTTAAACCTTCCCCTCTCTCGTACAGACCTCGAGGAAATCCAATAATCTGATGAATCCCGCGCTTTGGTTGTCGCCCAAGGCCGCACGTGGTTCTCCAAGACGACCCCCGTTCCGCAATGTCGACCAATTCCGGTAAACAATTATCCTCTATCGTACAAATAATAGTAGTAGTTACAATAAGATTTGTGATCTTGGTCGACCGTACATTTAATTGCTTCCAAAACAGTTGATGACCTTCGCGTAGCTCTGGTCGGCTCGTACACATAATTATTCGGACCGTCTGGATGTAACAGTGAGAAAATTACTTGCCAAAATACAGATTGTGTGAAGACTTACATATCATCTCTTTCCCCCACTATATGACAGAGTCGCTGGCGGGTCAGTCGGACCGTGATGAGGCCCAACAGGCTCGAAGTGCCAAAAAGCAAGGGAAATCTTCTAATGTACTGGACGATGAGGTGCCAAGGACCTCCGGTGGTAAACTTGTGAAGAAATTTGCTTGTCGTAATGCGTCCAACAGCCCAGCAAAGGCGAAGGCAAAGAAGGCGAAGAAAGATGAATCTAACTTCAAACACATCGATGGTGTCGACGATCATGCTCGGTTTAAATATGTTCATGAGTTGTGTGAGCGGTTGGGCCTAGTTCAGATCATGAAATTCGAGCATTACTACAGCGAAGAAGTGATTATGCAATTCTATACTACACTCTTTATTGTGATGAATGAAGCAGTGGAATTCTATTGGATGACCGATGACGTCAAATATAAAGGCATACTGAAAGACTTTGTTACTGCCATTGGAATTCGCAAAGTGCCTAAAGAAGGCGATGAAAGATTCCACCGTGTCCATAATGGCCCTCCGAAGAAGCCCAATGATATTTGCAGCTGCTATCCTGTTGCTCGTACGGATATTATACATGGTCACATTACGGGTCTCCTCCCCATATTTGATCACTACTAGAGATTTGCTTATAGCAGCATATCCTACCACAGGCGAACACGAAAGTAGACGCGCCTGGGCTACTTAGCGCAGGCGAACAGCGGAGCGATGCGCCTGCGGTAAGTCCCTTACCCCAGGCGAACAAACTACGGAAGCGACTGGGGTAAAGTGTGGCAGGGCCACCCAACACCACACCCTGGCACTCTTCGTTTACCCCAGGCGAATAGAGCAGTGTTCGCCTCTGGTATAACACATACCCCAGGCGAAAGCCGAACCTCTGCGCCTGGGGTAAGCCCTCGCTGTTGCTGCAAAAAAATGAGAAAACCTTTAGGACCGGTTTGTGGTACAAACCGGTTCTATAGGGTCTGTCCCCTGGGCCCCGCTCTGCACAGCAAATGGCCGCAAGGCCTTTAGAACCGGTTTGTATCACAAAGCGGTTCTAAAGGCCTTGCGGCCATTTGCTGCGCGGAGGGGGGGGGGCAGGGGACAGATCCTTTAGAACCGGTTTGTATCACAAACCGGTCCTAAAGGCTTTGAGGCCATTTGCGGCAGGGTGGGGGGCCCAGTGGACAGATCCTTTTAGAACCGGTTTGTATCACAAACCGGTCCTAAAGGCCTTGAGGCCATTTGCGGCAGGGTGGGGGGCCCAGTGGACAGATCCTTTTAGAACCGGTTTGTATCACAAACCGGTGCCAATGTGTTTTAGTATTTTAAGTGACCAGATCTCACCCGCACCCGCACCCGCACCCGCGCCCACACGCACCCACACGCCGCCGCCGTCGCCGGTGTCGAGGAGGAGCAGAGCAGGTCGTCGCCCACTCCGTCGTCGTCGTCGGTGTTGATCCAGGTCAGCCCCTCTCCCTCCCATCCCCCTCCCTTCCATCCCCCCTCCATCCCAGCCCACTCCGGCCCTCCCGTCGTCGTTGTGGATCCAGAGAATGTGCGCCTGCTCCTGGTGGCCGCGGCCCTCCCGTCGTCGTTGTGGATCCAGAGAATGTGCGCCTGCTCCTGGTGGCCGCGGTGCTCCCGTCGTCGTTGTGGATCCAGAGGATGTGCGCCTGCTCCTGGTGGCCACGGTGCTCCCGTCGTCGTGGATCCAGAGGAATGTTTGCTTTCGTTGTGGATCAATGGTCTATGTCCCCAATGTAGGAACGTAAACGCAAAACTTAGGAACGAGGAAACAGAGGAAATTCATAGCAACGAGCGTTCGGATCGATAGCATGTTCTGGAGTTTTTTATTTGGCTAAGCACTTATCACTTTTGTCCCCATCTCATTTATCCTTTTTTTCTATCTGCATTCAAACCCCAGCATGCAATTAGAACACAGTAATCTGGTGGTACCACACGCAGCATTGTTTTTGGATATTCCAGTAAAGTAGATAGCTTTTGTGCATTTGTTTTGTGATAGGTAGGTGCTGCCATTTGTCTTTGTTTTGTGATAGCTATGCTCCTCTAACCTCTATGTGTACTTTCTTAATTTAATAGAACATGGCTTGCGAAGTATGTCGGTCCCGATGTGCCCAAGGACGATTCACCGGGACTTCGTTTATGCTTCAGCTCCACGACGGTGACGTTGATTCGTTGGTAATTAACAATTCTTTTTTATGTTAACTTGTTCTTTCGTTTTAATATCTAGCTTGAGACTTGTGTTTCTTAACAAAAGATTCTTTATATTTCTTGTTTAGATTCTACCATGCAATATTCGCGAAGAGTTCAACGAGTTAGTTGGCAATAACGTGGATTTCAATGTTCACGGGACCACTTACATTCTTCGAGTGAAGAAAGAAAGAAACAGGACCTACTTCTGCGGGGAACAATTGCAGGCTATCATCGCCAAGTACAATTTAAGCGGAGGTGATTACATTCACTTCTCTATGGAAGGACCGCAACCTCGTATCAAAATTCTGTATATGGGCGGGATTGCGAGCGAGGATGGCGGGAGTGAGGAGGAAATTGAGAACACTGAGGATGATATGGACACTGAGGATGATATGGACGAGGAGGACCCATGGAAACATGTGGTGGTTGCTCAAAGAGCGAATCTTAGCGAGCTTGAGAAGGACCGTGTCCTTCAGAGACTTGCCCAGATAGATAGCTACATCGGGTCCCCTTTCGTGCATCGCATCACCAACACTAACATCTCCAATGGACATCTCATGGTATGTTTTTTAACATTTTCTTATTCCTATAGTTGCTTATGTTATAATGTGGCCGGTATGTGACATTGTGCTTTTATTCTTTCTTGGAATTGTGTGTTCTAGAAAATACCTATGGCGGTAGCGGACAGTGCTGGCATGGAGCATAAAGGTACCATTGGAGTACGCCGTGGAGAATCAGGAGATGTCACCACAGTTCCGATCACCAGGGATAATGCTGATGGTCGCGTCATCCTCAACTCTCAAGCATGGAGGCAGTTCCATTCCGCAAGAGTTGGTATGGAGGCTGGCCGAGCTATTCTGATCACCATGAGGGATACTGACATCCCCAACTTGGACATGATGATGGTCATCCACTACATCAGCCCAAATTAGAACAAATAATCATTTTCATCTCACTAGCTAACTCCTGGATTTATTAATTAGTAGTATGGTTCTTTTCGAGACTCTGTAATTTTGTTGAACTATGTGGTTCGGATCGAGACTATGTGTTGATGATCGAAAATATTTCTGTTATAAAACTTAATTCTGTCATTTTGAGACTATGGTATATTTCTGTCATTTTGAGACTTATTTCTGTCATTTTCCTGTAATTCTGTTATTTTGATATCTTTTATATTTTGATACAGCAAAACCATACCCCAGGCGAACCGAATACGGTACCCCAGGCGCATCTCTTGTTCGCCACAGGTAAAAGTATTACCCCAGGCGCACAAGGCCTATTCGCCTGGGGTATGCCAACTTACCACAGGCGCATTTCACTATTCGCCTGGAGTAAGCCATTACCGCTGGCGATATGGTCCCAGGCGAACCGAAATGCGCCTGTGGTAGCCCTTTTCTGTTCGCCTGGGGTAAGCTTTTCCCTAGTAGTGGATACATCGTACAAGCTATTTCGTTGGACCATGTTTCCAAAGGTGGGAGACTCATCCGATGTACGGGGTTATGCGAAAAACCTCTTTTGGTACACCACAATGTTGCTGGAGAAGGTGCAACCTGTTGATGTGCCCAATCTCCTTCTTGAAGAGATATGACAAAGCTTGGGTTGCCATAAAAGGTCAATCGTGTATGCTCCTTTCATCCAAGCCTTCATTGGCAATGTCACCAAAAAAACCTATAAGGATGACGCTTTCTTCAGGACACATGGCATGAACAAACCAACCATAGAGAAGCCTCTCAAAGGGGGCACAAAATCCATTAGGAACAAAAGCACAAGAGACTGTGAGTTCATGGACATTCAACTGTCTCTCGTCCGCGAAAATAGAAGGATGGACCAACATATTAGGAGGGCACTCAGAGCGTCACTAGATTGAAGGCAGAAGCTTACTCTGATAGGTGTTTGTTGATTGAACAACTTGATGCTAGAAAATATCTTCCTCCATTTTGGTTTACCCAATCCTAGCGAGAAAAAGGACCAACTGAAGGAGACTGGTGGTGTAGATAAGTAAGCAGTGGCGCCCGAGATGGAAGAAGAAGTTTTCAGTGGCTCCGACTCTAGTGACGACGACTATGGTGACGACTCGTGCTTCTAGATGATCAATCGCCTACTTCATGTAAAATGGCATGGCTTTGATATCATATTTATGTACTGTTTGTTTTCATATGCTTTGTCGGAGACTCTTATATGTATCTGACTATATGTGTTGGCGTGCTAAACTGCTCTAAACTCCACTCTTATGAGCACGATTATGTCGATTGGATTACCCATTCTCGATTCGATCATGAAAAGAAGCATGCAGAACACTAGGCTCTGTAAGCATAGTATAAAATACATATAAAATCACAAAGTAATAATTATATATCCATACAATTTTTTCTTAAAAACACATATCATTCATATTTCTTGATTATGACTTCTAATGTACGGCTGGGCGGGCATAAATTCATCTTTGGCTCTTGGCGTGGTGGACAAGGAAGACCAAGGAGTCTCATCGATGTTGTTGTAGTCTTCCTCTGAGACCACACCATCAACACCGACGTCGATGACTCGTATCAACAAATCCCTCGGGTGAGCCGGTAGGGTTTCGAGTAGAGGAACGAT
Organism: Alopecurus myosuroides; assembly: GCA_028641055.1. Classification (NCBI taxonomy): domain Eukaryota; kingdom Viridiplantae; phylum Streptophyta; class Magnoliopsida; order Poales; family Poaceae; genus Alopecurus; species Alopecurus myosuroides. The sequence goes on along the minus strand of CM054060.1, from coordinate 242,696,445 downwards.
GTAGGCACTGGTAGACTCGACGGCTAACAGGGGGCATGATTTTACCAAGGTTTGGGGCCCTCGTAGGGGTAATACTCTTACTCCTGCTTGTGTGTCTTTGTATTACGATGTTTGCTTACAATGGTGTCGCACCCGGACTTCTAGAGGATACTCGCAGTTCCGTTGAACAGTAGTGGATTGGATTACGGGGCTTACCGGCACCCGCATCTCTTACGAGTAGGCCAACACACATAGGTGTGACAACCAACCCCTATCTGTTCAGCGTCTACGTAAACCATCCCATAGAAATCAGGATACTACCATTGACGTACTTCATACCATACACACATGGTACGTCAACGACGTTGAACAAAATGATAACACAACAGATCTCTAAGACTCAAAAGATGGAAATAAGTTGCAAATAGCTCTCACTAGAGCAGAGATAGCAAATACAATCATCCAGAGGACACATGTCCCAACATAACATCATTACATCTCAGCGGAAGCATTCAAAGGGTCTGAGTACAGACAAATCCAAATAGGCTTAAGAAGCCGGGAATGAAAAGGAAAACGGAGCCCATCCACGATGTCTCGGATCCTGCCCGGGTCCGCTACCTACTCGTCAGCAGCCTCGTCAAACTCCACGTAGTAGCCGTCACTGGGATCCTCGTAAGCGTAGTCTGCGGAAACCACAGCCCCAAAGGGGTCAGTACATAAACGTACTGGCAAGCAAGACTCACAGTTCACCAAAGTGTAACCCGTCAACACCAAGCACAAATGCCTTGGGTTCAACGGAAGAAGAAGGGATATAAAGGACGCTGCAACTGGCTGCGCTAACCAACTACAGAGATACTACCACTTCCGGCTAACAGAGAGAAGAGAAGATAGCGTATTGTAACCAACTATCACTAACCACCAAACAAACCCATCCTGGATCTCGCCCCTTATGCAAAGAAGCAATCCGAGGATAACTCACACAGTTGGATTAATGAATAATGGATCAAGTTGTTGTGTCAATAAGCCTATTACTAGTCAGGTAGCATTAGTTAGGTGTAAGTTGTTCTGAGTACTTGTTAGCCAGTACTTTCACCAAGTCAACCATAACCGCGGAAAACACGGCTTCTCGAGAAGATTTATCCCTGCAGGGGTGCACCAATTTGGCCGTACACGTAAGAATAACCCGCCAGATGGGATGCCTCCCACCAAGCGGGGCACTCAACACAACTCAACTCTTCTTAGCATCAAGCCCAAAGCACCTTGGGCGCACGGCTAATCGAGCCCCGAAGAAAGGGGACCCTCATAGCACTCTAAGAACGTGTCCCCCTATATGCCGACTACAAAAGTTCCACCCTGCGCTAGGCTCGCAAAAACATGCATGCGGCAAATGGAAAACACGAACTAAATGAGGCGATTTGGACGAGATGCGAATCGAATCAAATTGAGGGGGGTGCCCATACACGCTTCCCACATGCGGATAGTGCGCTCATCATGGATCAGTAGACAAGACCCTTTTCCTATTAGGGTCGACACTAGCAGGCCTCAAAACCACACAGGGCCTCCTGCCAGTGCCTTATCAGCATATTATTAGCAGGTTGATTGATTAACATCGAGCCCCTAGAACAAAATAGATATATAGTAACAGAAAGTAACGGGTAACAGACTCGAGCAAAACAACCTAAGCATGCTAGTAAGACACTGGCTCAAACAATGGGGTTGTAGGAGTGGAGGTGAGGCAATATCAGGGTTAAGGGATTCATGTGATAGGTTCGTAACAGAAACAACTATACCTAGGGCTAGCAAAATAGACAACGGAAAGTATCGGTAACCAATGTTGAAAGGAACACATGGTTCATGTGAGTGATAACTTGCCTGCAAACTCAGCAGCCTGGTACTGAGCTAGATCCTCCGAAGGGGTGTCGTAAGTATCGTCTGTCTCAACGTCGTCGTCTATCCGAGAAGAAGCAAACAAACAATGCAGAAATATAAACAATCAATATCATGGCATAGTGCACAATCATGGGATGATTCATGTCAATTTAACCGATGCATCAAAATAAGATAGTTGACATGGGAAACAATACATGATTAAATGGACCCACATGCAATTTTGAGTTGCATATGAAAAGCCCATGAATTTTGGTTGAAACAATTGTTTTCCAATTAACCAACAGGTGAAAGTGGATTAGTATGATGCATGGATGAGGAAAACAACAAAATAACAACAATAGAACCAATTGGAAATAAGGTTTACCAATTTAGAAATTTATTTATTAAGTTAGGGAATTTTTGGTTCCTTAAAGGGATTACACCAATAGTTGTTGTTTTCACCAATTTAAATCGTGCAAAATAAATAACAAAATTCATATTTGAAAAGAATACAAAATTTTAGTTGGATTACATGTTTCAAGTATTGAAAAAGGAGTTAGGATGAGTTTATTATGACTCGAACAAGATTAAACAAGTTTTAAATGAATTTAAAACAAGTTTGAAAATTATTTGAATTTTTTATTTGTTCCAAACATAAATTTAAGTTCATATTTGAAAATTTTATACTTTTCTAGTTTGAAAACATATTTTACATGTTCAAAAATAATTTAATTTGAGCAAGTTATGAATTTAGCAAATTTAAATGATTTAAACAAGGTTTAAATTATTTAAGCAATTTTAATTATTCAAACCACAAAACAAAATTTATATTTGAATAGGTGGTTTGAAATAGCATGGAAAACATATTTTATTTGCATTATTTGGATTTAGTATGAATTAGTTATGGATTTTATCAAATTACAAATGAATTGTTTGAATTCAAATTTGGAGTGCATTTGGAAAATTCAAAACAGAAAATAAAGGTTATAGATAGATAGATGATTTAATTTGGGACAGTGCACATATTTTATTTTTATTATTTGGGTTTATAAAACAAAAGTTATTAGGGTTTTAGTTTTAGGGACCAAACTGTAATTGTTTAGGACTTAAACAGAAAAAGAAAAGCTGGAAATGGACCTGCACCGTGCAGTGACCTAGCCAGGGTCACTGCCAGTGGGCCAAGGGGCCAACGTGGCCAGCTCGTGCGCGCGTGGCAACAGCAGTGGCTGACAGGGGGGCCACCCTGTCAGCGCTGCGCCAAAAAAGGTTGGATTTAATCGCGTGAGCCAGGGGTCGAACCCTGGGCTCCAGCGCGCGCCAACGCACTGTAACCAGTGCGGTAGCGAATCGTTGCTTACCAGTATATGCGACGCAAACAGGTTAAGGTGTATCTCGCGTTTCTGAACTTAACTGACGAACGCACGCGACTGAACATTGACAGAAGAGCGACGGTGGCCGGCGGCGATCACCGTGTGCTGCTCGTGGTTGCGCTGCGTGTGGGTGTGCACGGATACGTTGCGTGCGTGTGCGTGATCGAGGACAGAGAGGAGGACGTGCACGGTGAGCTCACCGCGGCTGTAGGGGAGGCAGAGGCTCGAGGCAGAAGGCCGGCGACGAGCTGCGAGGACGGCGGCGTGGCTACGGGCCCGCTCGCGCTCAACGTAGATGTCCAGAAGGTCGACGAGGATGCGCTGGTTCGATCCCCGCGGTCAGCGTGGAAGAAGGAGGGCTGCTGCGATGGCGGCGTGCACGGGTTCAGTCACGGTGGCGCCGGAGAGGTCGAAGACGACGGCGTCGATCCAGACTGCGTCGATCTCAACGGAGGTGTCGTCGAGGGAGAGGGTAGTGCGACGGTGCGATTCCCGTAGCTAGGAGGGATGGTGGCGCACGGGAACGGCGGCGGCGTCCATGGATTCAGGCGGGGTAGCTCCGGTGAGATTAGGTGGTTGCAGAGAGAGGAAATTCCGGCGAGAGGGAGAGGGAAACGGCGGTGGAGCGAGGGGAGAAGGTAGGGCTAGGGTTAGGGATGCGCAGGGGCTAGGGAGTAGGTCTTATAGGCGCTCGGGGCCGCTGCTGGCCGTCGGCGCGCTACTGTCGCCGACGTGGACAGCTTGCGATGGCGCCGTACAGGTTGAAGACGGGGTGAACCGGTACGGGCCGCGCGGGGAGGTAAGTGGTGGGCTGGGCTCGCGGGTGCACAGCCCACTGCCTCTCTCCCCTCGTTTTCTTTTCCTTTTTTAATTTTTCTTCTGTTTTTTTTTTTGCAGAAAATAGAAAGGGAAGAAAAAGAGAGTTAATTTAGAAAAATTTGTGTCAACTCCTTAATGGAATATTAACCAAATGCAAGTTTTGAATTTCAAGAATAATTAATTTATGGTGCTGTTTGAAATTGGGGTGAATTTGAATGAATTTTGGGAGTATTTGATTATTATGGAAAATAATATTTTTAATAGGGTGAACCCTATTGTCTAATTAGAACAAATGAGTTGAATTGTTTTGGTAATATTCATAAATTCAAATTGTGTGCTGTTTGATGTTTTTTATTTGAATTTGAAATTAACATTTGGATTAATTGAATTATTAAAAGCCATAATTTTAATGGTTGAACCTTATGGTCTTAATTGGAAACAATTGGTTGTTTTTATTTGAACTTTTTATTAAAAGGTTGTAACATAACAAGTATGAAATAAATGTTTGAATAAAGTTTGAATTTGAATTGTGAAAACAGAGAAAACAGATGCAAACAAAAAGAAAACAAAGCAATGAGTATGATGACATGATGCAAAACTTTAATTAAAGCAAGAAACAAACATTCTAGGGGTATTTTTCATACTTGGGATGTTACAAAACGCCACCCCTTGAAGGAATCGCGCCCTGAGATTCCTTACGGAGAAGAGAAAAGGTCCGGATACTTCTTGCGAAGATCCTCTTCGGTCTCCCACGTTGCCTCTTTATCGGAATGATGGGACCACTGCACTTTCAAGAACTTGGTGCTCTTGTTGCGAGTCTTACGCTCGGTCTCATCGAGAATACGAACAGGGTGCTCCTCATAAGATAGATCATCTTGCAGTTCAATGGAATCATGATCAACTGCACGATCTGGATCTTTGAAACACTTCTTGAGCTGTGACACGTGAAACACATCGTGCACCTTGGATAGTTTTTCTGGAAGTTCAAGACGATAGGCATTTTCTGCACGCCTTGAGAGAATGTTAAAAGGACCAATGTATCTTGGTGCAAGCTTTCCTTTCACACCAAAACGATGAGTGCCTCTGAGGGGAGTTACACGGAGATATGCTTTGTCACCAGGTGCATAAATCATATCTCGGTGCTTGCTGTCATAGTAGCTTTTCTGACGAGACTAAGCAATCTTGAGATTGTCACGAATGATGCGAACTTTCTCTTCGGCTTCCTTCACAATGTCAGGGCCTAAGAGCGAACGTTCACCAGCTCCAGACCAATTGATTGGACTCCTGCGTCTGCGGCCATAGAGTGCTTCAAATGGTGCCATACCTAGGCTTGCCTGGAAGCTGTTGTTGTAGGAGAATTCAGCATATGGAAGGCAATCCTCCCATTTCATGCCAAAGGAGAGACCACATGCTCTGAGCATATCCTCGAGAATCTGATTGACTCTTTCGACTTGCCCCTGAGACTGAGGGTGATAAGCTGTGTTGAACAGAAGTTTGGTGCCCAATGCATCTTGGAAACTCTTCCAGAAATGAGAAGTGAATATGCTTCCACGGTCTGAGCTTATTTCCAATGGAACACCATGAAGGGGAACAATCTTTGTTGTGTAGAGCTCTGTTAACTGGCTAGCTGAGATTGTTTCTTTGACAGCAAAGAAGTGAGCTACTTTAGTGAGACGATCAATAACAACGAAGATTGCATCGTTGCCCTTCTTGGACTTTGGAAAACCAGTGACGAAGTCCATTTCAATCATGTCCCACTTCCACTCAGGAATTTTCAGAGGTTGGAGTAGACCTGCTGTTTTCTGATGGACTGCCTTAACACGTTGACAAATGTCGCATTCAGAAACGTATTGAGCAATTTCACGTTTCATGCCAGGCCACCAATACAGTGTCTTGAGATCCTGGTACATTTTTGTACTTCCAGGGTGGATGGAGAGAGGAGTTTCATGAGCCTCCTTGAGAATGACATCTTTGAGACTTTGAATCTGAGGAACTGCAATGCGTCCTTCGAAGAACACAGTTCCCTTGTCATCAATTGAGAAGGACTTGAATTTATCATTGTCTTCTTTGATGTGCTCTACAATCTTCTTGATTTCAGCATCACGAAGTTGTTCAGAACGAATCTTGTCCTCGAGAGTTGGACTAGCTGTCAAGCTTGCAAGATATCCTTGAGGAACAAGACCAAGGTTCAGCTTCTGGAATTCTTCATGAAGTGGAGGTTGGCTTTCCATGATCATGAGATTATTGCAATAGGACTTGCGACTGAGAGCATCGGCCATAACATTAGCCTTGCCTGGAGTGTAAGAAATGGTGAGATCAAAGTCTTTAATCTTTTCAATCCATCTCCTTTGCCTGAGGTTTAGATCTGGTTGAGTGAAGATGTATTTCAGACTCTTATGATCGGAAAAGATTTCAGTGCGGTTACCCAACAAGTATTGTCTCCATTTCTTGAGGGCAAACACGACTGCTGCAAGTTCAAGATCATGAGTGGGATAGTTTTGCTCATGTGCATTCAACTGACGTGAAGCATAAGCCACAACTTGACGTTCTTGCATAAGAACTACACCTAGACCTTGGAGAGATGCATCGCTGTATATCTGGAAAGGTTTGGTAGTATCTGGGCCAACCAGAACTGGTGTAGAAGTGAGTTCAGTCTTCAGGAGATTGAAACTTTCATCACATTGTGGAGACCAAACGAACTTCTTGTCCTTCTTTGTGAGATCAGTGAGAGGTTTGGCAATCTTGGAGAAGTTTTGGACGAAACGACGACAATAGCTAGCCAAGCCAAGAAAACTTCTAACTTGCTTCACCGTCTTAGGAGGTTTCCAATCAACAATTGCTTTAACCTTTTCTGGATCAATGGCTATGCCCTTGGCTGAGATGATATGACCAAGATAAGCAACTTCTGGAATCCAGAACTCACATTTGGAGAACTTGGCATATAGACGATGCTCGCGAAGTTTCATGAGAGTGAGACGAAGATGTTCTCCATGCTCTTCCTCGGATTTTGAGTAGACCAGAATGTCATCAAGGTATACCACAACGAACTTGTCGAGGTATTCATGGAATACAGAATTCATGAGTCTAGAGAACGTCGCCGGTGCATTGGTGAGACCAAAGGACATGACGGTGTATTCATATAGACCGTAACGAGTGGTGAAAGCTGTCTTTGGAATATCTTCCTTTCTGATCTTTATTTGATGGTAACCCATCCTCAAGTCCAACTTTGAGAATATTGAGGCTCCAGCAAGTTGATCAAAAAGATCATCGATACGAGGAATTGGATACTTGTTTTTGATGGTTTTCTCGTTGAGAGGACGATAGTCAACCACGAGTCTCTTTGTTTGATCCTTCTTGGCAACGAACAGAGTTGGGCAACCCCAAGCCGAAGAACTAGGCTGAATGTAACCTTTCTCCATGTACATATCGATTTGCTCCTTTAACAATTTCAGTTCAGGAGGAGCTATCTTGTATGGATGCTTAGAGATTGGAGCTGTACCTGGCTCAAGCTCGATCACGAACTCAACTGCTCTGTCCGGAGGCATTCCTGGCAATTCTTCTAGGAAGACGTCAGGGAATTCACAAACTACCGGAACATTCTCAATTGCAGGAAGAGGTTTTGCATCGAGTGTGCATAGCTGAATAGACCTTGATCCATATGGAGAATAGACTATCTGGCCAGAAGGGTGGGAGAGAGTTATTGACTTTTGAGCACAGTCAATTTTAGCTTCATTGGTCTTCAACCAATCCATGCCCAGAATGACATCAATGTCAAAATTTCCTAGCAACATGAGTGAAGCAAGGAATATGCGACCTCCAATTAGGATTTGATTGTCCATACTTATCTTGGAAGTCAACATTTGAGATCCCGGGGAGTGAACGGTGATTTGATTGCTTAGTGGAACTAGAACTAGGTTGTACGTTGTTGCAAAGATCTTTGACACAAAAGAATGCGATGCTCCGGTATCAAACATGTCGTGGTGGTGTCACGGCAGATGCCATAGGATGGCTAAAGATGTGGGAACGATGGACGCTGGAGGTATTCGGGGAGGGATCACGCGACGAGTAGCCGCGTGAGGTAAGAACAACACACTGCAAACAACACGATCTACCCAGGTTCAGGGCCCTCGTGAGGAGGTAAAACCCCTACTCCTGCCTCTCTATATGTATTATGATGTTTCTCCGAGTAGCCACAGTACAAATGGTATCTTTACCGGGTAGCCTCTCACTCCTTTCCGAGTAGAGCTAGGTCAAGAACTTAGGGTTCTGAGAGCGTCTCGTAAGCGATCTAGTGAACCGTGCCTCACGCAGGAGGCGGCTGGGCACCTTATATACACGATGCCCAGCCGGATACGTCCAAATACGAACAAGTGTCGACATAGTGTGCACACCGTCCTTCTTCCGGGTTCCCGCTGACAGCTTTGGTTCCTAACCTGGGCTTCATCCGGAAAGTCGTTGGGCAAAACTAGGGGACAGACTGGTATCACTGTACCTAGGCACAGAGTAGGCCCCCCTTATCCTGCCACAGCCTGCTTCCATGCTGTCACTGTCAGGCAGGCCGGCCCCAGATGAACAGTAGTTCGAATGCTGCCAAGTACGGACCCAGGATACGCGGGATCCTGTGTCAGAACGGCTCCTTTGACTTTCTGACCCGAGTAGGTTCCCGCCAATTGTTCCCGCCAATTGTACTCGGGTCAACCTTCTACTCGAAAGGATAGAACTTGCTTGATTTCTCCTTCTGGTCATCTTGAGGTGAGACCGAGTAGCAGTCGACCGGGTAGCGAGTACCAGGTAGTCGGCTACTCGACCGAACCTCTCTTCTGTTAGCTGCCTTTACCACTTGTCTTTACCCTACTCGGGGGTAACCCCCCGACAGCAGTCCCCGAAGCTGGTTGAGTCTTGCGAACTTGTTCACTAGGCTCAGCCAGCTTAAAACCAATCTTTGCATCTCAGCCCTTGAACCTCAAGATGCCGAGTAGAACCTCCGAGTAGCTATCTGGAAAGTACCTTGAGTTTCCTCTCTTCCGAGTATCACCTGCTTTCTACTTTGTAACCGAGTAAAAAGACTTAGAGAAATTTCTGAAATTGAGCCGTTGCGGCACAGAGCACGATCCAGCCCTTCGCGCAGCAACTGCACACGTGTCAAGCATCCACGACCTTGTCGTTTCGTTGCCCAGGACACGACCTGCCACGCGTCCAGTTTTCACGCAGTGGGCCCACCGGCCGTCATGTCCCATCAAGTGTAGTTATAGACCACGATTCGGTGGTGGGATCAAATGCGGCCATTACGCGCGCAACCGGCGCTTGTGTGCGTTTCTAACCGGCCACAGGATCCACCACACGCCACAACCGATCCCACTTCCACGACGGTAACGGTAAATTCGCGGAGGAGATATAAATACCTCCCCGGTAACTTGCTTTTCCCCTTCCCTCGCATTATTTCTCCTTCGTCTCCTGCTCTTCTCCGCCACCGAGCTCTCCGCCGCCGCGCAAGCTCTCGCGCCGCCGCGGACTCAATCCCCCAACCAACTCCTTCGATACCTTCCACTTCTTCCACCCGCAGCAATGGCCAAGGCTGGCTGGGCCGGCTCCTCCGTCACGGCCGAAGATTGTGCCTGGCTCGTCAATACCAGGCGAGTTCCTCCCGGCGTGGAGTGCCGGGCGCCAGGCGGTGAAATCGTGCCAACCCCGCGGGAGGGCGAGCGCGTGGTCTTCATGTCGCACTTCGAGCGCGGCTTCGGATTGCCCGCCTCCGATTTCCTGCGGAAGTTCCTCAATCACTTCGGCATCCAGATGCACCATCTGCCCCCAACGCCGTCGTCTTCCTCGCCTACCACGCCGTGGTCTGCGAGGCCTTCCTCGGCATCCGGCCCACGTGGGAGACATGGCTCAGGTACTTCCACCTGCGCCAGCAATCCACCGGGAAGAAAGACTCCGCGGGCGGCGCCCGCGCCACCGACACCGGCTGCGCCATGATGGTGCAGCGGTCCGGGACGCACCACCCCCGCATCAAGGGGCTGGACTCCGTCAAGCTATGGCAGAAGACGTTCCTCTACGTCAGGAACGTTGCCGCCGCGGAAGGAGCCCAGGTGGATGATCGAATCAACTTGCCCGTTTGGAGCAATCGCGCTCCGATCGGGATGTACTGGAAGGACAAGCCCGTCAACGACGATGACGCCATCGAGATGGAGAATAGACTCGGCTGGCTGAAGGCGCAAGGCCTCAAGAACGACGATCCGGTGGCATGCTGGATCCAGCGCCGAGTGCTGCCCTTGCAGGAGCGCAGCCATCTCATGTGTTACATGGGAGGCCCCCGCGACTGCACCAGGACGACCACCATCGAGATCGACAACATCGATGTTCCCATGCACGCAAGGAACATCTTGACGACAAGCCTTGGCGACCACTGGCAGTACGGGTTCGTCCCGTACAGCCGTACAAAGCCGATTGAGCGGGTACGCCTTTCTTACTTTGCTCTCTGCATTTACTTTCCGAATAGATAAATCCTCCTCTTGCCGCGAGTAGCGATCGTCTTCTGCACCGAGCAGGGTACCTAGCCGGATTGCGTAGGCTTAATGTGCTTCGTGCTTGCACGCCTTGCCGGATAGCCTACTCGAGAACAACTCCTAGGCTTGATGTGCTTTATACCTGCACGCCCTTCCGAGTAATACCCTCCAGCAAACATGCTTAGGCTTAGTATGCTTTGTGCTTGCACGCCTATCCGGGTAGAATGCTTAGTAAACTGCCTAGGCTTTGTGTGCTTTGTACCTGCACGCCTATCCGAGTAGAATTCCTAGTAAACTGCCTAGGCTTTGTGTGCTTTGTACCTGCACGCCAGTCCGAGTAGAATTCCTTCCTGGTACTCGGCCAGTCTGTGATCCTTCTCTGGTTTTCAGGTTCTTACTCGCCAGATCATCGAGAGCTGCGAGGTTTTTGAGGGCAACTGGTCTCCTGACCGTGAGGAGGACGATGTGCCCTCTCTCGATGCCGCGGAGCAGTCCAACCCCTCTCGCTCCCCCATCGCTGACAAGCGCGACGCTCTCCGCACCTGGTCTGATGAAGATTTTGACGGTAGGTACACTTTCACTCTGTTTGCTTCCGAGAAGGACCAATCCCTCGTTTGCTGTTTCTGATTCCTTCCTTCTTTCTCTTGGATTCTCAGATGAAGGTGCCGCGGAGAAGGACGACGAGGACGAAGACGAGAACGAGGGCGTTGCGCCCCTAGCCGCCAAGCCTCTGTCCGTCGCCGCTCCTGAGACCCGCAAACGGACTGGTAGCGGAGCACCAGCGCCTCCTGCCAAGAGGAAGAAGCCCACCGAGAAGAAGGTGGTTGTGAAGAGGTCCAGACGAGAGCTCAAGTCCACCACCGCGTAAGCCCTCTTCTCGGTCGTTTCCCTTCTCGCGCAGTGCTATTCTCCCCAAATTCCTTCTAATTTCTGGTTTCTTCCCTCTCTACAGACCTCCCATGAATGCGGACGCAGCTCTCGCGTCCGGCCAAGCTAAGGAACCATCAGTACCTCTGATCAACCTTGATGATGACGAGGACCACACCGCCAACGCTGCTGCTGCCAATCCACGGACCACCGATGCACAGGACGCTACCGTCCACCACGAGAGACCCCCTTCTCCTCCGGCTAGCAATGCCGAGGAGAATCAAGACCAAGAGATGCAAGACAACACCGCCGACGAGCGGCCTGAAGCAGAGCAAGAGCAGCCCACCACCGGGGCTGCTGCACAAGAGAATCTCGCTACCGAGCAGCGAGTGGAAGACACCACCGCCATGGATGCCACCCCAAGCGATGCTTATCCATTGAGCAGCGTGCAGCCAGGTGACGCACCGAGTAGCTCCCAGCCAGGAGCTGCACAAGGCGATGGATCTGTGGCGCCACCCACTGTGCAAGGCCCTACACCGCCAAGCTCCTCCTCGTCTCCGCAGACCAAGGATGCACCTAGCTCCCCTGCTGGGCGAGTAACCAGGCAGCGAGTCGCCCTGGATGCTCTGAGGGACGAGGTTGACAGAAGGGCAGCCGAGAAGGAAGCTGCTGAGAAGGCCAAGGCGGAGAAGGAAACCGCTAAGAAGGCCAAGGCCGAGAAGGAAGCCGCCGAGAAGGCGAAGGCCAAAGCTGACGGAAAGAAAGCTGAAGATCCCGAGAAGCAGCGGGCCGAGAAGGAAAGGACGAAGAAGCGGTCCAGAGACCCAGTGCCGCCACCAGCCTCAGGTGGAGCACTCGTGATCCGCGAGTCTGGCCCGATTCCCGCCGCGCTCTCAGCTGATGCTCGCGCTGCTGGCCAGCCTTGCTACCCGGAGTACATGATTGAGGTTAGCCACCAGCACTCAATCGGCTTCCCTCCCAAGGACAAAGCTTTAGCTATCCAGCATGGAAGGAAGGCTGTGGCCATGAACTCCCCTCCTCCAGATCCAAGCCGACACCAGACTGTCAACATTGCTTCTCGTGGAGTCCAAGACAAACCAATAACTTCAAAAGGCCTTGAGCAGGTACTGGACACCGTTGGCTTCATCGACGCCAAATGGGATAGCAAGGTTCTCGGCGTGGAGAAATGGCACGGTCTTACCCTTGGCGGCCTCGACCACATGCGCGTGGACTGGAACAAGGTCGACCTGGGACACAAGCCCATGTCCGTCTCCACCGAGACCGCGACACTTGCAGCCAAGATGTTCCTGCATCGCAAGAATGCCGAGGACATCGAGCAGGCCTACGCAGTAAGTTTTCTTTATCTTTTCCGAGTTGAATTTTCCGAGTTGAATTTTCTTCTCTTCTATTCGCCTTTCTGCTCCTTTCCATCACTCCCAGTCCCCGAGATTCTAGCCGAGTAGGTGGATACTCTCCGAGTAGCCTCCTACTCGGGTTGAATCTACTCTGCTTTTTCTAACTTGCTTCTTCTCGCTTCTCAGGACAGCGTCCTGAAGCGGACCAACTTATACCGCCATCTCCTCTGGAACCACTCTATCGCCAGGAGGCGAATTGCTGCTTTGGAGAAGGAAAAGGCAGCTGCGGAGGCAGCCAGCAAGAATGCCAACGATAGCACCCAGCAGCTGACCGAAGTGCAAGGTACGCTCTTAGTTGTGCGATTCATGCGTTTTATGTTTACGCTCGCTTATGCTTTCTTTTGCGCTATCCTTTTCTACTCTGCAGAGAAACTGAAGAGCCTAGCCGAAGAGCACGAGAAATGCCGTGCTTTCGTGAAGGACGCCGAAGCCACCATCAAAAGGCTAGAAGGTGAGTTTGTCATCCACTCGGTTTGATTTTGAATCTATTTCTTCGCTGCTTCTGTATTGATCTTGTCTGGCTCTTCGCAGAAGATCACAAGGTGTTTGCTGAGGCACACCAAGATTGTGTCAAGCCGGCCGAGGTGGAGCACCAACTGTCCAACCAGGCCGCTGTGTTGCTGAAGGACCACGCCACCGAGACCGAGAAGCTGCAACTCAAGTTGCAACAGGCACTCCAGGATGCCATCAACATTGGCGCCGAGAGGGACAGGGCCAACGCCGAGAAGGCCAAGGCCGAGGCCACTTTCAGAGCCAAGGAGAGGGCCCTTGAGCAGGAATGCGAAACTTTGAAGAAGGCCAACGCTGATCTCTTCGCTCAGATGGATGGCTTGCGCCTGATCCAAGAAAAGCACATCTCTAACGAGGAGTCCTGGAAGAAAAAACTGCAGCGGCTGCGCAACGAACTGTCCGGTAAGTCTTTTCTTCGCTGCTTCTTTTCTTCTCGGTCGCATTTCTTCTTGGTTTTCCCCTACTCGGTTCTACTCGGTTCTTCTCTTCTTGGTTCTGAAGTTACCACATGCTATTTCAGAGATCTGGCCTCATCTTGACTCCCCTTCTGCGCCTGTGCTGGCCAAGACCAAAGCAGCTCGCCTTGCGAAAGGTGAGGCAGCAGATACCAGAGCCGAGATCGAGGACAGCTTGCTGGTGCTCAAAGGCTATTTCGAACAGCTGGCTGGCGTCGGAACTGACTTGGTGCACGAGGGCTTTGAGCTCCACAAGCTGTTTTGGCCTCATGATCCTCAGCCAAACACCATGAGGGGCCTAGCCTTCAAGCTGAAGAATGTGAAGAAGGAGTTGAAGAAATGGCGCGCTTCGGGAGCCCGGGCCGGTGCGGATGTGATGCTTCTCTGCATAGCATCCTGGTACGAAAATCTCAACATGCAGCTCATCCGCGGGAAGCGCAATGATTCCAAGTGGGAGTTAGATCCCGACTGCGTGGCCACACGCAAACAGATCGCCTACGAGGTCGCGGAGTGCGCCGAGACGGAGACCTTCATCGAGGGCCTCCCCGAGCCCGACACCGAGTACGAAGACGAAGAGGGAGATGACGACGAAGTTGAATCCGAGTTGGAAGGCTTCTTCGACTCTCCTGAGGGCAAGGCCGGGAAGGGGAAAGGCACGGCCATCTCGAGTAGCGATGAGGAGGCTGAGCACATCGAGACCGCTCCACTCGAGTTCGGCACCTCCTCAGGTGCTGCTCTCGATGACACGGTGCCCCCTCCTGGCCACGCTTCAGGCTCCTCCTCGGCTCCCGGACTCGTCTCGGCGGCCACGGCCACTTCCGAGCAGACGGCCACCCAGCATGCTGCTAAGATGACGGAATCCACCACCATCCAGACGGAAGCGGATGCCACCCATGCCAGCACCGAAGAAACGGCTGCCGCGACCGCCACCGAAGAAGCAGCAGCCAAGGCCAGCGCCGAGAACACTGCCTCCTCATCTTGAGGCAACCTGCAATCTCTTTCAACTCGAACATTTATCAGATCCCCGGGATGCCGGGAGCAGATGTAATAGACTATCTTTGTTTTGCTTGCTACATAGTTTTTATGCCCACTCTGTTTATTTCGACATTAATCAATTTGAACGACACTGGCTCAATGCCGAGTTGCGTTTCCATGCGAGTCCCCTAGTTGCATTTCTTATTCACCCTATCTTTTCATCTTTGCTCTACCCGCGACTTGTCGCTTGTTTGGTATTCGAGTCACAAGAGTCAAGTAGTAGGGCTGCAAATACTTAGCCGCTAGAAACAATCATGGTAACGCAGCCCACCACTTAGCCGAGAAGACGAAAACAGGGAACAAAAGCAACAAACAGTCTACTCGGTTCCTGCACTCTTTCTTCCTTAGTGATTTTCGTGTGCTCATTGACCTTTTGCTTGTTCTCTTGCTTGCCATGAAGCTGGGTTTCGGACAGCAGCAGAGTCGAAGAGTTGGCATATAGGTTTAAACACAGTACTCAATGCACTTATGAGTTCTGAAGTGGAGCAACCGAATAGACAAAGGACCAAGCCGAGTAAAGAAAACACTTAGAGCAATTTTGGACGAGGGCAGTCCCCGAGAACAATTTCAGATTGCAGAGTAGAATTTCAACTCGGATAAGAGGGTACATACACATCTTTGCTTACGAATGAAAACGGCGGAGTAGAGCTACATTCCAAGGGCGCTTGGTTTCCTCTCCAGCTTTATCTGCCCTGTTCGCCTGCGATGGGCGCACATCTACAAGGTAGTACGCATCATTGTGCAGCGCTTTGCTCACAATAAAAGGCCCTTCCCAAGGAGGAGACAACTTGTGCATCCCGGCTGTGCGCTGCACAAGCCTAAGGACCATGTCTCCTTCTCGGAAAACCCTTGGGTTCACCTTTCGGCTATGATAGCGCCGCAGGTTTTGCTGGTAGATAGCCGAACGTGACAGAGTCAGCTCTCTTGCTTCTTCAAGCATGTCAACGTCGTCTTCTCGAGCTTCTCTCGCCTCCACCTCAGTGTAGAGGGCTACTCGGGGGGAGTCATGCTCTAAGTCTATTGGCAACACGGCCTCAGCCCCGTATACCAAGAAGAATGGCGTGTAGCCGGTTGACCGGTTAGGGGTAGTCCTTAGACTCCACAACACCGCTGGCAACTCTTCTAGCCAACACCCAGGTGTTTTCAGCAACGGCTCGATCAGCCTTGGCTTTATGCCTGCCAGTACCATTCCATTTGCTCTCTCAACTTGCCCATTGGAGGCAGGGTGCGCGACTGACGCAACGTCTAGTCGGATATGCCTATCTCTGCAGAATCGCACCATTGCCCCCTCTGCAAAGTTGGTGCCGTTGTCGGTGATGATACTGTGCGGGTAGCCGTATCTCATGATCACATCCTTCACAAACTTCACAGCTGTGACTCCATCACACTTCCGAATAGGTTTCACCTCAATCCACTTGGTGAACTTGTCCACCATGACCAAAATATGTGTCATATTGCCTTTAGCCGGCTTGAAGGGACCAACCATATCCAGGCACCAAACAGCAAAGGGCCATGTGATAGGAATTGTTTTCAACTCGGAAGCAGGCATGTGAATCTTACTTGCAAACATCTGGCAGCCGTTGCACTTCCTCACAATATCTTCAGCTTGCTGCAGTGCAGTGAGCCAGTAGAAGCCATGCCGAAAAGCTTTCTTGACCAATGCCCGAGAAGAGGCGTGGTGCCCACATTCCCCTTGATGTATCTCCACCAGGATTTCTTCTCCCTCTTCTGGGCTCACACAACGTTGCAGCACACCAGTGGCACTTCTCTTGTGCAGCACATCTCGGACTATAGTGTAGCCCTTGGACCTTCTCTGAATCTGCCTCGCAGTCACTTCATCTTCAGGTAAAGTACCGTCCCTTAGAAAGGATAATATGGGCATAGCCCAACTCGGTGTCTCCCGTATGGGAAACACTGGTTCGTCCAGTTCCATTGGGACAGGCTCTTGCGGTTGCACAGGAGGAGTCGGAGCGTTTCTTTGCAGCCCGGACCGATTGGCGAGAACCTCTTCAATGAATGCGACAGCTTCTGGGTTGAGGGCGGCAGTCCCCGAGTACGGAGTGACAGTCCCCGAGTACGGAGTGGCAGTCCCCGAGTAGGGAACGGCAGTCCCCGAGTAGGGAACGGCAGTCCCCGAGTAGGGAAAGGCAGTCCCCGAGTAGAGGACGGCAGTCCCCGAGTAGGGAGCGGCAGTCCCCGAGTAGGGAGCGGCAGTCCCCGGGTTCCCTGCAGCACTCTCCCAGTCAATTTCCATCGGGTCAGATTCTTCATTTGGCAGAGAAGGAACAAAGATGGATTCCGAGTTGGGGGAAGGCTTGATGGATGGCTTCCTCAAATGCTCCAAGGCAATCCCTGCCGGGATGGACTGCCGAGAAGATCCCAACTTGGATAGCTCGTCTGCTGCTTCGTTCTCTGCTCGGTGAATATGCTGGAACTCACAGCCTTCGAAAAACCCAGTCATAGACTGTACCAGGAAGCGATATGATGCCATGTTGGCATCCAAAGCATCCCAAGTACCCGAAACTTGCTGCACCACCAGATCTGAATCGCCATAGCATATAATGCGCTGCACACCAACCTCCTTTGCTACTCGCAAACCATGCACCACTGCCTCGTACTCGGCTACATTGTTGGATGCCTTGAAGTGAATTTGCAGCACGTACTTGAGTTGATCCCGCTTGGGTGATGTAAGCACAACACCAGCGCCAAGGCCTTCTTTCACCTTTGAGCCGTCGAAATGCATCCTCCAATAGTTGGAAACTGGAGCGGGAGGTTCATACTGCATCTCGGCCCAGTCCACAAGAAACTCTGCCAGGACCTGAGACTTGCTGGCTTCTCTTCTCGCGTACGCAGGAGCATACGCAGCTAGCTCAATCGCCCACTTGGCTACTATGCCACTCGCCTCCTTGTTACCCATGATATCCGAGATGGGAGCTGAACTCACAACAGTGACGGGGTGCTCCTGGAAATAATGTTTCAGCTTCCTGGCGCCCAGGTACACACCATATGTCATCTTCTGGTAGTGCGGATAGTTTTGCTTGGAACTGGACAACACTTCACTGAGATAATAGACTGGGCGCTGCACACTCTTGCCTTCTTCTTCTCGCTCCACTACAATCACCATGCTGACTACTCGGTTAGTCGCAGCAATGTACAACAGCATAGGTTCTTTGGGTAGCGGACTAGCCAGGATGGGAGCAGTAGCCAGCATTGCTTTCAGCTCATTGAATGCCACATCCGCCTGCGGAGTCTAGACAAACTTGTCACTTTTCTTCATCAGCTGGTACAGTGGCAAGGCCTTCTCGCCCATTCGGCCCAAAAAACGGCTCAGAGACGCCAAACAACCCGTGAACTTCTGCACATCTTTCAGTGATCTTGGCAAAGACATGCTCTCAATAGCTTTTATCTTTGAAGGGTTGGCTTCAATGCCACGACTAGAAACCAGAAATCCGAGTAGCTTTCCAGCCGGTACACCAAAGGTGCACTTACTCGGATTCAGTTTCATTTTGTACTTGCGTAGGTTAGCAAAGGTTTCCTCCAGGTCGGCAAGCAGAGTATGTGTTTTATTCGTTTTGATGACAATGTCATCTACGTACACCTGCACATTCTTGCCGAGCTGGTCGTGCAAGCATTTCTGCATGCATCTCTGATAGGTTGCACCCGCATTCCTCAAGCCAAAACACATGACACGATAGCAATAAGCCCCGTACGGGGTAATGAAAGCAGTCTTTATTTGATCGGCAGGATTGAGTGCAATCTGATGAAAACCAGAGTAGGCATCTATGAAAGATAGCAGTTCACAACCAGCAGTGGAATCGATCACCTGATCGATGCGAGGCAGCGGGAAAGGATCCTTGGGGCACGCCTTGTTCAAGTCGGTGTAGTCGACGCACATGCGCCATGCAGTGGCAGCCTTGGGATCTTCCTTCTTCTTCTCGACCATGACCGGGTTGGCTAGCCAATCCGGATGCAGCACCTCCATGATGAAGTTACTTATCAGCAGCTTGGTGATCTGATCACCGATGGCCTTCCTTCTCTCATCCCCGAAGCGGCGCATAGCCTGCTTCACTGGTTTGGCGTCAGGACGCACATGTAAAGAGTGCTCAACCAACTCCCTCGGGACTCCTGGTAAATCTTCATTGGACCAGGCGAAAACATCCCGATTCTCACGGAGGAAGTGGATGAGCGCGCTTTCCTATTTCTCCGCCAACCCGGAGCCAATAATGGCTACGCGGTCGGGGAACTCAGGGTCGACCTGAATCTTCTTCGTCTCCTTGGCAGCTTGGAAAGCAGTGCCCTGCTGGGTACTCGGCACGTGCTGCGCGCTAGCTTGCGCGGAATGAGCCATGGCCACCACCTCGTACATCTTCTTCTTCTCGGCAGCAATCACCATCGACTCCGCCAACTGGGAACCAGCAGAGGCACACTCAATGGATTTCTTGTAATCTCCCGAGATGGTAATGATGCCATTGGGACCGGGGATCTTCATCTTCAGATACGCAACATGGGTGGAGGCCATGAACTTGCTCAGAGCAGGCCTGCCGAGTAGAGCGTGATATGGGCTTCGATGATCCACCACCTCGAACTGCAGGCGCTCTGTGCGACAATTCTCCCGAGTACCGAATAGCACATCAATCCATACTCGGCCAATCAGGTTGCACGAGATCCCGGGCACAATGCCATGGAAGGTGGTCTTGCTAGGCAGCATCATGTTCTCAGCCAAGCCAAGCTTCTCGAGTGTGTCCTTGTACACAATGTTGATGCTGCTGCCGTTGTCGATCAGCACCTTGCTGAACCTCACATTCTTCACCGGACCCAGGAAGGTAGGATCCAGCACCAAGGCATAGCTACCCGGATTGGGCATCACCTTGGGATGATCTACTCGGGACCACCTGATCTCCTTGTCGCACCAGTACATGTAGTGAGGAACAGCAGGAATCACTGCATTGACCTCCATGGCCCGCCTGTGCTGCGACTGCTTGTCGTCAGGCTCAGAAGTGAAGATCATGTAGCTCTCGTGGTGCTCTTGGTACTGATTGGAGCCATTGCCCCCATTGTTGCCATTGTTGTTGTTGTTGCCCTGGTAGTTGTTGTTGTTGCCTCTGTTGTTGTTGTTGTTGCGGTTGTAGTTGTTGTTGTTGTTGTTGTTGCGGTATCTCTCATTGTTGAAGTACTGGTTGGCTCCTAAAGCCACCTGGTTCACATTTTCTCTTCTCGGGTACACCGGCGGCCGAGCTGCGGGTGCCCGAGCAGGCTGCACATTGTCATTGGCATTGGCTGCTGGCAGGGGAGGAGGAGGAGGCAAGCCATCACTCGCACTGCCGAGTAGTGTGGTTAGCAGGCCTCGACGGATGGTGGATGTGAAAGCTGCATGGGCCATCCTTCATGTCGTCGAAGACAAACTTCTTCGGCTGCTCGGAGTTCCCGCTACCCGACTGAGAGGTGCGAAATGGCTTCTTGTTGCCTTGGCCCTGGTTCTGGTTCTGCCCGTAGGCTCCAGCAGGTTTCTGCCTCTGGCTGCCACTGGCTCCAACAGTCACTGCATTGACCTCCTCGGGATCATACCGATTGTCTACTCGGCGCTTGTTGCGGAACTCGTTGCGCTTGTTGCTGTTGAAGTTTCTTCTCGGCTCAGAGGAGTCCATCAGTGGCTGAGTAGGATCACCGAGTGCGTACTGATCCGCAATCTTGATGGTCTCGGCCAGGGTGTTCGGCATCTCTCTCTGCAATCTCTGCCAAAGCATGCTGCCATGTCGGCAGCCCTGCGCAAACCAAGTGATGGCCTGAGCTTCATTCACACCCTCACAGGTGTTCCTCAATGTGCTCCACCGAGTAAGATACTCGCGGTCCGTCTCGTCTTCTCGCTGCCTGCAGGCTGACAGCTGCTGTGGCCTATTCGGCCTCTTGTATGTGCTCGTGAAGTTGCTGATGAATGCGTCCGAGAAGTCCAGCCAGCAGTTAATGCTGTTCTTGGGCAGGTTGTTGAGCCAAGTGCGAGCTGGACCCTCTAGCATCTGCGGCACATAGCGCACCGCCCATCTTCTGTTACCATTCGCGATGTGGACCGCGGTAACATAATCATTGAGCCAATCTTCAGGCTTGGTGCTGCCATTGTAGCTCTTTGTGCCTCTAGCGAGCTGAAAGTTCTTCACGGACGGCTCGTTCATGATGCGCGGGCCAAAGCACTCGGGGCCAGGGGGACCCGTGTTCTCCAGCCGCGCCGACAAGCTAATCCGGTCCAACTGATGCCTTGCGTCTCCAGGCGCCAGCACACGGTCACCAACACGGTCCCGAATATCATAGCCAGCCATCTCCATGGCCGAGTTGCCGTCATCATACCTGTCCACCTGCACCGCTGCAGGCTGCTCCACCGGGTTGACGACTGGCGCCACAGCGCGCGGCTGCTGCCTCTGCCGAGTAGGCTGAGCTGCGGGTTGCCGAGAAGCTCCAGGACGCGCAGCTTCTCGGACACGGCTTTGAGCTTGATGGGCTTGAGAGCCTGCTCTTGCAGCATTGTGTTCCTGCCCAGGCTGCTGCGGCACAGCAATCTGTTTCGCGGCAGCAGCCGGGTCATACACCTGCATTTGCCTGTCTCTGCCCGAGCGGCCGCTGCGGCTCTTCTCGCGGCTAGGATGCGGAGATGAGGCCTGATCGTTAGATCTAGCCGCGTGCGAATGCACCATCTGCGAAGCCCCAGCCCCCGGATTGGCCTTCCGGAACTCCTCGTTCTGCCTAGCAGCCTCCAACACTAACTCATTGAGCCTCTCTTGCTGCCTAACACGCGCATCGCCATCTAGGCGAGGCAACTCGGCAGCTACAGCCTCTGCAGCTCTAAGTGTTTTGGCGGGTGTACTGTATCTGGGCCTGGTGGAGGTGTTTGCGGTGGCGGACTGCGCGGGAGCCTCTATGACTGTGTCGCACCCTGACTTCTAAGGGATACTCACCGCACGAACTGGATAGCAGATGCTTGGATTATGGGGCATACCTGCTCCCACGTCCCAGCTTCCTGGTAGGCCTGCGCTTATGCGCGACAACACAAGCTCCGCTATTCCATCGTCGATGTAAACTATCCACTAGAAATCACAGGCACTACCATTGACGTACTTCATAACAATCACGCACTGTACGTCAACGGCTTTGAACGAATGATAATCACAACATATCTCTAAGACACAAAAGATTGAAATAAAGTTGCAACTGGCCTTCATTAAGGCAGAAATAGCAAATACAATCATCCAGAGGACACATGTCCCAACATGTCATTCATTACATCAGCGGAAGCAAACAAAGGTGTCTGAGTACAGACAAAACTGAAGGCTTAAGAAGCCGGAGGAAAATAAAGCAAACGAAGCCCATCCACGAAGGTTCTGGATCCTGCCCTGGTCCAGCTATCTACTCGTCTGCAGCGTCGTCAAACTCCACGAAGTAGCCGTCCTGGGAAGCATCGTAGCCGTAGTCGTACTCTGCGTAAACCACAGCCCCAACGGGGTCAGTACATCCAAGTACTGGCAAGCAAGACTCACAGTTCATCAAAAAGTTACCCGTCAACACAAGCATGGATGCTTGGGATCAACGGAAGAAAGGGGGTGATATAAAAGTTGCTGCTGGCTGCGCTAACCAACTACAGAAGATAACTACAAATTCCGGCTAACAGAATAAGATGAGATCGAGGATTGTAACCAACTGAAAGATAACTTCAACCAAACCCATCCTGGATCTCGCCCCTTATCCAAAGAAGCAATCCGAGGATAACTCACACAGTTATGATAAGGTGAATCAAGTTATTGTGTGAATAACCTATTACTAGTCAGGTTATTAAGCAGTGGGTGAATCATGATTGATCATTAAGTTGAAGTTGTCCTGAGTACTTGTTAGCCAGTACTTTCACCAAGTAATCCATAACCGCGGAAAACACGGCTTCTCGAGAAGATTATCCCTGCAGGGTTGCACCAATTTGGCCGTACACTCATGAATATCCCGCCAGATGGGATGCCTCCCACCAAGCGGGGCACTCAACACAACCAACCATTCCTCGCATCAAGCCCAAAGCACCTTGGGCGCACGGCTAATCAAGCCCCGAAGAAAAGGGACCCTCATAGCACTCTAAGACCGTGTCCCCCTATATGCCGACTACAAAAGTTCCACCCTGCGCTGGGCTCGCAAAAACATGCATGCGGCAAATAGAAAGCACGAACTAAATGAGATGATTTGGACGAGATGCGAATCAGGTCAAGTTGAGGGGGGCGCCCATACTCGCTTCCCAAATGCGGGTAGTGCGCTCATCATGGATCAGTAGACAAGACCCTTTTCCTATTAGGGTCGACACTAGCAGGCTTCAAAACCTCTCATGGGCCTCCTGCCGGTGCCTTATCATCAGATTATTATTTACCATTAGCAATTAACAGGATTGATTGATTAACATCGAGCCCCGGTACAAATAATAAGATAATAAAGTAATAACCGACAACAGACTCGAGTGAAAGCAACCCTAAGCATGCTAGGTAGAACAGGCACAAGCAAAGGCTGTAGGTATGGAGTGAGGCAGTATCATTGGTTCAGGGAATCATGTGATAGGTTCGGAGAACAAGCAACGATACATATGGCTAGCAATAATAGACAAAAGGATAGTATCGACAACAAGTGTGGAAAGGAAACTCGATGATTCATGTGAGTGATAACTTGCCTGGCAGCTCAGTATCGTACTGGGCTAGGTCCTGAGAAGTGGTGTCGTAAGGATCGTCGGTCTCAACGTAGTCGTCGTCTAACCGGGAAGAAGCAAACAAACAAAACAGGTATGTAAACAATCATTGACATGGCATTGTGCACAATCAAATATGATGCATGACAATTTAATAGATGCAATAAAGTAAACTATTTGATATGATAACACAATTTAAATGGACTGCTATGCAACTGTGAGTTGCATATGAAAAGCCCATGGGATTTGGTTAGGTTATTTGTTTTCCAACTAATCAACAGGTGATAATGGATTAGTATGATGCATGCAACAGGATAACAGCAAAATAACAACATTAGAACCAAATTAGGATAGGTTGTAGCAATGTAAAAGTTTGTTATTAATTTTGGAAAATTTTGGGTGCATTAAAGGTATCACACATGTAGTTGTTGTTTTCAACCATTTAAAATGTTCAAAACAAATAACAAAGTTGATATTTGAAAAGAACATCAAATTCTGGTTGGATTACATGTTTCACAATTTGAAATTAGACTTTGGATTATTTAGTTATGAATTAAACAATATTAAACAATTTTTAATGGAATTAAACAAGATTTAAATAGTTTGTGCAATTTAAATTAGTCAAACCAGAAAACAAATTTTATATTTGATTAGAGCATTCAAAAAGGTGTGAAAACCATATTTTATTTGAATTATTTGAAAACAGTATGAATTAGTTATGAATTATTTCAATTTGCATTTGAATTATTCAAATTTGAAATTTAAAAGTATTTTGAAAATTCAAAACAGTACACAAGTGGAATATTTGGAAAGTTCAGAAAATTTGGATCAGAATACATATAAAGTTTGTATTTATTGGGTTCATATAATAGAAGTTATTGCATTTCCAAATTAGATGTTTATTCTGCCCATTTAAAAGAATTGGAAAATAACAATTTCGATTTAGGGCTTTTGTTACCGCAGAGAAGATACACACCGGCCACTGCCCTGTGGCCCAGCGTGGCCAGCGTGGCGCACACGTGCCCGCGTGGCACTAGAGGCAATGACCAGCGGGCCCGGGCTGCCAGCGCGGAGGCGAAAAAAGAAGGGATTAATCCCGGGGTGCTGGGGATCGAACCCAGCACCTCTCCCTCGCACGCGATAGGTGGCAACCAGTGCAGCTGGAGCGATTTCTTGTCAGAAACAAACGCGCAGCCAAGGTAACCTTAACAGGCGAGGCTAACTGAACTTTTTGCACACGATGTCTGAACTTCTGTCAGAAACAGAGATCGACGCCGGCGAAAGCAGCGATGCGCCGCGGCTGTTCGTGGTGCAGGGATGCTGCGGCTAGTGGGGCGTTTGTGCGTGAGGTGCATGCGGTGATGTTGCTGGAGGCGTACGGGGGAAAAGAGATCGACGGTGACGCTCACCGTGAGCTGCAGAGGTAGCAGGTTCGGTGCAGAGCTCGGTGCGGAAGGCCGGCGACGAACGGCGGATGGCGGCGCGGCTACGGGCTGCCCCGAGCGCCACTGCGGTGTCGAAGACGAAGAGGGCACCGTGGGCTTCCGATTCCCGCGGCTAGCTCACGACGCCAACCATCGGAGACGGCGCGCGCTGCCGAAGTTCAGAGTAACCGCGGCGGCGAGCTGGTTCAGAGATACAGAAGGTGGAGGTGGATGGAAACGAGACGGCGGCGGCGGAGCTCGAGGGTGGATTAGGGTTTGCGGCAGGGGTGGACGCCGTGGTGGTTTTTATGGAGGCGAGGGAACTGTACGGCGGCCATCGGGGTGGCTCTGAGGTCGATCAACGGAGGGGAAGGCGTCGTACGCCATGACGCCAGCAAGGGAGGACGACGACAGCGACCTGAGGGGGGTATCGGGCCAGAAATAAAAAAAAACGGGCTGGGCTGCTTGGGCCCTTAGCTGCTGCTGCTCTCCTCCCTGCTGCTTTTATTTTTTTTTTGTACACTGTTTTTTTTTTTGTAGTTGAGCAAAAGGAAACAAAACAAAGGCTTTGCTATAGAAAAAACTTTGGAGTAAAATTAGGATGAAATTCTTAGTTGAAAAGAAACCTGTTGGCAGTTTTTGTTTTCCAAAATTTTATTGTTTGTTTGTTGTTTTAAAATTAACCAATTTAATTGAAAATTGCAATAATACTTGATATTGGAAAATAAAGCCATTCCCACTAGGGTTTTCCCTAGGGTTTTGGAAGGGTTTAAATAGGGAAAAAGTTTGGTGAGTTGTTATGGTTTCAAATAGGTACTGATTTGAAACTTGGAAAAGATTTGAATTTAATTGGTGGAATTAAGGAATGATTTGAGACAACAATTTAATAATTGAACATCAATGAATTATTTGGAAAACAATGAAAGGTTTTGTTTTGCAATTCTTTGTTTGAAAGATTGTAACAGACAAGTGTGAAAACAAGGTTTGATTAAGTTTGAATTTTATTATGAAAACAATGCAAGCAGAAATAAAAAAATGAGAATGATGCCATGATGCATTGCATAAATAAAAACAACAAGTAAAACAACTAAGGGTTTTCATACTTGGATGTTACAAAACGCCCCCCCTTGAAGGAATCGCGCCCCGAGATTCCCTACTGAGAAGTGAAAAGGTCCGGATACTTCTTGCGAAGATCCTCTTCGGTCTCCCACGTTGCCTCTTTATCGGAATGATGAGACCATTGGACTTTCAAGAACTTGGTGCTCTTGTTGCGAGTCTTACGCTCGGTCTCATCGAGAATACGAATAGGGTGTTCCTCATAAGACAGATCATCTTGCAGCTCAATGGAATCATGATCAACTGCACGATCTGGGTCTTTGAAACACTTCTTGAGTTGTGACACGTGGAAAACATCGTGCACCTTAGACAGTTTTTCTGGAAGTTCAAGACGATAAGCATTCTCTGCACGTCTTGAGAGGATGTTGAAAGGACCAATGTATCTTGGTGCAAGCTTTCCTTTCACACCAAAACGATGAGTGCCTCTGAGGGGAGTTACACGGAGATATGCCTTATCACCAGGTGCATAGACCATATCCCTGTGCTTGCTATCATAATAGCTCTTCTGACGAGACTGAGCAATCCTGAGATTGTCACGAATGATACGAACTTTCTCCTCGGCTTCCTTAACCATGTCAGGGCCTAAGAGTGAACGTTCACCAGCTCCAGACCAATTGATTGGACTCCTGCATCTGCGACCATACAGTGCCTCAAAAGGTGCCATGCCTAGGCTTGCCTGGTAGCTGTTGTTGTAGGAGAATTCAGCATATGGAAGGCAATCCTCCCATTTCATGCCAAATGAGATACCACATGCTCTGAGCATATCCTCGAGAATCTGATTGACTCTTTCGACTTGCCCCTGAGACTGAGGGTGATAAGCTGTGCTGAACAGAAGTTTAGTGCCCAAAGCTTCTTGAAAGCTTTTCCAGAAATGAGAAGTGAAGATGCTTCCACGATCTGAGCTTATTTCCAATGGTACACCATGAAGAGGAACAATCCTTGCTGTGTAGAGCTCTGCTAACTGGCTAGCTGAGATAGTTTCCTTGACAGCAAAGAAGTGAGCAACCTTAGTGAGACGATCAATAACAACGAAGATTGCATCGTTGCCTTTCCTGGACTTTGGAAACCCAGTAACGAAGTCCATTTCAATCATGTCCCACTTCCAGTCAGGAATTTTCAGAGGTTGGAGTAGACCTGCTGTCTTTTGATGGACTGCCTTAACACGTTGACAAACGTCGCATTCAGAAACGTATTGAGCAATTTCACGTTTCATGCCAGACCACCAATACAGAGTCTTAAGATCCTGGTACATCTTTGTACTTCCAGGGTGAATGGATAGAGGAGTTTCATGAGCCTCCTTGAGAATGATATCCTTTAGACTTTGAATCTGAGGAACTGCAATGCGTCCTTCAAAGAACACAGTTCCCTTGTCATCAATTGAGAAGGACTTGAATTTATCACTGCCCTCCTTGATTTGCTCTACCATCTTCTTGATTTCATTATCACGAAGCTGTTCAGAACGAATCCTGTCCTCGAGAGTTGGGCTGGCTGTCAAGCTAGCAAGGTATCCTTCAGGAACAAGACCAAGGTTTAGCTTCTGGAATTCCTCATGAAGTGGAGGTTGGCTTTCCATGATCATGAGATTATTGCAATAAGATTTGCGACTGAGAGCATCGGCCATAACATTAGCCTTTCCTGGAGTGTAAGAAATGGTGAGATCAAAGTCTTTAATCTTCTCAATCCATCTCCTTTGCCTGAGGTTCAGATCTGGCTGAGTGAAGATGTATTTCAGACTCTTATGATCGGAAAAGATTTCAGTTTTGTTACCCAACAAGTATTGTCTCCATTTCTTGAGGGCAAACACAACTGCTGCAAGTTCAAGATCATGAGTGGGATAGTTTTGCTCATGTGGGTTCAACTGACGTGAAGCATAAGCCACAACCTGACGTTCTTGCATAAGAACTGCTCCTAGGCCTTGGAGAGATGCATCACAGAATATCTGGAAAGGTTTGGTAGTATCTGGACCAACCAGAACAGGGGTGGAAGTGAGTTTAGCTTTCAGGAGGTTGAAACTCTCATCACATTGTGGAGTCCAAACGAACTTTTTGTCCTTCTTTGTGAGATCAGTGAGAGGTTTGGCAATCTTGGAGAAGTTTTGAACGAAACGACGGCAATAGCTAGCCAAGCCAAGAAAGCTTCTGACTTGCTTCACCGTCTTAGGGGGTTTCCAATCAACAATTGCCTTAACCTTTTCAGGATCAATGGCAATGCCTTTGGCAGAGATTATATGACCAAGGTATGCAACTTCTGGAATCCAGAACTCACATTTGGAATATTTGGCATACAGACGATGCTCGCGAAGTTTCATGAGAGTGAGACGAAGGTGTTCTCCATGCTCTTCCTCGGATTTTGAGTAGACTAGGATGTCATCAAGATATACCACAACGAACTTGTCGAGGTATTCATGGAAGACAGAATTCATGAGTCTTGAGAACGTTGCCGGTGCATTGGTGAGACCAAATGACATGACGGTGAATTCATAAAGACCGTAACGAGTGGTGAAGGCTGTTTTTGGAATATCTTCCTTTCTGATCTTTATCTGATGATAAC
Organism: Alopecurus myosuroides; assembly: GCA_028641055.1. Classification (NCBI taxonomy): domain Eukaryota; kingdom Viridiplantae; phylum Streptophyta; class Magnoliopsida; order Poales; family Poaceae; genus Alopecurus; species Alopecurus myosuroides. The sequence continues at coordinate 242,667,832 of CM054060.1, read as the reverse complement.
CCATCCTCAAGTCCAACTTTGAGAATATTGAGGCTCCAGCAAGTTGATCAAAAAGATCATCGATACGAGGAAGTGGGTACTTGTTCTTGATGGTTTTCTCGTTGAGAGGACGATAGTCAACCACGAGTCTTTTTGTTTGATCCTTCTTGGCAACAAACAGAGTTGGGCAACCCCAAGCGGAGGAACTAGGCTGAATGTAACCTTTTTCCATGTACATATCGATTTGCTCCTTCAACAATTTCAGTTCAGGAGGAGCTATCTTGTATGGATGCTTAGAGATTGGAGCAGTACCTGGCTCAAGCTCGATCACGAACTCAACTGCTCTGTCCGGAGGCATCCCTGGCAATTCTTCTGGAAAGACGTCAGGGAATTCACAAACCACCGGAACATTTTCAATTTCAGGAAGGGGTTTGGCATCGAGGTTGAACAGCTGAACAGAACTTGATCCATATGGAGAATAGACTATCTGGCCTGAAGTGTGAGAGAGAGTTATTGACTTTTGAGCACAGTCAATTTTAGCTTTGTGGGTCTTCAACCAATCCATACCCAGAATGACATCAATGTCAGAATTCCCCAGCAACATGAGTGAAGCAAGGAATATGCGTCCTCCAATTAGGATCTGATTGTCCATGCTTATCTTGGAAGTAATCATTTTAGTTCCCGGAGAGTGCACATAGATTTGATTGCTTAGTGGAACCAGAGCTAAATTGTACGTTGTAGCAAAGATCTTTGACACGAACGAATGCGATGCTCCAGTATCAAACAATACTTTAGCTGGAAAAGAATTTACGGGTAATATACCGAGAACGACGTCAGCGGCTTCCTCAGCTTTGTCGGCCTTGATATGGTTCACCCTCGCGTTCCTCCCGACAGGCCTGTTGTTGGAGTTGAAGGCTTTAGCCGGGGGAGCACGAACCATAGCCTGGTTGGTGTTGGGGCGAGGAGGTGGAGGTAGCTGCCTCTGAGTGCACTTATCAGCGTAGTGTCCAGTCTCCTTGCACTTGAAGCAAGTGATGACACGAGGAGGACCTGGCCTTGGCTGCCCCATTGGAATCCTCTGACCCTGCATCTGAGGTGGGTTGGGCGGGCGGGGACCAAAGCCTGGAGGAGCTTGGGCATTTGGAGCCCGAGTGACAGCACCATTTGGCACCCAGATGCGGCGCTTCTGCGGAGGGGTGGTCATGTTGGAGGAGGAACCACCCTCGCGCGAGTGCTTGCGGGACTCTTCGAACGCCTTGCGCCCATTCTCCTCATTGAGCGCGGTGTTCACGAGCTCAACGAAGTCCTTGCACTTGATGTTGGTGAGAGCGTACTTCAGTTCCGGGTTAAAGCCTCGGCGGAACCTTGCCATCTTCTTGGTCTCGGTGGACACTTCGTCACCAGCATACCGAGCGAGACGATTGAACTCGTTCTGGTAGCCGAGGACGTCCAGCTTGCCCTGCCTGAGAGAGCAGAATTCCTCACGCATCCTTTCCATGAGACCATCCGGGATGTGGTGCTTCAGGAAGGCATCCTTGAAACATCCCCAGGTGATAGGATAGCCAGCTCTCATGGTCTGGTAGTTCTCCCACCAAGTAGCTGCCTGACCCTTCAGTAGGTAGGTGGCATACTTGACCTTATCTTCCTCAGCAACATGAGCAATCTCCAGAGCCCTGTTGATCTCCCTGATCCAGTCATCAGCATCCAGAGGCTCACGTGTTGCCACGAAAGCCCTCGGACCCACGCTCAGAAACTCCTTGATACTGACTCGCGGAGCATTCTGGTTGTTGTGCTGGTTTGCCTGGATCTGAGCCATCTGAGTCACCACTTGGGTCATCTGAGCCAACAGTTCCCCCATTGGTGGTGGCGGAGGCGGGGTGTTCCTGGTTGGAGGCATCCTGAACAGAAATGCATTTTAGCACAACAATACAACAGGATAGACTTGGTAACCGAAAGATAGATTATTCCGACGCATGAATAGATAACCAACAGGTACATCATCACATGTTCAAATACATCAGAATATCCAACAGACCAACACATGGTTCGAAAGACAAGGATAACTAAACATAGCTAGAAGCGGATACATCGGTACTCCCATGCTCATCACGCAGGACGGCGGTGAGTAGTACGACGAGAGATACGGTGAGGAGGAACTCCACGGAAGTAGGTATCACGACGATCCCTGTAGATAGGAAATGCTCTGAGAGCAACTCTCGGAGTGGTGAAGTAGAAGGCATCCTCTTCCTGTGCTCCATATCGAGGAATCCCCGTGTAACCTGCACCGAGGTGAAGAAGTGGACCTCTGACCGGCTCGTAACCTCCAGCATCTGGCAACGGAAGACCAGCTGACTGAACGCAACGTGCAAAGCGCTCATCTCCAACAAAGTCTGTGGTGTACGTCGCCAGACGGGTGAGAGCAAGGTGGAGCTGCTCCCTGACTGAGGCTAACTCCTGAGAAAGTGCGGAAACAGCTGCGTCACTGTGCCTCACGAACCGGGCAGTAGTGTGCAGCCTGGAGCTATCAGACTCGTAGGTATCCAGGTCGCGGTGGTCAGTGAAGTGAACTCCCGCTGCCGTGATGTAACCACGGGGGATGTGACGATAACTGGAATCATCAAACCCCCAGTAGTCAGCACGTAGAACGGTGAGACTCACGTACGCTGCCTGCTGCACGGCCATATCCACTGTGGAACCTACTGCCTCGTACTGGTGAACAAAGCTCCTGCCATCATCCGACAGAATGTAGACGATGGCCCGGTAGAAAGTCTGCTCGAACTCGCGCTGGTGCTCGTAGACCTGGTACTCTGGTGCCCAACGGAACCCCAGATAGGTAACCATATCCCTCAGCATCTCCGGATAACCGGCGGTGTCCTCACAGCGAGTCATCCTAACCACCTGCGGGTAGAACCTGAGATCCATCTGCAGATGATCGGGAAAGATTTTGATTAGGCTCCGGTAGATGAAAAAGGATGTGGAACTCAACAAGGTTCAATGGACGATAAGAATGTTGAAAGAACATGATATTGAAGCAACACTGGGAAAACTTGACCAAAAGTCCTGAGGTACTAAGGAGAACCCAAAACACGTGAAATCCTAACTTGAAAGTTTAGATGAGAAGGGAAAAATCAACGTTGCACTTCCTTACCAGAAAAGGGAGGGAGGGTGGGGAAAAGAAGAAAAAGAACAGAATTCCTACTCTCACGTTTCATTTTTCCTATATAGCTACAAAATAGTTTCTAGACTCAACTGCGACCAGTAAAAAGGGATCCTACAGGCAGACAGGCTCTGATACCATTTGTCGCACCCTGACTTCTAAGGGATACTCACCGCACGAACTGGATAGCAGATGCTTGGATTATGGGGCATACCTGCTCCCACGTCCCAGCTTCCTGGTAGGCCTGCGCTTATGCGCGACAACACAAGCTCCGCTATTCCATCGTCGATGTAAACTATCCACTAGAAATCACAGGCACTACCATTGACGTACTTCATAACAATCACGCACTGTACGTCAACGGCTTTGAACGAATGATAATCACAACATATCTCTAAGACACAAAAGATTGAAATAAAGTTGCAACTGGCCTTCATTAAGGCAGAAATAGCAAATACAATCATCCAGAGGACACATGTCCCAACATGTCATTCATTACATCAGCGGAAGCAAACAAAGGTGTCTGAGTACAGACAAAACTGAAGGCTTAAGAAGCCGGAGGAAAATAAAGCAAACGAAGCCCATCCACGAAGGTTCTGGATCCTGCCCTGGTCCAGCTATCTACTCGTCTGCAGCGTCGTCAAACTCCACGAAGTAGCCGTCCTGGGAAGCATCGTAGCCGTAGTCGTACTCTGCGTAAACCACAGCCCCAACGGGGTCAGTACATCCAAGTACTGGCAAGCAAGACTCACAGTTCATCAAAAAGTTACCCGTCAACACAAGCATGGATGCTTGGGATCAACGGAAGAAAGGGGGTGATATAAAAGTTGCTGCTGGCTGCGCTAACCAACTACAGAAGATAACTACAAATTCCGGCTAACAGAATAAGATGAGATCGAGGATTGTAACCAACTGAAAGATAACTTCAACCAAACCCATCCTGGATCTCGCCCCTTATCCAAAGAAGCAATCCGAGGATAACTCACACAGTTATGATAAGGTGAATCAAGTTATTGTGTGAATAACCTATTACTAGTCAGGTTATTAAGCAGTGGGTGAATCATGATTGATCATTAAGTTGAAGTTGTCCTGAGTACTTGTTAGCCAGTACTTTCACCAAGTAATCCATAACCGCGGAAAACACGGCTTCTCGAGAAGATTATCCCTGCAGGGTTGCACCAATTTGGCCGTACACTCATGAATATCCCGCCAGATGGGATGCCTCCCACCAAGCGGGGCACTCAACACAACCAACCATTCCTCGCATCAAGCCCAAAGCACCTTGGGCGCACGGCTAATCAAGCCCCGAAGAAAAGGGACCCTCATAGCACTCTAAGACCGTGTCCCCCTATATGCCGACTACAAAAGTTCCACCCTGCGCTGGGCTCGCAAAAACATGCATGCGGCAAATAGAAAGCACGAACTAAATGAGATGATTTGGACGAGATGCGAATCAGGTCAAGTTGAGGGGGGCGCCCATACTCGCTTCCCAAATGCGGGTAGTGCGCTCATCATGGATCAGTAGACAAGACCCTTTTCCTATTAGGGTCGACACTAGCAGGCTTCAAAACCTCTCATGGGCCTCCTGCCGGTGCCTTATCATCAGATTATTATTTACCATTAGCAATTAACAGGATTGATTGATTAACATCGAGCCCCGGTACAAATAATAAGATAATAAAGTAATAACCGACAACAGACTCGAGTGAAAGCAACCCTAAGCATGCTAGGTAGAACAGGCACAAGCAAAGGCTGTAGGTATGGAGTGAGGCAGTATCATTGGTTCAGGGAATCATGTGATAGGTTCGGAGAACAAGCAACGATACATATGGCTAGCAATAATAGACAAAAGGATAGTATCGACAACAAGTGTGGAAAGGAAACTCGATGATTCATGTGAGTGATAACTTGCCTGGCAGCTCAGTATCGTACTGGGCTAGGTCCTGAGAAGTGGTGTCGTAAGGATCGTCGGTCTCAACGTAGTCGTCGTCTAACCGGGAAGAAGCAAACAAACAAAACAGGTATGTAAACAATCATTGACATGGCATTGTGCACAATCAAATATGATGCATGACAATTTAATAGATGCAATAAAGTAAACTATTTGATATGATAACACAATTTAAATGGACTGCTATGCAACTGTGAGTTGCATATGAAAAGCCCATGGGATTTGGTTAGGTTATTTGTTTTCCAACTAATCAACAGGTGATAATGGATTAGTATGATGCATGCAACAGGATAACAGCAAAATAACAACATTAGAACCAAATTAGGATAGGTTGTAGCAATGTAAAAGTTTGTTATTAATTTTGGAAAATTTTGGGTGCATTAAAGGTATCACACATGTAGTTGTTGTTTTCAACCATTTAAAATGTTCAAAACAAATAACAAAGTTGATATTTGAAAAGAACATCAAATTCTGGTTGGATTACATGTTTCACAATTTGAAATTAGACTTTGGATTATTTAGTTATGAATTAAACAATATTAAACAATTTTTAATGGAATTAAACAAGATTTAAATAGTTTGTGCAATTTAAATTAGTCAAACCAGAAAACAAATTTTATATTTGATTAGAGCATTCAAAAAGGTGTGAAAACCATATTTTATTTGAATTATTTGAAAACAGTATGAATTAGTTATGAATTATTTCAATTTGCATTTGAATTATTCAAATTTGAAATTTAAAAGTATTTTGAAAATTCAAAACAGTACACAAGTGGAATATTTGGAAAGTTCATAAAATTTGGATCAGAATACATATAAAGTTTGTATTTATTGGGTTCATATAATAGAAGTTATTGCATTTCCAAATTAGATGTTTATTCTGCCCATTTAAAAGAATTGGAAAATAACAATTTCGATTTAGGGCTTTTGTTACCGCAGAGAAGATACACACCGGCCACTGCCCTGTGGCCCAGCGTGGCCAGCGTGGCGCACACGTGCCCGCGTGGCACTAGAGGCAATGACCAGCGGGCCCGGGCTGCCAGCGCGGAGGCGAAAAAAGAAGGGATTAATCCCGGGGTGCTGGGGATCGAACCCAGCACCTCTCCCTCGCACGCGATAGGTGGCAACCAGTGCAGCTGGAGCGATTTCTTGTCAGAAACAAACGCGCAGCCAAGGTAACCTTAACAGGCGAGGCTAACTGAACTTTTTGCACACGATGTCTGAACTTCTGTCAGAAACAGAGATCGACGCCGGCGAAAGCAGCGATGCGCCGCGGCTGTTCGTGGTGCAGGGATGCTGCGGCTAGTGGGGCGTTTGTGCGTGAGGTGCATGCGGTGATGTTGCTGGAGGCGTACGGGGGAAAAGAGATCGACGGTGACGCTCACCGTGAGCTGCAGAGGTAGCAGGTTCGGTGCAGAGCTCGGTGCGGAAGGCCGGCGACGAACGGCGGATGGCGGCGCGGCTACGGGCTGCCCCGAGCGCCACTGCGGTGTCGAAGACGAAGAGGGCACCGTGGGCTTCCGATTCCCGCGGCTAGCTCACGACGCCAACCATCGGAGACGGCGCGCGCTGCCGAAGTTCAGAGTAACCGCGGCGGCGAGCTGGTTCAGAGATACAGAAGGTGGAGGTGGATGGAAACGAGACGGCGGCGGCGGAGCTCGAGGGTGGATTAGGGTTTGCGGCAGGGGTGGACGCCGTGGTGGTTTTTATGGAGGCGAGGGAACTGTACGGCGGCCATCGGGGTGGCTCTGAGGTCGATCAACGGAGGGGAAGGCGTCGTACGCCATGACGCCAGCAAGGGAGGACGACGACAGCGACCTGAGGGGGGTATCGGGCCAGAAATAAAAAAAAACGGGCTGGGCTGCTTGGGCCCTTAGCTGCTGCTGCTCTCCTCCCTGCTGCTTTTATTTTTTTTTGTACACTGTTTTTTTTTTTGTAGTTGAGCAAAAGGAAACAAAACAAAGGCTTTGCTATAGAAAAAACTTTGGAGTAAAATTAGGATGAAATTCTTAGTTGAAAAGAAACCTGTTGGCAGTTTTTGTTTTCCAAAATTTTATTGTTTGTTTGTTGTTTTAAAATTAACCAATTTAATTGAAAATTGCAATAATACTTGATATTGGAAAATAAAGCCATTCCCACTAGGGTTTTCCCTAGGGTTTTGGAAGGGTTTAAATAGGGAAAAAGTTTGGTGAGTTGTTATGGTTTCAAATAGGTACTGATTTGAAACTTGGAAAAGATTTGAATTTAATTGGTGGAATTAAGGAATGATTTGAGACAACAATTTAATAATTGAACATCAATGAATTATTTGGAAAACAATGAAAGGTTTTGTTTTGCAATTCTTTGTTTGAAAGATTGTAACAGACAAGTGTGAAAACAAGGTTTGATTAAGTTTGAATTTTATTATGAAAACAATGCAAGCAGAAATAAAAAAATGAGAATGATGCCATGATGCATTGCATAAATAAAAACAACAAGTAAAACAACTAAGGGTTTTCATACTTGGATGTTACAGACTGTTGCCATCTCGGCACCAAGGTTACGCCGAGTAGCACCTACTCTGCTAGGCCTCCTAACAACTGGCGTGAAACCGTGAGCCTTGTTGTACTCGAGCTGATCTAGACTCAGCTCTAACCTCACCTTGTCCAACTCCGCCTGCTCGGCGAGCAGCTCCAGGCGTTGCCGCTCGAGCTGCTCCCTCATGGCCAGGAGCTCGATGTCGGTGGGGGTTGGCATGCCAAGCCGCGTAGCAGACGCGGGAATGGCCGCAGACGTGGAAGGCGGCATGTTGCTCTCCTTCTCGTAGGGCCGGTGTACCCTGCCACCAGCCGGTACGTCCACCTCCTCAACGACGGCCGCAGCGCCAGTAGCGGCTGCGCCAGCGTTTGCCGTCAAGCCCGTCACCAGCACCTCAGCGCAGCTTGCAGAGCTGCATGCGGGCCTTCCGCGAGCAGCGATCACCGCGGGAGGATCCTCCGCGTCATGCACCAGCTCGGGGTAGGCGCTGTTGGCGACGGTGGCGACGTAGACGAGGTGAGAGCCGAAGGAGACCACCGAGCCGCCCTCCGGCATGGCCTTGCCGCCGAAATCGCCGGCGTTGTCGGTGACGAAGTCGAAGGAGCCGAATCTGTGGACAAGGCCACAAACCACGCGCTCCGATGAAGAAGATCCCGTCCGAACAGAAACTCCAACCAGCGCCACTGCTTGCCCCACGGTGGGCGCCAACTGTCGTGGTGGTGTCACGGCAGATGCCATAGGATGGCTAAAGATGTGGGAACGATGGACGCTGGAGGTATTCGGGGAGGGATCACGCGACGAGTAGCCGCGTGAGGTAAGAACAACACACTGCAAACAACACGATCTACCCAGGTTCAGGGCCCTCGTGAGGAGGTAAAACCCCTACTCCTGCCTCTCTATATGTATTATGATGTTTCTCCGAGTAGCCACAGTACAAATGGTATCTCTACCGGGTAGCCTCTCACTCCTTTCCGAGTAGAGCTAGGTCAAGAACTTAGGGTTCTGAGAGCGTCTCGTAAGCGATCTAGTGAACCGTGCCTCACGCAGGAGGCGGCTGGGCACCTTATATACACGATGCCCAGCCGGATACGTCCAAATACGAACAAGTGTCGACATAGTGTGCACACCGTCCTTCTTCCGGGTTCCCGCTGACAGCTTTGGTTCCTAACCTTGGCTTCATCCGGAAAGTCGTTGGGCAAAACTAGGGGACAGACTGGTATCACTGTACCTAGGCACAGAGTAGGCCCCCCTTATCCTGCCACAGCCTGCTTCCATGCTGTCACTGTCAGGCAGGCCGGCCCCAGATGAACAGTAGTTCGAATGCTGCCAAGTACGGACCCAGGATACGCGGGATCCTGTGTCAGAACGGCTCCTTTGACTTTCTGACCCGAGTAGGTTCCCGCCAATTGTTCCCGCCAATTGTACTCGGGTCAACCTTCTACTCGAAAGGATAGAACTTGCTTGATTTCTCCTTCTGGTCATCTTGAGGTGAGACCGAGTAGCAGTCGACCGGGTAGCGAGTACCAGGTAGTCGGCTACTCGACCGAACCTCTCTTCTGTTAGCTGCCTTTACCACTTGTCTTTACCCTACTCGGGGGTAACCCCCCGACAAAACAACACTTTAGCTGGAAAAGAGTTTCGGGTAATATACCGAGAACGACGTCAGCAGCTTCCTCAGCTTTGTCGGCCTTGATATGATTCACCCTCGCGATCCTCCCGACAGGCCTGTTGTTGGAGTTGAAGGCTTTAGCCGGGGGGGCACGCACCATTGCCTGGTTGGTGTTGGGGCGAGGAGGTGGAGGTAGCTGCCTCTGAGTGCACTTGTCAGCGTAGTGCCCCGTCTCCTTGCACTTGAAGCAAGTGACGACACGAGGAGGACCTGGCCTTGGCTGCCCCGTTGGAACCCTCTGACCATGCATCTGAGATGGGTTGGGTGGGCGGGGAGCAAAGCCTGGAGAAGCTTGGGCATATGGAGCCCGAGTGACAGCACCATTTGGCACCCAGATGCGGCGCTTCTGCGGAGGGGTGGTCATGTTGTAGGAGGAACCACCCTCACGCGAGTGCTTCCGAGACTCCTCGAACGCCTTGCGCCCATTTTCTTCATTGAGCGCGGTGTTCACGAGCTCCTCGAAGTCTTTGCACTTGATGTTGGTGAGCGCGTACTTGAGTTCCGGGTTAAAACCTCGGCGGAACCTTGCCATCTTCTTAGCCTCAGTGGACACCTCATCACCAGCGTATCGAGCGAGACGATTGAACTCATTCTGATAGCCAATGGCGTCCAGCTTGCCCTGCTTAAGAGAGCAAAACTCTTCACGCATCCTTTCCATGAGACCATCTGGGATGTGGTGCTTCAGGAAAGCTTCCTTGAAACAGCCCCAGGTGATTGGGTAGCCAGCTCTCATGGTCTGGTAGTTCTCCCACCAAGTAGCTGCCGGACCCTTCAGCAGATAGGAAGCATACTTGACTTTGTCTTCCTCAGCAACGTGAGCAATGTCCAGAGCCCTGGCCATCTCCCGGATCCAGTCATCAGCATCCAGAGGCTCGCGTGTTGCCACGAAAGCTCTCAGACCCAGACTGAGGAACTCCTTGATGCTGACCCGTGGAGCATTCTGGTTGTTGTGCTGGTTAGTCTGAAACTGGGCCATCTGTGCCACAACCTGAGTCATCTGAGTCAACAGTTCCGTGATTGGCGGTGGCTCAGGCGGGTTGTTCCTTGTTGGCGGCATCCTGAATAGACATGCATTTTAGCACAACAACAGAAAAGGATAGACTTGGTAACCAAAAGCGAGATCATTCCGACACATGATTAGATAACCAACAGGTACATCATCACATGTTCAAATACATCAGAATATCCAACACACCACAAATGGTTCGAAAGCCAAAGGATAACTAAACATAGCTAGGAATGGATACATCGGTACTCCCATGCTCATCACGCAGGATGGCGGTGAGTAGTACGACGAGAGGTACGGTGAGGAGCACGCCCACGAAAGTAGGTAGAACGACGATCCACATAGATCTGACGTGGCCTGAGAGCGACTCTAGGTGTGGTGAAGTACATAGCGTCGACTCCCTGTGCTCCAAAGCGTGGAATCCCAGTGTAACCAGCACCGAGGTTGAGGAGTGGACCTCTGATCGGCTCGTAACCTCCAGCATCTGGCAGACGACGACCAACTGGCTGATTGAAACGTGCAAAGCGCTCATCTCCAACAAAGTCTGTGGTGTACGTCGCCAGACGAGTCAAAGCAAGGTAGAGTTGCTCTCTGACTGAGGCCAACTCCTGAGAAAGTGTGGTGGCAACTGCTACACTGTGCCTCACAAACTAAGCGGTGGTGTGCAGCCTGGTGTTATCATGCTCGTAGACATCCAAGTTGTCGTAGAGAGTGAAGTGAGCTCCCTCCGAAGTGATGTAACCACGGGGGATGTGGCGATAGATAGAATCGTCAAATCCCCAGTAGTCAGCACGAAGGACGGTGAGACTCACATAAGCTGCCTGCTGCACAACCATATCCACTGTGGAACCTACTGCCTCGTAGCGGTGGACAACGCTCATGCCATCATCTGACAGAATGTAGACGATAGCCTAGTAGTAGGTCTGGTCTGCTCGTAGAACTGGTACTCTGGTGCCCAACGGAACCCCAGATAAGTGACCATGTCCCTCAGCATCTCCGGATAACCGGCGGTGCTCTCACAACGAGTCATCCGAACCACCTGCGGGTAGAACCTAAGATCCATCTGCAGATGATCGGGGAAGTTTTGATTAGACGCCGTTAGAAGATCTGAAGTGGAAAGCAGCAACAAGGTTTCAACGGACGAAAAGGATGTTGAGAAGAACAGGATATCGAAGCAACATCGGGAAACACGAGACCAAAACTCCCGAGGTACTACGGAAAACCCATCCGGGCTTCTAAAGGATCAATTACTGCTTAAGGAATAGAGGATTTGCTTCCGGGGCTTACACGCCTCCGTTCTCATTCGTGAGTAGGCAACATGATAAAATCATGTCACAACCCCCTCCATTCCTATGGTCTAGTAGATATAACTATCCTAGAGAAACCAGGATTCGTGAAAACCTAACTATAAAGTTTGGGTGAGAAGAGAAAACAACGTTGCACTTCCTTACCAGAAAAGGGTGGGTGGGTGGGGAAAGAAGAAAAATGGCAGAATTCCTACTCTCACGTTTCATTTTTCCTATATAGCTACAAAATAGTTTCTAGACTCAACTGCGACCAGTAAAAGGGATCCTACAGGCAGACAGGCTCTGATACCATTTGTCGCACCCGGACTTCTAGAGGATACTCGCAGTTCCGTTGAACAGTAGTGGATTGGATTACGGGGCTTACCGGCACCCGCATCTCTTACAAGTAGGCCAACACACATAGGTGTGACAACCAACCCCTATCTGTTCAGCGTCTACGTAAACCATCCCATAGAAATAAGGATACTACCATTGACGTACTTCATACCATACACACATGGTACGTCAACGGCGTTGAACAAAATGATAACACAACAGATCTCTAAGACTCAAAAGATGGAAATAAATTGCAAATAGCTCTCACTAGAGCAGAGATAGCAAATACAATCATCCAGAGGACACATGTCCCAACATAACATCATTACATCTCAGCGGAAGCATTCAAAGGGTCTGAGTACATACAAATCCAAATAGGCTTAAGAAGCCGGGAATGAAAAGGAAAACGGAGCCCATCCACGATGTCTCGGATCCTGCCCGGGTCCGCTACCTACTCGTCAGCAGCCTCGTCAAACTCCACGTAGTAGCCGTCACTGGGATCCTCGTAAGCGTAGTCTGCGGAAACCACAGCCCCGAAGGGGTCAGTACATAAACGTACTGGAAAGCAAGAATCACAGTTCACCAAAGTGTAACCCGTCAACACCAAGCACAGATGCCTTGGGTTCAACGGAAGAAGAAGGGATATAAAGGACGCTGCAACTGGCTCCGTTAACCAACTACAGAGATACTACCACTTCCGGCTAACAGAGAGAAGAGAAGATAGCGTATTGTAACCAACTATCACTAACCACCAAACAAACCCATCCTGGATCTTGCCCCTTATCCAAAGAAGCAATCCGAGGATAACTCACACAGTTGGATTAATGAATAATGGATCAAGTTGTTGTGTCAATAAGCCTATTACTAGTCAGGTAGCATTAGTTAGGTGTAAGTTGTTCTGATTACTTGTTAGACAATACTTTCACCAAGTCAACCATAACCGCGGAAAACACGGCTTCTCGAGAAGATTTATCCCTGCAGGGGTGCACCAATTTGGCCGTACACGTAAGAATAACCCGCCAGATGGGATGCCTCCCACCAAGCGGGGCACTCAACACAACTCAACTCTTCTTAGCATCAAGCCCAAAGCACCTTGGGCGCACGGCTAATCGAGCCCCGAAGAAAGGGGACCCTCATAGCACTCTAAGAACGTGTCCCCCTATATGCCGACTACAAAAGTTCCACCCTGCACTGGGCTCGCAAAAACATGCATGCGGCAAATGGAAAACACGAATAAATGAGGCGATTTGGACGAGATGCGAATCGAATCAAATTGAGGGGGGCGCCCATACACGCTTCCCACATGCGGATAGTGCGCTCATCATGGATCAGTAGACAAGACCCTTTTCCTATTAGGGTCGACACTAGCAGGCCTCAAAACCACACAGGGCCTCCTGCCGGTGCCTTATCAGCATATTATTAGCAGGTTGATTGATTAACATCGAGCCCCCAGAACAAAATAGACATATAGTAACAGAAAGTAACGGGTAACAGACTCGAGCAAAACAACCTAAGCATGCTAGTAAGACACTGGCTCAAACAATGGGGTTGTAGGAGTGAAGGTGAGGCAATATCAGGGTTAAGGGATTCATGTGATAGGTTCGTAACAGAAACAACTATACCTAGGGCTAGCAAAATAGACAACGGAAAGTATCGGTAACCAATGTTGAAAGGAACACAGCGGTTCATGTGAGTGATAACTTGCCTGCAAACTCAGCAGCCTGGTACTGAGCTAGATCCTCAGAAGGGGTGTCGTAAGTATCGTCTGTCTCAACGTCGTCGTCTATCCGAGAAGAAGCAAACAAACAATGCAGAAATATAAACAATCAATATCATGGCATAGTGCACAATCATGGGATGATGCATGTCAATTTAACTGATGCATCAAAATAAGATAGTTGACATGGGAATCAATACATGATTAAATGGACCCACATGCAATTTTGAGTTGCATATGAAAAGCCCATGAATTTTGGTTGAAACAATTGTTTTCCAATTAACCAACAGGTGAAAGTGGATTAGTATGATGCATGGATGAGGAAAACAACAAAATAACAACAATAGAACCAATTGGAAATAAGGGTTTACCAATTTAGAAATTTATTTATTAAGTTAGGGAATTTTTGGTTCCTTAAAGGGATTACACCAATAGTTGTTGTTTTCACCAATTTAAATCGTGCAAAATAAATAACAAAATTCATATTTGAAAAGAATACAAAATTTTAGTTGGATTACATGTTTCAAATATTGAAAAAGGAGTTAGGATGAATTTATTATGACTCGAACAAGATTAAACAAGTTTTAAATGAATTTAAAACAAGTTTGAAAATTATTTGAATTTTTTATTTGTTCCAAACATAAATTCAAGTTCATATTTGAACAGTTTATACTTTTCTAGTTTGAAAACATATTTTACATGTTCAAAAATAATTTAATTTGAGCAAGTTATGAATTTAGCAAATTTAAATGATTTAAACAAGGTTTAAATTATTTAAGCAATTTTAATTATTCAAACCATGAAACAAAATTTATATTTGATTAGGTGGTTTGAAATAGCATGGAAAACATATTTTATTTGCATTATTTGGATTTATTATGAATTAGTTATGGATTTTATCAAATTACAAATGAATTGTTTGAATTCAAATTTGGAATGCATTTGGAAAATTCAAAACAGAAAACAAAGGTTATAGATAGATAGATGATTTAATTTGGGGCAGTGCACATATTTTATTTTTATTATTTGGGTTTATAAAACAAAAGTTATTAGGGTTTTAGTTTTAGGGACCAAACTGTAATTGTTTAGGACTTAAACAGAAAAAGAAAAGATGGAAATGGACCTGCACCGTGCAGTGACCTAGCCAGGGTCACTGCCAGTGGGCCAAGGGGCCAGCTTGGCTAGCTCGTGCGCGCGTGGCAACAACAGTGGCTGACAGGGGGGGCCACCCTGTCAGCGCTGCGCCAAAAAAGGTTGGATTTAATCGCGTGAGCCAGGGGTCGAACCCTGGGCTCCAGCGCGCGCGAAACGCACTGTAACCAGTGCGGCAGCGAATCGTTGCTTACCAGTATATGCGACGCAAACAGGTTAAGCTGTATCTCGCATTTCTGAACTTAACTGACGAACGCACGCGACTGAACATTGACAGAAGAGCGACGGTGGACGGCGGCGATCACCGTGTGCTGCTCGTGGTTGCGCTGCGTGTGGGTGTGCACGGATATGTTGCGTGCGTGTGCGTGCTCGAGGACAGAGAGGAGGACGTGCACGGTGAGCTCACCGCGGCTGTAGGGGAGGGAGAGGCTCGAGGCAGACGGCCGGTGACGAGCTGCGAGGACGGCGGCGTGGCTACGGTCCCGCTCGCGCTCAACGTAGATGTCCAGAAGGTCGACAAGGATGCGCTGGTTCGATCCCCGCGGTCAGCGTGGAAGAAGGAGGGCTGCTGCGACGGCGGCGTGCACGAGTTCAGTCAAGGTGGCGCCGGAGAGGTCGAAGACGACGGCGTCGATCCAGACTTCGTCGATCTCAACGGAGGTGTCGTCGAGGGAGAGGGTAGTGCGGCGGTGCGATTCCCGTAGCTAGGAGGGATGGTGGCGCACGGGAACGGCGGCGGCGTCCATGGATTCAGGCGGGGTAGCTCCGGTGAGATTAGGTGGTTGCAAAGAGAGGAAATTCCGGCGAGAGGGAGAGGGAAACGGCGGCGGAGCGAGGGGAGAAGGTAGGGCTAGGGTTAGGGATGCGCAGGGGCTAGGGAGTAGGTCTTATAGGCGCTCGGGGCCGCTGCTGGCCGTCGGCGCGCTACTGTCGCCGACGTGGACAGCTTGCGATGGCGCCGTACAGGTTGAAGACGGGGTGAACCGGTACGGGCCGCGCGGGAGGTAAGTGGTGGGCTGGGCTCGCGGGTGCACAGCCCACTGCCTCTCTCCCCTCGTTTTCTTTTCCTTTTTTAATTTTTCTTCTGTTTTTTTTTTGCAGAAAATAGAAAAGGAAGAAAAAGAGAGTTTTGGGGTTAGTAAAAATTTTAGAAAAATTTGTGTCAACTCCTTAATGGAATATTAACCAAATGCAAGTTTTGAATTTCAAGAATAATTAATTTATGGTGCTGTTTGAAATTGGGGTGAATTTGAATGATTTTTGGGAGTATTTGATTATTATGGAAAACAATATTTTTAATAGGGTGAACCCTATTGTCTAATTAGAACAAATGAGTTGAATTGTTTTGGTAATATTCATAAATTCAAATTGTGTGCTGTTTGATGTTTTTGATTTGAATTTGAAATTAACATTTGGATTAATTGAATTATTAAAAGCCATAATTTTAATGGTTGAACCTTATGGTCTTAATTGGAAACAATTGGTTGTTTTTATTTGAACTTTTTATTTAAAAGGTTGTAACATAACAAGTATGAAATAAATGTTTGAATAAAGTTTGAATTTGAATTGTGAAAACAGAGAAAACAGGTGCAAACAAAAAGAAAACAAAGCAATGAGTATGATGACATGATGCAAAACTTTAATTAAAGCAAGAAACAAACATTCTAGGGGTATTTTTCATACTTGGGATGTTACAAAACGCCCCCCCTTGAAGGAATCGCGCCCCGAGATTCCTTACGGAGAAGAGAAAAGGTCTGGATACTTCTTGCGAAGATCCTCTTCGGTCTCCCACGTTGCCTCTTTATCGGAATGATGGGACCACTGCACTTTCAAGAACTTGGTGCTCTTGTTGCGAGTCTTACGCTCGGTCTCATCGAGAATACGAACAGGGTGCTCCTCATAAGATAGATCATCTTGCAGTTCAATGGAATCATGATCAACTGCACGATCTGGATCTTTGAAACACTTCTTGAGATGTGACACGTGAAACACATCGTGCACCTTGGATAGTTTTTCTGGAAGTTCAAGACGATAGGCATTTTCTGCACGCCTTGAGAGAATGTTAAAAGGACCAATGTATCTTGGTGCAAGCTTTCCTTTCACACCAAAACGATGAGTGCCTCTGAGGGGAGTTACACGGAGATATGCTTTGTCACCAGGTGCATAAATCATATCCCGGTACTTGCTGTCATAGTAGCTTTTCTGACGAGACTGAGCAATCTTGAGATTGTCACGAATGATGCGAACTTTCTCTTCGGTTTCCTTCGCAATGTCAGGGCCTAAGAGCGAACGTTCACCAGCTCCAGACCAATTGATTGGACTCCTGCATCTGCGGCCATAGAGTGCTTCAAATGGTGCCATACCTAGGCTTGCCTGGAAGATGTTGTTGTAGGAGAATTCAGCATATGGAAGGCAATCCTCCCATTTCATGCCAAAGGAGAGACCACATGCTCTGAGCATATCCTCGAGAATCTGATTGACTCTTTCGACTTGCCCCTGAGACTGAGGGTGATAAGCTGTGCTGAACAGAAGTTTGGTGCCCAATGCATCTTATAAACTCTTCCAGAAATGAGAAGTGAATATGCTTCCACGGTCTGAGCTTATTTCCAATGGAACACCATGAAGGGTAACAATCTTTGTTGTGTAGAGCTCTGCTAACTGGCTAGCTGAGATTGTTTCTTTGACAGCAAAGAAGTGAGCTACTTTAGTGAGACGATCAATAACAACGAAGATTGCATCGTTGCCCTTCTTGGACTTTGGAAAACCAGTGACGAAGTCCATTTCAATCATGTCCCACTTCCACTCAGGAATTTTCAGAGGTTGGAGTAGACCTGCTGTTTTCTGATGGACTGCCTTAACACATTGACAAACGTCGCATTCAGAATCGTATTGAGCAATTTCACGTTTCATGCCAGGCCACCAATACAGTGTCTTGAGATCCTGGTACATTTTTGTACTTCCAGGGTGGATGGAGAGAGGAGTTTCATGAGCCTCCTTGAGAATGACATCTTTGAGACTTTGAATCTGAGGAACTGCAATGCGTCCTTCAAAGAACACAGTTCCCTTGTCATCAATTGAGAAGGACTTGAATTTATCATTGCCTTCTTTGATGTACTCTACAATCTTCTTGATTTCAGCATCACGAAGTTGTTCAGAACGAATCTTGTCCTCGAGAGTTGGACTAGCTGTCAAGCTTGCAAGATATCCTTGAGGAACAAGACCAAGGTTCAGCTTCTGGAATTCTTCTTGAAGTGGAGGTTGGCTTTCCATGATCATGAGATTATTGCAATAGGACTTGCGACTGAGAGCATCATCCATAACGTTAGCCTTGCCTGGAGTGTAAGAAATGGTGAGATCAAAGTCTTTAATCTTTTCAATCCATCTCCTTTGCCTGAGGTTTAGATCTGGTTGAGTGAAGATGTATTTCAGACTCTTATGATCGGAAAAGATTTCAGTGCGGTTACCCAACAAGTATTGTCTCCATTTCTTGAGGGCAAACACGACTGCTGCAAGTTCAAGATCATGTGTGGGATAGTTTTGCTCATGTGCATTCAACTGACGTGAAGCATAAGCCACAACTTGACGTTCTTGCATAAGAACTGCACCTAGACCTTGGAGAGATGCATCGCAGTATATCTGGAAAGGTTTGGTAGTATCTGGGCCAACCAGAACTGGTGTAGAAGTGAGTTTAGTCTTCAGGAGATTGAAACTTTCATCACATTGTGGAGACCAAACGAACTTCTTGTCCTTCTTTGTGAGATCAGTGAGAGGTTTGGCAATCTTGGAGAAGTTTTGGACGAAACGACGGCAATAGCTAGCCAAGCCAAGAAAACTTCTAACTTGCTTCACCGTCTTAGGAGGTTTCCAATCAACAATTGCTTTAACCTTTTCTGGATCAATGGCTATGCCCTTGGCTGAGATGATATGACCAAGATAAGCAACTTCTGGAATCCAGAACTCACATTTGGAGAACTTGGCATATAGATGATGCTCGCGAAGTTTCATGAGAGTGAGACGAAGATGTTCTCCATGCTCTTCCTCGGATTTTGAGTAGACCAGAATGTCATCAAGGTATACCACAACGAACTTGTCGAGGTATTCATGGAAGACAGAATTCATGAGTCTAGAGAACGTCGCCGGTGCATTGGTGAGACCAAAGGACATGACGGTGTATTCATATAGACCGTAACGAGTGGTGAAAGCTGTCTTTGGAATATCTTCCTTTCTGATCTTTATTTGATGGTAACCCATCCTCAAGTCCAACTTTGAGAATATTGAGGCTCCAGCAAGTTGATCAAAAAGATCATCGATACGAGGAATTGGATACTTGTTTTTGATGGTTTTCTCGTTGAGAGGACGGTAGTCAACCACGAGTCTCTTTGTTTGATCCTTCTTGGCAACGAACAGAGTTGGGCAACCCCAAGCCGAAGAACTAGGCTGAATGTAACCTTTCTCTATGTACATATCGATTTGCTCCTTTAACAATTTCAGTTCAGGAGGAGCTATCTTGTATGGATGCTTAGAGATTGGAGCAGTACCTGGCTCAAGCTCGATCACGAACTCAACTGCTCTGTCCGGAGGCATTCCTGGCAATTCTTCTGGGAAGACGTCAGGGAATTCACAAACTACCGGAACATTCTCAATTGCAGGAAGAGGTTTTGCATCGAGTGTGCATAGCTGAATAGACCTTGATCCATATGGAGAATAGACTATCTGGCCAGAAGGGTGGGAGAGAGTTATTGACTTTTGAGCATAGTCAATTTTAGCTTCATTGGTCTTCAACCGATCCATGCCCAGAATGACATCAATGTCAGAATTTCCCAGCAACATGAGTGAAGCAAGGAATATGCGACCTCCAATTAGGATTTGATTGTCCATACTTATCTTGGAAGTCAACATTTGAGATCCCGGGGAGTGAACGGTGATTTGATTGCTTAGTGGAACCAGAACTAGGTTGTACGTTGTTGCAAAGATCTTTGACACAAAAGAATGCGATGCTCCGGTATCAAACAACACTTTAGCTGGAAAAGAGTTTACGGGTAATATACCGAGAACGACGTCAGCAGCTTCCTCAGCTTTGTCGGCCTTGATATGATTCACCCTCGCGGTCCTCCCGACATGCCTGTTGTTGGAGTTGAAGGCTTTAGCCGGGGGGGCACGCACCATTGCCTGGTTGGTGTTGGGGCGAGGAGGTGGAGGTAGCTGCCTCTGAGTGCACTTGTCAGCGTAGTGCCTCGTCTCCTTGCACTTGAAGCAAGTTACGACACGAGGAGGACCTGACCTTGGCTGCCCCGTTGGAACCCTTTGACCATGCATCTGAGATGGGTTGGGTGGGCGGGGAGCAAATGAAGGGGAACGTAGCATAGAAAACAAAAAATTTCCTACACGCGATAAACCCAAATGGCCAAGATCTAATCTATGAGATGAAAGGCAACGGGGAGAAAGAGAGTCTTGAGATAACATACCCTCGAAGACTCAAAGTGGTACGAGAAAAGATCTCGTGGTTGGCGTAGTCGGTCTCACGCCGATCCCGAGCGAGAAGAAGAGCACCGCAATCCGGCGGTGCCTCCGTAATCGGTCACACGTTCAGCTCGATGAAGACTTCCGTTCCCTCGTTCCAGCGGGTTGCGGAAGTAGAAGATCCCTCCGGAATTCCAGCAGCACGACGGCGTGGTGGTGGTGAAGAATCCCACGGTCAGGGCTTCGCCAAGCCGGAGACCATGGAATGGAGCAGCGGATGGAAGGGAAAATGTGTGAGCAAGTGTGTGGAGAAGAGAGAGCCCTCACCCTCCTTTTATAGGGGAGGGGGAGGCAGCCCAAGGGGGGGTGCGGCCAGCCATGGGTGCCCCCACCCCTTCCTCTCTTCATGTGAGTGGAAGCTCCACTCAAACCCACTCAAAAATCCCTTAATTTCCCACTTGGAAAATCCAAAGGTTTTTCTTTAATAAATAAATAAAACATTTTTATTTCTTTATTTATATTTGTTAATTCCATTAACAAACATTTGCATGCAGCACCTCGAACCATTTGTTAATTCTATTAACAACCGTTCGACGAAAAACCCCTTGAACTATTTCAATTTTCCCCGAAACAATTCCGGAGCTGCCCAAAATATTCTTCGGTATTCCGTATCCTCTCTAAACGCTTCATCGAACCTTAAGTGTGTCTCCCTACGGTTCGTGAATATTATAGACATGATCGAGACTCCTCTCCGATCAATAATCAACAGCGGGGTCTGGAAAACCGTGATGACTCCTATATATTCAACGATGACTCTCGTGATCGTGTGAACCTTTCAACGTCGTAACGATTTCCCTTTGTCTCGCGATATATTACTTGTCCGAGATCCGATCATCGGTATCCACTATACCTTGTTCGATCTCGTTATCCGACAAGTACTCTTTTCTCGTTCCCGTGATATAACATCCTAGTGATCAAATCACTTGCTTGCAAGCGGTGTCGATGTGATATCACCGAGAGGGCCCTGAGTATATCTATCCGTCATATTGGATGGACAAATCCCATTCTCGATCCATGAGCTTCAACCAATACTTTCCGAATATCCAATGCCACCTTTATAGTCACCCTTTTACGGTGTGACGTTTGATGTCATCAAAGTATTCTTTCGGTATTAGTGATTAACATGATCTCATGGTCTAAGGAATAATGTTACTCCGAATGTAAGACATAACAACAAAACTAAATGACTTGATCGTATTGTTATACTTAGTTTAGGGTTTAAGTTCATCATGTCATTCTCCTAATGACATGACCCCGTTATCAACAACATCCAATGTTCATGATCAGGAAACCTTGATCATCTGTTTAATCAACGGGCTAGTTAAAAGAGAGGCTTCACTAGGAACGTTGGTTTGTTCATTAATCACACATGTATCAACGTTTTCGGTTAATACAATTCTAGCATGAGAAATAAACATCTATCATAAACAAGGAATAACATAATAAACACTTTATTATTGCCTCTCGGGCATATTCCCTTCAGTCTCCCACTTGCACTAGGGGCAATAATCTATATTACATAGTGATGAATCTAACACCCATGGAGTTCTGGTGTTGATCATGTTTTGTCCTTGAGAGAGTTTTAGTCAATGGATCTGCCACATTCAGATCCGTATGTACTTTGCAAATCTTCACATCCCCATCTGCGACATGCTCACGGATGGAGTGAAAACGGCGCTTGATATGCTTGGAATTCTTGTGAGACCTTGGTTCCTTAGCATTGGCTATGGCACCATTGTTGTCACAATAGATAACCATTGGATCCAACGCACTCGGAACCACGCCTAGTTCGGATATGAACTCCTTCATCCAAACTGCTTCCTGTGTTGCCTCCGAGGCAGCAACATATTCCGCTTCTGTTGATGATCCCGCCACCACGGATTGCTTGGAACTCCTCCAGCTTACAGCTCCTCCATTCATAATAAATACGTACCCGGACTGAGACTTAGAGTCATCCGGATCAGTGTCGAAGCTAGCATCGACGTAACATCTTGCGACGAGCTCTTCTTCACCGCCATATACGAGAAACATGTCCTTAGTTCTTCTTAAGTACTTTAGGATATTCTTGACCGCAGTCCAGTGTTCCAAACCTGGATTGGATTGGTACCTACTAGTCAAACTAATAGCATGTGCCACATCCGGTCTTGTACACAGCATAGCATACATGATAGAACCTATGGCTGAAGCATAGGGAGTCTTATCCATCTTTTCTCTATCTTCTGCTGTAGCTGGACATTGAGTCTTACTCAACGTCTTGCCTTGCAACATAGGTAGGAACCCTTTCCTACTATCTTCCATTTTGAACTTCTTCAAAATCTTGTCAAGGTATGTACTTTGCGAAAGTCCAATTAAGCGTCTTGATCTATCCTTGTAGATTTTGATGCCCAATATATAAGCTGCTTCACCGAGGTCTTTCATCGAAAAACTATTGTTCAAATAACCTTTTACGCTTTCTAAAAGTTCTATATCATTTCCAATCAACAATATGTCATCCACATATAGTACCAGAAATGCTACAGAGCTCCCACTCACTTTCTTGTAAATACAAGCTTCTCCGTATGTTTGGACAAATCCAAAACCTTTGATCACCTTATCAAAACGGAGGTTCCAACTTCGGGATGCTTGCTTCAGTCCATAAATGGAACGTTGAAGCTTACACACCTTGTCAGCATCCTTAGGATCAACAAAACCTTTGGGTTGCATCATATACAACTCTTCCTCAATGTCACCATTAAGGAACGCCGTTTTGACATCCATCTGCCATATTTCATAATCGAAAAATGCAGCAACTGCTAACATAATCCTAACTGACTTAAGCATCGCTACTGGTGAGAAAGTCTCATCATAGTCAACTCCTTGAATTTGTCGGAAACCTTTTGCGACAAGTCGAGCTTTATAGACGGTCACATTACCATCAGCGTCAGTTTTCTTTTTAAAGATCCATTTGTTCTCAACGGCCTTGCGGTCATTGGGTAAATCCACCAAAGTCCAAACTTGGTTTTCGTACATGGATCCTATTTCGGATTTCATGGCTTCAAGCCATTTGTTGGAATCTGGGCTCATCATCGCTTCCTCATATGTCGCAGGGTCATCACCTCCATCTACCATGAAGTTTAATACGGGATCTCCGTATAGTTCAGGAGCTGCACGCTCCCTAGTTGACCTGCGAGGTGCGGTAGTTTCCTCTATTGGAGTTTCATGATCTTGATCATTAACTCTCTCTTCATCTGACGGGGTCGGCTCCGGAACAACTTCCGGCGCTGCGCTACTCGCCATTCCAAGAAGAGAAGGTTCAATAACCTCGTCGAGTTCTACCTTCCTACTATTCACACCTTTCGAGAGAAACTCCTTCTCCAAAAAGGATCCATTCTTGGCAACAAAAATCTTGCCTTCGGATCTGTGATAGAAGGTGTACCCTATTGTTTCTTTAGGGTATCCTATGAAGACGCATTTTTCCGCTTTGGGTTCGAGTTTATCAGGTTGAAGCTTCTTCACATAAACATCGCATCCCCAAACTTTTAGAAATGACAGCTTAGGTTTGTTTCCAAACCATAATTCATACGGTGTCGTTTCAACGGATTTAGATGGTGCCCTATTTAAAGTGAATGCAGCGGTCTCTAGTGCATAACCCCAAAACGATAGTGGCAAATCTGTAAGAGACATCATAGATCGAACCATATCTAATAAAGTACGATTACGACGTTCGGAAACACCATTTTGCTGTGGTGTTCCGGCAGGTGTGAGTTGTGAAACTATTCCACATTGTTTCATATGCAAGCCAAACTCGTAACTTAGATATTCACCTCCACGATCAGACCGTAGAAATTTAATCTTTCTGTTACGATGATTTTCAACTTCACACTGAAATTCTTTGAACTTTTCAAACGTTTCAGATTTGTGTTTCATTAAGTAAATATACCCATATCTACTCAAATCATCTGTGAAAGTGACAAAATAACGATATCCACCGCGCGCCGATACACTCATTGGTCCACATACATCAGTATGTATGATTTCCAGTAAGTCTGTCGCCCGTTCCATAGATCCTGAAAACGGGGTTCTAGTCATCTTGCCCATAAGGCATGGTTCACATGTTTCAAATGATTCATAATCAAGTGATTCTAAGAGTCCATCAGAATGGAGCTTCTTCATGCGTTTAACACCAATATGACCTAAGCGGCAATGCCACAAATAAGTAGCAATATCATCATTTAACTTAATTCTTTTGGCATTCACATTATGAATATGTGTATCAACATTATCAAGATTCAAAAGAAATAAACCATTCTTCTCAGGTGCATGACCATAAAAGATATTATTCATATAAATCGAACAACCATTGTTCTCGGACTTAAAGGAATAACCGTCCCGCATTAAGCAAGATCCAGAAACGATGTTCATGCTTAATGCGGGCACCAAATAACATTTATTGAGGTTTATAACTAATCCCGATGGTAGACGTAGAGGTAGCGTCCCGACGGCGATCACGTCAACTCTTGATCCATTGCCGACGCGCATCGTCACCTCATCCTTTGCTAGTGGTCGCTTATTCTGCAGCTCCTGTTTCGAGTTACATATGTGAGCAACCGAACCAGTATCAAATACCCAGGTGCTACTGCGAGTACTAGTAAGGTACACATCAATAACAAGTATATCATATATACCTTTGTTCACTTTGCCGGCCTTCTTATCTGCCAGATACTTGGGGCAATTGCGCTTCCAGTGGCCAGTACCCTTGCAATAGAAACACTCAGTCTCAGGCTTAGGGCCATGCCTGGTTTTCTTCTCAGCAGTAGCAACAGATTTGCCACCCTTCTTGAAGTTTACCCTTGGCTTGCCTTTCTTGCCTTTCTTGAAACTAGTGGTCTTATTGATCATCAACACTTGATGTTCTTTCTTGATCTCCACTTCAGCAGTTTTAAGCATCGAGAGAAGCTCAGGAAGAGACTTCTTCATGCTCTGCATATTATAGTTCATCACGAAGTTCTTGTAACTAGGTGGCAGAGATTGGAGAACACGATGTATCCCTAGCTCAATGGGAATCGATATTCCCAAGGCTATGAGCTTATCAGCGTACGCAGACATTTTGAGTACGTGCTCACTAACGGAGCTGTTCTCTTCCATCATGCAGCTAAAGAACTTTTCTGAAGCGTCATAACTCTCAACTGCGGCATGGGTATCGAAAATCATTTTCAATTCTCCCATTGTGGCATAAGCAGTGCTGTTCTCGAAACGTTTTCGCAGCTCTGGCTCTAATCCATAGAGGATGCCACAGTGAACTATACTGTGGTCTTCTTGTTGAGTCAGATAAACATTTTTATCCTCATCAGAAGCATCATCAGCGGGTTGGTCACCTAGAGGTGCATCAAGCACATAGAGCTTCTTGCAAGCGGTGAGGAGAATCCTCAGGTTAAGTGCCCAGTTGGTAAAGTTGCTTCCATTGTTCGCTAATTTCTCTTTCTCCATGAACATATTGAAATTGAAGGTAGGTGGTGCCATGATCTACAACATATTTGCAAAGACTATTTAGACTATGTTTATGATAAATTAAGTTCAAGTTAATTCTAAAATTATCCCATGAACTCCCACTCAAAAACAACATCCCTCTTAGTTGTCTTTAGTGATTACACGAACCAAATTCACTACACCGAAACCGATCATCACGTGAGACGGTGTAGTTGCAAAGGCGAACATCAATATGTTCATCATATCATTCATATGACTCATGCTTTACCTTTCGGTTACGTGTTCCGAGGCCATGTCTGTACATGCTAGGCTCGCCAAGTAGAACCATTGTATTGCATGTGTTTCAAGGCCATGTCTGTACATGCTAGGCTTGAAAACACCCGTTGTATGCGAACGTTGAGTCTATCACACCCGATCATCACGTGGTGTCTCGAAACGACGAACTTTCTTAACGGTGCATACTTAAGGAAGAACACATTATTATCTTGATATTAAGTGAGAGGGATCATCTTATAATGCTACCGTCGCGATCTAAGCAAAATAAGATGCATAAAAAGGATAAACATCACATGCATGGATAATGTGATATGATATGGTCCTTCTTGCACTTGATCTCCATCTTGTGCATCATGGTATGATCTCCATCATTCCACCGGCGTGGCACCAAGGTCCGTGGCACCTCCATCTTGATTGTCCATTACAACATATCACATGGATATGACATACAGCACGCAGGCCATAAAATAAGACAACCATATGGCTCCAGCCGGTATGTCAATAATTTACAAAAGATATCATCTCATACATAACGTTTGTAACATTGACCATATCACATCACATGCCCTGCAAAAACAAGTTAGACGCCTCTAATTTATTTTTGCATATTTTACGTGGCTTTGGGCTTACGAGGATAGAACCGTTCATATCTACGTACAAGAACCACAACGTTGATAAAACATATTTTTGAACAACCCTTTGTAGATTAGATCTTAACTATAGTAGGAGAAACCGACACCCGCAAGCCACTTATGCAATTCAAGTTGCATGTCAGTTGTGGAACAAGTCTCATGTACGTGGACATGTAAAGTTAGTCCGGGCCGCTTCATCCTACTATGCCACTAAGATCATAAAATACTCAAAGAGACAAAAACATGATCATCCACGCCCACATACTCCTATGTGTTCTACCCGTACAATTCATCTACGCATAGATCCGGCTCTGATACCACTGAAGGGGAACGTAGCATAGAAAACAAAAAATTTCCTACACGCGATAAACCCAAATGGCCAAGATCTAATCTATGAGATGAAAGGCAACGGGGAGAAAGAGATTCTTGAGATAACATACCCTCGAAGACTCAAAGTGGTACGAGAAAAGATCTCGTGGTTGGCGTAGTCGTTCTCACGCCGATCCCGAGCGAGAAGAAGAGCACCGCAATCCGGCGGTGCCTCCGTAATCGGTCACACGTTCAGCTCGATGAAGACTTCCGTTCCCTCGTTCCAGCGGGTTGCGGAAGTAGAAGATCCCTCCGGAATTCCAGCAGCACGACGGTGTGGTGGTGGTGAAGAATCCCACGGTCAGGGCTTCGCCAAGCCGGAGACCATGGAATGGAGCAGCGGATGGAAGGGAAAATGTGTGAGCAAGTGTGTGGAGAAGAGAGAGCCCTCACCCTCCTTTTATAGGGGAGGGGGAGGCAGCCCAAGGGGGGTGCGGCCAGCCATGGGTGCCCCCACCCCTTCCTCTCTTCATGTGAGTGGAAGCTCCACTCAAACCCACTCAAAAATCCCTTAATTTCCCACTTGGAAAATCCAAAGGTTTTTCTTTAATAAATAAATAAAACATTTTTATTTCTTTATTTATATTTGTTAATTCCATTAACAAACATTTGCATGCAGCACCTCGAACCATTTGTTAATTCTATTAACAACCGTTCGACGAAAAACCCCTTGAACTATTTCAATTTTCCCCGAAACAATTCCGGAGCTGCCCAAAATATTCTTCGGTATTCCGTATCCTCTCTAAACGCTTCATCGAACCTTAAGTGTGTCTCCCTACGGTTCGTGAATATTATAGACATGATCGAGACTCCTCTCCGATCAATAATCAACAGCGGGGTCTGGAAAACCGTGATGACTCCTATATATTCAACGATGACTCTCGTGATCGTGTGAACCTTTCAACGTCGTAACGATTTCCCTTTGTCTCGCGATATATTACTTGTCCGAGATCCGATCATCGGTATCCACTATACCTTGTTCGATCTCGTTATCCGACAAGTACTCTTTTCTCGTTCCCGTGATATAACATCCTAGTGATCAAATCACTTGCTTGCAAGCGGTGTCGATGTGATATCACCGAGAGGGCCCTGAGTATATCTATCCGTCATATTGGATGGACAAATCCCATTCTCGATCCATGAGCTTCAACCAATACTTTCCGAATATCCAATGCCACCTTTATAGTCACCCTTTTACGGTGTGACGTTTGATGTCATCAAAGTATTCTTTCGGTATTAGTGATTAACATGATCTCATGGTCTAAGGAATAATGTTACTCCGAATGTAAGACATAACAACAAAACTAAATGACTTGATCGTATTGTTATACTTAGTTTAGGGTTTAAGTTCATCATGTCATTCTCCTAATGACATGACCCCGTTATCAACAACATCCAATGTTCATGATCAGGAAACCTTGATCATCTGTTTAATCAACGGGCTAGTTAAAAGAGAGGCTTCACTAGGAACGTTGGTTTGTTCATTAATCACACATGTATCAACGTTTCCGGTTAATACAATTCTAGCATGAGAAATAAACATCTATCATAAACAAGGAATAACATAATAAACACTTTATTATTGCCTCTCGGGCATATTCCCTTCAGCAAAGCCTGGAGAAGCTTGGGCATATGGAGCCCGAGTGACAGCACCATTTGGCACCCAGATGCGGCGCTTCTGCGGAGGGGTGGTCATGTTGGAGGAGGAACCACCCTCACGCGAGTGCTTCCAAGACTCCTCGAACGCCTTGCGCCCATTTTCTTCATTGAGCGCGGTGTTCACGGGCTCCTCGAAGTCTTTGCACTTGATGTTGGTGAGCGCGTACTTGAGTTCCGGGTTAAAACCTCGACGGAACCTTGCCATCTTCTTAGCCTCAGTGGACACCTCATCACCAGCGTATCGAGCGAGACGATTGAACTCATTCTGATAGCCAATGACGTCCAGCTTGCCCTGCTTGAGAGAGAAAAACTCTTCACGCATCCTTTCCATGAGACCATCTGGGATGTGGTGCTTTAGGAAAGCTTCCTTGAAACAGCCCCAGGTGATTGGGTAGCCAGCTCTCATGGTCTGGTAGTTCTCCCACCAAGTAGCTGCCTGACCCTTCAGCAGATAGGAAGCATACTTGACTTTGTCTTCCTCAGCAACGTGAGCAATGTCCAGAGCCCTGGCCATCTCCCGGATCCAGTCATCAGTATCCAGAGGCTCGCGTGTTGCCACGAAAGCTCTCGGACCCAGACTGGGGAACTCCTTGATGCTGACCCGTGGAGCATTCTGGTTGTTGTGCTGGTTAGTCTGAAACTGGGCCATCTGTGCCACAACCTGAGTCATCTGAGTCAACAGTTCCGTGATTGGCGGTGGCTCAGGCGGGTTGTTCCTTGTTGGCGGCATCCTGAATAGACATGCATTTTAGCACAACAACAGAAAAGGATAGACTTGGTAACCAAAAGCGAGATCATTCCGACACATGATTAGATAACCAACAGGTACATCATCACATGTTCAAATACATCAGAATATCCAACACACCACAAATGGTTCGAAAGCCAAAGGATAACTAAACATAGCTAGGAATGGATACATCGGTACTCCCATGCTCATCACGCAGGATGGCGGTGAGTAGTATGACGAGAGGTACGGTGAGGAGCACGCCCACGAAAGTAGGTAGAACGACGATCCACATAGATCTGACGTGGCCTGAGAGCGACTCTAGGTGTGGTGAAGTACATAGCGTCGACTCCCTGTGCTCCAAAGCGTGGAATCCCAGTGTAACCAGCACCGAGGTTGAGGAGTGGACCTCTGATCGGCTCGTAACCTCCAGCATCTGGCAGACGACGACCAACTGGCTGATTGAAACGTGCAAAGCGCTCATCTCCAACAAAGTCTGTGGTGTACATCGCCAGACGAGTCAAAGCAAGGTAGAGTTGCTCTCTGACTGAGGCCAACTCCTGAGAAAGTGTGGTGGCAACTGCGTCACTGTGCCTCACAAACTGAGCGGTGGTGTGCAGCCTGGTGTTATCATGCTCGTAGACATCCAAGTTGTCGTAGAGAGTGAAGTGAGCTCCCTCCGAAGTGATGTAACCACGGGGGATGTGGCGATAGATAGAATCGTCAAATCCCCAGTAGTCAGCACGAAGGACGGTGAGACTCACATAAGCTGCCTGCTGCACAGCCATATCCACTGTGGAACCTACTGCCTCGTAGCGGTGGACAACGCTCATGCCATCATATGACAGAATGTAGACGATAGCCTGGTAGTAGGTCTGGTCAAACTCTCGCTGCTGCTCGTAGACCTGGTACTCTGGTGCCCAACGGAACCCCAGATAAGTGACCATGTCCCTCAGCATCTCCGGATAACCGGCGGTGCTCTCACAACGAGTCATCCGAACCACCTGCGGGTAGAACCTAAGATCCATCTGCAGATGATCGGGGAAGTTTTGATTAGACGCCGTTAGAAGATCTGAAGTGGAAAGCAGCAACAAGGTTTCAACGGACGAAAAGGATGTTGAGAAGAACAGGATATCGAAGCAACATCGGGAAACACGAGACCAAAACTCCCGAGGTACTACGGAAAACCCATCCGGGCTTCTAAAGGATCAATTACTGCTTAAGGAATAGAGGATTTGCTTCCGGGGCTTACACGCCTCCGTTCTCATTCGTGAGTAGGCAACATGATAAAATCATGTCACAACCCCCTCCATTCCTATGGTCTAGTAGATATAACTATCCTAGAGAAACCAGGATTCGTGAAAACCTAACTTGAAAGTTTGGGTGAGAAGAGAAAACAACGTTGCACTTCCTTACCAGAAAAGGGTGGGTGGGTGGGGAAAGAAGAAAAATGGCAGAATTCCTACTCTCACGTTTCATTTTTCCTATATAGCTACAAAATAGTTTCTAGACTCAACTGCGACCAGTAAAAGGGATCCTACAGGAAGACAGGCTCTGATACCATTTGTCGCACCCGGACTTCTAGAGGATACTCGCAGTTCCGTTGAACAGTAGTGGATTGGATTACGGGGCTTACCGGCACCCGCATCTCTTACGAGTAGGCCAACACACATAGGTGTGACAACCAACCCCTATCTGTTCAGCGTCTACGTAAACCATCCCATAGAAATCAGGATACTACCATTGACGTACTTCATACCATACACACATGGTACGTCAACGGCGTTGAACAAAATGATAACACAACAGATCTCTAAGACTCAAAAGATGGAAATAAGTTGCAAATAGCTCTCACTAGAGCAGAGATAGCAAATACAATCATCCAGAGGACACATGTCCCAACATAACATCATTACATCTCAGCGGAAGCATTCAAAGGGTCTGAGTACAGACAAATCCAAATAGGCTTAAGAAGCCGGGAATGAAAAGGAAAACGGAGCCCATCCACGATGTCTCGGATCCTGCCCGGGTCCGCTACCTACTCGTCAGCAGCCTCGTCAAACTCCACGTAGTAGCCGTCACTGGGATCCTCGTAAGCGTAGTCTGCGGAAACCACAGCCCCAAAGGGGTCAGTACATAAACGTACTGGCAAGCAAGACTCACAGTTCACCAAAGTGTAACCCGTCAACACCAAGCACAGATGCCTTGGGTTCAACGGAAGAAGAAGGGATATAAAGGACGCTGCAACTGGCTGCGCTAACCAACTACAGAGATACTACCACTTCCGGCTAACAGAGAGAAGAGAAGATAGCATATTATAACCAACTATCACTAACCACCAAACAAACCCATCCTGGATCTCGCCCCTTATCCAAAGAAGCAATCCGAGAATAACTCACACAGTTGGATTAATGAATAATGGATCAAGTTGTTGTGTCAATAAGCCTATTACTAGTCAGGTAGCATTAGTTAGGTGTAAGTTGTTCTGAGTACTTGTTAGCCAGTACTTTCACCAAGTCAACCATAACCGCGGAAAACACGGCTTCTCGAGAAGATTTATCCCTGCAGGGGTGCACCAATTTGGCCGTACACGTAAGAATAACCCGCCAGATGGGATGCCTCCCACCAAGCGGGGCACTCAACACAACTCAACTCTTCTTAGCATCAAGCCCAAAGCACCTTGGGCGCACGGCTAATCGAGCCCCGAAGAAAGGGGACCCTCATAGCACTCTAAGAACGTGTCCCCCTATATGCCGACTACAAAAGTTCCACCCTGGCTCAAACAATGGGGTTGTAGGAGTGGAGGTGAGGCAATATCAGGGTTAAGGGATTCATGTGATAGGTTCGTAACAGAAACAACTATACCCAGGGCTAGCAAAATAGACAACGGAAAGTATCGGTAACCAATGTTGAAAGGAACACAGCGGTTCATGTGAGTGATAACTTGCCTGCAAACTCAGCAGCCTGGTACTGAGCTAGATCCTCAGAAGGGGTGTCGTAAGTATCGTCTGTCTCAACGTCGTCGTCTATCCGAGAAGAAGCAAACAAACAATGCAGAAATATAAACAATCAATATCATGGCATAGTGCACAATCATGGGATGATGCATGTCAATTTAACTGATGCATCAAAATAAGATAGTTGACATGGGAAACAATACATGATTAAATGGACCCACATGCAATTTTGAGTTGCATATGAAAAGCCCATGAATTTTGGTTGAAACAATTGTTTTCCAATTAACCAACAGGTGAAAGTGGATTAGTATGATGCATGGATGAGGAAAACAACAAAATAACAACAATAGAACCAATTGGAAATAAGGGTTTACCAATTTAGAAATTTATTTATTAAGTTAGGGAATTTTTGGTTCCTTAAAGGGATTACACCAATAGTTGTTGTTTTCACCAATTTAAATCGTGCAAAATAAATAACAAAATTCATATTTGAAAATAATACAAAATTTTAGTTGGATTACATGTTTCAAATATTGAAAAAGGAGTTAGGATGAATTTATTATGACTTGAACAAGATTAAACAAGTTTTAAATGAATTTAAAACAAGTTTGAAAATTATTTGAATTTTTTTTTTGTTCCAAACATAAATTCAAGTTCATATTTGAAAAGTTTATACTTTTCTAGTTTGAAAACATATTTTACATGTTCAAAAATAATTTAATTTGAGCAAGTTATGAATTTAGCAAATTTAAATGATTTAAACAAGGTTTAAATTATTTAAGCAATTTTAATTATTCAAACCATGAAACAAAATTTATATTTGAATAGGTGGTTTGAAATAGCATGGAAAACATATTTTATTTGCATTATTTGGATTTAGTATGAATTAGTTATGGATTTTATCAAATTACAAATGAATTGTTTGAATTCAAATTTGGAATGCATTTGGAAAATTCAAAACAGAAAACAAAGGTTATAGATAGATAGATGATTTAATTTGGGGTAGTGCACATATTTTATTTTTATTATTTGGGTTTATAAAACAAAAGTTATTAGGGTTTTAGTTTTAGGGACCAAACTGTAATTGTTTAGGACTTAAACAGAAAAAGAAAAGCTGGAAATGGACCTGCACCGTGCAGTGACCTAGCCAGGGTCACTGCCAGTGGGCCAAGGGGCCAGCGTGGCCAGCTCGTGCGCGCGTGGCAACAGCAGTGGCTGACAGGGGGGGCCACCCTGTCAGCGCTGCGCCAAAAAAGGTTGGATTTAATCGCGTGAGCCAGGGGTCGAACCCTGGGCTCCAGCGCGCGCGCAACGCACTGTAACCAGTGCGGTAGCGAATCGTTGCTTACCAGTATATGCGACGCAAACAGGTTAAGGTGTATCTCGCGTTTCTGAACTTAACTGACGAACGCACGCGACTGAACATTGACAGAAGAGCGACGGTGGCCGGCGGCGATCACCGTGTGCTGCTCGTGGTTGCGCTGCGTGTGGGTGTGCACGGATACGTTGCGTGCGTGTGCGTGCTCGAGGACAGAGAGGAGGACGTGCACGGTGAGCTCACCGCGTCTGTAGGGGAGGCAGAGGCTCGAGGCAGACGGCCGGCGACGAGCTGCGAGGACGGCGGCGTGGCTACGGGCCCGCTCGCGCTCAACGTAGATGTCCAGAAGGTCGACGAGGATGCGCTGGTTCGATCCCCGCGGTCAGCGTGGAAGAAGGAGGGCTGCTGCGACGGCGGCGTGCACGGGTTCAGTCACGGTGGCGCCGGAGAGGTCGAAGACGACGACGACAGGAAGTGGTATACCATCCTCATCACGCCTCCCAATCAGCTCGAATCGGGATCCGATGAACATGTACTCCCCGATGTGCGCCAGACGTGCTACTGACTCCTGAATCACGCGCACCGCAGTGTCACATCCCTGTTTTTAAGCACTTGTATAATAGTATTTTAGCACCCTGTTTTTAAGCACTTGTATAATAGTATTTTAGCATGTCTCTTAAGACCTTTGTAATGAAATTAAGTGAACAACATGTTGTGTACTGATGTTTACCTATGCAATATTAGTGGTGTGTTTCTTTTCACTCACTTGAGGAGTTTTTCTCCTAAGAAACACATTGCTTTATTATTGTTTTCCCATGATTTCCACTAAGGTTCTTATGAGATTATTTTTCAAGACTTGAGGTGACCTTTTGTTTCAACTTGAAAATGTGTTATTAATGTTTAGGAATCATCTTGAACTTGAAATAAAATTAATTGGAAAAGATTCCATTAACTTTTCCATTATAAATTTTGCCCTGAAAAACAGCCTAGTAGCTGTTTTCAACCCTTGTTTTCAATCACAAGGATTATCCATTTATGGATTTTCTTTGATCAAAGTTACTCTCTGTAATGAGTAAAACAAAACTACACTCTTGGAAAAACCTACAAAGAAAATTAACACACAATGCCAAGATGGTTTTTGAGCCATCTTGATAAGATAGAATTTTGAGCATTTTAAAAACAGAGAATGTACCTACTTTGCCATTTATTTTCAGAGCCATAAACCCATCATTTTTCAAATCAAATGGTTGGATCTGAAACTTGGATAGTTGTTCTTTGTTGAGCATTTTAAATCACTCATTTTAGAGCTGGTTTGCTTGGTGAAAACAAACCCAACTTTTGCTATCTCTGTCTGTTTTTCCAGCACTTAGAAAAATTCAGAAAACTGTCTAACTGAATTTTTCTGACAGAACAGTGATTACACTTTTAGGCTTGATGTTTTTAGATATTGTGCACTGATCCAAGCCAGGGCACTTTGCCTATTCGAAAGCCTAATGTATATACTTCTAGAAGGTGGCATTGGATGCTACTTTGACTGACCAGGATGAGAGAAACATGAGGTGGCATTTGACTATATTGTGATGTCATTTGAGTGGTTGAAATAGTGTTGATTCTTTCTTTTGCCCATCACTTGGCCTTTGCTGTGGCCTTGCTCATCATTTTGGTACTTGCTTGACCCTTTGGCACCAATTGAAACCAGTGCAAGCCCTGGAGAACCCCCAAGGGGCAAGGGCATGCCCATGCCAAGCCAACCCGAGCACCCCCACCTTGGCCTCGTGGCTACAAAGCCCTAGAGGCCTAGCCCTCTCGCCAGCACACTCTCCTCACCCCACTGAACCACCCCGTCAAGCTCTCGGTTGCTCGTTCGCTCTGTGCGAGCGAGGCGAGCCGCGCCCATTTTCGGACCCGATCGGATCGAGCTCGAGGTGGCGCCGCGACCACGGCCTCTCCCACCCCCTTTTCACCTCCATTGCGATCCCCTAGCTCGTGCCAACCTCCCTGACACCCTCTTGCCCTCGATCGCTTGCAGATTCATCGCCGTCGTCCTCGGAGCCGCCGCGGGACGCCGTCGAGCCGCCGCAGCGCACACCCGTCGCCACCGCCCGAGACCGCGCCACGGCATCGCCCAAGCCACCCTCCTTCGACCCCGCACCGCCCCCTTGCTTCTCGCGAGCCCTAGGTGAGCAAAACCCCGTGCCCGTGAGGTGTTCGTCCGCGGTTAGGAGGGAGAGAGAGAGAGGAGCGACGCGGGGAGGAAGAAAGGACAGGGACCGTCGATCTGCGAATCGACGGCCCCCTTTAAACGCTGCGTTTCGCGCGCGCGCGCGCGCAGGCGGGCTGCGCTGTGCGTTTGCTGGGCCGCGCGCTGCCAGATCTGGCCCGTTGGGCAGTTTCGGTTAAAAAACGATTATACTTTTTTTTCTGGCAGAATAACTAGATCCTAGCTTTAGGCTTAAAAAAAGGTAGCATATTAATTTATTTTACCTTGCTAATTTTTGTACTACTAGCCTTACAAAATTGCAACCATATCCCACTGGCAGAAACTTGTTTTGAGTTTTTATGATTTTTCTAAAAATCATATGCCAGACAGTACCCTAAAAATTGAAATGAATAGAACTTCAAAAATACAAAACATTTTTGAGCAAACTTAACTGTTTTGGAAAGCCCTTTTCCATACCTATCAGTAGAATTTTAGTTTGCATCAAGGTGAGTGACCATTTGGAAATGCCATCCATTTTGGTAAAACATCAGTGGGCTATTCCATGATTTTTAGAGGGAGTTTGGGATATTATTTTTGAGTGAGGCAAGTTGGAGAAGCTTTGTAGTGATAAGGACTATCACATCCTAGAAGGTTTTACTTTTTAAAGCAACAGAAAAATTTAGAGAGACAGAACAAGTTTTGGCTATTTTCTGCCTAAATTTTAATTCTAGATCTTGCCTTATATGTTACTGTTTGTGAGTTGCAAATGATGTGATCTTGCTTGTTATGTTGTTATCCATTGTGGTTATGATGTATACAAGTTATATGAGCATGTTAGAATAAATGGTTTGAATGGTAGCATTTTAAAACTAGTTTTCCATGCTTATGTCTTGCAAATGGCTAGATTTTTATGTATATTTTGAGTAGATATTTAAATAAATCTTTAGGCTAGTTGCTAGATTGTTTTTCATGGAACCAGTACCACCTAGGTACTGTTAATATGTTTATAGCACCTCTGGATGCTTGGTGCTTGTGTTTGAAATAGGTTTAAAATAGGAATGCTTAAGGACTAGTTTGCACACTAGGAGATTCATGAATGTTTTTGTGTCTTGTTTTCCACTAGGGAAAAATAGGACTTTTTGATATTGAAACCAGAGGATGAAAAGTACTTGTGGCAATATTTTCCTTAGGGTTTTCACCTCTGGTAGGTTTCCTATTAAATAGCACAAAAGCATGAGTAGCACTTTGGTGACTAGAAATAAATCTCCTCACATGTGTAGCTTTTTAAGCATATCTATCCTTGTTTCCTAGCTATGTTTTTATGTCATTTTTGTGAGATCCAGTAGCATATATGGTACTGGTTAGAGGTGTATTTTGCCTCTGAAATCTTGCACACTTGTGCATAACATTAGCTAGTATAGTCTAAACTAGTCTAGTAGTTTCCTAAATTTTCTACTAGTATGAGTAGGAATTTTTGGGTGTTTGTTTGTGGTTTTTAGCACTTTTATGAAAGTGACCAGAGGCTTATTAACCTCTTGGTGAGCATATTTGCTAGTGGAACACCCACTGGTATGTTTGCCTCATAGTGGAAAATAGGTTGACTTGTTGTCATGAGCTTATTTTCACTACTTGAGTAATTTAGCAAATTATGTGTGCTAGCCATAGGAATTGTTGTGGGGATTTTTAGACATCAAAATGTGTTTTATGGGACACCCTACTGTCCAGTAGCATGTGCTATATCCCCACTGGTCCACAATGTTCTTAACTAAGAATCATTGTTTTGGCCACACATAAGCACTAGGAAAAAGCAGATTTTCCAACTATAGTTTTTCATGCCAATTTTTCTTTAGGGAAAAATTGAGAACTATGGGTGGTACCTTTTGATTGCTTGCTGTATGTATTGCTTGTAGCATTGCTTGCCTTGCTTGGTTCTGAAAGTGTGTCTTTATTTCTTTTTACGACGTTAGAAAACGAGGAGGAAGGAATTGCTGAAGAAGGGTATTGCAACTCCTGTTACTTTCAGGATCAGGACCATCACTTGTACCAAGGCAAGCCATCCTAATGCTTGCTGTATAACTACTTATCATTATCTATCATGCATGCTTTCCACTTCTGAAGTTTTACAAAACTATGCCTTCAAAAACTATTTTTGTGTGAATCCTACTACTACTATTACTACTACTAGTATAAGGACTCATAATCATAGTCAACTTGGTATTACCAAGCCCTTAGACACTAAATGGTATATAAATACCATACACCTACTTAAAACTTGAGTTCTTAAATGAACTAAATAAAATGTGTTTTTGTAAACAAATGCCTTATGGAAGGAAAACCCCGGAGGAAGGGTGAGACCCTGTCTGCCGGAAGGAGTGTTATGATGGGAAATTTTATGAGAAATGTTTACAAAAGACACATAACCTAGTCTTCGCTGGACAACCATTATCGTACTGCCACTTTACCCCAATATGGGTAGGGGCTTGATTAAAAACTTGTTAGGGTTAGTATATGTGCTATCTCAAAGGCTATGGGGGATTGGATCCTCCGAACCGAAGTGTCGCTAGGAGTGAGTATACGGGACATCTAAAGTGTGGGATTAATTTTCCCTCCGGATGCAGCAGTTGGGTCTCCTGTTAGGCGGTGTGTGACATGGCTTGCCAGGGAGGGAAACCCCAATTGAAGAGATAGTCATGTACTAGCTTGTACAGAGTGGATAGTCAAGACCAGTTATCTGATGTTCTCATAGGTTGGGAACAGTCCATGGTTGTTTCATGGCAGACTCTGGATCTGGTGGAAATGTGTACACCTCTGCAGAGTAAAACTATTTCGAGATAGCCGCGTCCTCGGATATGGACGGTTGAATGGCCATGTAGCTAGTATTGTGTCAACTTTTCAAAAGAGGTTTTGAAGGAAGGCTTTTGGTACCTGAGAGGTACTATGGAGGAATGACTTGGTATCTGCGAGATACCGATGAGAAAGAAACTACTACTAAAGGTTTCTGAAAAGAAAAACTTTCTTTTCCAAAAGTATTATAAAACCTCCAAGATATGTGATATCTACGAGAGCAAAACTACATTATTTTAAATGTTTTTGTTTACAAAGAAGCGAACTTGAAGAATCAACCATGGCAAGTCTTTTATCTGTCATGGGTAGCTGAACCATAGGTATGGCCTACCCACTCCACCAAATAAGCATGTATGCATTATTGTAAGCTAATAAAGGATGTCTTGTTGAGTACATTCAAATGTACTCATTTGGTTTCGCCCCTGGTATCTACTTATCAGACTACGAGGAGCCACCTCAGGAGGAGTACTATGAGGAGGAGTTCTACGCTGATGAACCTGCGAACTAGGATCGTCTCCCAGTCAGCAGCCTGTAGGATGAGGCGTGACTCGGGCTCTACTACGCTATGCTTATCGTCTTCCGCTGTGTTTGCTTTGAATGTCTGTCCTGCGTGACAGTTGCTAAGAACTTGGTCATGTGACCATTTATGTAAGACTCTATATTCGTGTAATGGATGATGTATTCTGTATGCCAACTACGTATGTTGTTCACGACTGGTTCTTCTGGGATCGTGAATGAATGCATATGAGGGGTTCTGGACCTACCGGTCTGGGGCCTCTACAAAGTTGGTATCAGAGCCATCCTGACTCTAGGAGACCTTAGTTAGCATGGACGTTAGTGTATACTCCGATAATCTAAGTTACTAATACAAAGAAAATTGGATATATGACTAAGTATAAAACTATTCCCTATATCCCACCACCTCTCTGGGTTAGACTCTACTTGCATTAAAGTTAATTCTTGCATGAACCTAAAACTTTGCACACTTGGATCTAACTTAAAACTATACTTAAAATTTTGTGTAGATGGACGTGGACATCACCGTGGCTTTTCAGTTGGGACGTCCACGTGGCGAGCATTTCCTTTTCGAGGAGAGGCTAGTATCTATGGCTACTGTGTTGGGACGGCCACTTCCGGAGCTGCGAGGAGGACTAGTTGCCGGGGCACCTCTGGAGGGAGACTGGTACGCGGAGGTCACTATCCGCGCACCTCTGGCTAGCCCGACAGTGGAGACCTACGTGTACCGTGCTGTCGATCGTTCATGGAACGAGGCTGCGGTGCGCGTGATTCAGGAGTCAGTAGCACGTCTGGCGCACATCGGGGAGTACATGTTCATCGGATCCCGATTCGAGCTGATTGGGAGGCGTGATGAGGATGGTATACCACTTCCTGTCGAGCCAGACTTCACCACTGTTGGTCCCCACCTGGACGAGATGGAGATTCTGCTACACCGCACTCAGACCAGGCTAGATGACCAGCGTCTTGACACCCTCCACGGCATATTGGTGCACCAGACACTGATAGCCGAGACTGACGAGCTGAGGGCTGAGCTTCACGACAGCCAGGAGGAGAGTGGAGCTCTGGCTCAGCAGTTGTCCGAGTCGAGGGAGCAGTTGGAGGCTACCACCGCGAGGTACCGTGCCTTACGGAGGCAGCTGAGGGCCACCCGCCTTGGCCGTGCACGCCTCACCACTAGACTGACGGCCCTGGAGGGGGCTAACGCCGTTCTGCGCGGCAGACTTCAGATAGCTCGTGATGACATAGCCACGAGAGACGCTGCCGTAGAGGAGCTGGAGGAGGAGGCCGCAGAGCTCCACAGGGAGATTGAGGATCTTCTGCCTGTTGAGGATGTTCCCTCCGACTTAGAGGGGATGGATATGAGCGAGGCTAGCGAGCAGGATGATGATGACCTGCTTGACGAGGAGGAGGAGGACCCTGAGGAGCGTATCTTCGACGTTGGGGACAGCGACGACTCTGTGTAGTCGCTGCCTTCTCACCCTTAGCACATGGTGCTGGTCTAGATACTAGTTAGGTATGCTAGATCGTTTTGCTAGATAGTTTGCTAGTAGTAGCCTTGCGATGACCCCACCAATCGCACCCCCTGTAGCTCGATGAAGCCTTCCTTGTATGATATGGCTTGTGATGTGTGTGTGTAATGTAAGGAACTCTGTTTAATTTTGGTGATGAATGAAATGTTAGGCTTGGTTTCGGTTGATTGTCACTACTTTGCGTTCTTTTCATTCAAGTTTGCGACTGCCCCGCTCTTGTTTTTGAAACATATCGCTAGTATTCCTTTTGTTTAGATAGCAAGGTACTGGGTTTTCAAAAACAAGAATTTATTTCTTAAGCTTACACATTTTTCACTTCAGCATGGCACCCCGTCGTGAACCCCCACCGCCACCACCACCCACAGTGGAGGCGCTGTTGGCCCTGCTGATGGAAGATCGCCAGGCCAGCCGAGATGAGAGTGCTGCTACCATTACCGCTCTGCAACAACTAGCTGCTGCCGCCAACAATAATGGCAATGGCAATGGCAATGGCAATGGTACTCGCTCGAGACTGAGAGATTTTCAGCACACCAACCCCCCAATTTTCACAAGGATTGTGGAGCCTCTCGATGCTGACGACTGGCTCCGCACCATTGCAAACAAACTGGAGGTCGCTTCAGTTGAGGAGAATGATAAGGTCCTGTTGGCCTCCCATTTTCTCGCTGGTCCTGCCAGGACTTGGTGGGAAACTACACGTGAGACTGTTGCTGCTGGTCACGTGTTCACCTGGGAGGAATTCTCTGCAAGGTTCCGCAAGTATCACATTCCCCAGGGGATGATGGCACTTATGCGGGAGAAGTTTCTAAATCTGAAGCAGGGAAGTATGCCGGTGTCTGAATACTGGGAGAATTTCACTACTCTGTCCCGGTATGCACAGGATGATATTAATACTGATGCTAAGAAGAAGGAGAGGTTCTTAAATGGGCTGGATGATGAGCTCCAGTGCTCTCTAGTAGTGGTTCCATTCCAGGACATGGAGACTCTTGCTAATGCCGCTATGGTGCTGGAGCACAAGCGGAAATCTGCTGATGATAACCGCAAGAGGAAAATGACTGCTCATGGAGGACCTAGTGCTCAGAGAACTCGCAACACTCCGTATGCGAGGCCACCAACTCACAAGGCGCCTGCTTATGCACCCCGCCCCAACCACAACTATGCACCAAGGCCCAACAACTACAACCACCCTGCACCGTATGCACCAAGGTACGGAGGAAACAGCTATGGTGGTAACCATGGTAATCACTCTGGAAATAATCATGGAAACCGCTATGGAGGTAACACTGGAGGAAATGGGAACCACACCAACAATGCTCCCAAACCAAACCCAAGCTCAAAGCCTTCTGGAGGTTGCTTTGCCTGTGGAAAGGAGGGTCATTTCGCTCGCGATTGCCCCAACAAAGCTACTGCTCCAGCCCAGCCTGCTGCAACCAAGATGAACCATGGTCCTTCCACTGGACGGCAGAATAGGATGAAGGGACACCTGAACCATATCAATGCTGCAGAAGCTCAGGAGGCACCAGACATGGTGATGGGTATGTTTCCTGTCAACTCGGTACCAGCCGCAGTACTGTTTGATTCTGGTGCATCACATTCCTTTGTCACTAAACCGTTTGCTGAGAAAAGTGGTATGAAGCATTCCCGTATGCACAACCCTATGTTAGTACAAATACCTGGGGATAGTACTAAAGCCAACCTAATTTGCAATGAGGTACCAGTAGAAATCCAAGGGAAAACTTTTCATGCGGATCTTATAGTGCTGGGATCCAAAGGGATAGAAGTGGTACTCGGTATGAACTGGATGGCCAAGTATAAGGGAGTTATCGACTGCACTAAGAAATCTATTGAAATGATCTCAGAGGATGGGGAAAAGGTTGCGTACACTGCAACCCGACCCTCGTCACAAGTTCACTGCCACACTGGTATAGCCCAACCTGCCCTTGAGGAAGTCCCGGTAGTTTGCGAATACCCGGATGTTTTTCCTGAAGAATTACCCGGTATGCCCCCTGATCGGGATATCGAGTTTGTGATTGAGTTAGTGCCCGGAACTGGACCCATAGCACAGAAGCCGTATCGGATGAACCCGAAGGAATTAGATGAGTTGAAGACTCAACTGGAGGACATGTTAAGGAAGGGATTGATTCGCCCTAGTGCATCTCCCTGGGGATCTCCGATCATTTTTGTGGGAAAACGGGACGGTACCACTCGTTTATGTGTGGACTACCGCAAGTTAAATGATGTTACCATCAAGAACAAATACCCGTTGCCCAAAATTGAAGACTTGTTTGACCAGTTGAATGGGGCTGTAATCTTCTCCAAGATTGACCTTCGGACTGGTTATCATCAATTGAAAGTCCGTGATACTGATATCCCAAAGACTGCTTTCACCACTCGTTACGGGCTGTATGAATACACCGTAATGTCCTTTGGTCTAACCAATGCCCCTGCCTATTTCATGAATCTCATGAATAAGGTATTCATGGATTTTCTAGACAAGTTTGTCGTGGTGTTTATTGACGACATTCTTATATATTCGAGGAGTGAGGAAGAACACGAAGAACATCTGAGACTTGTGCTCGGAACACTTCGTGAGCATCAACTGTATGCTAAGTTTAGTAAATGTCAATTCTGGTTGACGGAAGTCGGATTTCTTGGACATGTAGTATCTGCGGGAGGAATATCTGTTGACCCTGCTCTAGTTCAGTCTGTGGAGAAGCGTGCTGCTCCGACCAACCAGACTGAAGTCAGATCCTTTCTGGGTTTGGCAGGATATTACCGCAAGTTTGTTCAGGGATTCTCGAGTATAGCCAGACCCCTCACCCAGTTGCTCAAGAAGGATAGCAAGTTCCTATGGACGGACAAATGTGAAGAGAGTTTCAATGAGTTGAAGCACCGACTGGTGTCTGCCCCAATCCTTATAATGCCAGATGTCACCAAGAATTTC
Organism: Alopecurus myosuroides; assembly: GCA_028641055.1. Lineage (NCBI taxonomy): Eukaryota > Viridiplantae > Streptophyta > Magnoliopsida > Poales > Poaceae > Alopecurus > Alopecurus myosuroides. The sequence goes on along the minus strand of CM054060.1, from coordinate 242,624,105 downwards.
GACGTATATTGTGACGCTTCTAAGCTTGGTCTTGGAAGCGTGCTTATGCAAGAAGGGAAGGTGATATCTTTCATATCCCGCCAGTTAAGACCCCACGAGTTGAATTATCCCACTCATGATTTAGAGCTTGCTGCCGTTGTTCATGCTCTCAAGACATGGCGGCACTTTCTTATGGGAAGAAGAGTGGAAATTTACACGGATCATAAGAGTTTAAAGTATATCTTTACTCAACGTGAGCTCAACATGAGGCAGCGCCGCTGGATTGAGCTCATTAAAGATTATGATCTGAGTATTCATTATCACCCGGGAAAAGCAAATGTGGTTGCAGACGCTCTTAGTCGAGAGCCGGCCTCTCTAAATGCTATGATTTTAGTAAGGCAACCCGAGTTGTGGAAAGAGCTGGACCAGCTTGGTATTGAAGTGGTCAGCTATGGCATGTTGGACGCCATAGAACTTAAACCAACCCTGGTTGACCAAATCAAAGAAGCGCAGAAAGGCCAGAAAAGTATTGATGGGATTAAAGCCCGCATGGAGAAGGAAAAGGTTGCTGGGTTTACCATCGATGCTGATGGGGGATTATGGTATGAAGGCCGTATTTGTGTTCCCTCCGAATCTGATCTTAAGCAGACCATCATGGTCGAAGCTCATGAGACCATGTATTCTATCCATCCTGGAGGAACAAAGATGTATCAAGACCTGAAAGAGAGATTCTGGTGGCATGGAATGAAGCGAGAGATTGCTTCATTCGTAGCCAAGTGCCATGTCTGCCAGCAAGTAAAAGCCGGGCACCAGCGTCCCGCTGGATTGCTCCAACCATTGCAAGTACCTGTTTGGAAATGGGATGAAGTGGGAATGGACTTCATCACTGGACTTCCTAGGTCCAGCCGAGGAAATGATTCTATATGGGTTGTCGTGGACAGGCTCACAAAAGTTGCTCACTTTATTCCTGTCCGGACAACCTATCGTGGAGATCAGCTTGCGGATCTTTACATTTCTCGGATTGTCAGCCTACACGGAGTCCCAAGCAGGATTGTATCTGATCGAGGTACACAGTTCACATCTAGATTTTGGAAGAAGTTGCACGAGAGTTTGGGAACCAAACTAGCTTTTAGCACAGCATATCACCCGCAGACTGATGGACAAACAGAGCGTGTGAACCAAATTCTGGAGGACATGCTCCGTGCTTGTGTGTTGTCCTATGGAACTAAATGGGAAGACTGTCTGCCCTTCGCAGAGTTTTCTTACAACAACAGTTATCAGTCTAGCTTGCAAATGGCCCCTTTTGAAGCGCTGTATGGACGTAAATGCCGTACACCTTTAAATTGGACTGAGAATGGAGACAGTCAGGTTTTTGGTGTGGACACTTTGAAGGCTGCAGAGGAGCAGGTCCAACTTATTCGGGAACGTTTAAAGACAGCTCAATCTCGTCAGAAGAGTTATGCGGATACGAAGCGTCGTGATGTCTCTTTCAGCATTGGAGAATTCGTGTACCTTCGTGTTACGCCACTCAAAGGGATGCAGCGTTTCCATGTCAAGGGAAAGCTGGCCCCCAGGTATATTGGCCCTTTTAAGATCTTGGCACGTCGTGGCGAAGTTTCTTATCAGTTAGAATTACCTGAGGAGCTATCTGCTTTTCACAATGTTTTCCATGTGTCATTGCTCCGGAAATGTCTTCAAGTACCGGAGAAGGATCTCTCGTATCAAGACGTGGATTTCAGGACCATTGACATAAATGATGATTTGACTTATCGTGATAGACCCCTGCGGGTTCTCGAGGAAATGGTGCGTGCTACCAGGAACCGTGCTATAAAATTCCTTAAGATTCAGTGGACCAATCACTCTGAGGAAGAAGCTACCTGGGAGCGTGAGGATGATATCAGGAAGGAGTTTCCTGATTTTCTTAAAGCCTAGACCCGCGAATCTCGAGGCGAGATTCTTTTAAGGGGGGGAGATTTGTCACATCCCTGTTTTTAAGCACTTGTATAATAGTATTTTAGCACCCTGTTTTTAAGCACTTGTATAATAGTATTTTAGCATGTCTCTTAAGACCTTTGTAATGAAATTAAGTGAACAACATGTTGTGTACTGATGTTTACCTATGCAATATTAGTGGTGTGTTTCTTTTCACTCACTTGAGGAGTTTTTCTCCTAAGAAACACATTGCTTTATTATTGTTTTCCCATGATTTCCACTAAGGTTCTTATGAGATTATTTTTCAAGACTTGAGGTGACCTTTTGTTTCAACTTGAAAATGTGTTATTAATGTTTAGGAATCATCTTGAACTTGAAATAAAATTAATTGGAAAAGATTCCATTAACTTTTCCATTATAAATTTTGCCCTGAAAAACAGCCTAGTAGCTGTTTTCAACCCTTGTTTTCAATCACAAGGATTATCCATTTATGGATTTTCTTTGATCAAAGTTACTCTCTGTAATGAGTAAAACAAAACTACACTCTTGGAAAAACCTACAAAGAAAATTAACACACAATGCCAAGATGGTTTTTGAGCCATCTTGATAAGATAGAATTTTGAGCATTTTAAAAACAGAGAATGTACCTACTTTGCCATTTATTTTCAGAGCCATAAACCCATCATTTTTCAAATCAAATGGTTGGATCTGAAACTTGGATAGTTGTTCTTTGTTGAGCATTTTAAATCACTCATTTTAGAGCTGGTTTGCTTGGTGAAAACAAACCCAACTTTTGCTATCTCTGTCTGTTTTTCCAGCACTTAGAAAAATTCAGAAAACTGTCTAACTGAATTTTTCTGACAGAACAGTGATTACACTTTTAGGCTTGATGTTTTTAGATATTGTGCACTGATCCAAGCCAGGGCACTTTGCCTATTCGAAAGCCTAATGTATATACTTCTAGAAGGTGGCATTGGATGCTACTTTGACTGACCAGGATGAGAGAAACATGAGGTGGCATTTGACTATATTGTGATGTCATTTGAGTGGTTGAAATAGTGTTGATTCTTTCTTTTGCCCATCACTTGGCCTTTGCTGTGGCCTTGCTCATCATTTTGGTACTTGCTTGACCCTTTGGCACCAATTGAAACCAGTGCAAGCCCTGGAGAACCCCCAAGGGGCAAGGGCATGCCCATGCCAAGCCAACCCGAGCACCCCCACCTTGGCCTCGTGGCTACAAAGCCCTAGAGGCCTAGCCCTCTCGCCAGCACACTCTCCTCACCCCACTGAACCACCCCGTCAAGCTCTCGGTTGCTCGTTCGCTCTGTGCGAGCGAGGCGAGCCGCGCCCATTTTCGGACCCGATCGGATCGAGCTCGAGGTGGCGCCGCGACCACGGCCTCTCCCACCCCCTTTTCACCTCCATTGCGATCCCCTAGCTCGTGCCAACCTCCCTGACACCCTCTTGCCCTCGATCGCTTGCAGATTCATCGCCGTCGTCCTCGGAGCCGCCGCGGGACGCCGTCGAGCCGCCGCAGCGCACACCCGTCGCCACCGCCCGAGACCGCGCCACGGCATCGCCCAAGCCACCCTCCTTCGACCCCGCACCGCCCCCTTGCTTCTCGCGAGCCCTAGGTGAGCAAAACCCCGTGCCCGTGAGGTGTTCGTCCGCGGTTAGGAGGGAGAGAGAGAGAGGAGCGACGCGGGGAGGAAGAAAGGACAGGGACCGTCGATCTGCGAATCGACGGCCCCCTTTAAACGCTGCGTTTCGCGCGCGCGCGCGCGCAGGCGGGCTGCGCTGTGCGTTTGCTGGGCCGCGCGCTGCCAGATCTGGCCCGTTGGGCAGTTTCGGTTAAAAAACGATTATACTTTTTTTTCTGGCAGAATAACTAGATCCTAGCTTTAGGCTTAAAAAAAGGTAGCATATTAATTTATTTTACCTTGCTAATTTTTGTACTACTAGCCTTACAAAATTGCAACCATATCCCACTGGCAGAAACTTGTTTTGAGTTTTTATGATTTTTCTAAAAATCATATGCCAGACAGTACCCTAAAAATTGAAATGAATAGAACTTCAAAAATACAAAACATTTTTGAGCAAACTTAACTGTTTTGGAAAGCCCTTTTCCATACCTATCAGTAGAATTTTAGTTTGCATCAAGGTGAGTGACCATTTGGAAATGCCATCCATTTTGGTAAAACATCAGTGGGCTATTCCATGATTTTTAGAGGGAGTTTGGGATATTATTTTTGAGTGAGGCAAGTTGGAGAAGCTTTGTAGTGATAAGGACTATCACATCCTAGAAGGTTTTACTTTTTAAAGCAACAGAAAAATTTAGAGAGACAGAACAAGTTTTGGCTATTTTCTGCCTAAATTTTAATTCTAGATCTTGCCTTATATGTTACTGTTTGTGAGTTGCAAATGATGTGATCTTGCTTGTTATGTTGTTATCCATTGTGGTTATGATGTATACAAGTTATATGAGCATGTTAGAATAAATGGTTTGAATGGTAGCATTTTAAAACTAGTTTTCCATGCTTATGTCTTGCAAATGGCTAGATTTTTATGTATATTTTGAGTAGATATTTAAATAAATCTTTAGGCTAGTTGCTAGATTGTTTTTCATGGAACCAGTACCACCTAGGTACTGTTAATATGTTTATAGCACCTCTGGATGCTTGGTGCTTGTGTTTGAAATAGGTTTAAAATAGGAATGCTTAAGGACTAGTTTGCACACTAGGAGATTCATGAATGTTTTTGTGTCTTGTTTTCCACTAGGGAAAAATAGGACTTTTTGATATTGAAACCAGAGGATGAAAAGTACTTGTGGCAATATTTTCCTTAGGGTTTTCACCTCTGGTAGGTTTCCTATTAAATAGCACAAAAGCATGAGTAGCACTTTGGTGACTAGAAATAAATCTCCTCACATGTGTAGCTTTTTAAGCATATCTATCCTTGTTTCCTAGCTATGTTTTTATGTCATTTTTGTGAGATCCAGTAGCATATATGGTACTGGTTAGAGGTGTATTTTGCCTCTGAAATCTTGCACACTTGTGCATAACATTAGCTAGTATAGTCTAAACTAGTCTAGTAGTTTCCTAAATTTTCTACTAGTATGAGTAGGAATTTTTGGGTGTTTGTTTGTGGTTTTTAGCACTTTTATGAAAGTGACCAGAGGCTTATTAACCTCTTGGTGAGCATATTTGCTAGTGGAACACCCACTGGTATGTTTGCCTCATAGTGGAAAATAGGTTGACTTGTTGTCATGAGCTTATTTTCACTACTTGAGTAATTTAGCAAATTATGTGTGCTAGCCATAGGAATTGTTGTGGGGATTTTTAGACATCAAAATGTGTTTTATGGGACACCCTACTGTCCAGTAGCATGTGCTATATCCCCACTGGTCCACAATGTTCTTAACTAAGAATCATTGTTTTGGCCACACATAAGCACTAGGAAAAAGCAGATTTTCCAACTATAGTTTTTCATGCCAATTTTTCTTTAGGGAAAAATTGAGAACTATGGGTGGTACCTTTTGATTGCTTGCTGTATGTATTGCTTGTAGCATTGCTTGCCTTGCTTGGTTCTGAAAGTGTGTCTTTATTTCTTTTTACGACGTTAGAAAACGAGGAGGAAGGAATTGCTGAAGAAGGGTATTGCAACTCCTGTTACTTTCAGGATCAGGACCATCACTTGTACCAAGGCAAGCCATCCTAATGCTTGCTGTATAACTACTTATCATTATCTATCATGCATGCTTTCCACTTCTGAAGTTTTACAAAACTATGCCTTCAAAAACTATTTTTGTGTGAATCCTACTACTACTATTACTACTACTAGTATAAGGACTCATAATCATAGTCAACTTGGTATTACCAAGCCCTTAGACACTAAATGGTATATAAATACCATACACCTACTTAAAACTTGAGTTCTTAAATGAACTAAATAAAATGTGTTTTTGTAAACAAATGCCTTATGGAAGGAAAACCCCGGAGGAAGGGTGAGACCCTGTCTGCCGGAAGGAGTGTTATGATGGGAAATTTTATGAGAAATGTTTACAAAAGACACATAACCTAGTCTTCGCTGGACAACCATTATCGTACTGCCACTTTACCCCAATATGGGTAGGGGCTTGATTAAAAACTTGTTAGGGTTAGTATATGTGCTATCTCAAAGGCTATGGGGGATTGGATCCTCCGAACCGAAGTGTCGCTAGGAGTGAGTATACGGGACATCTAAAGTGTGGGATTAATTTTCCCTCCGGATGCAGCAGTTGGGTCTCCTGTTAGGCGGTGTGTGACATGGCTTGCCAGGGAGGGAAACCCCAATTGAAGAGATAGTCATGTACTAGCTTGTACAGAGTGGATAGTCAAGACCAGTTATCTGATGTTCTCATAGGTTGGGAACAGTCCATGGTTGTTTCATGGCAGACTCTGGATCTGGTGGAAATGTGTACACCTCTGCAGAGTAAAACTATTTCGAGATAGCCGCGTCCTCGGATATGGACGGTTGAATGGCCATGTAGCTAGTATTGTGTCAACTTTTCAAAAGAGGTTTTGAAGGAAGGCTTTTGGTACCTGAGAGGTACTATGGAGGAATGACTTGGTATCTGCGAGATACCGATGAGAAAGAAACTACTACTAAAGGTTTCTGAAAAGAAAAACTTTCTTTTCCAAAAGTATTATAAAACCTCCAAGATATGTGATATCTACGAGAGCAAAACTACATTATTTTAAATGTTTTTGTTTACAAAGAAGCGAACTTGAAGAATCAACCATGGCAAGTCTTTTATCTGTCATGGGTAGCTGAACCATAGGTATGGCCTACCCACTCCACCAAATAAGCATGTATGCATTATTGTAAGCTAATAAAGGATGTCTTGTTGAGTACATTCAAATGTACTCATTTGGTTTCGCCCCTGGTATCTACTTATCAGACTACGAGGAGCCACCTCAGGAGGAGTACTATGAGGAGGAGTTCTACGCTGATGAACCTGCGAACTAGGATCGTCTCCCAGTCAGCAGCCTGTAGGATGAGGCGTGACTCGGGCTCTACTACGCTATGCTTATCGTCTTCCGCTGTGTTTGCTTTGAATGTCTGTCCTGCGTGACAGTTGCTAAGAACTTGGTCATGTGACCATTTATGTAAGACTCTATATTCGTGTAATGGATGATGTATTCTGTATGCCAACTACGTATGTTGTTCACGACTGGTTCTTCTGGGATCGTGAATGAATGCATATGAGGGGTTCTGGACCTACCGGTCTGGGGCCTCTACACGCAGCCTCGTTCCATGAACGATCAACAGCACGGTACACGTAGGTCTCCACTGTCGGGCTAGCCAGAGGTGCGCGGATAGTGACCTCCGCGTACCAGTCTCCCTCCAGAGGTGCCCCGACAACTAGTCCTCCTCGCAGCTCCGGAAGTGGCCGTCCCAACACAGTAGCCATAGATACTAGCCTCTCCTCGAAAAGGAAATGCTCGCCACGTGGACGTCCCAACTGAAAAGCCACGGTGATGTCCACGTCCATCTACACAAAATTTTAAGTATAGTTTAAGTTAGATCCAAGTGTGCAAGATTTTAGGTTCATGCTAGAAATAACCTTAATGCAAGTAGAGTCTAACCCAGAGAGGTGGTGGGATATAGGGAATAGTTTTATACTTAGTCATATATCCAATATTTTTGTATTGTTTACTTAGATTATCGGAGTTTACACTAACGTCCATGCTAACTAAGGTCTCCTAGAGTCAGGATGGCTCTGATACCAACTTTGTAGAGGCCCCAGACCGGTAGGTCCAAAACCCCTCATATGCATTCATTCACGATCCCAGAAGAACCAGTCGTGAACAACATACGTAGTTGGCATACAGAATACATCATCCATTACACGAATATAGAGTCTTACATAAATGGTCACATGACCAAGTTCTTAGCAACTGTCACGCAGGACAGACATTCAAAGCAAACACAACGGAAGACGATAAGCATAGCGTAGTAGAACCCGAGTCACGCCTCATCCTACAGGCTGCTGACTGGGAGACGATCCTAGTTCGCAGGTTCATCAGTGTAGCACTCCTCCTCATAGTACTCCTCCTGAGGTGGCTCCTCGTAGTCTGATAAGTAGATACCAGGGGCGAAACCAAATGAGTACGTTTGAATGTACTCAACAAGACATCCTTTATTAGCTTACAATAATGCATACATGCTTATTTGGTGGAGTGGGTAGGCCATACATATGGTTCAGCTACCCTTGACAGATAAAAGATTTGCCATGGTTGATTCTTCAAGTTTACCTTTTTGTAAACAAAATCATTTAAAATAACGTAGTTTTGCTCTCGTAGATATCACATATCTTGGAGGTTTTATAATTCTTTTGGAAAAGAAAGTTTTTCTTTTCAGAAACTTTTAGTAATAGTTTCTTTCTCACCGGTATCTCGCAGATACCAAGTCATTCCTCCATAGTACCTCTCAGGTACAAAAGCCTTCCTTCAAAACCTCTTTTGAAAAGTTGACACAATACTAGCTACATGGCCATTCAACCGTCCATATCCGAGGACGCGGCTATCTCGAAATAGTTTTACTCTGCAGAGGTGTACACATTTCCACTAGATCCAGAGTCTGCCATGAAACAACCATGGACTGTTCCCAACCTATGAGAACATCAGATAACTGGTCTTGACTATCCACTCTGTACAAGCTAGTACATGACTATCTCTTCAATTGGGGTTACCCTCCCTGGCAAGCCATGTCCCACATCGCCTAACAGGAGACCCAACTGCTGCATCCGGAGGGAAAATTAATCCCACACTTTAGGTGTCCCGTATACTCACTCCTAGCGACACTTCGGTTCGGAGGATCCAATCCCCTATAGCCTTTGAGATAGCACATATACTAACCATAACAAGCTTTTAATCAAGCCCCTACCCATATTGGGGTAAAGTGGCAGTACGATAATGGTTGTCCAGCGAAGACAAGGTTATGTGTCTTTTGTAAACATTTCTCATAAAATTTCCCATCATAACAACCCTTCCGGTAGACAGGGTCTCACCCTTCTTCCGGGGTTTTCCTCCCATAAGGCCTTTGTTTAAAAAAACACATTTTATTTAGTTCACTTAAGAACTCAAGTTTTAAATGAGTGTGTGGTATTTATATACCATTTAGTGGCTAAGGGCTTGGTAATACCAAGTTGACTACTATTATGATTCCTTATACTAGTAATATTAATAGTAGTAGTATTCACACAAAAATAGTTTTTGAAGGTATAGTTTTGTGAAACTTCAGAAGTGAAAAACATGCATGATAGATAAAGATAAGTGTTTATACAGCAAGCATTAGGATGGCTTGCCTTGGTACAAGTGATGGTCCTGATCCTGAAAGTAACAGGAGTTGCAATACCCTTCTTCAGCAAATCCTTCCTCCTCGTTTTCTAACGTCGTAAAAGAAATAAAAAACATACTTTCAGAACCTAACAAGGCAAGCAAATGCTACAAGTAATACATACAGCAAGCAATCAAGAAGTATCACCCAAAGTTCTCAATTTTTCCCTTAAGAAAAATTGGCATAAAAACTATAGTTGAAAAATCTGCTTTTTCCTAGTGTTTATGTGTGGCCAAAATAATGATTCTTAGTTAAAAACACTATGGACCAGTGGGGTAAAGCACATGTTACTAGACAGTAGGGTGTCACATAAAACACATTTTGATGTCTACAAAATCTCACAACAATCTCTATGGCTAGCACACATAATTTGCTAAATTACTCAAGTAGTGATATAAGCTCCTGACAACAAGTCAAACCTATTTTCCACCATGAGGCAAACATACCAGTGGGTGTTCCACTAGCAAATATGCTCACCAAGAGGTTAATAAGCCTCTGGTCACTTTTATAAAAGTGCTCAAAACAAACAAACAAGCACCCAAAAACTCCTACTCATACTAGTAGAGAATTTAGGAAAACTACTAGACTAGTTTATGCTATACTAGCTAATTTTATGCACAAGTGTGCAAGCTATCAGAGGAAAAATACCCTCTAACCAGCACCATAAATGCTACTGGATCTCACAAAAATGTCATAAAAATATAGCTAGGAAACAAGGAGAAATATGCTTAAAATGCTACACATGTGAGGAGATTTATTTCTAGTCACCCAAGGCTACTCATGCTTTTGTGCTACTTTAGAGGAAATCTAACAGGGGTGAAAACCCTAAGTAAAATATTTCCACAAGTACTTTTCATCCCCTGGTTTTCAAAACCAAAGAGTCATATTTTTCCCTAGTGGAAAACAAGATACAAGCATACATGAATATCCTAGTGTGAAATCTAGTCCTTAAGCATCTCTACTTTAAACCTATTTCAAACACCAGCACCAAGCATCCAGAGGTGCTATGACAAAAATAACAGTACCTAAATGGCACTGGTTCCATGGAAAATAATCTAGCAACAAGCCTAAAATTCATTTTAAAGATCTACTCAAAGCATACATAAAAATCTAGCTATTAGCAAGACCTATGCATTGAAAAATAGTCCTAAAATTCTACCACTCAAACCAATTATTTTAACATGCTCATATAACTTGTACATATCATAAACACACTGGAAAACAACATCACAAGCAAGAACACATCATTTGCACCTTACAAAATTAACATAGAAAGCAAGATCTAGAATTAAAAATTAGACAGAAAGTAACCAAATCTTGTTCTGTTTCTCTAATTTTTTCTGTGGCTCCAAAAAGTAAATCCTTCTAGGATGTGATAGTCCTTATCACTACAAAGCCTCTCCAACTTGCCTCACTCAAAAATAATGTCCCAAACTCCCCCTAAAAATCATGGAATAGCTCACTGATGTTTTACCAAAATGGATGGCATTTCCAAATGGCAACTCACCTTGGTGCAAACTAAAATTCTACTGGTAGGTATTGAAAAGGGCTTTCCAAAACAGTTGAGTTTGCTCAAATTTTTTTTGTATTTTTGAAGTTATATTCATTTCAAGTTTTAGGGTACTGTCTGGCATATGATTTATAGAAAAATAATAAACTCTCCAAACATGGTTCTGTAAGTGGGATATGGTTGATATTTTGTATGTCTACGAGTACAAAAATTATCAAGCTAAAATAAAAAGGTTTGCTACCTTTTCCAAGCCTAAAGCTAAGATCTAGTTATTCTGCCAGAAAAAAAAAACTACTGGGATCTTTAACAGAAACATGCTAGATGGGCCAGATCTGGCGCGCCTGGCCCAACTAACGCGAGGCGCAGCCCGCCTGCGCGCGCGCGCGCGAAACGCTGCGTTCAAAGGTGACCGTCGATCCGCAGATCGACGGCTCCTCTTCTTTCTTCCTCCCCGCGTCACTCTTCTCTCTCTCTCTCTTAACCGCGGACGAACACCTCACAGGCACGGGGATTCGCTCACCTCGGGCTCGCGAGAAGCAGTGGGACGGTGCGGGTGTGGGAGAGGGTGGCCTGGGCGTTGCTGTGGCGCGGTTACGGGCGATGTCGAAGCGTGTGCACGGCGGCGGCTCGACGGCGTCCCGCGGCGGCTCCGAGGACGACGGCGACGAACCTGCAAACGAGGGAGGGCCAAATGATGTCAGGGAGGTAGGCTAGATCCAGGGGGTTGCAAAGGAGGAGAAAAGGGCTCGGGAGGGCAGTGATATCGACGCCGTGATCCACCTCGAGCACGCACGGGTCTGTGGCTGGGCGCGGCTCGCCTCGCTCGCACAGAGCGAACGAGCAACCGAGAGGGCTATGGGGTGGGTGAGTGTGGCGAGGTGAGTGCTGTGGCGAGAGGGTTTGGCCACTAGGGCTTTGTAGGCACGAGGCCAAGGTGGGGGTGCTCGGGTACCTTGGCATGGGCATGCCCTTGCCCTTTGGGGTTTCTCAACGGTTGGCCTTGCTTCCAATAGGTTCCAAGGGGTCAAGCCAGTACCATTTGGTGAGCTAAGCCACAGCAAGGGTCAAGGTATGGGTAAAAGAAAAGGAATAACACTATTTCAACTACTATAATGACATCACACATTAGTCAAAAGCCACCTCATATTTCTCTCTTCCTAGCCGGCCAAAAGGGGATCCAATGCCACCTTCTAGAAGGTTACTAACAAGGTTTTCGAATTGGCAAGGTGGCCTGGCTTGGATCAGTGCACAAAGGCTAAAAACTTCAAGTCCAAAAGTGTATTCACTGTTCTGTCAGAAAATTCAGTTTAGACAGTTTCTGAATTTTTCTAAGTGCTGGAAAAACAGACAGAGATAGCAAAAGTTGGGCTTGTTTTCACCAAGCAAACAAGCTCTAAAATGAGTGATTTAAAATGCTCAACAAAGAACAACTATCCAAGTTTCAGATCCAACCATTTGATTTGAAAAAGAATGGGTTTATGGCTCTGAAAATAAATGGCAAAGTAGGTACTTTCTCTGTTTTTAAAATGTCTAATTTTCTGCCTTAACAAGATGGCTCAAAAACCATCATGGCATTGTGTGTTAATTTTCTTTGTAAGTTTTTCCAAGAGTGTATTATTGTTGTACTCATTACAGAGAGTAGTTTTGATCAAAGAAAATCCAAAATTGGATATTCCTTGTGATGGAAAACAAGGGTTGAAAACAGCTACTTGGCTGTTTTCCAGGGCAAAAATTATATTGGAAAAATCTAATGGAATCTCTTCCAATTAATTTTATTTCAAGTTCAAGTTGATTCCTAACCATTAATAACACACTTTCAAGTTGAAACAAAGGGTCACCTCAAGTCTTGAAAAATAATCTCTTAAGAACCTTAGTGGAAAACAAAATATAAAACAATGTGTTTCTTAGGAGAAGAAACTCCTCAAGTGAGTGAAAAGAAAACACACCCTTAATATTGCATAGATAAACATTACTACACAAACATGTTGTCCACTTAATTTCATTACAAAAGTCTTAAGAGGCTTGCTAAATTACTATTATACAAGTGCTTAAAAACAGGGGTGTGACAAATCTCCCCCCCTTAAAAGAATCTCGTCCCGAGATTCGCGGGTCTAGGCTTTAAGAAAATCAGGGAACTCCTTCCTGATATCATCCTCACGCTCCCAGGTAGCTTCTTCCTCAGAGTGATTGGTCCACTGAACCTTAAGGAATTTTATAGCACGCCTCCTGGTAGCACGCACAATTTCCTCGAGAACCCGCAGGGGTCTATCACGATAAGTCAAATCATCATTTATGTCAATGGTCCTGAAATCCTCGTCTTGATACGAGAGATCTTTCTCCGGTACTTGAAGACATTTCCGGAGCAATGACACGTGGAAAACATTGTGAAAGGCAGATAGCTCCTCAGGTAATTCTATCTGATAAGAAACTTCGCCACGACGTGCCAAGATCTTAAAAGGACCAATATACCTGGGGGCCAGCTTTCCTTTGACATGGAAACGCTGCATCCCTTTGAGTGGCGTAACACGAAGGTACACGAAATCTCCGATGCTGAAAGAGACATCACGACGCTTCATATCAGCATAACTCTTCTGACGAGATTGAGCTGTCTTTAAACGTTCCCGAATAAGTTGGACTTGCTCCTCTGCAGCCTTCAAAGTGTCCACACCAAAAACCTGACTGTCTCCAGTCTCAGTCCAATTTAAAGGTGTACGGCATTTACGTCCATACAGAGCTTCAAAAGGGGCCATTTGCAAGCTAGACTGATAACTGTTGTTGTAAGAAAACTCTGCGAAGGGCAGACAGTCTTCCCATTTAATCCCATAGGACAACACACAAGCACGGAGCATGTCTTCCAGAATTTGGTTCACACGCTCTGTTTGTCCATCAGTCTGCGGGTGATAGGCTGTGCTAAAAGCTAATTTGGTTCCCAAACTCTCGTGCAACTTCTTCCAAAATCTAGATGTGAACTGTGTACCTCGATCAGATACAATCCTGCTTGGGACTCCGTGTAGGCTGACAATCCGAGAAATATAAAGATCAGCGAGCTGATCTCCACGATATGTGGTCCGGACAGGAATAAAGTGAGCAACTTTCGTGAGCCTGTCCACAACAACCCATATAGAATCATTTCCTCGGCTGGACCTAGGAAGTCCAGTGATGAAGTCCATTCCCACTTCATCCCATTTCCAAACAGGCACTTGCAATGGTTGGAGCAATCCAGCGGGACGCTGGTGCCCGGCTTTTACTGGCTGGCAGACATGGCACTTGGCTACAAATGAAGCAATCTCTCGCTTCATTCCATGCCACCAGAATCTCTCTTTCAGGTCTTGATACATCTTTGTTCCTCCAGGATGGATAGAATACATGGTCTCATGAGCTTCGACCATGATGGTCTCCTTGAGATCAGATTCAGAGGGAACACAAATACGGCCTTCATACCATAATCCCCCATCAGCATCGACGGTAAACCCAGCAACCTTTTCCTTCTCCATGCGGGCCTTAATACCATCAATACTTTTCTGGCCTTTCTGCGCTTCTTTGATTTGGTCAACCAGGGTTGGTTTAAGCTCTATGGCGTCCAACATGCCATAGCTGACCACTTCAATGCCAAGCTGGTCTAGCTCTTTCCACAACTCGGGTTGCCTTACTAAAATCATAGCATTTAGAGAGGCCGGCTCTCGACTAAGAGCATCTGCAACCACATTTGCCTTTCCAGGGTGATAATGAATACTCAGATCATAATCTTTAATGAGCTCAATCCAGCGGCGCTGCCTCATGTTGAGCTCACGTTGAGTAAAGATATACTTTAAACTCTTATGATCCGTGTAAATTTCCACTCTTCTTCCCATAAGAAAGTGCCGCCATGTCTTGAGAGCATGAACAACGGCAGCAAGCTCTAAGTCATGAGTGGGATAATTCAACTCGTGGGGTCTTAACTGGCGGGATATGAAAGATATCACCTTCCCTTCTTGCATAAGCACGCTTCCAAGACCAAGCTTTGAAGCGTCACAATATACGTCGAAATTCTTGGTGACATCCGGCATTATAAGGATTGGGGCAGACACCAGTCGGTGCTTCAACTCATTGAAACTCTCTTCACATTTGTCCGTCCATAGGAACTTACTATCCTTCTTGAGCAACTGGGTGAGGGGTCTGGCTATACTCGAGAATCCCTGAACAAACTTGCGGTAATATCCTGCCAAACCCAGAAAGGATCTGACTTCAGTCTGGTTGGTCGGAGCAGCACGCTTCTCCACAGACTGAACTAGAGCAGGGTCAACAGATATTCCTCCCGCAGATACTACATGTCCAAGAAATCCGACTTCCGTCAACCAGAATTGACATTTACTAAACTTAGCATACAATTGATGCTCACGAAGTGTTCCGAGCACAATTCTCAGGTGTTCTTCGTGTTCTTCCTCACTCCTCGAATATATAAGAATGTCGTCAATAAAGACCACGACAAACTTGTCTAGAAAATCCATGAATACCTTATTCATGAGATTCATGAAATAGGCAGGGGCATTGGTTAGACCAAAGGACATTACGGTGTATTCATACAGCCCGTAGCGAGTGGTGAAAGCAGTCTTTGGAATATCAGTATCACAGACTTTCAATTGGTGATAACCAGTCCGAAGGTCAATCTTAGAGAAGATTACAGCCCCATTCAGCTGGTCAAACAGGTCTTCAATTTTGGGCAACGAGTATTTGTTCTTGATGGTGACATCATTTAACTTGCGGTAGTCCACACATAAACGAGTGGTACCGTCCCGTTTTCCCACAAAAATGATCGGAGATCCCCATGGCGATGCACTAGGGCGAATCAATCCTTTCCTTAACATGTCCTCCAGCTGAGTCTTCAACTCATCTAATTCCTTCGGGTTCATCCGATACGGTTTCTGTGCTATGGGTCCAGTTCCGGGCACTAACTCGATCACAAACTCGATATCCCGATCAGGGGGCATACCGGGTAATTCTTCAGGAAAAACATCCGGGTATTCACAAACTACCGGGACTTCCTCAAGGACAGGGTGTACTATTTCGGTGTGGCAGTGAACTTGTGACGAGGGTCGAGTTGCAGTGTACGCAACCTTTTCCCCATCCTCTGAGATCATTTCAATAGATTTCTTAGTGCAGTCGATAACTCCCTTATACTTGGCCATCCAGTTCATACCGAGTACCACTTCTATCCCTTTGGATCCCAGCACTATAAGATCAGCATGAAAAGTTTTCCCTTGAATTTCTACTGGTACCTCATTGCAAATTAGGTTGGCTTTAGTACTATCCCCGGGTATTTGTACTAACATAGGGTTGTGCATACGGGAATGCTTCATACCACTTTTCTCAGCAAACGGTTTAGTGACAAAGGAATGTGATGCACCAGAATCAAACAGTACTGCGGCTGGCACCGAGTTGACAGGAAACATACCCATCACCATGTCTGGTGCCTCCCGAGCTTCTGCAGCATTGATATGGTTCAGGTGTCCCTTCATCCTATTCTGCCGTCCAGTGGAAGGACCATGGTTCATCTTGGTTGCAGCAGGCTGGACTGGAGCAGTAGCTTTGTTGGGGCACTCGCGAGCGAAGTGACCCTCCTTTCCACAGGCAAAGCAACCTCCAGAAGGCTTTGAGCTTGGGTTTGGCTTGGGAGCATTGTTGGTGTGGCTCCCATTTCCTCCATTGTTACCTCCATAGCGGTTTCCATGATTATTTCCAGAGTGATTACCATGGTTACCACCATAGCTGTTTCCTCCGTACTTTGGTGCATACGGTGCAGGGTGATTGTAGTTGTTGGGCCTTGGTGCATAGTTGTGGCTGGGGCGGGGTGCATAAGCAGGCGCCTTGTGGGTTGGTGGCCTCGCATACGGAGCGTTGCGAGTCCTCTGAGTACTAGGTCCTCCATGAGCAGCCATTTTCCTCTTGCGGTTATCATCAGCAGATTTCCGCTTGTGCTCCAGCACCATAGCGGCATTAGCAAGGGTCTCCATATCCTGGAATGGAACCACCACTAGAGAGCACTGGAGCTCATCATCCAGCCCATTTAAGAACCTCTCCTTCTTCTTAGCATCAGTATTAATATCATCCTGTGCATACCGGGATAGAGTAGTGAAATTTTCCCAGTACTCCGACACCGGCATACTTCCCTGCTTCAGATTCAGAAACTTCTCCCGCATAAGTGCCATCATTCCTTGGGGAATGTGATACTTGCGGAACCTTGCAGAGAATTCCTCCCAGGTGAACACGTGACCAGCAGCAACAGTCTCACGTGTAGTTTCCCACCAAGTCCTGGCAGGACCAGCGAGAAAATGGGAGGCCAACAGTACCTTATCATTCTCCTCAACTGAAGCGACCTCCAGTTTGTTTGCAATGGTGCGGAGCCAGTCGTCAGCATCGAGAGGCTCCACAATCCTTGTGAAAATTGGGGGGTTGGTGTGCTGAAAGTCTCTCAGTCTCGAGCGAGTACCATTGCCATTGCCATTGCCATTGCCATTATTGTTGGCGGCAGCAGCTAGTTGTTGCAGAGCGGTAATGGTAGCTGCACTCTCATCTCGGCTGGCCTGACGATCTTCCATCAGCAGGGCCAACAGCGCCTCCACTGTGGGTGGTGGTGGCGGTGGGGGTTCGCGACGGGGTGCCATGCTGAAGTGAAACATGTGTAAGCTCAAGAAATAAATTCTTGTTTTTGAAAACCCAGTACCTTACTATCTAAACAAAAGGAAAACTAGTGATATGTTTCAAAAACAAGAGCGGGGCAGTCGCAAACTTGAATGAAATGAACGCAAAGTAGTGACAATCAACAGAAAACCAAGCCAAACATTTCATTCATCACCATAATTAAACAGAGTTTCTTACATTACACACACACACACAAGCCATATCATACAAGGAAGGCTTCATCGAGCTACAGGGGGTGCGATTGGTGGGGTCATCGCAAGGCTAATACTAGCAAACTATCTAGCAAAACGATCTAGCATACCTAACTAGTATCTAGACCAGCACCATGTGCTAAGGGTGAGAAGGCAGCGACTACACAGAGTCGTCGCTGTCCCCAACGTCGAAGATACGCTCCTCAGGGTCCTCCTCCTCCTCGTCAAGCAGGTCATCATCATCCT
Source organism: Alopecurus myosuroides (assembly GCA_028641055.1). Classification (NCBI taxonomy): domain Eukaryota; kingdom Viridiplantae; phylum Streptophyta; class Magnoliopsida; order Poales; family Poaceae; genus Alopecurus; species Alopecurus myosuroides. Next base: position 242,606,189 of record CM054060.1, on the reverse strand, counting down.
GCTCGCTAGCCTCGCTCATATCCATCCCCTCTAAGTCAGAGGGAACGTCCTCAATAGGCAGAAGATCCTCAATCTCCCTGTGGAGCTCTAGGGCCTCCTCCTCAAGCTCCTCTACGGCAGCGTCTCTCGTGGCTATGTCGTCACGAGCTATCTGAAGCCTGCCGCGCAGAACGGCGTTAGCCCCCTCCAAGGCCGTCAGTCTAGTCGTGAGGCGTGCACGGCCAAGGCGGGTGGCCCTCAGCTGCCTCCGTAAGGCACGGTGCTTCGCGGTAGCAGCCTCTAACTGCTCCCTCGACTCGGACAACTGCTGAGCCAGAGCCCCACTCTCCTCCTGGCTGTCGTGAAGCTCAGCCCTCAGCTCGTCAGTCTCGGCTATCAGTGTGTGGTGCACCAACATGCCGTGGTGGGTGTCAAGACGCTGGTCGTCCAACCTGAGCTGAGTGCGGTGTAGCAGAATCTCCATCTCGTCCAGGTGGGGACCAACAGTGGTGAAGTCTGGCTCGACAGGAAGTGGTATACCATCCTCATCACGCCTCCCAATCAGCTCGAATCGGGATCCGATGAACATGTACTCCCCGATGTGCGCCAGACGTGCTACTGACTCCTGAATCACGCGCACCGCAGCCTCGTTCCATGAACGATCAACAGCACGGTACACGTAGGTCTCCACTGTCGGGCTAGCCAGAGGTGCGCGGATAGTGACCTCCGCGTACCAGTCTCCCTCCAGAGGTGCCCCGACAACTAGTCCTCCTCGCAGCTCCGGAAGTGGCCGTCCCAACACAGTAGCCATAGATACTAGCCTCTCCTCGAAAAGGAAATGCTCGCCACGTGGACGTCCCAACTGAAAAGCCACGGTGATGTCCACGTCCATCTACACAAAATTTTAAGTATAGTTTAAGTTAGATCCAAGTGTGCAAGATTTTAGGTTCATGCTAGAAATAACCTTAATGCAAGTAGAGTCTAACCCAGAGAGGTGGTGGGATATAGGGAATAGTTTTATACTTAGTCATATATCCAATATTTTTGTATTGTTTACTTAGATTATCGGAGTTTACACTAACGTCCATGCTAACTAAGGTCTCCTAGAGTCAGGATGGCTCTGATACCAACTTTGTAGAGGCCCCAGACCGGTAGGTCCAAAACCCCTCATATGCATTCATTCACGATCCCAGAAGAACCAGTCGTGAACAACATACGTAGTTGGCATACAGAATACATCATCCATTACACGAATATAGAGTCTTACATAAATGGTCACATGACCAAGTTCTTAGCAACTGTCACGCAGGACAGACATTCAAAGCAAACACAGCGGAAGACGATAAGCATAGCGTAGTAGAACCCGAGTCACGCCTCATCCTACAGGCTGCTGACTGGGAGACGATCCTAGTTCGCAGGTTCATCAGTGTAGCACTCCTCCTCATAGTACTCCTCCTGAGGTGGCTCCTCGTAGTCTGATAAGTAGATACCAGGGGCGAAACCAAATGAGTACGTTTGAATGTACTCAACAAGACATCCTTTATTAGCTTACAATAATGCATACATGCTTATTTGGTGGAGTGGGTAGGCCATACATATGGTTCAGCTACCCTTGACAGATAAAAGATTTGCCATGGTTGATTCTTCAAGTTTACCTTTTTGTAAACAAAATCATTTAAAATAACGTAGTTTTGCTCTCGTAGATATCACATATCTTGGAGGTTTTATAATTCTTTTGGAAAAGAAAGTTTTTCTTTTCAGAAACTTTTAGTAATAGTTTCTTTCTCACCGGTATCTCGCAGATACCAAGTCATTCCTCCATAGTACCTCTCAGGTACAAAAGCCTTCCTTCAAAACCTCTTTTGAAAAGTTGACACAATACTAGCTACATGGCCATTCAACCGTCCATATCCGAGGACGCGGCTATCTCGAAATAGTTTTACTCTGCAGAGGTGTACACATTTCCACTAGATCCAGAGTCCGCCATGAAACAACCATGGACTGTTCCCAACCTATGAGAACATCAGATAACTGGTCTTGACTATCCACTCTGTACAAGCTAGTACATGACTATCTCTTCAATTGGGGTTACCCTCCCTGGCAAGCCATGTCCCACATCGCCTAACAGGAGACCCAACTGCTGCATCCGGAGGGAAAATTAATCCCACACTTTAGGTGTCCCGTATACTCACTCCTAGCGACACTTCGGTTCGGAGGATCCAATCCCCTATAGCCTTTGAGATAGCACATATACTAACCATAACAAGCTTTTAATCAAGCCCCTACCCATATTGGGGTAAAGTGGCAGTACGATAATGGTTGTCCAGCGAAGACTAGGTTATGTGTCTTTTGTAAACATTTCTCATAAAATTTCCCATCATAACAACCCTTCCGGTAGACAGGGTCTCACCCTTCTTCCGGGGTTTTCCTCCCATAAGGCCTTTGTTTAAAAAAACACATTTTATTTAGTTCACTTAAGAACTCAAGTTTTAAATGAGTGTGTGGTATTTATATACCATTTAGTGGCTAAGGGCTTGGTAATACCAAGTTGACTACTATTATGATTCCTTATACTAGTAATATTAATAGTAGTAGTATTCACACAAAAATAGTTTTTGAAGGTATAGTTTTGTGAAACTTCAGAAGTGAAAAACATGCATGATAGATAAAGATAAGTGTTTATACAGCAAGCATTAGGATGGCTTGCCTTGGTACAAGTGATGGTCCTGATCCTGAAAGTAACAGGAGTTGCAATACCCTTCTTCAGCAAATCCTTCCTCCTCGTTTTCTAACGTCGTAAAAGAAATAAAAAACATACTTTCAGAACCTAACAAGGCAAGCAAATGCTACAAGTAATACATACAGCAAGCAATCAAGAAGTATCACCCAAAGTTCTCAATTTTTCCCTTAAGAAAAATTGGCATAAAAACTATAGTTGAAAAATCTGCTTTTTCCTAGTGTTTATGTGTGGCCAAAATAATGATTCTTAGTTAAAAACACTATGGACCAGTGGGGTAAAGCACATGTTACTAGACAGTAGGGTGTCACATAAAACACATTTTGATGTCTACAAAATCTCACAACAATCTCTATGGCTAGCACACATAATTTGCTAAATTACTCAAGTAGTGATATAAGCTCCTGACAACAAGTCAAACCTATTTTCCACCATGAGGCAAACATACCAGTGGGTGTTCCACTAGCAAATATGCTCACCAAGAGGTTAATAAGCCTCTGGTCACTTTTATAAAAGTGCTCAAAACAAACAAACAAGCACCCAAAAACTCCTACTCATACTAGTAGAGAATTTAGGAAAACTACTAGACTAGTTTATGCTATACTAGCTAATTTTATGCACAAGTGTGCAAGCTATCAGAGGAAAAATACCCTCTAACCAGCACCATAAATGCTACTGGATCTCACAAAAATGTCATAAAAATATAGCTAGGAAACAAGGAGAAATATGCTTAAAATGCTACACATGTGAGGAGATTTATTTCTAGTCACCCAAGGCTACTCATGCTTTTGTGCTACTTTAGAGGAAATCTAACAGGGGTGAAAACCCTAAGGAAAATATTGCCACAAGTACTTTTCATCCCCTGGTTTTCAAAACCAAAGAGTCATATTTTTCCCTAGTGGAAAACAAGATACAAGCATACATGAATATCCTAGTGTGAAATCTAGTCCTTAAGCATCTCTACTTTAAACCTATTTCAAACACCAGCACCAAGCATCCAGAGGTGCTATGACAAAAATAACAGTACCTAAATGGCACTGGTTCCATGGAAAATAATCTAGCAACAAGCCTAAAATTCATTTTAAAGATCTACTCAAAGCATACATAAAAATCTAGCTATTAGCAAGACCTATGCATTGAAAAATAGTCCTAAAATTCTACCACTCAAACCAATTATTTTAACATGCTCATATAACTTGTACATATCATAAACACACTGGAAAACAACATCACAAGCAAGAACACATCATTTGCACCTTACAAAATTAACATAGAAAGCAAGATCTAGAATTAAAAATTAGACAGAAAGTAACCAAATCTTGTTCTGTTTCTCTAATTTTTTCTGTGGCTCCAAAAAGTAAATCCTTCTAGGATGTGATAGTCCTTATCACTACAAAGCCTCTCCAACTTGCCTCACTCAAAAATAATGTCCCAAACTCCCCCTAAAAATCATGGAATATCTCACTGATGTTTTACCAAAATGGATGGCATTTCCAAATGGCAACTCACCTTGGTGCAAACTAAAATTCTACTGGTAGGTATTGAAAAGGGCTTTCCAAAACAGTTGAGTTTGCTCAAAAATGTTTTGTATTTTTGAAGTTATATTCATTTCAAGTTTTAGGGTACTGTCAGGCATATGATTTATAGAAAAATAATAAACTCTCCAAACATGGTTCTGTAAGTGGGAGATGGTTGATATTTTGTATGTCTACGAGTACAAAAATTATCAAGCTAAAATAAAAAGGTTTGCTACCTTTTCCAAGCCTAAAGCTAAGATCTAGTTATTCTGCCAGAAAAAAAAAACTACTGGGATCTTTAACAGAAACATGCTAGATGGGCCAGATCTGGCGCGCCTGGCCCAACTAACGCGAGGCGCAGCCCGCCTGCGCGCGCGCGCGCGCGAAACGCTGCGTTCAAAGGTGACCGTCGATCCGCAGATCGACGGCTCCTCTTCTTTCTTCCTCCCCGCGTCACTCTTCTCTCTCTCTCTCTTAACCGCGGACGAACACCTCACAGGCACGGGGATTCGCTCACCTCGGGCTCGCGAGAAGCAGTGGGACGGTGCGGGTGTGGGAGAGGGTGGCCTGGGCGTTGCTGTGGCGCGGTTACGGGCGATGTCGAAGCGTGTGCACGGCGGCGGCTCGACGGCGTCCCGCGGCGGCTCCGAGGACGACGGCGACGAACCTGCAAACGAGGGAGGGCCAAATGATGTCAGGGAGGTAGGCTAGATCCAGGGGGTTGCAAAGGAGGAGAAAAGGGCTCGGGAGGGCAGTGATATCGACGCCGTGATCCACCTCGAGCACGCACGGGTCTGTGGCTGGGCACGGCTCGCCTCGCTCGCACAGAGCGAACGAGCAACCGAGAGGGCTATGGGGTGGGTGAGTGTGGCGAGGTGAGTGCTGTGGCGAGAGGGTTTGGCCACTAGGGCTTTGTAGGCACGAGGCCAAGGTGGGGGTGCTCGGGTACCTTGGCATGGGCATGCCCTTGCCCTTTGGGGTTTCTCCACGGTTGGCCTTGCTTCCAATAGGTTCCAAGGGGTCAAGCCAGTACCATTTGGTGAGCTAAGCCACAGCAAGGGTCAAGGTATGGGTAAAAGAAAAGGAATAACACTATTTCAACTACTATAATGACATCACACATTAGTCAAAAGCCACCTCATATTTCTCTCTTCCTAGCCGGCCAAAAGGGGATCCAATGCCACCTTCTAGAAGGTTACTAACAAGGTTTTCGAATTGGCAAGGTGGCCTGGCTTGGATCAGTGCACAAAGGCTAAAAACTTCAAGTCCAAAAGTGTATTCACTGTTCTGTCAGAAAATTCAGTTTAGACAGTTTCTGAATTTTTCTAAGTGCTGAAAAAACAGACAGAGATAGCAAAAGTTGGGCTTGTTTTCACCAAGCAAACAAGCTCTAAAATGAGTGATTTAAAATGCTCAACAAAGAACAACTATCCAAGTTTCAGATCCAACCATTTGATTTGAAAAAGAATGGGTTTATGGCTCTGAAAATAAATGGCAAAGTAGGTACTTTCTCTGTTTTTAAAATGTCTAATTTTCTGCCTTAACAAGATGGCTCAAAAACCATCATGGCATTGTGTGTTAATTTTCTTTGTAAGTTTTTCCAAGAGTGTATTATTGTTGTACTCATTACAGAGAGTAGTTTTGATCAAAGAAAATCCAAAATTGGATATTCCTTGTGATGGAAAACAAGGGTTGAAAACAGCTACTTGGCTGTTTTCCAGGGCAAAAATTATATTGGAAAAATCTAATGGAATCTCTTCCAATTAATTTTATTTCAAGTTCAAGTTGATTCCTAACCATTAATAACACACTTTCAAGTTGAAACAAAGGGTCACCTCAAGTCTTGAAAAATAATCTCTTAAGAACCTTAGTGGAAAACAAAATATAAAACAATGTGTTTCTTAGGAGAAGAAACTCCTCAAGTGAGTGAAAAGAAAACACACCCTTAATATTGCATAGATAAACATTACTACACAAACATGTTGTCCACTTAATTTCATTACAAAAGTCTTAAGAGGGTTGCTAAATTACTATTATACAAGTGCTTAAAAACAGGGGTGTGACAAATCTCCCCCCCTTAAAAGAATCTCGTCCCGAGATTCGCGGGTCTAGGCTTTAAGAAAATCAGGGAACTCCTTCCTGATATCATCCTCACGCTCCCAGGTAGCTTCTTCCTCAGAGTGATTGGTCCACTGAACCTTAAGGAATTTTATAGCACGCCTCCTGGTAGCACGCACAATTTCCTCGAGAACCCGCAGGGGTCTATCACGATAAGTCAAATCATCATTTATGTCAATGGTCCTGAAATCCTCGTCTTGATACGAGAGATCTTTCTCCGGTACTTGAAGACATTTCCGGAGCAATGACACGTGGAAAACATTGTGAAAGGCAGATAGCTCCTCAGGTAATTCTATCTGATAAGAAACTTCGCCACGACGTGCCAAGATCTTAAAAGGACCAATATACCTGGGGGCCAGCTTTCCTTTGACATGGAAACGCTGCATCCCTTTGAGTGGCGTAACACGAAGGTACACGAAATCTCCGATGCTGAAAGAGACATCACGACGCTTCATATCAGCATAACTCTTCTGACGAGATTGAGCTGTCTTTAAACGTTCCCGAATAAGTTGGACTTGCTCCTCTGCAGCCTTCAAAGTGTCCACACCAAAAACCTGACTGTCTCCAGTCTCAGTCCAATTTAAAGGTGTACGGCATTTACGTCCATACAGAGCTTCAAAAGGGGCCATTTGCAAGCTAGACTGATAACTGTTGTTGTAAGAAAACTCTGCGAAGGGCAGACAGTCTTCCCATTTAATCCCATAGGACAACACACAAGCACGGAGCATGTCTTCCAGAATTTGGTTCACACGCTCTGTTTGTCCATCAGTCTGCGGGTGATAGGCTGTGCTAAAAGCTAATTTGGTTCCCAAACTCTCGTGCAACTTCTTCCAAAATCTAGATGTGAACTGTGTACCTCGATCAGATACAATCCTGCTTGGGACTCCGTGTAGGCTGACAATCCGAGAAATATAAAGATCAGCGAGCTGATCTCCACGATATGTGGTCCGGACAGGAATAAAGTGAGCAACTTTCGTGAGCCTGTCCACAACAACCCATATAGAATCATTTCCTCGGCTGGACCTAGGAAGTCCAGTGATGAAGTCCATTCCCACTTCATCCCATTTCCAAACAGGCACTTGCAATGGTTGGAGCAATCCAGCGGGACGCTGGTGCCCGGCTTTTACTTGCTGGCAGACATGGCACTTGGCTACAAATGAAGCAATCTCTCGCTTCATTCCATGCCACCAGAATCTCTCTTTCAGGTCTTGATACATCTTTGTTCCTCCAGGATGGATAGAATACATGGTCTCATGAGCTTCGACCATGATGGTCTGCTTGAGATCAGATTCAGAGGGAACACAAATACGGCCTTCATACCATAATCCCCCATCAGCATCGACGGTAAACCCAGCAACCTTTTCCTTCTCCATGCGGGCCTTAATACCATCAATACTTTTCTGGCCTTTCTGCGCTTCTTTGATTTGGTCAACCAGGGTTGGTTTAAGCTCTATGGCGTCCAACATGCCATAGCTGACCACTTCAATGCCAAGCTGGTCTAGCTCTTTCCACAACTCGGGTTGCCTTACTAAAATCATAGCATTTAGAGAGGCCGGCTCTCGACTAAGAGCATCTGCAACCACATTTGCCTTTCCAGGGTGATAATGAATACTCAGATCATAATCTTTAATGAGCTCAATCCAGCGGCGCTGCCTCATGTTGAGCTCACGTTGAGTAAAGATATACTTTAAACTCTTATGATCCGTGTAAATTTCCACTCTTCTTCCCATAAGAAAGTGCCGCCATGTCTTGAGAGCATGAACAACGGCAGCAAGCTCTAAGTCATGAGTGGGATAATTCAACTCGTGGGGTCTTAACTGGCGGGATATGAAAGATATCACCTTCCCTTCTTGCATAAGCACGCTTCCAAGACCAAGCTTTGAAGCGTCACAATATACGTCGAAATTCTTGGTGACATCCGGCATTATAAGGATTGGGGCAGACACCAGTCGGTGCTTCAACTCATTGAAACTCTCTTCACATTTGTCCGTCCATAGGAACTTACTATCCTTCTTGAGCAACTGGGTGAGGGGTCTGGCTATACTCGAGAATCCCTGAACAAACTTGCGGTAATATCCTGCCAAACCCAGAAAGGATCTGACTTCAGTCTGGTTGGTCGGAGCAGCACGCTTCTCCACAGACTGAACTAGAGCAGGGTCAACAGATATTCCTCCCGCAGATACTACATGTCCAAGAAATCCGACTTCCGTCAACCAGAATTGACATTTACTAAACTTAGCATACAATTGATGCTCACGAAGTGTTCCGAGCACAATTCTCAGGTGTTCTTCGTGTTCTTCCTCACTCCTCGAATATATAAGAATGTCGTCAATAAAGACCACGACAAACTTGTCTAGAAAATCCATGAATACCTTATTCATGAGATTCATGAAATAGGCAGGGGCATTGGTTAGACCAAAGGACATTACGGTGTATTCATACAGCCCGTAGCGAGTGGTGAAAGCAGTCTTTGGAATATCAGTATCACGGACTTTCAATTGGTGATAACCAGTCCGAAGGTCAATCTTAGAGAAGATTACAGCCCCATTCAGCTGGTCAAACAGGTCTTCAATTTTGGGCAACGAGTATTTGTTCTTGATGGTGACATCATTTAACTTGCGGTAGTCCACACATAAACGAGTGGTACCGTCCCGTTTTCCCACAAAAATGATCGGAGATCCCCATGGCGATGCACTAGGGCGAATCAATCCTTTCCTTAACATGTCCTCCAGCTGAGTCTTCAACTCATCTAATTCCTTCGGGTTCATCCGATACGGTTTCTGTGCTATGGGTCCAGTTCCGGGCACTAACTCGATCACAAACTCGATATCCCGATCAGGGGGCATACCGGGTAATTCTTCAGGAAAAACATCCGGGTATTCACAAACTACCGGGACTTCCTCAAGGACAGGGTGTACTATTTCGGTGTGGCAGTGAACTTGTGACGAGGGTCGAGTTGCAGTGTACGCAACCTTTTCCCCATCCTCTGAGATCATTTCAATAGATTTCTTAGTGCAGTCGATAACTCCCTTATACTTGGCCATCCAGTTCATACCGAGTACCACTTCTATCCCTTTGGATCCCAGCACTATAAGATCAGCATGAAAAGTTTTCCCTTGAATTTCTACTGGTACCTCATTGCAAATTAGGTTGGCTTTAGTACTATCCCCGGGTATTTGTACTAACATAGGGTTGTGCATACGGGAATGCTTCATACCACTTTTCTCAGCAAACGGTTTAGTGACAAAGGAATGTGATGCACCAGAATCAAACAGTACTGCGGCTGGCACCGAGTTGACAGGAAACATACCCATCACCATGTCTGGTGCCTCCCGAGCTTCTGCAGCATTGATATGGTTCAGGTGTCCCTTCATCCTATTCTGCCGTCCAGTGGAAGGACCATGGTTCATCTTGGTTGCAGCAGGCTGGACTGGAGCAGTAGCTTTGTTGGGGCACTCGCGAGCGAAGTGACCCTCCTTTCCACAGGCAAAGCAACCTCCAGAAGGCTTTGAGCTTGGGTTTGGCTTGGGAGCATTGTTGGTGTGGCTCCCATTTCCTCCATTGTTACCTCCATAGCGGTTTCCATGATTATTTCCAGAGTGATTACCATGGTTACCACCATAGCTGTTTCCTCCGTACTTTGGTGCATACGGTGCAGGGTGATTGTAGTTGTTGGGCCTTGGTGCATAGTTGTGGCTGGGGCGGGGTGCATAAGCAGGCGCCTTGTGGGTTGGTGGCCTCGCATACGGAGCGTTGCGAGTCCTCTGAGTACTAGGTCCTCCATGAGCAGCCATTTTCCTCTTGCGGTTATCATCAGCAGATTTCCGCTTGTGCTCCAGCACCATAGCGGCATTAGCAAGGGTCTCCATATCCTGGAATGGAACCACCACTAGAGAGCACTGGAGCTCATCATCCAGCCCATTTAAGAACCTCTCCTTCTTCTTAGCATCAGTATTAATATCATCCTGTGCATACCGGGATAGAGTAGTGAAATTTTCCCAGTACTCCGACACCGGCATACTTCCCTGCTTCAGATTCAGAAACTTCTCCCGCATAAGTGCCATCATTCCTTGGGGAATGTGATACTTGCGGAACCTTGCAGAGAATTCCTCCCAGGTGAACACGTGACCAGCAGCAACAGTCTCACGTGTAGTTTCCCACCAAGTCCTGGCAGGACCAGCGAGAAAATGGGAGGCCAACAGTACCTTATCATTCTCCTCAACTGAAGCGACCTCCAGTTTGTTTGCAATGGTGCGGAGCCAGTCGTCAGCATCGAGAGGCTCCACAATCCTTGTGAAAATTGGGGGGTTGGTGTGCTGAAAGTCTCTCAGTCTCGAGCGAGTACCATTGCCATTGCCATTGCCATTGCCATTATTGTTGGCGGCAGCAGCTAGTTGTTGCAGAGCGGTAATGGTAGCTGCACTCTCATCTCGGCTGGCCTGACGATCTTCCATCAGCAGGGCCAACAGCGCCTCCACTGTGGGTGGTGGTGGCGGTGGGGGTTCGCGACGGGGTGCCATGCTGAAGTGAAACATGTGTAAGCTCAAGAAATAAATTCTTGTTTTTGAAAACCCAGTACCTTACTATCTAAACAAAAGGAAAACTAGTGATATGTTTCAAAAACAAGAGCGGGGCAGTCGCAAACTTGAATGAAATGAACGCAAAGTAGTGACAATCAACAGAAAACCAAGCCAAACATTTCATTCATCACCATAATTAAACAGAGTTTCTTACATTACACACACACACACAAGCCATATCATACAAGGAAGGCTTCATCGAGCTACAGGGGGTGCGATTGGTGGGGTCATCGCAAGGCTAATACTAGCAAACTATCTAGCAAAACGATCTAGCATACCTAACTAGTATCTAGACCAGCACCATGTGCTAAGGGTGAGAAGGCAGCGACTACACAGAGTCGTCGCTGTCCCCAACATCGAAGATACGCTCCTCAGGGTCCTCCTCCTCCTCGTCAAGCAGGTCATCATCATCCTGCTCGCTAGCCTCGCTCATATCCATCCCCTCTAAGTCAGAGGGAACGTCCTCAATAGGCAGAAGATCCTCAATCTCCCTGTGGAGCTCTAGGGCCTCCTCCTCAAGCTCCTCTACGGCAGCGTCTCTCGTGGCTATGTCGTCACGAGCTATCTGAAGCCTGCCGCGCAGAACGGCGTTAGCCCCCTCCAAGGCCATCAGTCTAGTCGTGAGGCGTGCACGGCCAAGGCGGGTGGCCCTCAGCTGCCTCCGTAAGGCACGGTGCTTCGCGGTAGCAGCCTCTAACTGCTCCCTCGACTCGGACAACTGCTGAGCCAGAGCCCCACTCTCCTCCTGGATGTCGTGAAGCTCAGCCCTCAGCTCGTCAGTCTCGGCTATCAGTGTGTGGTGCACCAACATGCCGTGGTGGGTGTCAAGACGCTGGTCGTCCAACCTGAGCTGAGTGCGGTGTAGCAGAATCTCCATCTCGTCCAGGTGGGGACCAACAGTGGTGAAGTCTGGCTCGACAGGAAGTGGTATACCATCCTCATCACGCCTCCCAATCAGCTCGAATCGGGATCCGATGAACATGTACTCCCCGATGTGCGCCAGACGTGCTACTGACTCCTGAATCACGCGCACCGCAGCCTCGTTCCATGAACGATCAACAGCACTGTACACGTAGGTCTCCACTGTCGGGCTAGCCAGAGGTGCGCGGATAGTGACCTCCGCGTACCAGTCTCCCTCCAGAGGTGCCCCGACAACTAGTCCTCCTCGCAGCTCCGGAAGTGGCCGTCCCAACACAGTAGCCATAGATACTAGCCTCTCCTCGAAAAGGAAATGCTCGCCACGTGGACGTCCCAACTGAAAAGCCACGGTGATGTCCACGTCCATCTACACAAAATTTTAAGTATAGTTTAAGTTAGATCCAAGTGTGCAAGATTTTAGGTTCATGCTAGAAATAACCTTAATGCAAGTAGAGTCTAACCCAGAGAGGTGGTGGGATATAGGGAATAGTTTTATACTTAGTCATATATCCAATATTTTTGTATTGTTTACTTAGATTATCGGAGTTTACACTAACGTCCATGCTAACTAAGGTCTCCTAGAGTCAGGATGGCTCTGATACCAACTTTGTAGAGGCCCCAGACCGGTAGGTCCAAAACCCCTCATATGCATTCATTCACGATCCCAGAAGAACCAGTCGTGAACAACATACGTAGTTGGCATACAGAATACATCATCCATTACACGAATATAGAGTCTTACATAAATGGTCACATGACCAAGTTCTTAGCAACTGTCACGCAGGACAGACATTCAAAGCAAACACAGCGGAAGACGATAAGCATAGCGTAGTAGAACCCGAGTCACGCCTCATCCTACAGGCTGCTGACTGGGAGACGATCCTAGTTCGCAGGTTCATCAGTGTAGCACTCCTCCTCATAGTACTCCTCCTGAGGTGGCTCCTCGTAGTCTGATAAGTAGATACCAGGGGCGAAACCAAATGAGTACGTTTGAATGTACTCAACAAGACATCCTTTATTAGCTTACAATAATGCATACATGCTTATTTGGTGGAGTGGGTAGGCCATACATATGGTTCAGCTACCCTTGACAGATAAAAGATTTGCCATGGTTGATTCTTCAAGTTTACCTTTTTGTAAACAAAATCATTTAAAATAACGTAGTTTTGCTCTCGTAGATATCACATATCTTGGAGGTTTTATAATTCTTTTGGAAAAGAAAGTTTTTCTTTTCAGAAACTTTTAGTAATAGTTTCTTTCTCACCGGTATCTCGCAGATACCAAGTCATTCCTCCATAGTACCTCTCAGGTACAAAAGCCTTCCTTCAAAACCTCTTTTGAAAAGTTGACACAATACTAGCTACATGGCCATTCAACCGTCCATATCCGAGGACGCGGCTATCTCGAAATAGTTTTACTCTGCAGAGGTGTACACATTTCCACTAGATCCAGAGTCCGCCATGAAACAACCATGGACTGTTCCCAACCTATGAGAACATCAGATAACTGGTCTTGACTATCCACTCTGTACAAGCTAGTACATGACTATCTCTTCAATTGGGGTTACCCTCCCTGGCAAGCCATGTCCCACATCGCCTAACAGGAGACCCAACTGCTGCATCCGGAGGGAAAATTAATCCCACACTTTAGGTGTCCCGTATACTCACTCCTAGCGACACTTCGGTTCGGAGGATCCAATCCCCTATAGCCTTTGAGATAGCACATATACTAACCATAACAAGCTTTTAATCAAGCCCCTACCCATATTGGGGTAAAGTGGCAGTACGATAATGGTTGTCCAGCGAAGACTAGGTTATGTGTCTTTTGTAAACATTTCTCATAAAATTTCCCATCATAACAACCCTTCCGGTAGACAGGGTCTCACCCTTCTTCCGGGGTTTTCCTCCCATAAGGCCTTTGTTTAAAAAAACACATTTTATTTAGTTCACTTAAGAACTCAAGTTTTAAATGAGTGTGTGGTATTTATATACCATTTAGTGGCTAAGGGCTTGGTAATACCAAGTTGACTACTATTATGATTCCTTATACTAGTAATATTAATAGTAGTAGTATTCACACAAAATAGTTTTTGAAGGTATAGTTTTGTGAAACTTCAGAAGTGAAAAGCATGCATGATAGATAAAGATAAGTGTTTATACAGCAAGCATTAGGATGGCTTGCCTTGGTACAAGTGGTGGTCCTGATCCTGAAAGTAACAGGAGTTGCAATACCCTTCTTCAGCAAATCCTTCCTCCTCGTTTTCTAACGTCGTAAAAGAAATAAAAAACATACTTTCAGAACCTAACAAGGCAAGCAAATGCTACAAGTAATACATACAGCAAGCAATCAAGAAGTATCACCCAAAGTTCTCAATTTTTCCCTTAAGAAAAATTGGCATAAAAACTATAGTTGAAAAATCTGCTTTTTCCTAGTGTTTATGTGTGGCCAAAATAATGATTCTTAGTTAAAAACACTATGGACCTGTGGGGTAAAGCACATGTTACTAGACAGTAGGGTGTCACATAAAACACATTTTGATGTCTACAAAATCTCACAACAATCTCTATGGCTAGCACACATAATTTGCTAAATTACTCAAGTAGTGATATAAGCTCCTGACAACAAGTCAAACCTATTTTCCACCATGAGGCAAACATACCAGTGGGTGTTCCACTAGCAAATATGCTCACCAATAGGTTAATAAGCCTCTGGTCACTTTTATAAAAGTGCTCAAAACAAACAAACAAGCACCCAAAAACTCCTACTCATACTAGTAGAGAATTTAGGAAAACTACTAGACTAGTTTATGCTATACTAGCTAATTTTATGCACAAGTGTGCAAGCTATCAGAGGAAAAATACCCTCTAACCAGCACCATAAATGCTACTGGATCTCACAAAAATGTCATAAAAATATAGCTAGGAAACAAGGAGAAATATGCTTAAAATGCTACACATGTGAGGAGATTTATTTCTAGTCACCCAAGGCTACTCATGCTTTTGTGCTACTTTAGAGGAAATCTAACAGGGGTGAAAACCCTAAGGAAAATATTGCCACAAGTACTTTTCATCCCCTGGTTTTCAAAACCAAAGAGTCATATTTTTCCCTAGTGGAAAACAAGATACAAGCATACATGAATATCCTAGTGTGAAATCTAGTCCTTAAGCATCTCTACTTTAAACCTATTTCAAACACCAGCACCAAGCATCCAGAGGTGCTATGACAAAAATAACAGTACCTAAATGGCACTGGTTCCATGGAAAATAATCTAGCAACAAGCCTAAAATTCATTTTAAAGATCTACTCAAAGCATACATAAAAATCTAGCTATTAGCAAGACCTATGCATTGAAAAATAGTCCTAAAATTCTACCACTCAAACCAATTATTTTAACATGCTCATATAACTTGTACATATCATAAAAACACTGGAAAACAACATCACAAGCAAGAACACATCATTTGCACCTTACAAAATTAACATAGAAAGCAAGATCTAGAATTAAAAATTAGACAGAAAGTAACCAAATCTTGTTCTGTTTCTCTAATTTTTTCTGTGGCTCCAAAAAGTAAATCCTTCTAGGATGTGATAGTCCTTATCACTACAAAGCCTCTCCAACTTGCCTCACTCAAAAATAATGTCCCAAACTCCCCCTAAAAATCATGGAATAGCTCACTGATGTTTTACCAAAATGGATGGCATTTCCAAATGGCAACTCACCTTGGTGCAAACTAAAATTCTACTGGTAGGTATTGAAAAGGGCTTTCCAAAACAGTTGAGTTTGCTCAAAAATGTTTTGTATTTTTGAAGTTATATTCATTTCAAGTTTTAGGGTACTGTCTGGCATATCATTTATAGAAAAATAATAAACTCTCCAAACATGGTTCTGTAAGTGGGAGATGGTTGATATTTTGTATGTCTACGAGTACAAAAATTATCAAGCTAAAATAAAAAGGTTTGCTACCTTTTCCAAGCCTAAAGCTAAGATCTAGTTATTCTGCCAGAAAAAAAAAAACTACTGGGATCTTTAACAGAAACATGCTAGATGGGCCAGATCTGGCGCGCCTGGCCCAACTAACGCGAGGCGCAGCCCGCCTGCGCGCGCGCGCGAAACGCTGCGTTCAAAGGTGACCGTCGATCCGCAGATCGACGGCTCCTCTTCTTTCTTCCTCCCCGCGTCACTCTTCTCTCTCTCTCTCTTAACCGCGGACGAACACCTCACAGGCACGGGGATTCGCTCACCTCGGGCTCGCGAGAAGCAGTGGGACGGTGCGGGTGTGGGAGAGGGTGGCCTGGGCGTTGCTGTGGCGCGGTTACGGGCGATGTCGAAGCGTGTGCACGGCGGCGGCTCGACGGCGTCCCGCGGCGGCTCCGAGGACGACGGCGACGAACCTGCAAACGAGGGAGGGCCAAATGATGTCAGGGAGGTAGGCTAGATCCAGGGGGTTGCAAAGGAGGAGAAAAGGGCTCGGGAGGGCAGTGATATCGACGCCGTGATCCACCTCGAGCACGCACGGGTCTGTGGCTGGGCGCGGCTCGCCTCGCTCGCACAGAGCGAACGAGCAACCGAGAGGGCTATGGGGTGGGTGAGTGTGGCGAGGTGAGTGCTGTGGCGAGAGGGTTTGGCCACTAGGGCTTTGTAGGCACGAGGCCAAGGTGGGGGTGCTCGGGTACCTTGGCATGGGCATGCCCTTGCCCTTTGGGGTTTCTCCACGGTTGGCCTTGCTTCCAATAGGTTCCAAGGGGTCAAGCCAGTACCATTTGGTGAGCTAAGCCACAGCAAGGGTCAAGGTATGGGTAAAAGAAAAGGAATAACACTATTTCAACTACTATAATGACATCACACATTAGTCAAAAGCCACCTCATATTTCTCTCTTCCTAGCCGGCCAAAAGGGGATCCAATGCCACCTTCTAGAAGGTTACTAACAAGGTTTTCGAATTGGCAAGGTGGCCTGGCTTGGATCAGTGCACAAAGGCTAAAAACTTCAAGTCCAAAAGTGTATTCACTGTTCTGTCAGAAAATTCAGTTTAGACAGTTTCTGAATTTTTCTAAGTGCTGGAAAAACAGACAGAGATAGCAAAAGTTGGGCTTGTTTTCACCAAGCAAACAAGCTCTAAAATGAGTGATTTAAAATGCTCAACAAAGAACAACTATCCAAGTTTCAGATCCAACCATTTGATTTGAAAAAGAATGGGTTTATGGCTCTGAAAATAAATGGCAAAGTAGGTACTTTCTCTGTTTTTAAAATGTCTAATTTTCTGCCTTAACAAGATGGCTCAAAAACCATCATGGCATTGTGTGTTAATTTTCTTTGTAAGTTTTTCCAAGAGTGTATTATTGTTGTACTCATTACAGAGAGTAGTTTTGATCAAAGAAAATCCAAAATTGGATATTCCTTGTGATGGAAAACAAGGGTTGAAAACAGCTACTTGGCTGTTTTCCAGGGCAAAAATTATATTGGAAAAATCTAATGGAATCTCTTCCAATTAATTTTATTTCAAGTTCAAGTTGATTCCTAACCATTAATAACACACTTTCAAGTTGAAACAAAGGGTCACCTCAAGTCTTGAAAAATAATCTCTTAAGAACCTTAGTGGAAAACAAAATATAAAACAATGTGTTTCTTAGGAGAAGAAACTCCTCAAGTGAGTGAAAAGAAAACACACCCTTAATATTGCATAGATAAACATTACTACACAAACATGTTGTCCACTTAATTTCATTACAAAAGTCTTAAGAGGCTTGCTAAATTACTATTATACAAGTGCTTAAAAACAGGGGTGTGACACTGTCGCCGACATGGACAGCTTGCGATGGCGCCGTACAGGTTGAAGACGGGGTGAACCGGTACGGTCCGCGCGGGGAGGTAAGTGGTGGGCTGGGCTCGCGGGTGCACAGCCCACTGCCTCTCTCCCCTCGTTTTCTTTTCCTTTTTTAATTTTTCTTCTGTTTTTTTTTTGCAGAAAATAGAAAAGGAAGAAAAAGAGAGTTTTGGGGTTAGTAAAAATTTTAGAAAAATTTGTGTCAACTCCTTAATGGAATATTAACCAAATGCAAGTTTTGAATTTCAAGAATAATTAATTTATGGTGCTGTTTGAAATTGGGGTGAATTTGAATGAATTTTGGGAGTATTTGATTATTATGGAAAACAATATTTTTAATAGGGTGAACCCTATTGTCTAATTAGAACAAATGAGTTGAATTGTTTTGGTAATATTCATAAATTCAAATTGTGTGTTGTTTGATGTTTTTGATTTGAATTTGAAATTAACATTTGGATTAATTGAATTATTAAAAGCCATAATTTTAATGGTTGAACCTTATGGTCTTAATTGGAAACAATTGGTTGTTTTTATTTGAACTTTTTATTTAAAAGGTTGTAACATAACAAGTATGAAATAAATGTTTGAATAAAGTTTGAATTTGAATTGTGAAAACAGAGAAAACAGATGCAAACAAAAAGAAAACAAAGCAATGAGTATGATGACATGATGCAAAACTTTAATTAAAGCAAGAAACAAACATTCTAGGGGTATTTTTCATACTTGGGATGTTACAAATGGCGGGTGTGCAGGTCGAGAGATTGGATCTCGAGGTGCGGCTTCTTTGGTGTATGCTCTAAATTGGATGACCCCGGGTGGTTCTCCCAGCCCTTTTATAGATTTCTAGGTCTCAAACCCATACCCGGAGGAGGGGTTACAAACCCTAGTTCTAGTCGGTGGATCCTTTCCATCTTGACCCGCAAGTTTTGCGGGTGGGCCGTAGCTGGACCTTCTAGAACCATGAGGTGGCCTCTCATGTTGGGCTTTGGTATTGGGCCTTAGACCGGGTAGACTCATCCGATAGGCCTGGGAGTCATGCCCACGTCAACCGATGATACTTCTTTTCAGGGTCATAACTACATGTCTATTCTTATTCTTCGGGTCCACAATGTAGAAGACTTGATGAACTAGATTAGCCATAATGGAAGGCTCCTCTATGGGAGTAGCACTGTTGAGGTTCACGGTCACATGGCCATTGTTATCTGGATTCACCTGACTTTTAATTACCCAACGATAACGGAACAATGGGACATAGAAGGAAACATAGTCTAGCTCCCAGATATCTTCTATAAATCCATAGAACAGATGTTTGTCCTCGTCCTCGTGAAATGCGTGTAAGATAACACCAATATTTTGCGTTAATGTCATTCCATCTCTTGATCTCGTAGCATACGTGTACCCATCAATTTTGTACCCTTGATACTTGTTGAAAGTACATTATGGTCAACTAGAGGGAGGGTGACTAGGTGACCTACAAATTTTAATCCTTTTTCCTTTTAGATGGTCTCAACAAGTAAAAGACACGGTTGGGGAATGGGATGCTGTGCTGCTGGCTCTACCTTCCGGAACTGCGCCAGCTGGAGCAGAAGATCCGCGTTGCTCTCCTTCAGCGTCTTGCATTCCAGCTCGAGAGCCTTTCGCTTGGCTGTGGCTGCCGTTTTGGCCTTTTTCTTCTCGGCCACCGCGTTGTCTCTCTCGATAGCTAGATCAGTGGCTTTCTGGAGAGCAGTTCGCACCTGGTCCTGCAGTGGTTTCAACTCGGCGAGATGCCTTTTCTTGAATTCCGCCTCAAGGGTCGCAATCTGCGCCTGCACCTCAGCGGGCTTGAGGCAGTCGAGATGCTCTTCGACAAACTTCTTATGATCTTCTGTGAAAAGCAAAGCACGGTCAGCAGAGTAGCAAAGATGAAAGCAAGAAAACAGGCCGAGAAGAACACCAACTCACCTTCCAGCCTCTTGATTGTGGTTTGGCCGCTCTCGACGAAGGCGTGGCAGTTGGAGTGCTCCTCGGCCAGGGTCTTGAACTTGCCTGCAGAAAGGAGTTGGTCAGAGCAGAAAGAAATAGCGGGCGTAAACATAAAACGCGGGAACCGCGTAGCTAAAGGCTCACTCTCGATCTCGGAAAGCTTGAGAGCGTTGTCCATGACTTCCTTATCCGATGCCTCGGCGGACTTGAGCTCCTTTTCCAGGGCCTCGAGGCGCCTCCTAGCAATGTTGTGGTTCCATAGCAGTCGCCGGTACAGGTTGGTTCTTTTCAGAAGGCAGTTCTGAGAAGAAGAGAGAAAAAGAATCAGAAAAAATCAGGAAGATTCAACCCGAGTAGGCGGCAACTCGGTTGAGCACCCGTCTACTCGGCCAGAATCTCGGGGACTGGGAGATGGATAAGAAGAAGCAAAAGAATAGAAGAGAAGGAAAATGCAACTCGGGACGGAGCAGCAAAGCTTACCGCGTAGGTCTGTTCGATATCCTCCGCGGCCTTGCGATGGACGAAGAGCTTGGCGGCGAGTGTGCTGGTGTTGGACGCAATAGTCATGGGTTTGTAACCCATGTCTCCCTTGTTCCAGTCGACGCGCATGTGGTCCAGATCACCCAAAGATGTGCCGTGCCAGTTCGTGTTGCCGAGGACGTCGCTGTCCCACTCAGCATCGATGAATCCAACCCGGTCGAATATCTGCTCGAGGCCCGTGGATGTTATCTCAGTTTCCGCAACCTCGCGCGAGTGGATCGAGACGGATCGGTCCTGGTTCCTGGCTGGAGGCTTGGAGTTCACCGGTGCAGCCTGTTTTCCCCTCCTGATAAGCTTCTTCTCGACTGGGGTCAATGGGATGCTGTGCTGCTGGCTCACCTTCACCATATAAGGTGGGAAGCTGGGTGGATCCGGGAAGTTGGACCCTGCGGCGGTATCAGCAGCCGTTTCAGGTTCGCGGATGGTGAGCTGGCCGGGCCTGGCGGTTGGTCTTGGCGGCGGCATCGTGGCAGCACCACGCGTACCGCTACGCGAAGGATTCCTGCGGACTGCGCCCTCTGACTGGCCAGCTGGCTTCTCGGCGGCCTGGTTCCCAGAGGTCTGCTTCTCGGCAGCCTTCTTCTCGGCGGCCTTCTTGTCAACGGCTTCCTGCTTGATATTCTTGATAAGCTTCTTGGCCGGAGAGCTGGATGTTGTCTTGGTTTTCTTTGCTGGTGGAGAGGTTGGCGCGCTGGAAGAAGTACCCCGCTGGGTAGGCGGCGCCAAGGGTGCGCTATCCGGCGCAGCATCCGGCTGAGCGCTACCTTGCGCGGCGTCTGGTTGCGCGTCGCTCAGAGGGTACTGCTCTGTCTCATCAATTGTCTCAGCCCGCTGCCCGGCAGCGGGGTCTTGCTGTGTGGCGTCTTATTCTTCTACCCGCGGCTGGGCCGCGGGGTCGTCTTGCTCAGCAGCCCTTGTCGCTGGCTGCTCTTGGTCCTCTTCTCGCCGCTCAAGGGCGGCATCGTCATCATGCTTCTCGGGGTCTTGTTCTAGGTTCTCCTCGGTCGTGGCGGCCGGAGGAGAAGGTGGCCTTGCGTCGCGATCAGCGTCCCGCGCTTTTTGATCTGCGCGGGCCTGCTGCTCCTGCTCGGCGTCGTGGGCGTCGCTGTCCATGTATCGAGCATCATCGGAGTCGTCCCCTTTCAGGGGAGAGGACGCACGCGCTCCGGCTTGCGCTGCGACTTCAGTCTTGTCGTCGAGGTTGATGAGATTATCGACGTCAATGGCGGATTTCTTCTTAGTCTTGGTGGGCGCGAGAGCGGCGTCAGCGTTCAAGGGGGCTCTGAAGAAAGAAACATGTTCAGAAAAAAGAGAAGGACAGAGGAAATCGAGGAGAAGCAACGAAGGAGAAAGCGCTTACCCTTTACGGGTAGGGATTGTTCGTCCTCCTCTTGTCACGGTCTTCTTGGTCGTCTTTCCGGCCGCCTTCTTCTTCTTGGCGGGGGGATCCTGAGCACCGCTACCCGTCCGTTTGCGAGTAAGAGGAGCGGTGACCGAGAGCGGCTTGACGACAAGGGCTTCCTCGTTTTCCTCCTCGTCCTCCTCTTCAGCATCAGCGCCGCCTGTGAAGTTCGGAAGAAGAAAAACGGCTCAGAGGCAAGAGGAAATTGGGTAGCGCGGCTTGCGACCAGACAAGATGAGCTCAATTACCTTCGTCTTCGTCCTCGGACCAATCACGGACGGACGCATCTACGTGATGCTTCTCCGTCTGAGCATGGGGGAGGTTGAGCCTGTCCGCGGTCTCGAAGGAGACCTCGTCGTCCTCCTCTCGGTCCTCCGACCAGTTGTCCTCAAAGCGCTCCATGCTCTCAGCGAGCTGGCGATCAAGGACCTGAAGAATAGAGAGACATCACAAGTTAGTCGAGTAGCATAAAGGCACCCTACCCGACTAGGCGTGCAAACACAAAGCACACTAAGCCTAGGGGAACTTGCTAAGTGTCCTACTCGGCAAGGCGTGCAAACACTAAGCACATTAAGCCTAAGCAATTCTCCTAAGTGTGCTACCCGACAAGGCGTGCAAACACCAAGCACATGAAGCCTGAGCAGTTCCGTTAAGCGCCCTATTCGGCGCAGAGTGCAAATGCTAGTCGCAGAAAGGGGGAAGGCTATCTACTCGGATTACGTATGCAAGAAGCAGAGTAAGAGGTACATACCCGTTCAATCGGCTTCGTACGGCTGTATGGGATGAAGCCGTACTGCCAATTGTCTCTGAGGCCGGTGGTCAGGATGGACCGCGCATGAGAGGCGACGTCCGCGTTGCTGAGCTCGAACGTGGTTGTCCGAGTACAATCGCGGGGGCCGCCCATGTAGCACATGGGGTGGGCGCGTTGCTGGAGCGGCAGCACCCGCTTAGAGATCCAGCAGGCAACGGGATCGTCGCTCTTGAGCCCCTCTCCGATCAGATGGGCAAGGCGCTCCTCCATCTGCGTCAGGTTCTTGTCGACGGACGGCTTGGTCTTCCAGTTCTGCCCGGTAGGAGCTTGGTTGCTCCACGGGGGCAGATTGATTCTGTCCTCCACCTTGGCTCCCTTCTTGGCGGGTATGTTCTTGACGTATAGGAACGTCCTCTGCCACTTGCGGACGGAGTCCAGTCCCTTGATGCGCGGATGATTGGTTCCGGGGCGCTGCACCATCATGGCGCTGTCGGTTTCCGTTATCCGGCTGCTGGTGTCCGCGCCGTCCTTCTTGCCCTTGCTCTGTTGGCGAAAGAAAAAGTACCTGGACCACGTCTCCGTCGTGGGGCGAACACCGAGGAAGGCTTCGCACACCACAACATGATAGGAGAGGAAGACGACGGCGTTCGGAGGAAGGTGGTGCATCTGGAGGCCGTAGTGGTCCAAGAACGAGCGGAGGAAGTTCGACGCTGGAAGCCCGAATCCTCGCGCGAAGTGCGCAAGGAAGACTACATGCTCTCCCTCTTCCGGAGCCGGAACGAGCTCGCCGTCAGGCTGCCGGCAGCGAACACCTGGAGGAACCCTCCGGGTGTTCACGAGCCACTGACAGTCTTCGGCGGTGACCTCGGAGCCGGCCCAGCCGGCGCGAGCATTGTCGTCGCGAGCCATGGCAGAAAGGAGGAGATTGGGAAAGAATTGAAGGATTTGGTGGAATGAATGAACTCGCGGCGGCGCAGTGAAGTGCGCGGCGGCGAGGAGATCTGCGGCGGCGGAGAAACGAGAAG
This sequence comes from Alopecurus myosuroides, assembly GCA_028641055.1. NCBI lineage: Eukaryota > Viridiplantae > Streptophyta > Magnoliopsida > Poales > Poaceae > Alopecurus > Alopecurus myosuroides. The sequence goes on along the minus strand of CM054060.1, from coordinate 242,582,833 downwards.
GCAGAGGGGAATTGCGAGCGGAAGAAGAAGAGGGAGTTGCCGAGGGGGTATTTATACCGCTCCTCGAGTTACCGTTACGAGTTGAGGAAGTGGGATCGATCGTGGCAGTAATCGTGTCGCGTGGGGTCTGTGGGCCGGTTAGAAACGCACACAGCGCAGAACGCGCGCGTAACGGCCGCATTAGATCCCACGACGAGATCGTGGGCGATTACTGCGCGTGATGGGACGTTACGAGATGGTGGGCCCACCCCGTGAAAACTGGGCGCGTGGCCTGTCAGTTACCAGGCACCGAGACGTCGAAGTCGTGTCCGCACGACACGTGCCCAGTTGCAGCGCGGAAAGCCGGATTGTGCTCTGTCCCGCAGAGATTCTGTTTCAAGATTTCACCAAGTCATTTTACTCGGCACGGAGAAGAGAAGTGGCTCTACTCGGAAGAGAGGAAACAAGACCAAGGGCTACTCGGAGGTTTTCACTCGGTATCTCAAAGTTCAAGGGCAAGATTGTCAAGGTTGGTTTTTAAGCTGGCAGGGCCCAGTGAACGAGTTCGCAGGGCTCTACCAGCTTCGGGGACTGCTGTCGGGGGGTTACCCCCGAGTAGGGTAAAGGCAAGTGCTAAAGGCAAGATCAGAAGGGGTGTTTGGCCGAGTAGCCGGCTACCTGGTACTCGCTACCCGGTCGACTGCTACCCGGTCTCACACCTAGACAGCCAGAAGAATGAATCAAGAGAGTTGTGCTCCTCCGAACAGAAGAGCTGGACCGAGTAGAAATGGCGGGAACCTACTCGGGCCAAAAGTCAAAGGAGCCGTTCTGACACCGAATCCCGCGTATCCCGGGTCCGTACTTGGCACTGTTCACAGCACTGTTCATCTGGGGACGGCGTGCCTGACAGCGACAGTGTGTCAGTAGGGCGTCGCAGGATAGGGGGGACCTACTCTGTGTTCGCACAGTGGTAACAGACTGGTCACTTGGTTTTGCCCAACGACTTTCCGCATCAGGACAAGCTTAGAAACCAAAGCTGTCAGCGGGAACTCGGAAGAAGGACGGTGTGCACACAATGTCGACACTTGTTTGTATTTGGCTGTATCCGGCTGGGCACCGAGTATATAAGGTGCCCCGCCGCCTCCTGCGCGAGGGACGATGCTTGGGCTGGATCCTGCGTAGAGATTCTTGACCTAGTTCTACCCGGAGAGAGAAGAGTGGCTACTCGGTAGCAAGAACCATTGTACTGTGGCTACTCGGTGAGACATCAGAATACATAGAGAAAGGCATGAGTAGGGGTTTTACCTCCTCACGAGGGCCCTGAACCTGGGTAGAACGTGTTGTTTGCAGTGCTACTTTCATCCTTCACGCGTCTACTCGTCGCGTGATCCCTCCCCGAGCGCCTCCAGCGTCCTTCGTCCCCACATCTTTAGCCATCCTATGGCATCTGCCGTGACACCACCACGACAGTTGGCGCCCACCGTGGGGCAACCAGCGGCGCTGGCTGGAGTTTCCGTTCGGACGGGATCGATTTCTGCTACCGGAGAGCGCGTGGTCAGTGGCCTTGTCCACAGATTCGGCTCCTTCGACTTCGTCACCGACAACGCCGGCGATTTCGGCGGCAGGGCCATGCCGGAGGGAGGCACGGTGCTTTCTTTCGGTGCGCACCTCGTCTACGTCGCCACCGTCGTCGACCGCGACTACCCCGAGCTGGTGCATGACGCGGAGGATCCACCTGCCGCTATCGCCGCACGCGGGAGGCCGCTGGGCCGCTCCGCGGACATTGCGGAGGTGATGATGACCGGCCCTGCTGCTGATGCCGGGAAGGGCGCGACTGCTACCGCCGCGGCTGTCGTCGAGGATCTTGCTGCTCTAGTGCTGGCGGGAAGACACACAAGCCTTACGAGAAGGAGTGCAACCTTCCGCTCTCCACTACTCCGACGATCCCTGCGTCTGCTGCGCGGACGGTCATGCCGCCTCCCACCGACCTCGAGCTCTTGACCATGAAGGCGCAGCTCGACCGGCAGCGCCAGGAGCTGCTCGCTGAGCAGGCGGAGTTGGAGAAGATCAGGCTAGAGCTTACCTTAGATCAGCTTGAGTACAACAAGGCTCACGGTTTCACACCGGTTGTTAGGAGAGCTGGCAAAGTAGGTGCTACGCGTCGCAACTTAGGCGCAGAGATGGCGACTGTTGTAGAGGCTACCAGTCAGTCCGCCACCGCAAACACCTCCACTAGACCCAGATACAGCACACCCGCCAAGACACTTAGAGCTGCTGAAGCCGTAGCTGCCGAGTTGCCACATCTAGTAGGCGACGCGCGCGTTAGGCAGCAGGAGAGGCTGAACGAGTTGGTGCTAGAGGCGGCTAGGCAGAACGAGGAGTTCCGGAAAGCCAACCCGGGTGCTGGGGCCTCTTAGGTGGTGCATTCGCATGTGGCCAGATCTAATGATCAGGCTTCGTCTCCGCATCCTAGCCGCGAGAAGAGTCGGAGTGGGCATTCCGGCAAGGATAGGCAAATGCAGGTGTACGACCCGGCTGTCGCCGCGAAACAGCTCGCTGTGCCGCGACAGTCCGGTCAGAAACACAACGCTGCAGGAGCAGGCTTTCAAGCCCATAAAGCTCAAAGCCAGGCCCGAGCCGGAGAGCGCCCATGTCCTTCTCAGCATCCCGTCGCTCAGCCTACTCGGCAGAGGCAGCAGCCGCGTGCAGTGGCGCCAGTCGCCAACCCGGTAGAGCAGCCTGCAGTTGTGCAGGTGGACCGGTATGATGACGGCTATTCGGCCATGGAGATGGCTGGCTATGATATTCTGGATCGTGTTGGCGAGCGCGTGTTGGCGCCTGGAGATGCAAGGCACCAGCTGGACCGGATCAGCTTGTCGGCGCGGCTTGAGAACCCGGGTCCTCCTGGCCCCGAGTGCTTTGGCCCGCGCATCATGAACGAGCCGTCCGTGAAGAACTTCCAGCTCGCAAGGGGCACCAAGAGCTACAACGGCAGCACCAAGCCAGAAGACTGGCTCAACGACTATGTCACCGCAGTCCACATCGCGGGCGGCAACAGGAGATGGGCAGTGCGGTACATCCCGCAAATGCTAGAGGGTCCAGCTCGCACTTGGCTCAACAACTTGCCCAAGCACAGCATAAATTGCTGGCTGGACTTCTCGGACGCCTTCGTCAGCAACTTCACCAGCACCTACAAGAGGCCGAATAGGCCACAACAGCTGTCCGCTTGCAGGCAGCGAGAAGACGAGACGGACCGCGAGTACCTTACTCGGTGGAGCACATTGAGGAACACCTGTGAAGGTGTGAACGAGGCCCAAGCCATCACTTGGTTTGCGCAGGGTTGCAGACATGGCAGTATGCTGTGGCAAAGGTTGCAGAGGGAGATGCCAAACACTGTGGCGGAGACCATCAAGATTGCAGATCAGTACGCACTCGGTGATCCTACCCAGCCTCTGATGGATTCCTCCGAGCCGAGAAGAAAATTCAACAGCAACAAGCGCAACGAGTTCCGCAACAAGCGCAGGGGTGACCAGATAGATGTTCGGTACGACCCTGAGGAGGTGAATGCAGTGGCTGTTGGAGCTGGGGGTAGCCAAAGGCAGAAACCTGCTGGAGCCTACGGGCAGAACCAGAACCAGGGCCAAGGCAACAAGAAACCATTCCGTGCTCCTCAGTCGGGTAGCGGCAACTCGGAGCAGACGAGGAAGTTCGTCTTTGACGACATGAAGGATGGCCCATGCAGTTTCCACACTCAGCACCCCTCAAGGCCTGCTAATCACACTACCCGACAGTGCGAGTGGTGGGATCTGATCAGGAATGAAGGCCTGCCTCCTCCTCCTCCTCTGCCAGCTGCGAATGCCAATGTGCAGCCTGCTCGCGCACCCGCAGCTCGGCCGCCAGTGTTTCCGAGAAGAGAAAACGTGAACCAAGTGGCTTTAGGAGCCAACCGTCATTTCAACAATGAAGGCTACCGCAATGACAACAACAACTACAACCGCAACAACAACAGAGGCAACAACAACTACCAGAGCAACAACAACGACAACAATGAGGGCGGAGGCCGCAACCAATACCAAGAGCACCATGAGAGGTACATGATCTTCACTTCTGAGCCAGTCGACAAGCAGTCACAGCACAGGCGTGCCATGGAGGTCAATGCCGTGATCCCTGCAGTTCCTCACTATATGCATTGGTGCAACCAAGAGATCAAGTGGTCCCGAGTAGATCATCCCAAGGTGATGCCCAATCCGGGTAGCTACGCTTTGGTGGTGGATCCTACCTTCTTGAGTCCCGAGAAGAATGTGAGGTTCAGCAAGGTGCTGATCGACAACGGCAGCAGCATCAACATTGTGTACAAAGACACACTCGAGAAGCTTGGGCTGGCCGAGAACATGCTGCTACCCAGCAAGACCACTTTCCATGGCATTGTGCCGGGAGTCTCGTGCAACCCGATTGGTCGAGTGTGGATAGATGTGCTATTCGACACAAGGGAGAACTGCCGCACAGAGCGCCTGCAGTTCCAGGTGGTTGATCATCAGAGCCCCTATCACGCTCTACTCGGCAGGCCTGCTCTGAGCAAGTTCATGGCCTCTACTCACACGGCATATCTGAAGATGAAGATCCCTGGTCCCAATGGCGTGATTACCATCTCTGGTGATTACAAGAAGTCCATGGAGTGTGCCTCTGCTGGTTCTCAGTTGGCGGAGTCCATGGTGATTGCTGCCGAGAAGAAAAAGATGTACGAGGTGGTGGCTATGGAGCAATCCGCGCAAGCTGGTGCGCAGGGCGTGCCGAGTACGCAACACGGGACGGCGTTCCAGGCATCCCAAGAGACCAAGAAGGTCCAGGTCGACCCTGAGTTCCCCGACTGCGTAGCCATTATTGGCTCCGGGTTGACGGAGAAATAGGAAAGCAAGCTCATCCACTTCCTCCGTGAGAATCGGGACGTGTTCGCCTGGTCCAATGAAGATTTACCAGGAGTCCCGAGGGAGTTGGTTGAGCACTCGTTACATGTGCGTCCTGACGCCAAGCCAGTGAAACAGGCTATGCGCCGCTTCGAAGATGAGAGAAGGAAGGCCATTGGTGACCAGATCACCAAGTTACTGATAAGCAATTTCATCATGGAGGTGCCGAGAAGAAGAAGGAGGATCCCAAGGCTGCTACTGCATGGCGCATGTGTGTCGACTACACCGACTTGAACAAGGCATGCCCCAAGGATCCCTTTCCGCTACCTCGCATCGATCAGGTGATCGATTCCACCGCTGGTTGTGAACTGTTGTCTTTCATAGATGCCTACTCTGGTTTCCACCAGATAGCTCTTAATCCTGCTGATCAAATAAAGACTGCTTTCATTACCCCGTACGGGGCTTATTGCTATCGTGTCATGTGTTTTGGCTTGAGGAATGCGGGTGCAACCTATCAGAGATGCATGCAGAAATGCTTGCACGATCAGCTCGGCAAGAATGTGCAGGTGTACGTAGATGAAATTGTCATCAAAACGAATAGAACACATACTCTGCTTGCCGACCTTGAGGAAACCTTTGCTAACCTGCGCAAGTACAAAATGAAGCTGAATCCGAGTAAATGCACCTTTGGTGTCCCGGCTGGCAAGCTACTCGGCTTCCTGGTATCTAGTCGGGGCATTGAAGCCAATCCTTCAAAGATAAAAGCTATTTAGAGCATGTCTTTGCCGAGATCCCTGAAGGATGTGCAGAAATTCACTGGTTGCTTGGCATCTCTGAGCCGCTTCCTGGGCCGAATGGGCGAGAAGGCCCTGCCTCTGTACCAGCTGATGAAGAAAAGTGACAAGTTTGTCTGGACTCCGCAAGCGGATGTGGCATTCAACGAGCTGAAGGCAATGCTGGCTAGCGCTCCCATCTTGGCTAGTCCGCTACCCAAGGAGCCAATGCTGCTGTACATTGCTGCCACCAACCGAGTAGTCAGTGTGGTGATTGTGGTGGAGCGAGAAGAAGAAGGCAAGAGTGTGCAGTGCCCAGTATACTATCTCAGCGAAGTGCTATCCAGCTCCAAGCAGAACTACCCGCATTACCAGAAGATGACCTATGGCGTGTACCTGGGTGCCAAGAAGCTAAAGCATTACTTCCAAGAGCATCCTATCACGGTTGTGAGCTCTGCTCCCATCTCGGATATCATGGGAAACAAGGAGGCGAGTGGTTGAGTAGCCAAATGGGCAATCGAGCTGGCCGCGTACGCACCCGCGTATGCGAGAAGAGAAGCCATCAAGTCTCAGATCCTGGCGGAGTTTCTGGTGGATTGGGCTGAGGTGCAGTACGAGCCTCCTGCTCCAGTTTCTAATTACTGGAAGATGCATTTTGATGGCTCGAAGGTGAAGGAAGGCCTTGGTGCTGGCGTAGTGCTTACGTCGCCCAAGCGAGATCAACTCAAGTACGTACTGCAGATTCACTTCAAGGCATCCAACAACGTAGCAGAGTACGAGGCAGTGGTGCACGGCTTGCGAGTAGCCAAGGAGGTTGGCGTGCAGCGCATTATATGCTATGGCGATTCAGATCTGGTGGTGCAGCAAGTCTCTGGCACCTGGGATGCTCTAGATGCCAACATGGCATCATATCGCTTCCTGGTACAGTCTATGACTGGGTTCTTCGAAGGCTGCGAGTTCCAGCACATTCACCGAGCAAAGAACGAAGCAGCAGACGAGCTGTCCAAGTTGGGATCTTCTCGGCAATCCATCCCGGCGGGGGTTGCCTTGGAGCACTTGAGGAAGCCATCCATCAAGCCTTCTCCCAACTCGGAATCCATCTTTGTTCCTTCTCTGCCAAGTGAAGAATCCGTTCCAATGGAGATTGACTGGGAGAATGCAACAGAGAACCCGGGACTGCCGCTCCCTACTCGGGGACTGCCGCTCCCTACTCGGGGACTGCCACTCCATCCTCGGGGACTGCTGTCCTTAACCTGGGGACTGTCGCATTCATTGAGGAGGTCCTTGCCAATCGTTCTGGGCTCCAGAGAAGTGCTCCCAACCCTAAAGAGCAGCCAGAGATGCCTGTCCCAATGGAAGTGGATGAACCAGTGTTTCCCACACGGGAGACACCAAGTTGGGCCATGCCCATATTATCTTTTCTAAGGGACGGTACTCTGCCAGAAGATGAGGTGATCGCAAGGCAGATTCAGAGAAGGTCCAAGGGCTACACTATATTTAGAGATGTGCTGCACAAAAGAAGTGCCACCGGCGTGCTGCAACGTTGTGTGGACCCAGAAGAGGGAGGAGAAATTCTATTGGAAATACACCAAGGAGAATGCGGGCACCACGCCTCTTCTCGGGCATTGGTCAAGAAAGCTTTTCGGCATGGCTTCTACTGGCTCACAGCGCTGCAGCAAGCTGAAGACATCGTGAGGAAGTGCAATGGCTGCCAGATGTTCGCGAGTAAGATTCACATGCCTGCTTCCGAGCTGAAGACAATCCTATCACATGGCCGTTTGCCGTATGGTGCCTGGATATGGTTGGCCCCTTCAAGCCGGCTAAAGGCAACATGACACACATCTTGGTCATGGTGGACAAGTTCACCAAGTGGATTGAAGTGAAGCCTATTCGGAAGTGCGATGGAGCTACAGCCGTGAGATTCTTAAAGGATGTGATCCTGAGATACGGCTACCGGCACAACATCATCACCGACAACGACACAAATTTCGCAGAGGGGGCAATGGTGCGGTTCTGCAGAGATAAGCACATCCGACTGGATGTTGCATCTGTTGCGCACCCCGCTTCCAATGGGGAAGTGGAAAGAGCAAACGGAATGGTACTGACAGGCATAAAGCCAAGGCTGATTGAGCCGTTGCTAAAAACACCTGGGTGTTGGCTAGACGAGTTGCCAGCGGTGTTGTGGAGTCTAAGGACTACCCCTAACCGGTCAACCGGCTACACGCCATTCTTCTTGGTATACGGGGCTGAGGCCGTGTTTCCAATAGACTTAGAGCATGACTCCCCTCGAGTAACACTCTACACTGAGGTGGAGGCGAGAGAAGCTCGAGAAGACGACGTTGACCTGCTCGAAGAAGCAAGAGAGCTCACTCTGTCACGTTCGGCTATCTACCAGCAAAACCTGAGGCGTTATCATAGCCGAAAGGTGAACCCAAGGGTTTTCCGAGAAGGAGACATGGTCCTCAGGCTTGTGCAGCGCACAGCCGGGATGCACAAATTGTCTCCTCCATGGGAAGGGCCCTTCATTGTGAGAAAAGCGCTGCACAATGATGCCTATTATCTCGTGGACATGCGTCCTTCACAGGAGAACAGGGCAGATAAAGCTGGAGAGGAATCCAAGTGCCCTTGGAACGTAGCCCTACTTCGTCGCTTTCATTCGTGAGCAAAGATGTGTATGTACCCTCTTATCCGAGATGAAATTCTATCCTGCAATCTGAAATCGAACTCGGGGACTGCCCTCGCCTAAACTTGCTCTGTGTGTTTCTACCCGGCTTTACTTTTTCCACTCGGTTGCTCTGCTTAAAATTTCACGAGTACATCTAGTACTGTGTTTAAACCTACATGCCAACTCTTCGACTCTGCTGCTGTCCGAAACCCGGCTTCATGGCAAGCAAGAGAACAAGCAAAAGGTCAATGAGCACAAGAAAAATTACTAAGGAAAGAAAAAGTGCAGGAACCGGGTAGGATGTCTTTCACTGTTGTTTCTTGTTAACTCCTTCTCGGCTAAGTGGTGGGCTGCGTTACTATGAGTATTTCTAAGTGGCTAAGTATTTGCAACTCCAACTTTGAATTCTTGTGACTCAAATACAAAAAAAGCAACAAGTTGCGGGTAAGAGCTGAGATAAAAAGGAAGAGCGAATAAGAAATGCAACTCGGGGACTCGCATGATAACGCAACCCGACATTCGAGCCAAAGTTGCTCAATTTGACTAAGTTAAATACCAAACGAGAATAAAACTGAGTAGCAAACGACAAGGATAATTGTTTCGATACATCTGCACCCGGCATCCCGGGGATCTGATAAAAGTTGCGAGAATAAAGTTGCAGGAAGTGGTCAGGTAGAAGCAGCAGTGTTCTCGGCGCTGGCCTTGGTGGCTTCATCGTCAGCGCTGGCCTTGGTGGCTTCATCGTCAGCATTGGCCTTGGCGGTTTCAGCTTCAGCGTTGGCCTTAGCAGCATCAGCCTCCGAGCTGGCGGCGTCAGTCTTCGCGGCATCAGCATCCGGCTCAGTAGCAGCCTGCTCGGAAGTGGCAGTGGCCACCGAGGTGGAGGCCGCAATCTGGGCGAGGAGTCGCGCCGTGTCGTCGAGAGCCGCACATGAGGAGGTGCCGAACTCGAGGGCCGCGGTGTCGATCACCATATCCACGCTCTCGGCATCCTCCTCGCTGTCCGCGACGACCGCGGCCTTCCCCTTCCCGGCCTTGTAGCGATCACTCTCGAAGCTGCCGAGATCAGACTCGGTGGAGTCCTCGTCTTCATCATCGTCGCCTTCGTCCACCTCGGTGTCAGGCTCGGTGAGACCGTCGATGAAGCGCGCGGTGCTTGCGTACTGGGCGACCTCGTACGCGACGGCCTGGCGGAGAGCCACGCAATCGGAGTACGTCTCCCACTTGGAGTCCTCACGCATCTCGCGGACAACCTGCAAGTTGAGGTTCTCATACCAGCTGGTAATGAACAGCAGCATCATATCAGCGCCTGCCCGAGCTCCGTACGCCCTCCATTTCTTCAGTTCGGCCTTCACGCCATTAAGGTTCGCGGCAAGTCTGCGGGTAGTTTTTGGCGCGGAGTCTTCAGGCCAGAACACCTCATGGAGCTTGAAGGCAGTGCGCACCAGATCGGTGCCCACACCACTTAAGCGCTGAAGCTGCCCCTGCATGACCGTGATGCTGTCCTCGATCTCTGCCTTGGTGTCCATGGGTTCGCCCTTCTCAATGCGAGCTGCTCGGGCCTTCGCCAAGGCAGGCTTACAAGATGATTCGAGGTCGGGGAAGATTTCTGAAAAAGCTATTGAGAAGATCAGAAACAGATTCCGAGTAGAAAAACAAACCGAGCAGCGGAGAAGCGCAAGAAACAAGAAAAGGGCGGAGAAGCAAGCACTTACTGTTCAGGTCGAAGAGTAGCGCCTGCAGCTTTTTCTTCCATGATTCTTCATCAGCGACATGCTTCTCCTCTACCTTCCGGAACTGCGCCAGCTGGAGCAGAAGATCCGCGTTGCTCTCCTTCAGCGTCTTGCATTCCAGCTCGAGAGCCTTTCGCTTGGCTGTGGCTGCCGTTTCGGCCTTTTTCTTCTCGGCCACCGCGTTGTCTCTCTCGATAGCTAGATCAGTGGCTTTCTGGAGAGAAGTTCGCACCTGGTCCTGCAGTGGTTTCAACTCGGCGAGATGCCTTTTCTTGAATTCTGCCTCAAGGGTCGCAATCTGCGCCTGCACCTCAGCGGGCTTGAGGCAGTCGAGATGCTCTTCGACAAACTTCTTATGATCTTCTGTGAAAATCAAAGCACGGTCAACAGAGTAGCAAAGATGAAAGCAAGAAAACAGGCCGAGAAGAACACCAACTCACCTTCCAGCCTCTTGATTGTGGTTTGGCCGCTCTCGACGAAGGCGCGGCAGTTGGAGTGCTCCTCGGCCAGGGTCTTGAACTTGCCTGCAGAAAGGAGTTGGTCAGAGCAGAAAGCAATAGCGGGCGTAAACATAAAACGCGGGAACCGCGTAGCTAAAGGCTCACTCTCGATCTCGGAAATCTTGAGAGCGATGTCCATGACTTCCTTATCCGATGCCTCGGCGGACTTGAGCTCCTTTTCCAGGGCCTCGAGGCGCCTCCTAGCAATGCTGTGGTTCCATAGCAGTCGCCGGCACAGGTTGGTTCTTTTCAGAAGGCAGTTCTGAGAAGAAGAGAAAAAAGAATCAGAAAAAATCGGGAAGATTCAACCCGAGTAGGCGGCAACTCGGTTGAGCACCCGTCTACTCGGCCAGAATCTCGGGGACTGGGAGATGGATAAGAAGAAGCAAAAGAATAGAAGAGAAGGAAAATGCAACTCGGGACGGAGGAGCAAAGCTTACCGCGTAGGTCTGTTCGATATCCTCCGCGGCCTTGCGATGGACGAAGAGCTTGGCGGCGAGTGTGCTGGTGTTGGACGCAATAGTCATGGGTTTGTAACCCATGTCTGCCTTGTTCCAGACGACGCGCATGTGGTCCAGATCACCCAAAGATGTGCCGTGCCAGTTTGTGTTGCCGAGGACGTCGCTGTCCCACTCAGCATCGATGAATCCAACCCGGTCGAATATCTGCTCGAGGCCCGTGGATGTTATCTCAGTTTCCGCAACCTCGCGCGAGTGGATCGAGACGGATCGGTCCTGGTTCCTGGCTGGAGGCTTGGAGTTCACCGGTGCGGCCTGTTTTCCCCTCCTGATAGCAAGCTTCTTCTCGACTGGGGTCAATGGGATGCTGTGCTGCTGGCTCACCTTCACCATATAAGGTGGGAAGCTGGGTGGATCCGGGAAGTTGGACCATGCGGCGGTATCAGCAGCCGTTTCAGGTTCGCGGATGGTGAGCTGGCCGGGCCTGGCGGTTGGTCTTGGCGGCGGCATCGTGGCAGCACTACGCGTACTGCTACGCGAAGGATTCCTGCGGACTGCGCCCTCTGACTGGCCAGCTGGCTTCTCGGCGGCCTGGTTCCCAGAGGTCTGCTTCTCGGCAGCCTTCTTCTCGGCGGCCTTCTTGTCAACGGCTTCCTGCTTGATATTCATGATAAGCTGCTTGGCCGGAGAGCTGGATGTTGTCTTGGTTTTCTTTGCTGGTGGAGAGATTGGCGCGCTGGAAGAAGTACCCCGCTGGGTAGGCGGCGCCAAGGGTGCGCTATCCGGCGCAGCATCCGGCTGAGCGCTACCTTGCGCAGCGTCTGGTTGCGCGTTGCTCAGAGGGTACTGCTCTGTCTCATCAATTGTCTCAGCCCGCTGCCCGGCAGCGGGGTCTTGCTGTGTGGTGTCTTGTTCTTCTACCCGCGGCTGGGCCGTGGGGTCGTCTTGCTGAGCAGCCCTTGTCGCTGGCTGCTCTTGGTCCTCTTCTCGCCGCTCAAGGGCGGCATCGTCATCATGCTTCTCGGGGTCTTGTTCTAGGTTCTCCTCGGTCGTGGCGGCCGAAGGAGAAGGTGGCCGTGCGTCGCGATCAGCGTCCCGCGCTTCTTGATCTGCGCGGGCATGCTGCTCCTGCTCGGCGTCGTGGGCGTCGCTGTCCATGTATCGAGCATCATCGGAGTCGTCCCCTTTCAGGGGAGAGGACGCACGCGCTCCGGCTTGCGCTGCGACTTCAGTCTCGTCGTCGAGGTTGATGATATTATCGACGTCAATGGCGGATTTCTTCTTAGTCTTGGTGGGCGCGAGAGCGGCGTCAGCGTTCAAGGGGGCTCTGAAGAAAGAAACATGTTCAGAAAAAAGAGAAGGACAGAGGAAATCGAGGAGAAGCAACGAAGGAGAAAGCGCTTACCCTTTACGGGTAGGGATTGTTCGTCCTCCTCTTGTCACGGTCTTCTTGGTCGTCTTTCCGGCCGCCTTCTTCTTCTTGGCGGGGGGCTCCTGAGCACCGCTACCCGTCCGTTTGCGGGTAAGAGGAGCGGCGACCGAGAGCGGCTTGACGACAAGGGCTTCCTCGTTTTCCTCCTCGTCCTCCTCTTCAGCATCAGCGCCGCCTGTGAAGTTCGGAAGAAGAAAAACGGCTCAGAGGCAAGAGGAAATTGGGTAGCGCGGCTTGCGACCAGACAAGATGAGCTCAATTACCTTCGTCTTCGTCCTCGGACCAATCACGGACGGACGCATCTACGTGATGCTTCTCCGTCTGAGCATGGGGGAGGTTGAGCCTGTCCGCGGTCTCGAAGGAGACCTCGTCGTCCTCCTCTCGGTCCTCCGGCCAGTTGTCCTCGAAGCGCTCCATGCTCTCAGCGAGCTGGCGATCAAGGACCTGAAGAATAGAGAGACATCACAAGTTAGTCGAGTAGCATAAAGGCACCCTACCCGACTAGGCGTGCAAACACAAAGCACACTAAGCCTAGGGGAACTTGCTAAGTGTCCTACTCGGCAAGGCGTGCAAACACTAAGCACATTAAGCCTAAGCAATTCTCCTAAGTGTGCTACCCGACAAGGCGTGCAAACACCAAGCACACGAAGCCTGAGCAGTTCCGTTAAGCGCCCTATTCGGCGCAGAGTACAAATGCTAGTCGTAGCAAGGGGGAAGGCTATCTACTCGGATTACGTATGCAAGAAGCAGAGTAAGAGGTACATACCCGTTCAATCGGCTTCGTACGGCTATATGGGATGAAGCCGTACTGCCAATTGTCTCTGAGGCCGGTGGTCAGGATGGACCGCGCATGAGAGGCGACGTCCGTGTTGCTGAGCTCGAACGTGGTTGTCCGAGTACAATCGCGGGGGCCGCCCATGTAGCACATGGGGTGGGCGCATTGCTGGAGCGGCAGCACCCGCTTAGAGATCCAGCAGGCAATGGGATCGTCGCTCTTGAGCCCCTCTCCGATCAGATGGGCAAGGCGCTCCTCCATCTGCGTCAGGTTCTTGTCGACGGACGGCTTGGTCTTCCAGTTCTGCCCGGTAGGAGCTCGGTTGCTCCACGGGGGCAGATTGATTCTGTCCTCCACCTTGGCTCCCTTCTTGGCGGGTATGTTCTTGACGTATAGGAACGTCCTCTGCCACTTGCGGACGGAGTCCAGTCCCTTGCTGCGCGGATGATTGGTTTCGGGGCGCTGCACCATCATGGCGCTGCCGGTTTCTGTTATCCGGCTGCTGGTGTCCGCGCCGTCCTTCTTGCCCTTGCTCTGTTGGCGAAAGAAAAAGTACCTGGACCACGTCTCCGTCGTGGGGCGAACACCGAGGAAGGCTTCGCACACCACAGCATGATAGGAGAGGAAGACGACGGCGTTCGGAGGAAGGTGGTGCATCTGGAGGCCGTAGTGGTCCAAGAACGAGCGGAGGAAGTTCGACGCTGGAAGCCCGAATCCTCGCGCGAAGTGCGCAAGGAAGACGACATGCTCTCCCTCTTCCGGAGCCGGAATGAGCTCGCCGTCAGGCTGCCGGCAGCGAACACCTGGAGGAACCCTCCGGGTGTTCACGAGCCACTGACAGTCTTCGGCGGTGACCTCGGAGCCGGCCCAGCCGGCGCGAGCATTGTCGTCGCGAGCCATGGCAGCAAGGAGGAGATTGGGAAAGAATTGAAGGATTTGGTGGAATGAATGAACTCGCGGCGGCGCAGTGAAGTGCGCGGCGGCGAGGAGATCTGCGACCGCGGAGAAACGAGAAGGCAGAGGGGAATTGCGAGCGGAAGAAGAAGAGGGAGTTACCGAGGGGGTATTTATACCGCTCCTCGAGTTACCGTTACGAGTTGAGGAAGTGGGATCGATCGTGGCAGTAATCGTGTGGCGTGGGGTCTGTGGGCCGGTTAGAAATGCACACAGCGCAGAACGCGCGCGTAACGGCCGCATTAGATCCCACGACGAGATCGTGGGAGATTACTGCGCGTGATGGGACGTTACGAGATGGTGGGCCCACCCCGTGAAAACTGGGCGCGTGGCCTGTCAGTTACCAGGCACCGAGACGTCGAAGTCGTGTCCGCACGACACGTGCCCAGTTGCAGCGCGGAAAGCCAGATTGTGCTCTGTCCCGCAGAGATTCTGTTTCAAGATTTCACCAAGTCATTTTACTCGGCACGGAGAAGAGAAGTGACTCTACTCGGAAGAGAGGAAACAAGACCAAGGGCTACTCGGAGGTTTTCACTCGGTATCTCAAAGTTCAAGGGCAAGACTCTCAAGGTTGGTTTTTAAGCTGGCAGGGCCCAGTGAACGAGTTCGCAGGGCTCTACCAGCTTCGGGGACTGCTGTCGGGGGGTTACCCCCGAGTAGGGTAAATGCAAGTGCTAAAGGCAAGATCAGAAGGGGTGTTTGGCCGAGTAGCCGGCTACCTGGTACTCGCTACCCGGTCGACTGCTACCCGGTCTCACACCTAGACAGCCAGAAGAATGAATCAAGAGAGTTGTGCTCCTCCGAACAGAAGAGCTGGACCGAGTAGAAATGGCGGGAACCTACTCGGGCCAGAAGTCAAAGGAGCCGTTCTGACACCGAATCCCGCGTATCCCGGGTCCGTACTTGGCACTGTTCACAGCACTGTTCATCTGGGGACGGCGTGCCTGACAGCGACAGTGTGTCAGCAGGGCGTCGCAGGATAGGGGGGACCTACTCTGTGTTCGCACAGTGGTAACATACTGGTCACTTGGTTTTGCCCAACGAATTTCCGCATCAGGACAAGCTTAGAAGCCAAAGCTGTCAGCGGGAACTCGGAAGAAGGATGGTGTGCACACAATGTCGACACTTGTTTGTATTTGGCTGTATCCGGCTGGGCACCGAGTATATAAGGTGCCCCGCCGCCCCCTGCATGACCGTGATGCTGTCCTCGATCTCTGCCTTGGTGTCCATGGGTTCGCCCTTCTCAATGCGAGCTGCTCGGGCCTTCGCCAAGGCAGGCTTACAAGATGATTCGAGGTCGGGGAAGATTTCTGAAAAAGCTATTGAGAAGATCAGAAACAGAAGCCGAGTAGAAAAACAAACCGAGCAGCGGAGAAGCGCAAGAAACAAGAAAAGGGCGGAGAAGCAAGCACTTACTGTTCAGGTCGAAGAGTAGCGCCTGCAGCTTTTTCTTCCATGATTCTTCATCAGCAACATGCTTCTCCTCTACCTTCCGGAACTGCGCCAGCTGGAGCAGAAGATCCGCGTTGCTCTCCTTCAGCGTCTTGCATTCCAGCTCGAGAGCCTTTCGCTTGGCTGTGGCTGCCGTTTCGGCCTTTTTCTTCTCGGCCACCGTGTTGTCTCTCTCGATAGCTAGATCAGTGGCTTTCTGGAGAGAAGTTCGCACCTGGTCCTGCAGTGGTTTCAACTCGGCGAGATGCCTTTTCTTGAATTCTGCCTCAAGGGTCGCAATCTTCGCCTGCACCTCAGCGGGCTTGAGGCAGTCGAGATGCTCTTCGACAAACTTCTTATGATCTTCTGTGAAAAGCAAAGCACGGTCATGTGACGCCCCGAGATCGGGCACTATGCAGATTTCAGCATTCCCGCCAAAATCCACATAATAACCGATTCCAGGTTGCCACTGGTGATATCATTACAACAGTTCACGAATAATCCACAACAACAACAGAAAAGAGATTTACAAGATGACTCAAACGAGTCAGGGATACAACTGATACAATACAAAGATCCAAATAACAGCGGAAGAAACAACATATCGTCCGTCTACGGACAAGATACAAATTGGACTAAGAGTCCTGAAGATAACCGAGAGCGTCCAATCCCTGCCCAGGCCAAGCCGGAGGGATTCCCAAGCTAACGTCGTCAGACTTCAAACCTGCTGACTGCAATGTTGAATATGCAGCCACGAAAAAGGATTCGTGGGTCAGTACGGTTAAGTACTGGCAAGTGGATAAACCCATACTCACACGATACCGGCGTAACCAGTCATCACAAGATACAAATACTTTGGGTACAACGGGAAGGAAGGGATTATTGCAAAGAAGCGGCAGCGGCTGCACTAACCAACTACAGAGAGATACTACAACTTCCGGCTAACAGAAAGAAGATAAGATCGAGTATTGTAACCAACTGAAAGATAACTTCAAACAAACCCATCCTGGATCTCGCCCCTTTATCCAAAGAAGCAATCCGAGGATAACTCACACAGTTGGATTAATGATGGTTCAGATTATGGTGTCAATAAGCCTATTACTAGTCAAGTTGTTAATAATTGGGTGTAAGATTGTTAATCATTAGGTTTAAGTTGTCCTGAGTACTTGTTAGCCAGTACTTTCACCAAGTAATCCATAACCGCGGAAAACACGGCTTCTCGAGAAGATTATCCCTGCAGGGTTGCACCAATTTGGCCGTACACGTAAGAATAACCCGCCAGACGGGGGATCAGCCCACCAAGAGAGGTACTCAACACAACTCAACTCTTCTTCGCATCAAGCCCAAAGCACCTTGGGCGCACGGCTAATCGAGCCCAGAAGAAAATGGACCCTCATAGCACTCTAAGAACGTGTCCCCCTATATGCCGACTACGAAAGTTCCACCCGGGTACCAAGGGCTCGCAAGATGATGCATGCAGCAAATGGAAAGCCCGAACTAAATGAGGCGATTTGGACGAGATGCCAATTGAGTCAAATTGAGGGGGGCGCCCATACTCGCTTCCCACATGCGGGTAGTGCGCTCATCATGGATCAGTAGACAAGACCCTTTTCCTATTAGGGTCGACACTAGCAGGCCTCAAAACCACTTAGGGCCTCCTGCCGGTGCCTTATCATCAATTTATTATTACCATTAGCATTAACAGGATTGATTGATTAACATCGAGCCCACCGGTACAATAATAATAGTAAAAGAAGTAACCGACAACAGACTCGAGCAGAAGCAACCCTAAGCATGCAGCTACGACACGAAGGCCAACGAGGTAAACAATCAACAGTTAATAGGAAGTGGAAGGAAAGGCTATATCATGGCTGCAAGGTAAACAATATGATAGGATCGAGACACAAGCATCGTATCAACAGGCTAGAATAAGAACAACGGAAAGAATCGGTAACAAGTGATGAAAGGCAGCCATATGGCAGCAAGTGAGTATACTTGACTGAGATCCCGCAAGGTAGCAGAACTTGTCGTTTCTCACATCATCTCAACGTCCTATCCGCGAAGAAGCAACGAACTAAAAGAAACACCGGATGCAACAATTACTACTACGGCAAAAGATCCAGCATGATCCTATTTTATATGCAGGACATGGCAAGATGCAACAGGGGAAACGACTTAAGCAATTTAATCGGAACCGGAGTCCGGAGAAATAGAGATTGGTTCAAGTTGTTTAGCTAACCATCAATTTAAATGTTGTTTAGCATGGAAAACAATAAAGTAGATGAGTTAGGCAGTTTAAATGGAATGGGGCAACAGTTGGAATTAAATACCCCAACACATTCCATATTTATTTATTAGGTGAACATACATAACACTACTACGAATGCAACATGCAAGGTGCAAACATGAACATGGATGGCATGAACAGATTAAGTGCATTTTTCTGGTATGAAAACATATTTTATTTGTTGGGTTTGGAATTAAAATGAGCAAGTTATCAAATTAGCAATTTTAAATGCATTAATTAAGAAATAGTTGTTTTCGGCAATTTAAATTATTCAAAACAGAAAACAAAGTTGATATTTGCAAAGTTTAGAGAATTTTGATTGGAAAACATATTTTACTTTTCAAATTTGGAGTTAAGATGAATTAGTTATGATTTATGCAATTTTAAATGGAACCGGAACAATATTTAATTATTCCAACTCATTCCATATTTAATTATTAGATGATATCATTATTACCAGCACCCACAATATGCAATGCAACACATGAATGATATGACATTTTAATTATAGTTGATATGTTATAGAAAATAGGGCATGTAGGTATAGGGGATTTAGGGTTTGGGTTCGCACGTTGGAGAGAGGATCGCCGGGGTCAACGCCGGAAACTTCGGGACGTGGAGGAAGTAGACTTTCGTAGAGGAAGTTGACGGGGTAGTGGAAGTAGTCGATGTCGAGGAAGTAGTCGTTCTCGGGTCACGCGGTCATCGTCGTCGAAGTAGTCGTAGTAGTCGTGGGCGATCCGCAACATCGTTGTCTTCGAGGTTGGTGGCGGACATGTCGGTCCCAATCTTCACGGCACGCACGAAGGCGGCCAACGCAAGCGAACACGACGAAGGCGATGTAGTCGTTCACGGTTCGTCGAGGAAGTAGTCGTGGTCGTGGTTTGGTCCGAGGTCCTCGGGATGGCGGTACTTGTCGGCGGAGATCTCGGTGTGCTCGACTCGACGGTGTACGGACCATAGCTAACGGGGTCGTTCTTGTCGTTGCCGTTCGGGTGCCGATGGCAAGTGTCGCGCGGTGTAGGATCACCGATGAGTGCACGGCGCTGCGGAAAGGGTCCACGGGACGCAAGGGCACGACAGCCTCGACCACGACAAACATCGCACGAGCATGAACCAAGTGCCATCTTGGGGTACTTCCGTCGAACACCTGGAGGCCGTGGTTGAGATGGTCCTCCTCCGTGGCGTCGTGCAGCAGCAGCACGGTCGTCCTCTCCGGTGACACGAGATGCAGAAGGAGCAGCGTCCCGTTCGGAAACGAGCCGGAGCGCGCGAGGGCGGCCGGAGGAGGAGCGGCGGCGGGCGGAGATGAAGAGCCATGGCTCGAGGAACGGCGCGTGGCCGGGAAGTGGAGAGCCGAGGATGGAGGACGGCGAGCTCCGGCGGGGCGGACGGGGCGCCACGGACGGTGAGGAGCAGAGCGGCCGCGGCCTTCCTTGGCGGCGGCGCGAGCAGCAAGAGGGAGGGGGCGGCGGAGCTTGGGGAGAGGGAGACGGCGCGGGCTCGGGAGGCGGCGCTAGCTCGCCGGAGAGGGAGGGGCGGCGGCGCTCGGGAGGTGGTGGTGGTCGGGCTCGTGAGGAGGGAGGCGAAGGAGGGCGTTCGGGAGGAAGGAGGGCGAGCGAGAGGCAGGGAACGAGGGGAGCGAGCGCTGGTCGCTCTCTCCCGTGCGTGCGTTGTTGGGGCGCATAGAGATAAACAAAAACTTTTCCTACGCGGTACTCCCAAGATCTAGCCGAGGTAGAAGGCCACGAGTATTACCACTAGACGCGCAGGTGCGGATTATCGGTGCAGCGCGTCGGGGCAGTGCAGTCCCACGATCCGGTCCGGCCGATCCAATCCCTCGAACGTCGAAGTGCTGAACGTACAGCACCTCTGCCGGTATCCACACGTACGAGAAGGAGCTCCGACGGCAGACTGCTAGGTCTGGTGCGGCGGCTGGACTGAGTGGGCTAGGGTTCCCAATGCATGGGAGAGTGGACTAACGTTCCCACTGGGCAACCTGCGCCCCTCTTTATATAGCGTTTGGTAATGGGCTGCACAACACTTGTGGCCCATTCCCTCTGTGAGTCCGACTCACTAACTCAGTCCATTTCCGGTTCGGGTCCAACCCAACCAATACTTGCTCCCGCTCTTAAGTGTGCGACCCTGCAGGCTCATGGCGACTTGGACACGATTGGAGTCCAACTCCCAATCGATCAATCGGTAGCGGCTCCTAGCAGAACGTGCCGACTCCCAAGTACCATTGAGTCATGACGACATACCTTTCAATGTGATATTCATCTTAGTCCCTTTTGCCTCACGATATACCTTGTCGAACTATAGGCGATTTATCGTCATCCCTTTAATAGTTCAACTCTCTTCTCGATCCGTGATATGTGATTCATCTGACTAACTCTTAGTCAACAGACACAGTTAACACTTAACTGAGTTGCGCATGGCCATGCTTCCTGAATCATGTCACTCGAGAGGGCCCGGAGAATATCTCTCCATTCGGAGGGGCAAAATCCCATCTTGATTATCCACATCACGCAGCTTGCTTCTCATTCGACCCGAACTCTGCCTTTATAGTTGCCTTGTCACAGAACAACGTTTGACAGAACCTAAGTCGGTGATCCACAACTCGGATTGTGCGACAACCTCAGGTCTAAGGATTACATTGATTGAGACATGCAAATGACGACTTGATCGTTGCATCTCAATGTGGGTCAGTCCGACTTGCTAAACTCTTTAGCCAAGTCCGTGAACGTTGGAATGGCATCACCATGCCCATGACAAGTGGAACCGTGTCATCAGCCAACACTCACATTAGTCTAGGATGTGTGTCCAGCACAACCTTAACGACCAAGGACAATTAGTATGAACAACATGAATATATAGTTCCACAACCGAATCACATATTCAATGACATATATCAGATGTTCAAAAACAAGGACAACTTAATAACTTTATGAATACAGTGGGAATAACATCATACATGATTGCCTCTAGGGCATATTCCCAACAGTCTCCCACTTGCACTAGAGTCAATCATCTTGGCATCATATGCCTAGGCATCTAATGCCCATGCCTCTCGTGTGCGCCTCATGCTTAGGCTGTGGTAGCGCCTTTGTCAACGGATCTGCAATGTTTGCATCCGTGTGTACTTTGCATAACTTGATATCACCTTGTTCGACAAACTGGCGAATGAGGTGGTACCGCATGAGTATATGTTTGTTCTTCTGGTGTTGTCTAGGTTCCTTGGCTTGTGCGATAGCACCATTGTTGTCACAATATACGTCCAATGGATTGGACGCGCCCTGAACCACACCAAGATCAATCAGGAGGTTCCTGATCCAAACAGCTTCCTTTGCCGCCTCTGAGGCAGCAATATACGCAGCCTCTGTTGTAGATGCAGACACCGTATCTTGCTTGGAACTCTTCCAGCTTACAGCTCCTCCGTTCATTACGAACACGTATCCCGATTGCGAACGAGAATCATCTGAGTCGGTGAGATAACTCGCATCCGTGTAACCCTTTACACTGAATTCCTCATCACCTCCATAAACTAGGAACATTTCCTTAGTATTTCTCAAATACTTAAGGATGTTTTTAACCGCTGCCCAGTGGGCTTCGCCAGGGTCAGCCTGGTATCTGCTCGTAACACTTAGAGCATAGGAAACATCTGGCCTAGTACAAATCATGGCATACATGATGGATCCGATTGCCGAAGCATACGGAATCACACTCATCCGACTTCGCTCATCAGTCGTCGAAGGACACTGAGTCTTGCTAAGTTTTATGCCATGGGACATCGGCAAGAATCCCTTCTTGGACTCTTGCATTTTGAATTTCTTCAAAACCTTGTCTAGATAAGTACTCTGACTCAATCCAATGAGCCGCCTTGATCTATCTCTATAGATCCTGATTCCTAATATGTAAGTTGCCTCACCCAAATCCTTCATTGAGAAACTCCTTTCCAATGACTCTTTGGTTTCTTGCAACATCATGACATCATTTCCAATCAGCAATATGTCATCCACATATAAGATTAGAAAGTTTACTTTGCTCCCACTAAACTTCTTGTATAAACAAGAATCATGATCGCTCTTGATGAAGCCAAACGATTTGACTACCTCATCAAAGCGAATGTTCCAACTCCGAGATGCTTGCTTCAACCCATAAATGGATTTCTGAAGTTTGCATACCTTGTCAGCATTAGCTGGATCGACAAAACCTTCGGGCTGTATCATATACACGTCCTCAGTTAAATTTCCATTAAGGAAAGCCGTCTTGACATCCATCTGCCATATCTCATAGTCGAAATAGGCTGCTATGGCTAACATGATCCGAATTGATTTAAGCATCGCTACGGGCGAGAAGGTCTCGTCGTAGTCAACTCCTTGAACCTGTCGGAACCCCTTCGCGACAAGTCGTGCTTTATAGACGGAAATATTTCCATCCATATCAATTTTCTTTTTAAAGACCCATTTGCACTCGACGGGTCTTGCACCGTCAGGCAGATCTACCAAGGTCCAAACTTGGTTTTCATCCATGGACTTTAACTCGGATCTCATGGCTCCAAGCCATGACTCAGAATCAGATCCCACCATCGCTTCCGAATAAGTTGCCGGCTCGTTAATGTCTAATAGTAAAACATCTCGAGCACTCTGTAATCTGGCAGATCTCCGTGGTTCAGGTGCTGTTACCGGTATAGGTACCACGACCGGCTCAGCCTCCAAGGCGTTAGCCGACTCGCCCCTAACTGGTTCCTCTCGAATTTCTTCGAGTTGCACCGTGCTCCCACTGACTTCCCGACTGAGAAACTCTTTCTCAAGGAAGACACCATTCCGAGCGACAAACACTTTGCCCTCTTCCCGGTTGTAGAAGTAGTACCCCAAGGTTTCCCTCGGATACCCCACGAAAATACACTTATCCGACTTGGGTGTGAGCTTGTCCGACTGAAGTCGCTTGACAAATGCCTCACAACCCCAAATCTTAAGAAAAGACAAACTTGGCTTTTTACCAGTCCACATCTCATGTGGTGTCTTCTCTACTGACTTTGATGGTACTCTGTTTAGTGTGAAAGCTGCAGTTTCTAGACAATAACCCCAAAATGATAAAGGTAGATCTGTCCGACTCATCATTGATCGTACCATGTCCAACAAGGTCCGATTTCTCCGTTCCGATACACCGTTTCTCTGCGGTGTACCCGGCGGAGTGAGTTGAGGAACTATTCCACAACTCTTTAGATGGTCATCAAACTCATGGCTCATGTACTCGCCTCCACGGTCCGACCGTAGAAACTTTATTTTCTTGCCGAGTTGATTTTGTACCTCACTCTGGAATTCCTTGAACTTTTCAAAGGCTTCCGACTTGTGTTTCATTAAATAGATATATCCATACCTACTCAAATCATCAGTGAAGGTAATGAAGTACTCATAACCACCTCTGGCTGTCGTGCTCATTGGACCACATACATCACTATGTATCAGTTCCAACAAGTCGGACGCCCTTTCACAACTCCTTGCAAAAGGTGTCTTGGTCATCTTGCCTAGTAGGCATGATTCGCATGTCTCGAATGACTCTAAGTCAAATGAAGTTAGAAGTCCATCATCATGGAGCTTCTTCATACGCTTCCAACTTATATGACCAAGCCGACAGTGCCAAAAGTAAGTCATATTCAGATCATTTGGTTTCAACCTTTTAACATTTATGTTATAGACCGATTCACTATCAAGATTTAAAATAAATAACCCGTTCTGAACGGGTGCAAAGCCATGAAACATATCTTTCAAATATAAAGAACAACCATTATTCTTAATATTCGACTCATAACCTTGTCTCATCAAACATGAGGCGGAAATAATGTTTCGACTAAGCGCTGGAACATAATAACAATTATTTAGTTCCAAAATAAATCCTGAAGGTAAATGAAGTTGCATCGTGCCGACTTCCAACGCAGCGACTCTCGCCTTGTTGCCGACCCGAATATCAACCTCTCCTCTTGCCACGCTCCTAGTTCTTACCAGCCCCTGCAACGAGTTGCAAATGTGAATGACTGATCCGGTATCATATACCCAAGAACTATTAGGTGCATCAGCAAGATAAATGTCTATAACATTGCACACAAGTGTACCTGAGTCGGAAGTCATACCTCCACTCTTGGCCTTGTCAGCCAAATACTTGGTGCAGTTCCTCTTCCAGTGGCCATCCTGCTTGCAATAGAAGCAATTGGCTCCGGCTGTAGGAGAAGGCTTAGTCTTTGAGGAAGCGCTCTGGACAGGGCCATGGGCGTTGCCTCCTGACTTATCCTTCTTCTTCTTAGTCCAAGAACTCTTCTTGAACTTAGCCTTATTCTGCACCATCAACACTTGATTGGCGCCTTTCTTAATATCAGCCTCTGCCGTTTTGAGCATCCCATGTAATTCAGTGATACTCTTATCCATACCATGCATATGGTAGTTCGAGATGAACGGACCATACGCACTAGGAAGAGAGTTCAGAATTATATCAGTGGCGATCTCTTCTTTAATTGAGAAGCCCAAGCGATCCAAAGACTGTATGTAACCAATCATCTTGATTACATGCGGACTCAGTGGATCGCCGTCTTTCAGCTTACAGCCAAGCAAAGCTTGAGAGACTTGATACCTCTCAGTCCTTGCTTGAGCCTGGAACATACTTTTGAGGCTTTCGATCATATCGTAGGCCTCAACATTTTCGAACTGCTGCTGCAAGTCCGGTTCCATGTGTGCAAGCATAAGACAGCTAATCTCCGTAGACTCATCTCTAGTCTTACGGTAGGCATTCGTGACTGCGACAGTCGCATCGTCATCAGGCTCTTCTGGAAGTGGAGTTTCTAGAACATGTTCTTTCTTGTCATGCTTGAGGACTATCCTCAGATTACGATACCAGTTGGTGAAATTAATTCCATTAAGCTTATCTTTCTCTAGGATTGACCTCAACGCAAAAGTGGACAACTGAGGAAGGTTGCTAGGTGCCATTGATCTACAACAGAAAATACGCAAAAACACTTAAGACATGTATTCATAAAAGAGCAGGCATATTAAACGCTTTAATACTTATGCTCCCACTAGAACCAACATCCCTCCGATGGTTGCTAAGTGATTCAAGATCCTAAATAAGCAAGCCGACTAGTGCGCTTTAGCATCACCGCTAGCCGTCAAGTGATCTAGGTAGGCAACACCTTGCCAATCGTATCTCTATACGACTCCTGTTAGTTGGGTGACATCACATGCCCCGGCTCCCAACCTACCTTGCCCCGAGCCCCACAACCGTTGTGATGGACTCGTCTAGATTACCAAGTGCTTCTGCTTGTAAGAGTCCGACTCGAACCCACCTAACCGGAAAGAATTGGTAGCACCTCAATTTTATGAGCCCACTACCAAGAATGTCCGACTTGTGATGGTGCAACACTGGCGGGGCGACCGACTAGACCTTCTTTGAGGGATTAAAGAATCTACCAACTATCTAAATAGAGGTAAATAGAGACATAACAATAACACAAATAAAGTAATTATAATGTGAAATGGTATGGCTCTCTTCATGGTGATCTCCATCTCCACGAAGCTTGTAAGTCGACTCGTGCCAACTCTTGTCATGTGCCATCTTACTCCATGTAGCCGACTTGTACATCGACTTGCATGCCACCGGTTCCTCCAACAAGCTACACTAGCTAGTAAATCAAAATTTACATAGAGAATCCGACACGCAGGCCGGTATACAATAAAATGACAGCACCTAGGCTCCAGCCGGCTGACAAAAACATGATACGCAGATCATGTATGGATTACACACATCATATGCACATAAGCCATACCATTCACAACTTCCTGCAAAAACAAGTTATGCATAGATACGATATCTACCGGCGTTGTGAAACTCGCAACGACATCTAAGGCGCTACGACAGGACGACGGCGGTCCCATCTGCATTCCGATCATGGATTTCTTCATCGGATAAAACGATTTTACCCGAATCTGATCCGTATTCCGATTCGACCAAACGCTTTGATCTTCGATCACCGCAACTGGATTTATGTGTCACGGTATACCCCGATGGCGGAAACGACCGGTAGGGGTAAGTTGTTCCACGACCTTAGCAGTATGATCATGGAAACCAGATCATCCATTAACCCCGAGTACGATTGATCCAATCAACCTTGTACAAAACCGATCTATCTCATAGACCGACCACCAAAACAGCAATTAGATCACATCTAACGCTAACTACATATCACATATGTACGGATCTCGGGCCTAATACCAGAAGCTACCGCTCTGATACCACTGTTGGTTCGCATAGAGATAAACAAAAACTTTTCCTACGCGGTACTCCCAAGATCTAGCCGAGGTAGAAGGCCACGAGTATTACCACTAGACGCGCAGGTGCGGATTATCGGTGCAGCGCGTCGGGGCAGTGCAGTCCCACGATCCGGTCCGGCCGATCCAATCCCTCGAACGTCGAAGTGCTAAACGTACAGCACCTCTGCCGGTATCCACACGTACGAGAAGGAGCTCCGACGGCAGACTGCTAGGTCTGGTGCGGCGGCTGGACTGAGTGGGCTAGGGTTCCCAACGCATGGGAGAGTGGACTAACGTTCCCACTGAGCAACCTGCGCCCCTCTTTATATAGCGTTTGGTAATGGGCTGCACAACACTTGTGGCCCATTCCCTCTGTGAGTCCGACTCACTAACTCAGTCCATTTCCGGTTCGGGTCCAACCCAACCAATACTTGCTCCCGCTCTTAAGTGTGCGACCCTGCAGGCTCATGGCGACTTGGACACGATTGGAGTCCAACTCCCAATCGATCAATCGGTAGCGGCTCCTAGCAGAACGTGCCGACTCCCAAGTACCATTGAGTCATGACGACATACCTTTCAATGTGATATTCATCTTAGTCCCTTTTGCCTCACGATATACCTTGTCGAACTATAGGCGATTTATCGTCATCCCTTTAATAGTTCAACTCTCTTCTCGATCCGTGATATGTGATTCATCTGACTAACTCTTAGTCAACAGACACAGTTAACACTTAACTGAGTTGCGCATGGCCATGCTTCCTGAATCATGTCACTCGAGAGGGCCCAGAGAATATCTCTCCATTCGGAGGGGCAAAATCCCATCTTGATTATCCACATCACGCAGCTTGCTTCTCATTCGACCCGAACTCTGCCTTTATAGTTGCCTTGTCACAGAACAACGTTTGACAGAACCTAAGTCGGTGATCCACAACTCGGATTGTGCGACAACCTCAGGTCTAAGGATTACATTGATTGAGACATGCAAATGACGACTTGATCGTTGCATCTCAATGTGGGTCAGTCCGACTTGCTAAACTCTTTAGCCAAGTCCGTGAACGTTGGAATGGCATCACCATGCCCATGACAAGTGGAACCGTGTCATCAGCCAACACTCACATTAGTCTAGGATGTGTGTCCAGTACAACCTTAACGACCAAGGACAATTAGTATGAACAACATGAATATATAGTTCCACAACCGAATCACATATTCAATGACATATATCAGATGTTCAAAAACAAGGACAACTTAATAACTTTATGAATACAGTGGGAATAACATCATACATGATTGCCTCTAGGGCATATTCCCAACATGCGTTACTGCCTAGGGAGGTGGGAGGACCTGAACGCAAATAACAGAAACGGCGGGGGGGGGGGGGGGGTTCGTGAGGGAGTAGATTTATTTTAGGGTTTGGGGGAGAGGGATTTCGGTGGGGGCTGGCTGGGCTTAGTTGGGCCGAGTTCGGCTAGGCTGCTGGGGCCGTAGGTGGGCCTCCGGCCTGCCTCCCCCAGCTGTGTTTTTTTTTTATAAAAGACGAGCAAAACAGAAGTTTGAGGGGGTTTTTGAACTCCAAAAATTATGAGGTTAATTTCTATGGATTCAAAATTGAAAATGCCCAGCTGCACAAATTTTGTTTTTTCGAAATTTCAAATTATTACACATTGTTTGAATTTAAATTGTATTTGCCTCACATTCACTTTAAATGGTTTATTTAAAAATTGACCAAGTTGTTTATTTGAAAATTCAAGTTTATGGAAGGCAATTCGTTTGTTAATGTTTGTGAAGTATTTTGAACACATTGGAACAAAGTAGAGTTTGAAATGGATTGGAATTTTTAAGTTGGTTGGAAAATAAGGGACAATGCATATGATGCAATGCATGATGAAAAGAAAAAAAACAACCAAACTAATTGGGGACTAAATTCCCCGGGCGTTACAGACGACACCACTAACAAGGGATTGCGCCCTCGCAATCCACCTGCTAACCCGTGAGGGGAAAGAAGTTCACTATCGATTCTTCATGCTTCCAGTTGATCTCCTCGACACCACTAACAAGGGTTTCTCGACACCACTAACAAGAGACTCTTGCTCGGAGTGACGACGATGTTCTCCACCAAGAATCTTCCGATGATCGAACCTATTAGGATATAAGACTAAGAGAACGTCCAACCCACGTAGGATCCTAACACTTTGAAAGACTGAGTACGAGAGTAGACTCCAAAACAAATGAGATAGAAGGAGAAGCAGAATAGAGATAAGGAGAAAACAAGAATCCTATTGAGAGCTTTTCAAAATAGTTTAGCAGCAAATAGTTTTTGACACTCTAGATACAACGACCGTTAGCGAGGTTATCCTACAGGCTTTGCGGACCCGTTGCTTCGATAACCATTCGTATCGAAACAATCTCGGGAATCGGAACCAAGGCTCTGATACCATTTGTGACGCCCCGAGATCGGGCACTATGCAGATTTCAGCATTCCCACCAAAATCCACATAATAACCGATTCCAGGTTGCCACTGGTGATATCATTACAACAGTTCACGAATAATCCACAACAACAACAGAAAAGAGATTTACAAGATGACTCAAACGAGTCAGGGATACAACTGATACAATACAAAGATCCAAATAACAGCGGAAGAAACAACATATCGTCCGTCTACGGACAAGATACAAATTGGACTAAGAGTCCTGAAGATAACCGAGAGCGTCCAATCCCTGCCCAGGCCAAGCCGGAGGGATTCCCAAGCTAACGTCGTCAGACTTCAAACCTGTTGACTGCAATGTTGAATATGCAGCCACGAAAAAGGATTCGTGGGTCAGTACGGTTAAGTACTGGCAAGTGGATAAACCCATACTCACACGATACCGGCGTAACCAGTCATCACAAGATACAAATACTTTGGGTACAACGGGAAGAAAGGGATTATTGCAAAGAAGCGGCAACGGCTGCACTAACCAACTACAGAGAGATACTACAACTTCCGGCTAACAGAAAGAAGATAAGATCGAGTATTGTAACCAACTGAAAGATAACTTCAAACAAACCCATCCTGGATCTCGCCCCTTTATCCAAAGAAGCAATCCGAGGATAACTCACACAGTTGGATTAATGATGGTTCAGATTATGGTGTCAATAAGCCTATTACTAGTCAAGTTGTTAATCATTGGGTGTAAGATTGTTAATCATTACGTTTAAGTTGTCCTGAGTACTTGTTAGCCAGTACTTTCACCAAGTAATCCATAGCCGCGGAAAACACGGCTTCTCGAGAAGATTATCCCTACAGGGTTGCACCAATTTGGCCGTACACGTAAGAATAACCCGCCAGACGGGGGATCAGCCCACCAAGCGAGGTACTCAACACAACTCAACTCTTCTTCGCATCAAGCCCAAAGCACCTTGGGCGCACGGCTAATCGAGCCCAGAAGAAAATGGACCCTCATAGCACTCTAAGAACGTGTCCCCCTATATGCCGACTACGAAAGTTCCACCCGGGTACCAAGGGCTCGCAAGATCATGCATGCAGCAAATGGAAAGCCCGAACTAAATGAGGCGATTTGGACGAGATGCGAATCGAGTCAAATTGAGGGGGGGCCCATACTCGCTTCCCACATGCGGGTAGTGCGCTCATCATGGATCAGTAGACAAGACCCTTTTCCTATTAGGGTCGACACTAGCAGGCCTCAAAACCACTTAGGGCCTCCTGCCGGTGCCTTATCATCAATTTATTATTACCATTAGCATTAACAGGATTGATTGATTAACATCGAGCCCCCCGGTACAATAATAATAGTAAAAGAAGTAACCGACAACAGACTCGAGCAGAAGCAACCCTAAGCATGCAGCTACGACACGAAGGCCAACGAGGTAAACAATCAACAGTTAATAGGAAGTGGAAGGAAAGGCTATATCATGGCTGCAAGGTAAACAATATGATAGGATCGAGACACAAGCATCGTATCAACAGGCTAGAATAAGAACAACGGAAAAAATCGGTAACAAGTGATGAAAGGCAGCCATATGGCAGCAAGTGAGTATACTTGCCTGAGATCCCGCAAGGTAGCAGAACTTGTCGTTTCTCACATCATCTCAACGTCCTATCCGCGAAGAAGCAACGAACTAAAAGAAACACCAGATGCAACAATTACTACTACGGCAAAAGATCCAGCATGATCCTATTTTATATGCAGGACATGGCAAGATGCAACAGGGGAAACGACTTAAGCAATTTAATCGGAACCGGAGTCCGGAGAAATAGATATTGGTTCAAGTTGTTTAGCTAACCATCAATTTAAATGTTGTTTAGCATGGAAAACAATAAAGTAGATGAGTTAGGCAGTTTAAATGGAATGGGGCAACAGTTGGAATTAAATACCCCAACACATTCCATATTTATTTATTAGGTGAACATACATAACACTACTACGAATGCAACATGCAAGGTGCAAACATGAACATGGATGGCATGAACAGATTAAGTGCATTTTTCTGGTATGAAAACATATTTTATTTGTTGGGTTTGGAATTAAAATGAGCAAGTTATCAAATTAGCAATTTTAAATGCATTAATTAAGAATTAGTTGTTTTCAGCAATTTAAATTATTCAAAATAGAAAACAAAGTTGATATTTGCAAAGTTTAGAGAATTTTGATTGCAAAACATATTTTACTTTTCAAATTTGGAGTTAAGATGAATTAGTTATGATTTATGCAATTTTAAATGGAACCGGAACAATATTTAATTATTCCAACTCATTCCATATTTAATTATTAGATGATATCATTATTACCAGCACCCACAATATGCAATGCAACACATGAATGATATGACATTTTAATTATAGTTGATATGTTATAGAAAATAGGGCATGTAGGTATAGGGGATTTAGGGTTTGGGTTCGCACGTTGGAGAGAGGATCGCCGGGGTCAACGCCGGAAACTTCGGGACGTGGAGGAAGTAGACTTTCGTAGAGGAAGTAGACGGGGTAGTGGAAGTAGTCGACGTCGAGGAAGTAGTCGTTCTCGGGTCACGCGGTCATCGTCGTCGAAGTAGTCGTAGTAGTCGTAGGCGATCCGCAACATCGTTGTCTTCGAGGTTGGTGGCGGACATGTCGGTCCCAATCTTCACGGCACGCACGAAGGCGGCCAACGCAAGCGAACACGACGAAGGCGATGTAGTCGTTCACGGTTCGTCGAGGAAGTAGTCGTGGTCGTGGTTTGGTCCGAGGTCCTCGGGGTGGCGGTACTTGTCGGCGGAGATCTCGGTGTGCTCGACTCGACGGTGTACGGACCATAGCTAACGGGGTCGTTCTTGTCGTTGCCGTTCGGGTGCCGATGGCAAGTGTCGCGCGGTGTAGGATCACCGATGAGTGCACGGCGCTGCGGAAAGGGTCCATGGGACGCAAGGGCACGACAGCCTCGACCACGACAAACATCGCACGGGCATGAACCAAGTGCCATCTTGGGGTACTTCCGTCGAACACCTGGAGGTCGTGGTTGAGATGGTCCTCCTCCGTGGCGTCGTGCAGCAGCAGCACAGTCGTCCTCTCCGGTGACACGAGATGCAGAAGGAGCAGCGTCCCGTTCGGAAACGAGCCGGAGCGCGCGAGGGCGGCCGGAGGAGGAGCGGCGGCGGGCGGAGATGAAGAGCCATGGCTCGAGGAACGGCGCGTGGCCGGGAAGTGGAGAGCCGAGGATGGAGGACGGCGAGCTCCGGCGGGGCGGACGGGGCGCCACGGACGGTGAGGAGCAGGGCGGCCGCGGCCTTCCTTGGCGGCGGCGCGAGCAGCAAGAGGGAGGGGGCGGCGGAGCTTGGGGAGAGGGAGACGGCGCGGGCTCGGGAGGCGGCGCTAGCTCGCCGGAGAGGGAGGGGCGGTGGCGCTCGGGAGGTGGTGGTGGCCGGGCTCGTGAGGAGGGAGGCGGAGGAGGGCGTTCGGGAGGAAGGAGGGCGAGCGAGAGGCAGGGAACGAGGGGAGCGAGCGCTGCTCGCTCTCTCCCGTGCGTGCGTTACTGCCTAGGGAGGTGGGAGGACCTGAACGCAAATAACAGAAACGGCGGGGGTTTTTTGTGAGGGAATAGATTTATTTTAGGGTTTGGGGGAGAGGGATTTCGGTGGGGGCTGGCTGGGCTTAGTTGGGCCGAGTTCGGCTAGGCTGCTGGGGTCGTAGGTGGGCCTCCGGCCTGCCTCCCCCAGCTGTGTTTTCTTTTGTTTTTTTTATAAAAGACGAGCAAAACAGAAGTTTGAGGGGGTTTTTGAACTCCAAAAATTATGAGGTTAATTTCTATGGATTCAAAATTGAAAATGCCCAGCTGCACAAATTTTGTTTTTTCGAAATTTCAAATTATTACACATTGTTTGAATTTAAATTGTATTTGCCTCACATTCACTTTAAATGGTTTATTTAAAAATTGACCAAGTTGTTTATTTGAAAATTCAAGTTTATGGAAGGCAATTCGTTTGTTAATGTTTGTGAAGTATTTTGAACACATTGGAACAAAGTAGAGTTTGAAATGGATTGGAATTTTTAAGTTGGTTGGAAAATAAGGGACAATGCATATGATGCAATGCATGATGAAAAGAAAAAAAACAACCAAACTAATTGGGGACTAAATTCCCCGGGCGTTACAGACGACACCACTAACAAGGGATTGCGCCCTCGCAATCCACCTGCTAACCCGTGAGGGGAAAGAAGTTCACTATCGATTCTTCATGCTTCCAGTTGATCTCCTCGACACCACTAACAAGGGTTTCTCGACACCACTAACAAGAGACTCTTGCTCGGAGTGACGACGATGTTCTCCACCAAGAATCTTCCGATGATCGAACCTATTAGGATATAAGACTAAGAGAACGTCCAACCCACGTAGGATCCTAACACTTTGAAAGACTGAGTACGAGAGTAGACTCCAAAACAAATGAGATAGAAGGAGAAGCAGAATAGAGATAAGGAGAAAACAAGAATCCTATTGAGAGCTTTTCAAAATAGTTTAGCAGCAAATAGTTTTTGACACTCTAGATACAACGACCGTTAGCGAGGTTATCCTACAGGCTTTGCGGACCCGTTGCTTCGATAACCATTCGTATCGAAACAATCTCGGGAATCGGAACCAAGGCTCTGATACCATTTGTGACGCCCCGAGATCGGGCACTATGCAGATTTCAGCATTCCCACCAAAATCCACATAATAACCGATTCCAGGTTGCCACTGGTGATATCATTACAACAGTTCACGAATAATCCACAACAACAACAGAAAAGAGATTTACAAGATGACTCAAACGAGTCAGGGATACAACTGATACAATACAAAGATCCAAATAACAGCGGAAGAAACAACATATCGTCCGTCTACGGACAAGATACAAATTGGACTAAGAGTCCTGAAGATAACCGAGAGCGTCCAATCCCTGCCCAGGCCAAGCCGGAGGGATTCCCAAGCTAACGTCGTCAGACTTCAAACCTGTTGACTGCAATGTTGAATATGCAGCCACGAAAAAGGATTCGTGGGTCAGTACGGTTAAGTACTGGCAAGTGGATAAACCCATACTCACACGATACCGGCGTAACCAGTCATCACAAGATACAAATACTTTGGGTACAACGGGAAGAAAGGGATTATTGCAAAGAAGCGGCAACGGCTGCACTAACCAACTACAGAGAGATACTACAACTTCCGGCTAACAGAAAGAAGATAAGATCGAGTATTGTAACCAACTGAAAGATAACTTCAAACAAACCCATCCTGGATCTCGCCCCTTTATCCAAAGAAGCAATCCGAGGATAACTCACACAGTTGGATTAATGATGGTTCAGATTATGGTGTCAATAAGCCTATTACTAGTCAAGTTGTTAATCATTGGGTGTAAGATTGTTAATCATTACGTTTAAGTTGTCCTGAGTACTTGTTAGCCAGTACTTTCACCAAGTAATCCATAGCCGCGGAAAACACGGCTTCTCGAGAAGATTATCCCTACAGGGTTGCACCAATTTGGCCGTACACGTAAGAATAACCCGCCAGACGGGGGATCAGCCCACCAAGCGAGGTACTCAACACAACTCAACTCTTCTTCGCATCAAGCCCAAAGCACCTTGGGCGCACGGCTAATCGAGCCCAGAAGAAAATGGACCCTCATAGCACTCTAAGAACGTGTCCCCCTATATGCCGACTACGAAAGTTCCACCCGGGTACCAAGGGCTCGCAAGATCATGCATGCAGCAAATGGAAAGCCCGAACTAAATGAGGCGATTTGGACGAGAT
The DNA here is from genome assembly GCA_028641055.1 of Alopecurus myosuroides. Lineage (NCBI taxonomy): Eukaryota > Viridiplantae > Streptophyta > Magnoliopsida > Poales > Poaceae > Alopecurus > Alopecurus myosuroides. The sequence goes on along the minus strand of CM054060.1, from coordinate 242,548,380 downwards.
GCGAATCGAGTCAAATTGAGGGGGGGCCCATACTCGCTTCCCACATGCGGGTAGTGCGCTCATCATGGATCAGTAGACAAGACCCTTTTCCTATTAGGGTCGACACTAGCAGGCCTCAAAACCACTTAGGGCCTCCTGCCGGTGCCTTATCATCAATTTATTATTACCATTAGCATTAACAGGATTGATTGATTAACATCGAGCCCCCCGGTACAATAATAATAGTAAAAGAAGTAACCGACAACAGACTCGAGCAGAAGCAACCCTAAGCATGCAGCTACGACACGAAGGCCAACGAGGTAAACAATCAACAGTTAATAGGAAGTGGAAGGAAAGGCTATATCATGGCTGCAAGGTAAACAATATGATAGGATCGAGACACAAGCATCGTATCAACAGGCTAGAATAAGAACAACGGAAAAAATCGGTAACAAGTGATGAAAGGCAGCCATATGGCAGCAAGTGAGTATACTTGCCTGAGATCCCGCAAGGTAGCAGAACTTGTCGTTTCTCACATCATCTCAACGTCCTATCCGCGAAGAAGCAACGAACTAAAAGAAACACCAGATGCAACAATTACTACTACGGCAAAAGATCCAGCATGATCCTATTTTATATGCAGGACATGGCAAGATGCAACAGGGGAAACGACTTAAGCAATTTAATCGGAACCGGAGTCCGGAGAAATAGATATTGGTTCAAGTTGTTTAGCTAACCATCAATTTAAATGTTGTTTAGCATGGAAAACAATAAAGTAGATGAGTTAGGCAGTTTAAATGGAATGGGGCAACAGTTGGAATTAAATACCCCAACACATTCCATATTTATTTATTAGGTGAACATACATAACACTACTACGAATGCAACATGCAAGGTGCAAACATGAACATGGATGGCATGAACAGATTAAGTGCATTTTTCTGGTATGAAAACATATTTTATTTGTTGGGTTTGGAATTAAAATGAGCAAGTTATCAAATTAGCAATTTTAAATGCATTAATTAAGAATTAGTTGTTTTCAGCAATTTAAATTATTCAAAATAGAAAACAAAGTTGATATTTGCAAAGTTTAGAGAATTTTGATTGCAAAACATATTTTACTTTTCAAATTTGGAGTTAAGATGAATTAGTTATGATTTATGCAATTTTAAATGGAACCGGAACAATATTTAATTATTCCAACTCATTCCATATTTAATTATTAGATGATATCATTATTACCAGCACCCACAATATGCAATGCAACACATGAATGATATGACATTTTAATTATAGTTGATATGTTATAGAAAATAGGGCATGTAGGTATAGGGGATTTAGGGTTTGGGTTCGCACGTTGGAGAGAGGATCGCCGGGGTCAACGCCGGAAACTTCGGGACGTGGAGGAAGTAGACTTTCGTAGAGGAAGTAGACGGGGTAGTGGAAGTAGTCGACGTCGAGGAAGTAGTCGTTCTCGGGTCACGCGGTCATCGTCGTCGAAGTAGTCGTAGTAGTCGTAGGCGATCCGCAACATCGTTGTCTTCGAGGTTGGTGGCGGACATGTCGGTCCCAATCTTCACGGCACGCACGAAGGCGGCCAACGCAAGCGAACACGACGAAGGCGATGTAGTCGTTCACGGTTCGTCGAGGAAGTAGTCGTGGTCGTGGTTTGGTCCGAGGTCCTCGGGGTGGCGGTACTTGTCGGCGGAGATCTCGGTGTGCTCGACTCGACGGTGTACGGACCATAGCTAACGGGGTCGTTCTTGTCGTTGCCGTTCGGGTGCCGATGGCAAGTGTCGCGCGGTGTAGGATCACCGATGAGTGCACGGCGCTGCGGAAAGGGTCCATGGGACGCAAGGGCACGACAGCCTCGACCACGACAAACATCGCACGGGCATGAACCAAGTGCCATCTTGGGGTACTTCCGTCGAACACCTGGAGGTCGTGGTTGAGATGGTCCTCCTCCGTGGCGTCGTGCAGCAGCAGCACAGTCGTCCTCTCCGGTGACACGAGATGCAGAAGGAGCAGCGTCCCGTTCGGAAACGAGCCGGAGCGCGCGAGGGCGGCCGGAGGAGGAGCGGCGGCGGGCGGAGATGAAGAGCCATGGCTCGAGGAACGGCGCGTGGCCGGGAAGTGGAGAGCCGAGGATGGAGGACGGCGAGCTCCGGCGGGGCGGACGGGGCGCCACGGACGGTGAGGAGCAGGGCGGCCGCGGCCTTCCTTGGCGGCGGCGCGAGCAGCAAGAGGGAGGGGGCGGCGGAGCTTGGGGAGAGGGAGACGGCGCGGGCTCGGGAGGCGGCGCTAGCTCGCCGGAGAGGGAGGGGCGGTGGCGCTCGGGAGGTGGTGGTGGCCGGGCTCGTGAGGAGGGAGGCGGAGGAGGGCGTTCGGGAGGAAGGAGGGCGAGCGAGAGGCAGGGAACGAGGGGAGCGAGCGCTGCTCGCTCTCTCCCGTGCGTGCGTTACTGCCTAGGGAGGTGGGAGGACCTGAACGCAAATAACAGAAACGGCGGGGGTTTTTTTGTGAGGGAATAGATTTATTTTAGGGTTTGGGGGAGAGGGATTTCGGTGGGGGCTGGCTGGGCTTAGTTGGGCCGAGTTCGGCTAGGCTGCTGGGGTCGTAGGTGGGCCTCCGGCCTGCCTCCCCCAGCTGTGTTTTCTTTTGTTTTTTTTATAAAAGACGAGCAAAACAGAAGTTTGAGGGGGTTTTTTAACTCCAAAAATTATGAGGTTAATTTCTATGGATTCAAAATTGAAAATGCCCAGCTGCACAAATTTTGTTTTTTCGAAATTTCAAATTATTACACATTGTTTGAATTTAAATTGTATTTGCCTCACATTCACTTTAAATGGTTTATTTAAAAATTGACCAAGTTGTTTATTTGAAAATTCAAGTTTATGGAAGGCAATTCGTTTGTTAATGTTTGTGAAGTATTTTGAACACATTGGAACAAAGTAGAGTTTGAAATGGATTGGAATTTTTAAGTTGGTTGGAAAATAAGGGACAATGCATATGATGCAATGCATGATGAAAAGAAAAAAAACAACCAAACTAATTGGGGACTAAATTCCCCGGGCGTTACAGGTCAGCAGAGTAGCAAAGATGAAAGCAAGAAAACAGGCCGAGAAGAACACCAACTCACCTTCCAGCCTCTTGATTGTGGTTTGGCCGCTCTCGACGAAGGCGCGGCAGTTGGAGTGCTCCTCGGCCAGGGTCTTGAACTTGCCTGCAGAAAGGAGTTGGTCAGAGCAGAAAGCAATAGCGGGCGTAAACATAAAACGCGGGAACCGCGTAGCTAAAGGCTCACTTTCGATCTCGGAAAGCTTGAGAGCGCTGTCCATGACTTCCTTATCCGATGCCTCGGCGGACTTGAGCTCCTTTTCCAGGGCCTCGAGGCGCCTCCTAGCAATGCTGTGGTTCCATAGCAGTCGCTGGTACAGGTTGGTTCTTTTCAGAAGGCAGTTCTGAGAAGAAGAGAGAAAAAGAATCAGAAAAAATCGGGAAGATTCAACCCGAGTAGGCGGCAACTCGGTTGAGCACCCGTCTACTCGGCCAGAATCTCGGGGACTGGGAGATGGATAAGAAGAAGCAAAAGAATAGAAGAGAAGGAAAATGCAACTCGGGACGGAGGAGCAAAGCTTACCGCGTAGGTCTGTTCGATATCCTCCGCGACCTTGCGATGGACGAAGAGCTTGGCGGCGAGTGTGCTGGTGTTGGACGCAATAGTCATGGGTTTGTAACCCATGTCAGCCTTGTTCCAGTAGACGCGCATGTGGTCCAGATCACCCAAAGATGTGCCGTGCCAGTTCGTGTTGCCGAGGACGTCGCTGTCCCACTCAGCATCGATGAATCCAACCCGGTCGAATATCTGCTCGAGGCCCGTGGATGTTATCTCAGTTTCCGCAACCTCGTGCGAGTGGATCGAGACGGATCGGTCCTGGTTCCTGGCTGGAGGCTTGGAGTTCACCGGTGCGGCCTGTTTTCCCCTCCTGATAGCAAGCTTCTTCTCGACTGGGGTCAATGGGATGCTGTGCTGCTGGCTCACCTTCACCATATTAGGTGGGAAGCTGGGTGGATCCGGGAAGTTGGACCCTGCGGCGGTATCAGCAGCCGTTTCAGGTTCGCGGATGGTCAGCTGGCCGGGCCTAGCGGTTGGTCTTGGCGGCAGCATCGTGGCAGCACCACGCGTACCGCTACGCGAAGGATTCCTGCGGACTGCACCCTCTGACTGGCCAGCTGGCTTCTCGGCGGCCTGGTTCCCAGAGGTCTGCTTCTCGGCAGCCTTCTTCTCGGTGGCCTTCTTGTCAACGGCTTCCTGCTTGATATTCTTGATGAGCTGCCTGGCCGGAGAGCTGGATGTTGTCTTGGTTTTCTTTGCTGGTGGAGAGGTTGGCGCGCTGGAAGAAGTACCCCGCTGGGTAGGCGGCGCCAAGGGTGCGCTATCCCGTGCAGCATCCGGCTGAGCGCTACCTTGCGCGGCGTCTGGTTGCGCGTCGCTCAGAGGGTACTGCTCTGTCTCATCAATTGTCTCAGCCCGCTGCCCGGCAGCGGGGTCTTGCTGTGTGGCGTCTTGTTCTTCTACCCGCGGCTGGGCCGCGGGGTCGTCTTGCTCAGCAGCCCTTGTCGCTGGCTGCTCTTGGTCCTCTTCTCGCCGCTCAAGGGCGGCATCGTCATCATGCTTCTCGGGGTCTTGTTCTAGGTTCTCCTCGGTCGTGGCGGCCGGAGGAGAAGGTGGCCTTGCGTCGCGATCAGCGTCCCGCGCTTCTTGATCTGCGCAGGCCTGCTGCTCCTGCTCGGCGTCGTGGGTGTCGCTGTCCATGTATCGAGCATCATCGGAGTCGTCCCCTTTCAGGGGAGAGGACGCACGCGCTCCGGCTTGCGCTGCGACTTCAGTCTCGTCGTCGAGGTTGATGAGATTATCGACGTCAATGGCGGATTTCTTCTTAGTCTTGGTGGGCGCGAGAGCGGCGTCAGCGTTCAAGGGGGCTCTGAAGAAAGAAACATGTTCAGAAAAAAGAGAAGGACAGAGGAAATCGAGGAGAAGCAACGAAGGAGAAAGCGCTTACCCTTTACGGGTAGGGATTGTTCGTCCTCCTCTTGTCACGGTCTTCTTGGTCGTCTTTCCGGCCGCCTTCTTCTTCTTGGCGGGGGGCTCCTGAGCACCGCTACCCGTCCGTTTGCGGGTAAGAGGAGCGGCGACCGAGAGCGGCTTGACGACAAGGGCTTCCTCATTTTCCTCCTCGTCCTCCTCTTCAGCATCAGCGCCGCCTGTGAAGTTCGGAAGAAGAAAAACGGCTCAGAGGCAAGAGGAAATTGGGTAGCGCGGCTTGCGACCAGACAAGATGAGCTCAATTACCTTCGTCTTCGTCCTCGGACCAATCACGGACGGACGCATCTACGTGATGCTTCTCCGTCTGAGCATGGGGGAGGTTGAGCCTGTCCGCGGTCTCGAAGGAGACCTCGTCGTCCTCCTCTCGGTCCTCCGACCAGTTGTCCTCGAAGCGCTCCATGCTCTCAGCGAGCTGGCGATCAAGGACCTGAAGAATAGAGAGACATCACAAGTTAGTCGAGTAGCATAAAGGCACCCTACCCGACTAGGCGTGCAAACACAAAGCACACTAAGCCTAGGGGAACTTGCTAAGTGTCCTACTCGGCAAGGCGTGCAAACACTAAGCACATTAAGCCTAAGCAATTCTCCTAAGTGTGCTACCCGACAAGGCGTGCAAACACCAAGCACACGAAGCCTGAGCAGTTCCGTTAAGCGCCCTATTCGGCGCAGAGTGCAAATGCTAGTCGCAGCAAGGGGGAAGGCTATCTACTCGGATTACGTATGCAAGAAGCAGAGTAAGAGGTACATACCCGTTCAATCGGCTTCGTACGGCTGTATGGGATGAAGCCGTACTGCCAATTGTCTCTGAGGCCGGTGGTCAGGATGGACCGCGCATGAGAGGCGACGTCCGCGTTGCTGAGCTCGAACGTGGTTGTCCGAGTACAATCGCGGGGGCCGCCCATGTAGCACATGGGGTGGGCGCGTTGCTGGAGCGGCATCACCCGCTTAGAGATCCAGCAGGCAACGGGATCGTCGCTCTTGAGCCCCTCTCCGATCAGATGGGCAAGGTGCTCCTCCATCCGCGTCAGGTTCTTGTCGATGGACGGCTTGGTCTTCCAGTTCTGCCCGGTAGGAGCTCGGTTGCTCCACGGGGGCAGATTGATTCTGTCCTCCACCTTGGCTCCCTTCTTGGCGGGTATGTTCTTGACGTATAGGAACGTCCTCTGCCACTTGCGGACGGAGTCCAGTCCCTTGATGCGCGGATGATTGGTTTCGGGGCGCTGCACCATCATGGCGCAGCCGGTTTCCGTTATCCGGCTGCTGGTGTCCGCGCCGTCCTTCTTGCCCTTGCTCTGTTGGCGAAAGAAAAAGTACCTGGACCACGTCTCCGTCGTGGGGCGAACACCGAGGAAGGCTTCGCACACCACAGCATGATAGGAGAGGAAGACGACGGCGTTCGGAGGAAGGTGGTGCATCTGGAGGCCGTAGTGGTCCAAGAACGAGCGGAGGAAGTTCGACGCTGGAAGCCCGAATCCTCGCGCGAAGTGCGCAAGGAAGACGACATGCTCTCCCTCTTCCGGAGCCGGAACGAGCTCGCTTTCAGGCTGCCGGCAGCGAACACCTGGAGGAACCCTCCGGGTGTTCACGAGCCACTGACAGTCTTCGGCGGTGACCTCGGAGCCGGCCCAGCCGGCGCGAGCATTGTCGTCGCGTGCCATGGCAGCAAGGAGGAGATTGGGAAAGAATTGAAGGATTTGGTGGAATGAATGAACTCGCGGCGGCGCAGTGAAGTGCGCGGCGGCGAGGAGATCTGCGGCGGCGGAGAAACGAGAAGGCAGAGGGGAATTGCGAGCGGAAGAAGAAGAGGGAGTTACCGAGGGGGTATTTATACCGCTCCTCGATTTACCGTTACGAGTTGAGGAAGTGGGATCGATCGTGGCAGTAATCGTGTGGCGTGGGGTCTGTGGGCTGGTTAGAAACGCACACAGCGCAGAACGCGCGCGTAACGGCCGCATTAGATCCCAGGACGAGATCGTGGGCGATTACTGCGCGTGATGGGACGTTACGAGATGGTGGGCCCACCCCGTGAAAACTGGGCGCGTGGCCTGTCAGTTACCAGGCACCGAGACGTCGAAGTCGTGTCCGCACGACACGTTCCCAGTTGCAGCGCGGAAAGCCGGATTGTGCTCTGTCCCGCAGAGATTCTGTTTCAAGATTTCACCAAGTCATTTTACTCGGCACGGAGAAGAGAAGTGGCTCTACTCGGAAGAGAGGAAACAAGACCAAGGGCTACTCGGAGGTTTTCACTCGGTATCTCAAAGTTCAAGGGCAAGACTGTCAAGGTTGGTTTTTAAGCTGGCAGGGCCCAGTGAACGAGTTCGCAGGGCTCTACCAGCTTCGGGGACTGCTGTCGGGGGGTTACCCCCGAGTAGGGTAAAGGCTATGGATGGCAATGGGGCCCAAAACCCACAAACCCGACGGATACCCTCCTTAAATGGGGAGGGTTTGGTAAAATATTCGACCCGCCAGGTCTAATGGAGCGGGTATGGGGGTGGCAAACCCGTACCCGCATACCCGCAGACCCGCTCTAAGTCCTAATCATATCCCTACTGATCATATGCCTAACCACATGTCCACGAGCTATGGACCACAAACCTTACACATCACATGGACGCGTTGGAATCTAGAGTCCCGGAGATAACACATGTACACACGTGTCTATTCCCAACAACCTCATCCCAATATTCTATTGTTTTATTCCCCACATGTGTCGGTGTCACTCCTTAAATGGGTACCCGTTGGGGCCCCGAACCCGGCCGGGTCGTGGGTCTGGTAAGAAATGAGACCCGCCAAGTTAAATGGGGCGGGTATGGGGGCGCCGACCCGACCCCGAACCCGGTGGGTGCCATCCGGAGTAAAGGCAAGTGCTAAAGGCAAGATCAGAAGGGGTGTTTGGCCGAGTAGCCGGCTACCTGGTACTCGCTACCCGGTCGACTGCTACCCGGTCTCACACCTAGACAGCCAGAAGAATGAATCAAGAGAGTTGTGCTCCTCCGAACAGAAGAGCTGGACCGAGTAGAAATGGCGGGAACCTACTCGGGCCAGAAGTCAAAGGAGCCGTTCTGACACCGAATCCCACGTATCCCGGGTCCGTACTTGGCACTGTTCACATCACTGTTCATCTGGGGACGGCGTGCCTGACAGCGACAGTGTGTCAGCAGGGCGTCGCAGGATAGGGGGACCTACTCTGTGTTCGCACAGTGATAACAGACTGGTCACTTGGTTTTTCCCAACGACTTTCCGCATCAGGACAAGCTTAGAAGCCAAAGCTGTCAGCAGGAACTCGGAAGAAGGACGGTGTGCACACAATGTCGACACTTGTTTGTATTTGGCTGTATCCGGCTGGGCACCGAGTATATAAGGTGCCCCGCCGCCTCCTGCGCGAGGGACGATGCTTGGGCTGGATCCTGCGTAGAGATTCTTGACCTAGTTCTACCCGGAGAGAGAAGAGTGGCTACTCGGTAGCAAGAACCATTGTACTGTGGCTACTCGGTGAGACATCAGAATACATAGAGAAAGGCAGGAGTAGGGGTTTTACCTCCTCACGAGGGCCCTGAACTTGGGTAGATCGTGTTGTTTGCAGTGCTACTTTCATCCTTCACGCGTCTACTCGTCGCGTGATCCCTCCCCGAGCGCCTCCAGCGTCCTTCGTCCCCACATCTTTAGCCATCCTATGGCATCTGCCGTGACACCACCACGACAAGATGTGCAACTAGATGAACACCCTAGGTGATAAGAAACAAGTACGCAACAGAAATAATATGTAATGTAGAAGATAACCACAAGTGTAAACAAGGAGATAAGGATATGTTTCCCGTAGTTCTTTCTCAATAGAAGTACGTCTACGTTGGAGAGATGGGGAGCCACCTAGACGCTCCTCAATAGCACGGATGTGCACGCCTTGTTTTCCTTGAGCTTCTCCGGTGAGGGAGATTCTCGTTTCCACTATGAGGTCGACTTGAAGGCACTGACCAAACCTTTACATGCGGTTGAGGCTACTCCACAAGTGGGTTGGAGGCTTTCAACGATCTGAAACTTCTTGCAACAAGGTGAAAGCTACAAGCATTAGGGTTTCTTTAGGATGACAAGGCAACCAAGATATTTACAAGATCCCAAAGAGGGAAATAGGGGAAAACGATTTGTGCCTTGGTAAAGATGTAGATCTATGTGTTCTCCACCAAATCCTTGAAGGGCATCGAGTTTGGTTGGTTGAGTAGGGAGATCTTGGCGTTTTGAGCTCTCAAACAATGGAGGAGAGAGAGGAATGGACGAGCTAGCTGTCTAGAGGAAGAAGACAAATATTTATAGCTTCCTCCGAATTATAGCCGTTGTTGTCTTCGAGAGCCGGAATATTCCGGTATAAGTACCGGAAATTTCCGGGCGAGTGGTCCGGATATTTCCAAATCTCCAGCGGGGGCAGATATTTCAATAATCTGGTGGCCGGAAATTTCCGCCCCCATTCTAGAGAGCGGGCAGCAACGACGCGTCCTCTTCGTGGGGAGAAATAAGGGCCGGAAATTTTCCCCGGAAATTTCCGGTCAAATTTCTGCCCAGGCACCTGAGAGCGGGCAATTGGGACGCTCACTTCCTTAGCAGATGGTCTTCAAACAAGCCGGAAATTTCCGGGGTCAGGCCCGGAAATTCCGCACTTTAGGCACCGGAAATTCCGGCCTGCGTCCTGAATAATCCGGCCTCAATAAACTTAGTTGTTTCTGAATTTCCTGCGTGAGTCTTTTCCTGTGGATTTCTGCTCTTCTTGATAAAGACTATAATCCTAGCTGTGAACACTTAAACACGATGTTAGTAGGATAACCCGTGTTGTTATTATCAAAAAAACAATCAGAGGAGACATGAGCTTTCACCCTTCCAAAAGGGTCTCCCCTTATCCTCCCCAGATTTATAAGAGGAACGTTTCAATGACCTGATCTTCATGTGCGAGCATGGTGAAGGTGGAGAAGTTGAAAGTAGCACACCAAAACAAACCATAACCTTGTTTGGGATGAGCCATCTTAGAGAGAAAATGACCCAAAACCACCACAACTGAGACTCATGTGTCACTAAACCACCACCATAACGTAATGCTTAAGAATGACCATGAAGCATTCAAACGGGTACATACTTCGTAGATATACGGGCCCGCACATTCTTATCACGTGCACAATGTGAACAATGAGATGTACCATTATGTCGAAGAACAAAGGAGGGAATATCATCTCCAAGTGTCATAGAGTCAACACCACATCTCTTTGAAGGTCATCCAACGAAGCAGGATCAATCACCTTCCAGGCAATGGTGTTAAAGAATCTATATAATTTTGTTAGAGCATTTCAAACATTGGGCTGCAAGGAATTCCTGATCGCGACACGGAGCGTCTGTGTCATCATAATATGGAAATCATGAGACTTCATCCAGTTAATTTGTTATCTTTCAATGAGGCGATATTTCTCGTGCAGGCGTCGTACCCCATTGGAAATGTCATTCCATGAAAAAACTGGCAAACCTCGTTTGCCTCTCGCTTATCAAGGACATAGCTAACTGCCGGAAGCTTTTTACCTTCCTCCGGAACTAACTCTTCTCTAACGCTGCCCAATTCGGAAACCATGTCTTCTTGCGCATTCAGGCTATCTTTCGTTTTGTTCTTCATGTTCAACAAAGTCCCTAGTATGCTATCGCACACATTCTTCTCCACATGCATCACATCGATTGTATGTCATACCTCTAGGAAGGGCCAGTAAGCTAAGTTTCAAAAGATCGACCTCTTCTTCTGGATGGGCTTTCCGGTGGGGTTTATTAAATGAATTTCTAGACTACATTTCTGCTACTCATTCTCCGTTATCTTTTTCTACGGTTTGGGTTTCCGTGTGCGAGGAGTTGTGGGTTTGAACTTTCCTTTTCCAAGCACAACTTTCAAGTGTTTAACCTTGTCATGGATATCTGAGCCGGTGAAAATAGGAGGAGCTGAATCTGTCTCAATGGTGTTGTCAAACCTTTTCGTCATCCGGCGATACGCATGAGTCTTCGGCAGAAATCTACGTTGTCACATGTACACTATTTTCTTACACTTGGGTAACCAAATACTTGTTGTGTTCTCTAAGCACTGGACATACACGTCGTACCCTTTGATTGTTTGCCCCGTCGTGATCCCATAAGCCGGATAATCATCGATGGTTAGGAATAGCATGTACCTCAGGGTAAAGTGGTCCTTCACAAAAGCGTCGTAAACTCTTACTCCTTGAATCCAAAGAAGTTTAAAATATTCTACCAAAGGTGCAAAATACACATCAATGTCGTTACCAGGTTGTTTCGGACCGTGGATTAGTATCGCCATCATGATGTACTTCTTCTTCGTGCACAACCATCTAGGAATTTTGTCAATGCACATATTGACATGCCAGGTGGTGTGCATCGTACTCATGTTTCCAAACGGGTTCATTCCTTCAGTGTTCAGTGCAAACCTTACATTCGTAGGGTCTTTTGCAAATTGGTCAGCAATTTTTCTGTCAATGTTACTCCACTGCGTAGAGTCGGTAGGGTGACTCGGCATTCCGTCCGCTTTTCGCTCTTCCGCGTGCCAGCGCATCATTTTTGCCGAATATGGGTTTAAAAAATAAGCAATTCAAACGAGGAATAATTGACAGGTACCAACAAACTTTTACCGCAATGTCTTTCCTCTTCTTCTCCTTCTCCTTCTTGCCCTGCTCATCAGTTTCCATGTTATCATCAGTATTGTCATCCTTAGACATATCATCATCATTCCGAGGCTTGAATCGAGGAGCTTTGCATACCGGACACTCACGCAACTTTCTATAAGTCTCTCCATGGTACACGATACAATCATTACCGCAAACACGTATTCTCTCAACTTCCATTCCCAAAGGGCACAAGATCATGTTAGCTTTGTACGTGCTTTGTGGCATGTTGTTTCCTTTCGGAAGTAAGTCATGTAAAAATGCCAGCAACGCAATACACTTTTAACTGACCACATATGCTTCTCCTTCATCTGCAACAACTGCAGCACAGTAGCAAACTTTATGTACTTCGGTTTACAATTTGGGTACATTGGTATCTCCGAGTCTTTTTCACGCTCATAAATTTGCCATACTGCTTCAGGCCTTTGAAATCATCTTCAAACTGTTGAAAGTCCTCCAACATCTAGAGCAAGTTGTTTTCTTCTTTTTGCAGATTGTCCCGATCTTCTAATTGCTACGTCCACGAAACATCTGTCGCTGGTAAAGTATCGGCTAGCCCAGCTTCCTCTATAGTGATCCCCTCATCATCGGTCTTCTCTACATCTCCCACAATACTTTCTTGTTCACCGTGATGACTCCAACATTCGTATCCCTCCTTAAATTCCCCCATGATCAAAGTTTTTCGATCTCGTCACTGTCTGTACAACTTTTAAAGTTTTTGCAGTCTAAACACGGGCAATGCATCCGTCTCTATCCTTCGCGACATATCATCTTTAGCTGCTCTTAGAAAACATGCCACACCTTCCATGTAGACAGTGGCGGAGATAGGGGTTAGAAGAGGTCAGACCCCCCTCCCCAACCGTTCGCCCCAACTATTTTTAGTAGGTAATAGTAGGCATCTATAGTAGGAGTTCACTAAATTAGCCAATTGTTAATATTAGGCATCTATAGTAGGATTTCATTGTAAAAACTAATTGGCCCATTGCATACAGCCCAATACACACACAAGACCACCTACCAGGCTTAGGCCTTAGGCCACACCGTGGAGCACAACCTAGGGGTAGACAAAACGATCGATCTTCTAGCTAGCCAACTCGCGTCTAAAAAAAGCAATCGATCGAATACGTAGATGCTAGGGCTCTCAGCTCGCCTTCTCGCATCTCGCCGGACCTGGTGCTCCCGCCGTTCCTACTGCCCGTCTGCGCTCGCTGTTGGCCACGTAATTCCGTTCCCGCAGCTCTCGTATGTGTATGAATTCATCTGCGTTCGGCGAACGTGTAATTATGTCGCTACTGTGTGCTTTGTCGTAGATTAGTTTATTAATTCCTTTCTCTAATTGTTTTGTTGTACTAAAATATGGATAGTAAGGAAAGGGGAGTGGAATTCTTTTTTAAGCGGATTGGTTCAACTTCAAGTGCTAAAATTACTGCTGAATCTATTGCTGAAAATGCAAGACAATCTAAGGAGGAGCAACCTCTTGTAGATGACAATTCGAATCCAGTTGTTATTCAAACAGATGATCAAAATATTGTGGAACCAGCTGAAATTTTAGAACAAAGTAGAATTGGAAGCACAACATATGAAAAAGATCTTGGTAAGCGTCAACAGATTTGGGAACTTCCTCTAGAAAAGAAAGAAGAAGCACAGAGATTCTATATTACTGAGGGTCCTTATCAGCCCCACATGAGAGAGTATCCACTTAATGGAAAAGCAAAAAATCCTCGTTGGTTTCAGTATAGCTATTTCACAGATTTTCCTTGGCTAGAGTATTCACTTCCACACATAGTGCATACTGTCTGCCTTGTTTCGTCTTTACAAAAAAAACAAGTGGAAGGTGTGGCTCGGATACATTCACGGTTAAGGGATTTATAAATTGGAAGAAGGTGAACGACTGAAAAGATTGTGCTTTTTTAAGGCTCATGGGCAAAGATTCTAACCCGGCCCATAATTATTTAGTTCGATGTTTTGATAATATGGAAAATAGTATGACCCACATCAACAAGGCAATTGTATAAGCAACCGAAAAAGGATTTTGGATTCCATGTTAAGGCTTAAAGTTACAATTTATTCCATTGGATACACACCATTTTTCTATACCAAACAGTAGAATATTATTTATTGTACTAAGAATGTTAGTAAGAAAATTTGTTGTTGTTTGTTTCACCAGGTGGTTAACATTCCAAGCTTGTGCTTTTAGAGGCCATGATGAATCTCAAGAATCCATAAACCAGGGTAATTTTCTTGAATTGGTAAAGTTGTTGGACTTTTATAACAAGGAGGTGGATGCGGTTTTCCTCAATAATGCTCCAAGGAATGCGAAGTACAGCTCCCATCCTATTCAAAAACAGATTCTGAAGTTATTTGCTTGGAAGGTTCAGAGACAAATTAGAGAAGAAATTGGTACTAGCAAGTTTTGTATAATGGTGGATTAAGCTCGAGATGAATCGAAGAAAGAACAGATGGCATTGGTCGTCCCGAGGATTTTTCTAGTCAAGAAAGGGGTCAGCTTGAGTCTCAGAGCTAAAATGCTTGTCTTCACTTGCTGATTTGATGGTGGGACTATTTAAAATAGGTAAAGTTGCTACATACTCAATGGTTGGTAGATTACTACGGTTAGTCATAACTCTTCAGGTGTCAACTACAACCACCGAGCGAGCTTTCTCGACCATGAAACTCATCAAGACACATCTTCAAAATAGAATGGGAGATGATTATCTTCGACATTATATGATTCTCTACATTGGTAAGAAAATACGCGCAAAGATTAACTCTGATGAAATTACAGATTTATTCGACATCGGTGGTCGTAAAGCGGAGTTTAAGCTAACAGACATGTAATTTTATTTTAAACATCAAACATATATATTCGAATATTTATATGGATTTTCTATCATATATTTTGTGACTTGATATATTATAATGTCTACTCTCATGGTCGTCGACTTTTCGCCCCCCCCCCATGTCTGAATACTGGCTCCGCCCCTGCATGTAGACTTTGGGTGCACAATTGTGGTGGTACATCCACCCTCGGTCCATCCGTCAAATAATTAGTAGTGCTTAGTTAATAAAATCGTACGAAGCCACACAAATATTAGTATCATACATACAATTTGTAGGAAAAAACATCGACATAGTTAGACCCTCCGGGTAATAACCCGGACGTCTAAGAGTTTTAGTTTTCCGACCGTTAGAGCATATGAAACCGTTCCTATCCCCCCAAACAGGCCCATCATCCTAGCTTATTCTCGTTTCGATAGCTCAGTCCCTCTCCTCTGGCGCCTTTAATCTCCAACATCACGCACCAGATCCGTTGTCAGCTGATACGTCATAAATGTATCCTTAATTTCTAATATTCCATGCTATTTTCTTATTGTTTCCCACATGTTTGTTATACACTTTATGTCATTTTTATCGATTTTTGGGACTAATCTATTGACAAGATGTCATAGAGTCAGTTCCCTGTTTTTTGCTGTTTTTAGTTTCAGAAAAGTTGTTCTGGAAATATTCTCGGAATTGGCAAATTCGAAGCCCGAAAATCTTAGAATTCCCGAAGGTTCCACGGAGTCCCGAAGAGACCCGGAGGGGGGCCACAGGGGGCCCACACCATAGGGCGGCGGCCCCAGGCCGCGCCATGGGGTGGTGTGGGCCACCCTGGCCTCCACCGCCTTTGTCCTTTCGCCTATTTAGACCCCCCGAGACGTAAACCCTAAGGATATACAACTTTGTCCTGAAAAACACCTGAGGCCGCCGTCATCGTCATCCCGAGACCGGGGGGTTCTGGAGCTCTCCCCGGCACCCTGCCGGGAGGGGAATTCGAAACCGGAGGGGTCTACACCACCATGCCCTCCTCCGAAGTGATGCGTGATTAGTTCATCCCTGGACTACGGGTCCATAGCAGTAGCTAGATGGTTGTTCTCTCCACTTTGTACCTCATGTTTAGATCTCGTGAGCTGTCTCACATGATCGAGATCATCTTTATGTAATGCTACATGTTGTGTTTGCTGGGATCTGATGAATGTTGAATGTTATGTCTTCTGATTATCAGTCTATCATGTTATCTTCGTGCATATATTATTTATGATCTTGCATGCTCTCCGTTATTAGTAGATGCTCTGGCCAAGTAGATGTTAGTAACTCCAAGAGGTAGTATTTATGTAGTGGGTTCATGCCTCCTTTGCATCTATGCTCGAGTGATAGAAACGTGACGGATGGAGGATGTGTTGTTGCCATTAGGGAGAAAACAACGGTGTTTTCCTAGTTTACATTGTTTACATTACATACTTTGCTTACTGCGATAATCTGTTGCTAGCAACTTAATACCCAATGTTTGTTCGGATGATATTCGGAGGGTGGATTATTAGACATAGATGCAGTTGGATGACGGTCTATGTATTTTGTTGTAATGCCCGCATGAATCACATAGTAATCTTTATGAATTGCATACGCACTACGGTGCAACCTTCATTTCTGTCAATTGCCCAGCTGTATTTTGTTCACCACACATGTTATCTATCTTTCACGGAGAGACACCACTAGTGAACTGTGGACCTCGGTCCATTTTCCTCATACTGATAAAACACCTACTGCTTTCACACTGCTTTCATACTGCTGCAACTGCTTTCATACTGTTTTCCTACTGTTTTTCACACCATATGTTTAACCTCTTTGTGTTCAGCAAAACCGATGAGATTGACAACCTCACTACTACGTTGGGGCAAAGTGATTTGATTGTGTTGTGTAGGTTCCACGTTGTTCTTGAACCGGTAGTGCGCCCTGCCACCTCAGCTGCATCAACCTTCAGAGATTGCTTGTCCTCTTACTGGTCGATTCAACCTTGTTTTTTTTCTAGGGAAAACTTGCCGCTGCACTCTTCACAACCTTCCACTTGGGGTTTACCAACGTTTGCATCAAAGTTTTCTGGCGGCGTTGACAGGGAGGAAGATAATTTCTGCAAGGGGAGTCTCTCACTTCCAATCTCTTTACTTTGTTATTGTTTTGCTTGTTACTTGCTTTATCATGCTTGCTATCAATGGTTATTTTTGTGAAACTAGATTTTATTGGTAAGGTGGGTTCACGGATGACAGCAAAAATATTATAAGGAACGCCGCTTGTCACAAAAAGGGATACACTTATGGGAGCAAATTAATAAATTGCATGACTATGCTAAAAACTTGTGCTCTATTTATAATGTTACTTATTGCTTTGATAAATCTTGTTGCTGTAGGAGGTATAGACACCTCCCTTTTCAATGTGAGTATAATGATAATGTTACCATATCTTCTTATGTTAAGGGAAATTATGACTTTGATGATGTGGAACAAATTGTGGAATTTATTGCTTGGAAGGGTGCATTTGAAATTGCCTATTTGCTTGAAAATATTGATGATGCACCTTATAAATAGGAGATTTATGATATACTTGAATATTGCTTTGATAATTACAAGGATTGTAATTACTATATACTTCAATATCTTAATCAATTCTCTCCACCAAAGGGAGAGACTAATGCCTTGCAGGAACCTATGGAAGAAGAAACTGTTGAATCTGGAAGCTCATTGGATGAAAAATAGGAGGAGAGTGATGATCAAGAGGAGGAAGAATGGAGCTACCCATGTCTACCTCCCAATGAGAGTAACTCTTTAAATCATACATTATTTAATTAAATTGATACTTGCTGTACTTGTGATCTTGATACTATTATGAATGAAACTTGTGAGAATGATATTGCTACTGTTATTTATGATAATCCATGCTACTTGGATAAATCTTATGATAATTCTCTTGATGATGGTCCTATGTTACTTGATGTTATAAATTATAATGCTACTGAAAATAGGATTTCTAATGTGTCCTATACCTTTTATGAGTGATCAAACATGTTTTTTTGCTATTGCTGAAAGTGGGAAGAAAGAGGAGCTGGTTTTAAATTTTGATCCCACTGTTTTGGAGCTTGATATGAATTGTGTGCTTTTAGACCATGAAAAACATGATTTATGCGATAATTATGTTGTTGAGTTTGTTCATGATGCTACTAAAAATTATTATGAGAGAGAAAAATATATTTGTAGGAATTTTCACGTTACTAAAACACCTCTCTTTTTGTTGAAAGTTTTGAAGTTGCTCTTGTTCTACCTTCCCATGATTTCTAGTTTGAGCTTCTTTAATTTATTTCTTTACAATATACCTATGCATAGGACGTGGGTTAGACTTAAATTTGTTTCATACTTGCTACTTGATACTCTCTTTTGCTTAATTCATATTTCTTATGTGAGCATCTACTTGATTCCACTTTTCCAGGCCTAGCTAAAAGGCGTTAAAAAAAACACTTCTTGGGAGATAACCCATGGTTTTATTTTTGCTTTGTTTTTCTCTGTTTTCTTTGAGTAAAGGGGTTGTATACTTCTGTAGCATCTCATTTTTATCTTTCTTTTCATGTTTTAGTAGTGTCAAGTAAGGTTTCTGACGAGAGTTGGAGTTGGTTTTCGGATTTCTGCGCAGGAAACAGATCTCTTCTATCCACCGTAAAAAATCATAAAAATCACAGAAAACACAGAATGACCTGAAATTTCTTGTGCTTATTCCTGGACTAATTACGCAACTTTTTCGTTATTTAAATTTTTCGATCTGAGCAACGTAAGTTTCTCGAAAAAATTCGTATTTACAGACTGTTCTCGTTTTGATAGTTTTGCCATTTTTCTTACATTTGCTCTTTTTCAATGTCAAGTGGATTTCTTTGCTTCACGAAATATCAGTGACTGTAGCTTATGTTTAAAATTATAAATATCACTTGTTCCATACAGAACCAATGGATTTTAATTGTTGCACTAACCCTTTAATGCGAATTACTCTTTGAGTGTGGTGTGAAGGAAGTTTTCAAGGGTCAAGAGAAGAGGGTGATATATGTGATCAAGAAGAGTGCAAGGTCAAAGCTTGGGGATACCCCCGTGGTTCATCCAAGAATATTTTAAGAAGACTCAAGCATCTAAGCTTGGGGATTCCCAAGGCTCCCCCTTCTTCATCAACAATCTATCAGGCCACTTCTAGTGAAACTATATTTTTATTCGGTCACATCATATGAAGCTTACTTGGAGCGTCTGTTTGTTTTTCTTTTGTTTTCCTTGCTGCAATAAGATAGTTGTACCCTAGCATTCCTTGTTTGGGAGAGATAAACGCTCCGCTTTTTTGTTTGAATACTTGATGTGCTAGTATTCTTAGTTTTTCTTCTCGTTGCTGCAAAAAATCATGTTTAGCTCTTGTTTTCATTGCATCTCTTGTTTAGAGCTGTTAGTTTTAGTAGTGTTATGTGAGTACTATCATGTTTTCTTGCTATAGCATTTAGAGATTTTTTTAAAGCATGTTTTTCATGGTGCTTGTTGGGAAAAGAAACTGCTGCTTGAGGTAGAATTTTTAACGGTGCAAGTAGAAGCTTGCATAGATTGTGGCTAGACTTTTTCATTTCATGCTAGATGTTATTTTAGTTATAAAGCCTTGTAGTTATTTAGTAGCATGATTAGCCTCAAATAGCTGAGAGTGTTTAATGTGCCATTGAAAGAATCATGAGTTGTTCTTGTCATATTGAAGCATAAATTTGTGGTGTTCTCCTTTGAATGTTTTATTTGGTTGACTTGGCGCATGCTCACACCATGTTTATGACTATGAACCAGCCACTAATAACATCCATGACCATTTAGTTTTTGAACTTGTGGTACCACTTATGCTTTGATTAATGATGTTTATGTCGCTATGCATGATTATGTCTCTTATGCTCTCTTGATTTGTCGCTCCCAGTCTTTTGCTAGCCCCCACCTGTACTGAGTATGAGCTCTACTCGTGCATCCAACTCCCAAAAACCAAAGTTTTCCCATTGTGTCCATCATACCTACCTACGTGTGGTATTTAACCGCCACTCCAAAGTAAATTGCTCATGTGTTGCCTTTAAAACTTTCAAAATTACTCCTGTTTTAGCTCATGAGGACGTAAATAGAGAATGTTTATCTCACTTGTTGATTGGACTTTCACACCCTGGACTAGTGGCTTCATCCTCCTATCCAATGATAGAAGAGTTGGCAGCGGAGTGCCTGTAAGGACCCCAGACCGGCAGTCTGAAACCCTACGTATGCATACATTCACGATCCCAGAAAGATCAGTCGTGAACAACATACAAAGTTGGCACACAGAAATACATCATCCATTACACGAATACAAAAAGGTATTACACAAATATCACATGATCAAGTTTAACGCAACTGCCACATGGGACAGGCAACTTATCAAACACAGCGGAAGACAAATAAAACACAACGTAGTTGAGCCCAAGTCACGCCTTAACCTACAGGCTGCTGACCCGGAGACGATCCTAGTTCGCAAAGCCGTCAACTCCGTACTTCTCTTCATAGATATCCTTTGGAGGCTCCTTCTCCAAATCTGATAAGTAGATACCAGGGGCGAAACCATAATGAGTACATTTGAATGTACTCAGCAAGACATCCATCATGTCACTTACCAACATGCAAATATGCTTATATGGTGGAATAGGTAGGCTATAAATATGGTTCACTATCAATGGTGTTCATATATGATGACACCACAGTTGCAGTCAGGTTAATCTGTATCTTCGTTTGAAGAAGATACTTCAGAAGAAAATAATATAGTTTTATTTCTCTTGTCGGTGTCACAAGTATAAGAGGTTTTGTAAAACTTTGTTAAAGAATATTTTCTCCTGGCAAAACTTCTTGGAATCAGTTTCCAGAATTCTTGCTTAGAGTAGAAAAGGTTTTCTTTTGCAAAACATTTTGTTTTGTATAACATCATCTGGCTTTTCATCATCACTGATACCTCCACGGTATAAGTTTCCATTCCTTTCCGAACTTCACAAGTTCAACACTTCCTTTCCAAAATTTCCCTTTCAAAAACTTCCTTTTTGAAAAACATTGACACAATGCTAGCTACATGGCCATTCAACTGTCCATATCCGAGGACGCGGCTTCTTCGAAAAAGTTATACTCTGCAGAGGTGTACACATCCACCAGATCCAGTACACCTCCCGTGAACAATCACGGACTGTAACAACAGTATGTAAACATCAGGTATCTGATCATAACCATCCACTATGTTCAAGCTAGTATATGCCTATCTCTCAGTTGAGTTTTACCACATCCCCGGCACCGAGCTAATCCCCGCCAAGCCAGGATGCCTCATCTGATGCATCCGGAGGGAAAATTAATCCCACACTTTATATGTCTCCACGACATTCGGTTCACAGGATCCCATCCCCTATAGCACATTGAGATAGCACACACTAATAAGAACAAACTTCAAGTTAAGCCCCTTGCCCATGTTGGGGTAGGGTGGCAGTACGGTAAAGGTTGTCCGGCGAAGACTAGGTTATGTGTCATTTTTGAAAACACCACTTTCTCAAAAATGACCACTTCCACATTTCCTCCGGAGAACAAGGATCCGCCTTTTCTCCGGGTTTTTCCGTAAAGCCTTTGTTTTGTATAATCACAATTTTAGGGTGTCCACTTAGGGACTAGTATATTTGATGGTAATAAATACCATAGGGTGGCTTATGGGCTTGGTATTACCAAGTTTAACTATTGGCATGATAGTAACCTATAATATAGTATAGTAGTAAATTCCACATCAAAAATAGTTTTGATAATCAAGTTTTTGTAAAACTTCAGAGGTAAAACATGCATGATAGATAATGATAAGTATTGTATCAGCAAGCAATCAGGATGGCTTGCCTGGTATCTCTTGTATCCCTGGTTCTGGAGTGACTGGATCTTGAAACAGAGCTTCACGACACTCCCTTCCTCTTCGTTTTTCTAACGTCGTAAAAGGAATAAAGGACACACATAAGAACCAATAAAGGCAAGCAACAATGCATAACCATACATACAGCAAGGAAACAAATAATAACCAATCACACAATTATTAGTGGAGGCAAACAATCAAACAAAACTACTTGGCAGAAATGCCATTTAACAAGACAGCTCAAGGTTGGAGGAACATATCTCACAACCTTAATATCATGGATTCAGTGGGTGTGCCACTCTCATACCAAGATATTAATAAACCCAAAATAAACTTAGTTTCACAAGGGTGAGACTACTAAGAGTGTATAAAACATGCACAAAGATAAGCATGGCAATGGGTCTATCAACCACACCACAAAAAGAACAAGATAGCCAATCTATTAAGTCTAAATTGACATCAAGAATAAATGAAACACATGATTTGTAAAAGTTACTTTTACAAATCAGTGAGCCTACACAAATGTAACAAAGTAAAATACTCATCACAAAACACACAATTCTCATAGTGAGAATAATAGAAACAATGACTAAAAGGAGGAATCCTGTAGTCATGTTTCTAATAAAAGTTTGCTATGCAAGCAAGCATAATAAGTAAAATACTAAAATGCAAACAAGGAACCATGTTATCATAATGGGAATGAAAACATGTCCTCATGCAAGGATACACAATTTTCTACCAAACACAAGTTGGCAGGAAAAATAATTCAACACAAAAACTGCTAAGGAAACTAGTACTACTTAAACATGAAGCATCAATGGATGCATTTCAATCAAGTAATTGAAATACAACCAGAGGGTCCATGTCACAAAAACAGTAGTGAAAAATATCTATACTTGCTATAACAAAAATATCCCATTTGATAAAACAAGGTATCAACTTGCAGGGCAACTCCTACATACTAGTAGTAATAAAAAGGGCATTACTCAGAGGAATCAATCAACACTTCAGAGATGAATTTTTCCTAGCAAGCCACACATGATTATAACCACTTACAAACAGAAGCATACCCATTTTTGTTTAGCACAAAAATTCCCAAAGCAAAAATACTAGGCACTCATTAGTTATGAAACTACATAAGAGAAATGCATCTAGTTTGGGGAAATAATGTTTCCACCAAAAATGCAATGAAACCAGTGGGTGTTCCACTAGCATATCAAAGCATTAAGAGGTCACAATGCCTCTGGTCATACTTGATAAAAATTAACAAAAGACTAAACTAGCATCTAGTGCATTATCCATACTAGTAGAAAATACTAGGATGCAAAAATAAGCAATGTAATGCTACTCATGCTATTGTTTTCACACAAGTGAAAACTATAGGGGTCAAGTACTCATAATAACATAATCAAAATGCTACTGGTCCTATGAAGATAACACAAAAATATGTGGCTATGCAACCACAAATATTAATGCCAAAAATTCCACACATGAGGGAATTTTTCTAAAACATTTTCATAGTAATGATTAAACTACTCATGCTTTTATACCAATTCAAAAACAATCTAGTAGAGGTGATACTAACACCAAATTCAGTACCAATATGGTACTGGATCCAATCAACAAATCCAAGTGTTTGCACATAATTTTATCACCCCAAAATTATATGCAAGTATTAAACTAGAGAATAAACATATGCTACTAATATAAATCCTATTTCTTCTCCACTCAAGTCCACACAATATAACATGCTAAAATAGCTAAGCACATCTTAGAAAACAAGCTCACACCACTTATACATGCTAGAAAACAATGTTGCCACACAAAAATATAATAACACAATTTAATTAATTAAAATGCCCAAATGGCAGAAACAAGCAAAACAAAGATCTGTCCACCAAATTTTATAGGATGCTCTAAAAATTAAACCCTTCTAGTTTTAGATAGTCCTAAACATATACAAGACCATCCAATTTGTTTTGCATCAAAATTCATCTTTAATTAATTTATAAACATCACCAAAGTGCTCACTGGTGTTTTACCAAATTGCATGCCATTTCAAAAATACAATGAATTTGGAAGCAAGGTTAACTTCTTCAGTTAGGAAATTTCAAGGGCTTTCCAATGCAATTGGCCTCAATTCATTTAGAGTTGTAAAATAAAAATGGTGCTCATTTTGGTGTTTCTGGTACCTGTTGCCAAATCATTTTTCATTTCAAAAATATACATCCAAAAGTAGATCTACAAGTTGGGGGTGGTTTTGATTTAGTTGATGTACAACTGTGAATTTTAGTTTGGTCAAAAACATCTTTTAGGTTGCCTTTTAGAGCCAATAGTAAACAGACATCTTTCTGTCAAAAATTAAATGGAAAAACAACAAGACTTGGGCCAGATCTCACTATTGGGCCGGCCTGGACGATTTGCACCGCGGCAGATCTAGCCTTAGCCGCTGACCGGCGGGCCAGGTGGCCACGCGGCAGCCACGCGGCAAAAGCTAGGCCCACACGCGGGTTTGACTAGCTCCTGCGCGGGGTCAAGGGAGGATGACGCGAGCGTGACCTCACCGCGACGTCATCGCCGGCGGCAAGGAGTTCCGGCGAGCAATAACGAGCGATTTCGTCCATCGTTTCTCAAATTGAAGATACCTACGCGCTGCTCTCGACATGGGGATGCGAATAGGTGTTGCCTCGTTTCCAGGGATCAACCGGAGCGCGACCGGCGACGAGGGCGCACGGTGGCCGGAAACGAGCAAGGCGCAGCGAGGATTTAGGGGGTTAGGGAGAGGGGAAAAGATGCGGCGAGGGTCGCCTGCTCACCCTGGATGCACGGAGACGCTCGGAGAGGACGGAGAGGGCTCGAGGGCGCGGGGATGGCTCGCCGGAGTGCGCCGGACCCGTAGACGAAAATGGATGGCGCGGCCTCCACGCGACGTTCCTTCTCGATTCCTTCAGCAGGGGCGCTCACCAAGACAAGGCGGAGAGGATGGGCTCATTGGCGACCGGCGGCGAGCTCATCCACGGCCAAATCGACGGGGAGCTATTCCTAGGGTTTCGGTTTTGGTTGTTTTCTCTGAGAGGAGAGAGAGCTCGTGGGGGGGGAGAGTGAGGGAGCAAGGAGCAGACAAGGGCACATGGGGGCCCTCTTATCCTCCTTGATTCCTTCTCATCGAAGCAATGGGCATAGGTGTGCTGTTCTCTACAGGTAGCTAGAGGTAGAAGAAGGTGTGACTCGGATTGCATTTAGGTCCCTGGGTATTTACAACTAGGTCCTTCTCTTCTCTGTAAAAGGTTGTTTTCACTAGGAAAACAAAGTCAAAATTTAATTTCCTTTTGCCCAAAATTCTTATTAGTTGAGATGTACATCATATGTGAAAATTGGCTCAATTAGATAAACTTCATAATTCAAAGTTGTTCAAATTTGAATTCTGACATAAATGGATATTGAATTTATTAACCTACTTGGGAGCTTCCAAAAATGGTAATTTTTGGCACACATACCTTATTTGATGTGTTCCTTATGTGGTAGAAAATTCAAGTCATTTAGAGTTACTTCATAGAACAAACTTGTTCAAATTTCAAAAAGGTGCTGTCAAGAAAACAGGGGTTTTTGGCAACTTAAATTATTCAAAAACTTGTGCCCTTTTGGTTTTCATCCTTATTTATGCTATAGAGCATGTGGTATTTATTTCATGGCATTTGGAAAAAGTTTGTAGAACAAACTTGTTCAAAATCCCAAATATTGCTGTGGAGAAAAACCATGTTTTCAGGACTTTAATGGATTCAATTTTTGGTCTCCTCTTGTGTGTTTTCCTTATTTGATATAAGGAAGCAATGGTAGGAATTTCAGATCATTTGATTAAAGTTTCCAGAAGTAACTTGTTTGAGTTTTCTGTTTCTAGAAATATTGGAATTTCAATTTAATAAGGCATTTGGCTTTTCTTTAATAATGTTTTGCCAAAATATTTATATGACTTGAGATAGCAAGTCAATGCTCTCCAATACTTTTGTTTTTAAGTTTGCAAGGTTGGAAAAACATTTGATAATATTTTGGTGAAGCATTTAAGAATGCCTCCTTTTTCTGATATTTCTTTATGGAAATTTTATTAAGTGTTTCCTCTTCATTAATTTAGGTCTTGGAATTATATTCAACAAGTATGAGATTCCTAAGATGTTTTTGGAACACTCTTTGATCAATATTTACTTTAGAAAATATTGTCAAAGTCATTGGAACAATATGTTGAATATTTTGTTTTCAATTTCTTAGCCATGTAAGTTTATATAATTAGTTTGTTTAGTTGCACTCAAACAAATACCATCAAAGTTTAATTGTCATAAACAAAGTTTAATTGTCAAGCACTTAGCAAAACAACTGTGTTATCAGGTATTCCAAAATTGGGATGTGACAGTGCCCAACCCCAAATTAATAACACAAATTCTCTTCACTATTTTTGCCCCTGATTTATCAGTCAAAGCATAATTGTGTAAAGAAAAGAGAAAGAGGGATGACCTTCTACCCATATGCGTCCTTCTATGGAAGCCGCTCTTGTGAAGTCTAGTTGGCTTGTGACATACTGTATTTTCTGTTTACCATTTGTTGACATAAGCATACACCTCTCTTAAAATATAAACACTCCTCCACGGTATGTGATTGTTGGCATGCACCCGAAGATTCGATTATTCATGGTTTGTGTAAGATGGTTGGGAGGAGTGTCAAGTTTTTTATACCTATGTTTAATAAAATAAAAGCTCTAGCACATGAGTGATCCATGCTTCCCTCTACGAAGGGCCTTTCTTTTACTTTTATGTTTAATCTCCACCTTCTAACTTTATGCACGGTTGAGAGAGCATAGTTGCCATTATGAGTTTTATGTGCATTTGTCCCAGAAACATTATTAATTGACTCATGATGTGTTATTTCTTGTTCTCTAATTATTTGTTCTAGTCTTCCTCATGAACTTTGAAGGTGTCCTGGAATTTATGTTTTGCCTCACTCTTAAGGACTGGCGAAATATCACTTTGACATGTTTTTTCTATACTTGAAACAAACGTATATCTTTCGTTGCATTGTTATTCATGATCTTTTATTTTTGTTACTTCTCATGATGCAAGGTGATTGCTATGCTTTATTATTAAAATTCTATTTATCATGCTTGTGTTAAAGTTCTATGATTTCAACTTACTTATGCTTTTACATTATTGATGATCAAGTTTATGTTGGTAGCATGTCACCTCAGAAATTATGAGTTTTTATCGTTTACCTACTCGAGGACGACTAGGAACTAAGCTTGGGGATGTTGATACGTCATAAACGTATCCTTAATTTCTGATGTTCCATGTTATTTTCTTATTGTTTCCCACATGTTTGCTATACAATTTATGTCATTTTACCGATTTTCCGGACTAACCTATTGGCATGATGCCACAGAGCTAGTTCCTTGTTTTTCTGCTGTTTTTAGTTTCAGAAAAGTTGTTCTGGAAATATTCTCGGAATTGGAAAATTTAAAGCCCGGAAGTCTTAGAATTACCGAAGGTTCCATCGAATCCCTAAGAAACCCGGAGGGGGGCCACACCATAGGGCGGCGCGCCCCTGGCCGCGCCATGGGGTGTTGTGGCCCCCCGGCCTCCACCGCCTTTGATCTTTTGCCTATTTATACCCCCTGAGACGTAAACCCTAAGGATATACCACTTCGTCCCTAAAAACACCCGAGGCCGCCGTCATCGTCATCCCGAGATCGGGAGGGTTCTAGAGCTCTCCATGGCACCTTGCCGGGAGGGTAATTCAGCACCGGAGGGGTCTACACCACCATGCCCTCCTCCGAAGTGATGCATGAGTAGTTCATCCCTAGACTACGGGTCCATAGCAGTTGCTAGATGGTTGTTCTCTCCACTTCGTATCTCATGTTTAGATCTCGTGAGCTGCCTCACATGATCGAGATCATCTTTATTTAATGCTACATGTTGTGTTTGCTGGGATCTGATGAATGTTGAATGATATGTCTTCTGGTTATCGATCTATCATGTTATCTTCATGCATATGTTATTTATGATCTTGCATGCTCATCTTTATTAGTAGATGCTCTGGCCAAGTAAATGCTAGTAACTCCAAGAGGGAGTATTTATGCTCGGTAGTGGGTTCATGCCTCCTTTGCATCTGTGCTCGACTGATAGAAACGTGACGGATGGACGATGTGTTGTTGCCATTAGGGAGAAAACAAAGGTATTTACCTAGTTTACATTGTTTACATTACACACTTTGTTTACTGTGATAATATGTTGTTAGCAACTTAATACCCAACATTTGTTCGGATGATATTCGGAGGGTGGATTATTAGACATAGATGCAGTTGGATGACGGTCTATGTATTTTGTTGTAATGCCCGCAAGAATCACATAATAATCTTTATGTCTTGCATATGCACTACGGTGCAACCTTCATTTATGTCAACTGTCGAGCTGTAATTTGTTCACCACACATGTTATTTATATTTCACAGAGAGACACCACTAGTGAACTGTGGACCCCGGTCCATTTTCCTCATACTGATAAAACACCTACTGCTTTCACGCTGCTTTCATACTGCGGCTACTACTTTTATATTGTTTTCCTACTGTTTTCCACACCATACGTTTAACCTCTTTGTGTTCAGCAAAACCGGTGAGATTGACAACCTCAGTGCTACGTTGGGGCAAAGTGATTTGATTGTGTTGTGTAGGTTCCACATTGCTGCTGAACCGGTAGTGCGCCCTGCCACCTCAGCTACATCAACCTTCAGAGATTGCTTGTTCTCCTAGTGGTCGATTCAACCTTGGTTTCTTTTTTGAGGAAAAACTTGCCGCTGCACTCTTCACAACCTTCCACTTGGGGTTTACAAACGTTTGCATCACCAGCCCACCGGCCCCGTCAATTCAAGAGGCATGGCTTTCTAGCACACAAACGAGATCGGCGAGCCTACGGACACTGTCTGCAATAGCTCATCGTCGGATGAGGTATATATACATCATATTATTCCAACTGAGGAAACAATAGAGTGAGAATTCTTATGCTTTTTTCCGCTTCCTTTCGGTTTGCGAGTTTTTTTAGGAATCGACATGTGAATGTGGTATTCCAGGTGGATGTGCCGAGTATCAACATTGTTTAGAAGCCAGATTGCTTATTCTGCAAGATTTAGACATAACAAGAGACTGGAACATGAAGACCGCATAGAAGTTAGAGCTAGCTCAAGAGGAAACACGAAAGATGGAGGAAGCAATGAAGAAGGCTGTAGAGAAGGCACAACTAGCAGATGTGGCCACGCGGAAGATGGAGGAAGCAATGATGAAGGCCGCAATAAAATCAGAATAAGAGTCAACCCGGAAGATGGTGGAAGCAATAAAAAGGCTGAAATAAAAGAAGAATTAGCACACGAGTTAACCCGAAAGATGGAGGAAGCAATGAAGAAAATCGAGAATGAAAAGATGAAAATGGAACTTCATTTGGCCAATATCCTCCATGAACACAATATCAAGACCGACGCATCAACAATGAAGATGAAAAAGATATAGTGATATGCTCTTGAAAAGGAAATGCAACTTCAGTACGCGGTCGGTGCGGTCGTTATACTCATTGCGGTTGTAATTGCAATGTTTGGATTTTTAAGGTGCTCCAGGTAGTCTGCATTTATCGATGAATTAACAAGTTGGGGAGGCCCTCTATGCCACTACGAATTTGTGTTGAGTTAATTGACTATATAACTATTTAATTAATTTCAATTAAGCAATAATATAGTTTCCTCCATAGAGATTCAGTAGTATTCTGCCTAGTCAAACCGGATCCGCACCTAAGCCACCAATTCCACTCTTATCAACTCGGCTGATCCGACACAGGCGCCGATCCCATTTCTTGCCACGCCAGTCGACGACACCTCTTATGTACGATCCTGCCGGCCCCACTGTTCTCGCGCCGACACCCTTGAGCTACGTCGCACCCGAGGGCACCCCTTAGCTGCATCGCAACCGCGGGCACTAGTCACCTACGACGCCGATCCGGCCGGCTGCAAAAACGAAATAAACCCACATGTGATATAACATGAGCTCCAAATAAGTTTTGATAGAGGGAAAGGTGTCCGATCTTTCGAAGAGATGATAACTACGATTTGGGTGACATTGACGTTGACGATCCGACTACAAACGTACGAGGACGTTGCGCCTTAGCAATCGCTACACCAACTCTGGGAGGTTATTGACAGCGCCGTGGCACGGTCGACCCAACCACTCAGGTCTAGATCCTGCAATCAATCGAGAACAAGCAAGAACTAAGAATTGACAATCAAGATATTGCGAATATAGATGAATGATTATAGCTGAAAGTGGGGTTCTGAAAGCGGTCTTAGTCTGGTCGATCTGACACAAACAAAGTACAGAGAAGTTCCAGCGACGACTAACTTTTAACTAAACAAAATCCAGCCCTAAAAGAAACCCTAGGAGTTGTATTTATGAGGGGAAAAGAGGGGGAAATTCGTGCTCCCATGGGTGGAGCCACGAAATCCAGCCTATATCTCTTGTTTCCATGAATACGGACTCTAAAAACTGCCCACTAAGGGGTATGGTGAAAATACATGGGCCTGGCCCAATAATGAGGTGTCGCAGCACCTATAAAAGGACTTGGACGAAAATAATGAAGTGGTAGCTTGTATAATTCGTCCAAGGTTTCATTTGGCATTACGGTGACTTCATGCTACTGTAATCTCCCTATGTGGAAGTGTCATCTTCTCCACTTGTGCTTCTGCTGCCAGCTCCATCCTCGAACATGCTCCATAGCTTGTCCCTCTCATCCACGCTAGGTCCATTATTCCTGAGAGAAACAAACACATTTGATCTAGGAAGTATCATATTCTCATGTATATTAGGAACAACTTGTAGAAACGATAGTACTTGCTGATTAAGTTGACGTGCACAAGCTCTAGTAATAGGTCCTTGTAATGGAAGTGGTGTAGTAGTAGTGATGTCCTCCTCATCCTCCCCTTCTTGAATCAAAGTCGTCCTTGATGCTATGTAATCATTGTCTCCCAAATATGGCCACCAAATCTGCAATGTTAAATATGGGACTAACCCCAAAATTTGCAGGTAACTCAAGTTTATATGCATTATCATTGATCCTCTCTAACACCTTAAAAGGACCATCAGCTCGTGGAATTAATTTTGACTTGCGCAACTCAGGAAAATGGTCTTTACGCAAATGCAACCAAACAAGATCTCCGGGTTCAAATATAAGTTCCTTCCGTCCCTTATCACCATACATTTTATATTTAGCATTCATGCGTTTAATGTTCTCTTTAACAATGACATGCAATTTTAAGATCAAATCAGCACGTTGTGTAGCATCTAAATTATGTTGCACCGAAAATAGAAGAGGCAATAAATCAATAGGTGCACGAGGAATAAAACCATACACAATCTCAAAAGGGCACAACTTAGTAGTAGAATGCAGCGAACGATTATAAGTGAATTCTATATGAGGCAAACATTCTTTCCACTTTTTAAAATTATGTTTTAACACAACCCTTAACATAGTAGACAATTTTCTATTAACTACTTCAGTTTGTCCATCAGTTTGGGGATGGCATGTAGTACTAAACAGTAATTTAGTCCCCAACTTAGCCCATAAACAGCGCAAAAAATGACTAAGAAACTTAGTATCACGATCTAAAACAATAGTATTTGGCACACCGTGTAAACGAACAATTTCACGAAAGAATAAATTAGCAACATGTGTAGCATCATCACTCTTGTGACAAGGAATAAAGTGTGCCATCTTTGAAAAACGATCCACAACAACAAAAATGCTATCCCTCCCCTTTTGTGTGCGAGGCAATCCCAAAAAAAATCCATAGAAATATCCTCCCAAGGCACACTAGGAACATGAAGAGGCATATATAAACCATGTGGATTCAAACGAGACTAAGCTTTTTGACATGTAGTGCAACAACCAACAAACCTCTCAACATCGCGTCTCATACGTGGCCATAAAAAGTGTGCAACAAGTATGTCCTCTGTCTTCTTCACTCCAAAGTGACCCATCAGTTCTCCTCCATGCGCTTCCTGTAACAACAAAAGGCGAACCGAGCTATCTGGAATGCATAACTTGTTAGCACGAAACACAAATCCATCACGTAGGATGAATTTGTTTCATGTTCTACCATCCTTACAATTCTGCATCACGCCTTAACTCAGCATCATGCATATACAAATCTTTGATGGTCTTCAACCCAAATATTTTGAAATCAAGTTGAGAAAGCATAGTGTAACGACGAGACAAAGCATCAGCAATAATATTATCTTTACCCTTCTTGTGTTTTATGACATAAGGAAAAGACTCAATGAATTCAACCCACTTAGCATGTCTACGGTTCAATTTTTTCTTGACTTCGAATATGTTTTAAAGATTCATGATCAGAATGGATAACAAATTCTTTGGGCCATAAATAACGTTGCCAAGTTTCTAAAGTCCTAAAAAGAGCATATAATTTCTTATCATAAGTAGAATAGTTGAGACTAGGCCCACTCAATTTTTCAGAAAAGTATGCAACATGTTTACCATCTTGCAGTAACACACCTCCCAAACCAATACCACTACCATCACATTCAAGCTCAAAAGTCTTACTAAAATCAGGAAGTTGTAGCAAAGAAGAATGTGTTAACTTATCCTTTAATAACTTGAAGGCCTCATTTTGTGGTGTACCCCACACAAAAGGAACATCTTTCCTTGTCAATTCATTGAGAGGGGCAGCAATGGTGCTCAAATCTTTCACAAAACGCCTATAAAATCATGCGAGGCCAAGAAAACTCCGCACTTGTGTGACTGTTTTTGGTTGCGGCCAACTCTCAATAGCTTCAATCTTGGCTTTATCAACTTCAATTCCCTGTGGAGTAACAACATAGCCAAGAAAAGAAGCACAGTCTGTGCAAAAGGTGCACTTACCAAGGTTACCAAACAAATGCACAGATCGCAAGGCATTAAAAACAACACGCAAATGTTCTAAGTGATCATTCAAAGATTTGCAATAAATCAATATATCATCAAAATAGACTACCACAAATTGTCCAATGAAAGCATGTAAAACTTCATTCATTAATCGCATGAAAGTGCTAGGTGCATTAGTTAACCCAAAAGGCATAACCAACCACTCATATAAATCGGACTTAGTTTTAAATGTTGTTTTCCATTCATCTCCCAATTTCATACGAATTTGATGGTATCTACTATGCAAATCAACTTTGGAAAATAGAATAGAGCCACTTAATTCATCAAGCATATCCTCTAATATAGGAATGGGATGACGATATCGAATACTAATATTACTAATGGCTCGGCAATAAACAACAAAACGAGATGTCCTTTTTTGGTACCAACAAAACAGGGACAACACAAGGACTAAGGGATTCACGTATATGACCTTTGTAAAGTAGCTCATGTATGTGACGTTGAATCTCTTTTGTCTCCTTGGGGTTGGTACGATAGGGCGCCCTGTTTGGTAGCGAAGCACCGAGAATTATATTAATCTGATGCTCAATCCCTCTAATAGGTGGTAATCCCGGTGGTACATCTTGTGGAAAAACATCCACATACTCCTGCAAAATGTTAGTGACAGCACAAGGAAAAGAGGGATGCAAATCCTAAAATCAAAATAACACCTCTTTGCACACAATAGCATAGCAAACAGAATTGAGAATATCCAAATCAGTAATATCAGACTTGCTAGCTAAGAAACATGGACTTGTCAATTTAATCTCATGTGAAGGTGACGAATTTGTATTAGTTTTATGTTGCTGCAATTCTTTAGCCACAATTTGATTTTCACTCTTGTTAATCTCTTTTTTCTTTGCCTTACTATCTCTAGCAATGTCATCTTTCAAAATTTGTTCAGGAGACATAGGAAGCAAAGCAATTTTTTTATCCTTATGAACCACAGTATATTTATTTGTACTACCATGATGTACATAATTTTTATCAAATTGCCATGGTCTACCGAGTAAAAGAGATCATGCTTGCATAGGTACCACATCACAATCAACAAAATCAGTATATGTAGCAATAGTAAAATGCACACGAACGGTACGCGATATTTTAACCTTGCCGCTGTTGTTGAACCATTGTACGTAGTAAGGACGAGGATGTGGCTTCGTTTGAAGGGAGGGCTTCTCTACCATGTCAACACTTGCCAAATTGTTGCAGCCCCCTCCATCAATAATGATGCGTATACATCGTTCTTTGACGACCCCTTTCGTATGGAACAGATTGTTTCGCTGTTTATGTTCTACCTTGGTCACCTACACACTCAAAGCTCGTTGAACAATTAAAGACTCATACCTCGCAGCGGCTTCGGCAACCATACATTGTACATCTTGATCAGACTCAGTGCCATCATGATCCTCTTGTGCAATAAGAGTCAAAGTCTCCTCATCGTAGTCACTAGCGGAATCGTACCCGCCATCTTCACGAGCTATAATCACACACTTGTTTGTACCTCACGAGCATAATGACCCCAACCATCACAACGGCGACACTGAATTTTACTTGTGTGTCCCGTAAAAGCCATGGAAGATGAAAACTGTGTAGAACCAGTAGAGGCCATCTTAGGTGATGGTAGTGGTGCCTTGCTTGACGGTTCTTTGCTGGTCGTGGTAGCGGGACTCGAAGGAGAAGCCGTGGTGTGTGTACAACGTGTACAAATAGTCCATGATGTAGCACGACCTGCAGAAAAATTAGTCCGTGCAGCTTGCCGATCTTGCACTTCACGTTCAGCAATACAAGCATGGTGGAACAAACGAGTGATGGTATTATATTCTTTATGTTCAAAAATATTTTGAATTTCTTTGTTTAGCCCACCCCTAAAACGTACAAGCATAGATTCAGTACCCTCAATAACACCACATCTTATTAACCCAGTTTGCAATTCCTGATAGTACTCCTCTACAATTTTTTTTGCCTTGTTTTAGTCCAAGTGGTGGGAATGGCATTAAGATTTACTCTACAATATTCATACCACCAAATAGAAGCAAAATCGGTGAATTCACAAATAGCAGCTTTAACACGTCTATCATCAGGATAATGTAAGTATGCGAAACGTTGTTCTGTTTCTAATTCCCATGTAAGATAAGCATCAGGATCATATCTACCCGCAAACGGTGAAATACGTAATTTTAATTTGGCTACATGGTCATCCTCGTGCAATACCTGAAGACGTGGTCCAACATTACCATTACGCACGTGGGGGCACGGCCTACCCACGGGATGCACTGGAACCTCATCTCCCACGTACTCATCTTCATCCTCATTGTCGGATATATACTGATTAGGGGTATGTCCGGCATTGGCCTAAAGAACCAGATTACCAAGGTGGCCTGTTGGTAATGGATCAAAATCCATTAGGCGGCCCAGTAAGCTGATGCGCAGGAAGCCGGATTCTAGAGGAACCCGGACCACGACCCAAAGTGGTGCGACTTGGAGAAGAAGACGGATTCCTTACTTTCCAAGTTAGATACTTTTCGTAGTCTTCTAGGTTTCCTTTCTATAAGCCCTAACCCGGCTATCTATATAAAGCCGGACGAGAGAGACGAAACACAGACAACAATTTGCCAGAAGCCAACTCGCCGAGAAGTCGATCCTCGCTGAGTTAGCAAATCCATACTCATATTGTACTTTGTATACTTCAGGTTTTAGCCCAGATTTAGTGAGCTTGCAGGAGTAGGAACGCCGCCTAGTTGCGTTGTACCGAACCTGGGTAAAACCTGGTGTTCTCGATTGTCGTACTACCACGTCCCCCACGTCTCTACCCGTAGGCTCATGGCACCCCCGTCTATGATCCTTACTACGATATCTCGACAGTTGGCGCCCATCGTGGGGCAAGCGGCGTCAGGAGTTATGTTTCGATCGGGAATACTCGGCGGAATCGGTAGTAGAATAACTGTCGGAAGCTTGAATTTCGACGATGACGTCGGGCGCTTCCTCAACAATGGATCGTACATGCCAGCACAGAATCACCTGGTAAGTGCCTGCGTTTACCGATTGGATCTGCGAATATTTTTATCGGATTAACTGCAGAGGCAATGGGATTCTATGGTGGAAGCAAATTTATCCCACCCGCCCTATACCCAATTGAGGAAAATTACGATACCGGATTCTGCTCAAATCGCCAAAACTGTGCTGAAATTGCCGCCTCTCCGGAGATGCCTGCAATCAGATCTCACTTTATTGGCATGGTGCAATCTGAATTCGCGGATAACAGGAAGAAACTAATCCCGTGGAAGAAGCAGAAAACAATAATCCCACAAAACAAGTGAAAGATCTGATACCCGTAAGCGAAGCGACGAACTCGGAAGCCGACTCCGTGTTAACTGCTATAGAAGCAAGATTGGAGTCGGAACCCAGATCTGAAGACATGGATAATATGAGGATGAAGACGCTTTCGGGAGAAAGGTCAAATCTATGCAGGGGAGCTTCCATGAAGTACTCATGGCAAAACCGACTGAAAACTCGGATGCCAGAGAAGATGAAGACCCCAAAACACCTCCGCAAGATGAGGAAAGAGAGGATGGCGAAACTAGTCCAACTTACCCCGATGTCAAAGAATTAACAGAGGAAGAACCAGGAAAAAAGCCTCCCTCTTCCAAAAAGAAAAAGAAGACTACCAAGAAACTCCAGTATAAACTCCAGAAGAAAAAGTTGGCAGATATTGCCAACCAAAACCTGGAAGTAGGAGGAGGAAGCGGAGTCACACCTGCGGAGAAGAAAAAGAAAGAAATCCCCCTTCCCTAGATGTCAGAACAGGACGAGATCAATCTGATCAAAACCCCGATTGGACCTCACGAACCACCAGAAGTGCTGGAAGCTAGAAGGCAAGCCCTTATGCCGTAGCAGCAACACCTATTTTGATCTCAAGAAAACATCCTCAAAGCGCAAGCTACCGTAAAAGCAAAGCAGGAGGAAATCGAAGAATTTGAACGACAGAATATGTCCGGGATAAAACCCACGAGATTACCCGGAATTGCAAATCCGGATGTACTGCCAGTAAAAGAACGGTTGCAAAACCCTTTTTGGCAAAGACAGGTTAACAACATAAACGCTAAGGGAGAACGCATCTACAAAACCGCGGCTAAAAACGCGGAAGCCGCGTTCGCCATCCTTAATGATGATCTGTAATCCAACGACGAAAAACTTCAGGGAGTTTATGTTTTCCTAGGAAAAGCATTACAACAGCAACAGCGAGGACAAGCAAGATGAGGGAAGTTGCATAATGACTCGGCCCTATGCAAAACTGCCACATGCGCCGCTGGAGCACCTGGACCTGGCGAACCTAGAGATTCAGGAGATTCTAAGGAAAAGAAGGGAGATCCCAAGAAGGACAAGAAAATCCCGGACAATAAGGATGAAGCGTCCAGGACGGGATCCCATCTGCCGAAAGGTGGAAATAATCCCCACGATCACAAAGAACGGGAGGAACAAAACCAAAAAGACGGAAAAATAATGCCGCCTCCGAGATGCCCAGCTGATAAATCTGGAAGATATTAAAATCCTCACAGGCGTGAGAGATCCCGTACTCCTCCTAGGAACAAAGAAATGCCAAGGAGTAGAACTCCACCTTATTCCAAAGGACACGACAACAGACGAAATAGGGATAATCCCGGAAGAGCACACTCGCGCAACAATAGGCCAGAAAGGATTAGATCCCCTTCTGTCCATTCAGCCGGCAGATATTCCGCACACGTCGATAAGGCGAGGATCTATACTTTGGACCTAAGTGCTTCACTGACAGGATCCAAAGAATTAGTCTACATTCCGGTTTCGCCAATGTTGGTCCAACTTATCAAAAGTATACCGGAAGTACAAACCCGGATACATGGCTTTCAGATTACTATACTGTTGTCCAGATTAACAAATGGACAAATTTGGAGGCTGTGAAGTTTCTTCCCCTTATGTTATTAGACGGAGCCAGAGATTGGATCAATGGGTTTCCTTCAAGAAGTGTCGACAGCTGGGAAGACATGGCGAAATTATTCGCTCAGCACTTTCGGGGCACGTATAAACGCCCTAAGAGTATAAACCAGTTGAACCGTTGCGTCCAATATGAGGACGAGTCATATGTCGATTTTATCTCAAGATGGACAACAATGAAGAACAACTTCTCTGGAGTAAGTGATGTACAAGCAATGCATGCTTTCATCAATGGCCTAAAACCCGGCCTCGTACCGTTCATGGTTGGTTTGAAAGAGCACAAAGATCTCGGATCTATGCTTACCACCGCCAATGAGCACGCAACGGCTGAAGATGATATCAGAGCAAGAGGTGGAAATATTGATGCTTTGGCTCAGGCCAAAAAACACCCCGTATTGAAAAGAATGCTACTCCATAGGTACATCCAAACCCAAATAAGTAAATGCAATTTTTGGAAAGGATAATGGCAGAAAATGGAAAGTAAGAAGCACATAACCAATCTCCTACTCTAAGGAAGAGTGGGAAAAGATAAAGTCAGAAAATTGTGTGCACCATTCGCAATTTGGGAAGCCTACCCATACAAATGCGCAGTGCCGCCTCAACAAGCATATGAAGGGCACTGTAGGATCCGGGAATAAAGGGAAAAATTCCAAGAGGAAATTCAACAAGCAAAAGCCAGAAGCTGAGAAAGAAGAAAGTGAATCGGACACTGATGATAAAATCCACGAATAGCAGCGAAAAGGCGAGCCAAAATTCCCGAGAGTTGAAGGAGAATGTAACCTAACTTTCCTGACAACTCCCTCAGCGAAACAGGCAAAAAGAACACTTTTGAGAAATCAACGCGGTTGTTCCTCGAACACCAAAGTACTTGAAGTATTCAAACACGCCAATCACCTGGGATCAGTCAGATCATTCCGGAAATATCCCAGAACCCGGCACGCATGGTTTGGTCGTAAGACCTATTGTTCAAAACACTAGGCTCAAAAGAGTGATGATGGATGGAGGATCTAGTATCAATATCATGTACCTAAGTACGTTGAAGCAGTTGCACATTTCCGAGACTCAGCTCAGGCACAGTAACATACGTTTTCATAGTATTGTTCCTGGCAGACAAGCACAGTCTGTAGGAGAAATTTTCCTAGATGTAACCTTTGGAAAAAGGGAACACTTCCGTCAGGAAAAGATCTCATTCGAGTTGTGTCAAGACATCGTAGTAAGGATCATATATGCGGGTGCCATGAGCCTACGGGTAGAGACGTGGGGGACGTGGTAGTACGACAATCGAGAACACCAGGTTTTACCCAGGTTCGGTACGACGCAACTAGGCGGCGTTCTTACTCCTGCAATCTCACTAAATCAGGACTGAAGCCTAAAGTATACAAAGTACAATGTGATTATGGTTTCGCTAACTCGGCGAGGATCAACGGCGAGTTGGCTTCTAGCTAATTGTTCTCTCTGTTTCGTCTCTCCCATCCGGCTTTATATAGATAGTCGGGTTAGGGCTTACAGAAAGGAAACCTAGAAGACACCGGAAAGTATCTAACTTGGAAATTAAGGAATCCGTCTTCTCCTCCAAGCCGCACCACTTTGGGCCGTGGTCCGGGTTCTTCCAGAATCTGGCTTCCTGCGCATCAGTTTACTGGGCCGCCCAATGGACCGTGATCCATTACCAACAGGTCACCCTGGTAATCCAGCTCTTTAGGCCAATGCCGGACATACCCCTAATCGGTATATATCCGACAGTAGCCCCCAAGAAGGATTAAGACTTTATTCTGACACCCTTTGTCGATTAGCATCCTCTTCCGAGAAATGTCGGTGTGTTTGTCTTGATTCTTCTTTTTCCCAAAATCTTGTAACTCAAAACTCAGATTTATCAAAGTCCGGCCTTTCTTCCACGAGTCTCCGCGGTGAAGAAACTTCGTGACGTCAGCGATGAAATCCTGCTGACATCACAGGCATTTGGGTTCAGTCAAAAACCCTGAAACGTATCCTCTGACAGATTCTTGAGGGAAACGAGGAGATAACACTTATCGCCTCGTCCCCTCATTACCCGGAAATTTCCGGTGTAACACGCGTCGATCATCCAACGGTCAAAATACCCGTTGGAGCTAATCTCCACGCATCCGGCTATAAATAGCCACTTCGAGGGCTCTGTTTCCTCTTCTGCTCCTTCTTCCTCCTTGCGCCCAGTGTCCTAGCCTTAGCTTCCAGAGCACGAGCCTGAGAGAACGCAGAGCACTTAGCCCCCGAGCCCCTCCCCGGAACCATCATCGAAGGATTCCACACGCGACTGCGCCACCCAAACATGGTCAACGGAGAATGTCCCCGCGCCTCGGACGTGACGAGCACCGCCGTGAACCTTGACGACATCATCAACGATCTCGACCCCCTCATCGACTCTTCCGTCCGCGCCGCTGCGAACACGCCGGAGGGGCCGCTAGCGACCCGGCTCGCGGAGATCTACCTCCCGCAGCCGGAAACATGCCGCCGTCATTGTCCGCTGCTCCTCCTCCGCCTCCTTTCACCGTGCCTGCGGAAGAAAATGTCGCTCTCGGTGGCGAGGAGGTCACCGCTTCCGGAGCCGCCGGAGGCGAAGAAGAAGGAGAAGAAAACGTCGGGAACTGGATCCACTGCAACGTGGTTCCGTCCCTTCTTCCGGCTCTGGAGAATGAAGGGTTTGTCGTAAAAGACAAATGACGGTACAATGAAGACGACACCAAGCTGTGTCCAGCATCCGGCGAACGAGTTCTCTTTGCCTCCCACATAAATCGAGGTATGGGGTTTCTGCCATCCGCCTTTTTTCTCCAAATCCTAGACCGTTATAGGATTCAGCCGCACAACCTTCCCCCAAACTCCATTCTTTATTTGGTCGGGTTCCAGGCCCTATTCGAGGGTTATCTAGGAATAGAACCTAGATTAGATTTCTGGCAATATTGCTTCGGCGTGAAACGCAACCCCTCCGAAGGCGCCCTTCCGACATGCGGGACCATCTCGTTCACCCTCCGTAGGTTTAGGGAGGATTGGTTTCCGAAAATCAAAACCTCGGAGTCTGTCAAATTTTGGATGGGCTCCTTCTTCTATCACGCGGATGTCCCGTTTCCCGGAAAGGAAACGGGCATTCCACCTTTCATCAATTCCGCGGCCACTCCCCAAGACAATTGGGCAGTGGACGCGGTCTAGACTCTGCCTCCAGATCTGATGAGGATCAAGAGGCGAATCGCCAATCTTGTTTCCGCCACTCCTCTATTTCTGGCACAGATACAGTGTTGTGCTGGCTCGGAAGGCGGATTAAGCCATTGGCTCACCGCGGAACCCGGCTCATGTGTGAATACACGGGCCCGGATGACAAGATGAGGGCGACCGACAAATCTTTGTCGAAGAAGGACTTCAAGAAACGACTCAATCAGCTGGTTTCAACTCGTGACCAGTACGAGGAGATCCGGCAAATGTACCATGCAAAAAAACTAGCTCCAAAGATATAGTTTTACCTCTTTGGGAATTTTCTTAAGTTTCTTTATTTCTCAGATTTTTCCCTTACTCAGACTTTGTTTCTTTCCAAAACTTCTCGAACTTCCTGAGGCCGATCTTGCAACCAACGCTGAGCTGGACGCGCTTCGTGCCAACTTCCAGGCGGGAGGATGGAAGCGCAAGAAGCCTTCCACCACTCAGGAGGTTATTGATCTTGACGGTGTTGCCGTCGCGACTTCCAGGTAAAAAAATCCCATCCTTTTTTGTTTCTATGCTTTTTATCGCATGATGACCCACAAGTATAGGGGATCGCAACAGTCTTCGAGGGAAGTAAAACCCAAATTTATTGATTCGACACAAGGGGAGCCAAAGAATATTTGTGAGCCTTAACAAGTGAGTTGTCAATTCACCTGCACCTGAAAGTACTTTTGTTCGCAGTGGTTTATCAGTAGTAACAGTTTTATAGTAACAGCAGTAGTGAAATAATATCAACAGTGGAATGAAAACAGTAGCAGTAGTAGTGTTTGAAGTAAACATCGGATTAAATACTGTAGGCATAGGGATGGATAAACGAGCATTGCATGGATAAGAAAGTTCTAATAATGATCATGTCAGGGGCATTGCAGATAAATATGATAAAGCATCCAAGCACTAAGTAACCATAGGCATGTGTTCCGTAAATAGTCGTACGTGCTCGCAATGAGAACTTGCACAACATCTTTTGTCCTACCAACCCGTTTTCAGCGGGGCCTCAAGGGAACTACTGGTAATTAAGGTGTTCCTTTTAATAGAACACCGGAGCAAAGCATTAACACTCAGTGAACACATGTGATCCTCACATCGCAGCCATCCCCTCCGGTTGTCCCAATTTCTGTCACTTTGGGGCCTCGGGTTCTGGACAACAATATGTGTAAACAACTTGCAGGTATGATCAAGAAACAATAATTATCATCGTGATTCAATAACATGTTCAGATATGAGATCATGGCACTCGGGCCCAAAATGGCAAGCATTAAGCATAACAAGTTGCAACAATGTCAATAGCACTAATAGAGGATACTAGGCACTATGCCCTAAAAATCACGTCATTATTACATGAACGATCTCATCCAATCCCTACCATTCCCTTCAGCCTACAACGGGGAATTACTCACACATGGATGGGGGAAACATGGATGGTCGATGGAGAGGTTTTGGTGATGACGATGGCGATGATCTCCTCCACTTCCCCGTCCCGGGAGGGTGCCAGAACAGGAACTTATGATCCTCGAATCAAGGTTCGGGACGGCGGTGGCGCTCTGTTGTGTTTCTATGGAATATGACGAACCCCCTCGGGTTTTAGGGTTGGAGGCTACTTGTAGTCGAAAGGGGAGTCCGAGGGGGGTCCTGGGGGCCCCACACCCTATGCTGGCGCGGCCAGGGGGACCCGCGCCAGGGGGTGTGGCCACTCTGTGGCCCCTCTCCTGGCCCCCTTCTGGCTTCCGGGGTCTTCCGGGGTGAAAACATCAATGAGCTCTTTTCTGGGCATTTTCCGGAAAGTTAATTTTTCTGCACAAAAACAAGACACCAAGGTAATTCTGCTGAAAACAACATTAGTCCGTGTTAGTTGTATTCAAAACACACAAGTTTAGAGGAAAACAATAAGAAAAGTGTTCGGAAAATGAGATACGTTTTCAACGTATCAAAGTCCCCCCAAGCTTAGCTTATTGCTTGTCCTCAAGCAGTTTAGTGACAACTGAGTGCGATAAAAGACTTTTACGAACACATTTCTTTCAATGATGTAGATATATTCACTATATGATCAAATACTTAGTTATGCTCAAGATAAGATACATGCAAGATACTGTCACTTAATAGCTATGCAAACCATGAAGAGATAACAACATATTAATAATAAACAACATGAAGCATAACTATTTGCAAGATTGAAATATTCATAATAGGATCTGATAAAGTGGTATCTCGCTTGCCCTTAAGTGTGGGGCAAAACATAAATGCCAAGGCACCTCTGAAGTTCAAGGGAAGACTAGAAGTAAAGATATCAAAGATACAAGTATCAAAGTTATATCACAATCAACCGTACTTTGGGACAAACACATTACACTAAGAATGATAACTATGCTCTCAAGAAAGTGCTCAAATAATATGGCGGTGACTCAACATAAAAGTAAAAGAAAGACCCTTCGCAGAGGGAAGCATGGATCACTCATGTGCTAGATCTTTTTATTTTATTAAACAAAGGTATTGAAAACATTTTGAGAGAGGTGTATGCTTATGTCAACGAATGGTAAACAAACAATACAGTACGTCACAAGTCAACTGGATTCACAAGAGCGGCTCCCATGGTGAAGGACGCAACGGGTGTAGAAGGTCATCCCTCTTTCTCTTTTGTTTACACAATTATGCTTTGACTGGTAAATCAGGGGAAAAAATAGTGAAGAGAATTTGTGTGTATTAATTTGGGGCTAGGCACCCCGCTGCCAGCTCTTCTATCATTTGGATAAGCGGATGAAGCCACTAGTCCAGGGTGTGAAATCCAATCAACAAGTGAGATAAAGATTCTCTATTTACGTCCTCATGAGCTAAAACAGGGGCACAAAACAGGAGTAATTTTTAGCAGGTTTTATAGGTAGCACATGAGCAATTTACTTGGAGTGACGGTTAAATACCACATATAGGTAG
Organism: Alopecurus myosuroides; assembly: GCA_028641055.1. NCBI lineage: Eukaryota > Viridiplantae > Streptophyta > Magnoliopsida > Poales > Poaceae > Alopecurus > Alopecurus myosuroides. The sequence goes on along the minus strand of CM054060.1, from coordinate 242,504,731 downwards.
GTATGGTGGACACATTTGGCAAACTTTGGTTTTCAGGGATTTGGATGCACGAGTAGAGCTCATACTCAGTATAGGTGAAGGCTAGCAAGTAGACAGGGAGCGACAATCCAGAGAGCAACAACTATCATAATCATGTTTGCGACAAAGTAAAATTAACTGAGGCATAAAATTGATACTAGAACTTTGAGGCAAAATAAATCATCGAGGCTTATTGACTTTTTGTTTTCAGTCTTAGCATGCGTGAGCATGTGCCAAGTCGATTAAAATGAAACAGTCAGAGGAGGCTACCACAATATCATGTCCTTCTATGAATAGAACAATGCAAACAAATATTTATATGACACGTCATTTACTATTAATAAGTTGGAACAAAACATGAGAGAGCAAGAACTATTAAGTAGCCATTAAGTCACATATATCTTATACGAACAAACTAAGCATGCTCACATAGATGGATATATGTACAAAAATGAAAGCAAATATAATTCATACCGGACTCTCACCACACTTGAATTTTCGTATATCGTCATTATTGCTCTTCACTTGTGGCTCGAACAATATATAATGAAAACCAAGATCCAATGGAATCACGGATGACTGTTGAACTCTGCAACAAACTTTATAAAACCAAAGAAGAACAACAAATATTTTTGGGTTTTTCAATTAAAGTACGAACAAAAAGAGAGCAAGCAAACAAAGCAAAAATCTTTTTGGGTTTTCAAAATGAAACAAGAACAAAAGAAAGCAAACAACAAACAAAAGAAAATATTTTTGGGTTTTTGAATATTAAACTTCAACTAAAAGATAAAGCAAACCAAATAAAGAAACTAAAGAGGCAAACAAAGAGAAACAACAGAAATCTTTTTTGTCTTTTTGTGTTTTGGAAAGCAAGAACAAAACAATAAAAACAAAAGAAGCGAAAGAAACAAAAACAAACGAAAGAAATGATAAACGTGGATATACAAATAACCGACCGAACGTGATATATAAATGACTGTGATGTCGGTATACCTCCCCCCAAGCTTAGGCTTTTGGACTAAGTGGATATCAATCACCAAGGGTCCCAAGAGGTGCCGCCCCCGTAATACGCCGAGGAGGAATCCTCCTCCTGATATGTGCTCGAGGATGCGCCAGTGTACAGCGTGTTGTGGTCCTCGGGAGGTGCGTCTCGCCTCTCCTGCTGCCGGTAAAACTACATGGTGCTCATATGCTCGTCTACTTGCTCCTTGGAGAGCGACCATGGTGACCTATCAATCTTAAACAAGACAGGCTGCGACAAAGTAACTTTCCACTCTTCTCCATCCATATATAAACCATTTAGACTAAACGTTCATTAGTAGAGTTAGAAGTGGCAAACTGATGGGATTTCATATCAGCAAGGTTAAGCCTATGTGGAGCAATAATTTCATCATTAGGAACAATGGAAACATGCAAAGCGGCTGCGACACATGTAGCAATAATGCCACAAAAAATAGGCCCAGCAGCGGCAAGGCGGCGTGCAACAAGTGCACCAAGGTTATACACGGCTCAGTACAACATCAATGAAAGCAAGGTGATAACTAGAAACATTACTAGTGTTCTCCCCACTAAGAATACTAGTACCAATATAGTAAGTAAAGTATCTAAGAGCAGGAAGTTGAATGTTCCTTATCTTCCCATGCTGGGATGAGCGATCATCATCGTTGGTGATCTCTCGGTAGATCCCCCAGAGGTCTGCTGGTCTATCTTGAATCCTGCTTGCCGTCCCGGTGGCATTGGTACCTGTAATAGCACAAAATTCCACCAAGGACAAAGACATAGGACTACTATATAACTTGAATGCAACAGTTGGACCATACTGAGTGTTCTGAAAATTAAAGCTCTTAACTAAAGCTTTTGTGAGTGTGGCATACTGAGGGCTTTCATCCTCCATAAAGTTGGTGAGACCAACTCTGTCCATAAGCATAAGAAAATCATCTAAAAGACACGCACTTCTTAAAAATGTACGACAAGGAAAGCTAGATGGGTAAATGATACCGTCATCTTCTGCATCATTAATAGTTGACGCCATAACGTCTTCATTATATGAGGGCCTTGCTGAAATAGACGAGCGTGATGGCCTTGTCCTTCTAGGAGCATCACTCCTAAATATCTCACCAAAGTTGTAACTATCCATCTCTGAATTTTTTCAACAATCATCATAAAAATTAATTTCAAGCAACTATAAGGTGGAAACTACCATAGGGACTTATATGAGAGCTAAACATACATCAAAACTATATTATTTCTACTCAAATTAAGAATGCAAACTCACATAAGCTGTCACCTACAGTACCAAAATACTCAAGAAATACTTCACTAAATAAAATTCTACTTGGATCATCGGATGAGTCACATACCGGAGATCAAACACACCAAATATCAGCACAAATGATGGCTTGAAGAAGGAGATCGAAAATCCAGAGGAATAACAGCAAGAACACGGGTTCCAGGAAATGTTTTCAGCTTTGGGGGTGAGAGAGAAGACTTTGGCAGTGGAGAGAGTAAGTGGGGGGCCAGGGGGCCCCACACCATGTGCTGGCGCCACCAGGGGGCAGGCCGCGCCGCCCTGGGGTGTGCCTGCCTGGTGGGTCCCCTGGGGTCTCCCAGGTGACTTTCTGCCTCATTTTTGACGTAAAAATTTATTATAATTTTTCTGGATTTTTTCGAGAAACTTTATTTTTGAGGTATTTCTAGAATTTTAATAATTAATAAAAACCGGGAAAATGAAAGTGAAAACGTGGAAAACAAAACCAAAACCAACACTACATAGGTTCTAAGACACTCCAATGAAAGAATAACCAAAGAAAACAAAGGTGATAGTGGTGAAAACAAAAGTATGAGTGGTGAAAACATGCATAATCTCAGAAATCCGAGTGAAAACATCAGGAAAACATGCATAAGGATGGTAGAAAATATGATTGCACTCAAGTAATAATGTGGTAACAGAAGTAAACATGGTGAAACATAATGGGGAAGGTGAAAATATTGTCCATTTCATATAAAATCATTTTGTTAACAAGGGTGATCAAGTCTTGCTACCAAAATAATTTTATATGAAACAAAACTTTGTTCCTCACTAAATAATTATGTTACCTCAACCTTGATAGGCATAGTCCCAATCATAATAATTTCTTATTCTTTTGGTGGCTTTCGAATAGGACAATAATATTCTCAATCTTGATGGTCTCAACATTTTCAATGGAATTTAGACCATATTTTCTATCAATCTTCTTGGGAAAATAAACAGTGTGCTCTTTATCATTAACATTAAAAGTAACTTTCCGTTGATTGCAATCAATAACAGCCCCTGCAGTACTAAGAAAAGGTCTTCCAAGAATAATAGACATATTACCATCTTCAGGCATTTCCAACACAACAAAGTCAGTTAATATCAAACAATTATTAGCAACTTGAACAGGAACATTCTCACATATGCCCACAGGAATAGCAGTAGACTTATTAGCCATTTGCAAAGATATATCAGTTGGTATCAATTTTTCTAGGAGGAGTCTTTTATAGAGAGTAAAAGTCATGACACTAACTCCAGCTCCCAAATCACACAAAACAGTTCTAACATAATTATTTTTAACAGAACAGGGAATAGTAGGTATACCAGGACCTCCTAGCTTCTCAGGAACCTTACCATTAAAAGAGTAATTAGCAAGCATAGTGGAAATTTCCTCATTAGGAATCTTCCTTTTGTTAGAGACAATATCTTTCATATATTTTGCATAAGGAGGCAATTTAATAGCATCAGTTAAATGAATTTGCAAGAACAAAGGTTTCATCCATTTACAAAACTTGTTATAGTGTTCTTCTTCCTTAGATTTGTGTTTCTTACCAGGAAAAGGCATCGATTTTTGTACCCAAGTTTCTCTCTCATTACCATGTTTATTAGTAATGAAATCTTCCTTAGTATACTTTGCAGTTTTAGTTTGCTTTTCAGGTTCAGCTACAAGTTCTTCTTTATCAGAAGCATCATTCTTTTCATTACCACTTTCAGTTTCAGCATCAGAGAAAGATATACTATTAGGATCTTTAGCAAGTTCACGGGATTCTACATCAGTTTTATGTTTCTTCTTCTTTTTCTTCTTAGTATGAATAGCATCATTATTAGTTTGCTGAGAATCTTGTTCAATTCTTTTAGGATGTCCCTCAGGATATAAAGGATCTTGTGTAGCAATACCACTTCTAGTTCTTATTTCATAAGCATGTTTTTCTTTAGAAGCATTAACTAGCAAATGTTTTTGCACTTTAGCAAGTTGATCAATTTGAGTTTGAACCATTTGAAAATGTTTAACAAGCATTTTAACATCATTAGAGGTTCTTTCTATATTACCATGCAAATCATTAATAGCTCTAGAGTTTTCCATTAGGTGATTTTGCACTCTCATATTAAAATTATCTTGCTTAATGACATAATTACCAAATTCATCTAAGCATTGATCAGGAGGTTTTCTATAGGGAATATCTCTACTATCAAAATATTGGAGAGAGTGTACCTCAATGGATGGTGAGTGAGGGATTAGCTTACATAATTCTTCTATAGGTGGAAGATTCTTCACATCTTCAGATTTAATACCCCTCTCTATAAGAGATTTCTTGGCTTCTCTCATCACTTCATCATTTAATTCAATCATTCCCCTCTTCTTGGGTGTTGGTGTTGGTGTAGGTATTGGAGTAGGGGTCGGCTCAGGCTTAATCATAGTCCAATCATCATGATTTTGGCTTATTTTAGCCATTAATTCCTCAGCTTCTTCTGGAGTTCTTTGCCTGAAAACACAACCAGCACAACTATCCAGGTATGTCCTAGATTCAACAGTTAGTACATTATAGAATATATCAAGCAGTTTATTATCTTCTAGCTTATTCCCAGGTGTAGCTCTAACTAAAGAACATAACCTTGCCCAAGATACAGGCAATTTCTTTTCTTCCAATTGCTTGTAATTAAATATACTTCGTAAATCAGCATGTTGAGCACTAGCAGGAAAATATTTCTGAAAGAAAGCATTAACCAAACCAATATGACTATCAATAGATCCAGGTGAAAAATTGTTAAACCAAGTTTTAGCTTCATCCTTTAATGAGAAAGGGAATATTTTAGCAACAAAGTAGCTACATTTCTTAAGATCATCAGAGAATAAACTACTCAAAGAGGAGAGCTCATTCATATGTTTCATAACACTTTAATTTTCGGTTCCACAAAAAGGTTCTTTCTAAACAATAGATATATAAGATAAATCAAGAGAGAAATCATAATCCTTATCCCTAATATTGATAAGAGAAGTGACAAACTTAGCATCAGGAGATAATTTATATTTAACAGCAGGACTTTCCATAAGACGTATAGCAGCATCTTTATCCTTCATAGCATGTATTTCATCAATAAGATCATCACTCAGTTCAATATAAGCATCATCTTAATCATCAATAGGGCTCTCTCTAAACTCACATGAAAAAGCAGGAGTAACAGGATTTTTATCAGGAATTTCAGTGTTTGCAATATTTTTAGCTTTAGCAATAGTAGCATCCAAGGAAGGACCAATAGAACCACTCTCATCAAGCACAGTAGAAGCATCATCAAAAGTATCAGAAGCATTTTCAGATTCAGTAGAAGTAGCATGTGTAACATGTGGTGGTGTAAGTAACTTACTCATAACAGACGGTGAATCAAGAGCAACAGAGGTGTTCAGAGTTGTACCTCTTCTTGTAGTGGATGGTAATATAGAAACTCTTCCATCATGAGACTTACCCATGATGAATGATGGCAGTAGATAATAATACTCTCCGGTGAGCTCGCAAAATAAAGCTATGCTCCCTGGCAACGGCGCCAGAAAATAGTCTTCATGACCCACAAGTATAGGGGATCGCAACAGTCTTCGAGGGAAGTAAAACCCAAATTTATTGATTCGGCACAAGGGGATCCAAAGAATATTTGTGAGCCTTAACAAGTGAGTTGTCAATTCACCTGCCCTAAAAGTACTTTTGCTCGTAGTGGTTTATCAGTAGTAACAGTTTTATAGTAACAACTGTAGTAAAATAATAGCAGGAGTGGAATGAAAACAGCAGCAGCAGTAGTGTTTGAAGTAAACATCGGATTAAATACTATAGGCATAGGTATGGATAAACGGGCGTTGCATGGATAAGAAAGTTCTAATAATGACCATGTCAGGGGCTTTGCAGATAAATATGATAAAGCATCCAAGCACTAAGTAACCATAGGCATGTGTTCCGTAAATAGTCGTACGTGCTCGCAATGAGAACTTGCACAACATCTTTTGTCCTACCAGCCCGTTTTCAGTGGGACCTCAAGGGAACTACTGGTAATTAAGGTGTTCCTTTTAATAGAACACCGGAGCAAAGCATTAACACTCCGTGAACACATGTGATCCTCATATCGCAGCCATCCCCACCGGTTGTCCCAATTTCTGTCACTTCGGGGCCTCAGGTTCCGGACAACAATATGTGTAAACAACTTGCAGGTATGATCAAGAAACAATAATTATCATCGTGGTTCAATAACATGTTTAGATCTGAGATCATGGCACTCGGGCCCAAAGTGGCAAGCATTAAGCATAACAAGTTGCAACAATGTCAATAGCACTAATAGAGGATACTAGGCACTATGCCCAAACAATCACGACATTATTAAATGAACGGTCTCATCCAATCCCTACCATCCCCTTTAGCCTACAGCGGGGAATTACTCACACATGGATGGGGGAAACATGGATGGTCGATGGAGAGGCGGTGGTGATGACGATGGCGATGATCTCCTCCACTTCCCCGTCCCGGCAGGGTGCCAGAATAGGAACTTCTGATCCTCGAATCGAGGTTTGGGACGGCAGCGGCGCTCTATTGTGTTTCTGTGGAATATGACGAACCCCCTCGGGTTTTAGGGTTGGAGGCTACTTGTAGTCGAAAGGAGAGTCCGAGGGGGGTCCTGGGGGGACCACACCCTATGCTGGCACGACCGGGGGGACCCGCGCCAGGGGGTGTGTGGCCACCCTGTGGCCCCACTCCTGGCCCCCTTCTGGCTTTCGGGGTCTTCCGGGGTGAAAACATCAATGGGCTCTTTTCTGGGCATTTTCCTGAAAGTTGATTTTTCTGCACAAAAACAAGACACCAAGGTAATTCTGCTGAAAACAACGTTAGTCTGTGTTACTTGTATTCAAAACACACAAGTTTAGAGGAAAACAATAAGAAAAGTGTTCGGAAAAGGAGATATTTTTCGACATATCATCACACGTTTCTTATTTCTCGGAATCTCATTTCTCAGAATTTTCCTTCTCTTTTCTTTTCTAGCCTTGCCCCTACAACCTTGAAGGGAAAAGGTGGAAAGAAGCACAAGGTCACTGCGCACAGGGGATTGAAGGCATCTCCCGCCACTGCGCTGGATACCCCGACTGCGGCTGGGAAAGAAAACTCGGCTGCCAGGGATGTAGAATATCCCTTGCAGTCCAGCCATCCCGTTGCGTCCGAGTCGGACGCGAGGGAAAGGGCGGTGCCAGAAGAGGGTGGACCTTCTAACATTCCGAAGGAGGAGCCCATCCCCAACTTTGACCCCGAGTTCAAGGAAAAGGAAGAAAACTGTTTCGACGAACACGGATATATTCGTCCGTTGGCGAAGAAACATTTTGCCCGTGCTCCATTAATCCGTCCCTGGCCGCAAGGCAGACTTATAGTTAAGAATAATTACGTGTTCTCTCCTCGGCAGCTCATACAAGACGGCATTTGCCATGTCGGCATTACCTTCGCAGAATATGCAAAGGAATTTACCGAGAACTTGGCATGTTTGGAGAAAATGAGCCAGGTAAATACCTCTAGCCCCCAAGCATTTAGCCAAATGTATTCTTTTTTACTTGATGCTTTTCTCTTTTTCCTGCTTATTTTATAGCTTAAGCGACTTTTCCATTTTCTGTGTTTCAGCAAACTGCCGAAACAATAAACATGGAAGTTGTCAACAAGCTTACCATCAAGAACAAGGAGGTTAAGACTCTCCTTAACATTCTTGAAGAGAAAGACTCCGAGTTGGCCTCGGTTCAGCAACAGCTGAAGGAATCAGCAGGTAAATATTTCTTCTATTCGCGTTGTTCTTTGATGAAATTTTTTCTAAGTCATTTTCCGAGTTTCAAACTCTTCATTTTTCTTACTTTTTAGTTTCTTTGGAGAAAGCCAAACAAATCGCTGAAGATGCTGGCAATGCCGAGAACCTCCGCAAAGAGAACTCGGAGCTTTACAAGATGACTCTAAAGCTCCGGAAGGACTTGGAGGCTAGCCAATTGGCTATCGGGATTGCCGAGTCCCGCGCATCTTCTCAAGCTGAGAAAGATGCAGCAACTATCCAGGACTTGGAGAACACCCTCAATCAACGCCTTGAAGAAGGCGTTGAGATGGACAAGATTCTCGGTAAAGCTTAACCCAGTATGTTTCTTTTTTCTCCTTATGCAAGTTTCTAACTTTTTCTTGTTATGTTTGAACAGAAGGGAACCCCTTGCTTACCCGGATTAACAGAATCCGGGCTTTCGGAAAGATCTTCACCGCTCTGAAGACAGCGGGGATGCTACTTGTGAACAACTACATTCCCGACAAAGTGGGAGAAATCTCGGAAGTAAGCAAGCTTTCGGAGGCAATAGAGGAGGTGGCGAACCAAAAGGAGTCTTGATTCCTCTCTGCTTATCGCAGTGGTGCGTGCATGGACCTTGGGCTAATGCGTATGCATTACACCACCACAAAGTCCTGGCGCGTTGCGACCGGTATCCCTCAAGGGTACATGAAAGCACAGAGAGCCGAGATTTTTGAGTCTGTCAAGGGGCATGCCACCAATATATCTCAACTAGTGTCAATCTCAACCTTCTACCCGGAGGAAGAGATTCCGGCTACTCCCGAGAACCCCAGCGATAGCGACAAGGAGGCTCGGATTCTGAGGAGGCCGTCTGATTCCTGAGTAGCTGGCAGAAACTTCGTATTCTGCCAAATTGTTGTTGGCGTTGAAATGTATTTATAATACATATTCCATTATGTCACCTTTTGGAGATTTAAGCACTACACCAGCTCCAACGCCTTCTTTCATTTTGGATCCATCAAAATGCATGATCCAATATTCCGATTCCGGCATTGGTGTATTTTCCATTGCTTCTGTCCAATCAGCGACAAAATCTGCCAACACCTGGGATTTAATTGTCGTCCGGGGTTGAATGTCGAATGCAGCTAGCTCAATGCCCCATTTGGCGACTCGGTCTGTTGCGTCCGCATTGTTGATGATATCCCCTAGTGGTGTGTTGCTTACCACTATTATGGAATGTCCTTGGAAATAATGGCGGAGTTTTCGAGATGCAAAAAACACGCAATATGCCAGTTTTTGATAATGTGGATACCTTTGTTTGGACTCGGAGAATACCTCACTGACATAATACACCGGATGTTGATCTGGTACACTTTGTTCATCTTTCCGTCTTTCCACGATTATCACTGCACTTATAACCCTGTTTGTTGCTGTTAGATACAGTAACATGGGTTCTTCGTCTTTTGGAGATGCCAAAATCGGAGTTTTCATCAAGGTTCCTTTCACCTGGGTTAATGCTTTGTCCGCCTCTTCTGTCCATTCAAATTTGTCGGATTTCTTCAACAATTTGTATAATGGCAGAGGTTTGTCGCCTAGCCGGCTTATAAACCTGCTTACAGCGGCTACGGAGCCCGTCACTCTTTGGACATCTTTTAGGCACGTAGGCCTTGTGATGTTTAAGATTTCCTTGATCTTTTCCGGGTTTACTTCTATTCCTCTGTGAGAAACGATAAAACCAAGAAGCTTTCCTGAGGAAACCCCGAATACGCACTTTAATGGATTCAACTTCATCTTATAAGTGCGCAAATTTTCAAAAGTTTCTCGTAGATCTTCAAGGAGTGTATCCTTTTTCTTGGAAACTACGACGATATCGTCCACGTAAACATGGACATTTTTGCCGATTTGACTATGCAAGCATCTTTGCATGCAACGCTGGTAAGTTGCAACGGCGTTCTTCAAGCCAAAAGGCATGGTTATGTAATAGTATATTCCATACGGGTTTATGAAGGAAGTTTTTATTTGGTCCTCCTCCTTCATACGTATTTTATTGTACCCGGAATAAGCATCCAAAAAGCATAAAAGCTCAGAGCCAGCAGTGACATCTATTATTTGATCGATTCGCGGTAACGCGAACCTATCTTTTGGACACAATTTATTCAAGCCGGTGTAATCTATACACATCCTAAGAAAAATAATGTTTTTTTTCGGGACTAATAATGGGTTCGCATACCAATCAGTATTTATAACATCCCGGATAAAATCAACTGCTAAAAGCAGGATAATTTCCTTGCCTATAGCCTTTCGTCTTCTTCCATCGAAACGACGGAGACCTTGTTTGACGGGTTTTGATCCTGGAATTACTTTGAATTGGTGCTCAGCAAGTTTCCTGGGCACACCTGGCATATCAGCAGGACACTAGGCGAAAATGTCTCAGTTCTCACGTAGGAACTTGATGAGCGCATCTTCCTATTTATCAGTCATCCCAGTTCCCACTACGACAAACTTTGTCGGATCTTTGGGGACTAGAATAACCTGTCTTGTATTTTCCGAGGCCTTGAAACTATCTGCCGGCTTCCAGCTTTCATTTCCTGTCGGCATTTCCATCGGCGAAACTTCCTTAGCTAGCTCCTTCAATTTCTCCTTCCAAATCACCTGTTCGACGCAGAGAGCATTTCATTTCTCCAGCTCGTTCGGCAATTTGTAATCTCCAGTTATGGTTATTACTCCTCCTTTTGGCCCTGGCATCTTCAGCTTGTTATATATATATAACATGATCATGCCATGAATTTGGCGAAAGCCGGACGTCTGAGTATTGCATGGTAAACACTCTCGAACGGCACCACCTCGAATGAGATCTTTTCCTGACGAAAGTGTTCTATTTTTCCAAAAGTTACATCTAGGGAAATTTCTCCTAGGGATGTGCTTGTCTGCCAGGAACAATACCATGAAAACGTATGTTACTTTGCATGAGCTGGGTCTCGGAAATGTGTAGCTTCTTCCATGTACTCAGGTACATGATATTGATACTAGATCCTCCATCCATCAGCACTCTTTTGAGCCTAGTGTTTTGAACAATAGGGCTTACGACCAAAGCATTCGTGTCGGGTTCTGGGATATTTCCGGGATGATCTGACTGATCCCAGATAATTGACGTATTTGAATTCTTCAAGTACTTTGGTGTTGGAGGAACAACCGCATTGATTTCTCGAAGTGTTCTTTTCGCCTGTTTTGCTGAGGGAGTTGCTAGGAAAGTTAGGTTACATTCTCCTTCAACTCTCGGGAATTTTGGCTCGCATTTTCGCTGATGTTCCTGGATTTTATCATCAGTGTCCAATTCACTTTCTTCTTTCTCAGCTTCTGGCTTTTACTTGTTGAATTTCCTCTTGGAATTCTTTCCTTTATTGTCGGATCCTGCAGTGCCCTTCATATGCTTGTTGAGGCGGCCGTGCGCATTTATGGGTAGGCTTCCCAAATTGCGAATGGTGGACACAGTTTCTCGACTTTATCTTTTCCCACTCTTTCTTAGAGTAGGAGATTAGTTCTGTGCTTCTTCCTTTCCATTTGCTTCCATTACCCTTTCCAAAGGTTGCATTTACTTCTTTGGGTTTGGCTGTGCCTCTGGAGTAGCCTTCTTTTTAGAACGAGGTATCTTTTTGGCTTGAGTCAAAGCATCAATATTTCCACCTCTTGCTCTGATATCATCTTCAGCCGCTGCGTGCTCATTGGCGGTGGTAAGCATAGATCCAAGATCGTTGTGCTCTTTCGAACCAACCATGAACGGTACGAGGCCGGGTTTCAGGCCATTGATGAAAGCATGCATTGCTTGTACATCACTTACTCCAGGGCGACTGTTCTTCATTGCTGTCCATCTTGAGATAAAGTTGACATACGACTCGTCCTCATATTGGAATCAATGGTTTAGTTGGTTTATACTCTTAGGACCTTTGTACGTGCCCCGAAAGTGCTGAGCGAATACTTTCGCCATGTCTTCCCAGCTGCCGACAGTTCTTGATCGTAACCCATTGATCCAATCTCTAGATCCGTCCAATAACATGAGGGAAAGAAACTTCACAGACTCCAAGTCTGTCCCTTTGTTAATCTGGATGGCAGTATAGTAATCTGAAAGCCATGTATCCGGGTTTGTACTTCAGGTATAATTTTGATAAGTTGGACCAACTTTGGCGAAACCAGAATGTAGACTAATTCTTCGGATCTTGTCAGTGAAGCACTTAGGTCCAAATTATAGATCGTGTCTTTCCGCCCTATCAACGTGATCAGAATATCTGCCGGCTGAATGGACAGAAGGGGATCTGCTCCTTTCTGGCCCATTCTTGCGCGAGTGCGCTCTTCCGGGATTATCCCTATTTCGTCTATTGTCGTGTCCTTTGGCATAAGGTGGAGTTCTACTCCTTGGCCTTTATTTGTTCCTAGGAGGAGTACGGGATCTCTCACGCCCGTGAGAGTTGTCATATCTTCTGGCTTTTTTAGCTGGGCGTCTCGGAGGCGGCATTATTTTTCCGTCTTTCCGGTTTTGTTCTTCCTGTTCCTTGTGACCACGGGGATTATTTTTGCCTTTCGGCAGATGGGATCCCGTCCTGGATGCTTCATCCTTATTATCCGGGATTTTCTAGTCCTTCTTGGGATCTCCCTTCTTTTCCTTAGAATCGCCTGAATATCCAAGTTCGCTAGGTCCAGGTGCTCCAGCGGCGCATGTGGCAGTTTTGTATAGGGCCGAGTCATCATGCAACTTCCCTGATCTTGCATGTCCTCGTTGTTGCTTTTGTAATGCTTTTCCTAGGAAAGCATACAGTCCCTGAAGTTTTTCATCGTTGGAGTACAGATGATCATTAAGGATGGCGAACGCGGCTTCCGCGTTTTCAGCTGCGGTTTTGTAGATGCGTTCGCCTTTAGCGTTTACGCTGTTAAGCTGTCTTTGCCAAGAAGGGTTTTGCAACCGTTCTTTTACTAGCAGTACATCCGGCTTTCCAATTCCGGGCAATCTCGTGGGTTTATCCCGGACATATTCCTTTGTTCAAATTCTTCAATTTCCTCTTGCTTTGCTTTTACGGTAGCTTGCGCTTTGAGGAGGTTTTCTTGAGATTGGAATGGGTGTTGCTGCTGCCGCATAAGGGCTTGCCTTCTAGCTTCCAGCACTTCTGGTGGTTCGTGAGGTCCAATCGGGGTTTTGATCAGATTGATCTCGTCCTGTTCCGACATCTCGTCCTGTTCCCTTCAAGGTTGTAGGGAAAAGGCCGGAAGAAGCACAAGGTCATTGCGCACAGGGGATTGAAGCCATCTCCCGCCACTGCGCCGGCCCCACGGTGGGCTCCAACTATCGAGACATCGTAGTAAGGATCATAGACGGGGGTTCCATGAGCCTACGGGTAGAGACGTGGGGGATGTGGTAGTATGATAATCGAGAACACCAGGTTTTACCCAGGTTCAGTACGACGCAACTAGGCGGCGTTCCTACTCCTACAATCTCACTAAATCAGGGCTGCAACCTGAAGTATACAAAGTACAATTTGAGTATGGTTTCGCTAACTCGGCGAGGATCAACTTCTCGGCGAGTTGACTTCTAGCTAATTATTCTCTCTGTTTCGTCTCTCCCGTCTGGCTTTATATAGATAGCCGGGTTAGGGCTTACAGAAAGGAAACCTAGAAGACTACGGAAAGTATCTAACTTGGAAAGTAAGGAATCCGTCTTCTCCTCCAAGCCGCACCACTTTGGGCCGTGGTCCGGGTTCTTCTAGAATCCGGCTTCCCGCGCATCAGTTTACTGGGCTGCCCAATGGACCGTGATCCATTACCAACATGCCACCCTGGTAATCCGACTCTTTAGGCCAATGCCGGATATACCGCCGGACATACCCCTAATCGGTATATATCCGACAAGGTGGTGCCATTCGATAGTGTTTATCACGCAATACTCGGACGTCCGGCTTTCGCCAAATTTATGGCAAGATCATGTTATATCTATAACAAGCGGAAGATGCCAGGGCCAAAAGGAGGAGTAATCACCATAACTGGAGATTACAAATTGGCAAACGAGCTGGAGAAAGGAAATTCCCTTTGGGCCAAACAGGTGATTCGGAAGGAGGAATTGAAGGAGCTAGCTAAAGAAGTTTCGCCGATGGAAATGCCGGCAGGAAATGAAAGCCGGAAGCCGGCAGATAGTTTCAAGGCATCGGAGAATACAAGACAGTTTATCCTAGATCCCAAAGATCCGACAAAGTTTGTCGTACTGGGAACTGGGATGACGGACATATAGGAAGACGCGCTCATCAAGTTCCTTCGTGAGAACTGGGATATTTTTTCCTGGTGTCCCGCTGATATGCCAGGCTTGCCCAGGGAACTTGCTGAGCACCAACTCAAAGTAATTCCAGGAGCAAAACCCGTCAAACAAGGTCTCTGTCGTTTCGATGGAAGAAGACAGAATGCTATAGGCAAGGAAATTATCCGGCTTTTAGCAGCTGATTTTATCCGGGAAGTTATACATACTGATTGGTCTACGAACCTAGTATTAGTTCCGAAGAAAGACACTATTGTTCTTAGGATGTGTATAGATTACAACGGCTTGAACAAATTATGTCCAAAAGATAGGTTCGAGTTACCGCGAATCGATCAAATAATAGATGCCACTGCTGGCTATGAGCTTTTATGCTTTTTGGATTCTTATTCCGGGTACCATGAAATATGTATGAAGGAGAAGGATCAAATAAAAACTTTCTTCATAACCCCGTATGGAACATACTATTACATAACCATGCATTTTGGATTGAAGAACGCCGACGCAACTTACCAACGTGCATGCAAAGATGCTTGCATAGTCAAATCGGCAAAACGTCCATGTTTACGTGGATGACATTGCCGTAGTTTCCGAGGAAAAGGATACACTCCTTGAAGATCTACGAGAAACCTTCGAAAACTTGCGCACTTACAAGATGAAGTTGAATCCATTAAATTGCGTATTCGGGGTTCCCTCAAGAAAGCTTCTAGGTTTTATCGTTTCTCATAGAGGAACAGAAGTAAACCTGGAAAAGATCAAGGAAATCTTGAATATCACAAGACCTACGTTACTAAAAGATGTCCAAAGATTGATGGGTTCTACAGCCACAGTTAGCAGGTATATGAGCTAGCTAGGCAACAAAGCCCTGCCATTACACAAATTGTTGAAGAAATCCGACAAATTTGAATGGACAGAAGAGGCGGACAAAGCATTAACCCAACTAAAAGAAACCTTGATGAAATATCCAATTTTGGCATCCCCAAAAGGCGAAGAACCCATGTTACTGTATCTTACAGCAACAAATAGGGTTATCAGTGCAGTGATAGTTGTGGAAAGACGGAAAGATGAGCAAAGCGTACCAGATCAACATCCAGTGTATCACGTCAGCGAGGTGTTCTCCGAGTCAAAACAAAGGTATCCACATTATCAAAAATTGGCATATGGCGTGTTTTTTGTATCTTGAAAACTCCGCCATTATTTCCAAGGACATTCCATAACAGTGGTAAGCAAAGCACCACTAGGGGATATCATCAACAATGCAGACGCAACAGGGAGTCGCCAAACGGGGCTTCGAGCTAGTTGCGTTCGACATTAAGTACCAACCCCGGACGACAATTAAATCCCAAGTGTTGGCAGATTTCGTCGCCGATTGTACACAAGCAATGGAAAACACACCAATGCCGGAGTCGTAATATTGGATCATGCATTTTGATGGATCCAAAATGAAAGAAGGCGTTGGAGCTGGTGTAGTGCTTAAATCTCCAAAAGGTGACATAATGGAATATGTATTACAAATACATTTCAACGCCAGCAACAATGTGGCAGAATACGAAGTTTTGCTTCATGGCTTGCATATTGCAAAGTAGATAGGCGTCAAGCATATACTTTGTTATCGTGACTCGGACTTGGTGCAGCATCAGCTAAACCAAACATGGGATGCCAAAAGCCCCATTATGGCAAAATATCGGAGAACTCTGGACGAGTTTTCCATTTGCTTCCTAGGATTTTAGGTACTTCATATCAAAAGGGAAGAAAATTGTAACACGGATGCATTAGCCCGCATGAGATCGAAAAGAGTGAAACCCCTACCACCTGGTGTATTTGTCCAACATTTGCATGCTCCATCAATAAAAGGTGGAGATGTTGATTATCCTCTCGTTTTCGAGTCAATTGAAGTCCTGCTTGTTAACCCGGATTGGACAATTCCATACTTAAACTTCTTAGTTGATCAGAAGTACCCGGATGGAGCAGACGAAGTTTTGCAAAGGCAGATACAACGCCGATGCAAAGGATACACGATAATCAATGGTTGCCTGTATAAACGCAGTACTATTGGAATTTTTCAGCGGTGTATTTCACCACAAGAAGGACGAGAAATTCTGCAAGAAATCCATGCAGGAGATTGCGAACATCATGTTCAATCAAAAAGCATAGTCAAAAAAGCATTATGCGTGGGTTTTTTCTGACTTACAACCAAGACAGATGCGGAGCACATAGTAAACACATGTACCGGATGTCAGTATTACGCCAAGAAGACGAATATGCCAGCTCAAGCACTCAAAACTATCCCTATAACATGGCCATTCACGGTCTAGGGGGTAGATATGATGGGTCCATTCAAAACTGCAAGAGGTGGACTTACATATTTACTCGTTGCAGTAGATAAGTACACCAAGTGGGTGGAGGCGAAATACATCAAAAAACTTGACGGTGTGACTGCCAGAAATTTCATCATTGACATAGTCATGAGATACGACGTTCCACACAACATAATCATGGATAAAAGGACAAATTTCTCTATTGGAGAGTTGGCAAAATATTGCCGACAAACGGGAATTCGCCTAGATCTCGCATCTGTGGCACACCCAGAATCCAATGGACAGGTTGAACGAATGAATAGTTCTATCCTGCAGGGAATACGCCCAAGACTCGAATCTCCTCTTCATAAAGCAGCTGGAGCATGGGTAGAAGAATTACCTTATGTGCTCTGGAGTATTCGAACGATGCCAAATAGATCAACATGACCAACTCCATTTTTCCTGGTTTATGGTGCAGAAGCAGTGCTTCCTGTGGACATGCTCCATGATAGCCCAAAAGTGCTAGCATATGAAGACTTGGATGACGAAAATGCACGACAGGATACCGTCGATCTCTTAGAAGAAGAACGAGAGCGTGTGCTACACAGATCCTCCATTTACCAGCAAGGATTGTGATGTTATCACGGTCGGAAAATCAGACACCATTCTTTCAAACAAGGTGACTTAGTGCTAAGATTGGTGCAGGAAAGGAAGCACAAATTAGCCCCAGTTTGGGAGGGACCATGTGTCATTAGCAAGGCTATGAAAAATTGATCTTACTATCTTATAGATATTTGGGATACAAAAGATGATCCTAAAAGACCGAATCGCAAGAGAAAGAGAAAGATAATGTAGAACTGGGAGAAACAAAGAGACCCCGGAGCATCCAGAGCTACGTCCCTTTTACACTTAGTTCAAATTCTATGTAAGCATCTTTGAGATCATGAAATAAAGTTGTCGGAATTCATGCACTTTTTTGTCTGTTTTGTTGTTGTTGTTCAAAGCATAGTCCGTCTTATCTATTTCCCAGTGATCTTTCAAATTGCTTCAATGTTAACCCGAATTTTGCCTGCGTGCTCGGAGTTATAAATATGAATGCTTTTCTCGCCTAAGGAGGCTTAAGGAAACCCAGATTGTGCCTGCGTGCCCGAGTTTCATACCTTTTCAAAATTCCTTACTTTTTCCTAAGTATTATCTGATAGTTTGTATGTTGGGTCGCTGGAATTAGTTAATAAAAATGCCTAAGTACAATCCATGTTTCCGAGTTTCGACTGATAGGCTTGAACCCAGTCACTTGGTATGAAGATTAAGTACTATTGAGCCATTTCAACACTAAGGACAGTCAAAACATATAAGCCAGAGAACTTAGAAGGAAAAGGAAGTAAAACCCAGAAAACTTGCAAAGACTTAAATTTTACTGCAAAAGGGGGAATACTTGTTTATACAAATGATAGATAGAATTACAATGGATATTACATTGAAAGAATAGTAATGCTTCTATTTGTTCCTGCTAGCTACTCAGGAATCAGGCAGCCTCCTCAGAATCCGAGTCCTCTTCGTCGTTGTCACTGGGGTTCTCGGGAGTTTCTGGAATCTCTTTCTCCGGGTAGAAGGTTTAGATCGACACCATTTGTGCTATCTTGGTGGCGTGCCCCTTGACAGAGTCGAAGATGTTGGCCCACTGCGCTTCTGTGTATCCTTGAGGGATACCGGTCGCCACATGCCAGGACTTTGCGGTGGTGTAATGCATACGAATTAGCCCAAGGGCCATGCGGGCACCACCTCGAGCAGCGGAGCGGAACCAAGATTCCTTATGGTTCACTACCTCCACAATTACCTCTGGAAGCTTGCTTACTTCCGAAATTTATTCCGCTTTGTCGGGAATATACTTGTTTACAAGTAGCATCCCCGCAGTCTTCAGGGCGGAGAAGATCTTCCCGAAGGCCCGGATTTTATCAATCCAGGTAAGCAAGGGGTTCCCTTCTGTTTCAAAATTAACAAAGAAAAGTTAGAAACACAAAGAAAGAGAAAAAGAAACATACTATAAAAAGTATAAGGAAAAAACCAGGTAAAAGGAGTTAATCTTTACCGAGAATCTTGTCCATCTCAACGCCTTCTTCAAGGCGTTGGTTGAGGGTATTCTCTAGGTCCCGGATAGTCGCTGCATCTTTCTCAGCTTGAGAAGATGCGCAGGACTCGGCAATCCCAACAGCCAGCTGGCTGGCCTCCAAGTCCTTATGGAGCTTTACAGTCATCTTGTAAAGCTTCGAATTCTCTTTGCGGAGGTTCTCGGCGTTGCCAGCATCTTTAGCGATTTGTTTGGCTTTCGCCAAAGAAACTGAAAAGCAGGAAAAACGAAGAGTTTAAAACTCGGAAAATGACTTAGAAATATTTCATCAAACAAGCAACGCGAATAGAAGAAATATTTACCTGCTGATTCTTCAGCTGCTGCTGAACCGAGGCCAACTCTGAGTCTTTCTCTTTAAGAATATTAAGGAGAGTTTTAACCTCCTTGTTCTTGATGGCAAGCTTGTTGAAAACTTCCATTTTTATTGTTTCGGCAGTTTGCTAAAACATAGAAAATGGAAAAGTCACTGAAGTTATAAAATAAGCAGGAATAAGAGAAAATCATCAAGTCAAAAAGAATAATTTGTCTAAATGCTTGGGGGCTAGAGGTATTTACCTGGCTCATTTTCTGCAAACTTGCCAAGTTCTCGGTAAATTCCTTCGCATATTCTGCGAAGGTAATGACGACATGGAAAAGGCCGTCTTGAATGACCTGGCGAGGCGAAAACACGTAATTATTCCTAACTATAAGTCCGCCTTGCGGCCAGGGACGGATTAATGGAGCACGGGCAAAGTGTTTCTTCGCCCACGGATGAATATATCCGTGTTCGTCGAAACAGTTTTCTTCTTTTACCTTGAACTCAGAGTTAAAGTTGGGGATGGGCTCCTCCTTCGGAATGTTAGAAGTACCACCCTCTTCTAGCACCGCCCTTTCCCTCGCGTCCGACTCAGACGCAATGGGCTGGGTGGACTGCAAGGGATATTCTGCGCCCCTCGCAGCCGAGTTTTCTTCCCTAGTCGCGGTCGGGGTATCTGGTGCAGCAGCGGGAGATGGCTTTAATCCCCGGTGCGCAGCGGCTTTGTGCTTCTTCCGGCCTTTTCCCTTCAAAGTTGTAGGGGCAAGGCTAGAAAAGAAAGGAAAAGGAAAAAATTCAAGAAATGAGATTCCGAGAAATAAAAAACATGCGATAAAAAGCATAGAAATGAAAAAGCCTGAGATTTTTACCTGGAAGTTGTGATGGCAACACCGTCAACATCGATAACCTCCTAAGTGGTGGATGGCTTCTTGCGCCTCTGTCCGACTGACGTAAAGTTGGCACAAAGCGCGTCCAACTCGGCATCGGTGGCAAGCTCAGCCTCAGGAAGTTCGAGAAGCTACGAAAAGAAACAAAGTTCGAGTAAGGAAAAAATCCGAGAAAAATGAAACTCAAGATAATTCCTAAAGAGATAAAACTATACCTTTGGAGCTGGGTTTCCGGCGTGGTACATTTGCCGGCTCTCCTCGTACTGATCACGAGTAGAAACCAACTGATTGAGCCATTTCTTGAAGTCCTTTTTTGACAGATCTTTGTCTGTCGCTCTCATCGCGTCTTCCGGGACCCGAGTATTCACACATGAGCCGTTTCCCGCGATGAGCCAAACGCTGAATCCGCCTTCCGAGCCAGCACATAACGGTATCAGTGCCGGTAAGAGGAGGAGTGGTGGAAACAAGTTTGGCGATTCGCCTCTTGATCCTCATCGGATCCGGAGGCAGAGTCTGGATCGCGTCCACTGCCCAATTGTCTTGGGTGTGGCCGTGGAATTGACGAAAGGTGGAATGTCCGTTTCCTTTCGAGGAAACGGGACATCTCCGTGATAGAAGAAGGAGCCCGTCCAAACTTTGACGGACTCCGAGGTTTTGATTTTCGGAAACCAATCCTTCCTAAACCTACAGAGGGCGAAGGAGACGGTCCTGCATGTCGGAAGGGTGCCTTCGGAGGGATTGCGTTCCACTCTGAAGCAATACTGCCAGAAATCTAATCTAGATTCTTTTCCTAGATACCCCTCGAATGGGGCCTGAAACCCGGCTAGATAAAGAATGGAATTGGGGGGAAGATTGTGTGGCTAGATCCTATAGTGGTCTAGGATCTGAAGGAATAAGGCGGATGGTGGAAACCCCATACCTCGATTTATGTGCGAGGCGAGGAGAACCCGTTCACCGGGTGCTGGAGACGGCTCGGTGTCATCTTCATTGTACCGCCATTTGTCCTTCACGACAAACCCTTCCTTTTCAAAAGTCGGAAGAAGGGACGGAACCACGTTACAGTGGCTCCAGTTCTCGGAGTTTTCTCCGCCTTCTTCTTCACCTCCGGCGGCACCGGAAGCGGCGACCTCCTCGCTGCCGAGAGCGACGTTTTCTTCCGCGTGATCGGTGAAGGGAGGCGGAGGATGAGCGGTGGACGATGAAGGCGGCGCAACTCCGGACGCGGGAGGCAGATCCCCGCGAGCTGGGTCGCTGGCGGTTCCCTCCGGCGTGTTTGCATCGGCGCGAACGGGAGAGTCGACGAGGGGGTCAAGATCGTTGATGATGTCATCCAGGCTCATGGCGGCGCTCGCCGAGTCGTACGCATGGGGAGAATCTCCGGTTTCCATTTGCGGGTGGCGCAGTCGCGAGTTAGATCCTCCGATGGTGGTTCCGGGGAAGGGCCCGGGGGGCTAGGCTCTCTGTGTTCGTTCTCGTGCTTGGGCTCTGGTTGCAGGCGCTAGGGTGCTGGGAGCTCGAGGAGGAAGAAGGTGCGGAATAAATTTTGGAGCCCACGAGGTGACTATTTATAGACGGATGTGTGGAGATTAGCTCCAACGACTATTTTGACCGTTGGATGATCGACGCGTGTTACGCCCGAAATTTCCGGGAAATGAGGGGACGGGGTGATAATTGCTATCTTCTTGTTTCCTGCGAGAATCTGTCAGAGGATACGTTTCCGGGTCTTGACTGAACCCAAACGTCCGTGATGTCAGCAGTATTTCATCGCTGACGTCACGAGGTTCCTTCTCCGCGAAGCCTCGTGGAAGAAAATGCATACTTTGATAAAATCGGAGTTTTGAGTTAAATTTTTTTGGGAAAAAGAAGAATCAAGACAAAACACCGACATTTCTCAAAAAAGACTGCTAATCAACAAAAGGTGGTAAAATGAAGTCTTAATCTTTCTTGGGGGCTACTGTCGGATATATACTGATTAGGGGTATGTCTGGCATTGGCCTAAAGAACCGGATTACCAGGGTGGCCTGTTGGTAATGGATCACAGTCCATTAGGCGGCCCAGTAAGCTGATGCGCAGGAAGCCGGATTCTAGAGGAACCCGGACCACATACCAAAGTGGTGCGGCTTGGAGAAGAAGATGGATTCCTTACTTTACAAGTTAGATACTTTCCGTGGTCTTCTAGGTTTCCTTTCTGTAAGCCCTAACCCGGCTATCTATATAAAGCCGGACGGAAGAGACAAAACACAGACAACAATTAGCTACAAGCCAAATCGCCGAGAAGTTGATCCTCTCCGAGTTAGCAAATCCATACTCACATTGTACTTTGTATACTTCATGCTTCAGCCCTGATTTAGTGAGATTGCATGAGTAGGAAAGCCGCCTAGTTGCGTCGTACCGAACCTGGGTAAAACCTGGTGTTCTCGATTGTCGTACTACCATGTCCCCGACGTCTCTACCCGTAGGCTCATGTCACCCCATCTATGATCCTTACTACGATGTCTCGACACTCATACTCATCAACATTAGGATCACGAGAGCTGCAACAACACCTTGCTCAACTGGAACACGTTGCGCCCGCCCAACATTCGCAGGTATGCGAGGATCAGCGCATGGAGGTGCTAGATGAGCGAGCAACTCGTCGAATTTTGTGTCGAGCTTGGTGTCAAAAGCGTGCGCGAGGCTTGTTATCTTCTCAAGCGCCTCTCCAAGTTTGGTGTCGATGTCCTCCGTGTGATCCGTCACAAGCTTGGCGAACTTTGTGTGCAACTCTTTGTTCGTCAAGCTCTCCCATTCATCATCGGATCCTGACATGGTTAGTGGACAACAAAATAAAAAAAAACACGAGTATGTGGCCCTATGAACTACTAGGTGGTGGAAAGAAAAAAAAGCCTAATCTGTCAAACCAAAAACAAAACTCTTACAAGTTCTCACCCAACAGCAGGAGGTGACCGACAACGAAAGATGTCAAGTCTCACTGAAGATTAGATGGAGCGATTGCCAGGTGAAAGTCACAACGTACGATGTAAAATCTATGGAGCTTTAGGAGGCTTGAATATAGTAGCAAGAATTAGCAATAATCAAATCAGGAATGCAAGCTGAATAAACGCTCAAAGACGGTACTGTGTTGGTCCTAGGCTAGATCGTTTTAGAGACGCGAGCCTATAACACCAACAACGTCACGACGCGGCAACAACAAGCAAACAAGCAAAAAGAAGGACTAATGAGAAGAAGTAAACTGCACTAAATAGAGAAAGAAAAATAAGGATTTTTTTTTGCTATTGCTCTCTCCAAACCTCAGAGTATGTCTATGGTCAGGAGAAGGCAAGTTTTCGTTTTTTTTGCCTGCTACAGTTAGTCGCGAATTTGGAGTCCCAAACTGATTAGAACTCTAATCTATTGATAGAAACAAGGATTGAAACACTGAGAAAACCCTAACTCTAACTAGTAGCGTGGAGGCGGCGCACGGGGACAAGTGGAGGCGCACGCGTGTGGATGGAAGCTATTGGCGACGCGATGCAGTGGGGTGGCGGCAAGGCAGCGGCGCTATGGATAGCTTGTCGAACATCGGTAATGGTGTGATAGCGACGGCTGTTTGTGGTGCGTGCGGCGACTGTTTGTGGTGGCGGAATTTGTGGTGGTGGGAAGCAACGGTAATCTGCAAGCGTGCGAGGTGATGCGGCAGCGGCGATGACGAACTATGCAAAGAACTCGAAACCTACGGGAATAGACGCTAAGACCAGCAACTTGACACGACGATACAGACGAAAACTCAACGATGCAATACACTGAAAAGAAGATGCAACATGGCCAGACTGGTTGTAGGAAGGGGTGATCTAACCTAACAATTTTTTGCCTTTTTGTGGACCGTAGGTATGAAGAACAGATGCAATCTAATCTATGAAAAACAGTAAATCTCACCGATCAACCTGAAATCTGATACCACTTGATAGAGACAAATGTGTCGATCTTTCGATGAGATGATAACTACGATTTGGGTGGCGTCGACGTTGACGATCCGACTACAAACGTACGAGGACGCTGCGCTTTAGTAATCGCTACACCAACTCCGGGAGGTTATTGACAGCGTCGTGGCACGGTTGACCCAACCACTCAGGTCTAACTCCTGCAATCAATCGAAAACAAACAAGAACTAAGAATTGACAATCAAGATATTGCGAATATAGATGGATGATTATAGCTGAAAGTGGGGTTCCGAAAGCGGTCTTAGTCTGGTCGATCTGACACAAACAAAGTACGACGAAGTTGCAGCGACGGCTAACTTTTAACTAAACAAAACCCATCACTAAAAGAAACCCTAGGAGCTGTATTTATGAGGGGAAAAGAAGGGAAATTCGTGCTCCCATGGGTGGGGCCACGAAATCCAGCCTAAATCTCTTTTTTCCCATGAATACGGACTCTAAAAACTGCCCACTAAGGGGTATGACAAAAATACATGGGCCTGGCCCAATAATGAGGTGTCGCTGCACCTATAAAAGGACTTGGACGAAAATAATAAGGTGGTAGCTTGTATAACTCGTCCAAGACTTCATTTGGCATTATGGTGACTTCATGCTACTATAATCTTCATCCGTGGCAGTGTCATCTTCTTCACTTGTGCTTCTGCTGCCAGCTCCATCCTCGAACATGGTCCATAGCTTGTCACTCTCATCCACGCTAGGTCCATTATTCCTAAGAGAAAAAAACACATTTGATTTAGACAGTATCATATCCTCATGTATATTAGGAACAACTTGTAGAAACGATAGTACCTGCTGATTAAGTTGACATGCACGAGCTCTAGTCATAGGCCCTTGTAATGGAAGTGGTGCAGTAGTAGCGATGTCCTCATCAAGTTTGGAGGGACCGAGTTCCGAAGTTTCGTACGACTCGGTATGGCAACTGGGTGTGTCAGTCAGCTTGGCGCAAAGTAAATAGTTTCACGGCCACCCTATCAGGCAGTTTATCGTAAGAGCCGCCTCTGAAACTACTATACAGAGAGACAATCGTTATTCCACACCAACACACAACAATTGTGAGGCGGTCCGTAGTACAGGCCGGCTCCAACAATGCATCCAACTGAGCCGACTATATTTCGCAACAGTCTCAGAAATTTGGGGAAGCAGGGTTTATTTTGGGTCGCTACCGATGTCGTCTTATTAGAGCCGGACTTTTCTTTACAAGCGGCTTATCTACACAAACCGGCTGAGAGGTCACATTTCCGAGCATGTTCTTTTTTTCACCGGCAAAATCGTCTCTAGTAATAGTTCTAACGCTCAATTTTCTAGTGGCACTTAACAAAGTCCCATGAAAATCCATTGAATCAACTCGATATGAATTAAATGATAATAAATCCAAATTATCTTTCTTAAAATTTAGGATGTGACACTTAGGTAAAACGTTTACAAATAAACAAGTTCGATCCGAAATCAAATAAATGTGTTCTCGTAGGTTATCCCAAGAAAACCACTGTGTATTACCTTTACGACGCATCGAGGGGAAATTGTAAAAAGCATAATTATACAATAACATGCTTTCTTGTCTTATCTAAATGACATACTCCTTTAATATCAAAACGTAAGACGTTTTAGCTTTTTTGGACAAAATGTATCTAGACATGTTTTAGTGTATAGATTTATGTGCATCTTGCACTAAAACATGTCTAAATACATGTTGTCTAGTAAACGGTAAAACATATTTATTTCGATACAGAGGGAGTAGTACATAATATAAGATATAAGAGAGCCTTATCTAGGCCCATCGGGCTCCATCTGGGCTTGGACGGGCCGGTTGACCTGCTGACGCTCTGTACCCGGAGGGGAGGATGCGGATGCAGGGGTTCGCGGTGACGGCGGCCAGCCTGTTGCATCGTGGCAGTGAGCTTCTTGGGTCCGTCTCGGCCCGGCTGGACCCTGTCAGGACCGGTGTGCCCCTTCGGGGCATTACGGGCCCGTTGCGCCCGACTGGACCTGACGGGGATTGGTATGCTCAGCGGCTACGTCCGGTCGACTACCGCCGATCCCTCGGCGGTGGAGGTTGGTCCCTCCCGCCGGCCGCGGTATCGCTGACCCAGGCCATTCTTCTCCTCACCTTCGGTGTGCAGACTTCGTGGCAACTAATTCGGTGAGACGAGATGATGACTTCGGGATTGTTGGCGCATGTTGGTGGGTGGTTTGTCAGAGAAGGTCGAGGCTTGACCTCACGGGGCCCCAGAGTTAGGATCGTGCGAGGTTGTGGATGGGGGTTTCGGGAGAAATCCTTGTCAACGTGTCTGACACCGACGCGGTGCCACCTCCGGGTGGCATCATTCCTTCCTGAAGGGCGTCGTGGATACCCCCGTTCGCTTCCCTTTGTGCCGGGGGAAACCCTAGGACCGGTGCGCTGGTCCGGGCAGCAGCGTGGGTTACCTTCTTGAAGGTGCTGCTTGGTACCCGTCGATCCGACAATCGGAGCGTGGTGGTACGATGTCGGAGAGGGCGCAGCAGTTCCGGGTCACCGTCGTTTAGTCGATCCGCCTCCGTCTCCATTTTTTTTTCTTTAGGTGTATGTTTGATGCCGCCCCAGCATCACAAAACTGTCGGTTGTATCGGGTGTTTGCTATATCTTTACTATTAAGGTTACTGTGCCGGTGGTGTCACACTTCAACGTAATTACGCACCAAATGCCACCGCACCAATTTTTTTTTCAAGCGACATTGCATGCAGCCTTATCTTATCAAGTTTGTTAGATTTGTTAGCTACATGCAACCTTATCTTCTATTTTTTTTTGAATGCCACGCGTGGACATGTGGCCGCATGGGCTTGCCTGCGCCCAGTCTGTGCTCCTTGCGCCCGGTGTATGTGGCGGTCATCCGGCTCTTCCGCAAATTGAGCCTCGATTTAGTGTCTTCCTATTGAAAAATAAATTACAAGTACAGAGAATCTCATACCCCAAATACTCGCACCGAACAATAGGAACGTCTTACGCTACACCAGCCTTGTCAATCCCTTATGGTACACTGGCGAAGCCGCCAGGCAATCTGCCATCGGGTGCTGCAGCTTGGGCCTCACGACCATCACCGCCAAAGGGAAATAAAGAACGCAACCAAATGAGTGGAACCGCCGTGCTGATTGCCGGCGACGTCCTCTGGGCATGTTGCTTCACCGGCAGAGGGATCTCTGCCATGAACGACAACGCCAAAGAAAAGGGCTACGGATGAGGGGCTTGAGGGCGGCAAGCAGGTTGAATCCCGAATCGGCGAGGAGGACGGCACGGAAATGACGTTCATGGCATGTCGAATATATCTTCTGCATCATGGCGCCACGGCGACGTCTCCGTCCCTGGCTGCCTGGCAACGCCATGGCTGGCCGGCGAAGTTTGCCTGCTCCTTTTACTGAACAAGAGTTTTCTCCAAGACTCCCATGGCGGAGCAGTGCCTGCTTCGTCGGCCATATCGTCGTTGACAGCGGCGAAGCACTTTAACTTCATGGCTAAGCGTAGGAGGTGGTGGTTGCTGTCGAGGACCACCGGACTGGAGTTGACGCTCGCGCTCCACGTAACATGTTTTGTATGAGTTGACGCTCGCGCTCCACGTATCATGTTTTGTATCTGCGTATATTTCTAGATCTTTTTCGTAATAGACATACACGTGCCTCTCCGGATGGCCGCCACGTACACCGGGCGCAGGGCTGGGCGCAGGCAAGCCCCGTCCGCATGTGAGCTATTATCTCCCACAGGAATAGGATCGCCCTTGTCAATCTCGCTGCCGATCCAGTGTGTTTTGGTTTCCTCTCGCGGTTTTGGCGGCGCTACCTAAGCTATCTAGATGGCGGAGGGAGGCGACGCCAGAGCGGTGCAGGAGGATAGGCAGGGAGACTTAACGGATCTGAACTTTCTGTGCTTGCTGGAGTTGTTCTCTCGGCTGGTCCTAGAGGGCCTGCGGCGCCGCGCCTCGTTGTGCTGTCGGTCGTGACGGGATGGCGCGTTTTACCTCGACCCGGCCTTCGATCCCATCAGCGTCGATGCTATGCATATGTGCGTGGAATCTCTTATTTGTTGGGTAGGAACCGGTAGGGATGAACTCCTGTGCGTTGTGCTCTTACGTTTGTGCCATGTTCCAATTCATCTTGCATCAGAGACTGGGCACCGATGACCTCATCCCGACGATGTAACAGGCATCGCCTCCTGCACGCATCCCTCGGCCAGGTAGATGAGTGATTCAGGCCCATGCATATGTATTCCACGATTTTGGAAACTCTGAAGATTAGATGAGGCGCAACCATGTTAATCATACTGCTATTTGTTTGTCTATATATGTCGTCTGAATTACAAAAAAAAATGGTGTTGAGAAGGAGGCAGAGCGACACCTTGTATGGTTCCAATGCCAAAAGATACTATCAGGATTAGAAGTAGAAATAAGCTGCCTTTTTTTATCTTGTTTCAGTTGAAGTGCGTATGTATTTTGTGTTTACTATCAGAATAAAGTAAATGGTTTGGAAGATCATCTTGTCTGATCTTACCCATGATGTATATTTGACTGAAAAAAAATCATTGTTTATGTGCTGCATAGTCTGCATGTCACACCATCTCATCTCATGACCAATATTAGCGTAATTCATCCTCTCAACGTCTATTAGCTGATGGTGATGTGTAGCAAGGTTCATACCAAACCCAAATGTTGATATCTGGCTTTATGTAGTTCTCCATCTTTTTCCATGTGTGCTTGATATGGGGTTGTACTTAGTACGTGTAGACTAATGAACCAATGCTATAGTCTGATTGTTATTCTTACCACCAAGTGTTATCTTGCAATCTCTTGATCCTTGAAGCTCATACCTGTAGAAGATTAATTCATAGACGATTAATGTGTAAAACAAATGTTTTGTCCTTATTTGATGCGAATGACACACTTTACAAGGCTATATGTTGAAGATCTTGACTGCGAGTAAGCAATTTCGCATTTACTGCTTTGATCTTCCAAGAGAAAATTCAATGATGAAATGCATGTAAGAAATTGTTGCAACCATTTTTACCGTCTTACAAACAGACTTCATGTTAAAGGCAGAACAACATGTCGTGCAGGAATTCCCAGTACTCTCACACTTTACACAGAAAAGAGACCCGAAGCATAGAGAAAGATAGGGGGAGTTGGAGAGGTTCACATTTCTTCATTTCTTATCAGAATCGAGGAGGGCGCCTTTGAGGCCATCGAAGAGATCATGGACAAACTCAGTATGGAGCGCAGAAAAATCTCATGCATCAACCATGATAGTGGCTCCGCCTTTGCTGATGGTAACTTTATCAAATCGTCCTTCACTGAAGGGCTGGTAAGCATTTCCTTTTTTTTTACATACCATGAATACATTTTAAGCTGGCTTATTTATATATTCATTTTGTAGTTGGTAGCTGGTTCTTTTCTACAGAAAAAACTTCCAGCAAAGTCTAATTTTGATTAGTAGTGTTGTACGATAATATTCATCTTTTTGGCAAGTTCATTAAGGAAAGGGGGGCATCATATCAAAATATTCTTTCATTGCATGTTTAATTATGTACATGGAAGAATGAAAATTAATCCTCAATCCTCGTCTTCATCTTGTAGGGCTTGCTAGAGCAATAGCCGGATGCCACCAAGTGCAGTAGCCGGACGTCTCCCATCGAGAGCTTGACATGTTGTTGATAGATCCATATCGTTGCGCAACAAACCATTGAGAGCTGAGTTCATATTTATAGTTTATATTCCCTTTATGATTTTGTATCTGAGTTTAGAGAGTTCATAAGATGGATTATGCCATTGAAATTTATGTGGTTCTGAAAAATAATTGTGCAGCTGCACCACCACCACTAAGACCTTGATATCCTAGGGTAGAGCCAGACATGAGGTTAATAGAAATACTTTGGAACTCAAGGTGATTAATCCAAAGTTCCAAAGTTTCTTGAAGTAAATACGTAGGAAAAATAGTTCTTCGGGGCATAAACGGTGGAACAAGTCTAGCTAGGCAAGATGGAGGGTGAGAAGGTAAGGGTGGATGGAAACAGAGAGTATACGAATCGATATATTTATAGCAGTGGGGGTACAAAAAGTAGAGATAGAAGATCACATGAGCTCGTGGTATGGTCACGAGAGTGAAGAGGATAGACATTTGTAGAGATGATATTGGAAACCAGAGGAATGTCTTCTTAATCATTGTTGCAATGTTTTTGTCGCTTTGTAGCAAATTATTGCTGCTTTAATTTTTTTAGTTTCTGACCTATACAC
Organism: Alopecurus myosuroides; assembly: GCA_028641055.1. NCBI lineage: Eukaryota > Viridiplantae > Streptophyta > Magnoliopsida > Poales > Poaceae > Alopecurus > Alopecurus myosuroides. The sequence goes on along the minus strand of CM054060.1, from coordinate 242,474,521 downwards.
TATTGTTTTATGTCTATTGTGCTCGCAAAAGCAATATATTTGTTCTTGTCAGTGAACAACGAGGGACACACATTGTTTCAAAAGTGGTGCATCTTTCATTATGTGTAAATAAGACCTTAATATAGCATCACGTATAAACTATGAAGTCATGAGCTATGGAACAACTACGGCAATTTATCAGAGTTGGAGAAAACACTGACTTGTAGCGGCGAGTGACATATCATTGGAGTGGCCAGGCAGCGGGGAGGGGCATATTATGGTAGTAAATGTGACTACGAAGTACAATGGCGATATTGGAATGCGGTGGCTACAAAATAATGGTGATTTTTCTGGAGTAGGGTGACTATGAAATAGGATAGTGGATAGAAAATAAACTTGATTATCCGTTGCAACGCACGGGCATTCAACTAGTTTATATAGCGGGGCTACGGCTTATTTGGGCATGTCTAGAACAACCGTTCATATATGCATTGTCTCTTGTCTCAAACAACATTGACTAATCTTGAAGTTAACTAAAACTAACTATGAGCCCTGTCTTTTTAGCAAACGCTACAAGGTAGAACTAATTCACGAATTTTAGTCCTTTTTGTAGCGGTTGACGTTTATTATTTTTCAACAGTGATGTTCCCGATTTTGGCATGACAAATAACGACCAAGATAGCTAGCGCAGCGTAGAAAAGGAGCAAAACCCCCCTAGCAACCAAAAAACCCAGCACCTCGGAAGCCATTAGCCATGCCGCCGCCGCAGCCTAAGAACCGCAGCCACGTCCCTGCGAAGGCCGGGCAGGGCCGGCCGCCTCCACGCCAACCGGGGCGGCGGATGGCGAGCCGTGACGCGGGGGAGCGCGCGGCGTTCTTCGCGCGGCGCGAGGCCGCCACGGTGCTCCGGCGCGTGCTACGCGGGGACGCCTCCAGGCGCTCAGGGGGGTCCATTAAGTCGCTCGTCTTCTCGCCCTCCGTACGCAACAAGCGCGCCACCTTCGCCCTCGTCTGCCAGACCCTCAAGTGTAAGCCTCCTCTAGCAGGCGCCCTCGTGATGCCTTCCCGCGCCCTCGCGTGCAAGGTGTTCGATAGAATGCCAGCCCAGAGCCTCGTTTCTGCGTTCTAACACGGATGCCCAATGTATTCGGTACTAGAACGCCTCTGTGAATATATGCTGCTAAACGTTGGCATGAACTCTCTTGAGTGTTCCCCGCGAAAAAAAAAACTTCTCTTGAATGCTCTGTCATGTCGATGCTTATCGGTTGCTTTTGTTGGCGTGTTATTGTGTGTGAGGAGTTGTAATCCTCCGAATCTGTAGAAAGATGAACGTGCAATTACTTGAAGCAAATTATATATCATTAGCTCAAGCTTCCGACAATGATTGTTCTGCAAACTCTTGTTATAAAACATATACTCCCTCCGATCCATATTAATAGGTGCTGAAGTGGATGTATTTAGACATGTTTTATTGCTAGATACATCCACTTCAGCACCTATTAATATGGATCGGAGGGAGTAGCTTTAAAAGAAGTGTCCATATTCAATCAGTATGTTTGTCCATCTGATGAGAATGTGTATATCTGTTGACCAGGAAATAAAGCCCTGTTGTCGTGCTGCTTGAAATTAGCTAACACAATCAGCTTTACTACGGTTTCCTTATCAATTGGTCAATTTTTTTTTACTTAATGAATATGCAGACTCTTGCGTTTTCCTGCGTTAATTTCTCCCTCATGTTTGTGTGTTTTCTTTAATCAGATCTTCCAATTCTTAAGGAGGTTTTAGCATCAAGTGGAGTACTGACCAGCAAATGGAAGGTCTGCCAACTGAACATAATGCTATGAATTAATCGGTTTCCTTCTTGCTGCACTGTTTTTATCAGTCTTAGTTGATGTCTTCATGCCCCTTAAGTGTCTAGGTGTAACACCTCCAGGCAGTAAGACATGAATTGACTAGTATTTGTTTGTACTTGCAGAAACAGGAGGAGTTAGTTTATGTGACTGCCTATGACATTCTTTTCGGTCAGGTTTGTCAGTTACTAAGTCCTTTGGATTATCCAAATTATTCTAACAGTTTGTGCATATAGGTTTTCTAACATTTTAATAATTTCTAGTTTTGTTGCTATAAAATGGTTAAACCTTGAGTTATGGACTTGATTAAGTACCAGTTCAGCATGTCATTTGAGTTCATCTGTCGTCTGGTTCTTCTTCCTGTTGAAAGAAAATCTGACTTGATCCAACATTTGTAGGAAATTGCAGTTTCTGGATCTGTTGAGCAGTTAATTATGCTACATAAAGATGCTCTTAGGATTGCTCTTGAGAAAATGTGTGTTAAAAAGAAGGTCAGTACTGTCGAGGAATTGTTAGGCGAGAAAACTACAGGTAACCATCTCTCTGACATGTTCTTTTTGTAGAGGATCATTAATTATTCCTGTAATATGGTTGCCCCTACTTCTCTGTGCCTCTAATGATTTTGATCTAGAATCAATTGCAATCATTTGATTGCACAATTTTTTGTGGTACTTCAACACAAAGAGCTGACAGCTTAGAGTAAATACCTCTCCACACTTCATAATTAGATCGTGTTACAGCTGTGAACTAGAAATGTTTCGTATGCACTATGTTATGTGAGGTCATTTTCTTGTGTCAGCCCATTTTCGTGAAAAAATGTTGCTGCTGTTCATTTATTCGATTTTAATGTATCTGTGTATCTGTGATATGCTGTCCTAATTAAATGTTAGTCAGATGCTACTAGTGTAATTATATGCATACAATGCTGTTCATTGCCTCTTTTTTCCGCAGTCAAACTAAAGCCCAGGTTTCTTCGTGTAAACACACTCAAGACCACTTCAGGTTCTGTTATTGAAGTATTGAGCAAAACTCACAAGGTACTTCACCTATCTTCTACTGTTTGACCAAGCATGTTTCTCCAATTAAAAGACCTCTTGTTAAACGTTTCTCGATATAGCGGTGATATCACTCTTGACTGATTCACCAAGTATCATGTAGGTTGTTAAAGATGATATTGTTCCAGACATGTTGGTGCTCCCACCTGGAACTGATTTACATAAACATCCTTTGGTGACAGATGGAAAGGTGTTTTTGCAGGTGAAGATTTGTGATTCTGTAGTATTTGATTTTGAAAAGACCTTGTATTTTGACCTCATTTCAACCTGTTTTCACAGGGAAAAGCAAGTTGTATGGTGGCAGTCGCATTGTGCCCTAAACCGGGTTGGAAGGTTAGTGTATTAGTCTACCTTTTCTTGTTGCCGATACTTATTATTGTTTTGCAAGCTGCAATCCTTTGCAGCCAAGTTATCTATTTTATTTACTCCCTCCGATCCAATTTGGTTGTTGCCATCTATTTATAAAGTCTACTGGCCTAGCTCTCCTTCTGCGCCAATCATTACTGACCGGAGGGAGTAGAATATCATCTGCCTTAAGGGTTAGGATTTTACATAACAATAGTATCTATAGTGCTGCATATTTTAATATGGATAATTTTGAAATTATTTGCCTTGTGGTTCTCTACTTTATCTTTTGTATCAGATAAATCCATCAAATGCTTCCTATGCATCATGGTTACTCTAGGAGGTATGTTTGGTGGGATTCCGGCAGTGGTAAACTATAATTTTATGTTTCACTTAACAATTGTATTTTGCAAATTGGTCTATGATTATTTTGGCAGTTTTCTTCTTTACTATGCTTCATGACTATGGGAAGAATTTTATATTTTGATGTAGTGCTTCATAAATATCACTCTAGTTGTGTAACTAAAGATTACAGTTATATCATGCCAGACCATTAATTTTCAGTTGAACATTAAACTTAGGTTATTGATGCATGTGCGGCTCCAGGGAACAAAACAGTCCACCTTGCTGCACTCATGAATGGAGAAGGGAGTATTATAGCCTGCGAACTTAACAAAGAGAGGGCCAAGACATTGCAACACACTGTCAGAAGATCTGGAGCAAACAGTATCCTTTCTTAAATGATTTATTATCTCTAGCTCTAGTGATCTTGCAACTATATTTCTCTTGTCCATTGTTTTTACTGTTGAATTATGCTTCACACCTTTCATTTACTCTAGGAAACATATGTTTAGAAGTCCGCACAATTTCTTGTAACTCAATATGTCGTGAATTCTTTGGACTTTCAACACAAATGCCGTTCTAACCTGAGCTAGCATTCAGAAGATGCTTGTCTGACATTCGTTCACAAGGGTACTCCTAATTGTTCCATCTTGCAATAGGGCATGTCTTGCATAGTTTTTGTTTGTCTGGAAATGGTCCCTGTATTCCCTTCCATTGTCTTCTGGCTATTTTATTTTCCAACTTGGGTTTCATGTTTCTGTAAACTATATAAATGAACCATTATGTCAAGGGGTCGCTCTGATATGTTTTCGCTATCTATGGTGATTATAAATTTGTTTAATGATATGTAGTTTTTTTGCTCCCAGTTTCCAAAGTCTCTGATTTATGATATGATGATCAGCTTTTCAATAACCAGTTTTGTAGATATTGAAACAGTTAATGGTGACTTTTTGGAAATAGATAGCAACGATCCATCATATGCAGAGGTTTGTAGTACTTGTGTTGCTATTCCTCTTTTGTTAACAGGTCAAGTTCATATATTGACATCTGTAGTAACCTTTTGATAAGAACTGCAGACGATCATAGATTTTTGTACTAGCTTTTATTTTCTTGCGGAACAATCATGCTAATTCTGTTATGTGCTTTGATGCGGCGATGACTGGTGCAGGTTCGTGCTATTCTGTTAGACCCCTCTTGCTCTGGTTCTGGAATCTCTACAGAGAGACTTGACCACTTGCTTCCTTCACATTCTAGAGGTAACTATCGGTTGTACTTTTGACAACAAGTCTTACAATATACATACCTTTTTTCAATATAAAAACTTGGAATCTGCATGGTTTAATGATTACCTTTATATCGGCCTGGTGCAGCTTGTGTGTGCATACCACATTGACTTCACCCTATTTCTCCACAAGCCACGTGGACTTTTGTTTGATTGTCTCGGAGTAATAAGAAAGCCTTAAGATTCTGTTAGCATCCTTTTTTTTATGACAGTGGTCCATCTAGCCTTCCATAGTTAAGCTCAAGGGCTTTGCTTGCCTGGTCAAATTTGACCTGAAATTGTGAAACAATGTAGTTTGTGTCGGGAATATTTTGTAAGGCTTACTAGTTTTAAGGAAGCAAGGTAGGAAATAAGTTCAGTGGACCACCGTTGTAGCAAGCTCCTTTTTTTTGGACCGTTGGATCTTATTGGAACATTTAGCACTAATAGAAATCCTCTTCCGCAGATGATCAGGACGACGCGGGTTCAAGTGCGAGGATTAGGAAACTATCCGCTTTTCAGCGGAAAGTCCTCTCACATGCTCTATCATGTAAGTTCCTGCTCTACTCGGTCTGTCTAATGTTCACATTACAGTGGACAGCTGTTGCACAAACTGAAGTGAAAAAGCTTTCATCCTCATTTGCAGTCCCCTCCGTAGAGAGATTGGTCTACAGCACCTGTTCAATACACCAGGCAGAGAACGAGGACGTCGTCAACTCCGTCCTGCCTCTAGCCTCATCACTTGGTTTTGAGCTCGCCACCCCATTCCCTCAATGGCGCCGCCGTGGCCTTCCGGTCTTCGACGGAGGTATGTGCTCCATACCTGAACAATCTAACAGTGCTCCTGGATGATGGATCGATCTATGGCAGGTACTAAATAAGACCTCTCCATGGCTTTGCCTCGTTTGCAGCTGAACATTTGCTTCGGACGGACCCTGAGGATGACCTGGAGGGATTCTTCATAGCACTGTTTGTGAGGAAACCAGCAGCCGATGATGCCTCGGAGCCTAGCAAAGACGGCGTGTTGGGAGTGAAAAGAAAACGAGATTGTACAGCGCGAAACGGGCTCAGGGCGTTCAGCTCCTTGAGATTGTCCAGGATGGACGCTCTCTGCTCCATCTGGCGTGTCTAAGGATGTTGCCCTCGGATATCCGAGTGTTATTTTGGGTAGGGATAGCTGAAGGAAGCTGGTGTGGAACTTGTAACTGAATTTTGCGCTTTTTCTGTAGGCTGGATTATGTACCAAGTCCATGGTGCATCCCCTTTCGGAGCAATTTTACATGGCAATGCCAACATGTATGAGTATTATTTTTGCACGTTGCCACTGCCCAACTCCAGAATCAGCAACTCGCTCTCGTTCTCAGCCAGATCAGCCCACAACAGCAGGTTACTGTCAGCTCTTCTGGGACCGTGGCATGAGATGGCTTCCGGCGCGCTGTTTTTTGTTGTTGACAATTTCCCACGTGATGGATTTGGTTACCAGAGATTCCAAACAAACACAAATTCGTCCTTGAAATGGAGTGCGGAAGAGAACATACATAAATCATATTATTTGCACTTGCCTTTGCCCTCGAGTCCATAAATCATATTATTTGCACTGCAAAACTTCCCAGTGGGGCAGTGAGTATGGGCGCACCTTGGCTTATCAGACATCGGTGTACAGTGCAGCAACATCTCAGAATTTGTTTACAGGGCTCACAGCGCAATCTAGGAACACGGCATATTGATCCTCAAACTCATCGAGGAGGAACTCTGCATATGGGCAACCCGTTCAACGAAGCTCTACCCACAATCCTGCTCTGGGCAACAACCATCCAAAGCCTTTTTTTTTTTTCTTTTCACAATTCTTCTTTTCTCCGGCCTTGCCTGATGTATCTTTACCTTAATTAATACTCCCTCCGTTCCATATTAGATGACTCTCAAATAGATATGTCTAGTATTAAAATATGTCTAGATACATCTATGTGAGAGTGAGAGTCATCTAATTTAGAACGGAGGGAGTAATAAAAGAAGCAAGGTTTCTTTCTCCTAATTTTGGTACGTTTTTTCGTCCGTTTGCTTAATACGTTTTTGTCCGTCGTCCGTACGTGTTCCGCTCAAACTTTGTCTATAGCTGCGACGACCCTCCTTCTCGGTCTAGAGTGAAAGTGCACTATGGTCAACTAGAGGGGGGGGGGGGGGGTTGAATAGGTTGACTACCAATTTTTCTTTTCTTTTCTTTTCCTTTTAGTGGGGCTTACCAAGATAAAGTAAGGTTCTCTAGATGTGCAACTAAGTGAGCAACCTATGTGGACAAAACGATATGCGCAACGGAAGTAAAGCGTAAGGTAGTAAAGCAAACAACAAGTGTAAACAAGAAGATAAGGATATGATTCACCGTAGTTCCTTCTCAAAGAGAAGTACGTCTACGTTGGAGAGGTGGGGAGCCACCTAGGCGCTCCTCAATAGCACGGTTGTGCACACCTTGTTCTCCTTGAGCTTCTCCGGTGAGGGAGATGCTCGTTTCCACTATGAGGTCGACTTGAAGGCGTTGACCAAACCTTTACAAGGACTTGAGGTCACTCCACAAGATGGATGGAGGCTCTCAAGCAATCCGTAGCTTCTTGCAACAAGGTGGAAACTACAAGCACGAGATCTACTAAGGTTTCTAGGCCTCAAGTAGGATTCTAGATCTACTAGGTTGTGGTGGATGTATTTGAGATTCCTTTGGTGGAAGTGTGGATCTAGGTCTCCTCTAGCTCTCCACCAAGTTTGGGAGTGTTTGGGTGGATGGAGTGGGAGATCTAGGTGGTTGAAGCTTTCATTAATGGCTAGGAGAGAGAATGGGAAAAGCTTAGCATTTAAGAGGTAGGGGAAGGGGTATTTATACCCCTTGCATTTAAGTGACCGTTTGCAGTCCAGGGCACCGGAGGCTCCGGTGGTCTTCAGTCCGCTCCACAGTTGCGCAGCGCAACAACTAGTTTGCGCTGGAATACTGAGCGGAGGTTCCGCCCACCGGAAGCTCACCGGAGGCTCCGGTGGAACATCCGCTTTGCCCAAACAGAAAGGCAGTTAAGCGGAGCATCCACCGGACCCCCCACCAGAGCCCAGTTACCCTAGGAAAGGGAAGGCACCGGAGGTCCACCGGAGGTTCCGGTGGAACATCCGCTCTGCTCAAACAGAAGGGCATTTACGCGGAGCTTCCACCGGAACCCCACCGGATCCCTGTTTGCGTGCAGCGCGTGTGTTGGAGGATGGCGGAGCCTCCGGTGGAACTGGCGGAGGTTCCGCCCACCGGATCTCCACCGGAGCTTCCGCTCCTGGTTCCGCTCATTTGCTCCAGAGCGGGGTTTTGGCGGAGCCCCCACCGGACCCCCACCGGATCCTGGGTGGAGCCTCCGGTGGAATCACCGGAGCCTCCGCTCCTGCATATTTCACTTTCGTGGATTCGTTTCTCCTTGCACTTTTCATATAAACTGATCATTTGCCCCATAGAATAAGTGAACCTGTTTAAACCTGGGCATTTCCATCTATTGAACAAACATTAGATCAAATAGTTGTGTTATCATATAATTACCAAAACGGACGATGATCTTTCATTCTCCCCCTTTTTGGTAATTGATGACAACATAACTATTTGTATGATTATAACACAATATGAACGGAGCTCCCCCTAAAGGTATGCTCCTTTCATATTGAGAGCATTTAGGCATGATATATAAGAATGACATGACAACAATACCACTGTACACACATATATCACATAAATAACATCAAACGAGGTTCACACGAACATAATATGACATACGAGGTTCACATAACATAATATGACGAAGTTCACGATAGATAAGCCGAAGTTCCAAATGATCCGATAATAAACCAAACTCCCTCAAGCCAAATGAAAGATGCAAAATGAAGAATCTTGAGGGAGACCCATTCAAATGCCCGTTCCTAATATAAATCTCTCCCCCTTTGGCATCAAGATACCAAAAAGAGAGAGACCAAGATGCAAACGTCCCAAATCACTCGGAGGAGGAGGAAGAGGCTTCCGGAGCCGGGGAGGGATCACGGTGGTGAGAGCTAGTGGCTTCATCTCCTTCTTCCTCGGACCACTCAATAAGCTTGCCCTTGGAGTCCTTTGCTTGCCAATCGTCCCAATTGGTGATGCTATCAAGAACCGGGGATTCAATGGAGAGACCCTCCTCACAAAGACGTTGACGAGAAGCTTGAGCTTTGTGGCGGTTCTTGAGTTCCTTATCATAGTGTTCTTCCCATTGATGTTGCTCGATTTTCTTGTTCAACCGAAACACTTTCTTGAGAGCTCTAGCCATCCATTTGAAGGCATTGCTAGAGGGAGGAGGTTGAGATGGACCCTCGTCTTCTTCCTCATCAACAATGATGCGAGGCCTAGCCTTGTGCTTGCGGATGACGGGAGTGGGATGCACAACGGGTTCTGTGTGATCTTTCATGAGAAGCCTCTTTTCCGTGTGAGAGATCCAATGTGCATCATCAAGAGGTTCATTCGGAAACTTCTTATTCCATACGTCAAGGATGATCTTCATGATGAATGGCCCAAAACAAGCATTCTTCCGGTTGACAATGGCATACCACAACTCATTCCAAATATAATCAAGCACATAAAGCTTGCGTGGAGTGTCATCCATCCGGTGTTGGTGAGTAAGGAGCATAAGGTTCTTCAAGAAGCCTTGAATCTCATCCACATTGCCCGCCTTTGGGTTGATGGTCTCGCGATAGACGCGCAACATGATGTCATATGTGGGATAGAGACCCTTCACGAACCCAACGGCGTATTTCTTCCAATGATAGAGAGGAGTAAGTCCATCCTTCGGAAGTGACGAGGTGTTAATGATATGAACTCGGAACCATCCGTTAGCAAACTCTTCTCCCTCAGCAAACGGACCAAAATCTCGGTAGCCACCAAGAATGATACCAACATCCTTCCATGTGATGTCAAGCTGTCTATCCTTAGTCATCCAAATCATATTACGCTCGGTTTCATTGGAGAGATGAACCGTGGCAAGAAACTGACAAACAAGCTCTTCGTCGAAATCTTGTTGAAGAGTAATAATGGGACCACGACCAAACTTTTGAATGAGCTCAAGAGCCTCCCCAAAGTACTTGTGATTCCTTTCCATGTGCCCAATACTAATGGCGTGTTGAGGGACGACATTTTCCTTCGGCTTCCTCATCAAAATCTCACTATAAATCTGCCCTTGGAAGATGGTGTGAAAGCGTGGATCCTTACCCCGAAATTGGGGCATCAAACGATCACGGGCAACCACATATGGATTCGCACGCCTTTCCTTCAAGAAAATAGCCTCGGACATCTTGGAGGCGGTTGGTGTGGTGTTCCTCATTGGCAAAGTCTTCTCGGGAGCCGGGAAGCGCTTGCGCTTGCCTTGAGAGCTGTCAAGTTCGGCTTGAATCTCATCCACGGGTTGAGGCTTGCGGCGGCCGGTGGTCTTGTACCGTTGCCCTTTTCCCTTGGAACCGGAAGCATCTAAGAGAGAAAGCAAGAAGATCATGAACAGAGAGTAATGCTCGAGTTGGTAAGGCACGCACAAAACCAAGAAACCTAGATACACGAGGTGTTAGGGTTGAATAATCTAGGGTTAGGGCAAAAACTCCCAACAACCGCAACGATTCAAGCCTAACAAGCCTTACCTAGGTTACCAGGGTTTGTACTTGATAAATCCCACTCCTAAAACTCCAAATCCACGAATCTAGAGGCAAAGAACATGAACTCCTATGCATCCCATCCATCAACTAGATGAGAGAGAGAGAGAGCACGTACCCGCGGCATCCATGGTGAAAAAGGAGGGAGGGAAGGTTCCCGGAGCGTCCCAAGGCGAGGAGATGGCCTTCCCGCGGTGGAGCGCTCAAATCCGGCGGCGAAAAGCTTGGGGCGGCGGCGGTTCTTGAGGAAGAAGATGGGGGCGGGTGGGGGAAAGTGAAAGCGAATCTCACTTACCCCCGCACGCCCAGCTCTTATCCTCAGAAATTTTTCGCCGGCGGAGCCTCCGGTGGATTCATCGGAGCCTCCGCTCCCACCAGCGGAGCCTCCGGTGGTTCGCACCGGAGCCTCCGCTCCCTGTCCCAAAACAGTTAAGTTTTGGCTCGCTGAGCCACTGTGGGTCAGCGGAGCATCCGGTGGTGTTCCGGTGGACAGGACCAGCGGAGCCTCCGGTGGATTCACCGGAGCCTCCGCCCTTGGCAGCGGAGCCTCCGGTGGATTCACCGGAGCCTCCGCTCAACCAAATTTTCGCGCGCCAAGATTAAAAAACACGAGCATTTCGATGGAAGCATTGGTTTGGGCAAAGGAGGCTTGGGTTGGAAAAACGTCACTGATATACGAGAGACATTACTCGAAGGGGTCCGCAAGAAGCAACAAAAAGATAGAAGACCGAACCCGCGCGAGTTGTCAAGACGGAGATATGATAGGCGTGAAAGATCCAAAGCACACACAATGGTCGGTGGCCGAGGCCACCATGTTTGAGTGTGTAACTTGGCACCACGAAGATATATCTTGGGTCCAAAATTACTACTCACAATTAAGCACAATAAGTCACAAATGACTAGATATGCAATGATGATTTATTTTTCGCATAATAGGAGGAGTGCATATTCATGAATTGAGTAGTGCTCCCCCTATGTCCATGCCTACATCTAAGCCTAATAGCATGCATAATGAGGGTAGATATGCAAGGTTTCAAGTGAAGTTGGAGGAATCTATGACATTTAGTTCATTCCTCAAAGCTCGAAATCTTGGTTCATCAAGGGCCTTCGTGAAGATATCGGCAAGTTGATCCGTTGTGGAGACATATGAGAGATCAATATCACCTTTCTCAACGTGATCCCGAATGAAATGATGACGGATCTCAATGTGCTTCGTCTTGGAATGAAGAACCGGGTTGTAGGCGATCTTGATAGCACTCTCATTGTCACAAAGAAGAGGCACCTTGTCAAAATGAATACCATAATCCTTCAAGGTTTGCCTCATCCATAGCAATTGGGCACAAAAACTTGTCGCGGAGATGTACTCGGCCTCGGTGGTGGAGAGAGCAATGCAATTTTGCTTCTTAGAAGACCAACATACCAAGGAGCGGCCAAGGAATTGACAACCCCCGGATGTGGACTTCCTATCCGTCTTCTCTCCCGCATAATCCGCATCCGAGTATCCAATGAGCTGAAAGCTTGAACCCTTGGGGTACCAAAGACCAAAGTTTGGGGTATGAACTAGATATCGAAAGATTCGTTTCACAGCTTCCAAATGACTTTTCCTTGGGGAGGCTTGAAACCTTCCACATTTACCTACGCTATACATGATATCGGGTCTAGATGCACAAAGGTAGAGCAAAGACCCAATCATGGAGCAGTATACCTTTTGATCTACCTCTTTACCGTTGGGGTCGGGTTTCAAGTCGGTGGTTGTGGACATAGGAGTCTTCATAGGCTTGGCATCATTCATATTAAACCTCTTGAGAATGTCTTGAGTGTATTTGGCTTGTTTGATGAAAGTCCCTTCATAATATTGATTTACTTCAAAGCCAAGGAAGAATTCCAACTCTCCCATCATAGACATCTCAAACCTATCGGTCATAAGCTTGCAAAACTCCTCATTGAACAAGGTGTTAGTAGACCCAAAAATGATGTCATCCACATAGAGTTGGCATATGAACAAGTCACCTCCAACCGTCTTGGTAAAGAGGGTGGGATCGATTAAACCAACATTAAACCCGCGATCTACTAGAAACTCTTTAAGGTGCTCATACCACGCACGTGGAGCTTGTTTAAGTCCATAGAGCGCCTTATCAAGTTTATAGACATGATCGGGGTGGTTGGGATCCTCGAAACCCGGAGGTTGGTTGACATATACTAACTCATTAATGGGACCATTAAGGAAAGCACTTTTGACATCCATTTGTTGTAACTTGAAGTTATGATGAGATGCATAGGCAAGTAAGATACGAATGGATTCAAGGCGAGCTACGGGGGAAAAAGTTTCACCGAAATCGATACCTTCGACTTGAGAAAAACCTTGGGCCACCAATCTTGCCTTGTTGCGAATGACAATGCCATCTTTGTCTTGCTTGTTCTTGAACACCCATTTGGTGCCAATGACATTTTTGCAATCCTTGGGTCTTGGCACTAATTTCCACACTTTGTTGCGCTCGAAGTTATTGAGTTCATCATGCATGGCTTCAAGCCAATCTTGATCTTCGAGAGCTTCATATACCTTCTTGGGTTCAATGAAGGAGACAAAAGCACGAGCCTTGCTAAAATCTGCCAATTGCCTTCTAGTGACCACTCTTCCACGAACTTGTCCAAGAATCATGTCCTCCGTATGACCCGCTCGTTCAAGATTCTCTAGCCTTCTCTTTGCTCTACGAGCTAGTATCTCCTCCAAAGATTCCTTGGATATTGATTGAGAATCACCTTCTTCATCGGAGACATGTTCATCTTCATTTTGTCCTTGATCAAAGATGGGTGATGAATCACCACTAGGTTGAGCATTCTCAACAATAACAGAATCTTGATCATGATTTAGATGTGTTTCTTGGCCTTGTTCATTAGCTTGGCCTTGATGGTTAGCTTGAGGGCTTGGTGCATCTTGTTGGATAGCTTGATCATCAATGGGTGTAGTCAATGGCTCCACTTGAGTGGGGCATAGTCCTTCTCCCTCCGTCATCCGGTAACCCTCAATGGGAATTATTTCACCAATCCCCATTCTTCTTATGACGATGGGAGGAATTGCATCTCCTACAACACCATGATCTATACGCCCCCCTTGGGAGCCGTTGTCCTCATCAAACACTACGTCTATAGCTTCTTCAACTTGCCCGGTGGACTTGTTGTAGACTCTATAGGCGTGAGCATTCGTGGCATAGCCAACAAAGATACCCTCATAAGATCTAGTCTCAAATTTTGACAACCGTTTTCCTTTCTTGCGAATGAAGCACTTGCAACCGAAGACCTTGAAATAAGATACATCCGGTTTCTTGCCCGTGAGAATCTCATAGGGAGTCTTGTTCAAGATCTTGCGAAGATAGAGCCGATTGGTAGCATGACAAGCGGTGGAGACGGCTTCGGCCCAAAAGTTATAAGGAGAAGAGAACTCCACAATCATAGTCCTAGCCGCATCCATCAAAGTCCGGTTCTTTCTCTCCGCAACACCATTTTGTTGAGGGCTATAGGGAGTGGAATATTGATGAGCAATGCCTTCTTCACTAAGAAAACCCTCAACGGTGTAGTTCTTGAACTCCGAGCCATTATCACTCCGAATGGCCAAGATGGTAGCATTGTGTTGACGCTCCACTAGAGTGATGAACTCGATGACTCTATTTTGAGTCTCACTTTTCCTCTTGAAGAAATACACCCAACAATATCTTGAATAATCATCCACAATCACCAAGCAATACTTCTTTCCTCCGAGGCTATCATAAGATAGTGGGCCAAAGAGATCTAAGTGAATGAGCTCGAGAATTCTTGTGGTGGAGATAGTTGTCTTGGTTGGGTGTTGTTCTCCATGTTGCTTCCCAAAGGTACAAGAGCTACACACACGATCTTTAGCAAACTTAGCTTTGGTTAGTCCTAGAACGTGATTGCCACTTTGGAGGTCATGTAACATTCTCATATTGGTTTGGGCTAGTCGGCGATGCCAAATCCCACATCAACTTTAGCCATTAGGCATGTCGCGGCACACGTGTCTTCTTTAGAGAAGTCCACTACATACATGCCGTTCTCGACAAAACCAACAAAGGCTACTTTAAGAGAAGTCTCCCAAGTGACAATCACACTCTCTTTATTAAAGAACGAGGTAAAACCACAATTTGCAAGTTGAAGAACGGACATCAAGTTATAGCCAAGGGACTCAACAAGGAGAACATTCTGAATTGATAAATCATTTGAGATAGCTACCTTGCCTCGTCCCAATACCTTAAGCTCGGACTTGTCACCAATTGTAATGCAATTGAGATGTGGTAGAGGAGGTTCAATATTACTTATTGCGTCATGGCTTCCGGTCATGTGTTGGGATGCACCACTATCCACTGTCCATCTATGTGCTCCGGAAGCGTTTCCCTACAAGAGATCAATTTCTTGATTTAGGTACCCATCCTTCAATGGGTCCTCTTTTGTTAGTCACAAGGGTCTTAGGAACCCAAATAGTCCAATGATAATCATCACCATAAGAAGTACCAACGTATTTAGCATAAACATGTCCATCTCTAGATTTCATAAGAACATAAGATGGGTTATATTTTCCGGCAAAATCATTATGAGTGATGCTCCCCCTAGAGGTATCACCACCCATAATGGCGTTGGTCTCCTTTTCTTTGGGCACCTCACCCTCTTTCACAAAGATAACATTTTTGGAGGGAGAGGTGACACTCTTGGATTTCTTCTTTGACTTGGAAACAAAACCAAGTCCCTCTTTTCCTTTCTTGGCACCTTGAGAGCTTATTGCATTATTGAGAATTCTTTCCTTCCCTACAATGTTAGTTGTAGTAGAAGAGGTAGGCATAATAACAATGCTATTTGATGAAGATGCAACATTCTTATTAGATTGTTGAGCTAGAAGCTTGATTCGAGACTTAGCAAGTTTGTCATGAATTTCTTTGAGAGATGCAAACTCCCCTTTTAGTTTGTCATGTTCCTCGACAAGTTTTTCATGGGCTATTCCTAGCTTTAACTCTTCCTCTTCAAATTCTTTAAGTAAAACAAGAGATTTGGCATGTTCTTTCTTAAGCTTGGCAAGAGATTTTTTGTTATCTTTTCTAAGCTTAGAAACACTAATAGCATAAGTCTCTTGTAGACTTGATAGTTTCTCTTCAAGAGAAGCTCTCATGGATCTCTCCTTTTCGAGAGCCTTGACGAGTTCGGCATCATGATTCTCATGGCTACCGCCATGGTTCTCCAAGGTCGTGATGATCTCCTCCTTCTCATCAATGAGAGAGTTGGCATCATCAAGTTGCCTTAGGAGAGCTTTCACTTTTTCTTTAGTTTCACCTTCAAGACTACACAACCAAGATCCTAGGTTCTTGGCCTCCTCATCATCAACAATGTTTTCAACACAATCCAATAATGAGGGAGAGCTAGTGATAATAGACTTGGAGGTGGAAGATATTACCGCGGTGGCTTTTGCCATGAGACATGTAGGTCGGATCGATGCCTTCTCATTGGGAGATTCGAATAGAGAGACCGATGAAGAGGAAGTCGTAGCTATGGCGACGTGGGCGACACCTACGACTTCATCTTCTCCTTCATCTCCGGAGTAGTATGTTTCCAATGTTGGGCCCTCTTGAACATATATAGCCCTTGGGACTCTTCTAGCGAGGTTCTTGTTTTGTGGAGATTTGTTCTTGTCCTTGCGAACAAGCTTCCCTTCATTCTCTTCTCGTGGCTCAAAAGGACACTCTTTGACGAAGTGGTTCGCACTTCCACAATTGTAACAAGTCCTTGGCCGCTCCCCTTTCTTCCTAAAGGTCTTGTTCCTTGAAGGTCTAGGGGCACCGGCCTTGTGATCCTCCCATCTCTTCCAATACCCTTGCATGGCAAGAGCAATACATTTGTGGGCACCCTTGTATGTATCCTCATAGTCCTCCTCCTCATCATCATCATCATCCACTTCTTCTATCTTGGCCATGGCCTTAGACTTTAAGGCAAGGTTAGGAGACTTCCCATGGCCTCTTGAGCGAGCAAGAGCATCATCCGCGTTCTTGTGAGACAAAGATATGGCTATGAACTCACTAATGACACCAATGGAGTTGAGTGAGTTGTAGTCGGATCTTGTTCGAATGCTAGTGGAGAGATTCTTCTCAAAAGGAGTTATGGCCTTGACAAATTTCCTCTTGATCCACTCATCGGAGATTTCCTCCTTTCCAAAGTCCCTTAATTGATTGCCAAGGGTGACCACTCTTCTATATAGCTCCTCGGGACTCTCATCTTCATGCATGACAAAGTTCTCGGACTTGTCAAGAGCAACATCGTATTTTGATGATTGGATGCTTGCATTGCCTTGGAACAAGGAGTCAAGCTTATCCCAAGCTTCCTTGGCAGTCTTGATACCGCGAATGTGCTCAAGATGTTCTCTTGGGAGAGCCTTTTGGATAGTCACAAGAGCAGTCTTGTTGAGTTGAAATTCCACATCCTCTCTTGGAGTCAAGTTGTTCGGATCGTGAGGGTGAAATCCATATAGAATGCTTCTCCACAATGCGGTGCAAGATCCTGAAATGTGAGACTCCATATCGAACTTCCAAGAAGAAAACTCGTTAGTGTTAAGCATGGGAGGAACTCCAACATTAACCATGTGTGGCATAGTGGCAATAGGGTGAATAGAGTCGTAATTGGGAGGTGGTGGAACTTTAGATTGAGACCCCGAACCGTTAGCCGATTGAGACTTGGAGCCCTCGGAGCTCACACCACCCTTAGCCTTTTTATCGGCTTTTGCTTTGGCTTTCGCCTTAGCTAAAGCGATGTTAGCTTCGATCTCGTCGATATTCGGAATGGAATCTTCGTCCGAGCTAACATCGTTGGTAGTGAGAGGTGGTTCCGTGGACTCCTTGGTTTTCCCCATCAGTGCCTCCATCATTTTCTTCATGCTAGACACATCCGAGCTAACACTAGAGCTAACCTTAGATAGTTCGGTTTGGAGAACTCCAACCGTATCTTGTAGGTTAGATATAGTGTCGGCCATTTTGGAGATTTCCGCACTAGAACTTCCGGGGGCATTTTCATCGACCATTGTACTCTTCGGCGGTTAAGCCCTTAGTAAGAGCCGAGGCTCTGATACCAATTGAAAGTGCACTATGGTCAACTAGAGGGGGGGGGGTGAATAGGTTGACTACCAATTTTTCTTTTCTTTTCCTTTTAGTGGGGCTTAGCAAGATAAAGTAAGGTTCTCTAGATGTGCAACTATGTGAGCAACCTATGTGGACAAAACGATATGCGCAACGGAAGTAAAGCGTAAGGTAGTAAAGCAAACAACAAGTGTAAACAAGGAGACAAGGATATGATTCACCGTAGTTCCTTCTCAAAGAGAAGTATGTCTACGTTGGAGAGGTGGGGAGCCACCTAGGCGCTCCTCAATAGCACGGTTGTGCACACCTTGTTCTCCTTGAGCTTCTCCGGTGAGGGAGATGCTCGTTTCCACTATGAGGTCGACTTGAAGGCGTTGACCAAACCTTTACAAGGACTTGAGGTCACTCCACAAGATGGATGGAGGCTCTCAAGCAATCCGTAGCTTCTTGCAACAAGGTGGAAACTACAAGCACGAGATCTACTAAGGTTTCTAGGCCTCAAGTAGGATTCTAGATCTACTAGGTTGTGGTGGATGGATTTGAGATTCCTTTGGTGTAAGTGTGGATCTAGGTCTCCTCTAGCTCTCCACCAAGTTTGGGAGTGTTTGGGTGGATGGAGTGGGAGATCTAGGTGGTTGAAGATTTCATTAATGGCTAGGAGAGAGAATGGGAAAAGCTTAGCATTTAAGAGATAGGGGAAGGGGTATTTATACCCCTTGCATTTAAGTGACCGTTTGCAGTCCAGGGCACCGGAGGCTCCGGTGGTCTTCAGTCCGCTCCACAGTTGCGCATCGCAACAGCTAGTTTGCGCTGGAATACTGAGCGGAGGTTCCGGTGGGACCTGCGGAGGTTCCGCCCACCGGGAGCTCACCGGAGGCTCCGGTGGAACATCCGCTCTGCCCAAACAGAAAGGCAGTTAAGCGGAGCATCCACCGGACCCCCCACCGGAGCCCAGTTACCCTAGGAAAGGGAAGGCACCGGAGGTCCACCGGAGGTTCCGGTGGAACATCCGCTCTGCTCAAACAGAAGGGCATTTACGCGGAGCTTCCACCGGAACCCCACCGGATCCCTGTTTGCGTGCAGCGCGTGTGTTGGAGGATGGCGGAGCCTCCGGTGGAACTGGCGGAGGTTCCGCCCACCGGATCTCCACCGGAGCTTCCGCTCCTGGTTCCGCTCATTTGCTCCAGAGCGGGGTTTTGGCGGAGCCCCCACCGGACCCCCACCGGATCCTGGGCGGAGCCTCCGGTGGAATCACCGGAGCCTCCGCTCCTGCATATTTCACTTTCCTGGATTCGTTTCTCCTTGCACTTTTCATATAAACTGATCATTTGCCCCATAGAATAAGTGAACCTGTTTAAACCTGGGCATTTCCATCTATTGAACAAACATTAGATCAAATAGTTGTGTTATCATATAATTAGCAAAACGGACGATGATCTTTCACAGAGTTGGAGTCTAATCCGAGTGGAAGAAGGCACGCATACGTCCCATAAATACGCATCCCCGTAGAAGCAGGCAAACCTATGCCTTGGAGCCTTGGAGGAAGAATCGAAATACTGAATCGAGGTCAACGGGGAAGCATCCCACGCGAAGATCTCGCAGGAGGAACGACAGCGCCCAGGAAGACGGTCGGTGTCACTGCAGCCCCTGCGTCGACGCCTCCAGTCACCGATTTCGTGAGCTGCAGCCCCTGCGTCGATCCCCGCAGTCACCGATTCCGTGACGGGGCCTGAAATCGACTTCGATCATCGTGGTTGCCATTGCGTGCCGCCTTGCCGCAGAATTCTGGTCGGTCCTGAAGGGACCTCTCCGTGACAGCGTTTACTTGTGCGGCATCCAGACATACCACGCTCTGCGGATCAGTTCTGATCTCGCCTCCGTCTGTCTGCCATGCCCTTCCGAGATGGTGCCGCTATAGCCCTTCATCCTGGAGTGGCTGCGGTCGTCGAGCCATGCCCTTCCGTGGCTGCCAATGTTGTCGGTGTGCGTCAATCTTCACCGGCGTGGTCAGCCTTGTTCGCCTCTGCAAGCAGAATTGGTTCCCATCCCTCATGAACGGACAAGTGTAGTAGCTCGCCTCTGTATCCAGAACTCCTCGGCTGTCATGTGTGTAATGCTAGGCACTGAACAATTATTTAAGTAGAAGTTGGAATTTGAGAAATTATTTGTATGCAGAACATGCTGGCCCGCCGTGTTGGATTAATCCTGCATTTAATCTTCTGAAGACAGAGCACAAAATCCAGTTAGCGTGCCGCGGCAGGAAGAATGCACGTTTTGGCTGCCGTGGCAGGAAGTGTAGTGTTAGACTGAAACTAAGGTTCAGAGAAATAAACCGAGCGTTTCGATCGCCTGTGATTGAGCTCGGATAGATAGGCATAGACTAGTTTTCTTCCTCGTAAGTAGGATCACTAGCACTACATGCGAAACGTGGGATGGCACGTTTGGTCTTTGCATGCAGGAGCTAGTCTTACGGGCCGTTTAGATTGGCCTTCGCCTATACTCGCTTAATTAACAGAAAACGGAGAAAACACAGTAAGTTGTCTGCACAAAAATCCTGTGTGTTGGCTCCATCTCATTCTCTCGTTCCTGCCATCGTTCTTGCGATCTAGTGAGCGAGTGAGTTGGTTTCATTAACGACATTTGGTATCAGAGCCTGTGAGGTTCATCGCGATGGCTGAAGATGAAAAGGGGAAGTTGACGTCTCGTTCTCCTTCCAAGCCACCGGCCAAAGCTACATCCCCACCTCCACCGAGACGTGAGCACATCCATGGACGCAGTCTCGCCCGACGTTGCGAGAGCAGCGGCGGGCGCGAGATCGTGGTGCGCGAGGTGATCCGTGAGAGCGGGGGTGGCGGCGGCGCGATGCATCTGCCGATGCTCACTCGGACGAACTACACCGAGTGGGCGATCCTAATGCGTGTGCAACTCCAGGGCGCAAGGCTGTGGGACGTCATCGACCCCAGCATCGTCGACGAAGAGGATGATCGTGCGGAGCGGCAGGCCCTCAGGGCGATACTGCGCTCTGTTCCTCCCTGAGATGGTGCCGGTGCTCGCGGCCAAGGATAGCGCAAAGGGGGCGTGGGACGCCATCAAGGTGATGCACGTAGGTGTGGATCGCGTCCGCGAGGCACGATGCCAGAGACTTCGCCGTAATTTTGAGAACCTTGGGTTCAAGTCTGGTGAGGCCATTGAAGACTTCTCTCTGCGGCTCTCCGGGATCATCACGGAGCTTCAGTCCTTGGGCGACACGATCACCGAGCTCGACGCCGTGCAAAAATTTCTGCGGGTGGTACCTGCCAAGTACTCGCAGATGGCCTGCTCGATCGAGACGCTCCTTGTTCTGTCGACAATGTCGATTGAAGAGCTCTGTGGGCGCTTGTCCGTCTAAGATGGACGAGGCGAGTCGGAGGCGGACGCGGGAGGCAAGTTGCTTCTCACCGCAGAGCAGTGGAGTGCTCGCCAGCAACACGGGCCGTCATCGTCACCGGCATCCAAGGGCTCTTTCAAGGCCAAACAACAGGAGGGTGACAAGGCCGGTGGGAACACCACAGACGGTGGGAACGCCAATCGAGACCGCAAGCCCGGAAATTGCCGGTATTGTGGCAAACCTGGCCACTGGGCAAAGGAGTGCCTGAAGGCACAACGGGATCGCGAAAGGAAGGAGCCTGCACAAGGAGAGGCCGCACATCTCGCTGAAGCCGCGACAGACGCCGAACAGCCGACCCTCTACATCGCAACGTGGAAGATGGCACCATCGAGCAGATCACGGAGAACGCCGTGGTGCAGCACACTGATCCTGACGGCACGGCCGGTGGAGAAGTGGTCTTCCTTAACGAGGAGAGGGTGGTGCCCGTGCCGGCCGCCGGGGGTGTCTGGCACCTCGACACCGGCGCTAGCAGGCACATGACGGGCATCAAGACCTCGTTTGTGACACTCGATGAGAGGATCACGAGCACAGTCCGCTTCGGAGATGGATCCGTGGTTCAGATACGCGGGCAGGGAAATGTGCTGTTCGTTCGCCCTGTCGACATCAGAGAGTGCTGTCAGGGGTGTATTTCATCCCTAAAGTGCGGACAAACATAATCTCGATTGGTCAGCTAGATGAGAACGGCTGCAAAACCGTCGTTGAGGATGGATTTCTCACAATCTTCGATCAGCAGAGGAAACCGATGGCGCGTGTGAGGCGTACGAGCAACAGGCTCTACGTACTGAATCTGAATGTCAGTGCGCCTATCTGTTTGCTGTCCAAGGTCGACGACCCCGCATGGCTCTGGCACGCGCGTTTGGGACACCTGCACTTCCGCGCTGTCATTGTCATGTCGAAGCATGGTATGGTACGAGGGATGCCGCAAGTGCAACATGTCGTCGAGATTTGCGACGGCTGCACCATCGGAAAACAACTCTGCTTGTCTTTCCCGCAGGCAAGCAAGCATCGCACAGAACAAGGCCTCGATATGGTGCACACGAACCTCTGTGGGCCAATCAAGCCTGCCACTGCCGCAGGAAATCAGTACTTCCTACTGGTGGTGGACGATTACAGTCGATTCATGTGGACGGAGCTCTTGAAGACGAAGGACGAGGCATTTTCCCGGTTCAAGAAGGTGCATGCGCAGCCAGAAGTGCAGCAGCACTGCAGGTTGCGGGCCTTCCGTTCCGACTGTGGTGGCGAGTTCAATTCTGGTGAATTCAAGGCCTACTGCGAGAGGGAGGGCATCCAACACTTCACCACGGCCCCGTACTCACCGCAGCAGAACGGAGTCGTGGAAAGGAGAAACCAAACAATGGTCGAGATGGCAAGGTGCATGCTCAAATCCATGGCGATGCTGACACTGTTCTGGGGAGAGGCCGTCAATGCTGCCGTGTATGTGCTCAACAGGGCACCAATGCGATGCCTCAATGGTATCACGCCGTATGAAGCTTGGTACGGACGAAAGCCCACTATCGAACACCTGCGTACTTTCGGGTGCGTCGCACACATGAAGCTGACGGGACCGGGCATATCCAAGCTCTCTGATCGCTCCCTCCTCACGGTGTTCGTCGGATATGAGAAAGGATCCAAAGCCTACCGAGTGTATGATCCCAGCGGCGGCAAGCTCTATGTCACCCGCGACGTGGCGTTCGAGGAGCGCCGGAGCTGGGACTGGACGTCTCAGATAGGAGGAGGCGGTGATGAGCTGCCGCACACCTTTACGGTGGTCTACACCATGGAGAGAGGTGAGAAGACGGTGGACACCAGAGAAGGTGGATGCGGAGCAAGCAACACCCGTTCATGGTCACCGCCCATGGATGGCACGCCGTGCTCGTCAGTGACGACGCCCATTGGCACGCCAGGCCCGTCGACCGCGCCAGCTGTGGAGTGGTGCACGCCACCTTCACATGACAGCATGCTCGATGTTGCGGACGACGAACAAGGCCAACACCGCTACAGGAGGGTGTCGAACGTGTACGACACCACTGTGGTGCACGCGGGCGCGGCAATAGCTGACAAGCGCGATGAAGTGGACGACGATGACGTTTTCCTTCATCTTGTCACAGCAGAGGAGCCCGCAACGGTGGATGAGGCCATTGATTTACCTGCATGGAAGGGTGCAATGGAGGAGGAATTGAAGTGCATCCTCAACAACGAGACCTGGGTGCTGAGCGCGCTCCCACCCGGTCACCGTGCCATCGGGTTGAAGTGGGTCTTCAAACTGAAGAAAGATCCAGAGGGCAATGTGGTGAAGCACAAAGCTAGGCTCGTTGTCAAGGGGTACGCACAGCGACATGGGGTGGATTTCGATGAAGTTTTCGCACCTGTCGCAAGGTGGCTGGCAAGTTCATCATATGGATGTCAAATCCGCGTTTCTGAACGGTGAACTTGCATAGGAAGTCTATGTTCATAAACCACCTCGCTTCATCGTCAAGAAGTGTCCCGATGCGGTCCTGAAGCTGAGCAAGGCGCTTTACGGCCTTCGTCAGGCTCCTCGCGCTTGGTACGCAAAACTCGATTCCTCTCTCGTCAATTTGGGCTTTTCCGCAGTCCAATTGAGCATGCTGTCTACCGGCGGGAAATTGGGAAGAACTACCTGCTAGTGGGAGTGTATGTGGATGATCTGATCATCACGGACACAGATGCCAAGGAGATCGAGGTGTTCAAGTCTGAATGCACCGCATGTTCAGAATGAGTGATCTTGGATTACTGTCCTACTACATGGGAATTGAAGTTAAACAAGGCCAAGGAAGGATCACGCTCTGTCAGAAAGCGTATGCTGAGAAGATACTAGAGCGGGCAGGGATTATTGAGTGCAATCCTTGTCACACACCGATGGAAGTGCGCCTGAAACTTTCCAAGCAGGACAAGACACAAAAGCCGGTTCATGGAAGCTCCAAGCAAGCAACATTGGGACGCGATCAATCCAATTCTGAGGTACATCTGCGGGACGACGGAGTACGGATGTTGCTACAAGTAGGGTGTGGGCACACCTAAGCTGGTTGGTTATACTGACAGTGATTTCGCTGGTGATGTGGATGATCGGAAGAGTACCTCAGGAGTGGTCTTCTTTCTCGATGGAAGCATAGTCACTTGGTCTTTGCAGAAGCAGAGGGTGGTAGCCATGTCCTCCCGCGAGGCGGAATATGTAGCAGCAGCGTCAGGGACTAGCCAAGGTGAATGGTTGTGCGGTCTCCTCGGAGATCTGATGGGAGAACCGGCAGATAAATTCAGATTGCTAGTGGATAACAAATCGGCGATTGCTCTCAGCAAGAATCTAGTCCATCATGATCGGAGTAAACACATAGACGTCAAATTCCATCATATTCGGCAGTGCATCAAGGATAGGAAGCTTGAAGTCGATCATGTCCGTACTGATGAGCAGCTGGCAGATGTTCTTACCAAGGCTTTTGGAAGAACTCGGTTCGTGGAGATGAGGACCGAGTTGGGAGTGATCAAGGTGCAGGATTAAGTGGGTGAAATGTTGGATTAATCCTGCATTTAATCTTCTGAAGACAGAGCACAAAATTCAGTTAGTGTGTCGCGGTAGGAAGAATGCACGTTTTGGCTGCCGCGGCAGGAAGTGTAGTGTTAGACTGAAACTAAGGTTCAGAGAAATAACCGAGCGTTTCGATCGCCTGTGATTGAGCTCGGATAGATAGGCATAGACTAGTTTTCTTCCTCGTAAGTAGGATCACTAGCACTACATGCGAAACGTGGGATGGAACGTTTGGTCGTTGCATGCAGGAGCTAGTCTTACGGGCCGTTTAGCTTGGCCTTCGCCTGTACTCGCTTAATTAACAGAAAACGGAGAAAACGCAGTAAGTTGCACGCTGCACAAAAATCCTGTGTGTTGGCTCCATCTCATTCTCTCGTTCCTGCCATCGTTCTTGCGATCTAGTGAGCGAGTGAGTTGGTTTCATCAACGACACGTCGGCTCCACAATGGCCAGCAGCTCCGCAACAAGGACGACGACCTGCATCTCCGTGACAAGGATGAAGACCCAATGCTTCTTGCACCGTCCCAGATCGTCACAAGTTCAGAATACAGATTGCATAACCACATTTGACTGAATATTGGATGACTACAATCTCCAGCAATAAACGTTCAACCGGACATCTGCTAATTAAGGCCAACAACAGTGTGAACATCTTGCTCACTTGCTTCACCAATGCGTGGCACAATGGCATGTGATTGATCATCTTCACTTATAATTTTGCCACAAGATTGTCTGAGAAGTAATATTTTGTTAGAGCATATTGTTCCTCGTGAAAACGATGGTAAACGATGGTCCATAAGATGACACCTTGTGGACTAAAAGCGGTACTGAATTTTAGTCTCGTTCGGATAACTGCATTTTGTATGTCGTGGATATATTTTTCTCTTTTGCTTTACCTTCTAATGCATTTTTTATTTATATACATTACATAATAGAATGGCTTATGACCACAATGAAAGAATGCATCCTTCTCCATTTTATTTTCTTTCTTTCGAATTGCAAGCTGCTTGCATGCTTTCCTAATCTTTAATATATATAATGTATTTGCCTCTAAAAAATATATATGATGTATGATCTCTGCTATGAACACACAATTCAACACCGCTGCTGACTTAAGAAAACAAAGAAATTGTGTTGGTTTTAAAAGGTGAGCACTGAAACAAAGTCCGGAGCTCTTTTCTTTTCTCCAAAAATCGTGGTTTTAGAAAAAAAAGTACCTCTTGCCCATACATTGAAATAAAATTGTTTTGGAGTACTTCTGTTTAACTAAAACCAAGCTGCCAAACTGAGCTTTAGCTTGTATGCAAATATTTGCAACTATATGTGCTCAGTTTAAGTTTCCATAAGAATATTCTTCCTTATAGATGTTTGAATTCCCTTAATTTGCATGGAGATATTGCTTATGTGCAATCTTGGGGAGACTTTAGATATAATATTCTAACTATCTGATAGGGACATAATAGAGGTCCATGAGGTTTATTCATGCTTGAGTTGGAAAGATATATTAAGTCTCACTGATGAATATTTTAAGGTGAATTCTTTCCTATTATTAATTATTGTTTGTGATTATAAGAATGTTATACTACCTAAGCAATGGTATTATGTATTAGCAGGGTTATTATTAACACAAACATGGATGGAGGAAGACCTCAAGAGGATCTGAAAAACAACATGTGGCTGAGCGAAAACAAGGTTACAAGTGTTGAAAACAATCAAGCCATGGTGAAAACAGAAGTACAAGTGATGAAAACAATCCTGCAAATGGTGAAAACAATTGTTGCAAGGATGAAAACAAGGGGATGGTGCCTCCATAGGGTTAAATGCGCCATGATCAAGTCCTAATTATATTACGCATGGCTTGTATGCCATATTGGGCCGAACCCCTTAAAGTGGGTCGGTTTGTATCCATCTTAGAGTCCAAGTAGGAGTCCTAGTCCAAGGGGGAAAGTTTGCTTGCACAAGGATGCCTTGTGGCCGCACCCCTCCCCATCTTATACCCCCTTCCCGTGAGTTGGAGGGTTAGACCAAGTTAAAATTAAACCCTTGTTTTCCAGTTCATCTGAAAATTATCCCCACCTGTTGGTGGTGTTACCCTTGCAAAGTTGCGTGATATCTCGTTATTCTGATTCGTAATAGGGGGATACAGGACCACTCGTGATCTTTTATTACGTGTGCAAGAGTGTGTAGTTGAGAATATCCAAAGGGATTGGTTGTTGTTGCATCTGGCAACAAGGGTCATCCAAGTGAGAGGTCTCAGTGTAGCACTAGTTATCACAAAATCCAGAAAACCACAAAATGAGAGAGAAGCTCAACGAGAAGATCGGGCCACACCATATCATATGGTATCAGACTTACAGGTTGCCTCGGTGAGCAAATTTATCCATAGTCTAGTTGTTTTTATTTCCTATACAGAAAAAGCCACACAAAATTTTTAGGTCTAGTCATTGCCATAGCCTTAGATCATCACCATTGTCAAGTTTTTAGTTGCTGTCCCGTGTTTGATTTTCGTGTTTATTTTCTCCTTTTGAGTCTTGTTATTTCGATCTAGGTTTAAGGTTTAGTTGTCCTTGAGTCTTTCCAAAGAGTCCACTGAAAATTTCCTTTCCATTCCAATCGGGTGATGTTTCTAGTCATTGTCGAGTTGGTTTTTATTTTTCTACCGTGGCACACAATCTCATATATCTCTGCCGCACGTTTCCTTTGTACCACTCGGATTCCCTCACGCACCATACCACATCACAGTTGGTAACCATCCTACCCGCGCGCACCAATCCTAGTTGGAATCGTATTCCTACCACGGCAGGAAAAAGTTCCAAATCTCTGCCGCCACCATCCCCTACCTGCCCTCGGATTCGCTCGTCTCAGCCTTACAAAACCTCCCCGCAGCACCGTCTCACGTTTACCCGCAGCGAACCCTACGCGCTGCCGCGGCAGAGACTTGGCGCGTTTTCCTGCCGGCGGCGGAAATCTCCTGCCGTGAGTTCTAGTCATTTTCTGTCCGTTTCTTTGCCAATTTCGATTGTTTTTCACTCCATATCTTTGAGAGACATAGACACGGCCTATCTATATATCAAATTAGGAGCATACCCATGTAAGACTAGCTCGATTTTGTGCTCACAGGCTGCTCAATCATTTGTTTCATCGTGCAGTTTTTCTGGAAAATTTTGCTCCGCGATGCGACATATTGTGGCCAAAAGAGGATTTTTTAGTGTCCGTACATATTGGACATTTAGGCCCAAAAGAGTGAAAAAATAAGAGAGAAAAAACAGAAAAATAAGAGAGGAAAAGAGGCCTGAAAAGTATTGATCATTGCCACATATTTGGAGCTGTTTACATACTGTTTTGCACTAGTTCTTTAAGCAATCTTGTGCCTGTTTATAAGAGTTGTAGCTAGTGTCTTTCGAGTGCATTGCAACAATTCCATACATATATTTGCAATGCCACATTTGTCTCCATACTTGGTGTGTGTTCCCTAGGTGTTGTTTTTATCATCACAAGCAGCAAATAGGACTTGTTTTTGGTGTTGTTAGGAATCCCAAGCTGAGCTCCACCATATACCCTGTTTTTGTCTTTGTGATACTATCATATCCTGGATATTCTCTTCTCACACTTGGTACACTTTTCATTGGAACTTGTGGTAAGTTGATCCTTTTCACTTTGGAACAATAAGTGAAGCCATCTTTGCTTGGTTTTGAGTGAGTTGAGAGAGAACACCACAACCCATTGCTTTTTGTTTTCACTAACATAATGGGTGTTTCTTGTGTTGTTGAGCATGTGCAGGTTAACAAGGGAACTAAAGCATCTATTGAAGCTATACAAGAACAAGTAGCCAATCTATCAACAATGATTTACAAAATACATCAAAGTTTAATAGCTAATGGTGATCCAGTTGATGAGGAGAGCTATAAAAAATTGCAGCAATTAAGACAAAGGAAAAAAAAATCTGTGGATGCATATTACATGGAGATGATGATGTTGCTACAACTAGCTCGAGTTGTAGAGGATCAAGAAAGAACAATGCAAAGATTTTAGTCAGGGTTACTATTTCAAATTAGACTCCTAGTGATGCGTGCTGAATATAGTACCTTGGATGAATTATTGCAACTAGCAAGGAAGGAAAAAAAGAGAGTGGCCGAAGAGGTTCCTATGGCTCCAAGAAGAAGAATTTTTCCACCAAGCCAAAATACAAGAATTTACCACTACCAATGAAATAATATCTATTCCTAGTGTTGTTTCTTCTCATGTGCAGACTTTTGAAGAAAGGGAGCCCATAGTAACATCACCACCACCACCACCATTGTTCCTAGTGTTATTTCTTGTGATATGCATGTTACTTTTGAAGAAAGGGAGCCACAACAAGTAGAACCTGCATCACCACTTGAGATAGTTGAATTGGTACCTAATAAATCTGAGGAGGATGCTATTGATAAAGGTGCTGATTTCGTGTTACCCCCCTCAAGTATTGAATTATGTGAATCCACTAAATTGCTAGTTGATTCTTGTGAGTTACAAGCATAGATAGTCCACATCCATGTGATAATGTGCTAATTCGAAATTTAATCATGTGGTTTTGATTTCACATAAGGAAGTACTTGCTAAAATATCACCTAATGATATTGTGAATTACATCATGTTAAATGAACCAATTAATGTGCAATGTGCTATGAAAAAGGTTGCTGAAATTTCATATGTCAATTCTAGCACCTATGCTTCTTGTTTCTATTTTTAATTTGATTGGTGACTATAACATGAGTGAAATTTTTATGGTGGATCACATATGCATAACTTGTGATAAAGTGGCTGAATTAAACATTGTATTACCTTGGGTAGATAGGTTACAATTTCCTACATATGAGCATGATTTTACACATATGTTTGGTTTACCACAACACTTGTTAAGTACATGTGCTAATAAATTATACTTCACTTATATTTGCAAATTGAGTTGCAATTTTCATGATGAAAATAATAAGCATGTTCCCACCTTTGAGTGTATTAATAAACATAAATTTGATCATAGATCTTCCGTGAGAACACTTGAATTGATACTAAACAACAAAAATATATACACATATGATTATTCTTTTGATCATGATTTAATGCACTTCACTTTTGCAATTGTGATTGCTATTTTATGGAGTGATATGACAATTATGTGATGTTTTCATACAAAATTCGTGGTCACATGTCATGTGTACAATTTTATGATATGATAACAACTAATGCACCTCATTATAGATATATGTATTGTGCATACACGTTGTTCTTTTTGTTTATTCCACTTTCAGCATATAACAAGACGAGGACGTCTTTTCTTGAAGAAAGGGAGGATCATAGGGACATAATAGAGGTCCATGAGGTTTATTCATGCTTGAGTTGGAACGATATATTAAGTAATAGGGACATAATAGAGGTCCATGAGGTTTATTCATGCTTGAGTTGGAAAGATATATTAAGTCTCACTGATGAATATTTTAAGGTGAATTCTTTCCTATTATTAATTATTGTTTGTGATTATAAGAATGTTATACTACCTAAGCTATGTTATTATGTATTAGCAGGGTTATTGTTAACACAAACATGGATGGAGGAAGACCTCAAGAGGAGCTGGAAAACAACATGTGGCTGAGGGAAAACAAGCTTACAAGTGTTGAAAACAATCAAGCCATGGTGAAAACAGAAGTACAAGTGATGAAAACAATCCTGCAAATGGTGAAAACAATTGTTGCAAGGATGAAAACAAGGGGATGGTGCCTCCATAGGGTTAAATGCGCCATGATCAAGTCCTAATTATATTAGGCATGGCTTGTATGCCATATTGGGCCGAACCCCTTAAAGTGGGTCGGTTTGTATCCATCTTAGAGTCCAAATAGGAGTCCTAGTCCAAGGGGGAAAGTTTGCTTGCGCAAGGATGCCCTGTGGCCGCACCCCTCCCCCTCTTATACCCCCTTCCTGTGAGTTGGAGGGTTAGACCAAGTTAAAATTAAACCCTTGTTTTCCTAGATTGAACCATGTTCATCTGAAAATTATCCCCACCTGTTGGTGGTGTTACCCTTACAGAGTTGCGTGATATCTTGTTATTCCAATTGGGAATAGGGGGATACAGGACCACTCGTGATCTTTGATTACGTGTGCAAGAGTGTGTATGTAACATCCCTGATTTTTTGGACACTGCAAAAATCACAAAAAATTGAAACTTTTGTTTTCATGTTATGCAAGTCATCAAAAACCAATGAGATGCAAGAAATAAAAGTAAACAATACATAACTCAATGAAACTTGAAATTAAGAATCCATTATACCTCTATTCCATAGACCCTAAAAGCCCATTCAAAATAAATATTCATTATTCAAAGAAATTGTTTTCTCTTAGAAAACATTATTACATAAAATGTTTTAAATTCAAATATTACTTTGAAGATAGTTTATGGCAATAAGAATCAAAGATTTATAACCCTTAATAAAATTCTAAGCCAAAAAAAACATTTGATAAGAACAAAATGTTTTAATAATAACTTCTAGTTGTTATTCCAAGTTTTTAATATAAAGGAGTGAATATAAAATGCTTTTCTTTGTAACTAACATAAAATAAGACTTATAAAACAAAATTATGACTTGTGGTATTTTTCCAAATTTTATTAAGCCACCTTTGTATTTATTTAATTTTCTATTTTAATAATGGAATTAAGTCACTATTAGTAAATCAGTGAAATGTTAAATTTATAAAATATGAGATGTAAAATGAATTTCAAAAATAGTATTTGACATGTTTACTGCCTCTGAAATTTTATTTAATCAAAATCTCAATTTTATTATTTTCTAATTTTAAATAACATTAAGCCCTATTAGTGAATTGATTATATTTTCAAAACTATAAAAAGTGAAATGTGTCCAAAGTTGCCCACAAACATTCCTAGTTGAAAGATATTTATATTTGAAGAATTTATAAATTTATTTGAGGTGTTTTGGATTTATAAATCAAAAGATACAAACAAATAAGGAAAACAGTAAAAAAAAATGATGACGTCAGCTGACGTCATCGTCTTCAATCTCTGTAATGACACAGTAACGGCCGAAATTAATCACAATGAAATCGAGCGTTTCTTCCTGGCAATTGATGCCTCTTTCTGGCCCTACTTATAGACCACGGTGTCCTCTCCGTTTAACCTCTGCCAACTCTTCGAATCGCCCTCGTGCTGCACAGAAACTGCTCACCGGAGTTCTTCATAGCCGCTGCCGTTCTGTGTCGATTCCTGTCAGGTGAGCAAGCACCGGAACCTGAGAACTTTTCCTCTCGACTCCCCTTCCTCGCGCTCGCCCTCCTGACCGCTTGTATGTTTTTTAGGTGCTGCCTATCGACGGCGCCATCTCTCCCCGAGGAGCACCGGATTCCGCACGTCTCCGAACGCACGCCGCCGTCGCAGGAGATCATCTTGGAGCGCGCCATCACCACCATCGTCTCTGACATTGCATGCCGCGTCCCATCGTCGTCTTCGTCGAGCCGAGAGTCCCATGGATAGTCGCCGCCGTCGAGATCCGAGAGCGCCGGCCGCCGCACCCTCCATTTCCTGTCACCCCGCCGGCGAGGTGAGATCCCGAACCATCCCGGGCCCTTAGATCTTGATCCTGTGGCCAGCAACACATCACTAATCGAAGGGGTATCGACCAATAGTAACACGCCACGTGTTCGCCCAGTTGGCAGCGCCTAACTTGTTATCTGTCGCTCAATGCGGTGCGTACCCGGCCCAAGCCCATCCCTTATCCGCCGCCCTGTGCGTCATTTAGACAATCTGAGCCCAACTATCTCTGGGATTTATTCCCGAATAAAAACAGAATATCAATTTTGCAGAAAAGCCCCTGGAAACTAGAACCATCATAACTTTTGATCCATAAGCCCAAATTTAGCAAACTTAGACTTTTTCGAATCAGCACAACATGTAGGAACTTTTGGCACTGGACAAATTTAAATTGGACATTTAATAATTGTTCAAATTCAAATATGCTTGTTTGATAAAATTTGACATAATTCAAATTCTGTACATTCAATTTTTGCAAACTAAATTGTTTTGGGTTCCTTAGAATATGTACTAATAGATACATAAACCCAAAATATTATTCAAACAAGTTTAGAATGGATTTAGAATTATATGGCCATTTGAGCAATTTTGACTTAGTTTAAATTCTATAAATAATTTTAATATGTTTTCTTTAGCAATGTTGCTCCATATGGCAACCTTAATCCATAGAAACCAGTTCCATATAATTTTGGACACATATGAGCCATACCGATGTATTTCAGGCCAAGTTATCACACACATGTTTCACACCATATTAAAAATGACTTAGGAAATATTTTGCTTAAGTGGTTCTATGTGTGTATGGCTATATGAAACCAAGGCTAAGTCCTTAGTGAAGTTTCAACTTATAATTAGCCAACAAATGAACCTAAAAACACTAGTACATATGTTTCCATCAACTTCTTGTCTCCCCATGCTTGCTTCAAGATTTCACCAAGTTGGGATTTGTGAGAACCATGAAGTGCAATGGAGGACTTAGCCATCTAGAGATTTTTCAACATGAAGATAGAAGACCAATGAAGGACTTAGAAAATAAAACAAACTTCAGAAGAATCTCCAAGAAGTGGAAGCACTTAGAAGAAAACCATAGAAACTTCCAGAAGACTAACTCCCTTTCTCTCTAAGTCTTTTTCTTTCCCTTTTCTATTCTTCTCCTTTCAACTTGGTGGAAACATGAAGAGATACAAGGAGGATCAATGAAGAAATTTTGAAGAGAAGACTCCACAACTAGAAGCAACTCAAGGAAGTACAAGTGTGAAGAAATCCAGAAGAAAACATCTCCCTCTCTTTGTCTTTCTTTCTTCTTATTTTCTTTCTCTTGACTTAGTGGTATTTGTATCCATCCCATACCCAAACCAATTAGTGAAGTGAAATCCATGAAGAATTTATCAAGACCAAGAGAAGAATCCATCCAAGGAACAAGACTACACATGAAGCATGAAGATGATCTTTAAGAAGACAAACATGGGAGGACTTGGAGAAACCCATACAAGATGAAGTATAACAAGTTGTTTTTGTCCAACCCTTGACCCAAATGGAAAAGCCCAATACTTTATATTTTTATCTCCATTGATATGAAGTTAGTTTAACCTAGACCTACCTTAAACCAAAATGGAAAGACTAACTTAGATCACTCAAATGTCTTGATGAAGATGACTAAGTGTTACACATTGTTATGTGTTACTTTAGTTGAAATAGTGAGATCACCTTGGTGAACTCTTGGAACTTCCTCGACAAGTATGTTTATAATAAAGTTAGATCACATCAAACTCAACCTAGTCCATCCCAAGTAAAACCTTGGAATTTCCTTAACAAGTATTGAACTCAAATCTTGACCTTGTCCTAGCCAACTTGGTTCAACCTCTTTGTTATGTTAATTGATCTATTTGTTTTCTTCACTTATGTGTTTGATTGCTAGGATGCTTGTTTATTTTGTTATTGTGTTTTCAATGAATAGATTGTAGGGAGAGCAACGATCTTTTGTGAAGAGAGTTTGAATATCTTCACCAACTTCAACAAGGCAAGTAACACACCATCAACTACCCATTATTTTCTATATGCATTAGTTGATTTTGAGTAGCATGCATGATAGGAAATTTTACTAAGTTATATTATGCTATGCTATTATCCTAGTAGTGTGTAGCCATCTCTTTTACCCTTGTTATTTTGATAGCCTTAGAACTTAGTAGATGCTATGCAAATATTACAAATTATTTTACTAGATGTTGAGGAAAAATTCTAAGTATAACTAATAAATGAACCACCTGGGTGGAAGTGGTAAGACTGGATTATGTTGAGTGTTTCCTCAGGGCCCTTATCTAAGGGTTATTCCACTTGAGGTTGTCACTTGCAGATGGCCACCCAGGAACAAAGAGATTACTATGTCCCTCTAAATCTAGTAGCTTCCCGTGCAGCCTTTTGACAATATGGGCTCTGTCTTGATCAATTAAGTTGTGAGGGTTCAGCCCAGGCTTGACAAGCAGATGTAGCATAATTATAGGTGGAACGGGTCTTGCCGATGGGTTGGATTTCTTCTTCTGAAAGATCTCGTCTCAATTCTCTACTTTCCATGATGCACTCCGGGTGTATAGGATGTTTGGGCTAATTGAAGACAAAGGGTGAAAGTGCACAACCTCTGCAGAGTCAACAAACTAAGATCTTAGCCGTGTCCCCGGTTATGGACAACTATGAGCAGATGGACAAGGATTGACGGAAGAATCTCATCACCAATTTCAATAAGTAAAATTTTGACCAAGTGAAGAGTATTGTGGTGCTTGGATCTTAATCCAATGTTTCCACTCCTTTCAAAAGAAAAGTTTGTTTTACAAAAGAGATAGGACAAAACTGGCTTTATGCAAACTTAGCCTAAACTCCACTTAGCCAAATAAGCATGTAGTATTAGTCTTGCCATTTATATCCACCATAGTGTTACTTGCCAATACATTAAATTGTATTGACTCCCTTGTGGCTGCATATTCCATATTGCAGATGTTTCTGAAGACGAGTGAGGATTTCGTTTAGGATCTTGAGACTATCGCCAACATGTTTTGCCTGTGGCACATGAAGAAGATGGGCTCAATGTTGTACTATGTCTTCCGTTGTATATCTTTGTTTACTGCTAGTCTTCTAAGACTATGCAAGTTGTAATACGATTTTGTAAAGACTGGATCATGCGATGTAATAGAATTTGATGCATTTGCATGATATTTCATTTTGTGCTGTGGTGGTAGCAATTGATCCAGGGACTAGCACAATAACACAGGTGTCCTTACATTATTTAAATGTGGAAACACTACAAAATGGTATCAGAGCATTGTGTTGCCTATAGAATTCGAGACCCTAAGTTTGGAAAAGACCCTAGGATTGAAAAATTTCTATGTTCAAACTTTCTACAAACAAAACAATCCTCTTAATCTCTCTCATATCCTCTCATCTATTATTCACCTTCAAAATTTTCTATATGACCTACCTCTTGAATACCCTCAAGGAAAGATTGTTGATGACCATACCATGAAGTGCAAGAAGTGTTTTCACTATATGAAGACCTAGATTCAAGACAATTGAAGAAAACTTGGACATACACCAATACTTAACAACAATCAAGAATACCCCAAGACATGGAGAAAAGAATCTGAAGAAAAATTCAAGAAGATATAGATGAGACCACCAATATAGTTACCTTGTTAGAACAACGTTAACGTGATAACATATTGATCATACCAATGAGTATGGTATGACAATATTAGTTGTTTTCTAAAACCTTTATGTTTGGTGTGATGAATGTGTTGCTATATGTTTGTTATGTGTTGTTTGCAAGATGAGTTTCCTTGATCTGATGTGTTGGGGTGGGAATTTCTTTAGTCTCTTTCTAATCTCTACATCCATGCTAAGCAAACCAGATCCCATACCCATTCACCAACCATAGTGAGATGCCATTTGGTATGAAGCATGAATCCTACAACCTCTATCCTTTTGAGACACAAGCCATCCCATTTGAGGAATGCTAGTCTCAAATTGTTTTCTTCTGTGTGAAGGAACAATCACATCCATGATCAATGCCAACTAAATCATAAGGAGCAGCAAGAAAATCAACCAGAGAAGATAGAAAAGTGGACCCCAAGTTGCATGAGCTATGAAGATTTCAGAGCCAACTACACCAAGAGAAGAGATAATGAAGAAACACAACTATCCAGTTTGTGATACATAAGAGACTAGTTGAGAAATGATAGTTTAGCTCAAGTTTGTCTTACAGAATGGAAACTTTCTGTTAGACAAGTGAGGTGACCTAGTGTTATTAAACAAGATTCACCAATCCAAGTACAAGGTAATGATTGAGTGCAACATGGATTGGACCCCATGGTGACTACTCACATTATTCACTCTTGCTATGAGGAATGTTAAATCTGAGTGACATACCTATTAGAGAGACGACGATGTGAAACCTGAACCATAGAATGGTAGAATACAATAATGACCCTATGTTAGTGTAGCTGAAAAACGTATTAATTTTGGTGAGGATCAAGCCAACCTTGGAGCTATCAAGCAATGAAAGATTTTGCCTACCATGAGAGTTTCGTTAGAAATAGCATGGTGCTTGCTTCAAGGATGACAACAACAAGATGGAAGATTTTCCAAGAATATCAAAAGACCAAGTTGAGAGGAACCTAAAGACTTTTGATTGACCCAAAGAGTGACCCCTCAATGTCAAAGGTAGTTCAACAGAATTATGTTGGTTTGTAACTCTACCATGAGGGAAAATTCTACTCAAGCCAATCTCAAATCAATCTACACTCCAATCTAAAGAAAATAGACTACCCACAGAAGTTTCTTTTAAGGGTGGTAGACCACCCAGTTGTTCTGGAGCCCGGTTACCCAATCTTTCTTTCTAGCCTTCCCAAATCTCGGGACGAGATTTCTTTTAAGGGTGGTAGTCTGTAACATCCCTGATTGTTTGGACACTGCAAAAATCACCAAAAATTGAAACTTTTGTTTTCATGTTATGCAAGCCATCAAAAACCAATGAGATGCAAGAAATAAAAGTAAACAATACATAACTCAATGAAAATTGAAATTAAGAATCCATTATACCTCTATTCCATAGACCCTAAAAGCCCATTCAAAATAAATATTCATTATTCAAAGAAATTGTTTTCTCTTAGAAAACATTATTACATAAAATATTTTAAATTCAAATATTACTTTGAATATAGTTTATGGCAATAAGAATCAAAGATTTATAACCCTTAATAAAATTCTAAGCCAAAAAAAAACATTTGATGAGAATAAAATGTTTTAATAATAACTTCTAGTTGTTATTCCAAGTTTTTAACATAAAGGAGTGAATATAAAATGATTTTCTTGGTAACTAACATAAAATAAGACTTATAAAACAATATTATGACTTGTGGTATTTTTCCAAATTTTATTAAGCCACTTTTGTATTTATTTAATTTTCTATTTTAATAATGGAATTAAGTTACTATTAGTAAATCAGTGAAATGTTAAATTTATAAAATATGAGATGTAAAATGAATTTCAAAAATATTATTTGACATGTTTACTGCCTCTGAAATTTTATTTAATCAAAATCTCAATTTTATTATTTTCTAATTTTAAATAACATTAAGCCCTATTAGTGAATTAATTATATTTTCAAAAATATAAAAAGTGAAATGTGTCCAAAGTTGCCCACAAACATTCCTAGTTGAAAGATATTTCTATTTGAAGAATTTATCAATTTATTTGAGGTGTTTTGGATTTATAAATCAAAAGATACAAACAAATAAAGAAAACAGTAAAAAAAAATGATGACGTCAGCTGACGTCATCGTATTCAATCTCTGTAATGACACAGTAACGGCCGAAATCAATCACAATGAAATCGAGCGTTTCTTCCTGGCAATTGATGCCTCTTTCTGGCCCTACTTATAGACCACTGTGTCCTCTCCGTTTAACCTCTGCCAACTCTTCGAATCGCCCTCGTGCTGCACAGAAATTGCTCACCGGAGTTCTTCATAGACGCCGCCGTTCTGTGTCGATTCCGGTCAGGTGAGCAAGCACCGGAACCTGAGAACTTTTCCTCTCGACTCCCCTTCCTCGCGCTCGCCCTCCTGACCGCTTGTATGTTTTTTAGGTGCTGCCTATCGACGGCGCCATCTCTCCCCGAGGAGCACCGGATTCCGCACGTCTCCGAACGCATGCCGCCGTCGCAGGAGATCATCTCAGAGCGCGCCATCACCACCATCGTCTCTGCCATTGCATGCCGTGTCCCGTCGTCATCTTCGTCGAGCCGAGAGTCCCCTCGATAGTCGCCGCCGTCGAGATCCGAGAGCGCCGGCCGCCGCACCCTCCATTTCCGGTCACCCCTCCGGCGAGGTGAGATCCCGAACCATCCCGGGCACTTAGATCTTGATCCTGTGGCCAGCAACACATCACTAATCGAAGGGGTATCGACCAATAGTAACACGCCACGTGTTCGCCCAGTTGGCAGCGCCCAACTTGTTATCTGTCGCTCAATGCGGTGTGTACCCAGCCCAAGTCCATCCCTTATCCGTCGCCCTATGCGTCATTTAGACAATATGAGCCCAACTATCTCTGGGATTTATTCCCGAATAAAAACAGAATATCAATTTTGCAGAAAATCCCCTGGAAACTAGAACCATCATAACTTTTGATCCATAAGCCCAAATTTAGCAAAGTTAGACTTTTTGGAATCAGCACAACATGTAGGAACTTTTGGCACTGGACAAATTTAAAATTGGACATTTAATAATTGTTCAAATTCAAATATGCTTGTTTGATAAAATTTGACATAATTCAAATTCTGTACATCCAAATTTTGCAAACTAAATTATTTTGGGTTCCTTAGAATGTGTACTAATATATACATAAGCCCAAAATATTATTCGAACAAGTTTAGAATGGATTTAGAATTATATGGCTATTTGAGCAATTTTGACTTAGTTTAAATTCTATAAATAATTTTAATATGTTTTCTTTAGTAATGTTGCTCCATATGGCAACCTTAATCCATAGAAACCAGTTCCATATAATTTTGGACACATATGAGCCATACCCATGTATTTCAGGCCAAGTTATCACACACATGTTTCACACCATATTAAAAATGACTTAGGAAATATTTTGCTTAAGTGGTTCTATGTGTGTATGGCTATATGAAACCAAGGCTAAGTCCTTAGTGAAGTTTCAACTTATAATTATCCAACAAATGAACCTAAAAACACTAGTACACATGTTTCCATCAACTTCTTGTCTCCCCATGCTTGCTTCAAGATTTCACCAAGTTGGGATTTGTGAGAGCCATGAAGTGCAATGGAGGACTTAGCCATCTAGAGATTTTTCAACATGAAGATAGAAGACCAATGAAGGACTTAGAAAATAAAACAAACTTCAGAAGCATCTCCAAGAAGTGGAAGCACTTAGAAGAAAACCAGAGAAACTTCCAAAAGACTAACTCCCTTTCTCTCTAAGTCTTTTTTTCCCTTTTCTATTCTTCTCCTTTCAACTTGGTGGCAACATGAAGAGATACAAGGAGGATCAATGAAGAAATTTTGAAGAGAAGACTCCACAACTAGAAGCAACTCAAGGAAGTACAAGTGTGAAGAAATCCAGAAGAAAACATCTCCCTCTCTTTGTCTTTCTTTCTTCTTATTTTCTTTCTCTTGACTTAGTGGTATTTGTGTCCATCCCATACCCAAACCAATTAGTGAAGTGAAATCCATGAAGAATTTATCAAGACCAAGAGAAGAATCCATCCAAGGAACAAGACTACACATGAAGCATGAAGATGATCTTTAAGAAGACAAACATGGGAGGACTTGGAGAAACCCATACAA
Organism: Alopecurus myosuroides; assembly: GCA_028641055.1. Taxonomy (NCBI): domain Eukaryota; kingdom Viridiplantae; phylum Streptophyta; class Magnoliopsida; order Poales; family Poaceae; genus Alopecurus; species Alopecurus myosuroides. The sequence continues at coordinate 242,434,493 of CM054060.1, read as the reverse complement.
GATGAAGTATAACAAGTTGTTTTTGTCCAACCCTTGACCCAAATGGAAAATCCCAATACTTTATATTTTTATCTCCATTGATATGAATTTAGTTTAACCTAGACGTACCTTAAACCAAAATGGAAAGACTAACTTAGATCACTCAAATGTCTTGATGAAGATGACTAAGTGTTACACATTGTTATGTGTTACTTTAGTTGAAATAGTGAGATCACCTTGGTGAACTCTTGGAACTTCCTCGACAAGTATGTTTATAATAAAGTTAGATCACATCAAACTCAACCTAGTCCATCCCAAGTAAAACCTTGGAATTTCCTTAACAAGTATTGAACTCAAATCTTGACCTTGTCCTAGCCAACTTGGTTCAACCTCTTTGTTATGTTAATTGATCTATTTGTTTTCTTCACTTATGTGTTTGATTGCTAGGATGCTTGTTTATTTTGTTATTGTGTTTTCAATGAATAGATTGTAGGAAGAGCAACGATCTTTTGTGAAGATAGTTTGAATATCTTCACCAACTTCAACAAGGCAAGTAACACACCATCAACTACCCATTATTTTCTATATGCATTAGTTGATTTTGAGTAGCATGCATGATAGGAAATTTTACTAAGTTATATTATGCTATGCTATTATCCTAGTAGTCTGTAGCCATCTCTTTTACCCTTGTTATTTTGATAGCCTTAGAACTTAGTAGATGCTATGCAAATATTACAAATTATTTTACTAGATGTTGAGGAAAAATTCTAAGTATAACTAATAAATGAACCACCTGGGTGGAAGTGGTAAGACTGGATTATGTCGAGTGTTTCCTCAGGGCCCTTATCTAAGGGTTATTCCACTTGAGGTTGTCACTTGGGGATGGCCACCCAGGAACAAAGAGATTACTATGTCCCTCTAAATCTAGTAGCTTCCCGTGCAGCCTTTTGACAATATGGGATCTGTCTTGATCAATTAAGTTGTGAGGGTTCAGCCCAGGCTTGACAAGCAGATGTAGCATAATTATAGGTGGAACGGGTCTTGCCGGTGGGTTGGATTTCTTCTTCTGAAAGATCTCTTCTCAATTCTATCCTTTCCATGATGCACTCCGGGTGTATAGGATGTTTGGGCTAATTGAAGACAAAGGGTGAAAGTGCACAACCTCTGCAGAGTCAACAAACTAAGTTCTTAGCCGTGTCCCCGGTTATGGACAACTATGAGCAGCTGGACAAGGATTGACGGAAGAATCTCATCACCAATTTCAGTAAGTTAAATTTTGACCAAGTGAAGAGTATTGTGGTTCTTGGATCTTAATCCAATGTTTCCACTCCTTTCAAAAGAAAAGTTTGTTTTACAAAAGAGATAGGACAAAACTGGCTTTATGCAAACTTAGCCTAAACTCCACTCAGCCAAATAAGCATGTAGTATTAGTCTTGCCATTTATATCCACCATAGTGTTACTTGCCAATACATTAAATTGTATTGACTCCCTTGTGGCTGCATATTCCATATTGCAGATGTTTCTGAAGACGAGTGAGGATTTCGTTTAGGATCTCGAGACTATCGCCAACATGTTTTGCCTGTGGCACATGAAGAAGATGGGCTCAATGTTGTACTATGTCTTCCATTGTATATCTTTGTTTACTGCTAGTCTTCTAAGACTATGCAAGTTCTAATACTATTTTGTAAAGACTGGATCATGCGATGTAATAGAATTTGATGCATTTGCATGATATTTCATTTTGTGATGTGGTGCTAGCAATTGATCCAGGGACTAGCACAATAACACAGGTGTCCTTACATTATTTAAATGTGGAAACGCTACAGTGTAGTTGAGAATATCCAAAGGGATTGGTTGTTGTTGCATCTGGCAACATGGGTCATCCAAGTGAGAGGTCTCAGTGTAGCACTAGTTATCACAAAATCCAAAAAACCACAAAAAGAGAGAGAAGCTCAACGAGAAGAATGGGCCACCCCATATCACTATCAAATCGCCGAAGGGCAGACCCAACCTTTAGAAATAAATCGATGAGATCAACAACTTAAAGCATATAAGAAAACCAAAAACTAACAACAGATCTTGCCTGATTTTGGGAAGAGGCTCCTTCAGTTAAATACATTTTCCATAATAAAATCTTTACTTTTTTTTTCTCTTCATCTCTTTTAGTTTGTACTATCTGTTTGGCATTGGCTTCCCGTTGTGCGCTTTTATAGATTGCTTAGGTGAAGTTGTTGCCATTTGCGAATCCTTTGACACCGGCTTCTCTTTATGTGCTTTTAGATTGCTTAAGTGAAGTTGTTGCCATCTTCGATAAAGGAAACAACAACTTCTCGTTAGGGGAAGGCTCAAATTTCAGGAGTTGGTATAGATATGTAAATTTTCCATTTTCGCCGATTTGTGCTCTCTTAATAAAGGAGTAAATGGGAAAATAGTGAACTGAGTCCAGGTTATGCGGGTCGATTGACTGAAGATTGATCCCGTTGCAACGCAACACTAAGGTTTCTCCTTCATCCGTTTTTTGTTCGTACGTCGTATGTTTTTTGGTTCGCAGGTTGTTTCGCACTAAGGTTTCTCCTTCGTCCCTTTTTTGTTCCTACGTCGTCAGTTTTTTTGGTTCGCAGGTCGTTTCGATGGCTCATCGTTTTGGTTTCCTATGTTGTTTGGATTGCTGGTTATTTCTATGTCGTGTGCCCGGTCCAGATCGATCGATGGACGTGGGCCTTAAAACCAGTGTCGCTGGTTGTTAGTACGTCTACACACGAATATGGGTGGAGATTTTGACTATGTGCTATATCCCGGTCTAGATTTGGTTCCAACTTGAGCTCGTAGATGTTTCCTTCGATTAGATCAAATATGAACTATCATTTTTCTCATGCGGGCAAGCTATTAGGGTCGGAATCTTAAGTCATTATCAATGAAAAAAAGAAGAAAAAGGGATAGATAGCGTATGCGGATGAATAATGAGAAGGAAACACTCAAAAAACGCCGCGCAGCTGATATGCAGAATAAAACAGTTCAAAAGGCGAACAAATATGGAGTTTTTGAGCCAGAACAAAGGATAAAAGTATGCGAAAAAACAGAAATATGTAAATATGCGGCCAGAAAATAATCTAGGTTGGAACAAATTATAGCGACTCAAGAGTTTAGGCGCAACACGCAATGCAAAGAATCGATTGTGATAAAGAGTCATGCGTACATCGAAACATATGAAGAAGAAGAAGTATATCGCAAGAGACGAATAAGTTAGTACATCTACTTTAATATAGAAAAGGTCAATTTTGGTTCATTATTTATTTATTTAGGCTATTTAATTTCTACCTATCGTGATAATGTTGCGAAAAAAATGTAGTTATCGCTTTAGCTTTTAATCGTAATTGCATTCATTGCAACCGTAGAACACACCAAAGAGTGAAACAGAGGATGTGCATCTTTATGTGTAGGGCGCGGATAGTTCTTAGTCCTTCTTATTGAGTTAGTGGCGTGTCATATTTTCCCTTATCCCATTGCAACACACGGGCATTTTTCCTAATATCTATAAAGAACCCGTGCCTTTCCCCTAAGGCCTTATTTACTAGTGGTGTATTTTCATCCCCTAGGGGACTGGGGATAGGAGGGATTTGATGAAGATTTTTCTTTAACCGTATCCCCGCAAATGACCCTTGCAATACACTAGCATGAGGTAGAGTTTTTAATATAGATAAAAATAAGGTGATTGGTAGGGGATATCTAGGAGTTATCCCCTCCAAATCTAAACGGACTATTCAAGATTTTCGGAATAATCCCCTCCAACCCTCTAGAATACACTAGCAATACATTAAAAGTAAACAAGGCCTAGAAGAACATAGGCCCCCCGTTCCTCGCTTACACCTACCTCATCATGCTCAGATCACCTTTTGTTTCTGAACTTGTCCAGATCAGCTACTCCACATTTGTTATTCAAATTATTAGTTTACGCCGAGTGCAGATTCTGCACGAGTACAATCATCGACTGTTATATCTAAAAACGAGACGTTTCTCTTCTACAAGAGCAGCTTATCATCTCCAGGTTCAGAACATATGGCTCTGAATCACAAAACTGACAGAAACTTATCTATGACATAAAATGAGTATTACTTTTTTTTGACATAAAATGAGTATTACTTGGTCTAGCCAAAAAGATATCTGCAAGTATCCCATTCCCATCCTAACCAGCCAGACCATGGAGATGAACAGAACACACAACAATCATAAGCACACGCCATCAATCAGCTATTACCAAGCAAAAGATCCACTTTGGCGATATGAATTCAGTTCACAACCACTGACCGTGATTGTTTTTCCTTGCAGACATAACCACGGAGGATGTTCACAAACCCTACCTCGACTCCAAAATAATTACAGTACTACACTCATTAAGCCATTAATCGCGGACACTAAGGAGCTCTAAACATTAACGCTGCAGAGGTCCACCAATCCCTGGATGTCGAGGACTAGAGGTAGCTTGCAGCAATGGCGAGGTCGAACAGGGTTCCCTTGTCGACCTTGACGAACTCATCGTTCCAGAGCTTGAGATCCTCGGTACGCGCGGGCGAGCTCTCGCCGGCCCGGAAGTGCTTGTAGCAGTACTCGATGACCTTTGAGAGGATCTTGGAGTCGATGTCGAGGAGCGGGATCCTGTTGTCGGCGCCGTTGTCCTCGATCATGTGGCGGATGGTCGGCGACTCCATGGCGACTGCTTCCTCTAACTCGAACCTAACGCCGTCAGAGCTCACGAGGGTGATAATCTTCTCGCCCTCCGCGCCGCCCATGATGTGTTTGGGATTTGAGAGGAGAAGAAACCCTAGCGAGCTCGGCAACTGAAAGAGAAAGACGACCGGGTAGGGTCAGACTTTTTCCGCTGAAATGTCCATCTCCGCTACTTATAAAAAAGAACTTTGTGGGAAAATTGAATGGCCCATCACACGGGTTCACAATCATTTGTTCTCCCCCGCTCTTAATTTTCGCACGCCTTCTCCCACCGTCCAGTTAGAAAAAAGATGGACCTCTCCACAAATTCCTTGGCGCCACCGCGCCGACGTCCTGTTGGTACACCATGCCCTTGACGGGTTCCTCCTTCACCGTGACCTCCGGTGCGTGGGACATCTTCTACTCCGTCAGTAGCGCGGAGCGCGAGAAAGAACCCCGGGCTGTTCTCCGGGTCGAGCGGGTGGCGCGGAGGCGGCTGATCCCTCGTCGAGCGGAGCAGCGTAACATTAAATCCCGGCGTGTCGCCGTCGGGATTGCAGAGCTCGACGTCGGACGCCAACCTTCCGGAAGCTCCCCCGGCTCCGACTTCACGACCACCTCCAGCTTCAACATCTTCGTCGGCGGTGGACAAGCGCCTGGTTCCCGTGGCGCCTGGGAGGGGCCAAGCGCCCCGGCGGCCCTCTGCCCGGCCCATGAGAGGGCGACATCCAGGTCGTGGCCTTCCCACCATTCTTTACGGCGCTCCATCGTGATGACCCACATATATTGGGGGTGTATCGTAGTACTTTCGATAAATAAGAATGTCGATCTCAACGAGGAGAAGAAGGTGTTGACAAACAGATTGAATAAAGGATTCACTGTAAATACTAGCAGACATGTTTTCAGGGTTTTTTGATATAGCAGATAAATAAAGTACGAGTAAATAAAAGACTGTAATAATAATTGCAGCAAGTAACCCAATCCTTTCTAGAGCAAAGAACACGTCGGTGGTTTACTTATGATGTCCAAACGTTCTTGAGAACACATGGGAATTTCGTCAAGTGCTTTCGCTTCATACAGCTGATTAATCTTTAGTGTTTGATAAGTGTTGTGTGGGTGAACTTATGCTAATGCACTGCTGATACGTCCAAAACGTATCTATAATTTTTTATGGTTTTATGCTACTTTTATGCTTTTGATAATTATTTTTATATTAAGTTTATAATTTATTTGGACTAATTTACTAATAGTTGCAAAAGTGCACAATGTTCTTGTTTTACACTTTGATGTGTAGAAATTATCAAAAATAGAAGAGGAAACCTTGTTGGAGTCGAATTGGGACTTTACTGAAATCTGTCTGAAAACTCTTTTTAAAGATTGCCACATTACGGGTCGAAGACGGCGTCAAACAAAAATCTCACAGGAGACAAAAAATTGTGGGGAATTTCGCGACGAACATTCTAGACTTATAATTCGCTCGATTTCAAGTCCGGACAACCGAGATATAGCCGATTTACCGCAGCCCTAAGTTAGATGACGGAAATCCATGAGACTATATAAAGGGAGGAAACCTAGGTCGTGGGAGGCATCCCATGCTACGAATTTCCAGCCACCAAAGCCGCATTTTAGCCTCCCCCATGGATCCTATCTCCATGGGGGAGGTCTCCCAAGACCATGAATAAAGAGGTCTAAGGGGCGGCGCTCCCCCATTATGCCGGCGGCGTAGGGAACGTGTCCCTGCGCCACTGCCGACGCCGCCCTGCGCTCCGCGCTGTCCTCTCCACCGTTTCATCGCTAATTCCTCCTTGTATATAGTGGTTAATCCTCCCACACACCTCTATACCACCCTATGTAAACATGGTGTTTGACGTTATAAATTATTTGCAGATGACCTATAGCATCTATGTCATGCTTGTGTAGATCACTTTTGTCATATGATTGATTGTTGAATCTCTATGGATGGTTTGAGATATATATTGAATTTTTTACAGTCCTATGGTGCCATCATATGTTTATGCGTGCATGGATCACATCACAGGGTTTGTAGTATATGGAGAAAGCTAGAGGGAGGGCTGCTTGAGTGACAGAAACATGAGCCCCTATCTAGTGATTAAAACATATGTGATAAAGATAACCTTTTGATCTTAATGCTATGGTTGGGTATTTTTACCTTAATGTATCTTCTAATAGTTACGGATGTTTACTAGAGTTCCAATCATAAGTATTTGCAATCATTGGATAGTGAGATCTTGTTAGCTTTGCCTCTCCCACATAAAAGAGGGATATCAACCTTGTATTTGACTATTTGATCATGGACAAATTCATCACACTTTCCACCATTTTTTCACACTCATGTTACTGTTAGTTTATAGTCATTTAGTGTACTTTATTGCTGTAGCAACTAACTTTACTTTCATGTATTTATTATCCCGCAAAACTATCTTGTTTACCCGTATTGTTGCTCTAGTATTATTTCCTAGGTAAAGTAAATGTTTAGTGTGCGTAGAGTTATATTAGTGGTTGATAGAACTTGAGATAATACTTATACTATCTTTAGCTCCTCGTTGGGTTCGACACTCTTACTTATCAAAAAGGCTACACACGATCCTCTATACTTATGGGATATCAACTGACCTAACTTGGACTAATACATACTTGTTATTATACCCCTTGCAATCATCCGCAACTACAAGAAAGTAATTAAGATAAATCTAACCAAAACCTTAAACTCTGTGATCCTACACTCTCTCATGCATCAGTTTCCTACATGGGTTTATGTTTCTGTCACTCCGGCAACCCCATAATTAGTAGTCGAATACATAATGCATTCCCCTAGGCCCATAAAGGTGAAGTGTCATGTAGTCGACGTTCACATGACACCACTAGAAGAATAGCACCACAACTTAAATATCAAACCATTAAATATTACTCAACATAATTCCACTACTAACATCTTGACTTCTCCCATGTCCTCAAGAACTAAACGAACTACTCACGATAGATCATATGGATCATGATCAGAGGTGATATAATGATAAATAAAAATCTGGTCATAAAGTGCAAACACCGATAAATCTTGTAAGTATCAACTACGAACAAGTAATTCACACTGGGAGAGAGATCTAGTGGAAAGCAACGATATAGAACCCTAATTGTTACAGCGGGACAGAGCTGGATGGTGAGGATGATGGTGCTGGTGGTGATGATGATGATTATCTTGATGATGCCTGGTGTGATGATGGTGATGATGGCGATGATTTCCCTCTCCAGGAGGGAATTTTCCCGGCAGATTTCTCCCTGCCGGAGAGCTTTTCTCTCTCTGTTGTTTTCCGCCTCGTGGAGGCGGCAAAATATTTCCTCGACGACTCTGCGAGTCTTAGGGTTTCGGGGGGATGAAGTACGCGAAAGGGGACTGGTAGTGGTGGGCCAGGACCACCACACCATGTGGCGGCGCGACCAGGGGTGACCCGCGTCGTGGCATGGTGTGGGTCCGTGGTGGCCTACCTCTACCCCCTCCCTTTTGGCTGGCTCCGACATCTGGCAAAATAGGAACTCCCCGATGTTTTCCTGAATTGTTGATCTTGAGAGATATGGTATCTTGAATGTTCTTTTTCCAACAGGATTCTGGTTCCGGCAGTTAATTATCCAATAATCATCAAACATGCAAAATAGATGAAATAACGTAAGTATCATCTCTAAATATGAAATATATCATTAAATAGCTGTAAATTATGATATAAAATAGTGATGCAAAATGTACGTATCAACTCCCCCAAGCTTAGACCTGGCTTGTCCTCGCGCAAAACTAAACTCAGTAAACAAGACCACGGGTTTATGGTGTGAAGTGTCGATAAATAAAATACGAACAAAAAGCATCACATTTATCAATACACAAATCATTCTAGACAACAAATTCCTCTCATATAATTTAACTTGAAACAAGTAGAGAGAGTCACAATAAAGGTGCAAAGATAAAATCATAATTCGTGATGGAAAACTTTGCTCTTGGTCAGAGAACAACTAACAGATTGCACTTATCTTTCGATCGGAGTCTTTATACTAGAGCTTATATTGAAGAAATTACATGCTCAATCATAACAGTCGCCTTACAGTAATTGATAACTTTCAAAGGTATATTCATTCAGATAAGCGTTGTGCTATACAAGGAAGGATAAAAGACATGGTTGCATAAATCAACATATTGATGGTTGGATCAGAACAACTCAAATTCTTGCTTGAGATAGAAGGGATTAGGTTTACTGACTCAACATAAAAGTAAAAGATAGACCCTTCGCTGAGGGAAGCAGGGATCACTCATGTGCTAGAGCCTTTTCACAAACTTATCATAACTCATGTCAAGCAAGTTTTTTAGACTTTTGAGAGCGATTTCCATTGGTACTTTCCTCTTTTCCTTATTGTTGGAACTTCCCCTACCATGCTTTCCACAAACCAGGGCTAGACGTATCCACGGGTACCCACCAACTTTCATCAAACCATGGGGAAGTGCCTATTTATTCATTATTTAAGTTCATATTATTTAGCACCAGCTCTCGATAATATTAAGATGAGCACCGATTCCATACTCATCGGGTGAAATAAAAAAGAAGACCCTTGCTTGACATAAGACATAATAAACTTTAAACTACTTCCTTATGAGCTAAAATAGGAGCAGAAAACATGTTTAATAGTTTTGAAGGTTTTAAAGGTAGCACACAAGAAATTTACTTGGAGTGGCGGTGAAATACCACATATAGGTAGATATGGTGGACACAAATGGCATGGTTTTGGCTCAAGGTATGGATTCACGAGAAGCATTCCCTCTCAGTACATGTTTTTGGCTAGCAAGGCTGGGTAGCAAGCATAAGAGTTGAGGGAAACAAACAATTATACATGCGATAGAAAACAATCATGCAATCTTCTTTGGAAGTACAAAAAATCTTAACTTGAGAATACTAAGCTTATGAGCCAACAAGAAAGAAATATAATAGTATAATGTATCTACATGCATCTCCCTCTTTTCTACTTAAGCCTCAAAGTATTCTTGCTACTGACCAATGCTAAGTTCGCCAAAATCAAATAGATTAACTTAATGCTCCCAAAGTGATACCAATACTAACAACAAGATCAATCATATGACCGAAATTGTAAACTAAAATAAGGTGTGTAGAAAGTAAATGATAAACTTATCATTAATATTCCATAACGACAACTCACACCAACGGATACATGGATAACCAACCTAAGGAGAGATACTTCCACACTACAAACCATCATATATGATAACTTCTCTACTCATGATATGACTCTAATGAAAAGTAAAAAGGTGAAAGATAATGGTGTGATACCGCGGAAATCCCCCAAGCTTGGAACAAGCCAAGGGGATGTCAATACCAATGACGAATTACTCCTTCGGTGGTGATGGTGAATCCTTAATAAGCTTATCAATCGACTCCTTCAATTCATAAATCTTGTAGGTGAGAGTATGAATCAACTCCGTATTTTTCTCAATACGGTTCATGAACTTGTCAGACTGTGAGTCCCAGCTCTTGGAATTATTCCCTCACATATCTTCAAATTGAGAGCTTTCTTTTCATGCATTGTTAGAACGATCCATATTCCAACCAGAGGGCAACTCTGCCTGAGGCACCCTTTGAAATTGATGCTTATGGATTAATGTATGAAAGGGGTTATTGATGCCTAAAGATGGTGCCCTTGAGGCTAAGCAGTGATGTGGAACCTTCCCTACAATGCTCATCCATGACCCTCTCTTGAGTTTGAATGGGTTTGCTACCACTATAATGCTTGCAATGGTGGCGCGAGGGTACACATGCATGTCTTCTTCTACTTCTCCTTCAGCTTCACTCTCGACCTCCTCCTCTAGATTAGGACCTTGGATATCATCTTCCAAAGGCTCCTTCCCCTTGTTGTTGTTGGCGAAGACCATGGTGCCTCTAAACCGAGAACAAGTCCTGACAGAAACAGATGGAAACAAAAACACGACGAGAAAACCATATACGGACCTTGGGGGATCAAAGCAAAAAAGTTTCATAGTAAAAGAAGGTACAGGGTGAAAACGGGTCGGAGACGGGCTCTGAGGCGCCCACACCATGTTGTGGCGCGGCCAGGGGTGGGCCCACGTCGTGGCATGGTGTGGTGATCTCGAGCACCGTTTCCTATCCCTTTTCGTCTCAGACTTTCCATATTTAATAAAAAACAACATATGTGTTGGAGAGTTAAACTCGAACTTTTTCTTACCAAAACTGTTACCTATTCAAAAACGGACTCTGCAGTTTCTCGAAATTTTCTCTTTGATAAAAACTTCCGGGGTCACCACTTGAATAATATTAACCTCTTCATTTTAAGCGTTTGGAGGCCAAGGCTCAAGAGGATGTTACATGTCACACTCGTCTGCCCACCTGGGACCTATTGAGGGGAGAGAAGTGGAAAGTTGACGTGAGGTGGACGACCCTCCTGGTCTTCACCTAATTGTGGAAGAGGGGATTAATCTCCAGAAATATAATATTTGTGTCTTTGCCAATTCACCACTTGTGTAGTGTTATCTTTAAGTGAAACAATTTTGATTGCACTAGAAAGATACACCTCTTCAATAATTAAAGGTCCTTCCTATCTCGAGAGTAAATTTCCTGCAAAAAAAACCCGAGACAAGACCTATACAATAGAACTTTCTCACCAACATGGAACTCTCTCTTAAGAATTATCCTATCATGCCATTTTTAACTTTCTCTTTAAAGAATCTAGCATTTTCATAAGCTTCACTTCTCCATTCATCCAAAGAACTCAAGTCAAGCAACCTTTTCTTACCAACAAGTTTAAAATCTCTGTTAAGTTCTTTCACTGCCCAATAAGCCTTGTGTTCTAATTCTAAAGGCCAGCGACAAGATTTTCCATAAACCGTTTTGTAAGGAGACAAACCCATATAATTTTTATAAGAAGTTCTATAAGCCCATAAAGCATCATTTAGCTTACTAGCCCAAGTTTTCCTATTTTTATTAATAGTCTTTTGCAAGATAGATTTAATTTCTCTATTTGATAATTGTACTTGCTCACTTGTTTGGGGATGATAAGCTGATGCAATCCTATGATTAACATCATATTTAGAAAGGATTTTTATAAAACCACCATCAATAAAGTGAGAACCTCCATTAGTCATAAGATATCTAGGCACACCAAACCTAGGAAAAATAACATCTTTAAGCATTTTTAATGAGGTTTCACCATCAACACTCTTTGTAGGTATAACCTCTACCCACTTAGTAACAGAATCAACAACAACAAGTGTATGAGTATAACCATTCGAATGAGGAAATGGACCCATACAGTTAAATCCCCAACAGTCAAATGGTTCAATAACAAGAGAATAATTCATAGGCATTTCATTTCATCTAGAAATATTACCAACTCTTTGACCTTCATCACAAGATAAAATAAACTTTCTTGCATATTTAAAAAGAGTAGGACAATAGAAACATGATTTTAGAACCTTTTGTGCAGTTCTATCTCCAGCGTGATTTCCTCCATAAGCACTACTACGACATTTTCTCAATATCTCTCGTTGCTCATGTTCTGGAACACATCTTTGCATAATACCATCTACCCCTTCTTTATATAAGTGTGGTTCATCCCAACAATAATGACTCAATTCATAAAAGAATTTCCGTCTTTGCTGAGCTGTAAAGGTTCGAAGCAAGTACTTGGAAACAATAAAATTAGCATAATCTGCATACCAAGGACTATCTCACGAACTTACTCTTATTGCAGACAACTGTTCATTTCGAAAACTATCATTAATATGAATAGTGTCATAAGAAATGTTTTCCAATCGAGACAAATTATCAGCAACATGATTTTCAGGACTCCTATCTACAATATGCAAATCAAACTCTTGTAAAAGCAGCACCCATCTAATAATCCTAGGATTAGCATATTTCTTTTCCATAAGGTACTTAATAGTAGCATGATCAGTATGAATAGTAACTTTCGAATCAACTATATAAGGTCTAAACTTATCACAAGAAAAAAACTACAGCTAGGAACTCTTTTTCAATGGCAGAACGATTCTTTTGAGCAGAATCAAGAGTCTTACTAGCATAATGAATAACAGTCAACTTCTTATCTATTCTCTGTCCAAGAACAACACCTACAGAAAAATCACTAGCATCACACATAGTTTCAAAGGGTAAATTCCAATCAGGTGGTTGAATAATAGGAGCAGAAATTAAAGTCTTCTTTAGAATTTTGAAAGCTTCTTTACAATCATCATAAAAAACAAAAGGTACATCTTTTTGGATAAGATTAGCAAGAGGCTTTGATATTTTAGATAAATCTTTAATAAACCTCCTATAGAAACTAGCATGACCAAGAATACTACGAATACCTTTGACATCCCTCGGACAGGGCATTTTCTCAATTGCTTCAACTTCAGCTCTGTCAACTTCAATACTTCTTTCAAAAAATTTATGTCCTAGAACAATTTGTTCATTAACCATAAAGTGGCATTTATTTCAATTAAGAACAATATTAGTTTCCTCACATCTGTGCAAAACTTTATCAAGATTGTGTAAGAAGTTATCAAAACAAGTTCCATAGACGGAGAAATCGTCCATGAATACTTCCACAATTTCCTCACAAAAACCATGAAAGATAGCAGACATGCATCTTTGAAATGTAGCAGGAGCATTACACAATCCAAAAGGTATACGTCTATAAGCATAGGTTGCATAAGGACAAGTAAAAGTTGTTTTCTCTTGATCTTTCTTTTTAACAAAAATTTGAGAAAACCCAGAATAACCATCAAGAAAGCAAAAAAATGAGTTTTCTTAGACAACCTTTCTAACATTTGATCAATAAAAGGTAAAGGATAATGATCTTTCTTAGTAACTTTGTTAACTTTTCTAAAATCAATGCACATTCTATAACCAACTACTAATCTTTGAGGAATAAACTCATCATTTTCATTTGGCACAACAGTAATTCCTCCTCTCTTAGGAACACAATGCACATGATTTACCCATCTACTATCAGCAATAGGATAAATAATACCAGCATCAAGGAGTTTCAATACCTCATTTCTTACAACTTCCTTCAGCTTAGGAATTAAACAGCGTTGATGTTCAACAACTAGCTTTGCATCAGGTTCCATATTAATAGCATGTTGACATATAGCAGGGGAAATCCCTTTCAAATCATCAATACAATATCCAATAGCTCCTCGGTGTTTCTTCAATACTTTCAATTACCTTTCCTCTTCCTTACCCGAAAGTTCTGAACTAATAATAATAAGATATGTTTTAATATTATCAATATGAGCATATTTAAGATTATCAGGTAAAGGTTTTTAATCAAAAACAAGATCCTCTTTGGGTGGTAATATGGTACCCAAGTCTTCCGCCGGTAAATTATGTTTCAACATCTCTGGTTGACGAAGAAGAATCTCGTCAATATGATTTCTTTCTTCTATAAAGACCTCACTTTCGTGGCCCTCCATGTATTGCTGCAAAGCATTGTTAGGAGCAAGAGCAATAGAGGCAAGATGTTCTACTTTAAAATCTTCATTAGGCAATTCAGTTTCATAAGGAGCTTTAGCAAATTTAGAAATATTAAACTCATAAGATTCTCCATCAAATTTATTTAATATTTTCTCCTTTTTACAATCTATAACAACACCACAAGTGTTCAAGAAAGGTCTACCAAAAATGGCAGGACAAGTTTTACTAGCAGCTGCACCAATTACTAGAAAATCAGCAGGATATTTAGTTTTACCCCATAAAACTTCCACATCTCTAACAATACCAATTGGAGAGATAGTTTCTCTATTAGCAAGCTGAATAACCACATCAATTTCTTCAAGTTCACAAGAACCAATTTCATGCATGGTTTGTCTATAAAGCTCATAAGGAATAACACTTGAACTTACACCAATATCACATATACCATAATAGCAATAGTCACCTATCCCGACAGAAAGCATAAGAACACTAGTTTTCCTAGATCTACTAGGATGCGAAGCAATATTAGAAGTATCTTCATATAAGATACTGTGCCCATCTCCTACACTTTCAGTGACAAGGTCTTTTAATATTGCTACTGTAGGTTCAAAAGTTATTTGTTCATCAGTAACTATAGATTTCTTTGTATTTTGTTAACCACACTAGCTATAATAGAATGTTCCTTTGCCTTAGCAGGAAAAGACATTTTCTCAATATAAGGTTTAGGCACAGCAGGATTAACAGTATGTGATAAGGGGTGGCCCAATCTTATCAGTGAACTCACATATAATTTCTGATTGATAACTAGTGCGCCACTAAGAACTCTCCCGGCTGATCCTGATGCCAATGCAAAAGATAGCAACCCCAAGGATATTCTCAACTCCACACTCTTGCACAAGTAATCCGCCGAATACAAATGGTCCTGTACCGTCTTATTCCTAGTGGAACAGCAGGTAACACGTAAAGTTTGCAGATGAACTTCCAGATGAAGGCTTACAAGCTGTTTCAATCTAGAGGTCTAGGGTTTATGATTTAACGTAGTCTAAGGAGCCTTGGCTCGGATCCTATCTATTTAAGAGAGGGGGTGCGGCCACAAGAGGGGTTCCTTGTGCAAGCACAACTCTACTAGGACTAGGACTCATGGTTTGGGTGGACACAAACCCAAACCGACTCACAATGGATACAAACTGACCCACCATTAAGGGGTGTGGCCAATAATGGTATACAAACCATGCCTAACATTGTTAGGACTTCTAATAGGTGCATTTGACCTTGTGGAGGCACCATCCCCTTGTAATCATTGAAATAACAATTGTTATTCTATGTTATTCCTTGTTATTCCAGGAATAACAATTGTTATTTTCTGTTATTTCTTGTTTTCACCATGCTAGTACTTATTCTCCATCTCCTCCTCAAGTCCATCATCATCCATGTGCATCTCCTCTTCATGATCTCCTCCTTTCATGCTTGTGTTATCAACAAGCCTGGGAATACATAATTTCATGGATTTAGGTAGTATAAAGTTCTCACAATTATAAACGTTATACTCAAGTAGGAGTGAATTCACCTGTTGTTGTAATATCTTGGTCCTTGATCTTGTCATGGGACCAATCCTCACTTCATTAGCTTGTGTTGGAACATCATCATGTGTAACAATAGGTGAAGAGCTAGGGATGTCCTCATCATCCTCCCACTCTTGAAAAGGCATCGACCTCGATGCAAGATCATCTCCATGGTAAGGTGTCAAATCAGCCACATCAAAAGAATTGCTAACACCAAACTCATCAATTGGGAGGTCAATTTTGTAAGGATTATCATTGATCCTTGAAATAACTCTATAAGGACCAACACCTCTAGGCACCAGTTTTGATTTTCTCAAGGTGGGAAATCTGTCTTTTCGAAAGTGAACCCACACCATATCTCCTGGCCGAAATATCACTTCTTTTCTTTTCTTGTTTAGTCTTTCAGCCACATGTCTTCCTCTCTTCTCAATTGCTTCTTTTGTTTTCTCATGAATTTTCTTCACAAAATCAGCTCTCTTGGATGCCTCCATATTAATTCTCTCTTGTGTTGGAAGTGGTAGTAAATCAAGAGGAGTAATAGGCTTGAACCCATAAACCACCTCAAAAGGACATAATTGAGTAGTTGAATGCACAACTCTATTATATGCAAATTCCACATGTGGCAAGCACTCCTCCCACTCCTTCAAATTTTTCTTGATCATGCTTCTCAATAATGTTGACAATGTTCTATTCACCACTTCGGTTTGCCCATCAGTTTGGGGGTGACAAGTTGTTGAAAATAACAATTTTGTTCCAAGCTTCCCCCATAGTGTCTTCCAAAAATAGCTCATAAATTTCACATCTCTATCTGACACAATTGTCCTTGGCACTCCATGTAATCTTACTATCTCTCTAAAGAAGAGATTAGCAATATGTGAAGCATCATCACTCTTGTGGCATGCAATGAAGTGGGACATCTTAGAAAATCTGTCCACTACCACAAAGATAGAATCATGCCCTCGTTTTGTCCTTGGCAAGCCCAAAACAAAATCCATACTTATATCTTCCCATGGGGTATTCGGTGATGGTAATGGAGTATACAACCCGTGGGGTTTGATCTTGGATTAGGCCTTATTGCATGTGATGCACCTTTGCACAAATCTATAGACATCTCTCCTCATATGTGCCCAATAAAAATTTCAGCTAACATAAGCAATGTTTTCTCACGTCCAAAGTGTCCCATCAATCCTCCACTATGAGATTCCTGTAATAAGAATAAACGCAAAGAACACTCGGGTATACACAATTTTTTAGCTCTAAACAAAAATCCATCATGTATATGAAACTTTTCCCATGCCTTAACATTAGTGCAATTATTAAATGGCATAGAAAACTCATTATCCTCAGCATATAAATCCTTTATTCCCTCCAAACCCGAAACCTTAATCTCTAATTTGGAGAGTAGCATATTTTTCCTTGACAAAGCATCAACAACTACATTTTCCAATCCTTTCTTATGTTTAATGATGTATGGAAAAGATTCAATAAATTCAACCCATTTAGCATGTCCTTTATTCAAATTTGATTGGCTCTTTAAATTTTTTTAATGCCTCATGATCAGAATGTATAATAAACTTTAGGCCATAAATAATGTTTCCATACTTCTAAAACTCTCACAAGTGCATATAATTCTTTATCATAAACATAATAATTCAATTGTGCACCATGTAATTTTTCAGAAAAATAGGCAATAGGTTTCTTTTCTTGCATTAACACACCTCCAATACCTATGCCACTAGCATCACACTCAATCTCAAATTGTTTATCAAAATTTGGTAGCATTAATAGTGGGGCCGAAATCAATTTCTCTTTTAATGTATCAAAAGCAATGTCTTGAGCAACCCCCACTCGAAATCTACTCCCTTTTTTAGTTAGATCATTTAATGGGGCAGCAATGGTACTAAAATTAGGCACAAATCTTCTATAGAAACCAGCAAGACCATTAAAACTTATAACTTGACTCACATTAGTTGGAATAGGCCAATTTCGAATTGCTTCAATTTTTTATGTATCTACTTCAATCCCATGTTTAGAAACTACATATCCCAAAAATATGACCTTATCTTTGCAAAAAGTGCACTTTTCAAGATTACCATACAATTTATTTTCTCTTAGCACTTGCAAAACTTGTCTAATATGATCAATATGTTCATGTTCATTGTGGCTATATATGAGAATATCATGAAAATAAACTACCACAAATCTACAAATAAATTCTCTCAAAATATGGTTCATTGGTCTCATGAAAGTACTAGGTGCATTAGTTAAACCAAAAGGCATCACTAACCATTCATATAAACCAAATTTTGTTTTAAATGTTGTTTTCCACACATCTCCCACTTTCATTCTTATTTGATGGTAACCACTATGCAAATCAATTTTAGAGAAAACAACATCACCACTTAATTCATCTAACATGTCTTTGAAACGTGGTATAGGATGACAATAACGAATAGTGATGTTGTTAATTGCTCTACAATCTACACACATGCGCCAAGTACCATCTTTCTTAGGGACTAAAATAACATGAACATCATAAGGAGAAAGACTAACTCGAATATAAACTTTATCTAGTAGCTCTTGTACTTGCCTTTGTATCTCCTTTGTCTCTTGTGGATTTGTTCTATAAGGTGCTCGGTTTGGCAAAGATGATCCAGGAATTAAATCAATTTGATGCTCAATCCCTCTCAATGGTGGCAATCCCGAGGGAATATCTCCTGGAAAAACATCATCAAAATCCTACAACACATGAGAAACACCAAGAGGAATAGGGGTCATGTCATTAGAAACCAGAATCTCTCCCTTGTGAATAAGCACAATAGGGACTAATGTAGGATCCTCCCTAAATTCCCTCAAATCCTCTTTAGTGGCTAACATGCATAATAGGCTCTCTCTCTCTTATTTTTATTTTGTTTTCATTTGCCCATTATTGGTCTCGGCCAATTTATGTGTCTCCTCCATTTTATTCTCCATGGCTTGGATAGCATCATATAGAGGATCACATGCATCAGTAACAAATTCCTTCATATTTTTATGATTGTCTCTCATTTGATTTGTCAACACATCCCTTAGAGCTTCATACTCCCTCCAATTCACTCCCTCTTTATGGTCCTTCTTTTGCTGCACAATGTCATCACTAGAAAGATCCATTAGTAGGTTAGTGAAAACAGAAACAAGTATATAGGTTGTGGTGTTCTCTCACAACTCACTCAAAAATCTAGCAAGACAATAGAGTATCTTACCGTTCCAAAGTGAATAGAAATACTTACCAACAAGTAGAGGCAATTAATGTACTTTGATGTGAATAAGAGAATACCCAGGGTTTTCAATCTCACAAAGGCAAACAAGGTTATTTAGTGGGGCTTGGTATGGATACCTAACAATCACCAAAGTAACAAGTCCTATTTGCTGTTTTGTGATGATGCAAAAATACCCAAGGAAACTCACACAATAATGGAGACAAATTAGGAAAAGCAAATATATGGATGAGATTTTGCAATGCACTAGAAAGTCACTAGCTAGGCTCACAAAAGACAGGCACAAGATTGCTCAATGAAAAATCAAGTGTCACAATGGCAAGCTCCACTAGTAAACAATAATATCACTTTGGCCTCTTTGCAATTTTCTGTTTTCTGTTTTCTCTTTCTTTAATACTTTTACCCTTTTTCTATTTTTTTATATTTTTGCAATGGCCTTAAACACAACTAGGAGCAATATAAACCAATGAACAAGTGAACACAATGGTGGTGATAAAGATGAGCAGCCTGTAAGAGCACAAAAATAGCTATACTTGTGGGCAAGTTCCTATTTGAAATGTTGTAGAAAGGTTGTGGCTACGTTCACAAAGGTTGGATATATTGTTCCTAATGATAAAAAACAGGAAATAACAAGAAAAATCTAGGTGAAAACAGCTCTCAATTGCTCACGATAGGAAATTTTGTACCACGACAGCGAATCTGGCAGAAACTGTGCCGTGGCAGTGCGCGCAGGTGCGTTACAGCGAATGGTAAGGATGTTACGGTGAAACACTAGCGCGCGCAGGCAGCATCGCATGGCAGCAGCAAACGTCGGCGGCAGCGTTTTGGCGTAAATGCGTGCCGCGGCAGCGCGTAGGTGGGGCAGGTGGTAAGCGTGCTGCGGTGCGGGGAGGGACTTTTGTAAGCGCGCTGCGGGTGGGAATCCGAGTTCGACTAGGAGTAGGCTGCGGCAGCGGTACGACAGGGAATTGGCGATTTCTCTGCCGTGGTAGAGATTCTAGGTGGACTCGGATTAGATCAATAAAGAGCAACTAGAAGCGGATTTTTTTTGTAGTTTTTGATAGGATTTCGACCAGGGGAACAAAGAACCCTAACCCTAGCCGAAAAGAACAAAACTAAAAAGATAAAAAGCAACACAAAACCAAACACATAAACAACAACTAGTAATTGAAACTATGGTGAATCTAGGGCTATGGCAATGAACTAAACTATTTTTGTGGGGCAATTTTCTGGATAGGTATAAAAACACTCAAAACTAAAGAGAAATTTGATAGCTCACCGAGGAAACCTGTAACTCTGATACCAAGATGATAAGGGGTGGCCCAATCTTCTCAGTGAACTCACAGATAACTTCTGATTGATAACTAGTGCGCCACTAAGAACTCTCCCGGCTGATCCCCGATGCCAATGCAAAAGATAGCAACCCCAAGGATATTCTCAACTCCACACTCTTGCACAAGTAATCCACCGACTACAAGTGGTCCTGTACCGTCTTATTCCTAGTGGAACAGCAGGTAACATGTAAAGTTTGCAGATGAACTTCCAGATGAAGGCTTACAAGCTGTTTCAATCTAGAGGTCTAGGGTTTATGATTTAACGTAGTCTAAGGAGCCTTGGCTCGGATCCTATCTATTTAAGAGAGGGGGTGCGGCCACAAGAGGGGTCCCTTGCGCAAGCACAACCCTACTAGGACTAGGACTCATGGTTTGGGTGGACACAAACCCAAACCGACTCACAATGGATACAAACCGACCCACCATTAAGGGGTGCGGCCAATAATGGTATACAAACCATGCCTAACATTGTTAGGACTTCTAATAGGTGCATTTGACCTTGTGGAGGCACCATCCCCTTGTAATCATTGAAATAACAATTGTTATTCTCTGTTATTCCTTGTTATTCCAGGAATAACAATTGTTATTTTCTGTTATTTCTTGTTTTCACCATGCTAGCACTTGTTCTCCATCTCCTCCTCAAGTCCATCATCATCCATGTGCATCTACTCTTCATGATCTCCTCCTTTCATGCTTGTGTTATCAGCAAACCTGAGAATCCATAAGTGCATGGATTTAGGTAGTATAAAGTTCTCACAATTATAAACATTATACTCAAGTAGGAGTGAATTCACCTGTTGTTGTAATAGCTTGGTCCTTGATCTTGTCATGGGACAAATCCTAACTTCATTAGCTTGTTTTGGAACATCATCATGTGTAACAATAGGTGAAGAGCTTGGGATGTCCTCATCAGTATGAACTTCTATATTTCTAGCAGGAACACAATTAATAGTATGTTTATAAGGTGCATGGTACTTGTTCCACTCCTTTTTGGAAATATCAAGATAAGAGGCAAAAGCCTTAAAATAGTTTGCAAAAATTTGAGAGTAAAGACCATAAACAGCACTAACATTATGAAAATCATCGATTCCCATAAAAGATTTAATTCATTCACAATCGTAATTTACATCTCATTTTCTACCTTTTTCATTCTCCCATCCTTCAATATTTTCCTGAATACGGTCAAGAATATTCCATTTAGCTTCTCCTTTCATACGTGTAAATGATACAGAACAAGAAGCATCCAATAAATCCTTATCGTGAAGAGAAAGCCTTGCATAAAAAATTATTAATAACAATATTACCAGGGAGCTCATGAATGGGACATTTGAGATAACTTCAATCTCCCTCACGTCTGGGCAATACTCTCTCCATCACGAGGCCAAAAATTATATATTTTATTCCGACCCATATGAATATCACTGGGAGGATAGAATTTAGAATAAAAGAGAGGTACAATTTCCTCCCATCCAATAGACCGGCCATTCTTCAGTATCTTATACCATTTCGCTGCTCTGCCCTTCAGTGATAAAGAGAATAGCTTCCTCTTAACTTGGTCCATTGAAATACCTGTTGAATATGCATCTCAACAAGTCCCTCGGGTGAACCGATAGCACTACCAAATTCCGCGCGATCCGGAACGTTTTGAGCGGCACGTTTTGATAACGTCGAGCGTTTCCGTCGCGAATGGCTTAAAAGTGGAGTTTTCTCTCAACGTAATTGTTTGGTCCGTTGCAGACTGGTTTTGCTCGACTTTTTGCTAGTTTTACGTCGCGGATTTTTGTCTCCGGCCCAGTAGCCCACTAAGAGCCCAGTTGCCTTCGACAAAACTTGCCTGGTCACGTAGAACGTCGCGAATTTTCTTGGGGCCACACATCCTGCCCTGTTTGACTGCTTTAACTGGCTACGACCAACCAGTTGATGCCTGGACCCCACTTGTCATCCACGGTAAATAAGCATGCACATAATCTTCGAAATTAAGCATGCACATAATCTTCGAAATCATCACAGTTAACAGTGAACAAGCCTTTTCTGAAACAAATCACAAAAAGAAAAGGATAGACACCGGACCTAGCGTCCTAGCCAAGGGTGCGCCGCCGCGCCTCCGCCAGCGCCGCCGCATCTTCATTCTGCATCGAATGGCGGATCGCTTCCGCGGTGTCGGCCTCTAGCTTGACAGTGAAATGTCGGGCGAGCCTCGCTTGCCGGAGCTCTTATGCCGCTAAACTCTCTATGGACGCTAAAATCCCCGCCTGCATGTGGGGCCACTGCAGGGCCTCGTTGTGGAACTCGACACGGAGATACTCCTCCTCTTCTTCCTCGTCGACGTCCGAAGGTGCGATGGGTGGAGCTGGAGGTGGTGGTGCACGGGACGACTTGGCCTGATGCACCTCGCGCCGGTACGCCTCGCGGGCACGCGCACGCTCCGCGCCTTGCACGCTGCGTCGAGGAAAGTACCTGGGGATCTGCTGTTGGCGGCCCTCCTCGCGACGGCCAGACATGGTACCGGTGGATCTGCGCACAGCAAAGGGGAGTAGAGAGGTGTGGCACAGACGGACAGTTTGGGAGTAGAGAGAAGAGCGTTCTGCGCCCGTATGGGGGAGCCGCTGCATTATCCACAGTTTGGGAGTGGAGAGGACAGCTGACCGGGTATCCCACATGGCGAGTGTCAACCAAAATACCGAATAGATAGGAGATCTAAATTATAAAATGCACTCCAAAATGGAAATGAATTGGCATGGTTTTACATTTGCAACAATGGATACCCTAGTACTAATACTAATATACTGCCTCCTCGCCCTCTTCGATGTCTGTTCCGCGCCATCATCCAGGTTACATGCACTCCGAAGCATAGGAGATTTATAGTAACTGAAATTAGCATCACAAAATGTTCAACAACAGGTCCACAATTAACCAGAATTTTTTTTATGCCAACATCCACTCCGAAGCCACATCCACAGTTTCACATCATCCAACGGATATTTTCCTATGCCAACATGTATTCCTAAGCCACATCCAGAGGTTCACATCATCCACTCAAACTTTTCGAAACTCCGTCCACAGAAACACTAGTAGAAAAGCATCATACATATTTAGCAGATCTACAAAAAAGAAGCAGATATACTTTCAAACATACAAAGATGAGCGACAAAACTGCCTCACGTGTAAAAATGACACAAGTACAGAGGTGATAAACCGCTAGACCCGGTCGCATAAACAAGCTACTAGGTACTTGTAAACGCTACTAGGTCTAGAGAAGTCTCCCTCTGCATTTTAACATTGCACAATTTAATCATCGGCACTCTGATCAAACACAAATATGGAACTCTTTTTTTCTATGGTACGCCAACCGTTGGAGACATTGCTGCATATTAATCATCGACAGAGAACCAAGCTTAGATAGGGCCTCATAGTAAAGAAGCACACACAAACCTAAGAAATTATCGAACACTTGCCAAGGAATATGCAGAACCAATATGGCTCATGCGTTACAAATAAAATCATAATTGGGGCCTGATAGTAAAGAAGCACACAGAAATCAATGAGATTGTCGAACACTTACCAAGGAAGATGCAGAACAAATGTAGTTGTAGAAAACACTAGGTAAGTGCCAATATCCCACCGAGAGAAGGTGCAGAGTTTAATCATCGACACACAGAATAGAGAATGAACATAAAATAAGCAAGCCTCATACATACATTGCAAAAAAAAGTCCAAAGGGTTAAGCTCCACAGGACCAGGGAGCATGAACAAACAATGTCCGTGTAAACGCTACTAGATACTGGGGAGTGGTCCTTTGGATTTTAGCATTGCACAGTTTAATCATCGGCATATGCAACAAAACAGAGAAATGAATAACAACTAGATTCACTGGCAAGCATTGCAGGTTGACATAATCTAATTAAAGAGCAAAGTAGTTTTACCTCATTCCATGATCTTGCAAGAAACTTAGAATGTATCTCAACTTCACATTGGTGTCCTTCGCACTCTCCAACAAGATGTCTTTTCCTCTCTGGATCATGTCGCACTTCTCTTAGGCTACTTTCAAAGTTTTCTTCGCACTCTTCAGCTCAGAATCAAGCTTAGTAACCAAGCCGTGCATGATCATATAGCTTCTCTATTGCTCCCGCAGTTCCAACTCGAGTGCTAGCATTTTTGAAGCTTTCATCGCCCTGTCCAGCCTGTCCTCATAGCAGACCAGATTAGCTTATCAGCGCTGGTATCATCAGCCAGCTTGCAAACTTCAGAGAGACGATGAGATTCAATTGTCTCAACTGACTGCTGCACCAGTTTCTGAATTGTCTCAACTGACTGTTGCACCAATTTCTGAATTTGAGTACACGAAATGCTGCAGAAGTCATAGCCTGCACTGTGGTCCTATAGCCAAATACGAAAAGAATAAAAATCAAAGAAGTGTCAACGAAGGCAAAAGAAGATATATGAATCTTAAGAGAACATTTGGCTACATGACTAATTTATATGCTATTTACCTCGGCTATCTGAATAACAGGGGGCTTTGCGAGCTCCGTGGCCTTGTTCAGGTCGATCTCCATCTGGGTGGGGGAAACGATCTCCGAGGGCCCTGTAACGGTAGCGTGAGCTAGATCCATGGCCGGTGGTAACTTAAAACATCAACGATGACCTACATCCGCCGACATCTAACCTACATCGCATCGTTTGGTTGAGGATGGGGAAGGGAGAGAACCATGGCTTACCAGTCATTGTTTGAGAACGACGCCGAGGACGGGGGATGGCTGTAACATCCCAATTTCGATAGCAAAGGGTTGTGGTGTTGTTGGCATCTCATACATGCATGAATCAAAAATTTAAACCATGTTTTAAACAATTTGGTTTGTGAATTCAAATGGTTTGAGAAAATTCCAGCAGATAGTACTTAAAAGGGGTTCCAAAATTTTGTACTGAAAAGTAATTCAGTTTCACAAAACAAAAGGCAAGGTTGGAAATTTCATAAGCTTTCCAAAATGTATTTTTGGCAAATTTTATTCTTCCAAAAAGGCCCTCAAAACTAGGTTTTCTGTTCTGTTTTTAAATAGAAAAGGGCTAATCTGCAATTTCTCCAAAACTTAAGGGGGTTTTCTTGGAAATCTTATTTCTTCCTTTCTTCTACCTCTTGACAGAAAGCATCACGCAGATGCGTGGCCACCATGGCCACCTCATGCCTAAGAATCTGCGCCCGCGCGTGGATTACCTCTCCAGGTCGATGCCGTGACCCCTCCTCTCTCTCAATATGCCCTATCCTCTCCTCCTCTCCTTCTCTGTAGTCTCCTACCGTGAACGAACCCTAGCTCCGATGGTCCTCGATGGCGCCGCCGAATTGAACCTTCCCACGCCCAACAGAGCAGCCCATCCTCACCGTCGTCACCTCCTTGTCCTTCCCACGGAGTCAATCGAGCGGAAGTGGCTGGAGTCGGCCGCGCCATCCTCATCTTCCCCGCGGCCGGCGAGTTCCTCCGTCGCCGATTCGCCACCACGGCAGCCCTTCCGGCTACCCCGATCACTCCACTAGCTACCCCTCGCCGTGGTGAGCTCCCTGATGCCCTCTGTTAGCCCCCTCTCCTCCGTTTTGTTCCCGCACCGAGCGCCAACATGCGCCGCCGCGGTACCTCGTCACCGGCTGCGCTCCGGCGACCATAACAGAGCGGCGCTGCCACCATCCGACTCGCCATCGAGTCCTCTCCGCATTGCACCAAACGGCTTCGGCCAATTTTTAACGAATCACCCGATTGAAGTTCATCTGAGAAGATCCTCTCCCTGGGTGATGTCACAGTGACGTCCTGCTGATGTCATAACTCTCTGTTTAATTAAATTCCAGGAAATGATTAATAATTACAGAATATGAGTAATTTTGTAAATTCAATAATTAATGTTTTATAGATCAGAAAAAAAAAGTAAAAATATGGTTGTGCTCAGAAAAATAAAATCTATCCAAATATGTACTTTTCATACATGTTTGACAACCTTTATTTTTGAACATTATTTAATGCTGTTTAATCATTTTAAAATAGAAAAATAAGTTTTTATTCAATAAAATTAGAAAAATAAAAGTTATATATCAAATTGCTCAAAATGACAAATGCAATCTAGTTATGATGTTTTCGAACCCATTTGAGCAACTAAAATGATACTCACCTTCATAACCACCCGAATTGCCCTCCGGGGTCCATTTCGGGATAATTTCAGTAAAAATGCTCAACTGTCATACGAACCCTAGCAACCCAACGATCATATTTAGGGCTCTATTTCAGTGCATTAATCTGCTCATGCATACATATTGCGCATTGCATTGATGCCATGTGTTGATTGTGTTCTTCTTTTCGGTGTTGTTTTCCCCCTCGGTAGAATCCGACCCCGAAGTGAAGGCCATCAACTCCAATGACGAATACTTGATCTTAACCGACAAGTCAAGCACTTATTCCTGAAGATCTTTATCTGGTTTTATTATAACCAAGGCAAGCATAACCTCTTATCTGCTCATATATGCTTTCGAACAACATTTGATCTCGTACTTGCATTCGATTCCAAAGTATTTGATGCTAGTAGACATAGTTCACCTATACACTGCATTGCCTCAATATCCTGATCCACTGCTCCTAGCCGCCATAGATTTGATTGTGCGCATCGCCAAAGCCTCATATCTGCTTCGCTTAACTTTGCATGTCTGTTTACCTCTGCTCCATCCGGTTGATGAATCAGAGATCCGATAACCTAGTATGATATGATGACGTGGTGAGATGAGCTTGATGTGGATAACTTGACTAAGGCTGGTATGGGAGGCCACTTGGGAAGTGGTTGTTCGTCCTATGCTCGCCAACCCTAGGATTACGGTCTCGAGCGGAAGCCAAGACTGAGCGTGCAACCACACGCGGGGTCTAAGTAACCGCGCTCGACCAACTAACTTGTTTGGCCAGATCCATGAGTCACGTAGTTTGAGATTTCCATTCGGCACCGCAAATAAAACCTTTTAAACGGTTTTGAAAACAAAATGCTCCGCTAGGGCGTGACCGGGGCCAAGTGATGGACGTACACGGATCTTGACCCCGCCTCACAGAGACAGGTGCCGTCAGGAGGATGGCCAACTCCCTGTTGACGGGGTGACCCTGTCTTGGGTTGACTCATGGATAGGGTCGGGTAAGGTAAAGGTCGTGGCCAGCCACCCTCTGCCGCGTTCCATGGAAGAACGTAGATGTGGCTCTAAGAGTCGGATGGTACGTGTGGGTAAAGTGTACATCCCTGCAGGGCAATCTTTTCGAAAAGCCGTGTCCACGGTTAAGGACGACTTGGTGAAGGCAAAGACCATAGACAACCTAACGTGACGTAAAATATGTTGACAAAGCATGGAGGTAATAGATGGAGGGTGCCTCCCCGGAGATGCCGGGAGGGGTGATCCTTGTAGCATGTGAGATGCTGGGAATTGATATTGGTGATTTTAAGAGATGATGATTACAGTAGTGAGCTTCTCATCTGTTTTGAAAACCTTCTATGAGACGTGCTATTCCTCCTCTATTTAGAAAACAAAGATTGCTTTACGCAAATCAGCCTTTCATAAAATCCTTTCTGAAACCAGCAGATATATAATAGGTTAACTAAGTCTTGTTGAGTACCTCCCGTACTCAGGTTTGCTTAATTCGGTTCAGGTGGAGTTCGTCACTTCAGTGGTGGTTCAACGTGGACATCGACGAGTAGTTTGGGGTTCCCAAGTAGCAGCCTGGAATCTATGGGCTGGGACGTCGCCTTATGTTGCGGCCTCTTAGGCCTTTTTGGTTCTTGTTGATTAGCAACATAATTTGCCTCCCGTTGTATGATGTAATGTTGGGTCGTGTGACCTCTGCTTGTAAGCTATACTCTAGTAACACCTGTTTAATAAAGCTTCATGTCTAGAGTACTGCTTTGATCGGTTGTTGGTTCCGAGCTCATTGTTATACAGTTTTGGCTATGCCTGCATAGTTGTCGCAGTCGAGGGGTTGTGGAGCCGATGATCCATGTCCGAGCCCGCCTGTCGATTTGATCGGCCTGGGGCGAGGTAACCCCAGTAACCCTCGATTGTTGTTGCACTTTCTGGACACATAGCATCTCTGTATAACTTTGGTCCCGTTCCTTCGGTTTCTTCCGACTCGTGGACGCTTGGGTATGCATAATTGGTTATGACTAGCATGGATACAAGGAGTAGTAGACCGGGGATCCGGACTACGTGCCGATGAATCCGGTCTGTCTGCCGTTGTTTGTTGCGGCCGGGGCTGGTAACCCTGAAGCCCTTGTGAGTCCATGGCTAGGAGCATATAACAGTATGTATATCTCTGGGTCCGGGGTCTGACAAGGGCAAAGCCGTGGCAGCCGCCCTTGGGGCGGGAGGGCGAAGTGGAGGCTTTCTATGGAGGTCGCTTTCAGTGGAGGAGTAGCCGAGTGGGCGAGGAGCGCGGTGTGGTGGAGATTTGGCGCGTAGACGCTGGCGAGTGGGACCCTGCGTGAGGCTGATTCCGTGGAGATTTGACGCGCGGCTGTTAGTCATAATTTATTCTTGTTTTTCAGATTGAAAAAAAATAA
The DNA here is from genome assembly GCA_028641055.1 of Alopecurus myosuroides. NCBI lineage: Eukaryota > Viridiplantae > Streptophyta > Magnoliopsida > Poales > Poaceae > Alopecurus > Alopecurus myosuroides. Next base: position 242,405,588 of record CM054060.1, on the reverse strand, counting down.
AAAATAATCAAAAGGAAAAGAGTCTTAATTAGGATCTGATCGCATTTTTAGTCTACTTCTTCGGATTCTTCTTTATTTTAGTTAGCAAATAATTGCAAAATAAGACAATGCCTAGTGGTGGGGGAGGGGCTGACTCATTTCCACACACTATTGGCTTATTATGCATGATCCAGTAGTAAAGGGATGTGAATTCATTGATCGACCAGATCAATGAGTTGTCACATCAACTTATTACTAAATAATGCCTAATAAGTCTTTTGACATCCTTAAAACATGATCGGGTTAAGAAACATAAACTAACATAATATACATATTAGGTTCTTACATACCAACATGATAGAGGTTCTTTAAAAGTTCTTACTACGCACAGACCAGACGACACTACCAGAAGTAAGAGATAACACAAACACAACGGGCCAGCTGCAACAACGAGCCCAACATCAGCAGCTACATCATGTTCTGCCGCTTCCGAGCCTTCATGGCCCTCCTGGCCTCGTTGAAGTAAGGGAGCGGAACATGTTCTCCCGCTTCTGAGCCTTCACGGACCTCCTGGCCTCGTTAAAGAAAGGCTGAAGAGGAGGTTCCGCATGACCTGCGAGGATATCCTGCGCAAGAAGCTTCTTCAGGAAGACGCCGTAGGCAGCGTGCTTGGCCCTAACATGGGGCGCACGATACTGAGAGCCATTTCCCACACCGACGGCATGTTGGATCATGCTGTTGCGATCGTTGGCTACCTTTCTGACACAGAAAGGGCAGAACAAGTTGCCCTGATGACGGTACTGAATGGTGCCCGTCTTCAGCTTCCTCAAAACATATCTGCTCTTCGCAGCCCTATCGTCCTCACTCGAGCCGACTTCCAGATCTTCTTCCTGCAAATTTGCAATAAAACAAAAGTTAACAACACAATCTCATCGACAAAAGAGTAATATACCTAACCAGATCACAAAAAACACAAAGAAATAGTAGTTCTTCATTTATTTGCATACACTTCATCAAGTAACTTATTTAGCAGATGCGCCCTAAAGAGGACATCAATGTTGAGAAAAATGTGTCGAATTTTATACAACATTACATTTTCCACTATATATATTTGGTGAACTAATGCACAAAAACAGATAATAACACATCAGGAATTCATTGATGATCTAAGATAATATTCAACAGATTAATATTCTAATCAGGACATGTTATTATACCTTACCAGATCAAAAATATCATACAAGAATTGTTCTTTAATTATATGCATAAACTGGATCAAGTAATTATCATGCACGGGGGTATAATATGTGATTTTGCAACAAATTCATAATGTGTCAAGAGTGTCTGCGAGGCAAAATAACTACACAAATTGAAAATGCCTCAAAAAATGTAGAATCTCTAACTCACATGCATGCTAACATGCACACAAAAAACTAGAAGCCATAAGAACAAATGCAACTACAACCTCTGAATCCCTAAAATACAAAAAACCTGCGAACCCCTAAATACAGATGCAACTACAGCCTATGAATCAACTCTCATCTATATTTGATTATCCATAACTCTATATAGAAGATGATTTAAAAAGATTCATGCATAGATGTTAATTATTTTCACAACAGGACATCTATATTGTCAATTTAGTGTCTAGTACATGTCTATTTTTCTATAATGTTTTTCCCTTTGGTCTCTAAGTAGTAAGTACATATGCAAGCAGACCTCTGAATCTTGAACTTGCGTGTACAAAAAAACCCTCGAACCCCTAGGTACAGATTCAACTACAAACCTTTTAATCCCAAATACAAAAAACCTTGAATCCCTAAAGAACAGATGCAACCGCAAACACCAGAAGCCCAAACTTTACAAAAAAAACAAAAGTATACATGCAACTACAAACACTAGAAGCCCGAACTTACGTGCAGTCATGCACAAACCCTGGATCTTTGACAATAAAGTAAGCCGGCCTGGACATATGTAACATCCCAAAGTTTGCTACATTAGGGTGTGTGGTGTGTGTTCATCTCATGCATGCATCAAACAAAAATTTAAATCATGTTTGAACCAATTTAAACTATGAAATTAAATGGTTTCAGAAAATCTCACAAAAAGTACTTAAAAGGGGATCCAAAATTTTGTTCTGAAAAGTATTTCATTTACACCAAAACAAAACATGGTTTGGTTGGAAATTTGATAAGGTTTCCAAAACCTATTTTTGGCAATTTTTCTGTGTACAAAAAGGCCCTCAAATTTTAGTTTTCTGTTCTGTTTTGTAATGGAAAAGGTCCAAGCTGTAAAACTCAAAACATTTAGGGGTTTTTTGCAAATTTGCCGTCTTCTACCTTTGACAGTAGGAGCAGCTCCGTGGCCTTCGACGCCACGTGCTGCTACCGCCTTCCCCCGCGTAGGTGACCCCCCCCAGGAGAGAGCGCCGTGCTCTCCTCTCTCTCCCTATCCCCTCGATTCTCTTCCTCGCTCCCTCAAGCAACCGAACCCTAACCGAAACCTACTGTCGCCGACCGCCGCCGACTGCGAGCAACTCCGGCCGCCCCGAGGAATCTAAGACCACCAATAGGACCACCTAGACCTCCTCTCCCACCTCGTGCAAGGGATTGAACAGGGAGGCTCGGAAATCGCCGCCCCGACCCCGTCTTCTCCAAGTCCGGCGCCGGTCTCCGCCGCCGATTCGCCGCCACCGTCGCCCCTCCGGCCTCCCCGACCCCACCATAGCCCTCCTGGTGAGCTTCCGCACCTTCCGGTACCACCCAATCGTCCCCTGCCCCTCTGGGTTGCCCGCACGCCGCCGGCCGCCGTCCTCCGCCGCGGTACCGCACGCCGGCGAAGATTCCGGTGACCATTTGGTCAACCGCCGGCATCCCTCGTCTCCCCTAGACATCCTCTTCCTCGTGGTATAGTTGGTTCCCTGTATGGCACACGAATTTGATCGAATTTGGAGTTCATCCGTGAGTTTCATCCAGGGTGATGTCACCTCGACATCATGATGATGTCACATTTCCTCTGTTATTTTAAATTACAGAAAATGACTTAAAATGGTGTAATTTAGAAAATTCAATAGCTATTAAAATATTTCTCAAAAAAATAAAATGAAAGTATAGAGTTGATCAGAAAAATATTCTCTACCCATATATGTCATTTTTTCAACCATGTTTGAGAAAGTTGATTTATGACCATTATTATAATGCTGTTTAAATCTTTTTAAAATAGAAAAATAAGTTTTTATTCAATAAAATTAGAAAATTAAAAGTTATATACCAAATTGCTCAAAATGACAAATGCAACCTAGTTATGATGTTTTCAACCTCATTTGAGCACTTTAACTTGTACTCATGTTCATAATCGTCCGAAACCCCCTCCGGGGTCTACTTCGGGATAAATTCCAGTAAAAATGAATTATCATATGAACCCTAGCAAACCAACGATCATGCTTAGGGCTTTATTTCAGTGCATTAACTTGCTCATGCATACATGCTGTGCATTGCATCGATGCCGTGGTTGATTGTTATTTCTCTTTCGGTGTTGTTTTCCCCTCGGTAGAACGTGACTCCGAAGAGAAGGCCAACAACTCCATGACGAATACTTGATCTTAACCGACAAGTCAAGCACTTATTCCAGAAGATTCTCATCTGGTTTTCTTATAACCAAGGCAAGCATAACCTCTTATCTGCTCATATATGGTTTCAAAGTGTTTCAAATCTCGTACTTTGCATTCGATTCCAAACTAATTGGTGTCAGTAGATAGAGTTCTCCTATATAATGCATAACCTAGATATCCTGATCCACTGCTCCTAGCAGCTATAGGTTTGTTTGTGCGCGCTCCGCTAAACCCTGTGAGTCTTGCTTAGCCATGCTTAGTTGTGATCTGATCCATCCGGTTGATGAATCTGGTCAAAGCGTGAATCTACTTTGTCAGGTTGTTTTATTTTGTATATCTTTGATAACTTGACTAAATAACGGCATGGATGTGAGGCCACAATGGGTTGTGGTGTTTTGTCCTGTTCATGCCCCTAGGAGCGAGTTCTCGCCTTCGAAGCCAAGACTGAGCGTGCAACCACACGAGCGAGCCAATGAACCTCGCCTGACTAACTAACTTGTTTAGCCACATCCATGAGTCACGTAGTTTGATCTTTCCATCTGCGTGTGAGTCAGAAAACGATTTGGAGAAAACTTGGGGCGTGACCAGGACAAGTGATGGACGTACACGGATCTTGATTCCGACTCACAGAACAGGTGCCGTCAGGAGGTGGCCAACTCCCTGTTGACGGGGTGGCCCTGTTTGGGTTGACTCATGGATAGGGTTACGCAAGGTAAAGGTCGGAGCCAACCACCCTCTGCCGCGCTCCCAAGGAGCGTACATGTGGCGTTAAGAGTCGGATGGTACGTGTGGGTAATGTGTACCCCCTGCGGGGATAAATCTCCTCGAGAAGCCGTGTCCACGGTTACGGACGACTTGGCAACGGATTCTGTGATCATAGACAACTTAAACGGAATGAATAAAACTTGTTGATAACGAATGAAGGATGCCTCCTCGGAGATGCCGAGAGGGGTTACCTTGTAGCATGAGTTAGTGAAACAACTGGAGGAGGTGATCTTTGAAGCACGAGGTGCTGAAATGATTTGGTGGATTAAAAAATGATGATATCAGTAGATGAGTAGCTTTCTCATCTGTTTTCAAAATACTCTATGAGACGTGCTATTCCTTCCTCAACTTGGAAAACAAAGATTGCTTTACGCAAAATGGCCTGCATAAAACCCTTTCTGAAGATAGCAGATATATAATAGGTTAACTAAGTCTTGTTGAGTACCTCCCGTACTCATGTTTGCTTCAACTTGGTTCAGGTGGAGTTACTCACTTCGGTGGTGTTTCAACGTGGACATCGACGAGTAGTTTGGGCTTCCCAGGTAGCAGCCTGGAATCTATGGGCTGGGACGTCGCCTTATGTTGCGGCCTCTTAGGCCTTTTTGGTTCTTGTTGATTAGCAACATATTTTGCTTCCCGTTGTATGATGTAATGTTGGGTCATGTGACCTCTGCTTGTAAGCTACTCTAGTAACATCTGTTTAATACAACTTTCATGTCTAGAGTGCTGCTTTGATCGGTTGTTGGTTTCGAGCTCATTGTTATACAGTTTTGGCTATGCCTGCATAGTTGTCGAAGTCGAGGGGTTGTGGAGCCGATGATCCATGTCCGAGCCCGCCTGTCGATGTGATCGGCCTGGGGCGAGGTAACCCCAGTAACCCTCGATTGTTGTTGCACTTTCTGGACACATAGCATCTCTGTATAGCTTTGGTCCCGTTTCCTTCAGTTTCATTCGATTCGTGGACGCTTTGATATGCATAGTTGGTTATGACTATCATGGATACAAGGAGTAGTAGACTGGGGATCCGGACTACGTGCCGATGAATCCAGTCTGCCTGCCGTTGTTTGTTGCGGCCGGGGCTGGTAACCCTGAAGCCCTTGTGGGTCCATGTCTAGGAGCACATAACAGTATGTATATCTCTGGGTCCGGGGTCGTGACAGGTCATGGTATCAGAGCAGGACTGCCTGTAGGAAAACCTTACTGCTTGGTCGATGTTGAGTCTAGTGTTTGTGAAAACTACTTTGAAACCTCAAATGAGTTGTGAAAACCTTCTTAGGATTCTTTTTACTCCGTATCTGGTATCGCTCTAAACTCTGGGTCACCTTACCTGTTTTGATTTGAAAAGGTTTTGCTATCTCTTCTAGTCATTCAAAACTCAGGTGCCTTCTTTGGCAATGAAGTTTTTACCCAAGTTGACCTAGTGTTAAAGTTCTAGAGTCGTGTGTGTTCCATATCCCGTAATCTATCGTTTCAACTGGGAGATTTCCTTTCAATTCTAATCTCTCAAAGTTGTGTGGATTCCACATCCTTACATGTTCCAAAGTCTCAAATCCTGAACCTCGAGATCTGTTTTCCATCTCGAATGTATCCGTCATCCTCCGTTCAAATTCTTCCAGAGTTATGTGTGTCTTTTGAAAGATACCTCGTGATTGCTATTCGTAGTGTCCTCCAAGGCACTAAGATAGTAGTTACTCCTTTCGTTAAGTTTTCAACATTGGACTTGAACCGAAGGTCTCGGAATGTGCTGGATTGAAGTGTGTTGAATCATGTGGTTTCTTAACCATGTGAGGTGCATGCTACCAGTACAGGATGCTGACCTTTAACCCAAGTTCTGTTTCTTTGGATCCTGAGGAATCTGTTTTACCTCGGGTTGGCTAGGAAATTCCAACTCTCATAGCCGTAGGCTTTCCTTTGGAACCAAAAGAGATCACAACAAGAGTGATCATCAGGAGTTACACATCTTTCTTCTTGATTCAGCTATATTTCTCTTCTTGGCATGGGTTCTACAAATGAGTATTACCCTGTGCAATCAATGTGATCTTAGGAATTCTCCTGAGCATGTTTCCACCTCCCAGTTGCTCTCAAATCTCCATCCGTTGATTCGGACATCAAGTTGCACATGTGTGTTGGTTTCTTCCAATGCAGTCGCTCCTATTTTCCGTTAAAACATTCCACCTTGGAATGTGAGGAGAAACAAACTCCAGTACCTCGTTCATCTCCAGGACCAGGTCAAAGTTTTGTAATCCGCAGATTAAAAAAGTTTCATTAGCTTCTGTTCTGTTCCACCTTCGAGTATCACACTCTTATATATCAAGAGGTTGTGTTAAGTTTCATGGCCTTATTGATGAAGTGATGCTCTTACCGTCTTCACTCCCCCTTCCTCCAAGCTTGAATGCTTGAGAATGATAGGTTTGTTCATCGACATGTGTATCTGCTATTTCTAGCAATTCTTACTGCTTTTAAAGTTTAAGAAACATCTGTATCCTTCTTAGCACTATCGGTCACCCGGTCTCAACTTAAAGTTGACTGTGTTACCAAATCCATTCATCCCGGTGAACAATTCTTGGTCAAAGAGTTAGGTTCATGCCGAAGCTCGAAAGATCATACCGGTTGCTTTGAAAAGCATGCCTCCTTTCGATTTCTAAGGGCATCTCCAGCCGTCCCCCCCAGAGCCCCCCCAGGGGGCTTTTTTCGCGGCGGAAGCGACGAATAGCGCCGCTTCTTCACCACTCGCCCCCCCAGCGGCCCAAATAGCGTCGTTTCGGCGGCCTGGGGGGGCGAAACTGCGCGGCTGCGCGCGTGGGCTAGCTCGGTCAGCGACGCGACGAGAAAGCGCGGGAACAGAAGCCACCGCCCGTGATCGTCTTCTCGGCTTCCGCGCGGTCAAAGGCTGCCGGCGTTTATGGCGTGGCGGCCGCCCAGTGCATGCGCCCCGCCCAAAGGCTGCCGGCGTAATGGCGTGGCGGGCGGCACCGAACGCGCGCGCAGTAAATGCCCGGCCGCTCGCCGCGCTATAAAACCCCCCGTCGCACGCCTCGCCCCGCCATTCTTCGCACCGGCGAGCTCTCCTGTCCCCTTCTTCTCCTCGACGCTCTCCTCCTCCCTTCTTCTCCACGAAAATGTCTGACGGAGCGGCGGCGAACGGGTTCCCACGCCATAACCTGCGCCGGGGCCAGGCGATGGCGCTGTACCGCGCGGGCTATCCTTGCCCGCCGGACATGCGCCTCCCTAGCTCCGCCGCGGGGGCGAGCCGCTGGGCTCTCAGCGCCGGCGGTGTCCCCGTCCCTCCCCTTCCCACCTTCGACCCAGAGTTCCGCCGCGCCATCCACGAGATGCGCGCCGGAATGCAAAACCCCGAGAACTACCCGCTGACCGGCGTGGACCAGTTCTGGTGGGAGCGGCTGACGGCGCGCCGCACCCGGGAGCTGGAGTCCCTGAACGACAACGGCCCTGTCGAGGGCCGTTTCAACTCGCACGGGCGGCGCCGCTGGTGGAGTGCCCCTGGCAGGACCCTCGACGAGGTCCTCCAGCACATCCACGTCGACAACCAGCCGCGCCTCGCGATGCCGCCGCCGGAGGCCACCCAGCCGTGGGTGGCGCGGCGGACCGGCGCGTCCTCCTCGTCTGCGACGTCGAGCTCCTCCGCCGGCCACTCCGTCTCCACCTCCCCCCCATTTCTAAACGCCGGAACGGCCGCACGCAGGCGCAGCGGCGGCGCGCTCCGCATCGGCGAGCCACGCTTCGAACGCGTGGTTCGGCCGAAGACGGAGGACACCGGCGACGAAGACGAGGCCGAGTGGCCCGACCAAAAGGTCGCGGAGCAGCTGTCTCTGGACAGCTGCAACCGCTCGACGTCGACGCCGCCGCTCGGTGGAGTCTGCGCGACACCACCGAGTCTGAGCTCGCCCTTCAGCGCCGCCTGCTGGCTGAAGCCGAGCAGCGCAAGGCGGCGCGCGAGCGCGAGGCCGCCGCGGCGGCGGCCCTCCACCGCGTCCCTCCCCCACCACCGCAGAAGGAGAACGTCTACATCGTTCTCGACGAGGACTCCGACGACGACGACGTGATCCAGCAGGCGCTCGAGGTGAGCAGGTGGGATTGCGGCGGCGACGACGAGGGACAGGGGGGAAGCAAGCGCCCCGGCAACGCCCCCAGCGATGACGACGACGACGGCGGCGACTACAGCCAGGCGATCGCCGCCAGCCTCGGGCTTAACTAGTTTAGATGTAGTTTAAATTTTTCGTACTAGCTTAAATTCGCGCCGAATATGTACGCAGTTTCCGAATTTCAATAAAATCTCGCCTGTTTTCATTTTGCGTTTGTTTGGGCCGGTTCTTGGGCTCGGGACGTGACTGGGAAACGCGCCCCCCAGGTTCCAGAATAGCGCCGTTTAGCGCCGCGGCGGCCCCAAAACGGCGGCGTTTTGGGCCCTGGGGGGACGCAACGGCTGGAGATGCCCTAAGACATGCCGGTGGGTTGTGATATTCTGGTTGTCTTTCTAGAAGTATCACCAGGTTGTCTTCTGACCGTGATGTCTAAACAAAGAGTAATTTGAACTACTCCTTTCTCCAAGAAACTACGCTAGACACCTTGGACTAGTGGTTGAGCTTAAACAACAACTTGGAGAGTTGAAAGGCAAAAGCTCATCCTAACTTGTTCCTTTGTTAAGGGATATCTAGTTTTCCTCGTGTTGAAGCAGGATAGTATCTCCTTTGCGGAAATGCTGTCATTCTACCTTGATTTGATTTGGGCTATCGTCAGATCAAGTCCAGATTCAAGAACTATCCTGATGGTGTTTTCACTCATGGTGTTTGGCCCGAGTACACCTCATGTCCTTTGGTCTGACCAATGTTCTGCCTTGTTCATATATCATATGAATCCTTCTTTTTGGAATGTCTTGATAAAGATGTTGTTGAGCCCATCTACGACATTCTTGTTTTCTCCAAGTTGCAAGAGGTTCATGTTGAACACTTGGCACTAATGTTGGAAACTTTCGAGAACCATCTTTGTTTCGTTACGAAGATTGTGTTCTGGATGTTCGAAGTGACTTTCTCGGGTTCATGTGCTTATGGTGAAAGTTGTCGCCATGGATCCGAGTAAAGTTTTCTTGTTCCTTCGGGAATAATCCCCAGTCGGTCATGCATGTGTGGAGTGTTCTAGATATGGTAGGTTGTTACCTCCATCTATCCGAAGAAGTTTACATCCACACTAAGCTACTGACTGATTGTTTGTGAAAGAGAAGAAGTTTCAGAACTTCGTTATCTTTGTATCGTCTTTCCCACAGGGACTCCGATGTGTTTTGTTGCAACTAAACCATGTAGGTGCAACCGTCTTTCGCAAGTTTCTACTACATGAGTTCGGTAATCTCACTCATTCTCTTGAGTGTGACATCGTAGTCCATACCTTGAGAATCTAGTATATATATCTCGTTGATAACCGGTGCAATCTCCTCGCTCAAAAATACCGAGTCTAAGTTTTCAACCCACTAACTAGAGCTGAATTTCAAGCAGCAACGACGGTTGGTGTTTTCTCAAGGGTATTGAAATAGGTCCTTCTGAAAACCCGGCATGGTTGATGTGGTGGTTGACACAATTAGTCGGAAGACCTAATGTAATATCTCTCTGAATCCGTAAGAACAACCACCCTCCGTGAGAATTCTTGTGTGGTTAATCCTAACAAGTTTTCCTCCCCGTTCTTCCAAACCGGAGTTCTACTTTCACTCAAAGGTCTACTCATGGCTTACCGTAAACCTGATCTTGGTATCTAGAACGTCCAGGAGAACCTGGAAGTTGATCTTTCCAATATCTCTCCGTTGAGCCTCCAAAACCTCTGTTTCAGTGGAAACAAGTTCATCATGAAAACATCTCGTGGTGTTTCGTAACCACCATTCATCAGTTCCCTTTTTCAAGTTGTTTGTACTTGAAATTCTGTTCATCTCACACATTGTGTGAATTTGTCAGTTACTTCAGCCATGGGATCTTAACCATGTAGTAGACGTATTGCTACGTCCAAACCACAATAGGAAAGAGATTCCTTATTCCTTTCGGTGTTTCAACCCTCATTGGTTACCCATCCTTATGGTGTGATCAAGAATTCCTCCTTTATTACGGTGTTTCCACATCTTTCGGTTACTCATCTTCTGTTGTGAAGTAACATCCCGATCTTTGACAAAGTTTTCGACAAAGTTTTGACGGAGTGAAAGTTCCGTTATCTTTCGTGTCCACTCCGAAGAGTGAACATGATCATGTATCAAGTTTTCTCTGACACACGAATTACAGTGTTCTCTCGTGTTTCCCTCGTCTACGGATATTACGTTGTGGTATCCAAGACAATCCTCTTAATCTCGGTTTTCTATTTGAAGAAACCTCGGTTACAAAAGTTGTTCAACCTTTCTTTTCCAAAAGGAGTTAAAGTCCTGTGCAAAGCTCATATTCTAAATCCTTTCAACACCAATCGTATGCAAACTTGAAACCATCTTCTATTCACTCCGTTACCTTGATGTGTTTCATGCTTGTTAAATCAACAGTTCTTTATGAACATTCCTGTCATGAGTTACCCATGGGATACTCGATCTTCGTGAAAATCAAATCTTAAGAGTTTTCCCTCTCATCTAAGGTGTAGCCGCTGGAGATCTTTGCAAGTGCTACGGATCAACCTCTTCGAGAAAAGAACCGTAAGGTTCGAGAAGTTTGTTCAAAACCGGTGTTCCTTCTTTCTTCTCCTTCAGGAATCTCGGGACGAGATTCTTGTAAGGGGGGTAGATTTGTAACATCCCAAAGTTTGCTACGTTAGGGTGTGTGGTGTGTGTTCATCTCATGCATGCATCAAACAAAAATTTAAATCATGTTTGAACCAATTTAAACTATGAAATTAAATGGTTTCAGAAAATCTCACAAAAAGTACTTAAAAGGGGATCCAAAATTTTGTTCTGAAAAGTATTTCATTTACACCAAAACAAAACATGGTTTGGTTGGAAATTTGATAAGGTTTCCAAAACCTATTTTTGGCAATTTTCTGTGCAAAAAAGGCCCTCAAATTTTAGTTTTCTGTTCTGTTTTGTAATGGAAAAGGTCCAAGCTGTAAAACTCAAAACATTTAGGGGGTTTTTGCAAATTTGCCGTCTTCTACCTTTGACAGTAGGAGCAGCTCCGTGGCCTTCGACGCCACGTGCTGCTACCGCCTTCCCCCGCGCAGGTGACCCCCCCAGGAGAGAGCGCCGTGCTCTCCTCTCTCTCCCTATCCCCTCGATTCTCTTCCTCGCTCCCTCGAGCAACCGAACCCTAACCGAAACCTACTGTCGCCGACCGCCGCCGACTGCGAGCAACTCCGGCCGCCCCGAGGAATCTAAGACCACCAATAGGACCACCTAGACCTCCTCTCCCACCTCGTGCAAGGGATTGAACAGGGAGGCTCGGAAATCGCTGCCGATTCGCCGCCACCGTCGCCCCTCCGGCCTCCCCGACCCCACCATAGCCCTCCTGGTGAGCTTCCGCACCTCCCGGTGCCACCCAATCGTCCCCTGCCCCTCTGGGTTGCCCGCACGCCGCCGGCCTCCGCCGCGGTACCGCACGCCGGCGAAGATTCCGGTGACCATTTGGTCAACCGCCGGCATCCCTCGTCTCCTCTAGACATCCTCTTCCTCGTGGTATAGTTGGTTCCCTGTATGGCACACGAATTTGATCGAATTTGGAGTTCATCCGTGAGTTTCATCCAGGGTGATGTCACCTCGACATCATGATGATGTCACATTTCCTCTGTTATTTTAAATTACAGAAAATGACTTAAAATGGTGTAATTTAGAAAATTCAATAGCTATTAAAATATTTCTCAGAAAAATAAAATGAAAGTATAGAGTTGATCAGAAAAATATTCTCTACCCATATATGTCATTTTCAACCATGTTTGAGAAAGTTGATTTATGACCATTATTATAATGTTGTTTAAATCTTTTTAAAATAGAAAAATAAGTTTTTATTCAATAAAATTAGAAAATTAAAAGTTATATACCAAATTGCTCAAAATGACAAATGCAACCTAGTTATGATGTTTTCAACCTCATTTGAGCACTTTAACTTGTACTCATGTTCATAATCGTCCGAAACCCCCTCCGGGGTCTACTTCGGGATAAATTCCAGTAAAAATGCATAATTATCATATGAACCCTAGCAAACCAACGATCATGCTTAGGGCTTTATTTCAGTGCATTAACTTGCTCATGCATACATGCTGTGCATTGCATCGATGCCGTGGTTGATTGTTATTTCTCTTTCGGTGTTGTTTTCCCCTCGGTAGAACGTGACTCCGAAGAGAAGGCCAACAACTCCATGACGAATACTTGATCTTAACCGACAAGTCAAGCACTTATTCCCAATGTTCAGGATATCGCTTATCGTTAACTTATCGGTCGGCCCATGATAAGAGATATATCGGCTTATCGGCCGATAAATCGATTTTATCGGTCGACTATTTATCGGCCATTTTTCTTGTAAATCCTAAATCGTAGCACTAAAACATCTAAAATATGCCATAAAAATATATTATAGCGGCACTAAAAACTCTATATTATGATATATGGATATATTGTATTCGATAATACTAAAAACTCTATATTATGATATGATGGATGTCATTAATTACATGTTCCAGTGCTGGAAAATCAATATATCAACCGATTTATCGCCATATTCACCGATAAATCGCTTGCAAGACCGATAAAATGGCCCGAATGATAAATTCCACCGATATTCATTTATCTTATCGGTCACCACCCGATAAGCGATAAATCGGCCGATAAATCGCCATATCGGATGATATTTGGAACAGTGCTTATTCCAGAAGATTCTCATCTGGTTTTCTTATAACCAAGGCAAGCATAACCTCTTATCTGCTCATATATGGTTTCAAAGTGTTTCAAATCTCGTACTTTGCATTCGGTTCCAAACTACTTGGTGTCAGTAGATAGAGTTCTCCTATATAATGCATAACCTAGATATCCTGATCCACTGCTCCTAGCAGCTATAGGTTTGTTTGTGCGCGCTCCGCTAAACCCTGTGAGTCTTGCTTAGCCATGCTTAGTTGTGATCTGATCCATCCGGTTGATGAATCTGGTCAAAGCGTGAATCTACTTTGTCAGGTTGTTGTATTTTGTATATCTTTGATAACTTGACTAAATAACGGCATGGATGTGAGGCCACAATGGGTTGTGGCGTTTTGTCCTGTTCATGCCCCTAGGAGCGAGTTCTCGCCTTCGAAGCCAAGACTGAGCGTGCAACCACACGAGCGAGCCAATGAACCTCGCCTGACTAACTAACTTGTTTAGCCACATCCATGAGTCACGTAGTTTGATCTTTCCATCTGCGTGTGAGTCAGAAAACGATTTGGAGAAAACTTAGGGCGTGACAGGGACAAGTGATGGACGTACACGGATCTTGATCCCGACTCACAGAACAGGTGCCGTCAGGAGGTGGCCAACTCCCTGTTGACGGGGTAGCCCTGTTTGGGTTGACTCATGGATAGGGTTACGCAAGGTAAAGGTCGGAGCCAACCGCCCTCTGTCGCGCTCCCAAGGAGCGTACATGTGGCGTTAAGAGTCGGATGGTACGTGTGGGTAAAGTGTACCCCCTGCAGGGATAAATCTCCTCGAGAAGCCGTGTCCACGGTTACGGACGACTTGGCAACGGATTCTGTGATCATAGACAACTTAAACGGAATGAATAAAACTTGTTGATAACGAATGAAGGATGCCTCCTCGGAGATGCCGAGAGGGGTTACCTTGTAGCATGAGTTAGTGAAACAACTGGAGGAGGTGATCTTTGAAGCACGAGGTGCTAAAATGATTTGGTGTATTAAAAAATGATGATATCAGTAGATGAGTAGCTTTCTCATCTGTTTTCAAAATACTCTATGAGACGTGCTATTCCTTCCTCAACTTGGAAAACAAAGATTGCTTTACGCAAAATGGCCTGCATAAAACCCTTTCTGAAGATAGCAGATATATAATAGGTTAACTAAGTCTTGTTGAGTACCTCCCGTACTCATGTTTGCTTCAACTTGGTTCAGGTGGAGTTACTCACTTCGGTGGTGTTTCAACGTGGACATCGACGAGTAGTTTGGGCTTCCCAGGTAGCAGCGTGGAATCTATGGGCTGGGACGTCGCCTTATGTTGCGGCCTCTTAGGCCTTTTTGGTTCTTGTTGATTAGCAACATATTTTGCTTCCCGTTGTATGATGTAATGTTGGGTCATGTGACCTCTGCTTGTAAGCTACTCTAGTAACATCTGTTTAATACAACTTTCATGTCTAGAGTGCTACTTTGATCGGTTGTTGGTTTCGAGCTCATTGTTATACAGTTTTGGCTATGCCTGCATAGTTGTCGCAGTCGAGGGGTTGTGGAGCCGATGATCCATGTCCGAGCCCGCATGTCGATGTGATCGGCCTGGGGCGAGGTAACCCCAGTAACCCTCGATTGTTGTTGCACTTTCTGGACACATAGCATCTCTGTATAGCTTTGGTCCCGTTTCCTTCAGTTTCATTCGATTCGTGGACGCTTTGATATGCATAGTTGGTTATGACTAGCATGGATACAAGGAGTAGTAGACTGGGGATCCGGACTACGTGCCGATGAATCCAGTCTGCCTGCCGTTGTTTGTTGCGGCCGGGGCTGGTAACCCTGAAGCCCTTGTGGGTCCATGTCTAGGAGCACATAACAGTATGTATATCTCTGGGTCCGGGGTCGTGACAACATAGATACCTCATAGTCCTGGTCGTCGACGTCCTCGTCGAACGCAGGGTAATCCCCGTAGGGATCACCCAGATCTGCCAGGAGAGGGAAAGCAGCAGGCGCCTCCACCGCGGCAGGAGCAGGCAGTGCACTCAAATCGCCATGGCTGGCCGACGAACCTGCGGCTGCGACGAACTGGAACCGCCAAGGGCGACTTCTGCGGCGACGACAACAGATGGGACGACGCCGTTGTTCTCCTGCTGCAAACCTTCCATTCTGCGGAACCGCCTCGCGGTTGTGCGCTCGGCATTTGGGAGAGAAGAGGAGGGTTGGGTTTTTTTGCTAGAAATGGGGGGGTGGGGAGAATGGATGGGGTAGAGAGAGGCGATGCGGCAGGAGCATTATATATAGAGTGCCGTTTCGAGGCTGCTTCGACTGGTCGCCATGTCGTGTGCGCATGCATGCATGGTGGGAACGCGCCGGCTGGCTTAGTCAACATAGAATGATGTGACATTTAATCACTGGCAAGTGGGGCCAGGGACGCTGCGGGGCCACCAACAAGTGAACCAAATTCACCACAAATCTCACCCCACCAAGTCAGCGAATATCAAAGGCTCTATCGTACGTGTAGAAAAGATGATACCGTTTTATACGTGTACTCGTACAAAACGATATAGGACGTGTTTGCTTGCGAAACGTGGTACCAATCTTTGCCAAGTTCACTACAAAAAAGGTACGTGCCAACACAAGTACCATTCACATGCCTTGGACATGCACACGACATCGTGCAGGTGGTGGCTAGTCTGCCGCGCGTAATGGCGACGACGGGACGCGACCTGCACCAGGCGGCGGGATGGTGGTTCGCCTCTGCCGCACGCCTAGCATTAACGCGGTATGCAGCCTTCCCGGCTCCCCAAGCGGCGCCAGGGTCATTGCGGTTTGCAGGTCGTCGCCATTTAATCCGACGGGACGCGAGCTCCGACGCGTGCACCGACTAGACAGGTTTTCTCAATGGTATGCAACAAAATGTTTAAAAAGGTGCATTTGACTACACAATTTCGCATCGACTACACAGAGTTTGAGTCCTGGCTCAGCCACTGCCGACGCGTCCTCGCCATAATCTCACCCATCGCCATGCGACTTCCCCTCTAACGATGATACCATGCCGCGTCGCCTCCATACTTCGTGGGTGACGTTCACCCAGCAGGCGGCGCGCCGTGGGCTAGACCCGCCATCAGACGACGACGGGAGTGGCGACGACCCCTTCGATTGGGGGTACAACGAGGAGGCGGACGGGGAGGAGCCAGAGCTGCTGCAGGTGGTGGAGTACAACTCGTTCTCCGCATGGCGCAACGCGGAAGCATTTCGCCGGGTCCGATTGGGGTTCGAGGAGGTAGGGGCAGCCGCCGAGGCTGCTGCCATTCAGGTTTCCATCGAGACCGCCCGGAGGGAGGAGCATGCCCGCGCCCTCATGGACGCCGAGCGGCAGGCTTACGAGCAGCTCAACGCCAATGCGGCGTCCGGCGAGCAGCAGGCCCTCATCGCGTAGAGGGAGGACGAGTCCGCCTCGTTCATGGCCGCCCAGAGTGCACCGCACGAGGAGTTTAACATCGCACGGGCACGAAGAGAGGCGCTTCAGGCACACCGCGCCCGGGTCGAGGACGCGGAGGCGCTGCAGCGGCTGTTTACCCGCTCGCGCGCACACAACGATATGCGCGGGCGCGCCTGCTTGCAGGCAGCGGAGTTGCACCGGATGGGGGTGCAAGTCAGGGCTAGGCGGCGCTGTCTCGCACAGGTGGACCACCTCGATCCGGCAGCGAACGACGATGCGGCTGGCCCGTCCATGGCGCCAAACGGTGACCAGGCCAGCATGGCAGCGAGCAACGACGAGGAGGACGGCCAGACCGGCATCTAGGATAGTTTAGGCCTAATTTATATTTCCCGCCGTATTTTTAATTATGATGTAATGATCTATGCTTACTAATATATACTAATATATATGTACTACTCCAGTTTAGTTATAAACTGTCGGTGCCCCCCTTTCGGGGAAAACGGAGGGAATACTGTTAAAAGTATAGCTAGATTTTTGGTTATTACTGTAGTTATGGCCTAACCTAACACAACCAAGCAAAATAGTATTGTGTTCTACCCCCTTCCGACGCGTTCATATGGGTAGACCAAAAGGTTGACTTCTGGTCAACATATCAATTTTCTAGTGAAGCGTTGGGCTCTAAAGTGTCGGAATCCTACGTAAACCATGGTGGGGCACTAAGAATACTTATAAACCTGTGTTGGGATCAAGGTGGGGAGGGGCCAGTATACTACCCATAGGTGTGACTGGTGTCGTGGGATAATCACGGCAGACGTTACCGGGGGTAACTGATCTTGGGGCAAGACGACACAGGCGTTTGGGAGAGGGTTTAGCTCAGAGGAGAACATGGTGCAACTCGATCTGGTAGCCGGCAATCAAAGTCTCCGAGTCTCCGATCTTGATATAAAAACTCAACTCTGGGGTTACACTAGATGCTCGATATCAAGCGATATTGCTAGGGTTCTTAGATCTCTGTCTAAACTAGACCTGGGGGTCGGTTTATAAAGCACCCGTACCCCCTGGCTTACCCTCCAAGGCGCACCCTGGATCCTACCCGGACACGGCGCACAAACCCTAACTTTCCTTTACCATGACCC
Organism: Alopecurus myosuroides; assembly: GCA_028641055.1. Lineage (NCBI taxonomy): Eukaryota > Viridiplantae > Streptophyta > Magnoliopsida > Poales > Poaceae > Alopecurus > Alopecurus myosuroides. The sequence continues at coordinate 242,387,830 of CM054060.1, read as the reverse complement.
ACAATCCGGGTTACTGGGCCTAGAAGCTTGGGCCTTCCACAAGTTTCCTTATCCTTAGCCGGATCCTGCGCAGCGTCCTTTGGGCCGGGTTACTCCTTGGAGTTTGGCCTACCGGGTTATCATCCCCCCATCAGTAGTCCCCAGAATAGCCTGGGCTTCACGGATCCTTCCTTGAAGCGCTCGCTATTCCCTGCAAGGATATCAAACACACGAGTATGTGGAGGCCGGGTTAAGGTGCCTCAATAGATGGCTAGGCCTTACTCCATGGTGGCCATATAGTAACCCGGCCCTTCCCCAATCACCTAACTTACTTTCCCAGGTAAAACCCCACAATGTCAAGATTCTATACTTGATAATTGATCTGATATCACGGGATGGATCTCTTTCTCCTTTTCGCTCAGATCCCCTGCTCAACACTTAAAGCGCATCTCGCCAAAAATCAAATAAATAGCCGTTTACTTCCGCAACTCCCGGCTCCCGCTCGCTGAACCGAGCTTATCCACTCGCGCTATAAATAGGCTCCTTGGGGGTAACCCGAACCCTAACGGCTCATTTCCCCCCACTCCGCTTCCTTTCTTCCTCCGCGCTCATCCTCACTGAGCGCCACCACGGAAATCCCGCGCGCATCACCGGAGCCCATTGGCCGGAGGCTGCGCTCCGCCACAGCTCGCCCCGCGCCGCCGCCAAGATCCACCGGCAAATCTCCATCCGGCCCGTCAGGAACCGCGAAAGGACACCAGGCTTGCGCCATCTGCCTCCGCAAGGCTTCACTCAGATCTCCTCCGGTAAGCCTCTTGCACCCATTAATCTGCCCTTGCAATTTTTGATTTCACCTTAGATTAGATCCAAATCGACCCGCCAATGATTTCTCGGCCATGCCGAATTAGGTTGCTAGTATTCTTTCTAGCTCGCCCAATAGATAAGTTATGGATTCCAACCCACTCTCCTACTACCTGCAATTATTAATTTCGCCACAAATCTGAAGATAGAATTCCCAATCTGGGCCCGAACCACTCAAAATTTCCGCCTTGGCCTCAATCAGCCGGCTAGTCCTCCCCTTTCCAGTTCCTTTTATTCGCGCTAAGTACCCGTGCAGCCATCCATCATCCTCAAAAGTTCCTTCAACGCTTAGACCCCCATAATTTTCGCTATAATACTTGATACCCGGACAGTTCGAACTCCACTCTGCACACTGATACCCGGATAATATCCAATTTTCATGCCTCAATATTACTTGCCGATACTTGGCCGGCTCACAGCTTCCGTGTCGTAGTCCTCTTATCCTTTTACCTTGTACTTTGCAGGTCAACCACATGGCTCCCAAAAAGCAGGGGAAAATCCAACCAAAGCTAAAGCCACCAACTCCATATCCGCCAACTGGGCGCGGTCTACGGTCACCAAGGCCAAGTTGGAGGAGCTGGTGGAGCTGGGAGTTCTTCCTCCTCAAGAGGATATCCAGTGGAGGGTGCCGGGCAAGGAGACCCGGCCCACCCCGACAAAAGGCGAGGTAATTTGCTTCGTGGAACATGTGACCCGGGGCTTCCGCCCACCGGGTCACCCTTTTTTCCGTGATGTTCTAAGCCATTACGGCCTTCGCGTTTTTGACATCGGGCCTAATTCTGTATTAAACATCTCCCACTTCATCGTCCTTTCCGAGTCATACTTGTGCACTTCGCCAAGTCTAGCTCTTTTCATTAAGCTTCTTCAGTGCAAACCGTGCCGCGAGAGCGGTGACGGGGCGCTTCTCGCTTGCGGCGGGGTTTCCATCCAGCGCCGCAAGAATTCTTTGATGCCACCCCTCACCCTTAACTCCCATGTCAAGCACTGGCAGCTCTCATACTTTTACTGCCAAGACACCTCCCCACCCGGCCAAAAGAAGCTGCCGGGTTACTCAGAGGGTCTTCTTGACATCTCCGATAAATTTAGTGCCTTCGCCCCTGACTCGGACAGGGAGGCAATTCAACCTCTACTAGCTAAAATCACCACTCTCACGGCCCAAGGCCTCATCGGGCTCAACCTGGTGAAGACTTGGGTCGACTTCCGGATTCAACCCAATTCCATCCGCACAAAGTTGATGTGCGAGTATTCGGGGCAATCTACAGACCCGCTCCGGTACTCTGACAACATCTTCGCGGCTGGCGACACTCACAAAACCATCAAGGGTTTTCTGACAGAAAAGCTTGAAGTAATCCGGAACATATCCGGATTGGAGCCCTTCACACTCGAGAACCCAGCCCCCAAGGTGAAAACCCGATTTTGATGCCTTTACCTTTGCTCTTTCCACTCGATACAGTTGATAACCCTTGTACTGACACTTTTCAGGCTGATGATGATTTTTGGAAAATCAACACCTCTCCTAGCTCCGAAAGTCCAGAGGAGCAAGGAGAAGCCGTTAACTCGGACGAAGGTACTCTCCGGATTTTATTTGGTTCCTTTAAGCTCATCATAACCCCCTCATTTCCAACTATAACTTTGATGATATCCAGAACGAGAAGATGACGAGGAAGAAAACTCCGACGGCAAAGTAGAATCCGCCAGCGACGAGGAGGAACTGGAACCGACAATCAAAGTCGGATCAAAAAGAAAAACTCAAGAGGCCACCTCCAAGGTTTCATATCTCCTCCTCGCATTCAATTTGTATCCCTTTAATGATATACATGAGCTACGTTGACGTTGTTCCACTGGCCATGCTTGAAGGAGTCGCCCATGACCAAGCGCAGGTCAACTCGAAATCACCCGGGTGATGATGCCCTTAACCCGGGTATTTCATCGACTCCGACTCGGCGGGCTGGTACTTACCCTATCTTTTCTCGGTTGAAACGTTCTCCTTGAACCATTCCCACATGACATCTGACTTGATAATTTCTAGCCTCTCCCGAGTCCAGCGACGGATTTCCTTTGGACTTTGCGGTGAATACCGGGTAAAATCCCCTTCCTGATGCTCCACCGCATTTCATCACCCTTTCCTGACTGTGTATTTAGCTGCTCACTGACAACATCTATAGGGCCACGGTCGTTATCAACGACCAAGAGGATATGGAGTCCGAGGGCCCGGGTAAGGGGAGCCCGGCTGATAAGACTACAGCCGCGTCTAGCGGCGAAAAACAAGCGTCGCCGACAAACCCGGACACACAAGAAGCCGAGTATCCGATTGCTTCCCATGCAAGCAAGAAGAACAGAGCCACAACCTTGGGTGCAGAAGAAAGAGCATTGGATTCCGACATACAAATGACCCGGGTGCCGCCTCCCACTAAGAAGAAAGCTCCTTCTCGGAATTTCCAAGGCCCCGGGTCCTCTGATACGGGTAAAGACACTTTTGATCAATTGATGGACACTCTCCTCACTATGAAGACTTCGGAGAGCAAGATCTTGGAGCGCATGGCTGCAGAGCACCAGGTAATGACACTTGGTATCTCATATTGCGTACCTAGTCCCCAAGTTCCGAGTATGACTTGCGAAAGTTATGCTTGGTACTTTACGCCATATTCAGCGTACCATAATATCCAACTGATACTTTCGTTCCTTGCTACTTACAGGCGCAGATAACCCGGTCTGATGAAACTTTACTTAAGACAGAACAACTTCTTCTTGCCGAGGTAAAACGAAGGGAAACCCTTGAGGATGACATGAAAACTTTGAAGAAGGATGTTTCCAAATACAAGAAGAAGTGCAATGCCGCTCAGACCGCACTGAAGAAACTATCGGACCAAGTCGCCGATACTTATCAGATCTTGCTTAGTAAGTTTTTGCCGCCGATTGGCTTCATGTCTTTGCTTTATTATATGATACTCGGGATTACTGATACGTTCTTTCTTTTGTTACAACTGTAGGTGCCAACCTTGCGGCCCCAGAGGAGGATGCCCTTGTCAAGGCTAGAACCCTAAAGACCGTGCTCCGGACTTTCTTTGCCGGCACAAAATTTATACTGGATGCCGTGAAGTGGCCTACGGAAATATATCCGGGTGAAGAAAATCTCATTCAAGCCTGCTCCACTGTGCCTGGCTGGATTGAAATCTGGAAACGCTCGTCATGCCGGATTGGTATGACCCGGGCTTTTACCCTGGCCAAGGCTTTCTTTCCGAAGCTTGACCCGGCAAAGGTAATATCCGGGTTTCCCGAATTCAAGGCGGACGGTTCCAAATTTACACCCAAAGATTTCAAGGCCATACAAGCCGCAGTGCGCCCCTCGGCTACCACTTTGGCCGATAGTTTGGATCTAAACACGAATATGAGTGCATACGACGCTGATGGCAAAGTTGTTACGGAGGAAGCACCCCCGCCCTTTGATATCTTGGAGAAGTGGGTTTCTAACTCGGCCAGGAAGAGGGAGGCAACTGCGAAGAGAGAGGCCGAGTTAGGATCAGGGCCGTCTGCCTCTACACCAGCCGTCCCTCCACCTGTCCGCCCTGGTGCGGTGAGTCCGGGTAATGCCGCCGGGAAAGCTAAGCAGCAAGCCCAGGACCAAGACCCGGAAGACCGTACCCAGGAGGCCGAATAGGGCAGTACCATCATAATACCTTGGTCACGCGATGCTTTGTTTTCAAACTATTATACTTTTGACGGTGCGCATGTGCACCCCTGATACTGATGTCGTAACTTGTAACGTACTTTTAGTCCGTGACATACTTTGCGGCTTTCCTGGCCTTTTGATAATCGTGCTACTTGTCCATTCTTTGAACTTGTTCTCGATATCCGATTCTCTTTTTGGCTCCCTTCGTAAGACTCGGTTTTACGAGTGCCAGGGGCTTTGATAAGTGGACTTTTCTTTAAGTCCCCAAGACTCGGATGGTAGGGTCTTTCGAACTTTGATAGCCAAGTAGTTTGTTTCTGTTTCGAAGTCCCCAGTCCCCATGACTCAAAGTCCGAGTCATGGGGGTGTGGCCTTTCTCAGAGAACAAATTGTTTTTTACCGAGTCGAAAACCTAAAGCCATTCCGTGTAGGTACTGAAGTTATGCTTGATAGTCGTTGAGTTTCCGGCTATTAGCCTTGTACTCTGCATAAACTTGTGGTTTAGATGACCATTTTGACTATCTTGTACTGTAAGCCGGCTTTCGCGTGGATACCATGTTGTTACATCTATACGAAAACAGGGTCAGGCAAGTCCCATTGGGCTTCATGGCTGATTGTAATCGTAAGCGAACAAATCATGCCACTTTAGTGCGAGTCACATCGAGCTTAAGTAAGAAAAGTCAAGAAAATTTGGCTCCTTTGTCCAGTTATAAGATTGCAGCCGTACTCGTTTGCGAATAATCGGCCCTTATAACTTATAGGCATCAAGGTCGGGTCTTTCGGGTTTGTGGCTGGGCTACTTGAGCAACCAGCCCCCGAGACCTATATATACTCAACGTTCTTAATGATACTGAAATATTGATGTCACATGGATACTACTTACTTGTAATCAGGCTGTAACGAAATAAGATTTGATAACCATCTCTTTATTGATGCGAGAAAGTTTGGATCAACAGGCCGCCTCATTAAAACCTTCTAGTCCCCTTAGGTACCCTGGGTAGGAAAAGAGCGCGTCTGAAACCTGCTGCCCGTTACATTGTTTAGTTCTTCATGGGGACCGGTCCCGGACTGGCGTGACCGATGCACATTCTCCACATGTTGGACTTTTTCATGATGAGTACCGGGTTTACTAGCCGACCCGGGTGAGGTGTTTCCATGACGCGGCTGGTTGTGAGCGGCCGTGCAGTTTCTTCCTTTATAGCGGATTGCTTGGAGGAGTCATCCTCGATAAAAGCCACCATTTTAACATCTTGTGCTACTTTGGATTTTGCTCTTTCGCCTTCAGTACTCGGCCTTTTTGATGTGGTTCTATCCTCCGGGTATGCTTGAGACCGGTAATGTTTGAGTTCTTCTTTTCTACAGGCCTGCTCGGCCATTGCTGCGTCTCCTTCGTCGCATTCAGCTGCTATGTCTCGATTTCCATGTATGGTAATGGTCTTCTTGGGACCCGGGATTTTTAGCTGTAGATACACGTAACACGGCCTAGCCATGAATTTGGCGTAAGCCGGCCTTCCAAATAACGCGTGATAAGGGCTGCGCAATTTGACTACCTCAAAGGTAAGCCACTCAACTCGATAGTTATCCTTTGACTCCCCAAAGGCTACCTCCAATGCGATTTTTCCCTCGGGGCACGCTGAATGACCCGGCACTATCCCATGAAAAACTGTTGAGCTTTTTTGTAGCTGAGACTCCTTGAGGCCCATGCGTAGGAAGGTTTCCCAATACAGTATATTGATGCTGCTTCCACCATCCATCAAAACCTTTTTCAGCTCATACCCATTGACCTGTGGTGCGACTACTAATGCCAGGACTCCCGGGTGTTCCACTCTTTCTGGGTGATCCCTTCTGCTCCATGTTACCTCCTGTTCTGACCATCTTAAGTATCTTGGGACAGCTGACGAAACTGAGTTGACCGCTTGCTTCAGCATCTTTTTGTCCTTGCTAGAGCCTCCTGTGGTATGCACATGATATTGACCCAATTGTTTGGGGTTAGCCTGGAAACCTCCTGCCCCCCTTGGTTACTACCTTGATTTCCAGCCGCCGGGTTACCAGCTGGGGGTGGGCCGTTGCCCGGGTTTCCCCCTGGACCCGGTCCTCCTCCCCGTCCTGCACTTCGCATAGCTCTGTTCACTTCCTCATTTTTCCATCTTTGTAAGTCGGCGCACTGCTCCAGAGAGTGGTTAGCTGGCCTGCCGTTCCTGCTGTGCTTCGGGCATGCCATCCTGAATATGTCCCAATTGTTACCCGGCCTTGGCGGTCCTTGATAGTTTCCTCCATTGTGATTACCTCCGTTGAAATTTCCTTCTGCTCTGGGCCTCGAAGACCCGGCTTCTGTGTTGGCGACAAACTCGGAGCCTCCTTCAAACGGGCGCTTGTTCTGGCTATTTCCGTTATTACCCGGTGCTGATCCATTACCGGTTCTTCCGTTATTACTTGTGTTTGCTTTTACCTTCTTGTCATCAACTTCCTCTTCTGTAGTATCTGTCGCCGCGTGTTTGTTGCACGCATCCATCAATTCTCCCATTGTAACTTCCGACGCATTTCGACTAGACTTCATGCGAGTCAACTTTTGCACTAAAGGTATATACTTGCATGTTTTTGCCATGGCCTGTAGTGCATCCTTGGGCTGAATATCTGTGGACGAGTGAAGTATCTCCATAACCCGGCGCACCCAACTGCGCGCCGATTCTCCCTTCTTCTGGACGCATCGCTCTAGATCATCAATAGTGAACAATTTCCTGCACGTCCCATGAAAGTGCTTGACAAACGCGGTCTTCAATTCCTCCCATGACTTGATCGATCCTTCCGGCAAATTGGTGAACCACAACTTTGCTGCTCCTTCTGACATCATCAAGTACATGAACTTGGCTTGGAGATTCTCGGATGCGTTGCGAATCAACATTGCCATCTCATAACTACTTAGCCATGTTTCTGGATCCATAGTTGGCTCATAATTCACTACTTTCCCTGGCTCTTTGAATTTTTCCGGGTAAGGTTCAGATCTGATATTGTCCGAGAGACACTTGGGTCCCGCAAGAACGGTTGAGGCCGGCCTTGCTCTAGAAACGTGTGATACCGCGGGGGGCGCGGCTGGGCGCGATGCTGTGGGAAGTCCATGCGCTGCAGACCCGGCCGCGGCCCTCCGGGCTCTGGAACTGTCCACGACAGCCTGTGCTGCTGATGATGCCTGAACGCGGGGAGGAGGCGGCATTTGCTGCTGCTCTTCCCTCCGCCGTGCTGAACTTGTTTGGATATTCCCTTGCTGTTGACTGACGTATGGCGTCCCGTGCATACCGCTTCTATGATCCGGATAATTGGCTTGCTGTGCCACCGCAGTGTGCTACAGATCGATGGCTTGCCGAGTCTTCTCTGCATGGGGCGACTCTCCCACAGGGATTTGATTTAACGCGAGTGTCGCCGCATACACATTGTCCATGGGGTTATTGTAGTGACCGGCTGGTGTGCGGAATCGTGATGGTGGCGGTGGTGGTAGATCGTTGCCGGTTGTGACTCTAGTCTGTGGTGGGGGTAACCCGGCCCGTTCATTTGCCGGATGTGTCCCTGCTGTCGCCGGTTGGGGTGCGGTTCCCTGGTTCACCACTGGTATCGGCTGATCCTGAGGTGTGACAAATAAATTAGCCGGATTAATAACCCCGCCCGTTGCTGGTAACTTGGTTTGATGCCTTTGATGTACTCTAGATGTTTCCTCTCGGAGCCGAGTTTCCAGCGCATCCAGCTCACGTTGCCGCGTGGCCATCCCTTGCCTTTCTGCCTCTACCTGCCTCCTTTGCTGTTCCAGCGCACGGCGAGCCACATCCAGATCCCTGACGCGTTCCGCTGCGTTTTCCGGAGTGATAACCGTTGCAAGAACCGTGGGGTCTAGAATCAGATTATTATCGAATAAGGCCTGGTGGCGCGGGTTTGAAGGACCCGCCCCTGGTGTCCGGTTTCCCAGGAATCCGAACGTATTTGCATGCAACTCCTCATCTGCTGCACGGCTGGTTACTGATGTCGACTCTCCATCAGCCCGGGCCAAAACCGGGTCTCCGTTAGCCGCGCCCTGCTGCTGGGCCAATGCCTGAGCCGCCCCGACTGATGCCGCGGTTGCGTTCCCTTGGTTGAGATTGGCCGCGGGAGCCGCATAGACTGCAACTCGGCGTACGATACCCAGTGTAAATTCATGTTGTTCTTCCTCGCCATTCTCCTCCTCATACCGGTTTTCCAGCAGATCCAGGATAGACCCGGTATCATCTTCTCTTTCGACCCGGTCGCGCGGGGTCCATGCCGGCTCCTCCGGCTGTTCCCACTCCGCGATGGGTTCTTCTGCCGGATGTGTCGTTCCAATCGATTCTTCATCATCTGATCGGATAGAAGTGGCTTCTCCTGGCACAGAATCAGATCCAATATTGTCAGGGATCGAACTGGAAGTACATACCATACCAATGAAGACGCTGATCCGGCCGATTGTCACGACGGATCCGGATTCGAGGTGATCCGACTCTGGCCCCCAGCCGGAATCGTCCACCATCTTTTCTCCTTTGTGGTCGATGTAGATTTCGCCGACGACAAGATTCTCCATGCTCTTCCGAGCTTCTCCCGTGATGTAAACACCTTTGGACGCAGGCCCCACGGTGGGCGCCAACTGTCGTGGGATAATCACGGCAGACGTTACCGGGGGTAACTGATCTTGGGGCAAGACGACACAGGCGTTTGGGAGAGGGTTTAGCTCAGAGGAGAACATGGTGCAACTCGATCTGGTAGCCGGCAATCAAAGTCGCCGAGTCTCCGATCTTGATATAAAAACTCAACTCTGGGGTTACACTAGATGCTCGATATCAAGCGATATTGCTAGGGTTCTTAGATCTCTGTCTAAACTAGACCTGGGGGTCGGTTTATAAAGCACCCGTACCCCCTGGCTTACCCTCCAAGGCGCACCCTGGATCCTACCCGGACACGGCGCACAAACCCTAACTTTCCTTTACCATGACCCACAATCCGGGTTACTGGGCCTAGAAGCTTGGGCCTTCCAGAAGTTTCCTTATCCTTAGCCGGATCCTGCGCAGCGTCCTTTGGGCCGGGTTACTCCTTGGAGTTTGGCCTACCGGGTTATCATCCCCCCATCAACTGGTTTCACCGGCATCACATAGGAAGGTTATGCACTACACTTATAGGGCTCGAATCGTCGATGCTCCCCCATTCGGGCAAACCGGAGGGAATATTGTTAAAAGTATAGCTAGATTTTGTTTATTAATGTAGCTTAGGTCTAATCTAACACAACCAAGCAAAATAGTATTGAGGTATACCCCCTTCGGACGCTGGTCATAGGGGTAGACCAAAAGGTTTACTTCTGGTCAACAAATCAATGTTCCAGCGAAGCGAGGGAATCTTGTCAAGAGGTGGGCCCTACCATTGTCTTGGGTGATCATTGGGCCTAACCTAACACAACCAAGAAATTGGTTCCACTTTGCTACCCCTTCCGGCTCACGTAGAGGGGCCAGAACGGCAGTTCCGTATTTTTACCTAGCGGGGCTATGGTTTCTCCGGAGAAGGGGCTCTGGATCGTCCGAATGCCACCAAATCCCATGGTATGACATACCATGTGTGTTAGAGTGTTCCATGGGTCTTGGATGCCCAACATTCCCTCACTCGGTGTGTTATGGCTTCACCGGCGTCGGATTCTCTCTGGCGGGTTCAAGGACTACTTAGAGCCCGAAACTCCCGGATGTGACGAAACAGGGGGAATCCTGCCAAGAGGTGGGCCCTACCATTGTCTTGGGTGTTACTTGGGCCTAACCTAACTCAACCAAGCAATTACTTCCACTTTACTACCCCCTTCCGGCTACGTAGACGGGCCAGAACAGCAGTTCCGTCTTTTTCCCCAGCGGGGCTAGGGTTTCTTCGGAGAGGGGCTCTGGTTCGTCTGAATACCACCAAATCCCATGGTATGCGCCATACCATGTGTGTTATAGTGTGTAATGAGTCTTGTATGCCCAATATTCCCTCTCTTTGTGTGTTAATTAGGCCTTCGCCGACGTCGGATTCTCTCTAACGGGTCCCGAAACTCCCGGATCTGACAGAACAGGGGGAATCTTGCCAATAGGTGGGTCCTACCATTTTGTTTGGTGTTACTTGGGCCTAAACTAACACAACCAATCAATTAGTTCCACTTTGCTACCCCTTTCCGGCTCACGTAGAGGGGCCATGCCGGCAGTTTCTTCTTTTGCGGCCGCACACCTAGGGTTTCTCCGGCGAGGGGCTACGGAGCGTCTGAATTCCCGCCCAATACTAGGGTATGCCAAAACATGTGTTTTAGATTGTGTCATGGGTATTGGATGCCCAAGATTCCCTCACTCTTTGTGTTATGGCTTCACCGGCGCCGCATTCTCTTTCGCGGGTTCCAGGACTACTCAGAGCCCGAAACTCCCAGATCTCACGGAATGGGGGGAATCTTGCCAAGAGGTGGGACCTACCATTTTCTTCGGTGTTACTTGGTACTAACCTAACAGAACCAAGCAATTGGTTCCGCTTTGCTACCCCATTCCGGCTCAAGTAGAGGGGCTAGAACGGCAATTCCGTCTTTTTCCCAGTGGAGCTATGGTTTCTCTACAGAGGGGCCTCCGGATCGTCTGAATGCCACCAAATCCCACGGTATGCCATACCTTGTGTGTGTTAGATTGTGGCATGGGTATTGGATGCCCAAGATTCCCTACTCCCTGTGTTATGGCTTCACCGGCGTCAGATTCTCTTTTGCGGGTTCTACTTAGAGCCACTACCCATGTTATGCCATACCATGTATGTTAGAGTGTGTCATAGGTCTTGGATGGCCAACATTCCCTCGCTCTCTATTTTAGGGCTCCACCGGCGTCATATTCTCTCTGCCGGTTCCAGGATTAGCCCGAAACTCCCAGAACTGACGGAACTTGGGTAATCTTGCCAATCGGTGGACCCAAACATTGTCTTGGGTGTTCCTTGGGCCTAATCTAACACAACCAAGAAATTGTTTCCACTTTGCTACCCCCTCCCGGCTCACGTAGAGGGGCCAGAACGACAGTTCCGTCTTTTTCCTCATCGGGGCTATGGTTTCTCAGGAGAGGGGGCTCAAGATCGTTTGAATCCCACCAAATCCCATGGTATGTCATACCACGTGTGTTATAGTGTGGCATGGGTCTTGGATGCCCAAGATTCCCTCGCTCCCAGTGTTAGGGGTTCACTGGCGTCAGATTCTCTCTAGCGAGTTCGAGGACTACTTAGAGCCCGAAATTCCCAGATCTGACGGAACTGGGGGAATCTTGCCAAGAGGTAGGACCTACAATTGTCTTGGGTGTTCATTGGGCCTAACCTAACACAACCAAGCAATTGGTTCCACTTTTCTATCCCCTTCCGGCTCACGTAGAGGGGCCAGAACGACAATTTCATCTTTTTCACATCGGGGCTATGGTTTCTTCGGAGAGGGGTTCCGGATCATCCGAATGCCACCAAATCCCAGCGTATGCCATACCATGTATGTTAGAGTGTGTGTGATGGGTCTTGGATGCGCAAGATTCCCTCGCTCTCTGTGTTAGGGCGCACTTCACCGGCGTCGGATTCTCTCAGCATGTGCGAGGACTACTTAGAGCCCGAAAGTCCCGGATCTGACGGAACTGGGGAAATCTTGCCAAGAGGTGGTGCTACATTGTCTTGGGTGTTCCTTATGCCTAATCTAACAAAACCAAGAAATTGGTTCCAATTTTCAACCCCTTTCCGGCTCATGTAGAGGTGCCAGAACGGCAGTTCCGTCTTTTCCCCCATCATGGCTATGGTTTCTTAAGGCGAACTGGAGGGAATCTTATTACAAGTAGATCTAGATTTGGGTTATCCATGTAACTATGGCCTGACTTAACAGAACCAAGCAAAAAAGAACAGCGGTCTACCCCATTCCGACAACGGTGATAGGTGTAGACAAAAAGGTTGACTAACATCAAACGGCTAGCAAAGTTCAAGCCACCAATCAACATGTAGTAGTATTTCACATAATTGACCCTTTCCAGGATTTTAGGTAAAATACTCTCGGGATTTTTTCACAATTTTTAGTACTAAATAATTGCATAAATGCTCGATTTTTTTAAGCCACCCATCAGCATCGGACGGCTAGCAAAGTTTCTCGCAGTTCCGTTAAAATTTCGCGTCGCTCCAAAAAATTCGTGCCAGGACAGCCCGCCCAAATATTTTTGTGCAAGGATATTTTAATTCTCATCCCTCCCGCACACAACTAGCAACCTTGAGCCTGGAGGGAATTTCTGTAATCGTTCTGAAACCCTGCCGTATCCCCTCGATCGGCCCTCTCTCGCCGAAAGACAAAGCCACTATTTCAAAACATCCACTCCCCCTTGTCCTCCCAAAACAGATCCTCTATTCCCCCGGTCTCACACCTCGCCGTATAGCTCGCTTGCCAGAACTCCCTCGTCGCCGTAGAGATCACCCTCCAGATCTGCCACATCACCGGACTTTTCGCCGTCCAGATCCGCCACCTCACCGTTGTGCTCGCCTGTCTGCCACATCGTCTCCAACCTCGCCGTACATTATCTTCCACCTCGCACCGTGCTCGCCGGTCAGCCACCTCGGCGCCGTGTTCGCCGGCCAGCCACCTCGCCACCGACCTCTCCGTACATCCAGATCTGCCACCTCGTCTCCAACCTCGCCGTAACATCACCGTCAATGTCTGCAAGCACGCTGAAATGAGTGAAGATTGAAGGCGAGAAACGCAGAAAGACAGAAGACCCTAAAGATGCAGGAAACTATTCTCTCTAAATTTCTTTTGTCTATTTAATTGTATGTTTGATGCTTCCTTATTATCCTGCTTATGTTCGATGCAGTTAATCTTTCTAAATTGGTTGTCTGTTTAATCATATGTTCGATGCTTCATTATTATCCTAATTATACTGCTAATGTTTGATGCAATAAATCTCTCTAAACGGTTTCTTGTAACGGAAATAAGAAGGGGGCCCTTCTTGCTTGGTAAAACTTTGCTCGTTTGCAGCAGTCTAGCTTGTATACTACGTATTAGGTTTAATGTCATTTTGCTTGTGATCCTATCAGTCTTAGTTAGGATCAGAATTTATATTACTTGCACTGGACTGTGCTTACAAGATGAGTGCCTTAATTATTTATGTTGTATTAGGTTCTTATGAAGTGCTAAATTTGTACTTTACGTTTAGTTCTTTATTCATGTTAGGATCGCCACTACACCCCATTGAAGAAGAGCGTGCCAGAACTATCATGGCAAACAACGCAAAGATGCAAGAACCGGGCGTAAAGCCAGCAAGTTTTCTTTCATGCCCTACTGTACCCCCCCAAAAAGACCAAGAAGCAAGACTCTGGATCTCAGTACATGCATGTGTATGATGTTGAAGAGGAATCAGATGCCACTGAAGGAGTCGTGTCATATCAATCACAATCCAGCATGGACAATGAGATGCGGGTTATTCCCTAACTCGGTAGCTCAACATTCTTTCATGATATCGCAACAACTAGGGTGCAAATTTCTTATCTTGTGTTGAACTGTTTGATCAATGTGGCGCCATATATTTTGTGCTACTTCCTCTATTTCATACTATAAGAAGTTTTGGCAAGCTAATTAAGGCCGTGAAACCCACTTATAGTAATTAAGAATGTCGTTGTCATTTCAACATGGTTTCCATCTATCTTCCTCACATGCTTGACACCTGCTATTCCATCTATGCTTTCATCTGCTAGTTCATTACACGCACAGTTGGTTGATTATAATATGCTAGTTTTCATCAATTTTTTGTACATGCTTGTCATCTGCTATTTTCATCTATCTTCCTCACATGCTTGACACCTGCTGTTTCATCTATGCTTCTCATCAGCTAGTTCATGACACACACCGTTGTTTAACTATAATCTGCTAGTTTTCATCAATTTTTTATACTTGCTTGTCATCTGCTATTTTCATCTATCTTCCTCACATGCTTGACACCTGCTGTTTCATCTATGCTTCTCATCTGCTAGTTCATGACACACACCATTGTTTGACTATAATCTGCTAGTTTTCATCAATTTTTTATACATGCTTGTCATCTGCTATTTTCATCTATCTTCCTCACATGGTTGACACCTGCTGTTTCATCTATGCTTCTCATCTGCTAGTTCATGACACACACCGTTGTTTGACTATAATTTTCTAGTTTTCATCAATTTTTTGTACATGCTTGTCATCTGCTAGTTTCATCTATGTTCTGTACATTCTTGTCATCTGTTATTTTCATCTATTTTCTTTGCATGATTGATAGGCAAGAAAGAAAAGGGTAATGTCTCGATCTGCTTCAGAGGTTGAGGACGAGGATGATAGTGAAGTTGGCATGCTGAAGAGTGGAAAGTATACTTTATCAAAGAAGGCCCGTGTGGAATCATGTCTTTCATAGTCTGAGCCTGAACCATAGCTTGATGTGAATGTGAGCAGAACAATTGCTGATATGAGGACGGAGAAAGCAAAATCCGAGCAACTGAGGTTGAAGTTTGTATTTGATATGGAAGACATTCGGAAGCAACAAGCTGCGCGAAAGAAATCTCAACTAGAAGGAGTTGCCCTACTTGAGATGCTGGCTGAGCAGATGCGTGGTCCTTGAAACTGTGGTTCTGTATGTTGGTTCGATATTCTGTGAGAAAAACTAAGTATTTGATGCCTGTTATGTGGTTTCTTTTCTGCCTGTGTGCAATTGGAAATTATAACGATGATGTAACCACCCAAATAGCACCAAAACCGACATCATTGTAACGTAACGTAAAAATCCGTCAAGGCAAATACCGACACGTGGCGATGTATGCCAAGCCCACGTGGCCTACTATGAGTGGGCGATTAGTCGACGTAAAAATAACGTCCCCGACACGTTTGATGACATCACCCAAATCCGAGACAAAAGAACGTAATGGAAAAGACGTTGCGTGGCACCATTTGGTTGGTGCACGTGCCACGAGTTTAGCGACAAAAAAAGGTGCTGGGTAGTCCGCGACGACCAGATTTCGTCCTAGAAGAAGACGACGTGGCGCTATTTTTTTCTATGTGGCGTATTTTGATTGGTCCACATGCTTTCGCCTGATTAGTCGAGACTCGCGACTGAATAAAAACGTCGCTGGGTAGCCCGGGACGAACAGATTTCGTCCCAGAAGAAGGCAACATGGCACCATTTTTCTTCCGTGTGGTGTATTTTGATTGGTCCACATGGTTTCGCCTCATTGGTCAAGACTGGTGACGTAAAAAAACGTTCCCACGTTTTGCTTATGGTGACTAAAAGTTTAGCCACGTCAGCTGATTATGATAACGGCCGTTAGAAACTCGTTTGCCACGTGTCGCCTCATAGCGACGAAAAAAAACGTCAATGCTTATTGGGCCTAGTCCGGACGGCCCAACTGGTGGTGACGATTTGCTGTACGTTGCGGATAGCCTTAACGGTTTAGTGTTCATATAAATGTCGCGGAATCGTCCGTGACAGTCGATCTGATAGGTTTTCATTCCGTCGCGCAAACCGTCGCGGAAACGTCCCTGATCGAGCGGAATTTGGTAGTGTAGGGTTTCGATTAGGAGAACGTGTAGGCGCCGGTGACAATCGTCGGCGAACAGGGGGGACGATTTACCCAGGTTCGGGGCCCTCGCAGAGGTAAAACCGTTACTCCTGCTTCTGTCGATTACAGTGGGGGTGCTCGAGTCGAGAGTAGATCTCAATCTCAAGGCTTTGGTGGTGCGGTATTGCTTGTCCCCCTCCTGGTGGTTCTCCTGGCCTTATATAGGTGACCAGGTCTCAAACCATACGCGGGGGATACAAACCCTAACCTAAAGTTGGTTACAAGTTTCCTTACTTGACCCGCAAGGCCTTGCGGGTGGGCTTTAACTGGGCCTTCTAGAGTAGTCCATGGTGTCTCCCTTTGGGCTTTGGTCTTGGGCCTTGGACCGGGTAGCCTCACCCGATAGGTCCAGGATTCATCCCTTCGTCAGTAGCCCCCAAGCGTTTACTCGATTGAGAATTATGTCGGCTAGACACTCAAAATCTTGTCTTGAATTATTTTGACTGGTTGCTTCAGCCGCTTGTCCTCTAGAGGGTGTATACCCTGTACATGATGAGTTTATCATACTCGAGTATCGAGCGATGAAAGTGCCTGTCTTTTTGGCTGTTTTCACAGAAGGATATGGCTCAGCTGCTTGGCTCTCCCGAAAGCTCAGGGCCAATTAATTGCATCTAGGGAAAACACAGTTCTGGCCTACGTAGATTCGAGACCTCCGACTCGAATCCGATGAGGTGATGATTGCGACTGGGCCGTGGAGGTCTTATCGAGTCGAACTTAACCTATAGGGGTACCCGGCACGTCCGCTAGGATTTTTCTTCGTGTTGTTGATACGGAAATTCACCGGAGGACGCAGCTTGAGTGCGATTCCAGGCCCATAAGAGAGATCTTTTGGGTCTTACCTTCATATTCGAGGGAATACGGCATCTGGATGTGCCTAGTCGGCCGAACGATCCAGGATAAGGATGTGTGTACATCATGTGACCGAGTGGCAGGAGCTACGTACTGGCGAATATTGTCTCGAGACATTTCGAGTAAAGGAGTCTTCCTTGTTTTTACGCAAAAGGATATTTGCACTTGTAATTTTCTGTCCGTACGAGAGAGTTTTCGTGTCTGGAAGCCTTGTTGTGCCCATACGAAAAAAATTCGTGTCTGGGGCTTTTATGCGAAGAAGTTTTCGCGTCTTGATATGCACATACGGAAAAAAATCGTGTCAGGGAACTACCCGAAGGATTTTTCAGGTTTGATGAGGTATGCAATGATGTCATTGTGCATTTGTTCGTTTTGACTCCTCCCGATGGGACGTGACGAAGTGAAAACAGAGCATGCTGGCCCACCTTGTCAGCTTTTTGACCGGAAACGAGAGGTCGCTTCCGGTTTTCCCGCGAGCCACGCGCAGTAAATGCGCACGATCTGCTATAAAGATCGTGGCAGAAAATAGGTTTTCACCGCCGCTTCGTTTCCACTTCACGCGTGGCAGCCGCGATGGGCGGCACGTGGCTAGATCTACGGTCCAGATTAGCCTGGCCCGTGTATAAATAACTGTCCTTAGGCGGAAAGTAATCTTCTCGGCCATTTGCTCTTTTTCTTCTTCCTCGCGCACACCTCCTTCTCTGCAAGCACCCACGAGCTCTCATGGCTGGAGGAAAGAAGCGCGGCGCTGCCGCATCGTCGTCGAAGGCGGCTGAGAACACCCCCGCGCCACTCGCCGTGAGGACGGGCGATTGGCGTTCTGCCAGCACCACCAACAAGAGCATCAAGGAGATGCAGAGGGAGGGGCTGCTGCCCCCCGAAGGCGATAAGCGCGTTCGCTTGGGCAAGAAGAAGGAGGTACCGAATCCCCACGTGAACGAGCGTGTGACCTTCGCGGATCACGTCTCGCGCGGTCTCTCTCTTCCTATTCATCCTTTCCTTCTTGGATTGCTGTATGTCTATTGCATACAGCTCCATGACATGCCTCCAAATGCGATTAAACACATCTCGTGCTTTATCGTACTTTGCGAGTGCTTCTTGGGCATTCGCCCGCACTGGAGCCTCTGGAAGGTCCTGTTCAAAGTGCGGGTCTTCCATGAGAAGTCACGAGTAGGCGACCAGCTTGGAGAAACGCTGCGCGCCGGCGGCTTCGGGATCCAGGCGAAGACGGACAACTCCTATCTGGAGATGCACTTCGTCGACTCCGCACAAGGATGGCGGAGGAAGTGGTTCTACATCGCCGACAACAGCGCGGGTGGGGCTCACGAATTCCACCCGTTCGCTGTTTTGAAGCGAAGGAAGTCCTGGGCACACAAGCTCACGTTCGAAGATAGCCGGATCGTCTCCCCGCTACTCGCGAAAGTGGCGAACCTTCACGATCAGACAATGGGGGTCGCGTTGAATGTCTTGCACCTGGCGAGTGTCTTCCTTCGGCGTAGGATCCAGCCTCTTCAAGAGAGGCCGTCGACTATGTGGGAGTATCAGGGCGTTCAAGACCCTAGCCGCGTCTGCCAACATATCCTCTCGAATGCCGAATTCGAGAAGGAGATTGCAGCTATCACCAAGCTTAAGGTAGGCGAGCCTTTCGCCACCTGCTCTCTTGAGCCATTTGAGGCTTCCAAGCCCTTTCCAGCCAAGGTAAGTTTTCTTCTCGTCTCTGTTTTATTATTTTTGCCATCCGAAAATCTATCGACTGAGTGTCACGACCCCGGACCCAGAGATATACATACTGTTATGTGCTCTGTGACGCCCCGAGATCGGGCACTATGCAGATTTCAGCATTCCCGCCAAATCCGCATAATAACCGATTCCAGGTTGCCACTTATGATAACATTACAACAGTTCACGAATATTCCGCAATTACAACAGAAACAGATAGATACAAGATGACTCAAACGAGTCAAGGATACAACTGATACAATACAAAGATCCAAATAACAGCGGAAGAAACAACATAGCGTCCGGCTACGGACAAGATCCAAATTGGACTAAGAGTCCTGAAGATAACCGAGAGCGTCCAATCCCTGCCCAGGCCAAGCCGGAGGGATTCCCAAGCTAACGTCGTCAGACTTCAAACCTGTTGACTGCAATGTTGAATATGCAGCCACGAAAAATGATTCGTGGGTCAGTACGGTTAAGTACTGGCAAGTGCATAAACCATACTCACAAGATACCGGCGTAGCCAGTCATCACAAGATACAAATACTTTGGGATCAACGGAAAGGAAGGGGTTATTGCAAATAAGCGGCAAAGGGCTGCTCTAACCATCTACAGAGAGATACTACAACTTCCGGCTATCAGAAAGAAGATAAGATCGAGTATCGTAACCAACTGAAAGATAACTTCAAACAAACCCATCCTGGATCTCGCCCCTTATCCGAAGAAGCAATCCGAGGATAACTCACACAGTTGGATTAATGATGGTTCAGATTATTGTGTCAATAAGCCTATTACTAGTCAAGTTGTTAATCATTGGGTGTAAGATTGTCAATCATTAGCTTTAAGTTGTCCTGAGTACTTGTTAGTCAGTACTTTCACCAAGTAATCCATAACCGCGGAAAACACGGCTTCTCGAGAAGATTATCCCTGCAGGGTTGCACCAATTTGGCCGTACACGTAAGAATAACCCGCCAGATGGGGAGCTAACCCACCAAGCGAGGTACTCTACACAACTCAACTCTTCTTCGCATCAAGCCCAAAGCACCTTGGCGCACGGCTAATCGAGCCCAGAAGAAAATGGACCCTCATAGCACTCTAAGAACGTGTCCTCCTATATGCCGACTACGAAAGTTCCACCCGGGATCCAAGGGCTCGCAAGATCATGCATGCAGTAAATGGAAAACCCGAACTAAATGAGGCGATTTGGACGAGATGCGAATCGAATCAAATTGAGGGGGGGCGCCCATACTCGCTTCCCACATGCGGGTAGTGCGCTCATCATGGATCAGTAGACAAGACCCTTTTCCTATTAGGGTCGACACTAGCAGGCCTCAAAACCACAAGGGCCTCCTGCCGGTGCCTTATCATCAAATTTATTATTGATAATAACGGTAGCATGATTGATTGATTAAACATCGAGCCCCAGAACATAATGAAGTAATAACAGAAAGTAACGGGTAACAGACTCGAGCAAAACAACCTAAGCATGCTAGTAAGACACGGGCACAAGCAATGGTTATAGGTGTGGAGGTGAGGCAATATCAGGGTTAAAGGATTCATGTGATAGGTTCGTAACAGAAACAACTAATCATAGGGCTAGCAGAATAGACAACGGAAAGTATCGGTAACAAGTGATGGAAAGCAGCCATTTGGCAGCAAGTGAGTATACTTGCCTGAGATCCCGCAAGGTAGCAGAACTTGTCGTTGCTCACATCATCTCAACGTCCTATCCGGGAAGAAGCAATGAACCTCGAACAAACACCGGATGCAACAATTACTACTACGGCAAAAGATCCAGCATGATCAAGATATGGATGCATGACAAGTTTAAAGATGCATCAAAGTAAACTAGTTGACAGGATAAGCAGATTTAAATGGACCCATATGCAATTTGAGTTGCATATGAAAAGCCCATGAATTATGGTTGAAACAATTGTTTTCCAACTAATCAACAGGTGAAGGTGGATTAGCATGATGCATGGACGAGGAAAACAACAAAATAACAACAATAGAACCAATTGAAATAAGGTTTAACAAGTTTGGAAATTATTGGTTAAGTGTGGAAAGTTTGGTTACTTAAACATGTCACACAAGCAATTGTTGTTTTCATCAAGTTAAAGTGTTCAAAACAATTAACAAAATTTGTATTTGAAAAGAACATCAAATTTTAGTTGGATTACATGTTTCAAATATTGAAATTGGAATTAGGATAATTTAATTATGAGTTAAACAATATTAAACAAGTTTTAAACGAATTTAAAACAAGTTTGAATTTAATTGAAGTTTTATTTGTTCAAAACATAATTTCAAACTCACATTTGAAAAGTTCACACTTTGATGGTTTGAAAACATATTTTGCATGTTCAAAAATATTTTATATTGAGCAAGTTATGATTTTATCAAATTTAAATGAATTAAACAAGTATTAAATTATTTAGGCAATTTAAATTATTCAAACCATGAAACAAAATTTATATTTGAAAAGGTTATTCAAAATGGTATGGAAAACATATTTTATTTGCCTTATTTGGAATTAGTATGAATTATTTATGAATTGTTGCAAATTACAATTGAATTATTTGAATTCAAATTTGAATTGCATTTTGAAAATTCAAAACAGAAAACAAATTTCATATTTGAAAAGTTCATGGAATTTTGATGGGGATACATATTTGGTTTGTGCAAATTGGAGTTATAAAGAAGGAGATATTATTTGTTCAATATTCAGGTTTAATTTGCTATTTAAAAGAAAAAGGAAAAAGAGATTTGCACAGTGGCAGAGCCAGCCACGCTGGCTGACTGTGGGACCAGTCCAGCGTGGCGCCACAGTGGCGCGGTTGGTAGGTGAGGTGGCAGAGAGGGGGTATGACGGGTGGGGCCTGCTGCACGCGATGGGAAATAATCGAAAAAAGGGGTGTGGCCGCTGGGTTTCGAACCCAGGACCTGTCGCGCGGACGGAAGGAACTGAACCAATGTGTTACTGCTGCTGTTGTGTTCAGGTAGGGTGGCGACT
This sequence comes from Alopecurus myosuroides, assembly GCA_028641055.1. Lineage (NCBI taxonomy): Eukaryota > Viridiplantae > Streptophyta > Magnoliopsida > Poales > Poaceae > Alopecurus > Alopecurus myosuroides. The sequence goes on along the minus strand of CM054060.1, from coordinate 242,366,120 downwards.
GAATAAGAGGCAAACTACTGCCGTTAACTGAATTTTTACACCGAGTTTCTATCTGAACCTGACGAACAGAACGACCGATCGGAAGGCCGCGGTGCTCGACGGGGTTGACAGCGGCGGTGTGCAGGTGCTCGCCGGTGTGCGTCGTGTGGGGATGTGTGGGGTGCTGCGTGCGCTTGTGGACATGCGAACAGGAGAGGGGAAGGGGAGACGGAGAGCGCATCACCTCGGTGCTCGTCGTAGCAGTCGGTCGGGGTGCAGCGGCGAGGGAAGTTCCCGGCGATGGCGCGACCACCTCGGAGGTTCCCAGCAGACGGCGAGGGGACGGGGAGCCTCCGGGGACCTCCGCGTTTCCATTCCCATCACCAGTTGCTCCTCGAGGTGCCCAGGTCGTGGCCGCGATGAGGGAGGGGCAGTGGTGCTCACGGTGGCTACAGATATTCAGAGAAAGAGGACTAGCAGAGAGGAGAGGGAAGATGGCGGTGATGGAAGGAGGGGGCTCTAGGGTTTCTGCGAGCAGAGGGGGGAAGGGTGGATTATATGGGGATTGGAGCTTGGTACGGATGCGAATCGGGAGGGGGAGAGGATGATCGAGTGGCTCTGCAGCTGTCGTACCGTGGAAGAAGACGACAACAGAGAGAAGGGTAGGTGGGCTTGGGCAGAAAAGAAGGGAGATGGGCTTGGGAAGAAAAGGGAAAGGGTGGGCTGCCTCTCCTTCTGGGATTTTCCTTTTTTTTGCAAGAGATCAAGAGGGAGAGAGAGAAAGGATAGGGGTTTTGGGGTGGTTTATTGTATTATATATTTTTATTACTTTTTTTTTGTTTCAAAACAGAAAATGAAAGCAATGTTAGCATTATTTTCACAAGGTGGAAAAAGGGATTTTGGGGTTTTAGGGTTAGGAATTATTTGTGTTAATTTTCCAAATAGAGTTTGGGGTTGTTTAGTTGATAACTAATTTTTATTAAGTTGCAAACAATAATCAAAAGCAAAGGTTAGTTAATGATTTTCAAGATTTGGAAATATTAGTTTGATTTTTAAGTGGTTAGTTGAATTTCAAACAATGTTTGATTGTGGGAATTTTGGAAATAATCAAGTGCTATTTAATAAGCTGAAGCAATCATACCAACATTATTGAATTTAATTTGTTTGCCAAATTTTAATCTTTAAACCCACATGGAAAATATGATAAGTAGGATTGAGTTGCTTTGAATTTTTGAATTGCCATTAGGGTTTTTAACAAAAGGGGGAAATTTTATTAACAGGCAACTTGATTAAAACAATTTCAAACTATTGAAAAACAACTGAGTGATTTAGTTTGCAAGTTTGAAATTGGAAATTTTTGAGCAAGGGGTGAAAGTTTAAATTGTTTTGAATTTTGATTTGTTTTGAAAAACAGAATGCAATGCTCATGTGATGCATATGATGCAAGCAAAAAGAAAACAAACACTCTCTATTAGGGTAACACCCCAGGTGTTACATGCTCCTAGCCATGGACTCACAAGGGCTTCAGGGTTACCAGCCCCGGCCGCAACAAACAACGACAGGCAGACTGAATTGATCGGCACGTAGTCCGGATCACCAGTCTACTACTCCTTGTACCCATGCTAGTCATAACCAACTATGCATATCAAAGCGTCCATGAATCAAATGAAACTGAAGGAAACGGGATCAAAGCTATACAGAGATGTTATGTGCCCAGAAAGTGCAACAACAATCGAGGGTTACTGGGGTTACCTCGCCCCAGGCCGAATCACATCGGCAGGCGGGCTCGGACATGGATCATCGGCTCCACAACCCCTCGACTGCGACAACTATGTAGGCATAGCCAAAACTGTATAACAATGAGCTCGAAACCAACAACCAATCAAAGCAATACTCTAAACATGGAAGTTGTATTAAACAGGTGTTACCAGAGTATAGCTTACAAACAGAGGTCACACGGCCCAACATTACATCAGACAACGGAAGGAAAATTATGTTGCTAATCAACAAGAATCAAAAAGGCCTAAGAGGCCGCAACATAAGGCGACGTCCCAGCCCATAGATTCCAGGCTGCTACCTGGGAACCCCAAACTACTCGTCGATGTCCACGTTGAATCACCACCGAAGTGACGAACTCCACCTGAACCAAATTAAGCAAACCTGAGTACGGGAGGTACTCAACAAGACTTAGTTAACCTATTATATATCTGCTAACTTCAGAAAGGGTTTTATGAAGGTTGTTTTGCGTAAAGCAAACTTTATTTTCCAAATCGAGGAGGAATAGCACGTCTCACAGAAGGTTTTCAAAACAGATGAGAAACTCACTACTGTAATCATCATCATTTCAAATCACCAACATCAATTCTCAGCATCTCACATGCTACAAGGATCACCCCTCTCGGCATTTCCGAGGAGGCACCCTTCATCTACTGCCTCCATGCATTGTCAACATCTTTTACGTCACGTTCAAGTTATCTATGGCCACGTGACATTCACCAAGTCGTCCTTAACCGTGGACACGGCTTTCCGAAAGATTTATCCCTGCAGGGTGGTACACTTTACCCACACATACCCTCCGACTCTTAGCGCCACATGTACGCTCTTCCATGGAGCGCGGCAGAGGGTGGCTGGCTCCGACCTTTACCTTGCTCGACCCTATCCATGAGTCAACCCAAACAGGGCCACCCCGTCAACAGGGAGTTGGCCACCTCCTGACGGTACCTGTTCTGTGAGTCGGGATCAAGATCCGTGTACGTTCATCACTTGTCCCGGTCACGCCCTAGTTTTTCTCCAAATCGTTTTCTGACTCACACGCAGATGGAAATAGCAAACTACGTGACTCATGGATGTGGCCAAACAAGTTAGTTAGTCGAGCGAGGTTCATTGGCTCGCGCGTGTGGTTGCACGCTCAGTCTTGGTTTCCGCGGCGAGACCTTAATCCTAGGGTTGGCAAGTGCATGACAAAGAACCACTTCCCAAGTGGCCTCCCATCCTCGCCTTAGTCAGGTTAACCACATAATGCTCATCTCACCACGTCATCATATCATACTAGGTTATCGCAGCTCTGATTCATCAACCGGATGGAGCAGAGGTAAACAAAACATGTAGGACTAAGCGAAGCAGATATGAGGCTCTGGCGATGCACACAAGAAATTCTATGGCGGCTAGGAGCAGTGGATCAGGATATTGAGGCAATGCAATATATGGGTGAACTATATCTACTACCATTAGATACTTTGGAATCGAATGCAAAGTACGAGATCAAATGTTGTTAGAAAACGTATATGAGAAATAAGAGGTTATGCTTGCCTTGGTTATAAGAAAACCAGATAAAGATCTTCAGGGATAAGTGCTTGACTTGTCGGTTAGGATCAAGTATTCGTCATGGAATTGTTGGCCTTCTCTTCGGAGTCACGTTCTACCGAGGGGGAAACAACACCGAAAAGAAGAACAACAATCAATCATGGCATCGATGCAATGCGCAATATGTATGCATGAGCAAGTTAATGCACTTAAATAAATCCCTAAGCATGATCGTTGGGTTGCTAGGGTTCATATGGCAGTTATGCATTTTTACTCAAATTAGCCCGAAATAGACCCCGCAGGGGCAACTCGGGCAAGTATGAAAGTGGATACCATTTTAGTTGCTCAAATTGGTTTGAAAACACCATAACTATATTCCATTTGTCATTTTGAGCAATTTGATATATAACTTTTAATTTTCTAATTTTAGTGAATAAAAACTTATTTTCTATTTTTAAATGAATTAACACATTAAATAAAGGCCATTTTTTGGACTTTCTCAAACATGTGTGAAAATGACATATTTGGGTAGATAACATTTTTCTAAACACAACCATACTTTCCTTTTATTTTTCTGAATTATAAAACATTAGTTATTGAATTTACAAAATTAAACCATTTTTCTGGAATTTCCCGGGATTTCTGAAAATAGGACTTATGACGTCATCATGACGCACAGATGACATCATCGTTCTCTGATCTTCACAGTTGAGGTCGAATCGACGAAATTAGCGCGCAATTCACAGAACGGGAAGCACCACGACGTAGAGGGCCTCAGGGGGAAGCTAAGGGTGGCGGGGATTGGACCGAATGGTCACCGGAGCTACTCCGGCGACCACCATCTGCGGCAGCGCACGGCGGCGGACGACGACCAGGCGATACAGAGGGAGAGGGAGCGAAAGGAGAGCATGGGGAGGCTCACCACGGCGCGGTGGAGCTCGTAGGGTGGTCGGGGTGGCGAGGCGTCGCCGGAATCGGTGGCGGAGGAGGCTCGCCGGCCGCGGGGAAGACGGGGTTCCCGGCGTCGATTCCGGCCATCCCGGCTCGCACAAATTGACGAGGTGGGAGAGGATAGGACGGCGGTTGCAGCGGTGGTCTCGGTTTGTTCCGGGGAAGCTCACAGCGGCAACGGCGAGGGATATCCGACAGGGCTAGGGTCCGTTCGGTTACACCAGAGTGGCAGAGAGAGGAGGCGTCCGTGGGGGCTTCTGCGAGGACTCCTCGATCCAGACGGCTCCAGGAGGTCTTCTGGTCGTCCAAGTCGCGAGGGGGAAGCAGGAGGTGGCAACTCGACGCGGACGCGGCCTCCACGCAGCTGCTCCTACTGTCAAAGGTTGAAGAAGACCGATTTTCACAAAACCCCCTGAAGTTCCTGGATTTTGCAAACTAGCCCTTTTCTATTATAAAACAGAACAGAACATTAGATTTTGAGGGCCTTTTTGGAAGAATAAAATTTGGCAAAAATTATCTTTGGAAAGCTCACAAAATTTCCAACAAAACCATGTGTTTCCTTGGTGTATTTGAAATATTTTCCAACACGAAATTTTGGGAACCAAAATTAGTACTATTTGTGGTATTTTCCTCAAACCATTTAAATTCACAATTTAAATTGGTTAAAACATGATTTAAATTTTTGTTTCATGCATGGATGATATGTACACAACACCACACACCCTAATGTTAGCAAATTTGGGATGTTACACTGAGGTTTCTCTTCTTTTCTTCTTCTTCTTTCATAGAGTTTGAAAGTAGCAACATGCTACCCGCCAGTCTCGTCTGAAGATGCCTCGGACCTCCTAGTGAGAAATGTTGAGATTCCTCTCGACACCAGCGTTGCTGAAGCCGACTCGAGCTCCGAACACGGCTCTTCATACAACACGGAAGATTCGGGTAGCGATCAGCTCCATCACCGCAAACGTCGCAGGCAGAGGGATACTGAAGCCACTTCCAAAGACAGCTCCTTGGGTGGCGGATCCGGCAAGGCGATCGAGCCTCTCCAGGTGGCGCCTCTAAACGTGCTTCCTCCCCTGAGCTTCAAGCCAAACGTCCCCACCGCCTAGAATGTGGACATGCTGGATGATGACGACGATGATGAGTAAGTTTCTTTTTCGCGTTGTTCTTCAGTCGAGAATCTTTTTACTTTTCCTTATGCCTTTGCTTGATTTTTCTTCCATAGCAGTCTTCAAACCATCAGCCCCAGCCACTATGCTTCTTCTGTTCCTTCTGTGAAGAGAAAAGAAGCAGTTGCGGGTGAAACTCCAGTTGCAAAGGCCACCCAAAAGTCTCCGAGTCCAGCACAGGTAGCTGCGGCTCCAGTTTATGGGTTGTCTGGCTTTGCGGGTTGAGCCTCGGCGAGCAAAGAAGTTCCGGGTAGCTCGGCGGGTCCTCTGTCCACCGCCCAAGGCCAGGTAAAGATTGTCGCCTCTTCTGTATCTTCCGCTTCGTTTGATCATGATTTCTATCAGGTGCACGACAGTGCTCCCGATGGGATTAGCCCCCGAGGCCGTGGTTAATCACTTGCGATTGGCCACTGACTAAAGTTTAAGTTTTTCCTTTCTTATTTTTCTTGATTTTATCGGGTGCACGGCAGTGCTCTTGATGGTAGTAGCCCCCGAGGCTATACTCGACTGTGTACAGTCGTGAATAACCTCAAGAGATTTTGTCCATAACTCGAACTTTTGTCTTGTGCTTTTGCAATCTCTTCTTGACTCCCTTGCTGCCATCGGTCGCCGAGTGCTCTCGGCTGAGGCGGATTGCGTTTCCCTTCGGGTGGATCGTGATCGACTCGTCGAGGACGGAAAGTCTCTTCAAGGTAGATTAAACCGCTCCATTTTACTATTTCCATTGATCATGAAAATTTGCTTACGTTGTTCTCGTTGCTCTGTAGATCAAGTTAACCTCCTGAAGGCCGAGAAAGCCGAAGCTGTCGCTCGGGTGAAAACCCTTGAGGCCGAGTTGGAGTCCACCCGAAAGGAGATGGAGTCCTCTCGTAAGCATTCAGCTGATTTTGAGGGGAAACTTGTCGAGGCCCAAGAGGCGCTGAAGCAATTGGAGGAGGCTGGTGCCAAACATGATAGCGATCTTGTTAGCATCATCCGCCCTCTGGCCCAAAAATTTACGGGTAAGCCATACTTTGACTGTTCTTCCGTTGTAATGCATTTTAATTGGCTATCTCGCAAATTTATGATGTCCTTTTTGTAGATGTTCTTGGTGTTGCAGTTGGAGCTACATGGGAGCCAGCGATTGGATGCCCTGATGGATTCCTGCGACCAGCTCCAGAAGCACGCGAGTGGGATCTGCTCCCTCATTGGTGAAGCCACCCGAGTGTTGACGCAGTTCCACGAGTGCCTGCTGGTGGATGTGGAGGTTCTGCCAACGCTGGGCGGCCTTCTGAAAGTGTTCCTGGACGATGAGAATCTTCTCCAGGCTTATTCAGTCGTCCAGTCTGAGTGCGTAGCTAGGACGGCTATCCAATTCGCGCTGGCGCACGGAGTCACGGACCCGGAGAAGGTGTTCTCGAGCCTTCCCTACGACGCCGGCAAAAAGGTAGTGCTTCGTCCCTTTGGCGCTCAGGCTGAATCCCTTGACAAGAAGCTTTCTGAAGTGCTTGCCCGTGCTGGTCGCAAGGGGCAGCCTGCTGCAAGTGGCAATACTTCTGCAGCCCCTTAGGCTAGTTTACATTTGTTTTTGTTTTTCCATGTAATGAACCTTGGGATGTATTCCCGTGTTTGCGTAATCAAAGTGTTCGTTGAAATCTGCAGTATCCGATTGTTGTATTTCCCTGTTATGTGCTCCCTATGGGACTAGCCCCCGAGCACCCGATAGATGGGTGGTGTGTTTTGTCGAGTGGGGTTTTGCTGTTTTCCTGAACTTGCTTCTGCTTCTTTTCCAGGTACTTGATCCCAGCGTAGGGTCTTCGAGTGGCTCTACCGCGCAGGTGAATTCCCTTGTTGCTGCCACCAGCACATTCGCCTCACTCTGTGACCGTGTTGCGGATGGAGAACGCAAACTAAAGGCTTTGCGGGGAGTGTCCGATGTGGCCAAATCAAAGCAGAAACTTGCGGCTGAGCGCGAGCAGTTCGTGATGGAGGAGCTGGTCGCCGTTGCAAAAGACATGCTTTGTAAGCTTGCGAGCCCCCTAGCACTTTGCTATGTGCTTCCATTTCAATTTTGACCCTTTGTGCTAATTTTGCAGTTGTTGAGCCTGACGGTCCTTGTGAAACTCATTGGGTGGATAATCATATTGTCCATGAAGCGGGTAGCTTGAAGCCACATGCGAACAATTTCTGGTCTGACCGCAGTCGAGGCTTTATTTTGGCTACCTTGAAGTATCGGGCTGGCCATGCAAAGATTCTTGTTGAGGCTTGTCGCGAAGCCCTGATTTCTGTGCACAAGACGTTCTATCCACTGGGTACAGTTTCAGAAGGGTTGAGCAATCTGCTAAGGATCTTTGGTCGAGTAGGAGAAGTGCGCGAGTGTATCCGCCAGCAGCTTATCTGTGGATCTCAAGTAGCGCTTGCCTTTTTTCGGGTGTGGCATCCTAAGATCAATTTTAACTCTGTGGCTAGGCTTCCTAACACTCCAGTCGGTTTTTCTCTTCATTATGTAGTCGTTCATCCTACAGCGGAGGAGATCATACGACTGACTTCTGAGGAGGTTGATCGGATGCTTGCCGAGACAACTGCTCGTCGCCACATGTAATTATAGGATGTAGATATCCTGTATTCTGATTGTGATGTATTTGAAGGCGTATCCTTGTAAACTCTGTATAGTTCACTCGATGTATTTTTAAGGTGTGTACCTTGTTGTACCTTGTGTTCTGAGATGATTATTTTTTATGCTGGTTAGGCGTAGCCCCCATGTGTCTGGGGTGTATACCTTTTTTGTTTATAGCATGTAAAAAATCGAAAATGCGAATAGCTATGGTTGAGAAACCATATTTTTATTGATATGGCTGAGAAGCCATGTATTTGATCGAGCTATAGAGTGGCTAGTAGAGCCTTATTTCTTGCGAGTAGAATAATCCTAAGGGTAGAATTTGCGGAGATGCGCAACATTCCACGGGTTGGAGTAGATGCCACCAGTCTTCGGGTTCTTCAGTCGGTACACGCTACCTGGGATAACTTCGTGTATTATGAAGGGTCCTTCCCATGGTGGCTCGAGCTTGTGTCCTTCCATCTTCTTGAGCCACAACACCAAATCTCCGACCACGAAAGCTATGTGGCGTATACGGTGACTATGGTAGTTGCGCAAGGATTGTTGGTATACTGCAGATCTTGCGAGTGCAATATCGCGTATCTCATCCAGTGCGTCCACATCTTCAGCGAGTGCCCTGTTTGAAGTTTCTTCACTGTATGCGACGACTCGTGGAGCGCTGAATTTGACATCTTCGGGAAGTACAGCTTCAGCTCTGTATACCATGAAAAATGGCGTGTAATTTGTTGATCGATTTGGAGTTGTGCGCAGACTCCACAGTACCGACGGTAATTCTTCATCCCAGTGCCCTGCTGCTGGGCGCAGTCTCGAGTAGTCGTTTCTTCAGGCCAGCACAAACTAACCGGTTGAATCGTTCGACTTGGCCGTTTGTTTGCGGGTGGGCGACCGAGGCAAAGCTGAGGGTAATTCCTTTTTCCTCGCAGAAGTCCTGTGTTTCCTTGGCCGTGAAGTTGCTCTCATTGTCCATGATGAGGTTGTGTGGTATGACGAACCTGCACACAATGGAGTTAAGGAATCTCACGGCACACTCGGCGTGTGAGGAGGTGACTGGCATGGCCTCTATCCACTTTGTAAATTTGTCGACCGCCACAAGCAGGTGGGTGTATCCGCCAGGCGTAGATTTGTGCAAGGGTCCTACCATGTCTAGCCCCCATTGAGCGAAAGGTCAGGCAATAATGATCATATGGAGCTCTGTGGCGGGGGCGTGTGGCTTGGGCGCGAACCTTTGGCAAGCATTGCATTTATCGACTAGGTCCTTTGCGTCTCTGGCTGCCGTAGAATCCTGCCCGGAAAGCCTTGCCCACGATTGCCTTCCAGTTGGCGTGGTGTCCACAATCTCCTTGGTGTATGTCTCGCAGCAGTTCCTTGCCATCCTCGGGTGCTATGCATCTTTGCAATATTCCTGAAATTCTCTGTTTGTATAGCTCTCCGTTGAGCACCCGAAAGGTTTTGCTACGTCGTACTATTTGTCGGGCCTCGCAAACGTCTGCTGGGAGCTGTTTGTTGGACAAGTAGTCGAGGTATTTCTGCGTCCAGACTGGCTCGGCCAGAAAAAATTGTCTTGAAATATTGTGGCTGAGCTCGATGGCAGTGATTTTGCGGGTTGACTTCCGTCTCTAATGATGCGGGTGCTCCCGCTGGCTTCTTGACTTTGACTGAACGCTTGATCATTCTCTCGAAGTATATTCCTGGCTGTATGGATGTGTTTGTAGACCCCATGTTTGCCAGTTTATCTTCTTCCTCGTTGCTGGATCGCGCGTTGTGTTTCAGTTTGCACCCTTTGAAACTTCCCTCGAGTAGACTATACATGTCCCGATAGGCGACCATGTTATCCGCGATAGCGTCGCACTCCTTCATCGTCTGCTATACGATGAGGTTTGAGTCTCCATAGATCATCAATCGGGTGGCTCCGCAGGCGATCGCCATTTTCATGCCGTGAAGGAGGGCATTGTACTCTGCGTCGTTATTGGATGCCGGGTCATCGGGTGGGAAGTCCAATCTTAGGACGAACTGCAGCTTGTCTCCCCTAGGGGATATGAGGACGACACTGGCTCCAGCTCCCTCGTTCCTCTCCGACCCGTCGAAGTACATGATCTAGTTACTCGCGTATTCTGGCGGTCCTGGTGTTTGCAGTTCTGTCCACTTACTTAGGAATTCCACGAGTACCTGTGATTTCACAGCGTTGCGCCCTGCATATATGATGCCCTAGGCGCCTAGCTCGATGCTCCACTTTGCAATTCTTCCGAATGCCATGTGATTGTTCATGATAGTACCGAGTGATGTGTCGTTTAGCACCGTGATGGTATGCTCTTGGAAGTAGTGTTTGATTTTTCGAGCCGTGAGTATCACGCCATACGCGAGTTTCTGGTAATGTGGGTATCGCTGCTTGCACGGAGAAAGCACCTCGCTGATGTAGTATATTGGCCTTTGGATGCCGTACGACTTTCCTTCTTCTGGCTGCTCGACTACGATGACCGTGCTGATGACTTGGTTAGTTGCGGCTAGATAGAGGTATAAGGGCTCCTTCTCTTGTGGCGTTGCCAGGACGCGCTTGCTCTGTAATAGTTGCTTCAAGTCGAGGAACGCCTTTTTTGCCTCGGGTGTCCACTCAAAATTATCTGTCTTCTTCAATAGCTTATAGAAAGGCAATGCTTGCTCGCCTAATCTCGCAATGAATCTGCTCAGGGCGGCTAGTCGTCCTGCGAGCTGCTGCACACCGCGAATATTTGTTGGCTCCTTCATTGTCAAGATCGCTTGTATTTTCTATGGGTTGGCTTCGATTCCTCGAGCGGACACCAGATACCCGAGAAGTTGTCATGCAGGGACGCCGAAGACGCACTTGGTCGGGTTGAGATTGATCCTGTATGCATTCAGAGCGTCGAATGTTTCTCTGATTTCCTCGAGGAGCGTGTCCTCCACTCGAGTCTTGATGACGATGTCGTGAACGTACACCTGTACGTTTTTGCCAATGATCTTGGCGAGGCATTTTTGCATGCATCGCTGATATGTTGCGCCTACGTTTTTTAGCCCGAAGGGCATTGTCGTGTAGAAGTAGACACCATGAGGTGTGATGAATGTTGTCTTTTCCTTGTCTTCCTTCTTCATCCTGATCTGATTATATCCCGAGTAGGCATCTAAGAAGGAGAGGCGCTGGCAGCCTGCAGTGGAGTCCACGATCTGGTCGATACGTGGCAGGGGAAAGTTATCCTTGGGGCAGTGTTTGTCCAACGACGTGTAGTCGATACACACGCGAAGGATGTCAGTGTTTTTCTTCGGGACCAGCACTGGGTTTGCTAACCAAGTGGATATCTTTATTTCTCTGATGAACTTTGCTGCGAGTAGTCTGTTTACTTCTTCTCCAAGTGTTTTTTTAGTTTGGCTCTGAGAACCGTCGGGTAGTCTGCTTGATAGGCTTGACGTCTTTGTAGACTTCGAATGAGTGCTCGGCGAACTCCCTAGGTATCCCTGGCATATCTGAAGGCTGCCAGGCGAAGATTTCCCAGTACTCACGGAGGAGTTCGACGAGCGCGCCTTCCTATGCTGGCGAGAGGGTGGTGGACGCCATCGCCATCTTCGTAGGCTCTGTCGGGTGCACTTGATGCTTTCGAGTATCACTATTTGCGCTGAACTCGAGCTCTGCAGTGTTCTTTTTGGTGAGAGGCATCACAGAGTGGTCCGTGGTTTTTGCTATCTCTTCCAGCTCCTCCTGCATCCCGAAGGATTTGGCGATCTCGTTGAACTCGATGTCGCACTTGTTGGATTTTTGAAAATCGCCGTCGATGGTGATGGTGCCATGTTCCCTAGGTAGCTTGAGCTTCAGTTAGGCGTAGTGTGGTATCGCCATGAATCTGGCGAACGTTGTTCGGCCCAGAATAGCGTGGTACTGTGAGGGCCAGTCGACTACTTAGAAGTCGAGGAATTCTCGTCTATAGTTTCTTCGGTTGCCGAGCACCACCTCCAGGTTGATTGTTCCGAGTGGGCGGACTGCCTTCCCTGGTACTATCGCGTGAAAGGATGTTTCTGATTCTGCGAGTCCGTCCAGGTTCCTATTCATCCCACGGAGTGTGTCGACGTAAATGATGTTGATCCCGCTTCCTCCGTCCATGAACACTCGGGCGAGTTCGTAGTTGCCAATGTGTGCCTGGATGACGAGCGCGGCGTGCCCTGGCCGATAAACTCGCGGGGGGTGGTCTTCTTTGGAGAAAGTTATCGGTTGGTCAGCCATCTTCAAATAATCGGGTTTGGATGGTGGAGCATGGACAGCCATGCATATTTGTCGTGTGTTTGTCTTTTGGGCCCTTCGGGACGGGCAGACTTTCTGTATCATCCCCAAGAGTCCTGCGGGGTTCGGATATGCGTTGCCTCCCTGATTTGTGGCTGGCGGCGCTGGTAGCGCGGCTAGCACCACGTTTTGGTTTCCTGGTGGAGGTAGGGCTTGCGGCGGGTGGAATCCCTGGTTTCCTCCTCTTGGGAGCTGCGGGTAGCCCTGATTGACTGCCGCTCGATTTTTCTTCGAGAAGGCCTCGTGTATGTCGAGGAACTTTCGGTAATCCTTGAGAAGGTGTGTTGCCTTGGTCTTGCCCGTGCGCTTATCTGTAAATAGATGTAGCATGCAGTAACCATCGAGGTCCTCCTCGGGAGTTTTATCTTCTGGCTTTGGCTTCCATTCGCGATTTCCACGATGCCCGTTGTCGCGATTTCTCGTGAACTCCGTCGCTACCAGTTCTTCTCGGTCGTCGTGATCGTAATGCTTTCTCTTTTTCTTTCGGCCATGACGGTCGCCTTCGGATGCTGGCGAAGACGCTTTTTCATTGCGCACCGATTCCTCTCCGTTGGCCCATCCGTCGGCTATAGCCATCAGCTCTCCGATGGTCTTGGGTGCGGCTCACCCCAGTTCTTCTCTAAAGGCGGTTCGTCGGGCTCCTTTGGCAAAAGATTCGACTGCGACATCCTCCGATATGTTTCCGCCATATTCCTAAGTGTGGTCCATCGCTGTATGTATTCGCGAGTAGACTCACCACTCTTCTGCTTGCAAGCTCGCAGCTCCTCGATTGTCGCGGGTCTTTTATATGTCGCCTGGAAGTTCTTGCAGAAGTCGAAGTTTAGATCGTCCCACAATCCGTAGCACGCCTTTGGTCTTCCCTCGAGCCAGCTGCGCGCTGCGCCTATAAGATGTAAGTTAAGGTATTGCATAGCTATGGTCTTGTTCCCACGTTGGCATTTTACTGCCGTGAGGTAGTCTGACAACCAGGCTTTAGGTTCCAGCGAACCGTCGTATTTTGGTACTTCCGTAGTGAGCTTAAACCTCCTAGGCATTGGTGCTTTGCGGATGTTGCGAGTGAAGCATAATGCACTGCATGCCTCTTCGTCAGAAGAGGTGGATGGGGAACGTGCGCGGTTCCTGGCTGCTCGGGCCTTGTTGACCTTGTTTTGCACAATGTCAGATCGCGCGTTGTATCCAGGCTGGTCGCAATCGATCTCCTTCCGCGGATCCTTGCTGCCGTGTCGCGAGCGGCTGCTGTGATGTCGCGAGCTGCGATCTCGATCCCTCGGGCTGTCATCGCTGCTACTCGGACTATCGCCGCGTCGTCGGGCTTCTTTTCCTCGGGCGCGACGAGGTGACTTCCTCTTCCTGGGCGATGTACTCCTATGTCTGCGGGGTGTTTCTTTCTCCTTCTGTGCAGTCACTTTTTTGCGGTCGTAGGCGGCGAGTCTTGCGGCTGCCATGCCTATCCCTTTCTGGACTTGCCTGTATTGCTCCGCGCGGGGGTCGTTCTCCCCTGGCTGGTTCGTCTGCAGATAAGTGGCTGCAGCCAAGACTGCGGCAGCAGGAGTCGTCGGGTGTATGTTTCCGTCCTCATCGACGCGCATAAGGGAGGCTTCGAGTGTCCTACTGGTCCCGGTCAGAGATTCGCCATCCATGGTCGCGGTTTTTGAGACGTATCTCTTTCTCCCGGGATGGTTCTCTACAGAATGCGTCTTGGAGAGTGCTGCACGGTGCTGACTTGGTTCATCCGCTAGCCTTTTCCGCTCGGACAGATCTTTGCGAGCTTCTTTGATCAACGTTGTCGCTCTCACTAGGTGGTAGTGGTATGCGGTCAGATCTTCCTGAGGGGCTCCTGCTTCGATTGGCTTGCTCGAGTGGACTGCTGCTTTTGCCCTGACCCAGGCTTCTCGTGATACGTTGATGGCCTCACGTTCCTTTGCGCTATCTTCCGTTTCTTCGGGTGGGTCACTCGATCCTGCCATGCAGACCTGAGCCAGATATGGCTCGTGAGTCCTAGGCGTAGTTTGGAGAGCTTTCCTAACCCGAGAAGGTTCCTCTGTGGAGAGGGTGTGGAAGTTGCGGGTGCTAAGGCGGATGGATTCGTCGCTCTTTGCTAGGTCGCGATCCGCGTAGTTGGGCAGCGAGTCGACAGCTCCTGGGCTCGAGATCGACTCAGAGCCGATCCTTCGGGATTGGTTTGCTCGGGAAGTGCAGGATTCCCTCTTTGTTAGCGTAGAACTGGAAGCTCCCGAACGCCAGGGTGACGCTTTTCTCCAATCCGCTGAACGCCGGACGTGATTCCAATGAGTGGGGCGCGACGATGACCGACCCGATTTGGATCGGATTGGTTTGAGTCAAAGTTTGGGACTCCAGCTGAAGTTTGGTGTCGATGAGGCCGAAGATGCCGTAGATCCAGCGCCCGCCGTTCCCACAGACGGCGCCAATTGTCGAATATGCATCTCAACAAGTCCCTCGGGTGAACCGATAGGGTTTCGATTAGGAGAACGTGTAGGCGCTGGTGACAATCGTCGGCTAACAGGGGGCACGATTTACCCAGGTTCGGGGCCCTCGCAGAGGTAAAACTCTTAATCCTGCTTCTCTCGATCTGTATTAACGAATAGATCGGTTATAGTGGGGGTGCTCGAGTCGAGAGTAGATCTCAATCTCAAGGCTTTGGTGGTGCGGTATTGCTTGTCCCCCTCCTGGTGGTTCTCCTGGCCTTATATAGGTGGCCAGGTCTCAAACTGTACGCGGGGGATACAAACCCTAACCTAAAGTCGGTTACAAGTTTCCTTACTTGACCCGCAAGGCCTTGCGGGTGGGCTTTTACTGGGCCTTCTAGAATAGTCCATGGCATCTCCCTTTGGGCTTGGGTCTTGGGCCTTGGACCGGGTAGCCTCACCCGATAGGTCCAGGATTCATCCCTTCGTCAATACCTGCACACTTGAACAACTCGCATAATTCATGTATAAAGAGTAAATGTTCACCAGTATGTACAGTCCCATTTCCAAAACATCAGTTATCCATTAAACGTTCAACAATTTTCATAGGTATTTTAAAAGGATCCAATTGCGCAGACGGCGGGTCATCTACTACCTTAGCAGTGACAACAATACTCCCAAATAGAGAATGGATGGAGATATCTCCAGAATGAAATAAAGCAGCAGACAGAAATAAAAACAACACTCACAGTAAATGTTTCCCTTACCAATAGCGTTTCACTCCCTGGCAACAGCTCCATAAAATAGTCTTGATGCCCACAAGTATAGGGGGGTTTATCGTAGTACTTATGATAAATAAGAATGTCGATCCCAGCAGAAGGTGTTGACAAGTAGTTTGAATAAAGGATTCTCTGTAAATACTACCAGACATGTTTTCAGGGGGTTTTGATATAGCAGACAAATGGGACACGAGTTAATAAAAGACAGTAATAATAATTGCAACAAGTGGCCCAATCCTTTCTAGAGCAAAGGAAAAACCGGTTGTTTACCTATGATGACCAAACGTTCTTGAGGACACACGAGAATTTCGTCAAGTGCTTTCGCTTCATACAACAGATTAATCTTTATTTTTTGATAGTTGTTGTGTGGGTGAACCTTGCTAATGCACTGCCCTAACTTGGACTAATACATACTTGTGATTATACCCCTTTCAATCATCCACAACTACAAGAAAGTAATTAAGATAAACTAACCACAACCCTAAACTCTGGGATCCTACACTCCATCATGCATCAGTTTCCTAACAGGGGTTTAGGTTCCTGTCACCCCGGCAACCCCACAATTAATAGCCGAATACACAATGCATTCCCCTAGGCCCATAAAGGTGAAGTGTCACATAGTCGATGTTCAGATGACACCACTAGAAGAATAGCACCACAACTTAAATATCAAACCATTAAATATTACTCAACATAATTCCACTACTAACATCTTGACTTCTCCCATGTCCTCAAGAACTAAAAAAACTACTCACGAGACATCATATGGATGATGATCAGAGGTGACATAATGATAAATAACAATCTGGTCATAAAGTGCAAACACTGATAAATCTCGTAAGCATCAACTACGGACAAGTAATTCACACCAGGAGAGAGATATAGTGGAAAACAACGATATAGAACCCCATTTTTTACAGCGGGACGGAGGTGGATGGTGGTGCTGGTGGTGATGACGATGAAGATGATGATATTGATGATGCCCGGTGCGATGACGGTGACAATGGCGATGACTTCCCTCTCGGGGAGAGAATTTCCCCGGCAGATTTCTCCCACCCAGAGAGCTTTTCTCTCTCTGTTGTTTTCCGCCTTGTGGAAGCGGCAGAATATTTCCTTGACGACTCTGCGAGTCTTACAGTTTTGGGGGGATGAAGTATGCGAAAGGGGTTGATAGTGGTGGTCCAGGGCCACCACACCATGTGGTGGCGCGTCCATGGGGTGACCCGCGCGGTGGCATGGTGTGGGCCCCTGGTGGTCCACCTCTGCCCCCTTTTGGCTGGCTCTGGCATCTGGCAAAATAGGAACTCCCCGATGTTTTCGTTGAATTGTTGATCTTTAGAAATATGGTATTTTGACGGTTCTTTTTCCAGCAGAATTTTGGTTCCCGTAGTTAATTCTCCAATAAGCATCAAACATGCAAAATAGATGAAATAACATAAGTATCATCTCCAAATATGAAATATATCAATAAATAGCAGTAAATTATGATATAACATAGTGATGCAAAATGGACGTATCACACCTCCCACTTCTCGTCGTTTCCTTTCTCGCCGGAGCCGGCGGTACCACGTAGTGTAGTTCCTAGCATCATTCTCAGGGAGGGCCGCACCGATGTCATCCCCTCCCGTTGCTATAGGATGCGGAGGCTAATCTCATCGCCATCAGGGACGGGGCCCACGGCACGGCCTCCGGCACTCATCTTCCACCACTTTGGCAGGTGGAAGTATGACGGCATGGGAAGGTCAAAGTGCCCGAACAGCTTCGCCTCCCCAATCTTGAGGCTGTTTCCCCAACACGGATTGAACTTCCCCGTGGAGGAGCATCTAGCTTCATCGCTATGCGCCATTGGAGAAAGGTGAGGGGATCTATGAGCGCCAGAGTAGTGGTCGAGGATGTGGCGGAGAGAACAATGGGTGCGATTCTTATACCGGCGGCAGGCAAAGCGACGAGACCTTTTCCGCCAGCTAGAACTCGTGGGCATTCACTGCGATGGCGTGTGTGGGGAGCAGCGGCCTCTAGAACCGGTGAGGTAAGTTGACCGACCGATCGTCTTCCCATTGTGTCTATGACGGGTGGGCCCTGCATATAGGAGGCCCTGTCAATGTTTAGTCTGGCACCCCGAGTCCACCCCCCAACATTGGAGGTCCCATTGGGGGTGCTGGACTGAAAATCTTGTAGGTCTCACCATTGGGGGTGCCGATGTGGCCAAATTTTCTACCCGGCACCCCAATGGGCTTTAGGGGGTGCTTTAGTTGTCCCTAGTGGAGATGCTCCGACGAGACTGCGTGTTGTAGAGTACCGAGGTTCGCCTCTCATACATGGAGAGTCGCCACAGTGCCGATCCCCTACGCGTAGGAAAGTTAGCGGTAAGGGTAAAGTGACGACGACGGGATAGCCGTGGTCGGCGAGAGAGCGCTTGGTTGTGGCGGAAGACTGTTCATTGAGTCCTTGTTTTTTTTTTGGAACGTGCTCCAATATTCACTCAGTGGATCGTATCAGCTTGTATTAGTGAATTATTCTTAGAGTAAAAAGAGAGCTAAAATTGGAGAAAATTAAATAGGCCGCTAGATGATTGTCACCTATAATGGGAGCATAGATGAACACACCGGCGCGGAGTAGGCAAACCCTGTCTAGGAAACTGATATTTTGTTTTTAAACAATCACCGGGGGAAGAGTGTAGAAACATAGATGAAGATTGCACAGCTCCAATAAGGTGGGCTATCTCATATATATGGAGTCATCACGTAGGATCAACTATAGATTGCAATCCCTGATCTCTAACGAAACTGAACCAACTATGTATACACATGCATATCTCAACACCCCCCGCAGTTGCACCGGCACTGACGCACACAATGGACCAAAATTTCACAAAAGTCGATGTCAGACATCCGTTTTTCATGATGTACACAAATTGCTGTGAGGTAAGCACATGAAGAACTCGAATGTGCCCGAGAGAAACTCCCTCGCAAATGAAGTGTATATCCATCTTAATATGCTTGGTGCGACGATGATGAACAGGGTTGGCGGAGAGGTAGACAACAAAGACATTATCACAAACAATACGGTGGCCTTGTCAACATGGCAAGAAAGTTCAGAAAGTAGCTGACAAAGCCAGGTACACTCAGCAACCGCATTACCCACGGCGTGATACTTAGCCTCAACACTGGAGCGAGAGACCGTGGGCTGCCACTTCGACAAGCACGGGATGTGCGATGATCCAAGGTAGACACGATATCCCGAGGTGGAGCGTGAGGTATCAGGGTAGCCGCCTAGTATGCATCTAAGTAAGCCATGATGTCCATGGATGGATAACGAGGCATAACGTGAGAGTCCGAGATTCATAGTACTGCAGATGTAAAGAAGAATACGTTTCACCGAGGTCTAGTGAGAATCAAGAGGCGCGTGCATATGGAGACACACATGTTGCATGGCATTCAGGCAAGTGAGCATCAGATACTATAGGGAACCAACAATGGAGAGATATAGAGACGCATCCGAGGCTAGAGACCCATCACCGACAGAGAGCTTGGCCTTCGTATCGACGGGGGTGGCCGCAGTTTGTAATTAAGCATTCCAGTATGCTCAAGTAACTCATGAGTGTACTTCCACTGATGAAGAAAGAACCCATCTTCTTGGAGTACCACCGCGATGCCAACGAAGTAATGGATCGGCCCTAAGTCCTTGATGGCGAACTCGGTGCAAATACGATAAGTGAGCCATTGAAGAAGGTCAGTGGTGCATGCCATCAGGATGATGTCGTCAACATAGAGAAGCAAGGAGCGTCAATGCCCTGTTGATAGACGTACAACGAGGCATCAAAGCGGGTGGATAGGAAGACAAGCAGGTAAAGAAACGCCACGATGCGCTGGTACCAGGAACGCGGTGGTTGTTTGAGCCCGTATAACAAGCGCTAAAGCAAGCACACATGGTCTGGATGGGTGTCATAAAAAAAGGGTGGGCTGCTTGCAATACAACTGCTCGGAAATATGGCCATGGAGGAAGGCATTGGAGACGTCCATCTGATGCACTGGCCAAGCCCGTGATACTACAAGATGCAGCACACGGTGTGGATCGTGCCCGGCTTGACGACCAGGGCAAACATATCCGTGAAGTCTTCACCGGCTCGCTGACAAAAGCCTCGATCCACCCATCACGCCTTGTAGGGCTCGAGTGTACCATCAGGACGAAGCTTGTGCTTGAACACCCATTTGACAGAGATGACGTTGGCGCGAGGGGGACACGGTACAAGATCCCTTGTCCGGTTATGCTGCAAAGTGTTAAAATCCTCCTGCATGGTTGCATGCCACTCCGGGTCCCAAAGAGTTGCTTGAGCAGAGTTGGGGACCGATGAGGGTACGGATGTAGAGGCTGCACACATGCACTCATTGACAGAGTAGCGGGTGTTCGTCCCTAACACACCCGCACAAGCACGAGTGAGAACACCCGTAGGCAGATGAGGTGGGCATCGGCAGCTGATCTTGATGAAGATGGCGAGTTCGTAGAAGAAGGGGTCTCCGAGCTGGGAGCAGGCGGGAAGGTGGATGGCGACACACATTCAGTGGGGCCTGGCATCACAGACGGAGACACGGACGTTGGTCTGGTGGAGGTAATCAAAGGCAGGGCCGCCGCCCAGGGGGCGACCGAGGCAGGCTACTGAGAGCCCGACGTCAAGGAGGGGCGGCCATAGGGGGCCAACAAGCGCCGCCGGGTGTCATCGAAGGAGCCTCCAAGAGAACCTGGTGAAACGGAAAACATAGCTCATCAAAGTAAACATGCTGGGAGGTGATGAGGCGGTGAGATACAAGACCAGAGTAACATTATCCCTTGGTGTTTCCTGGATAGCCAAGGAACACACACGGAAGGGAGCAAGAGGCGACCTTATGTGCAATTGTGGCGGCAATGCTAGGTTAGCAAAGGCAACCAAAGATGTGAAGATCGTCATAGGAGGATGGCGCGCCAAAGAAAAGGTGGTGGGGAGCATATTACCAACGAGAGCGGCAAGGACGGAGATTGACGAGAAGAGTGGCAGTGGCAAAAGCATCTAGTCAAAACCGTGACATATGGGCATCAAACAAGAGGGTGCGAATGAAATCGCTGAGAGTGTGGATGATGCATTTGGCACGACCGTTTTGTTGAGAGGTATAAGGATAAGTGATACGAAAAATGGTACCATGAGTGACAAGAAGGGCTCGGATGGTGATGTTATCGAACTCTTTGCCATTGCTAGTTTGGAGAGTATGTATGGGCCTACAAAATTGGGTGGAGACGTAGGAGTAAAAGGAGGTAAGGGTGGAAGGAATGTCGGATTTACGGCGAAGGGGAAAAGTCCACCAAAAATGCGAATAATCACCCAATATCACAAGTAAAAGAAGAATTACTCGGAATTGGAGAGGTCCAAACATTACTCTGAATTAACCGTAACGGAAAATATGCTATAGTGGAGAAGGAACTAAACGGAAGGCGAACATGTTTTCCGAGACGACATGATTCACAAGAATGAGCTTTCTTTTTACTACAAGAAAAGGAAAATTCTTCCACTATTTGACAAAGGGCGGTGGAGCTACGGTGGCTGAGGCGTGCATGCTAAAGGTCGATGCCGGCGGAGAGGGCGAGGTGGCCGGCAGCGGAGGAGCAAGTCCGGACAGGGTGCAGATTGCCAAGGCTGTAACATCGGCGGAGAAGCATTCGAGTATGAGCACCCTTTACATAAAAAACGAATTCATCAAATTCCACAGTCATAGAATTATCACGGCTAAGAGAATGAACACACACTAAATTCTGATTTAAGTGAGGAGAGACGACAATATTATTGAGAGATAGTGGTGTAGAAGTAGATGGAAAAGCAGTGGACCCACTATGGGTGATGGGGAGAGCATGTACATTTTCAATGATAATGTGAGAGGTAGTGGTGCCAGGAAAGGAAGGAGAGAGTATACCAGGGTTGAAAGCCATGTGCAAGGAAGCACCGGTGCCCATGAGCCAGTGACCATCATCGCCATAGAAAGTGGCGTTCGGGGCGGACTAGCGGGTGGTCAGCAATGCACGATCCCACTGGGATGGCGTTTTCACCGGGGGATATAGTAGCCGAGGGTCATGCCATGGTAGAAGGCTGCAATGGTGGGGTAGGCAGGTGGCATGGTGTCGATTAGTCATATCAGCAAATCCCTCGGATGATCCGGTAGGGTTTCGAGTAAGAGAACAAAATAGGCGCTGGTGACAATGTCGGCTAACAGGGGCATGATTTACCCAGGTTCGGGGCCCTTGTAGAGGTAAAACCCTTACTCCTTATCTTCTGATCTGTATTATGGATAAATTGATTACAATGGTGGGTGCGCAAGCCGAGAGATTGGATCTCGAGCTATGGTCTATGGCTATGGTGGTGGAAAATAGATTGGGTCCCTCCCTCGGTGGTTCTCCCAGCCTTTAAATAGATGGATGGGTCTCAAACCATACCCGAGGGGGTTACAAACCCTAACTCTTAGGCGATGGAGACTTTCCATTTTGATGTGCAAGTCTTGCGGGTGGGCTTCCACTGGGACTTCTAGAGCTGCAAGGTAGTGCCTTGTACCGGGCCTTAGTATTGGGCCTTAGACCAGGTAGGACCACTCGACAGGTCCTGGAGTAATCCCCACGTCAGTAGCGCCCGAGTGTTTTCTGAATTAGTCGAGTAAGCACTCAAAGTTCGTTTCTGGATCTTGCGACTGAGTAGTCAAACACCTGACTTCAAGGGTGTGTACCCTGTATAGGATGTACTCGAATATCGAGTGATAAATGCACCTTGTGTTGGCTTTTTTTTTGCAGAAGGGTACGGCTCAATTGCTTGTCTCTTCCGAAAGATCAGACCCAATCAATTGCATCTCGGGAAAAAATAGTTTTGGCCTACACGAATTCAAGACCTCCAGCTCGAACTCGGCAAGGTGATTGTTGCGAATGGGCCGTGGAGGTCTTATCAAGTCAAACTTAACCTTAAAGGGGGTACCCAACGCGTCCGCTAGGTTTTTTTCGTGTTGTTGACACGGAAAGTTTACCGGAGGACGCAACTCGAGTGCGATTCCAGGCCCACAGGAGAGATCCTTGTGTCTTACCTTCGTAGTCGAAAGAATATGGCATCCGGATGTGCCTAGTCGGCCGAACAACCCGGGATTAAGATGATGTGTTAGTACACCGTGATGCAAAGTTGTGGGAGCCGCATACTTGCGGTTTTATTTTGGATGTACCGTGGGCGCTATCTTCTGCTCTTGAAGGATGGCGAGTGCCATCATTATCATCATGCAATTTTCTAGCGAGATGGTCTTCTTTTTCTTGATCTATACGAAAGAGATTTCGTGTCATGAAGTTCATACGAACGAAATTTCATATCAAAGTGTCCATACGAAAGAGATTTCGTGTCAAAGTGTCCATACGAAAGAGATTTCGTGTCCTGATGCTCATACGAAAGCAATTTTGTGTCATGACGTGTGCTATGACGTCATCCCACACTCTCCTGCTCCCGATGGGACATGACGGAGTGGGGCAGGACCTGTAGGGGCCACTCTGTCAGCTTTTTCACCGGAAAAGAGCCGTTGCGTGCCAATTTCTCCGCTGGACGTGCAGTAATTACGCATGATCTTGTGTAAAAGATTGTGCGAAGGTAACCGCCCCCGTCTCCTTGCTTCCGCTCCGCATGTTGCGGCCAGGATGAGTTCCACGTTCGTAGATCAACGGCTCGCAGTATCCTAGCTTTGGTATAAATAATGGGACTTAGGGAAAAGGTAAATTTCCCGGCCCTCATTCACCTTCTTCCTCCTCTGGCGCACTCCTTCCCTTCTGCAAGAACGAACCAAGCTCCAATGGCGGAAGCGAAGAAGCGCGACGAAGCCGCGGTGTCCGGCAAGGAAGCGGCGAGCGCCTCCACGGTGGCCCCGGTGAGGAGGACGGGCGAGTGGCGCCCGTCTAACACGACGAAGAAGAGAATCGTTGAGATGTGGAGGGAAGGAATGCTCCGTCCCGAGGACTCCAAGCGCGTCCGGTTGTCGACAAAGGAGGAGATGCCCAATCCTCTTGCCAACGAGCGCATCGTGTTCTCGGAGCATGTTGCTCGAGGTCTGTCGTTTCCTCTCCATCCCTTCCTCGTCGGGCTCCTGTATGTCTATGTCATACAGCTGCACGACCTCCCTCCTAACGCGATACAACACATTTCGTGTTTTATCATGCTTTTAGAGTGCTTCCTTGGAATTCGCCCGCACTGGGGGCTCTGGAAGGCCATCTTCCAGGCGCGGATCTTTTGGGAGAAGCCCCTGCCAGGCGAGAGGATCGGAGAGCCATTGACGACCGGCGCCTTTGGGTCCAGGTGAATAAGGACTTACCGTACCTGGAGATGAGTTTTGTCGACTTGGCTCAAGGGTGGCGTCGGAGATGGTTCCACGTTGAAGACAACTGCGCGGGTTGCGTTCCGGAATTCCACCCGTTCGCCGTCTTGAAGCAGAGGAAGTCCTGGTTGCACGCGCTGTCAGCCGAGGAATCCAAGGTGATCTCTCCTCTGCTCGCAAAAGTGGCGCGTTTCCGCGACAAGGATCAGGGAACCCCGCTAAACGGGATACACTTGGCGGGTGTGTTTCTGCGCCAGAGAGTCCAGCCGCTCCAAGACAGGCTGACCCCGTTGTGGGAGTTTACGGGTGAGCGACAACGTTCTTTCGAATGCGGAAGTCCAAAAAAAGATCGTCGCCATTAGCTGCTTGAAGAAAGGGGAGGGATACTTGCCATTCCCTCTCACCCCTTTTGATGACGCAATCCTCCGAGTGAGGTAAATATTTATCCTTCTTCTTCCTTCTGTTTTTTTTTTCCTGTTTTGGGTTTTTTTCGATTGAGCCGCCGTCTCTTCTTATTTTTCCTTTGTAGAACCAGGATGTGGTGACGTGCTACCCGCCACTTTTTGCAGATGACGGTGACTCGGATCTTCTGTCGAGTAACTCGAGACTCCTCTCGACACCAGCGTTGCTAATGCGGAGTCAAGCGAAGAGTTTCCTGAGGAAGAGGAAGAGGAGGAGGAGCCTTCACTTTGCTACTGCAAGCATCGCAGGACGGAGGAGGGTGAGGTCACTTACAAGGATAATTCCTTGAGTGATGATCATGTCGAGGAGGTTGAGCCCATCCGGGTGACTCCCCTTAGCGTGCTTCCTCCCACCATCCACCAATCGAAGATCTCCACTGCCTGGGACGCAGACAACCTCGACGATGATGATGAGGACGAGCGAGTCCCGTGTTTTTCCTTTGACGTAGAGTTGCTCTCTTCTCTTTTTATATTAACTTCTGTTTTAGCCTTGTGACCATCAGCGCGGATCAGTTTGCGTCTTCGGCTCCATCCGTGAAGCAGAAGGAGGCCATCGTGAATCCTGCTCCAGCTTCAAGTCCTTCTCGACGACCACCAAGCCCCGAAGGAGGTCGATGCTTTGGAGTACAAGATTCTAAAGGGAATATGCCCGGGAGGCAATAATAAAGTGTTTATTATGTTATTCCTTGTTTATGATAGATGTTTATTTCTCATGCTAGAATTGTATTAACCGGAAACATTAATACATGTGTGATTAATAAACAAACCAACGTTCCTAGTGAAGCCTCTCTTTTAACTAGCTCGTTGATTAAACAGATGATCAAGGTTTCCTGATCATGGACATTGGATGTTGTTAATAACGGGGTCATGTCATTAGGAGAATGACATGATGAACTTAAACCCTAATTAAGTATAACAATACGATCAAGTCATTTAGTTTTGTTGTTATGTCTTACATTCGGAGTAACATTGTTCCTTAGACCATGAGATCATGTTAATCACTAATACCGAAAGAATACTTTCATGACATCAAACGTCACACCGTAAAAGGGTGACTATAAAGGTGGCATTAGATATTCGGAAAGTGTTAGTTGAAGCTCATGGATCGAGAATGGGATTTGTCCATCCAATATGACGGATAGATATACTCAGGGCCCTCTCGGTGATATCACATCGACACCGCTTGCAAGCAAGTGATATGATCACAAGGATGTTATATCACGGGAACGAGAAAAGAGTACTTGTCGGATAACGAGATTGAACAAGGTATAGTGGATACCGATGATCAGATCTCGGACAAGTAACATATCGCGAGACAAAGGGAAATCGTTACGACGTTGAAAGGTTCACACGATCACGAGAGTCATCGTTGAATATATAGGAGTCATCACGGATCTCCAGATCCCGCTGTTGATTATTGATCAGAGAGGAGTCTCGATCATGTCTATAATATTCGCGAACCGTAGGGTGACACACTTAAGGTTCGATGAAGCGTTAGAGAGGATACGGAATACCGAAGAATATTTTGGGCAGCTCCGGAATTGTTTCGGGGAAAATTGAAATAGTTCAAGGGGTTTTTCGTCGAATGGTTGTTAATAGAATTAACAAATGGTTCGAGGTGCTGCATGCAAATGTTTGTTAATGGAATTAACAAATATAAATAAAGAAATAATTTTTTATTATTTATTAAAGAAAAACCTTTGGATTTTCTAAGTGGGAAATTAAGGAATTTTGAGTGGGTGTGAGTGGAGCTTCCACTCACATGAAGAGAGGAAGGGGTGGGGGCACCCATGGCTGGCCGCACCCCCCTTTGGGCTGCCTCCCCCTCCCCTATAAAAGGAGGGTGAGGGATCCCTCTTCTTCACACACTTGCCCACTTCTTTTCCCTTCCACCCGCTGCTCCATTACATGGTCTCTGGCTTGGCGAAGCCCTGACCGTGGGATTCTTCACCACCACCACGCCGTCGTGCTGCTGGAATTCCGGGGGGATCCTCTACTTCCGCAACCCACTGGATCGAGGGAACGGAAGTCTTCATCGAGCTGAACGTGTGACCGATTACGGAGGCACCGCCGGATTGTGGTGCTCTTCTTCTCGCTCGGGGTCGGCGTGAGAACGACTACGCCAACAACGAGATCTTTTCTCGTACCACTTTGAGTCTTCGAGGGTATGTTATCTCAAGACTCTCTTTCTCCCCGTTGCCTTTCATCTCATAGATTAGATCTTGGCCATTCGGGTTTATCGCGCGTAGGAAATTTTTTGTTTTCTACGCAACGTACCCTTTAGATTCCCAGTTTGGCGGGCGGATGGCCTGGAGATGCCGGGGCATCAGCAAGAAAGGAAGTTTCGGCTAGCTTGGCTGAACCCTTGTCAACCGCGTAGGGCAAGGTGAGGTCTTCTTTATTTTCTAGTATCGGGTGCATGGCGGTGCTCCCGATGGGAGTAGCCCCCGAGTCTATGGTCGACTGCTTGCAGTTGGCTATAGACTCAAGTTTAGACTTTTGCTTTGTTGTATTTTTCTTGGTTTTGGCTTTTATCGTGTGCACGGTAGTGCTCCCGATGGGAGTAGCCCCCGAGGCTATACCTGACTGTGTACAGTCGCGTATAGTCTCAAGTGATATCTTTCTAACCTGCAAGGAATTTTTGCAGGTTGTCCTTGATTCCCTGGCGGATTTTGGGTGCCACCTTCTCACGGCTGAGGCAGAGTGCACTTCTCTTAGGGAAGAGCGCGACCAGCTCGTCCAAAATTCCCGCTCCTTACTGGGTGAGTTGACACATGCTTCTTACTTTAGCTCCTTTTCTCCCAGTCGCGACTTTTATCTGACGTGCGCACTCTATGTCGTAGACGAGGGTTACCCGCTTGAAGTCTGAGTAGTCCAAGGCTAACTCTCGGGTGAAAGATCTTGAGAAGGAGCTGGAATCTACTCGAAAGGAGTTATAATCCACTCGCAAGAGCGCAGCCGACCGCCTCGCTGAATCTCACAAGTCCTTGAAGCAACTACATGATGTGGGTGCTGCGCATGACAACGATTTGGTTGGCGTTCTCTGCCCTGTAGCCCAATCTCTGGCTAGTAAGTTAGCCGCAACTTTTTATCGTTTGTGACTTGCTTTTTTCCTCTGCTTATATCGATTCGCTCCTTTTCTGTTTTAGACGCCCTTGGAGCTTATTTTGGCGCTATCCGGAGGGGTCCGAGGCGACGCTCTGACGGACACGTGCACTCAACTCTAAGAGCAAGCGAACAAGGCTTGCTTCGCCCTGCGTGATGCCGCTTGAGTGATGTCGCAGCTGCACCAGCAATTGCTCGTGGGAGTGCCGGTTCCGCCTACTCTTGGTGGCCTCCTGCAAGTCTTTCTTGGTGAAGCTGATTCCCTACAGGAGTACTCCCTCGCACAGACCGAGTGTGGAACCAAGACGACCTAGAGAAGGTGAATTCGGAGCTTCCTCGAGATGCGCTGGGCAAAAAAACGTAGCGCTTCAACCCTTTGGCGATCGTGCAGGGAAGCTAGAGAAGATTCTCTCCGAGGTAGTTTCTCGCGGCCGTGGTGCTAGGCCTACTGCGAGTGGAGCTACCTCTTGAAAGTCTGTAGTTCCTTAGGATGAGAGCTATTTATTCTTTTGTATGACTGTGTGTAATGAACCTTGGGAAAGCATCCCGTGCTTTTGCAATCAAGATGTTTTTAGAAAGTGTCGACATTTTGTTGTTGTGCCTTACTTTGTGTTCTCCCGATGGGAGTAGCCCCTGAGCATTCAAATATATATATCTTCTATGAATCGTCGAGTGGGGCGTGACTGAAACCGTCTGTTGTCCTTTGTTCTTTCCAGGTTGTAGATTTTGGCGGTGGCACATCGGGCGGTGCTGCTACTTTGACTGAGACTGTGATTACTGACGCGAGTATGCTTGCCATGCTCCGTGGCCGCGTCGCGGATGGCGAGCGTAAACTCAAGGCTTTGCAGGGTGTGGCGGATGTTGCCAAGTCCAAGCAGAAGCTTGCTGTAGACCTCGAGGAGTTTGTGATGGAAGCTGCCGAGCGTTGCAAGAGCATGCTTTGTAAGTTCCATAAGCCCCCGAGTAATTTCGGTGTTTTTCTTGCTTGTGGTCTGATGCGTTTTTTGTCCATGTAGTTGTTGAAACTGATGGAGCGTGCGAAGATCACTGGGTGGACAACCGCGTGGCTTGTGAGTCGAGAAGCTCCAACCTCCATGCGTGCAACTTCTGGTCTGACCGCAGCAAGGGTTTTGTTCTGGCTATGCTGCGGTATCGGGTGAGCCAGTCGCAACTATTTGTTGAATCTTGTCGGGAGTCCCATTCTTCGGTCCATCGGGCATTTTACCCTTTCGAGGTTGTTCCCGATAGACTGAGTGGCCTTCTAAGAATGTTTCGTCGGGTGGAGGATGTTCGCGAGTGTGTGCGTCAGCAGCTGATTTGTGGCGCTCAGGTGGACCTCGCCTTTGTGCGGCTATGGCACCCTGAAGTCAACTTCAACTCCGTGGCGCGACTTCCTGAGACCCGAGGAGCACCTGTGGATTTTGTCCCCGGCTACGAGGTTGTGTGACCTGCAGCTGACCAAATCGTTCGGCTGACCACTGCAGAGACCGAGCGACTGCTGCTCAGCGATAGCTGTACTTGATAAGGTGTATATACCTTGTATGTTTATTCGAGTCATTTAAGGTGTGTACCTTGTAACCTTGTATGTTAGTTTAGTCAGTTAAGGTGTTTTTAAGGTGTGTAGTTGTGACCTTGTAAGATATCTGTCGTGCGTAGGCACTCAAAGATTTGTTGATGCTAGTTTGGTGTAGCCCCCGTGTGTTGGGTTGTGACTGTTTGTTTAGCATGTAGAAGGAAAAAAACAAGAAAAAGAAAAATAAAAGTGCGACCGGATAGTATTTGTAGCTATGGTTAAGAAACCATGTTTGTATTGCTATGGCTGAGAAGCCATGTATTTGCTCGGGTTACAATGTGGCTGGAACAACCTTATTTTGCGAGTAAAGGTACTCTCCTAGGGATAGAATTTCCTCAGGTGCACCACATTCCATGGGTTGGAGTAGACGCCGCCCGTTTTGGGTTTTCTCAAGCGATAGGCACCTCCAGGGATGACCTTGTTTATGATGAAGGGTCCTTCCCATGGTGACTCGAGCTTGTGACCGCTTTCTACGAAAGATCTGCTGCGGATGCGGCAACTGTGGTGATTGCGCAATGCTTGCTGGTAGACGGTGGATCTTGCGAGTGCGACGTCCCTGGCCTCGTCCAGTGTGTCCATGTCTTCCGCGGGTGCTTGGCTGGAAGCTTCCTCGCTGTATGCAACGACTCGCGGAGCGCTCAATCGAACATCCTCATATAGGACTGCTTCGACGCCATAAACCATGAAGAATGGTGTGTAGTTTGTTGATCTATTTTGAGTTGTTCTCATGCTCCATAGGACAGACGGTAGTTTCTCGTCCCAACGTGCTGCTGCACGATGTAGTCTATCGAGTAGTCGTTTCTTGAGGCTAGCCAAAACTAATCCGTTGGATCTTTCGACTTGCCCGTTTTTTTTGGGGTGTGCTACCGAGGCAAAGCTGAGAGTTATCCCCTTCTTTGCACAGAAGGCCTTCGTTTCTTTGGTTTTGAAGTTGGTCCCATTATCCGTGATAATATTGTGAGGGACGCAAAATCGATACACGATTGTTTCGAGGAATTGTACTACGCACTTCGCATGCTGCGGTGTTACTGGGACTGCTTGTATCAATTTGTTGAATTTCTCAACTGCGACCAGCAGATGAGTGTATCCTCCGGGTGTTGCCTTCCGTAATGGGCCTACCATGTCAAGACCCCACTAAGCGAATCGCCAGGACAAGGGGATCATGTGGAGCTCTATGGCTGGTGTGTGTGGATTGGGCGAGAAGCGTTGACATGTATCACATCTGTCTACCAGTTCCTTGGCGTCTTTAGCTGCTGTTAGCCAGTAAAATCCTGCTCGAAAGTCCTTGCCCAATATGGCTTTCCAACTTGCATGATGTCCGCAGTCGCCTTGGTGTATGTCTCGTTGTAGTTCCTTTCCATCCTCAGGTGCGATGCACCGTTGGAGGCTCCCGATATACTTTGCTTGTTGAGTTGGCCGTTTATCACCTGGAAGGATTTGCTGCGCCGAACGATCTTCCTTGCCTCAATGATGCCCTACGAGAGCTGCTTTCGGATCAAGTAGTTGAGGTACTTGTTCGTCCAGATTGGCTCGACCAGGAAGACTTGCCTTGAGATGTTGTGAGAGAGTTTGACGATGGCGCTTTGTCGACTGGCCTCCGTTTCTGTTGCTGCTCGCACCTCCGTGTGCTTCTTCAGATTGACTGATCTTTTGATGATTCGCTCGAAGTAGATTCCTGGAGGAACTGGGGCGTTTGATGACCCGATGTTCGCCAATCTATCAACTTCTTCATTACTTGATCAAGCAATATGCTTCAGTTTGCACCCTTTAAAGCTTCCTTCAAGAAGGTTGTACATGTCACGATAAGCAATCATGTTGTCTACGACGGCGTCGCATTCCTTCATCGTTTGCTGCACGATAAGGTTGGAGTCTCCGTATATCATCAGTCGGGTGGCGCCGCAGGAGATTGCCATTTTCATGACATGGAGGAGTGCTTCGTACTCGGCGTCGTTATTTGATGCTGGATCGTCAAGGGGAAGTCCAGTCGTAGAACGCACTATAGTTTGTCGCCTCTTGGCGATATGAGGATTACGCCGGCTCCCGCCCCTTCGTTTCTTTTCGACCTGTCGAAGTACATGGGATTGTTCATGATCTTACCGAGTGATGCGTCATTTAGCACCGTGACGGTATGATCCTGGAAGTAGTGTTTGAGCTTGCGGGCTGTAAGGACCACTCCATACGCGAGTTTCTAGTAGTGGGGCGATCGTTGTTTACATGGAGAAAGTACCTCGCCGAGGTAGTATACTGGTCCCTGGGCACCATATGCTTTTCCGTCCTCTGGTCGCTCGACGACTATTACCGTACTGACGACTTGATTAGTTGCGACTAGGTAAAGGTAGAGAGGTTCCCTTTTCTGCGGTGTTGCCAGTATGCGCCTGCTCTGCAGCACTCTTTTCAGGTCGACGAACGCCTTTTTTTCTTCTGGAGTCCACTCGAACTTATCCGTTTTCTTCAGCGGTTTGTAGAAGGGAGCGCCTGCTCACCTAATCTTGCGATGAACCTACTAAGGGATGGTAGTCGCCCTGTGATGACGTGTATACGCCCTCGTCGGTAAACCCCAAGCTCAAGGTGTCAAGAGTGCAGCAGCAAGTTTTTCCTCAGAGAAGAAACTAAGGTTGAATCAACCAGTATGAGGACAAGAAATCTCTAAAGGTTCATGCAGCTGAGGTGACAGGGCGCACTACCGGTTCAGCAGCAACGTGGAACCTACACAACACAATCAAATCACTTTGTCCCAACGAGGCAGTGAGGTTGTCAATCTCACCGGCTTTGCTGAACACAAAGA
The DNA here is from genome assembly GCA_028641055.1 of Alopecurus myosuroides. NCBI lineage: Eukaryota > Viridiplantae > Streptophyta > Magnoliopsida > Poales > Poaceae > Alopecurus > Alopecurus myosuroides. Next base: position 242,334,360 of record CM054060.1, on the reverse strand, counting down.
GGTTAAACGTATGGTGTGGAAAACATGTAACACCCGCGGTTTTCCCCAACTAGTTGCTTGTTTTCTTTTTTGCATCATCATGGCATCCTTGCATTGCATCATGCATCATATGCATTGCACCTCTGTTTCCTGTTGTTTTCAAACCAATTAAAAGCTTTAAACCAATTTTAAAATTCAAACAATGCACCTTGTTTTCAAATCAAATTGTTTCAATAAAAAAAATTGAATTGGAATTACCAATTGGCTTGGTTAATAAAATTTCTTTTAAAAAACCCAATTTGAATTTCAAATTCAAATTTCAAACACCACCAACAATTTGAAATTCTCAAAACCAAATAGCATGCACTTGGGCATTTGCAATAATGAACCCATAAAAATTAACTCCATAATTTTTGGAAACCCCAAAACCCTTCTATCTCTCTCTTATTCATCTTCTACAAAAAAAGAGAAATAAATAAAAGAAAAAGAAAGGGAGTGAGGAGGCAGCCGAACTGGGCCAACAAGGCCCAGTCGGCCACCTACAACTCGAGCGCCCAGCCCACCCCTGTTTGTCGTCTTCCTCACGTGGGAGGTCACGTACAGAACGTGACCATGGCCTCCTGATCCCCACCTCCCACCTGCTCCCTCTCCCCCCTCCTTATCTACCCCCTCCTCCAAGCCCAAACCCTAACCCTAGGCCCTCTCCTCCTCCATCCGCCGCCACCCCTTCTCCCTTCTTCCTCTGTCCCAAATTCCTTTGCCCCTGTACTTTCTGAACTTGGACGGGATCCTCCATGGCCGATTCTTGGTGGCCATGGCGCCATGGCTGCGTTCGCCGTCGGGCGCCCGTCTTCTCGGGAATGGAATCGTGGCGGTGTGGGCTGTGGATTTGATGAAGGTGCCGCGGCCGGAGGACGCCCGAGGCGACGGCGCCATCACCGTCTTCTTCCCCGTCCCCGGCCGAGCCTGAACCTCGCCACCATCTTCTTCAGGTCGCTGCTCCCGCTCGCCCAAGCCCTCGAGGTGAGCAACCCCTCTGCCCTCCTTCCATCCCCTCTGCTCCACGGTGCGCACGCACAGCACGAATCCCCCCGGCGCCCTCGCACGATCGCAGCCGGCCTCGTCGCCATCGATCGTTTCCTCGACGTGCAGTTAACTGAACGTGTTTACGTTTCGGCAGTCCATCTGCAAACCCCACCTCAAAAACTTGTGCGCTCTAGTCCTAACACGAATCGAACAGCAGCCCAACTGGCTAGCGAACCGCGCGCGCACCCAGTAGACCCGAGTTCGAATCCCCCCCCGAGTAGCAAAAGCCACCCCTTTTTCCTCCTTTTTCTTTTATTTCCCGAATTCCAGAAAAACAGATCTGAGTCTTTAATTGTAAAATCCATAACAAATTGAAAAATGCTCCAATTTCAATGATTCAAGTTTCTATGGATTCAGAATCTTGTGCTCTTTCTGTTAGTCACAAAGTTGCAACATGTTTCTGTAATAAATTTTTGCACTAAATAATTAAATACAGAAAGGGCTATTAAAATTTGAAACTTTGGAAATTCATAACTTGAGTTCTGTTCATCCAAATTGAGCAAACTTGGGCTCTAAAATTTTGTCTTAACAAACTCTACACAGTGGTATTTTATTTGGTCACAATTGAATTAAATTTGAACATGTTTCCTTCTGTTTACAAAAAGGGGCAGAATAAAAATGCTTATGGAAAAATGCATAATAAATTCAATAATGATCCAAAAATTATGTTTAATAGCTCAAAATGTTCAGTGAAACATTTGCTACATGTTTTCAACCTTTTCGATACAGTTTGTCTACTGGTTTTCCTAATTAAAATTGGTGCAATAATTCAATACTTTAAATACACCTTTTAAATTGCCAAATTCATAACTTGCTCATTTTAAATCCAAATTCAACAAATGAAATATGTATTCCATCTAAAATTTTGTGTTCTTTCCAAATATAAATTTTGTTATCTGTTTTGAACATTTAAAATTGGTGAAAACAACAAATGTTTGTTTAATCATTTAAAATGCCAAAGTTCATAACTTAATAAATAAAATTCCAAACTTGGTAAACAACATATCAAACTGAAGCTATTGTTGTTTTCTTCATCCATGCATCATTCTAATCAACTTTCACATGATGGTTATTTGTAGATCATTTAATTCAACATTAATTCATGGGCTTTTCAATATGCAATCCAAATTGCGTATGGGCCCATTTAAATATGTTTACCATGTCAACTAGTTTATCTTTGATGCATCCTTAAACTTGTCATGCATCCATATCTTGATCATGCTGGATCTTTTGCCGTAGTAGTAATTGTTGCATCCAGTGTTTGTTCTAGTTCGTTGCTTCTTCGCGGATAGGACGTGAGATGATGTGAGCAACGACAAGTTCGGATGTACCTCTACTTGCTGGATTCCAGGCAAGTATACTCACTTGCTACCTATGGCTGCCTTTCATCACTTGTTACCGATTCTTTCCGTTGTCTTTATGCTAGCCTAGTATTTTTCGATGCTTGTGTCTCGATCCTATCATATGTTTACCTTGCAGCCATGATATAGCCTTCCTTCCCCTTCCTATCAACTGTTGCTTGTTTACCTTGTTGGCCCTCGTGTCGTAGTTGCATGCTTAGTGTTGTTTGCGCTCGAGTCTTGTTGTCCTTTTACATATCACCTGTTTAGTTGATAGTTGGGTTTCAATTTAATCAACAACATGTTAATGTTTGGGGTAATAATAATTTGATGATAAGGCACCGGCAGGAGGCCCGGCGTGGTTTTGGAGCCTGCTGGTGTCGAACTTAGGAAATGAGTCTTGTCCATTGATCCATGATGAGCGCGCTAACCGCGTCCGGGAGGTAGTATGGGACCCCCCTCGACTTAGACCTGATTTGCAGCTTGTCCGAAGAGCCACACTTAGTTCGGGTGTTCCATTTGCTCATATGCATAATGGGAGGTGCCCCCATGGTTGATGATGATTATGATGGTTATGATGATGATGCATATAGGGCGAGGCCTGTGGTGCCGGGGGGTGTGGTTTTCACCCTTGCGCTTAGGTTAGGTCGGACTGGCCGGGACCTTATAGCTCCGTGGCTCCTAGGATGGGTTGTAGAGACGGTTTGGGTCGTGTCGAGCCAACCTGAGTTTTAGTTGGTGGCTTGAGTGTGTACGGGTACTGTAGCGCACCCTGCAGGGATGAATCTTCTCGAGAAGCCGTGTTGTCCGCGGTTATGTGACGACTTGGTGAAAGTGCTGGCTAACAAGTACTCAGACAACTTACACCTAATTGATAATAACTTGACTAGTAATAGGCATATTGTCACAATAAGCTGAACCTTCATTATTCAACAGTGTGAGTTTCCTTGGGTTGCTTCCTTAGTAGGGGGTAACATTGGATGGGTATTGTTTGGTGAGTAGTTGTAGTTGGTTCTGTCGCGCTCTCTTATCCCTCTCTAATAGCCGGAAGTTGTAGCGCGTATCTTTAGTTTGTTAGTGCTGCCCGTTGCCGCTTCTTTGCAATAACCCCTTCCTTCCGTTGTACCCAAAGTATTTGTATCTTGTGATGATTGGTTACGCTGGTATCCTGTGAGTATGGTTTATCCACTTGCCAGTACTTAACAGTACTGACCCACGAATCCTTTTTGTGGCTGCATATTCCACATTGCAGTCAACAGGTTTGAAGTCTGACGACGCTAGCTTGGGAATCCCTCCGGCTTGGCCTGGGCAGGCATTTGGACGCCATCGGTTATCTTCAGGACTCTTAGTCCAATTTGTTTCTTGTCCGTAGTCGGACACTATGTTGTTTCTTCCGCTGTCATTTGGATCTTTGTATTGTATCAGTTGTATCCTTGACTTGTTTGAGTCGCCTTGTATATATCTTTTCTGTTGTTGTTGCGGAATATTCGTGAACTGTTGTAATGTTATCACAGGTGGCAACCTGAAATCGGTTATTATGTGAATTTTGGCGGAAATGCTGAAATCTGCATAGTGCCCGATCCCGGGGCGTCACAAATGGTATCAGAGCATGGTTTCCGATTCCCGATATTGTTTCGATACGAATGGTTATCGGAGCAACGGGTCCGCAAAGCCTGTAGGATAACCTCGCTAACGGTCGTGTTTCTAGAGTGTCAAAAACTATTTGTGCAAAACCTGTTTTGGAAACATCTCAATAGGATTCTTGTTTTCTCCTTATCTCTATTCTATTTCTCCTCTGATCTTATTTGTTTTGAAGTCTCTCTTCCTATCTATCTTTGAAAGTTTTAGGATACTACGTGGGTGGACGTTTTCTGAGCCTTTAACCTAATAGGTTCGATCATCGGAAGATTCCAGGTGGGAGAAGATCGTCATCAACCCGAGCAAGATTCTCTTGTTAGTGGTGTCGAGGAGATCAACTGGGAGCATGAAGACTCGATAGCTCCAACTTCTTCTCTCTCTTACCGGCTTGGAGCGGATCGCGAGGGCGCAATCCCTTGTTAGTGGTGTCGGCTGTAACACCCGGGGTTTTCCCCAACTAGTTGCTTGTTTTCTTTTTTGCATCATCATGGCATCCATGCATTGCATCATGCATCATATGCATTGCACCTCTGTTTCCTGTTGTTTTCAAACCAATTAAAAGCTTTAAACCAATTTTAAAATTCAAACAATGCACCTTGTTTTAAAATCAAATTGTTTCAATAAAAAAATTGAATTGGAATTACCAATTGGCTTGGTTAATAAAATTTCTTTTAAAAAACCCAATTTGAATTTCAAATTCAAATTTCAAACACCACCAACAATTTGAAATTCTCAAAACCAAATAGCATGCACTTGGGCATTTGCAATAATGAACCCATAAAAATTAACTCCATAATTTTTGGAAACCCCAAAACCCTTCTATCTCTCTCTTATTCATCTTCTACAAAAAAAAGAGAAATAAATAAAAGAAAAAGAAAGGGAGTGAGGAGGCAGCCGAACTGGGCCAACAAGGCCCAGTCGGCCACCTACAACTCGAGCGCCCAGCCCACCCCTGTTTGTCGTCTTCCTCACGTGGGAGGTCACGTACAGAACGTGACCATGGCCTCCTGATCCCCACCTCCCACCTGCTCCCTCTCCCCCTCCTTATCTACCCCCTCCTCCAAGCCCAAACCCTAACCCTAGGCCCTCTCCTCCTCCATCCGCCGCCACCCCTTCTCCCTTCTTCCTCTGCCCCAAATTCCTTTGCCCCTGTACTTTCTGAACTTGGACGGGATCCTCCATGGCCGATTCTTGGTGGCCATGGCGCCATGGCTGCGTTCGCCGTCGGGCGCCCGTCTTCTCGGGAATGGAACCATGGCGGTGTGGGCTGCGGATTTGATGAAGGCGCCGCGGCCGGAGGACGCCCGAGGCGACGGCGCCATCACCGTCTTCTTCCCCGTCCTCGGCCAAGCCTGAACCTCGCCACCATCTTCTTCAGGTCGCTGCTCCCGCTCGCCCAAGCCCTCGAGGTGAGCAACCCCTCTGCCCTCCTTCCATCCCCTCTGCTCCACGGTGCGCACGCACAGCACGAATCCCCCCGGCGCCCTCGCACGATCGCAGCCGGCCTCGTCGCCATCAATCATTTCCTCGACGTGCAGTTAACTGAACGTGTTTCAGTTTCGGCAGTCCATCCGCAAACCCCACCTCAAAAACTTGTGCGCTCTAGTCCTAACACGAATCGAACAGCAGCCCAACTGGCTAGCGAACCGCGCGCGCACCCAGTAGACCCGAGTTCGAATCCCCCCGAGTAGCAAAAGCCATCCCTTTTTCCTCCTTTTTCTTTTATTTCCCGAATTCCAGAAAAACAGATCTGAGTCTTTAATTGTAAAATCCATAACAAATTGAAAAATGCTCCAATTTCAATGAATCAAGTTTCTATGGATTCAGAATCTTGTGCTCTTTCTGTTAGTCACAAAGTTGCAACATGTTTCTGTAATAAATTTTTGCACTAAATAATTAAATACAGAAATGGCTATTAAAATTTGAAACTTTGGAAATTCATAACTTGAGTTCTGTTCATCCAAATTGAGCGAACTTGGGCTCTAAAATTTTGTCTTAACAAACTCTACACAGTGGTATTTTATTTGGTCACAATTGAATTAAATTTGAACATGTTTCCTTCTGTTTACAAAAAGGGGCAGAATAAAAATGCTTATGGAAAAATGCATAATAAATTCAATAGTGATCCAAAAATTATGTTTAATAGCTCAAAATGTTCAGTGAAACATTTGCTACATGTTTTCAACCCTTTCAATACAATTTGTCTACTGGTTTTCCTAATTAAAATTGGTGCAATAATTCAATACTTTAAATACACCTTTTAAATTGCCAAATTCATAACTTGCTCATTTTAAATCCAAATTCAACAAATGAAATATGTATTCCATCTAAAATTTTGTGTTCTTTCCAAATATAAATTTTGTTATCTGTTTTGAACATTTAAAATTGGTGAAAACAACAAATGTTTGTTTAATCATTTAAAATGCCAAAGTTCATAACTTAATAAATAAAATTCCAAACTTGGTAAACAACATATCAAACTGAAGCTATTGTTGTTTTCTTCATCCATGCATCATTCTAATCAACTTTCACATGATGGTTATTAGTAGATCATTTAATTCAACATTAATTCATGGGCTTTTCAATATGCAATCCAAATTGCGTATGGGCCCATTTAAATATGTTTACCATGTCAACTAGTTTATCTTTGATGCATCCTTAAACTTGTCATGCATCCATATCTTGATCATGCTGGATCTTTTGCCGTAGTAGTAATTGTTGCATCCGGTGTTTGTTCTAGTTCGTTGCTTCTTCGCGGATAGGACGTGAGATGATGTGAGCAACGACAAGTTCGGATGTACCTCTACTTGCTGGATTCCAGGCAAGTATACTCACTTGCTACCTATGGCTGCCTTTCATCACTTGTTACCGATTCTTTCCGTTGTCTTTATGCTAGCCTAGTATTTTTCGATGCTTGTGTCTCGATCCTATCATATGTTTACCTTGCAGCCATGATATAGCCTTCCTTCCCCTTCCTATCAACTGTTGCTTGTTTACCTTGTTGGCCCTCGTGTCGTAGTTGCATGCTTAGTGTTGTTTGCGCTCGAGTCTTGTTGTCCTTTTACATATCACCTGTTTAGTTGATAGTTGGGTTTCAATTTAATCAACAACATGTTAATGTTTGGGGTAATAATAATTTGATGATAAGGCACCGGCAGGAGGCCCGGCGTGGTTTTGGTGCCTGCTGGTGTCGAACTTAGGAAATGAGTCTTGTCCATTGATCCATGATGAGCGCGCTAACCGCGTCCGGGAGGTAGTATGGGACCCCCCTCGACTTAGACCTGATTTGCAGCTTGTCCGAAGAGCCACACTTAGTTCGGGTGTTCCATTTGCTCATATGCATAATGGGAGGTGCCCCCATGGTTGATGATGATTATGATGGTTATGATGATGATGCATATAGGGCGAGGCCTGTGGTGCCGGGGGGTGTGGTTTTCACCCTTGCGCTTAGGTTAGGTCGGACTGGCCGGGACCTTATAGCTCCGTGGCTCCTAGGATGGGTTGTAGAGACGGTTTGGGTCGTGTCGAGCCAACCTGAGTTTTAGTTGGTGGCTTGAGTGTGTACGGGTACTGTAGCGCACCCTGCAGGGATGAATCTTCTCGAGAAGCCGTGTTGTCCGCGGTTATGTGACGACTTGGTGAAAGTGCTGGCTAACAAGTACTCAGACAACTTACACCTAATTGATAATAACTTGACTAGTAATAGGCATATTGTCACAATAAGCTGAACCTTCATTATTCAACAGTGTGAGTTTCCTTGGGTTGCTTCCTTAGTAGGGGGTAACATTGGATGGGTATTGTTTGGTGAGTAGTTGTAGTTGGTTCTGTCGCGCTCTCTTATCCCTCTCTAATAGCCGGAAGTTGTAGCGCGTATCTTTAGTTTGTTAGTGCTGCCCGTTGCCGCTTCTTTGCAATAACCCCTTCCTTCCGTTGTACCCAAAGTATTTGTATCTTGTGATGATTGGTTACGCTGGTATCCTGTGAGTATGGTTTATCCACTTGCCAGTACTTAACAGTACTGACCCACGAATCCTTTTCGTGGCTGCATATTCCACATTGCAGTCAACAGGTTTGAAGTCTGACGGCGCTAGCTTGGGAATCCCTCCGGCTTGGCCTGGGCAGGGATTTGGACGCCATCGGTTATCTTCAGGACTCTTAGTCCAATTTGTTTCTTGTCCGTAGTCGGACACTATGTTGTTTCTTCCGCTGTCATTTGGATCTTTGTATTGTATCAGTTGTATCCTTGACTCGTTTGAGTCGTCTTGTATATATCTTTTCTGTTGTTGTTGCGGAATATTCGTGAACTGTTGTAATGTTATCACAAGTGGCAACCTGAAATCGGTTATTATGTGGATTTTGGCGGAAATGCTGAAATCTGCATAGTGCCCGATCCCGGGACGTCACAAAACAGTAGGAAAACAGTAGGAACAATATGGAAGCAGTAGGTGTTTATCAGTATGAGGAAAAAGGATCGGGGTCCATAGTTCACTAGTGGTGTCTGTCCGTGAAACATAAATAACATGTGTGGTGAACAAATTACAGTAGGGCAATTGACAGAAACGAAGGCTGCACCGTAGTGCATATGCAAGACATAAAGATTACTATGTGATTCATGCCGGCATTACAACAAGATACATAGATCGTCATCCAACTGCATCTATGACTAATAATCCAGCCTCTGAATATCATCCAAACAAACGTTGGGTATTAAGTTGCAAGCAACACATAATCGCAGTAAGCAAAGTGTGTAATCTAAACAATGTAAGCAAAGTAAACGCTGTTGTTTTCTCCCTAATGGCAACATCACATCCTTCATCCGTCACGTTTTTGTCACTCGCGCACAGATGCAAAGGAGACATGAACCCACTATCGAGCATAAATACTCCCTCTTGGAGTCACTAGCATCTACTTGGCCAGAGCATCTACTAATAACGGAGAGCATGAAAGATCATAAATAACATATGCATGAAGATAACATGATAGATTGATAATCAGAAGACATAGTATTCAACATTCATCGGATCCCAGCAAACACAACATGTAGCATTACATAAAGATGATCTTGATCATGTAAGGAAGCTCACAAGATCTAAACATGAGGCACAAAGTGGAGAGAACAACCATCTAGCTACTGCTATGGACCCGTAGTCTAGGGATGAACTACTCACCCATCACTTCGTAGAAGGGCATGGTGGTGTAGACCCCTCCGGTGATGAATTTCCCTCCCGGCAGGGTGTCGGGGAGAGCTCCAAAACCCTCCCGATCTTGGGATGACGATGATGGCGGCCTCAGGTGTTTTTCGGGGAGAAGTGGAATATATCTAGGGTTTATGCCTCGGGGGGATTAAATAAGCGAAAGGGAAAATGAGGTGGAGTCCTGGGGGTCCCACACCACCCTATGGTGTGGGCCCCCTGAGGCCCCCCTCCGGGTCTCTTCGGGACTCCGTGGAACCTTCGGGAATTCTAAGACTTCCGGGCTTCGAATTTTCCAATTCCAATAATATTTCCAGAACAACTTTTCTGAAACTAAAAAGAGCAGAAAAACAGGGAACTGGCTTTGTGGCATCTTCTCAATAGGTTAGTTCGTAAAATCGATAAAAATGACATAAAGCGTATAGAAAACATGTGGGAAACAACAACAAAAAAACATGGAACATCAGAAATTAAGGATACGTTTATGACGTATCAACATCCCCAAGCTTAGTTCTTACTCGTCCTTGAGTAGGTAAACAATAAAAACAAATAATTTCCGAGGTAACATGCTACCAACATAAACTTGATCATCAAAGTAATGTAAAAGCATATGTAAAATGAGATCATAGAATTTCAACATAAGCATGATAAATAAAACTTTAATAATAAAGCATAGCAATCATCTTGAATCACGAGAAGTAACTCAAATAAAAGATCATGGATAACAACGCAACGAAAGATATATGTTTGCTTCAAGTATAGAGAAAGCATGGCAAAGTGGTATTTCGCTAGTCCTTAAGAGTGGGAAAAAACATAAATGCCACGACACCTTTAAAGTTCATGAGGAAGACTAGAACAAATAATTAGAGAAATAGCAATAACACATCATGAATAAATTAATGATGTTTGTGGGACAAATGCACATAAAACTCAGAATGGAAACTATGCTCTCTCAACTGTGCATAAAGTTAGAAGATGGAGGCTCAACATAAAAGTAAAAGAAAGGCCCTTCGTAGAGGGAAGCATGGATCACTCATGTGCTAGAGATTTTATTTTGTTAAATAGAGGTATTAAAAACCTTTTTTTAGAGAGGTGTATGTTAGTGTCAACGAATGGTAACCGAAAATACAGTACGTCACAAGCCAACTAGACTTCACAAGAGAGGCTCCCATATGAAGGACGCATCTGTGTAGAAGTTCATCCCTGTTTCTCTTTTGTTTACACGATTATGCTTTGAGTGATAAATCAGGGGCAAAATAGTGAAGAGAATTTGTTTGTATTAAGTTTGGGCTGGGCACCCCGCTGCCAGCTCTTCTATCAATTGGATAAGCGGATGAAGCCACTAGTCCAGGGTGTGAAAGTCGAATCAACAAGCAAGATAAAGATTCTCTATTTAAGTCCTCATGAGCAAAAACAAGAACACAAAGCAGGAGTAATTTTGAAAGTTTTAAAGGTAGCACATGAGCAATTAACTTGGAATGGCAGTTAAATACCACATGTAGGTAGGTATGGTGGACACAATGGGAAAACTTTGATTTTTGGGAGTTGTATGCACGAGTAGATCTCATACTCAGTTCATGTGGAGGCTAGCAAAAGACTGGGAGCGACAAATAAAGAGAGCAATAATGGCCATAATCATGCATATCGACATAAACCTCATTAATAAAAGCATAAGTGGTACCACAAGTTCAAAAACTAAATGATCATGGAGAGTGACTGGTTTGTAGTCATAAACATGGTGCGAGCATGCGCCAAGTCAACCAAATAAAACATTCAAAGGAGAATACCACAAATCTATGCTTCAATATGACAAGAACAACTCATGATTCTTTCAATGGCACCTTAAACACTCTCATCTATATGAGACTAAACATGCTACTCAACAACCACAACGCTTTAGAACTAAAATAACATCTAGCATGACATGAAAAATTCTAGCCACAGTCTATACAAGCTTATACTTGCACCGTTAAAAATTCTACTTCAAACAGAAGTTACTTTTCCCAACAAGCACCATACAAGACATGTTTTAACAAAAATTCTCTATATGATATATCAAGAAAGCATGAGAGTACTCACATAACACTACCAAAAACTAACAGCTCTGAATAAGAGATGCAATGAAAACAAGAGCTAAACAGGAATTTTGCAGTAACTAGAAGAAAAACTAAGAATACTAGCATAGCAAGTATTCAAGTGAAAAAGCGGAGCGTGTCTCTCTCCCAAACAAGGATGCTAGGTACAATGATATTATTACAGGAAGGGAAAAACAAAATAAAAAAAACAGACGCTCCAAGAAAAAACTTCATATGATGTGACCGAAAAAAATATAGTCTCACGAGAAATGACCTGACAGATAGTTGATGAAGAAGGGGATGCCTTGAGAATCCCCAAGATTAGATGCTTGAGTCTTCTAAAAATATGCTGGGATGAACCACGGGGGCATCCCCAAGCTTTGACCTTGCACTCTTCATGATCACATATATCACCTCTTCTCTTGAACCTTGAAAACTTCCTTCACACCATACTCCAACGGTAATTCACATTAGAGGGTTAGTGCAACAATAGAAAATCCATGGGTTCTGAATGGAAAAAGTGATATTGATAATTTTAAACATTAGCTACAGCCACTTATGTTTCGTGAAGCAAAGAAATCCACTTGACATCGTAAAAGAGCAAATGCAAGAAAAATGGCAGAATCTGTCAAAACCAGAACAGCCTATAAAGACGAATTTTTTCGAGGCACTTACGTTTCTCAAATCAAAAAACCTAAAGAACAAAAAAAAGTTGAGGAATAAGCACAAAACATTTCGGGTCATTCTGATCATCCTAGATTTTTCACGATTTTTACGGTGGACAGCAGAAATCTGTTTTCCGCGCAGAAATCCGAAAACCAACTCCAACCCTCGCCAGAAACTTTACTTGGCACTAATAAACATGAAAAGAAAGATACAAAGGAGTTTCTACAGAAGTATACAACCCCTTGAATCAAAGAAAACAGAGAAAAACAAAGCAAAAATAAAACCATGGGTTATCTCCCAAGAAGGGCTTTTCTTTAACGCCTTTTAGCTAGGCTCGGAAAAATGGAATCAAGTATTTTTCGAGAGAAGAAGAATCCAAATTGTACTTTGTTTGAATAACGGAATCAAAAGGCAACTTCATTCTCTTTCTAGGAAAGCGTTCCAAACCTTTCTAGGAAATTTAATATTCCCCTCTTTCATATCAATAATAGCACCAACAGTTCTAAGAAAAGGTCTTCCCAAAACAATTGGAAAAGAAGCATTGCATTGAATATATAAAACAACAAAATAAACGGGGACAAGATTATTATTAACCATGATAAGAACATCATCAACTCTCCCCAAAGGTTTCTTTCTAACATTATCAAGAAGACGAATATCCAAATAACCAGGTTCCAATGGTGGTAAATCAAGAACATCATAGAGTTTATTGGGCATAAAAGAGATACTAGCACCAAGATAACATAGAGCATTGCAATAAAAACCATTCACTTTCATTTTAATAATAGGTTCCCAACCATCATCTAGCTTCCTAGGATAGAGGCTTCACATCTTAATTCATCCTCTCTAATTTGCATAAGAGCATTTGTAATGTGTTTGATGAAAGCCATATTCATAGCACTAGCATTAGGACAACTAGAAAGATTTTGTAAGAACTTAATCACTTCAGTTATGTTGCAATCATCAAAGTTAAGATCATTTTTAGCAAAGATAATGGGACCATTGTCTCCCATGTTTCTTAAAAAAATTAGCACTTTCATCAGGAACATTTTTAGCAGTTTCAGGAAATTTTGCATTTTCAATAGCACAAGTGGGAGTGTTTCCAACACCAATTACTTTACCATTGATAGTAGAAGGTTTTCTAGCATGAGAAGCTTCAGTTTTACTAGTGGTGGTAATGGTGCAAACATTAGCTATGTTATTCTTTCTATCTATTTCATCTTCTTTCTCCCATCTAGCATGCAATTCAGCTAAAATTCTAACATTATTCGAATTTGGGTCATTTAAAGTTTTACTTTATTTAACATCATGAGGCATAACCTTTAGTTTCAAAAAATCAACATCAAGAGAAAGGCTATCAACTTTCGAAGCAAGAACATCAATTTTGCCAAATTTTTCCTCAACAGATATATTGAAAGCAGTTTGTGTACTAATAAAATTCTTAAGAATGTTCTCAAGATCAGAGGGCACACTTTTGTTGCTGTTATAGGAGTTACAATAAGAATTTCTATTATTAGGAGGATATGGCCTATAATTGTTGCTACCAAAATTATTCCTATAAGCATTGTTGTTGAAATTATTATTTTGAATGAAGTTCACATCAACATGCTCTTCCTGGGCAACCAAAGCGGCTAAAGGAATATTATTTGGATCAATAGGAGCATGGACATTCACAAGCATAAACATAATAGCATCAAGTCTATCACTCAAAGGGGAGGTTTTTTCAACAGAATTTACCTTCTTACTAGTTGTAGATCTCTCAGTATGCCATTCAAAATAATTTACCATCATATTATCAAGAAACTTTGTTGCTGGCCCCAAAGTTATGGACATAAAGGTTCCTCCAGCAGCTGAATCCAGAAGGTTTCTTGAAGAAAAATTCAGACCTGCATAAAAGGTTTGGATGATCATCCAAGTAGTCAGTCCATGAATGGGAAAATTCTTTACTAAAGATTTCATTCTTTCCCAAGTTTTAGCAACATGCTCATTAACAAGTTGCTTAAAATTCATAATGCTACTTCTTAAAGATATAATCTGTAAGGTCCCCCAAAACCACTGTTCAAGGACTCCTCCGATATGCATACATTCACGATCCCAGATCACACCAGTCGTGAACAACATATCAAGTTGGTACACAGATACAATATCCATTACACGATTGCATAAAACACTTACAAAAGAGACATGGTCACATGACCAAGTCTAACACAACTGCCATGCAGGGCAACACACAACACACACGGCGGAAGACGAAACACACAAACAACGCAATAGAGCCCAAGTCACGCCTTAACCTACAGGCTGCTGACCGAGAGACGATCCTAGTTCGCAAAGCCATCAGCGTAGTACTCCTCTTCGCAGATCTCCTCCTAAGATTCCTTCTCGATGTCTGGCAAGTAAATACCAGGGACGAAACCAATATGAGTACATTTGAATGTACTCATGCAAGACACCCATCATGTAGCTTACCAAAATGCAAGTATGCTTATATGGTGGAATAGGTAGGCTATACATAGGGTTCGCTATCAATGATATATGAAATATATATCATAGTTGATTTTGAAAATCTGTGTGTCTTTGTTGAATAAGATACTTCAAAGAAAATAATATAGTTTTTTTTTTCTCTTGTAGATATCACATGTACAAGAGGTTTTGTAAAACTTTGTTAAAAGAATGTTTTCTCTTTGCAAAACTTCTTGGAATCAAATTCCAGTTTACTTAGAAAAGAAATATTTTTCTTTGTAAAACAACTTCTGGCTTTGCATCAACGGTACCTCCATGGTACAAGATTTTCTCCTTTCAGTACTTCATAAGTCCAAGACCTTTTTTTTAAAACTCCTTTTTGAAAACATAGACACAATGCTAGCTACATGGCCAACTGTCCATATCTGAGGACGCGTCTATTCCGAATAGTTTAACTCTGCAGAGGTGTACACATTCCACCAGATCCAGTACATCCGCCGTGAACAACCACGGACTGTAACAACAATATGTGAACATCAGATAACTGATCCTAACCATCCACTATGTTCAACCTAGAATATGCCTATCTCTTCAGTCGAGTGTACGCATCCCCGGCACCGGGCTAATCCCCGCCAAGACAGGAGCCCCAACTGCTGCGTCCGGAGGAAAAATTAATTCCACACTTTATGTGTCGCATGTTTCAAAACTTGGCGACATTCAGTTCGAGGGAGTCCGTCCCCTTATAGCAAATTGAGACAGAACACACACTAACAAAAAAAACTTCAAGTTAAGTACTACCTTAACACCAAAGAAGAGTTCGACCCAATGCTTTATTTCTGTCTTAGTGAATCCCGATTCGACATTAAAAGTATATTGATTCTTTCCCAATAAACGAAGACTTTTTTCCGTGCCCATGTTGGGGTAAAGTGGAAGTACAATAAAGGTTGTCCGGCGAAGACTAGGTTATGTGTCATTTTTGTAAAAACACCTTTTCCCAAAAATGACCACTTCCACAATCCTATGGTGGATAAGGCTTCACCTTCCCACCGGGTTTTCCATAAAGCCTTTGTTTTGCAAAAACATATTTTTAGGGTGTCCACTTAGGGACTTATACTTTTGGTGGTAATAAAATACCATATGGTGGCTGTGGGCTTGGTAACACCAAGTATCAATTACTGGCATAGTAATAGTATATATAATATTAATAGTAGTAGTAGTCACTAAAAAATAGTTTTTGGGTAATCAAAGTTTTTGTAAAAACTTTCAGAAGTTAAAACATGCATGATAGAAAATGATAAGTGTAGTAGCAAGCATCAGGATGGCTTTCCTTAAAACTCTTAGTGTCCCTGGCCTTGAAGTAGCTTGAACTTGACGCACAGCTCCACAACTGCTTCTTCGTTTTCTCGCGTTGTAAAAGAATAAAGGACACACTCAGAACTAAAGGCCAAACAACTAAACCAAACAACACATACATCAAGCAAACTTATACTAGCCACAATCACTCAAAAGTTATCGAGGAAACTGCCTCACAAACTCTCATGATACAAAATTATCGTCAAACAAACATATGGTTGAGAAACCATATCCCACATCTTACATACCATATATGGAGTGGGTGCACCACTCTCATCATAAGATATTCAATAAGCTAAAAATATAGCTTGTGGGCACAAAAGGTGACGCTTCTAAGATAATAACAATCAATCAAAGAAATACCCATGGCAGTGGGTATTAGCAACACCCAAGCAATCATCACCAAACAAGATCACTACTAAACTAATGCATAGATAAAAGGATACTAATAAGCACAACAACAACACTAGCATAACAATAGCATAAGTACAATACTCATGCTAAGGTAATCACTCAGACAATCTCCACACAACAAGCAAACACACCACATATGAATGGGCTAACTACAGACTATGCTAATGTCTACTCAAAGTTATGGAATCCATCAACCATGAAAATAAACAAACAAACCAGTGGCTGTACCAATGGTAACAAGTCATAGCACACACTCTAAAACACAATCACAACAAGAGATAACAAAACTAGAAAATAACACATCCACTGGAGTCCACAAATAGCATACTGGTAGGGAAGTTCTACACAAGCATGTTATAAGAAATAATTTGCATCCTACAACTAATAGCAACAAGCACTCCACAAATCATGGAATAATAACAGAAGTAATAACATCCTAAACATGCTAGAATAAATCATACACTTATAAAATAAAAGACAACAATACTTGAGCTATTCATAATATCTAGTGGTGACACTAATTCATCACTAGGGAAGCAAACAATGCTACAAGGATGGATGATCTCAAACAAAGAAAAACATCAATATAAATACCTACTAACAGCACATACACCTTACACATTCTAGTAAGAAAATATGCTAAAACAATTCTATGAAAACATCTACTAAGCAAGCATCAATCCATTCTAATAATACATACTTTTTTAATCAACTAAATAGCAAGCAATCAAAGTACAAGATATACAACCAGTACCTATGCACTCAATACAAGCTCAACTAAACATTTTCAAAAATCCAAACACTCAATGAAATCCATCCACACATAATTTAGCAATCACAAGGAAAACATTCTATTTGCAAACAATATTCATTTTAAACCAAACGATAGTGAAACACTTCTTAACATGATACCCCTAAGGGAATATTATGTTAACAAATGAACCAGAAATAAAAATACTCGTATTCAACAAGAAATACTAAACTCTTCACTCACATAAGTGAAACAAACAACCATTTTCCTTGGTGGAAAATAATAAACAAACATATAGTAATACAAGCTATTTTCACACAAGTGCACGATAGGGAATTTGGATCCCTAACCAAAATGCAATGGGACCATTGGGTTATGGGCCCACTAATACCAAGGCATTTAGAGGTAGCAAAGCCTTTGTTAACACATGACAAAATTAACCTATCAAAGCAATCACCACTCAACTAATACACTAGTGAAAACAATACTAGTGAAAACAAACAACATATGTTTACATGCTTTGCTACAAAATAAGGTGCAAGCTAAAAGAGATAATAAAATAAAAATAACATTACCAAAATGGTACTGAACTCAAATTAAACACATCAAAAACTTAGGTGCACAAAACACACAAAGATTTGCTCAACCAATCTAGTCAAAAATAACTAATAGAAAACAAACCAATGCTATTTATATAACCAAAAGATTTCCAAACATGCACACACTTCCTAAGGTGGTTATATTGCAATAAAACATCATAATAACAAGTGGTAACACATCCATACATGCTAGGAAACAAGTCTCACACAATCAAACATTTGTTTACAAACAAATACTCACATAAACAAGAAAACAGAAAAGCTGTTGTATCTAATTAGGTTCACCAAAAATAATCTATAGCTCTAAATATTTAATCCAAGATAGGATTAGACAAACTAGTCATAAACAAACTCATCCAATTGGATTCACCTCAAAAATCATTTTTAAACTCATGCTAAAAATCCTAGAAAAGCCTACTGGTCTTTTACCAAAATGGATGGCATTTCCATTTGGTAACTCACCTTGATGTGAGGACAAGTCCTATGGATAGATATACTCACTAGCTACCCAAAATATTTTTATTTGAACAAAATTGATATAGATCCAAAAATTTATGCCAAAAACACTTTTACAGATACCATGTGACAAAAATACAAGTGCAAAACTATATCTACCAAGTTTATATGGTTACAAAAACATATAACTAATTCCATGAATTTTGGTTGATTTTATTTTTTATGAATTCTATTTTTAACAAGCTCAAAGTAAACAAGTAATTTATGTTATAGATTTAAAAAGAAAACAAACAGAGGGGGCGGGTTGGATCTGCGGGCGCGGCCTAGCAAGGCAGCAGACGCGGCCCAGCGCGGGCACGCACGGTTCAACGGGAGTCATTGATCTTCAGATCGACGCCCCCCGTATCTCTCTCCTTCCTCCCGCCTCTCTCTCTCTCTCTCTCGGAAACGGCCGGCGACGGGAATCGCATGGTGGCTCACCGTGGAGAGTCGGGGGGTGGTGGCATGGGCTCGGGGAGGTGCAGGGGTGCAGGGGGGTCGAGGGGCGAAAGCTCGGGCGCGCCAGGAGGCAGGGAACGGTGGTGCGGCCGCGGCGGCGACTCGGACGACGGCGGTGATCCTGCAAGGGAGAGGACGGGGGAGCGTGTCAGGGAGGTAGCCTAGGTCGCAGGGAGCTCGTTGAGCGCAACAAAGAGGGTTTGGGGGCACGGGGTTGTGCATCATGATCTCGGGGTGGTGGAGGTGACCGACGGCGAGATCTTCCCCGTGGAGCTCACTGGGGCTCACGGGCTGGGTCAGGGCTGCTAGGGGCGAGAGTGAGGAGGTTTGGGAGGGTGGTGGCGCAGGGAGGTTGAGTGTGAGGGCTTTAAATCCAAGGCATCGAGTGAGAGAGCTAGGGTTCTCTCGGGTTGTCAAAGAAAAGTCATGGGGCTGGCCCTAGCTCGTGTCCTGGACTGGCATAAGGCATGGCATGATGCCAAAGGTCAAGGAGAGGGTAGGGGGCAGTGAAACCATGGCTCTAGAGGGGTGGAGAGGCCAAGGTATGGTCACATGGCCCACTACACAGTGCCAATAGGTAGTGCCCACTCCTCTCTGTCCTCTCCAAAGTCTTCCTCGTTTTCTCCCTCCCCAAGTCTTCTAGAGGCCTAGAAAAGAATCCTAGGTGGAGTCCAAACTATGGTCAACACAAGGGACAAATTGGAATTTCAAGTTCTGAACAAAAAGTGATTGAAACAAGTGTCAAACTTTGTATCTACACTATTTTTAGAAAGTTCAGAAAATTCAATTAACACTTAGAGAAATTTTCTAAGTGTTGGAAAAACAGTAAAATGAGCAAAAAAAATTGGATTGTTTTCAGAGACCAAATGGATTCCAATTTTTCTTTTCCATGTTGGAGTTTGTTAAAAATGTTGTAAAATTTCAGAAACATATTTTGAAAACAAATTTGAAATAGTTTAAGGCTATGAAAACAATGTGTGAAAAGGTGTATTTTCTGTTTTTCTCTATTTTCCAAAAATGCCTTTTTCTGCCTTATTTTTCTTCCACAAAAATAACAAGTAAAAGATTGTTTTTATAATTTCAAAAATAAAACCAAGATTATGGATTTGTATTCCCTATATAAAGGCAGAAATAAAAGTCAAGAAAACATAAAATAACATATTATAGCCTAGTGAAAACAAAAGTGGAATACAGGTACTTGGCTATATTTTCAGAGAATAGTTTCTATAGAAAACTTAAAAGAAAACTTCCATAAATCATTTTGAAATTTGTTCTCTTGGATCCAACAAATTTAAAAGGTTATTTTAAGATTCAAACAAGAATGATCCAAGTCTTGGAATAAAAATCCACTCATGTAACATCAGGGAAAACAACAGGGAAAAAATTATAGAAGTGTTTTCAGAAAAATTTGTTATTGGTTCTAAAATGAAACAGGACTTGCATTGCATATATGATTAAGATCATATACACATGTTAGTTCAAACAATCATGTTTGTTAGAAAAAAAATTGTTGTCCCTCATTTTTGTCTTCTTGAACAACAGTACAAGAATCCAAAAACTGGGGTGTGACATAATCTTAGCAGGAGGACAATATTTTTTAATGAAAGCATCTTTACACTTAGTCCAAGAATCAATACTATTTCTAGGAAAAGATAGCAACCATTCTTTAGATCTTCCTCTCAAAGAGAAAAGAAACAATTCCAGTTTAATAATATCTCCATCTATATCTTTATATTTTTGCATCTCCATAGTTCAACAAAATTATTAAGATGGGCAACAACATCATCAGTACTAACACCAAAAAATTGCTCTCGCCATTGACAGAAATGAAGGCCGCACCGTAGTGCATATGCAAGACATAAATATTACTATGTGATTCATGTGTGCATTACAACAAGATGCATAGACCGTTATCCAACTACATCCATGAGTAATAATCCACCCTCTGAATATCGTTCGAACAAATGTTGGGTATTAAGTTGAAGCAACAGATAATCACAATAAGCAAAGTGTGTAATGTAAACAATAACATCATCCTTGGACAAATCATTGTTGTTTTCCACCTAATGGAAACAACACATCCTCCATCTGTCACGTTTCTGTCACTAGAGCACAGATGCAAAGGAGGAATGAACCCACTATCGAGCATAAATACTCCCTCTTAGAGTTACTAGCATCTATTTGGCCAGAGCATCTAGTAATAACGGAGAGCATGCAAGATCATAAATAACATAAGCATGAAGATAACATGATAGATTCATAATCAGAAGACATATCATTCAACATTCATCAGATCCCAGCAAACACAACATTCAACATTACATAAAGATGATCTTGATCATATTAGGCAGCTCACCTAAACATGAGGCACAAAGAGGAGAGAACAACATCTAGTACTGCTATGGACCCGTAGTCCAGGGATGAACTACTCACACATCACTTTGGAGGAGGGCATGGTGGTGTAACCCCCTCTGGTGATGAATTTCCCTCCCGGCAGGGTGCCGGGGAGAGCTCCAGAACCCTCCCGATCTTGGGATGACGATGACGACAGCCTCAGATGTTTTTTGTGGAGAAGTGGAATATATCTAGGGTTTATGCCTCGAAGGGATTAAATAGGCGAAAGGGCAAAGGCGGTGGAGGCCTGGGGGCCCCACACCACCCCCCTGCGCGGCCAAGGGGGGCGCCGACCTATCGTGTGGCCCCCCTGAGGCCCCCCTTCGGGTCTCTTTGATACTCCGTGGAACCTTTGGGAATTATAAGACTTCCGGGCTTAGAATTTTCCAATTCCGAGAATATTTCCAGAACAACTTTTCCGAAACTAAAAATAGAAGAAAACAGGGAACTGGCTCTATGGCATCTTGTCAACAGGTTAGTCCGGAAAATCGATAAAAATGACATAAAGTGTATAGAAAACATGTGGGAAACAACAAGAAAACAACATGGAACATCAGAAATTAAGGATACATTTATGACGTATCACCCTTCCAGCTGTTGGACTCCGCGGAGATTTGTCGGTTCTTTCATCGTCAAGATTGCTTGAATTTTCTCGGGGTTGGCCTGAATTCCTCGGTCAGAGACCAGATAGCCGAGGATTGGCCAGCGTGTGACGCCCCGAGATCGGGCACTATGCAGATTTCAGCATTTCCGCTAAAATCCACATAATAACCGATTCCAGGTTGCCACTTGTGATAACATTACAACAGTTCACGAATATTCCGCAACAACAACAGAAAAGATAGATACAAGACGACTCAAACGAGCCAAGGGTACAACTGATACAACACAAAGATCCAAATAACAGCGGAAGAAACAACATAGCGTCCGGCTACGGACAAGATACAAATTGGACTAAGAGTCCTAAAGATAACCGATGGCTTCCAATCCCTGCCCAGGCTGAGCCGGAGGGATTCCCAAGCTAACGTCGTCAGACTTCAAACCTGTTGACTGCAATGTGGAATATGCAGCCACGAAATGGATTCGTGGGTCAGTACGGTTAAGTACTGGCAAGTGGATAAACCATACTCACAAGATACCAGCGTGACCAATCATCACAAGATACAAATACTTTGGGGACAACGGAAAGGAAGGGATTATTGCAAAGAAGCGGCAGCGGGCTGCGCTAACTAACTACAGAGACTCGCTACAACATCCGGCTAAAAGAAAGGGATAAGAGAGCGTATCAGAACCAACTACGACTACTCACCAAACAATACCCATCCAGTGTTACCCCCTACTAAGGAAGCAACCCAAGGAAACTCACAGTGTTGATTAAGGTGACATTCATTTTTATGGTGGAGGTAATCTAAATTACTAGTCAAGTTATCATCGTTAAGTGTAAGTTGTCTGAGTACTTGTTAGCCAGCACTTTCACCAAGTCATCCATAACTGCGGACAACACGGCTTCTCGAGAAGATTTAACCCTGCAGGGATGCACCAATTTGGCCGTACACGTAAGAATGACCCGCCAGATGGAAAGGCCCTTCCACCAAGCGAGGCACTCAACACAACCCAACTCTTCTTCGCATCAAGCCCAAAGAACCCCGTGCAATTGAGCGCACGGCTAATCAAGCCCCACGAAGAAAAGGGGACCCTCATAGCACTCTAAGAACGTGTCTCCCTAAATGCCGACTACAAAAGTTCCACCCTGGCGCCAAGGGTTCGCACCTGCATATGCATGCGGCAAATGGAAAACCCGAACTAAATGAGGCGATTTGGACGAGATGCGAATCGAATCAGAGTTGCGGGGGGCGCCCATACTCGCTTCCCACATGCGGTTAGTGCGGTCATCATGGATCGGAGGACAAGACCCTTTTCCTAATTAAGTTCGACACTAGCAGGCCTCAAAACCACGCCGGGCCTCCTGCCGGTGCCTTATCATCAAATTAATATTACCCAAAACATTAACATGTTGTTGATTGAATTGAAACCCAACTATCAAACTAAACAGGTGATAAGACGGATAACAAGACTTGAGCGCAAACAACACTAAGCATGCAACTACGACACAAGGGCCAACAGGGTAAACAAGCAACAGTTGATAGGAAGTGGAAGGAAGGCTATATCAGGGCTGCAAGGTAAACATATGATAGGATCGAGACACAAGCATCGAATCATAAGGCTAACATAAAGATAACGGAAAGAATCGGTAACAAGTGATGAAAGGCAGCCATAGGTAGCAAGTGAGTATACTTGCCTGGAATCCAGCAAGTAGAGGTACATCCGCAGAACTTGCCGTTGCTCACATCATCTCAACGTCCTATCCGTGAAGAAGCAACGAACTAGAACAAATACCGGATGCAACAATTACTTCTACGGCAAAAGATCCAGCATGATCAAGATATGGATGCATGACAAGTTTAAGGATGCATCAAAGATAAACTAGTTGACATGGTAAACATATTTAAATGGGCCCATATGCAATTTGGATTGCATCTTGAAAAGCCCATGAATTAATGTTGAATTAAATGATCTACAAATAACCATCATGTGAAAGTTGATTAGAATGATGCATGGATGATGAAAACAATAAGAAAACAACAATAGCTTCAATTTGATATGTTGTTTACCAAGTTTGGAATTTTATTAAGTTATGAAATTTGGCTTCTTAAGTGAGTTACACAAACATTCATTGTTTTCACCCATTTTAATTGTTCAAAATAGATAACAAAATTCATAATTGGAAAGAACACAAAATTTTAGATGGAATACATATTTCATTTGTTGAAAAAGGAGTTAAAATGAACAAGTTATTAAGTTGACAATTTTAAATGCATTAATTAAGAAATAGTTGTTTTCAGCAATTTAAATTATTCAAAACAGAAAACAAAGTTTATATTTGGAAAGCTTATTCAATTTTGCATGGAAAACATATTTTACATGTTGGAATTGGATTTGAATTGCCCAAGTTATGAATTTTGCAATTTAAAAGGCTTAATTAAATCATTGACTTATTGCACCACTTTTAATTAGGGAAAACAGTAAACAAATTGTATTGAAAAGGTTGAAAACATGTATAAACTGTTTCAATGAACAATTTGAGCTATTAAACATAATTTTTGGGTTATTATTGAATTTATTATGCAATTCTTCATAATTATTTTATTCTGCCCTTTTTAATAAACAGAGGGAAACATGTTCACAATTAATTCAATTGTGACCAAATAAAATACCAATGTGTAGAGTTTGTTAAGACCAATTTTTAGAGCTCAAGTTTGCTCAATTTGGATGAACAGAACTCAAGTTATGAAATTCCAAAGTTTCAACTTTTAATTGCATTTTCTGTATTTAATTATTTAGTGCAAAAATTATTACAGAAACATGTTGAAACTTTGACATTAACAGCAAGAGCACAAGATTATGAATCCACAGCAATTTGAATCATTGAAATTGGATCATTATTCAATTTGTTATTGATTTTACAAATAAAGGTTCAGATCTGCTTTTCTGGAATTCGGGAAATAAAAGAAAAAGGAGGGAAAAAGGGGGTGGCTTTCTTCCTGGGGAGGGGGGGGGGATTCGAACTCGGGGCTCCAGGAGTGCGGATGGGTTGCGCTGCCACTAGGGCTAGCTGTGCGGTTCGTGATGGCTACAGATCCGCAGCAAGATCATCTTCACTCCAGGCGGAAAACTGAACAGTTTCTGAACTTTGACGGACACAGGCAGACGACGACAACCGCCGCTCGAAGGCGGACATCCAGAGCAACCCGAAGAGAGGAGGAGGGGTTTTGGAGGTGCGGCTCACCTAGAGGGTGCTGGTGGAGTGGTACACGCTCGGGGAAGGCAGGGGCGGCCGGAGGTGGTCGGAGGCGCGCGGAACCTGGCCGTCGATCTCTGACGGCCATGAAAACGGCAGCGACGAACGACGACGGCGTGGCCTCCCTGGTGCCTCCCCGGGCCGGCCAAGGAGTCGAAGACGAAGAGGGAGATGCCATGTTTCCATTCCCGTAGGAAACAGGAGCCGAAGACGATCGCAGCACCGACGCCATGGCCTCCAACTCTCGGCCATGGAGAAGCTCGGGTTCAGAAGAAAAATTCAGAAAAAAGGTTGGGAACAGAGGAGGAAGAGAAAGGCGGCGGCGCAAGGAGGAAGAGGGAGGAGGAGGATTAGGGTTTGGGGAGGAGGAGAGGGGCTTTAAGGAGGAGGGGAAAGGTGAGAGGGAGGGGACCATGGAGGTGGACAGGGACAGGTGGGGGGATCACGTTATCCTCTGTCCGTACGAAGAAGACGCAGGGAGGTGGGCTCGAGGGAAGAGGAGATGGGCTGGTTTGGTGGGCTGCCTCCCTTTTTTTTGAGGAATAGCTTTGGCAACAAATAAATAAGATTGAGACGACAAAGTAATTGCAGAAAATTAGAAAAGGAAGATTTGATCAATTTCGAATTGTTTGCCGGTTTTAAATGCAGGATGATGATTATGCTATGAGATGCACAAAAGAAAACAAACAAGCTAATTAGGGGAAAAAACGGGCGTTACACAACGGAAAGCCCGAAGACGCATTTTGTCGGGTTGAGCTTGATTCTGTACGCGGTGAGGGCGTCGAATGTCTCCCTTATGTCCTCGAGGAGTGTGTCCTCCACTCGAGTCTTCACGACAATATCGTCAACGTACACTTGTACATTCTTGCCAATGAGCTTGGGAAGGCATTTTTGCATACAGCGCTGATATGTTGCGCCTACGTTTTTTAGCCTGAAAGGCATTGTCGTGTAGTAGTATACACCGTGTGGTGTGACGAATGCTGTCTTTTCCTCATCCTCCTGCTTCATCCTGATCTGGTTGTAGCCCGAGTAGGCATCCAGGAAGGAGAGGCGTTGACAGCCTGCTATTGAGTCGATAATTTGGTCTGCGGGAGCGGGAAGTTATCCTTGGGGCAATGTTTGTTCAACAACGTGTAGTCGATGCACACGTGAAGGATGTCTGTGTTTTTCTTCAGGACCAGCACTGGTTTTGCTAACCATGTGGATATCTTGATTTCCATGATGAACTTGGCGGCTAGTAGTCTGTTCACCTCTTCTACGAG
This sequence comes from Alopecurus myosuroides, assembly GCA_028641055.1. Taxonomy (NCBI): domain Eukaryota; kingdom Viridiplantae; phylum Streptophyta; class Magnoliopsida; order Poales; family Poaceae; genus Alopecurus; species Alopecurus myosuroides. The sequence goes on along the minus strand of CM054060.1, from coordinate 242,308,335 downwards.
TGCTCTCTGTTTCGGCTCGGAGAAGCATGGAGTGGTTTGTTTGACCGGCTTCGCATCTTTAAACACTTCCAATGAGTGCTCGGAGAACTCCCTGGGTATTCCTGGCATATCTAAAGGCTGCCAGACGAAAATCTCCCAGTACTCACGGAGGATTTCGACGAGCGCGCTTTCCTATGCGGGTGATAGGGTGGTGGACATGATCACCGTCTTCGCGGATTCTGTCGGGTTCACTTTATGCTTTCGAGTTTCGCTACTCGGGCTGAACTTGAGATCTGGGCGTTTTTTTTTTGGTTAGTGGTATCACGGAGTTATCCGTGGTTTTTGCCAATTCTTCTAGCTCCTTTTGCATCACGAAAGATTTCGCGATCTCGTGGAATTCGTTGTCTCAATTGTCTGATTTATGGAAGTCATTGTTTACGGTGAATTGTACCGTATTCTCCTGGGAGTTTCATCTTGAGGTAGGCGTAATGTGGTACTGCCATGAATCTCGCGAACCCTGTTCGGCCGAGAATGGCGGGTACTGAGATGGCCAGTCGACTACCTCGAAGTCTAGGAATTATCTCCTATAATTGCGCGGATCCCCGAGGATCACCTCCAAATTAATTGTTTCGAGTGGTCGGACCTCTTTATCCGGTACTATCCCGTGGAAGGATGTTTCTTATTCTGCGAGTCCCTCCAAGTTCTTGTTCATTATGCGGAGTGTATCCGCGTATATGATGTTTATTCTGCTGGCACCATCCATGAACATCATGGCTAGGTCGTAGTTTCCGATTTGCGCCTGGATGACGAGCGTCGCATGCCCTGGTCGATACACCCGTGGAGGGTGGTCCTCTTGTGAGAAGGTTATCAGGTGCTCAGACATCTTCAGGCATTCAGGCCTGGACGGTGGTGCTTGTACTGCCATGTTAACGTGGCGAGTGTTGGTCTTCTGAACTCGTCGGGACGGGCAGACCTTCTGTATCATGCCTAGGAGCCCATGGGGGTTTGGGTAGCCGTTGCCTCTTTGGTTTGCTGCGGCTGGATTAGTTGGTGCCGGAAGGGCGGCCAGAGCCATGTTGTGGGGACCTGCGGGCGGAGGCAGGGGTGGTGGTTGGTGTCCTCCTGGCAGTTGCGGGTATCCCTGGCTGATGGCCTCCCTGTGCTTCTTCGTATACGCCTCGTGGATGTCTTTGAACTTTTGAAGGTCCTTGAGGAGGTGAGTGGCCTTGGTTTTTCCCGTGAGCTTATCTGTAAACAGATACAGAGAGCAGTATCCAGCAAGGTCTTCCTCGGGAGTTTTGTTGTATGGTTTTGGCTTCCACTCGCGATTTCTGCGGGATCCTCCGTCGCGGTTTCTTGTGAACTCGGCAGCTACAAGTTTCGATTGATCATCTTGGTCATAGTGTTTTCTCTTCCTCTTCCGGCGGTCGCTGTTGCAGTCCTCGTCATGCGCGGGTGAGGAAGCTTTCTCGTTGCGCAGGGATTCTTCGCCGTTCACCCATCTATCTCCTATCACCATTAATTCCCCGGTTGATTTGGGTGCGGATCGCCCCCGTTCTTCTCGGAAGGCGGCGCGTTGAGCAACCTTGGTGAAAGCTTCGACTGCAATTTCCTATGATATGTTCTCCGCTGTGTTTTTGAGTGTGGTCCATCTCTGGATGTACTCACGGGGAGATTCGTCGCTTTTCTGCCTGCAGGCTCGCAGTTCTTCGATAGATGTTGGCCGTTTGTATGTTGCCTGGAAGTTCTTCTCGAAGTCACGGGTGAGATCCTCCGAAGATCTGTAATATACGTGCAGTCTTCCTTCGAGCCAGCTTCGGGCAGCGCCTACGAGGTGCATGTTTAGGTACTGCATGGCTGTTATCTTGTTCCCGCGCTAGCGCTTCACTGCGGTCAGACAGTCTGAAATCCATGTCTTGGGTTCTTGCGAGTCGTCGTACTTTGAGACTTCCGTTGTGAGCTTGAATCTCTTGGGCATCGGCGCTTCACGGATGCTGTTGCTGAAGCACATCGCGCCGCAGGCTTCCTCGTCAGAGGAGGTAGATAGCGATCGGGCACGGTTTCTGCGCGCACGGGCCTTGTCTACTTTGCTCACTACGATATCTCCAAGCGCTTCGTACTGGGTTCGGTCGCGATTATCTTCCTGCCATGGTTCCCTGCTGCGATGTCGCGAGCAGCTTCCGTGGTGCCGTGGGCTGCTATCACGGTTTCGCGGGTTGTCGTTGTCGCTGCGCGGGCTGTCAGCACGGCACCTGGCCTCTTTACCCCTAAGGTGACGAGGTGATCCCTTGTCCCCTCTTTTTGGTGACGTACTCTCGCGTCTGCGAGGTGTTCTGTCCACCCGGGGTGTTTTATCAGCTTCAGGAGGTGTCGCGTTTTTGCGGTTCTGGGCGGCGATTGCCGCTCTGGCCATGCCTTGTCCCCTCTAGATCTGTCAGTGTTTCTCCGCGCGGGGGTCGTTTTTCGGGTGGATGGTTCTCGTGGAAGTACGTAGCAGCGGCTAGGACCGCGGCGGCAGGAGTCGTCGGGTGCATGTTGCCCTTGTCGTCAACGTGCATGAGGGAAGTCTCGAGATTCTTGCTGACATTGATGAGGGACCATTGGTCCATACAAGCGGTTTTTGAGACGTACTTTCCCTTCTTTGGGGGTTGGTTCCCCGTTGAGTGAGTCGCGGAAAGCTCCGCAAGGCGCGCACTCGAGGCTTCCGCCGCTTGCTTCCGCGCTTCTAGTTCCTTGCAGGCTTCCGCTAACTATCGACCTTTTAGCAACAGGTGGTAGTGGTACGCTGTCAGGTCTTCTTGAGTGGATCCGGGTTCTATCGGTTGGCCTCACTGTACCGTTTCTTTCGCTTTGAGCCAAGAGGCTCACAAGACCTTGATGCGCTCCCGCGCTGCTCGGCTCTCCTCCGTTTCGTCGGGTTCTTCGGCTGAATCTGCCATGCAGACTTGGGCCAGATATGGCTCGTGAGTCTTAGGCGTAGGCCGGTGGTTTTCGTCGAATTTGGAGGGATCTTCAGTCGTAATCGTATGGAAGTTGCGCGTGTTGCGGCGGATGGAGCCATCGCTGGGCGCTAGGTCGCGACTGGCATCGCCAGATGGCGATTCGAGGGTCGCCGGGCTCGAGATGGACTCGGAGTCTAATCCATCAATCTCGATCTGGTCGGGCAAGCGTAGAATTTCCGCCTTGCGTAGAATTTCCGCCTTGCTGGCGCAGAAGTGGAGATCGCCGAACGTCAAGCTGGTGCCCTCCTGGAGTCCGCTGAACGATGGACATGATTCCGTCGAGTGAGGCGTGTAGATGAACGACCCAAAGTAGATCGGCTCCGTTGGAGACGATGATCCCGGGCTCCAGCTGAAGCTTGGTGAGGATGAGGCCGAAGATGCCATGGTCCAGCGCCTGCCATTCCCACAAACGACGCCAATTGTCGATTAGTCATATCGGCAAATCCCTCGGATGATTCGGTAGGGTTTCGAGTAAGAGAATGAAATAGGCGCTGGTGACAACGTCGGCTAACAGGGGGCACGATTTACCCAGGTTCAGGGCCCTCGTAGAGGTAAAACCCTTACTCCTGCTCTTCTGATCTATATTATGGATAGATCGATTACAATGGTGGGTGCGCAAGCCGAGAGATTGGATCTCGAGCTATGGCTATGGTCGTGGAAAATAGATTGGGTCCCTCCCTCGGTGTTTCTCCCAGCCTTTAAATAGATGGATGGGTCTCAAACTGTACTCGAGGGGGTTACAAACCCTAACTCTTTGGTGGTGGAGACTTTTCATCTTGATCCGCAAGTCTTGCGGGTGGGCTTCCACTGGGCCTTCTAGAGCTGCAGGGTAGTTCCTTGTACCGGGTGTTAGTCTTGGGTCTTAGACCAGGTAGGCCCACTCGACAGGTCCTGGAGTCACCCCCACGTCACACGATGGCGGCGTAGACCGACGGTGCGCCATGCTGGTGCTGGTCTATGTTGTAGAACTTTAAAAAAATTGCCCTACGTAGTCCGCCAAGATCACTATTGAAAGCGTTTTTTCCATCCATCTATGTTTTGGGTGTTAGTTAACAACCCAAGCGATATTTAATTATTTGTTAAATGGTGCAGATCGTTCAGGTAAATCTTTCAAACCACCTAGCAAAAAAAGGAAGCAAGGAACCTCGGAATTATGTTTTGGTGTTGCAGGGATTTCTGGCCTGGAGAGGCCGGATATTCCGGGGCCGGATAATCCACCCCATAAATCCAGACAGTGTCTGAGGTGGGGCGCGGCTTGCATGAGCCCAAAGGGATTTCAGGCCGACTTTTTCATCACGCAGCGGCCGGATATTCCGCCCCCGGAATTCACCAAAGTCCAGAGACTGTCAGGATTGGAGCTAGAAGCGTAGTTTTTGATCGGCCCTCAGGCCGGAAACTTGGACCGGATTATTTGGCCGAAGGGCCAGATAATCTGGGGCATGTATTGGACAATATGTATTACACTATTCCAGCATGGATGTGCTTGTAGTTGAGAACAACTGAGGAGATACCGCGAGAAGGAAGATGAGGATCTGCCACTTAAAGGTCGTTTGACGACATGCTAATGAGGCAGAGGAAGCGACGGAGGCTGCGGGCAGATCGGCCAGGGTGATGTGGGTGTTCAGGCTCTTGCACATGGACCTGTGGAATTAGAGGGAGGGGAGGTTCCCGGTGAGTAAAACCCGAGGCCTGATCAATCTCGTCTCGTGGGTAGAACGCAGGGAAGTAGGGTAGTCCACGATGATGGAGTCGATGCCACGGATACCAAAGGCAGTGCTTCCCTTGTGGGCTGGCGATCCTCAGATGCTGGAGCATGTTTGAGCTTATCACCAGAAGACACAACTGAGTCCCCGGGTAGAGCGACATCTCCCTAGCCTGACCTCCGCCGCATCAGCAATAGACGCTAGCCACCCTAGCCCGATTATTGCCGATGGGGCGAGCTTCACCAAGAGTTGCACTAGAGCTTGGTCAAAGCGGTGGGAGGGAATCTCTCGAGGGTAACAATCGGCAATCAAGGAAAACCGGGAATGAGTTCACAACCGGATGCCACCAGAAGAAACAACGGCAAAACAGAACCGGACGCCTCTCCCCCACCCCAAAAAAAGAAACATAATCAAATTGACCGCATCTACAGTACCGACCACCACACGCGTCAAAATTACACCACTAAACCAAATAGAGTTCGTGCACATTTACCGTGCCTCCGTCGCTAGGATCAGGAGAAACTGTTCAATTTTTTTAGAGGGTATGCAAATTGAATACATATTTTTATAGAAGGAGAGAGTTTACATTACAGGGGCCGACAGCAAAAGTTGCACACAACTCAGCTGTCGCAACACACACTCACAAACCTCTAAGCGACTACTCCCGTAAGTTAACTCCCACTCAGCTTCCCGCGGCCGTCTAAAGCTTTAGATCCTCAAAGACTCTTGCTGCTCGGTCTACTTCTCTTATGAGCTGACTAGTATTCTCAAACATCCTTGCATTGCGCTGCTTCCAGATGTTTCAGCGGACCAATGTCATGAATGAGTCGAAACTGTTCAATTTTAATATAGTGGAGTATTATATTATGGAGCTAATGCATTCAAATGTATTTATTTTATCGTACCAACTAATTTTTTAACATGGTATGAAAATCATAACATCAATAATTAAAGGAAAATACTATTGTGCAACCAAAAAATGTAACCTACCGTCCGTCGCGCGTCTTGCACACGCTTTGTTTTGCCTGTGGGCCGTGGTCCCTTCACTTGTGGGCCCGTCTCGCGTGCGTGTCGCGTGTGTCTGGTTGGATATACTACATTGCCATTGTGCATTCATTCCGCAGGTTTGGCCACTCGCTCTTGCCATGTATCGTTCCGCCGACAGATGTGTGCGCATGCCACGTATCGGTCAGCTTTATCTTTTCCTAGTCGCGCATGCGTTTGTTTGACGCGGCACATGCATGCACTATCGGTTCTGGCCCAGCACATGTGACCAGCAGTAGTACTAGTGGTACAGTCCTTTGTTTAGGCAAACAGTGGCAGCGGGTCCATTTAGGAACTATAATAAATTTCATACACACCATTTCAATGCAGAGGGCGGGGTGTCAAAGTCATTTTCTAAAAATACATGTATAACATATTATGTTGTCTAAAGAAACATGTAAAAATCAGTTGATCTCGAGATAGTAAATTTTAATAGACATGTGATGAGTATGCATTATAAATTGTTAATTTGAAAAATTGGATGATTTAATAAATGGATGATGTGTACTTTGCATATAATTATTAATAAATATTAGTGGAGATGACATGGACTATTGCTTGGCTAATAGGATGGATGATGTGGATAGTTTGTATGTTGAGATAGAAAATAATTAATGCATGTTAGTGGGGTTTTGCTTTATAAGAAGTATAGATTCGATTGGACAAAAATAGTAGTACTATTTATTATTAGTATAGTGCTTTCGCAATTACTAGTACATATATAAAGAATGGATAGAGTGCTACAAATTTTTTATGTACCCAATCTACACTGAGATTAATCAAATGTTACATACGTGTTCGTGTGATATTGAATGAGTTGGACACAAATATTGGATAAGAAGTTGGATAATGATATTTTTTATACCATGCTTCAGCATGTTACATGGAAATAAGTGTTTTGCTACATGCGATTTGTTAAAAATGCATCATACGGTGACATACCTATTTAAGTTGCTACATCAGATTTGAAATTTGCTACATATGTCATTGATTTTTTACTATGCAACGTGTCTTTTGCTACATGTCTATGAGTTTTTCCATATTTAGCATTTTTTTGCTACACGCGCAGAAAAGAAAACAATCCGCAGATTTTTTTTTGCTACATGGAGACTCATATATTTTCTTCGCCTAGCAGCCATCCGATATGCCAGGAATTCCCAGGGAGTTCGCCGAGCACTCATTGGAAGTGTTCAAAGACGCCAAGCCAGTCAAGCATACCACTCGACATTTCTACGAGCCAAAGCAGTGTGCGCTCGGAGAAGAAGTGAACATATTACTAGCCGCAAAGTTCATCAGGGAGATCAAGGTTTCCATCTGGTTAGCAAACCCGGTGCTAGTCCCAAAAAAAATACAGACATCCTTCGCATGTGCATCGACTACACGTCATCGAACAAACACTGCCCTAAGGATAACCTGCCACTCCCGCGGATTGACCATATCATCGACTCCACTGTAGGCCGTCAACGTATCTCCTTCTTGGACGTCTACTCGGGCTATAACCAAACCAGAATGAAGCAGGAGGACGGAGAAAAAACAGTATTCATCACACCACATGGTGTATACTACTACACGACCATGCCCTTCAGGCCAAAAAACGCAGGTGACACTTATCAGCGCTGCATGCAAAAATGCCTCGCCAAACTCATGGTCAAGAACGTAAATGTATACGTGGACAACATCGTCTCAAGACTCAATTGGAGGACACACTCCTCGAGGACATAAAGGAAATCTTCGACACTCTCAATGCATAGAGAATCAAGCTCAACCCGACAAAGTGCGTCTTCGACGTACCCACAGGGCAGCTACTCGGCTACTTGGTCTCAACCCGAGGAATAGAGGTCAACCCGAAGAAAATTCAAGCCATCCTGATGATGAAAGAACCGACAAATCTCCGCGGCATCCAGTAGCCGGCAGGACGACTGTCACCCCTCAGCAGATTCATCGCAAGGCTAGGCGAGCAAGCCCTCCCCTTCTACAAATTGCTTAGAAGAAAGCAGATAAGTTCAAGTGGACTGAGGAAGAAAACAATGCATGCATAGATGTGAAAAGAGTATTGTCGAGCATAAGGATACTAGCCATGCCCCAAGAGAGAGAGCCCTTGTGCTTGTACCTCGTCGCAACTAATCAGGTGGTTAGTACGGTAATTGTGGTCGAGCGACTAGAGGAAGGGAAAATGCATGGAGTACAGAGACCAATCTATTACCTCAGCGAGGTACTCTCACCATACAAGCAACGATATCCACATTACCAGAAGCTAGCGTACGGGGTAGTCTTCACCGCCCGAAAGCTCAAGCACTACTTCCAGGAGCATGCCGTCATAGTGCTAAATGACGTATCACTCAGTACAATCATGAACAATCCCATGGCATCCGGGAGAATCTCCAAGTGGAGCATCGAACTAGGTGCCTGGGACATAGTATATGCAGGGCGAAACGCCCTCAAGTCGCAGGTGGTCGCAGATTTCCTCTCAGAACGGACAGAATTACAAACTCCACGACCTCCAGAGTACTCGAGTTCATGGATAATGTACTTTGATGAATCCAAAAGGAATGAAGGAGAAGGAGCCGGCGTCATCCTAATATCCCCGAGAGGGGACAAGACCTAGTACGTCATGCGACTCGACTTCCCTCCAGATGATCCAACATCCAATAAAGACGCCGAGTACGAAGCACTCCTACACGGCATGAAGATGGCACTGGCCTGCGATGCCACTCGCCTAATGATATATGGAGACTCCAACCTCATCGTGCAACAAACAATGAAGGAATGTGACACAATCGCGGATAACTTGATTGCTTATCGTGACATGTATAACCTGCTCGAAGGAAGGTTCCAAGGCTGCAAACTAAAGCACGTCGCTCGCTCGAGCAATGAGGAAGCCGACAGATTGGCGAACATCGGGTCAACCAATCCACCGATACCGCTAGGAATCTACTTCGAGAAAGTCAGGAAGAGGTCTGTCAAACTGAAGAAACCAACGGAAGTACCCACAGAAACATAGTCAGAAGCCACTAGACAAAGCGCGCTGATCGCCCTAATCAATCATATCTCGCGACAAGTCTTACTTGTCGAGCCTGTTTGGACACACAAGTACATGGATTACATGCTCCGGCAGCAGCTGCCAGGAGATGTCTCTGAAGCAAGACAGATAGTGTGGTGTAGCAAATCCTTTCGGGTGCTAAACGAAGAACTGTACAAGCAAAGTATCTCGCCAATCCTTCAGCGTTGCATCACACCTGAAGATGGAAAACAGTTACTCCGGGACATACATCAAGGAGACTGCGGACACCATGCTAGTTGGAGAGCCATCGTGGGAAAAGCCTTTCGAGTAGGGTTCTACTGGCTTACAGCAGCCAGAGACGCAAAAGACCTAGTCAAAAGATGCGACACCTGCCAGCGATTCACACCTAAGACACACATTCCAACCATGGAACTCCACATGATCCCACTGTCCTGGCCCTTTGCTCAATGGGGCCTCTACATGGGGGGTCCACTTTGCAAAGCAACGCCCGGAGGATACACGCATCTGCTAGTGGCAGTCAACGAATTTACGAAGTGGATAGAAGCTGTTCCAGTTACATCTCAACACGTGAAGTGCGCCGTCAAGTTCCTCTATTCCATCGTCTGCAGATTTTGTGTCCCCCACAACATTATCACAGACAACAGAACAAATTTTACAGCCAAAGAAACACAAGCATTTTGCAAAGAAAAAGGGATAACTTTCAGATTTGCTTCTGTGGCACCCCCCAAACCAACGGCTAGGTCGAACAATCTAATGGCTTAGTTTCGACTCGCCTGAAAAAGAGACTACTCAGCAGATTGGATGCAACAGTCGGGCACTAGACAGAGGAGCTTCCATCTGTCTTGTGGAGTCTGAGGACAACTCCAAGCAGGTGAACACAATACACACCATTCTTCATTATTTATGGGGCCGAGGCAGTCCTACTCGAAGACGTTCGATTCAGCGCGCCACAGGTCATTGCATACAACGAACAAGCCTCCAACGGAGCACACGCCGATGATATGGACGCACTCGACGAAGATCGGGATGTCGCACTCGCCAGATCTGCCGTCTACCAGCAAGCACTACGTAACCACCACATTCGCGGCATCCGCAGCAGATCTTTCGTGGTAGGGAACCTGGTGTTGGGCCTCAAGCGGGAAAACATTCACGAGCTCGAGCCACCCTGGGAAGTACCCTTCATCATACACGAAGTTATCCCAGGAGGCGCATATCGCTTGAACAACCCAAAAACAGGCAGCATCTAATCCAACCCATGGAACGTAGCGCACCTGCGAAAATTCTATCCTTAGGAGACTACTTTATTCGCGAATAAGTTTGTTCCAGCCACGATGTAATTCGAGCAAAAACATGGCTTCTTAGCCATAGCAATAAAGAATATTCGAGTGCATATTTTCGTTATCGACTGATCAAGTACATGCTAAACAAGGTTACACCCCAACGCACGGGAACTACGCCAAACTAGCATAAAATTCACGAGTGTATCCACAAATACACAAATACATACAAGGTTACAAGGTACACACCTTAACAAATCACAAAATATACAAGGTACATACACCTTCCAATTAAATTACTGTCGACCGGCACCTTCCCGGAGCAACCGCTCCGTCTCGGCAGGCAGTTAGACGAATAATACGCCCAGCTTCTCGGCGCACTACCTCATAATGAAGACCAAAATCTACAGGAACCCCTTGGGTAACAGGTAGCTGTGCTACATAACTGAAGTTCACATCCTGATGCCACAGCCGCACAAAAGTCAAAGCTACCTGAACTCACAGATAAGTTGATGACGCACACACTCGCGAACATCTTCCACCCGATGGAAGATCCTCAACAGCGCGCTCAGTCGATCAGGTACAACACCAAGAGGATATAAGGTTCGATGCACTCGATAAGACTCGAGAAAAATTTGCACGCGACGCACTAGATACTTTAAAGTTGCCAGAATGAAACATGTGCTTCGATCAGACCAAAAGTTACAAGCATGAGGGTTTGCCCCACTGGACTCGCAAGCAATCTTGTTGTTCACCCATTGACCTTAAGACACTGTCTCAGGCTCAATAACTGCAGGCACAAGAGAAACGTAAGCACAGACCAAATCACATCGAATTAACTCGGGGGCTTATGGAACTTACATAACAAACTTTTGGAAACACTGGCCAACTCTTCCATGACAAACTCAGCAGCAAGTTTTTGCTTTGAATTTGCGACATCCGCCACTCCTTGCATAGCCTTCAGCTTACGCTCGCCATCCGCAACACGGGTACAGAGAGAAGCGAGCATACTTGTATCTGTCAACAATGGCGCAACTGGAGGCGCAGAAGGACTCGTAGATCCCGTGCCATAATTGACAACCTGCAAAGGACGAAGAACATACAAGACGTTGAGTCACAAGGCTGAAGGTCACTCAACGTTTGCATCAAAGACCACTATCGAGTGCCCAGGGGGATACTCCCATCGGGAGAATACAAAGTCAAGCAAAGAGAAATCGCTGCCAAACACTTCAAACCCCAGCATTTAGAAAACAAACAAAATATTCCAGGCACACATTCAAGGTTCATTACATGATCAAAAAATAAAAGTAACACTGTTGTCCACTCTAAGGAACAACAGATCTCCCGGAAGCAGTCCTACTCGCAGAAGGTCTGGCACCACGGGCCCGAGACACTAGCTCCGATAGAATCTTGGCCAGCTTCTCAACGCGATCGACAAAAGGTATGAGTGATACCTTATTGCCCGCGTGGTCCCTGGGAGGCATTGAGTATGTATTCTCCAGATCGCTTTGGACGTTTTTCGCCAATGCAAACTAGATCGCCGTCTTCGCGCCACACTTGCTATGGGCGAGGGTGTAATCGTGAAGAGGATCTACTCGCCGATGAAAGCTTGGACGAGGCCCTCCGGAGTTAAAGGAACAGGCTTCCCCACGAACAATCGCTGGTGCGGAAGGGACAACACCTGCGAAGCACCGCGAATGACAGAGGCAACCTTCATCCCATGCCCCTGCAGCTGGTGGCAGACATCCATCACCGCATTGATCCTGACTTGGCCGGGAATCGCTAGAGTAGATCCAAGTGCTCCTGTGTCAAATTGAAGAAGTTACGAGACAGAAAACAAAATGAGAACAAAATGAAGTTTGACTAGTTATCATGGCATACTAGACAAGGCTTTAGGCACAGGGCGGAGAGCATCCGTCAACTCATTATCATGAGTTGTGCCTGCGGCCTCCAGATTCTCGAGAGCCTCCTTGGACTTCGCGAGTCGGTCAGCAGCATCTTTTCGAGTGGAATCCAGCTCCTTCTCAAGATTTCTAACCCGCTCACAAGACTCTGCCTTTTTGATGTTAGCGCGGGCAACCTCATCTAGAAAACAAAGTAAAAGACGCTAAGGATGAGAAAGAAGAAAAGGACTCTACTCGCGACATATCAAGAAACTTATCTCTCGAAGACCGGAGATTTTGGAGGAGCTGGTCGCGCTCCCGACAAAGATTGATGCATTCCGCCTCAGCAACTACGAGACGGCGTCCAAAAACGGCTAAGGACTCGAAGACAACCTGCAAGAAAGAAAAGCTAGAATAAATACGATGATACTTGAGTCTATACCCGACTGCTAACAGTCGACTATAGACTCGGGGGAGACTCCCATTGGGAGCATAATCATGCACCCGATAAAGGCAAGAACAAGAACAAAAAGGCTGCTTGATTCTGTGAGCCAATGCAAATAGTCGACCACAGACTCGGGGGCTACTCTCATTGGGAGAACTGACATGCACCCGATAAATGAAAAATGACTACTCGAGGGAAAAAAATTACCTTGCCATTCGGGGTCGACAAAGGGTCGGGTGAGCTACCCAAGACCTCTTTGCTCGTAGACGTTCTGGCATCCCTCGGTTGCTCAGTCGCAAAGCAGGGCATCACGTATTCGGAAGCATCAGTTACCCTCTCGAGGCTTGGAGGTCGTTAAGGAGGACTCGAAGCTCGGGAAGTCTCCGCAACAACTCCCTTATGCTTCGCAGATTGAGCCGAGGAAGCGAACTGATCCTTACTGAGCACTCGAAGCCTAAATAAATATTAAGGAAGAACAAAACAACCAATCAGCAACAATAAAAGAGGAGACTCACTGATCATCCTCATCCTCGTCGAGAAGTTTACGTTCCATGCAGTTGGAACCGTTGGCTGCTGAAACGCGGGAGGAAGCGTACTCAAAGGAGTAGCGAGGATAACAACAAGGTCAACCTCTTTGACCTTCTCAAATTCACCTCGTCCTCCTCGCGTCTGTGGTGCTTGCGGTGCTGAAGATGAAGCTTTTCTTCTTCCTCCTCTTCCTCCAACTCCTCTTGCTCTTCACTAGACTCCGCATTCGCGACACTAGTGTCAGGAGGGGCGTCGAGGTTACTCGCAAGAAGATCTGACCTCATGTCCACCGTAGCAGAAAGTGGAGGGTACCTTCTTACCATGTCCTGGTTCTACAGAGAAGGAAAAAGAAGATCGCTCGGAAAAAGACTCAAAATGGAAAAATCTACACAAGAGAAAAATGAAAGGAAAAGAAACTTACCTCACTCGGGGGATGCTCGGAGTCGAAAGGTTCAAAAGGACAAGGCGAGTAGTCTTCCCCCTTCTTCAAGCTGGTGATGGCAGTGATTTTCTTCTTGAACTCGTTGTTCGAAAGAATGTCATCGCACGTTCGACTCGGGTTGTTGACACCTGAGTACTCCCACAAGGTGTTGGGCCAGTCTTGCTACGGCTGCACCCTCCGACGCAGAAAGATACTCGCTGGATGAATACCGTTCAGTGAAGGCCCCTGGTACTTCCGTCGGATCCGCACAACTTGTGCGAGTAGCGGCGCAGTTGCTTTAGCCTCTTTGGGTGACAACTTGTGCGCCCAAGATTTCCTCCACTTCAGGATCACAAACGGCTTGAACTCGGGAACTCCATTCGTGTCGGTGTCGTGGACGTAGAACTACTTCCTACGCCATCCCTGGGTCGAATCAATATGGGGACTCATTGGTCACGTGGATTCCGAAGCCTCCAGTCGCCAATGGCTCCCAAATCTTCTGGTGGGCGCTTTCTCCCGGTGAATTTTCACCGAGAAGATGCTTTTCCATAACCTCCATTGTGGGTGAATGAGCAAGAAGCATTCACAGAATACGATGAAGCACGAGACGTGTTGCACTACATTTGGGGGGATGTCGTGAAGCTGTATGCCGTAGACATACAACAGCCCGAGGAGAAAGGGGTGAAGGAGGAAATACAGACCTCGGGAAACATGCTCCGAGAAAGCAATGCGCTCGTTGACGCGAGGAATGGACACCTCTTCTCCCTTCACCAGCTTCCGCATGCGTCCGGAATCTTTGGGAGGAAGCATCCCCTCCTTCTACATCATGTTGATGCTCTTCTTTGTCACGACCGACGGGTGCCATTTGTCCGTCTTCTTCAGCGGAGCGGCCATGGAATCGAAGGCCACGTCCTTGTCGGACACCACGGGGGCAGTGCGCTTGCTTCTTCCGCCAGCCATGGACCTCGTCTTCGTAGAGAATGGGGGAGGCGCTGGAGGAAAAAGATGAGGAAAGAGCCGGGGAAAGTAATTTTCCCTTAAGGCCGCATTTTATACAGTTACCGAAACACAGTGAACCGTGGATCTTCGCAGAAGGGACGTATGTGGCACGCATCCTGCCCACCATGCGTCGAACGAAAACAAAGCGTGAGGGAACACTTACCTCGCACAATCTTTAAGAAAGATCGTGTACGGTTAACTGCGCGTCCAGCAGGGAAAACCGGCGCACGACGGCCCATCTCCAGTCAAAAAGTTGACAAAGTGGGCCCTACGTGCCCTGCCCCGGTGTGTCACGTCACATCGGCAGCAGACGAGTGCGCACTGACATCATCAAACACCTCAGAACACGAAATTTCTTTCGTATGGATTCAGAAGAAAAAAATTGCCTCGCTCGAGGATTATAAATAGAAAACAATGGCGCTCTCTGTTATACAAGTCAAGAGAAGCAGAACTCGCCATATTGAAAAGGAAAAAAACGCGGGTGCACGATCCCCGCAGGCACAATAACTCGCGACTACGATGTGTGAACTCATCACACGATAAACCCCGGGTAGCTCGGCCATCACGGCACATCCAGATGCCGTATTCTTCGAGTGCGAAGGTAAGACCCAAGGATCTGTCTTGTGGGCCTGGGATCTCACTCAAGTCGTGTTCTCCAGTAATTTTTCGTGTCAAGAACATGAAAAAAAATCCTAGCGGATGCGCAGGGTGCCCCCTTTAAGGTTAAATTTGACTCGGTAAGTCCTCCACGGCCCAGTCGCAATGATCACCTAACCGGATTTGAGTCGGAGGCCTCGAGTTTGTGTAGGCCGGACCTGTTTTGCCCCAAGAGAAATTAATTAGCCCTGGTCTGTCGGGTGAGCCAAGCAACTGAGCCACATCCTTCTGTAAAAAAAGCCAACGCATGGTGCATATATTGCTCAATACTCGAGTATCATCCATACAAGATCCACACCTTTCAAGATTAAAACCTGGCTGCTTAGCCGCAAGATTCTGAAATAAGTCTTGAGTGCTTACTCGACTCTTTACAGTCAAACAAACACTCGGGGGCTACTGACATGGGGGTGACTCCCGAGTCCCTCATACAAGCCTACCTGGTCTAAGGACCAACAGTAAAGCCCAGCATGAGGAACCACCCTATTGTTCTAGAAGGCCCTACTGCGGCCCACCCGCAAGACTTGCAGATCAAGATGGAAAGGACTTACTGACTAGGGCTAGGGTTCTGTAACCCACCTGCGTACGGGTTCGAGACACATCCTCCTATATAAAGGCTAGGAGAACCACCCGGGGATCATCCAATTTAGACTACACGCGCCATAGGAGCCGCCTCTCGAGATCCAATCTCTCGATCTGTGCGCCTGCCATTGTAATCACACATCATAATACAAGACAGACAAGCAGGAGTAAGGGTATTACCTCTACGAGGGCCCCGAACCTGGGTAAATCGTGCCCCCTGTTAGCCGTCGAGTCCGCCAGTGCCTAATTCGTTCCTCTACTCGAAACCCTACCGGCTCATCCGAGGGATTTGTTGATATGAGCAATCGATATAGGGGGTGTCCGTTTCTCCTACTATAGTTAAGATCTAATCTACGAAGGGTTGCTAAAAATATGTTTCTCAACGTTGTGGTTCATATTCGTAGGTATGAACGGTTATATCCTCAAAAGACCTAAGCCACGTAAAATATGCAAAAATAAATTAGAGACGTATTGCTTGTTTTTGCACGGCATGTGATGTGATATGGTCAATATTACGAATTTGATGTATGAAATTATCTCATTTGTAAATTATTGACATACCGGTAGGAGCCATATGGTTGTCTTATTATTTATGACCTCCGTGTTGTAAATCATATCCACGTGATATGTTGTAATTTTGATGGACAATCAAGATGGAGGCACTACGAACCTTTGTGCCTGATGCGTGTGAGCGCACGTTCGTTGGGAGACCCCAAGAGGAAGGTATGAAGAGTGCAGCGGCAAGTTTCCCTCAGAAAGAAACCAAGGTTGAATTGGCTAGTAGGAGGAAGGAGTAACTTCAGAAGGTTGAAGCAGCTGAGATGGCAGAGCGCACTACCGGTTCAGAAGCAACGTGGAACCTACACAACACAATAAAATCACTTTGCCCCAACAAAGCAGTGAGGTTGTTAATCTCACCGGTTTTACTAAACACAAAGAGGTTAAACATATGGTGTGGAAAACGGTAGGAGAACGGTATGAAAGCAGTAGTAACAATATGAAAGCAGTATGAAAGCAGTAGGTGTTTTATCGGTATGAAAAAAATGGACCGGGGTCCACAGTTCACTAGTGGTGTCTCTCCGTGAAAGATAAATAACATGTATGGTGAACAAATTAGAGCTGGGCAATTGACAGAAATGAAGGCTGCACCGTAGTGCATATGCAAGGCATAAAGATTACTATGTGATATGCGGGCATTACAACAAAATACATAGACCGTCATCCAACTGCATCTATATCTAATAATCCAACCTCCGAATATCATCTGAACAAACGTTGGGTATTAAGTTGCAAGCAACAGATTATCGCTGTAAGCAAAGTGTGTAATATAAACAATGTAAACTAGGTAAACACCGTTGTTTTCTCCCTAATGGAAACAACACATCCTCCGTCTGTCACGTTTCTGTCACTCGAGCACATATGCAAAGGAGGCATCAACCCACTATCGAGCATAAATACTCCCTCTTGGAGTTGCTAGCATCTACTTGGACAGAGCATCTACTAATAACGGAGAGCATGCAAGATCATAAATAACATATGCATGAAGTTAACATGATAGATTGATAATCAGAAGACATAGCATTCAACTTTCATCAGATCCCAACAAACACAACATGTAGCATTACATAAAGATGATCTTGATCATGTTAGGCAGCTCACAAGATCTAAACATGAGGTACAAAGTGGAGAGAACAACCATCTAGCTACTGCTATGGACCCGTAGTCCAGGGATGAACTACTCACGCATCACTTCGGAGGAGGGCATGGTAGTGTAGACCCCTCCGATGATGAATTCCCCTCCCGGCAGTGTGCCGGGGAGAGCTCCAGAACCCTCCTGATCTCGAGATGACGATGACGCCAACCGCGGATATTTTTCAAGACGAAGTGGAATATATCTAGGGTTTACGTCTTGGGAGGTATAAATAGGCGAAAGGGCAAAGGGGGTGGAGGCCGGGGGGCCACACCACCCCATGGCGCGGCCAAGGGGGGCCGCCCTATGGTGTGGGCCCTCTGAGGCCCCCCTCCGGGTCTCTTGTGACTCCGTGGAACCTTCGGGAATTCTAAGACTTCCGGGCTTCGAATTTTCCAATTCCGAGAATATTTCTAGAACAACTTTTCTGAAACTAAAAACAGCAGAAAACATGGAACTAGCTCTGTGGCATCTTGTCAATAGGTTAGTCCAGAAAATCGATAAAAATGACATAAAGTGTATAGCAAACATGTGGGAAACAATAAGAAAACAACATGGAACATCGGAAATTAAGGATACGTTTATGATGTATCAACATCCTCAAGCTTAGTTCCTACTCGTACTCGAGTAGGTAAACGATAAAAACACATAATTTCTAATGTGACATGCTACCAACATAAACTCGATCATCAATAATGTAAAAGCATAAGTAAGCTAAGATCATAGAAATTAAACACAAGCATGATAAATAGAACTTTAATAATAAAGCATAGCAATCACCTTGCATCATGAGAAGTAACACAAATAAAAGATCATGAATAACAATGCAAAAAAAATATATGTTTGTTTCAAGTATAGAGAAAGCATGTCAAAGTGATATTTTGCTAGTACTTAAGAGTGGGGCAAAACATATATGTCAAGACACCTTCAAAGTTCATGAGGAAGACTAGAACAAATAATTAGAGAACAAGTATTAACACATCATGAATCAATTAACAATGTTTCTCGCACAAATGCACATAAAACTCAGAATTGCAACTATGCTCTCTCAACCGTGCGTAAAATTAGAAGATGGAGACTCAACATAAATGTAAAAGAAAGGCCCTTCGCAGACGGAAGCATGGATCACTCATGTGCTAGAGCTTTTATTTTATTAAACAGAGGTATAAAAACTTGACACTCCTCCCAATCTTACACAAACCATGGCTAACCGAATCCTCGGGTGCCTGCCAACAATCGCATACCATGGAGGAGTGTCTATATTTTAAGAGAGGTGTATGATTATGTCAACGAATGGTAAACAGAAAATACAGTACGTCACAAGCCAGCTAGAATTCACAAGAGAGGCTCCCATAGAAGGACGCATATGGGTAGAGGGTCATCCCTGATTCTCTTTTGTTTACACAATTATGCTTTGACTGATAAATCAGGGGCAATTTAGGAAGAGAATTTGTGTTTACTAATTTGGGGCTGGGCACCCCGCTTCCAGCTCTTCTATTATTGGATAAGCGCATAAGCCACAAGTCCAGGGTGTGAAAGTCTAATCAACAAGTGAGATAAAGATTCTCTATTTACGTCCTCATGAGCTAAAACAGGAGCACAAAACAGGAGTAGTTTTGAAAGTTTTAAAGGTAACACATGAGCAATTTACTTTGGAGTGGCGGTTAATTACCACATATAGGTAGGTACGGTGGACACAATGGGAAAACTTTGGTTTTTCGGAGTTGGATGCACGAGTAGAGCTCATATTCAGTACAGGTGGAGGATAGCAAAAGACTGGGAGCGACAAATCAAGAGAGCACAAGAGCCATAATCATGCATAGCGACATAAACATCATTAATCAAAATATTAGTGGTAGCACAAGTTCAAAAACTAAATGATCATAGAGTCTACTAGTGAATGATTGAAAGAATGTTAAGCTTCCATAGATCTGAGATCACATGTGTCTTTTCTCAGATATGTGGATGTTGCTGAACTTGGTGAATGCCTATTCTGATGTTTCAACTCATTTCCTCTAGCCACGTGTTATGTTGAAGTCCATCTATATGACATGCATTTATCTTAAATTTTCTCAAAGGTCTGGCAAGTGTACCTGCTTGAGTGAGGCTATGCTTAATAAATTTTATGTTTAAATAACATTCAGAAGTGGTCTATGTGCTTCAAAGGGGGCATGCGCATCTTGTAACCAACAAATCATATATATACTCCCATACATTACTCCACGTATAATTTTTATTTTGTTCATGTCTTATTTATTTTAGAGAAACAAATGAGATGTTTTAAACAAACTAACTCACTATTCAATTAGGGAAAAAGTTACTTTCTCCATCTGACCGAGCTCTAAACTCTATGTTTAGATTAGTAGAACATGCACAAAAAGTCAGACCCGTCTCACCAAAAGATTAACATATAATATATTTTCGGTTATGGGAAAATAGGACATTACAATGTAGACAATGACAACTTTGGCTCAAAATTACCGAACTCTTTAATTTGACTTTCGACTACCCTAGCAGCACATGCATTGTACGTATTGGTACTTTGTAGGAATTGTTGGTGATTAGTCTTTTTTTAATGAAATTATATGAAACATTTCCCTCTATTTTAGAATCATTTGCGACCTTCCATTGTTTGTTTGCATTGCATTGATTTTTTTGTTAATTGTTTCTTTTATATGCTTTACAAAATATTAGGTTCTTAGAATTAGTTTGTAAGTACGGGTTTTCTCTCCCTCAAATAACCACCTCTCAAGGATAGATCTTTCGGTGCTCCACAAACATCACCTTTGGGATTTGGTGCCCTAGATTTCCCGCCTTGATTACCAAATAATAATCGGGATTGGGGATGTAGGATATTTGCGAGGAGAAATGCTAAATGGGTGAATGTTGGTCGCCATCGCTCGAGAATCCGCGCTAAATGATCGTTGCCATATAGCAAGAATCCGCGATAAAGGCAAGATAACTTTTGGGATAGTCACAAGTCACAAATCACAGGAAAATTTCTCTCGATACACATATTCTTTAAATCAAATATTGAATTGTCAATTGCTCTTCAGTTTTTATTGTGTTATCCCGTTGCAACGCATGGGCAGTCAACTAGTTCAAACAAAAAGACGAAGCGTGTCTCTCTCCCAAAAAAAGAATGCTAGGGTCCAACTATATTATTGCAGCAAAGAAAAAAATAAAACAAAGGAAAACAAAAGAAAAACAAACAGACGCTCCAAGTAAACTTCATATGATGTGACCGAATAAAAATATAGTTTCACGAGAAGTGACCTTATAGATAATTGATGAAGAAGGGGATGCCTTGGGAACCCCCAAGATTAGATGTTTGAGTCTTCTAAAAATATGCTTGGATGAACCACGGGGGTATCCCCAAGTTTTGACCTTGCACTCTTCTTGATCACATATATCACCTCTTCTCTTGACCCTTGAAAACTTCCTTCAGACCACACTCAAACAGTATTTCGTATTGGAGGGTTAGTGCAACAATTGAAAATCAATTGGTTCTGTATGGCACAAGTGGTATTGATACTTTTAAATATTTTCCACAGTCACTGATGTTTCATTAAGCAAAAATCCACTTGACATTGCAAAAGAGCAAATGCAAGAAAAATGACAGAATCTGTCAAAACCAGAACAGTTTGTAAAGACGAAATTTTTCGGGGAACTTAAGTTGCTCAGATAGAAAAACTTAAAGAACGTAAATGTTGCATAATTAGCCAAGGAATAAGCACAAGAAATTTCAGGACATTCTGATTTTTCTGTGAATTTTACGATTTTTTACAGTGGACAGAAGAAATCTGTTTCCTGCGCAAAAATCCGAAAACCAATTCCAGCTCTCGTCAGAAATCTTACTTGGCACTACTAAAAACATGAAAATAAAGATACAAAGTAGCTGCTACAGAAGTATAAAACCCCTTGAATTAAAGAAAACAGAGAAAAACAAAGCAAAAATAAAACCATGGGTTATCTCCCAAGAAGTGTTTTTCTTTAACGCCTTTTAGCTAGGCCCAGAAATGTGGAATCAAGTATTTTCAATTGAAGAAGCATGCAAATTGTAACTTGTTTGAATAATGGAATCAAAAGTAAACTTCATTCTCTCTATAGGAAAGTATTACATACCTTTCTTGAGTTGGAACTGAAATTTAATATTCCCCTCTTTCATATCAATAACAGAACCACAGTTCTAAGAAAATGTCTTCCCAAAACAATTGGACAAGAAACATTGCATTCAATATTCAAGACAACAAAATCTACGGGGACTATATTATTATTAACTATGATAAAAACATCATCAACTCTCCGCAAAGGTTTCTTTCTAACTTTATCAATAAGACGAATATTCAAATAACAAGGTTCCAATGGTGGTAAATCAAGAATATCATATAGTTTCTTGGGCATATCAGAGATACTAGCACCAAGATCACATCGAGATTTGTAATAAAAATAATTCACTTTAATTTTAATAATAGGTTACCAACCATCATCTAGCTTCCTAAGGATAGAGGCTTCATATCTTAATTCATACTCTCTAATTTGCATGAGATCATTTGTAATATGTTTTGTGAAAGCCATATTCATAGCACTAGCATTAGGACAACTAGAAAGATTTTGTAAGAACTTAATGACTTCAGTTATGTTTCAATAATCAAAGTCAAGATCATTTTTATCAAAGATAATGGGACCATTGTCTCCCATGTTTCTAAAAATTTCAGCACTTTTATCTGGAACATTTTTAGCAGTTTCAGTCAGTTTTGCATTTTTAATAGCAGAAGTGGGAGTGTTTCCAACACCAATTACTTTACCATTTATAGTAGAATGTTTTCTAGCATGAGAAGCTTTAGTTTTACTAGTGGTGGTAATGGTGCAAACATTATCTATATTATTCTTTCTAGCTATTTCATCTTCTTTTTCCCATCTAGCATGGAATTCAGCTAACATCCTAACATTATCATAAATTAGAATTTGGATAGCATTAAAAGTTTTACTTTCTTTAACATCATGAGGCATAACCTTTAGTTTCATATAATCAACATCAAGAGCAAGGCTATCAACTTTAGAAGCAATAACATCAATTTTGCCAAATTTTTCCTCAACAGATTTATTAAAAGAAGTTTGTGTGCTAATAAAATTCTTAAGCATGTTCTCAAGATCAGAGGGTACACTTTTATTGTTTTTGTAGGAATTACTAGAATAGTTACCATAAGCATTGCTATTATTGGGAGGATATGGCCTATAATTGTTGCTACCAAAATTATTCCTATAAGCATTATTGTTGAAATTATTATTTTTAATGAAGTTCACATCAACATGCTCTTCTTGAACAACCAAAGAGGCTAAAGGAACATTATTTGGATCAATATGAGCATGGAAATTCACAAGCATAGACATAATAGCATCAAGTCTTTCATTCAAAGAGGAGGTTTCTTCAACAGAATTTACCTTCTTACCAGTTGTAGCTCTCTTAGTGTGTCACTCAGAATAATTTACCATCATATCATAAAGAAGCTTTGTTGCTGCACCCAAGGTCATGGACATAAAGGTTCCTCTAGTAGCTGAATCCAGAAGGTTTCTTGAAGAAAAATTTAGAACTGCATAAAAGGTTTGGATGATCATCCAAGAAGTCAGTCCACGAGTGGGATAATTTTTACTAAAGATTTCATTCTTTCCCAAGCTTTAGCAACATGCTCATTATCAAGTTGCTTAAAATTCATAATGCTACTTATTTAGGATATAATCTTAGCAGGAGGACAATATTTTCCAAGGAAAACATCTTTACACTTAGTCCAAGAATCAATACTATTTCTAGGCAAAGACATCAACCATTTTTAGCTCTTCCTCTCAAAGAGAAAGGAAACAATTTCAGTTTAATAATATCTCCATCTACATCTTTATATTTTTGCATCTCACATAGTTCAACAAAATTATTAAGATGGGCAGTAGCATCATCAGTACTAACAGCAGAAAATTGCTCTCTCATAACAAGGTTTAACAGCGCAGGTTTTATCTCATAAAAATCAGCAGTAGGAGCAGGTGGAGCAATAAGTGTGCTAATGAAAGAATTATTGTTGGTGCTAGTAAAGTCACACAACTTAGTGTTCTCACGAGTAGTCATTTTAACAAGACTAAAAACAAGAATAAAACTACAGATAGAATAAGAACTAATTTTTTTTGTGTTTTTTGATAAAAAGAAGCAACAAGACAAAATAAAATAAACTAAGCAAAACAAAAACAAAGTAAAGAGATTGGAAGTGAGAGACTCCCCTTCCAGAAATTCTCTTCCTCCCCGGCAACAGCGCCAGAAAAGTGCTTGATGCGTGTGATCACACGTTCGTTGGGAGACGCCAAGAGGAACGTATGAAGAGTGCAGCGGCAAGTTTCCCCCAGAAAGAAACCAATGTCGAATCGACCAGTAAGAGGAAGGAGTAACTTCATAAGGTTGAAGCAGCTGAGATGGCAGGGCGCACTACCGGTTCAGAATCAACGTGGAACCTACACAGCACAATCAAATCACTTTTCCCCAGCGAAGCAGTGAGGTTGTAAATCTCACCGGTTTTGCTGAACACAAAGAGGTTAAACGTATGGTTTGGAAAACGGTAGTAGAACAGTATGAAAGCAGTAGTAACAGTATGAAAGCAGCATGAAAGCAGTAGGTGTTTTATCAGTATGAAGAAAATGGACCGGGGTCCACAGTTCAATAGTGGTGTGTCTCCGTGAAAGATAAATAACATGTGTGGTGAACAAATTACAGCTGGGCAATTGACAGAAATTAAGGCTGCACCGTAGTGCATATGCAAGACATAAAGATTAGTATGTGATTCATGCGGGCATTACAACAAAATACATAGGCCGTCATCCAACTGCATCTATGTCTAATAATCCACCCTCCGAATATCATTCGAACAAACGTTGGGTTTTAAGTTGCAAGCAGCATATTATCGCCGTAATCAAAGTGTGTAATGTAAACAATGTAAACTAGGTAAACACCGTTGATTTATCCCTAATGGCAACATCACATCCTCCATACGTCACGTTTCTGTCACTCGAGCACAGATGCAAAGGAGGCATGAACCCACTATCGAGTATAAATACTCCCTCTTGGAGTTACTAGAATCTACTTGGCCAGAGCATCTACTAATAACGGAGACCATGTAGCATCATAAATACCATATGTGTTAAGATAACTTGATAGATTGATAATAAGAAGACATAGCATTCAACTTTCATCAGATCCGAGCAAACACAACATGTAGCATTACATAAAGATGATCTTGATCATGTTAGGTAGCTCACAAGATCTAAACATGAGGTACAAAGTGGAGAGAACAACCATCTAGCTACTGCTATGGACCGGTAGTCCAGGGATGACCTACTCACGCATCACTTCGGAGGAGGGCATGGTGGTGTAGACCCCTCCGGTGATTAATTCCCCTCCCAGCAGGGTGCTAGGGAGAACTCCAGAATCCTCCCGATCTCGGGATGACGATGACGGTGGCATCGGGTGTTTTTCAGGATGATGTGGAATATATCTAGGGTTTACGTCTCGGGGGTATAAATAGGCGAAAGGGCAAAGGTGGTGGAGGCCGGGGGGCCCACACCACCCCATGGCGCGACCAAGGGGGGCGCCTCCCTATGGTGTGGGCCCTCTGAGGCCCCCCTCCAGGTCTCTTCGGGGCTCCATGGAACCTTCGGAAATTCTAAGACTTCCGGGCTTCGAATTTTCCAATTCCGAGAATATTTCCAGAACAACTTTTCTGAAACTAAAAACAACAGAAAACAGGGAACTGACTCTATGGCATCTTGTCAATAGGTTAGTCCGTAAAATCGATAAAAATGACATAAAGTGTATAGCAAGCATGTGGGAAACAATAAGAAAACAACATGGAATATCAGAAATTAAGGATACGTTTATGACATATAAGTGTCACTCCACTCGAATGATGGAGATCATACCATTATGCACAAGATGGAGATCAAATGCAAGAAGGACCATATCATATCACATTATCCATGCATGTGATGTTAATCCTTTTTATGCACCTTATTTTGCTTAGATCACGATGGTAGCATTATAAGATGATCCCACTCACTCACTATCAAGATAATAATTTGTTCTTACTTAGTATGCACCGTGATGTCGGGTGTGACAGACTCAACGTTCGCATAAAACGGGTTTTTTCAAGCCTAGCATGTACAGGCATGGCCTTGAAACACACGGAATAAAATGGTTCTACTTGCGAGCCTAGCATGTACATAGATGGCCTCGGAACACATAACTGAAAGGTAAAGCATGAGTCATATGGATGATATGATGAACATGTCGATTTTCGCCTTTGCAACTACACCGTCTCACGTGATGATCGGTTTCGGTGTAGTGAATTTGGTTCGTGTAATCACTAAAATGACTAAGAGGGATGTTGTTTTTGAGTGGGAGTTCATGGGATAATTTTAAAATTAACTTGAACTTAATTTATCATAAACTTAGTCTAAATAGTATTTGCAAATATGTTGTAGATCATGGCACCATCTACCTTAAATTTCAATATGTTAATGGAGAAAGAAAAACAAGCGAACAATGGAAGCAATTTTACCAACTGGGCACTTAACCTGAGGATTCTCCTCACTGCTTAAGAGAAGATCTATGTGCTTGATGCACCGCTAGGTGACCAGCCCGCTTATGATGCTTCCGAGGAAGATAAAAATGTTTATCTGTGTGAAAAAGAAGGCCACATTATAGTTCATTGTGGTATCCTATATGGATTACAGCGCGAGCTGCAAAAATGTTTCGAGAACAACACTGATTTTTCTACAATGGGAGAATTGAAATTTATTTTCGATACCCATGCTGCAGTAGAGAGTTATGATGCTTGAGAAAAGTTCTTTATCTACATGATTCAAGAGAACAACTCCGTTAGTGAGCACGTACTCAGAATGTCTGCGTACGCTGATAAGCTCATGGCTTTGGGAATAATGATCCCCAATGAGCTAGGGATACATCGTGTTCTTAAATCTCTTCCACCTAGTTACAAGAACTTTTTGATGAACTATAATATGCAAGGCATGAAGAAGACTCTCCCTAAGCTTCTCTCGATGCTTAAAACTACTAAAGTGGAGATCAAGAAAGAGCATAAAGTGTTGATGATCAATAATACCACTAGTTTCAAGAAAGGAAAGCCAATGGTCAACTTCAAGAAGGGTGGCAAGTCTATTGCTACACCTGAGAAGAAAACCAGGAATGGCCCTAAGCGTGAGACTAAGTGCTTCTATTGCAAGGGCACTGGCCACTCGAAGCGTAACTGCCCCAAGTATATGGCAGATAAGAAGGCTGGCAAAGCGAACAAGGGTATATGTGATATACATGTTATTAATGTGTACCTTACTACTACTCGTAGTAGCTCATGGGTATTTGATACTGGTTCGGTTGCTCACATATGTAACTCAAAATAGGAACTGCAGAATAAGCGACCACTAGGAAGAGATGAGGTGACGATGCGCGTCGGCAATGGATCAAGAGTTGATGTGATCACCGTTGGACGCTACCTCTTCGTTTACTGTATGGATTAGTTATGAACCTAAATAATTGTTATCTGGTGCCTACGTTGAGCATGGATATCATTTGTAGATCTTGCTTAATGCAGAGTGGTTATTCCTTTAAGTATGAGAATAATGGTTGCTCGACTTATATGAATAATATCTTTTATGGTCTCGCACCTGTGAAGAATGGTTTATTTCTTTTGAATCTTGGTAATATTGATACATATATTCATAATGTGAAGGCCCAAATAATTAAGTTAAATGGTGATATTACTACTTACATGTAGCATTGCCGCTTAGGTCATATTGGTGTTAAACGCATGAAGAAGCTCCATTCTGATGGACTCTTAGAATCACTTGATTATGAATTATTTGAAAGGTGTGAACCATGCCTTATGGGCAAGATGACTAGAACACCGTTTTCCGGAACTATGGAACAGGCGACAGACTTACTGGAAATCATATATACTTATGTGTATGGACTAATGAGTGTATCGGCGCGTGGTGGATATCGTTATTTCGTCGCTTTCACAGATGATTTGAGTAGATATGGACATATTTACTTAATAAAACACAAATCTGAGACATTTGGAAAGTTTAAAGAATTTCAGTGTGAAGTTGAAAATCATCATAACAGAAATATTAAATTTCTACGATCTGATTGTGGAGGTGAATATTTAAGTTACGAGTTTGACATGCATATGAAACAATGTGGAATAGTTTCACAATTCACACCTGCCGGAACACCAAAGCATAATGGTTTTTTCGAACGTCGTAATCGTACTTTATTAGATATGGTTCGATCTATGATGTCTCTTACAGATTTGCCACTATCGTTTTGGGGTTATGCACTAGAGACCGTTGCATTCACTTTAAATAGGGCACCATCTAAATCCGTTGAAACGACACCGTATGAATTATGGTTTGGAAACAAACCTAAGATGTCATTTCTAAAAGTTTGGAGATGCGATGTTTATGTGCAGAAGCTTCAACCTGATAAACTCGAACCCAAAGCAGAAAAATACGTCTTTATAGGATACCCTAAAGAAATAATAGGGTACACCTTCTATCACAGATATGAAGGCAAGATTTCCGTGGCCAAGAATGGATCCTTTCTAGAGAACGAGTTTCTCTCAAAAGGTGTGAATAGTAGGAAGGTAGAACTCGACGAGGTTATTGAAGCTTATCTTCTTGGAATGGCGAGTAGCGCAACGCCGGAAGTTGTTCTAGTGCCGACTCCGCCAGTTGAAGAGGGAACTAATGATCAAAATCATGAACAACTAGGGAACGTACAACTCCTGAACTGTATGGGCATCCCGTCTTAAACTACATGGTAGATGGAAGTGATGACCCTGCGACGTATGATGAAGCAATGATGAGCCCAGATTCCAACAAATGGCTAGAAGCCATGAAATCCGAAATATAATCCATGTACGAAAACCAAGTTTGGATTTTTCTAAACAAACGGAGAAACTTGTATCTACAAGAAAGTGAGTGGGAGTTCTATTGCATTTCTAGTACTATATGTGGATGACATATTGTTGATTAAAAATGATATAGAACTATTTAAAAGCGTAAAAGGTTATTTGAACAATAGTTTTTCGATGAAATACCTCGGTGAAGCATCTTATATATTAGGTATCAAAATCTATAGCGATAGATCAATATGCTTAATTGGACTTTCACAACGTACATACCTTGACAAGATTTCTAGATGTTCAAAATGGATGAAAGTAAGAAGGGGTTCTTACCAATGTTGCAAGGCAAGACGTTGCGTAAGACTCAATGTCTAGCTACAGCAGAAGATACAGAGATAATGAATACGATTTTCTATGCTTTAGCCATAGGTTCTATCATGTATGCTATGTTATGTACAAGACCAGATGTGGCACCTTCTATTAGTTTATCTAGCAGGTACCAGTCCGATTCAGGTTTAGAACACTTGACGGCGGTCAAGAATATCTTTAAGTACTTGAGAAGAACTAAGGATATGTTTCTCATGTATGGCGGTGAAGAAGAGCTCGTCACAAGATATTACGTCGATGCTAGCTTCAACACTGATCCGGGTGACTCTAAGTCATAATCCAGGTACGTATTTGTTATGAATGGAGGAGCGGTAAGCCGGAGGAGTTCCAAGCAATCCGTGGTAGCGGGATCATCAACAGAAGCGGAATATGTTGCTGCCTCGGAGGCAACATAGGAAGCAGTTTGGATGAAGGAGTTCATATCCGAACTAGGTGCGGTTCCGAGTGTGTTTGATCCAATGGTTATCTATTGTGACAACAATGGTGCCATAGCCCAATTCTAAGAACCAATGACTCACATGAATTCCAAGCATATCAAGCGTCATTTTCACTCCAACCGTGAGCATGTCAAGTATGGGGATGTGAATATTTGCAAAGTACAAAAGATCTGAATGTGGCAAATCCGTTGACTAAACCTCATGCAAAGGCAAAATATGATAAACACCAGAATTCCATGGGTGTTAGATTCATTACTATGTAATATAGATTATTGCCCCTAGTGCAAGTGGTAGACTGAAGGGAATATGCCCGAGAGGCAATAATAAAGTGGTTATTATGTTATTCCTTGTTTATGATGAATGTTTATTTACCATGCTAGAATTGTATTAACCGGAAACGTTGATACATGTGTGTTTAATAAACAAACAATGGTTCCTAGTAAAGCCTCTCTTTTAACTAGCTTGTTGATTAATAGATGATCAAGGTTTCCTAATCATGAACATTGGATGTTGTTAATAATAGGGTCATGTCGTTAGGAGAATGTGTGATGAACATAGACCAAATCAAGTATAACAATACAATCAAGTAATTTAGTTTATATTGTTATATCTTGCATACGAAGTAACTTATTCCTTAGACCATGAGATCGTGGAAATCACTAATACCGGAAGGGTGCTTTGATGTCATCAAACGGCACGCCGTAACAGGGTGACTATAAAGGTGTCGTTGGGTATTCGAAAAGTATTAGTTGAGGCTCATGGATCAAGAGTGAGATTTGTCCATCCAAATGACTGAGAGATATACTCTGGGCCCTCTCGGTGATATCACATTGACACCGCTTGCAAGCACGTGACTAGGTCACAGGGATGTCATATCACGGAACGAGTAAAAGAGTACTTGTCGGTAACAAGATCAAACAAGGTATAGTTGATACCGATGATCGGGTCTCGGACAAGTAAAATATCGCGAGACAATGAGAACTAGTTACGACGTTGATGGTTCACACGATCACAAGATTCATCGTTGAATATATAGGAGTCATCACGAATCTGCAGATCCCGCTATTGATTATTGATCGGAGAGGTGTCTCGATCATGTCTGTATTATTCGGGAACTGTAGGGTGACACACTTAAGGTTCGATGACGCATTTGAGAGAATACGGAATATCAGAGAATAGTTTGGACAACGCCGGAATTGTTTCAGGTAAATTTGAAATAGTTCAAAGGGATTCCATCGAATGGTTGTTAATAGAATTAACAAATGATTTGAGGTGTTACGTGCAAATGTTTGTTAATAGAGTTAACAAATATTAATTTAAAGAAATAAAAATGTTTTATTTATTTAATAAAGAAAAACCTTCGGATTTTCTAAGTGGGAAATTATGGCAGGATGAGTGGGTGTGAATGGAGTGTTGAACGGACAACGACGTCGCCTAGAGGGGGGGTGAATAGGCGATTAAAACTTTTCCGGTTAATGCTTGCTAAATGCAGAAATAAACTAGGTGTTTAAATTAACAAGCATACAACCTAAATATTCTAGGTTCAATTAGATGAACCAACAACTTATGCTAAGCAAGACAAGTAACAAGGTGATAGCAAGATATATAACTTCAAGCTCGAAGGCTATCACAATGTAAATTGCATAAGTAAAAAGCTCGGGTATAGAAACCGAGGCACATGGAGACGAAGATGTATTCCCGAGTTCCTCCCACAAAGGGGAGTATGTCTCGTTGGAGGGGTGTGAGCTCACCACGAAGGCCTACTCAACGCCACAAAGGCCTCACCCTATTCTCCGATGAACCCCGCCACAAAGGCCTAGTTCACCTTCCATTATTGGCAACCTTCAAACCCGAGGCACGCATCCACAACTCAATTGGAGGCTCTCGGTGTCACCACAATATTGGGGCACGCATCCACAACTCAATTGGAGGCTCCCAAGAACACCACAAGTCGTCTAGGGTCCAAGACCCAAGAGTAACAAGCTCACAAACTTTCAACTTCCACGAATCCTCGTGGAGAGAACAAACCAATGCAACCGATGCAAATGGCAAGAGCACAAGTGCTCAAATCCTTCACTCTCAAATTCCAACAAAGCAACAAATGATTATGGGGGAATAAGAGAGGAAGAACAATGGAGGAGAAACACCAAGAACTCCAAGATCAAGATCTACTAAGTTTCCCTCACTAAGAAGGAAGATGGATTGGTGGAAATGTAGATCTAGATCTCCTCTACCTTCTCCCTCAAAGATATGCAAGAATCATAGGAGGGATTGGGAGAGGGGCAAGCTTTCTAAGATCAACAATGGTGGGGGAGAGGGAGAAAAACGTGCTTGGAAGACTTGGGGACCAATGGGGAAGAAAGCCCCCTTAAATAGGTCCCCACAAAAACTAGCCGTTTGTGTGCAGAGTAGACCGGAATATCCGGTTCAAAACTGGACCGGAATATCCGGTCTGACCGGAATATCCGGTCCGAAGTGAATAATACGGTACAAATAATCCAGCACATGCCAGTGTGAAATATGGTCCGAAAATTGCCCAAACCGGAATATCCGGTATGCCCCGAATAATCCGGTTCAAATAATCCGGTTCACTCCAGAAAGTTTTGACTCCGGTCCTTAGCCGTTTTTGAGCAAAAACTCCACAACCGGAATATCCGGTTTGAGATGAATATTCCGGTTCCAAATAATCCGGCTCATCTCTGTCCCGAATATGGACCAAAACTATCCTAACCGGAATATCCGGTTGCCCGGAATAATCCGGTTAGAATAATCCGGTTGAGTTCTAAAACAGAGAGGCTGAACTAGAAACCCCATAACTTTTGCAAATGAACTCCGAATGAGATAAATCCAATTGCATTGGAAAGATAACAGCAAGGAGTATCCAAATAAAATATTGATACCTCAAAGTATGGAGAAGTTACCACACATGGAAGGTGTGGGAACATTCTCAAAGACGAACGGAATATTTTCACCACCGAAAACGCAACAAGTTTTTCTTATGGAATCCGTTTTCGAGAAACCAAGGCTTGTCATGAAGATCACGACAAGCACAAAAACCCAAAGGAGACAAAAGACAAATAAGAACTAAGAAATATGATATGCAAAGTATGCAAAGGTTTGAGCTCTCCATAACGATTCGATCGAGTTACTCACTTGAGAGCCTCTCTTGATAGTACGACTATCTATCCTATAACCCGGTCTCCCAAAGACACGAGACCGGTAAAATAGAAAACCTATCAAGATTATACCTTTGCCTTGATCATTCCACTTGAGCTAGATGATGACGATCTTGACTCTCTCAAGTTGGATCTTCTTTCTTGATTGCGCTTGCTAGCACAAACTCCGCTTGATGAAGACTTGCAAGTTGCTCCCCCATACACCATTATGGGAGAGACTAGCTCCCCCATACACCATTTTGGGAGAGACCCTTCGGCAAATATTCACAAGGCCACAATCTCCAAAAGGGTGGCAAGGATCAAGCATAGGATATCTTCTAGATGCTTCACTTGAGCTTCCACGTCAAGCTAGATGACAAACACCGCTTGACGACGACATAGACCATGGGCTATATGAAATCTTCCTTTTGGTTCATGCCCATGGAAAGATACCTAACCACACATAGAGATGCTACACACACATATCATGGGTTAGTTCACAAAGCTATATTGACAAATGCTTACCATACCATGGGATACACAATCCCACTTGGTACAACTTGTAGCTTCGTGTGTTGATCGCTTGCTTGATCAACCTTGTATCTTTGCTTCTCACTTCTAAAGATGATGTCTTGAAGATGATAATGAAAGATCACCTAATCCTTTTCTTCAAGACATACTAGCAATAAGATCAACTCAAACCAAGACCATTCTTCATATAAATCCATAAATATAACAATGGCCATCAAGGAAGCTAATAGAGTTCAACACATGAACTCCATTATTTCCTATGGACAAAATCTACAAGGATAACTCAATGCAAACATTAGTCCATAAGGATTGTCATTAATTACCAATGCGCTTTCAAGTGTCCACTCACATGAAGAGGGGAAGAGGTGGGGGAACCATGTGCTTGGCCGCACCCCGCCTTGGGATGCATCCCCCTCCCCTATAAAAGGAGGGTGAGAAATCCACCTTCCACACACACTTGTCCCTCCTCCCTTCTCTCCACCTTCTACTCCATTCCATGGTCATTCGCTTGGCGAAGCTCTGACCGTGGGACTCTTCACCACACCACGTCGTCGTGCTGCTGGAGTTCAGGGGATCCTTTACTTCCGCTGCCCCACTGGATCGAGGGAACAGAGGTATTCATCGAGTTGAACGTGTGATCGATCACGGAGGCACCGCGGATTGCGGTGCACATATTTTTGGTCTTGAGATCGACGTGAGTACATACACCAACAAGGAGATTCGGTATCTTAACGATTAGAGTCTTCGAGGGTATGTTTTCCTAAGACTCTTTCTCCCTGTTGCTTTCATCTCCTATATTAGATCTTAGCCCTTCGGGTTTATCTCGCGTAGGAATTTTTTTGTTTTTTATGCAACATACCGTTCAAGTAGCTCAGACAAAATAGCTTTTTCGCCTTGCCAGAGACTCATATCAACCAATCATTGTATCCCCAAAAAACGTAAAAACATCATAATTAGTTAACAATTCCAAAAGAAGAAGAGTAAACAACATAATCTTATAAACACGACTTTTGAATGATCAACCATATAAGTAACAAGTGTACAAAGCAACAATCTTCAAATAACTCAATTGCGTCAACAAAGGAGTCATCAAAACTCTTTTTCGTTGTTAGCTCTGCGTCCTTTTTACCAGCTTCGGGTGAGACCTTCGAATCACAAATCCTGCCCTTTGAATCATCATGTCACCGGAATTTGTGGTGGCCTGAGAAGATAAACTCTTACTCCACATGGACCAAACAAATGAGAAAGATGAAGGCCAGCCTAATGTCTTTGGCTGACGGTGGCAACACAATTTCTAGCAACCCAGCTGACCGTGTTCTTCTGCAATATTTGCGGCAGTTGTTAGAGCATCACTAGTAGTACCCTCAAATCCTCATAAATAACCGCTTTTTTACGGGTTGGAACAAAAAAAACGCAAAGAGCAGAACCCCTAAACCCCTAAATAAATTAAGGGTTGGAACCCGGGTCGCCCTCCCAACCTCTAAAAGTTTGGGTTAGAGAGGGGAAACAAACCCAACCCCTGTTCCTCCACTATGAACGCACGGGAGGGAAAAATCAGCCCCGTCCCCTTCCTCCCGCCGCCTGCCAAGCTCGCAGCCGTGAGCCGCCGCCTACGTCCTCCCGCCCTCCTCCTCCCTTGCCCCGCCCGTCGCACCGGCCCCCGCCTCCTCTCGAATTGTCGGGAAATGAATTTTTTGGTCAAATTTCGGGTGTTACTTTTGAAATCCCGAATTCTATAAAACCTGAATTACCTGACCCGATATTTCGGGAAAACCCGAACGCCCAGCGTGACGCCCCACCCCCAATCGCCGCCTCCACGACGCCCGCGCCGGCCCAGCAGTCGCCCGTCCTAAGCCAGGCGCAGGTGGCGTCGGTGGTCGCCGCCACCCACGCTGGCGCCAAGTGGCGGCGTGCTGGCCAGCATGTCGTCCCTCTGCAGCCTGCAGCCGCCCCGGCCTCCACCTCCTCCCTTGCCCCGCCCGAACTCTTCCCGCCGCAGCCGCCCACCACCAAGTGTCGTCGGGCGACGTCGTCGCTTGGGCTGAAGGGTGTTGTGGCCGCCAAGCTCGCCGCGGGAGGGACCCTGGCCGTGAAGGGGACCACCTCCCGGAAGAAGACCGCGCCCGTGCCCCCAATCGCTGACCCTCCGCCCGTCGTGCATGAGGTGCTCGCCTGCAGTGACGACATCGTTCATGGGGCTTCTCCAAGACATGGAGGTGGATCTTGGGGCTCCTCCTCTTGAACCCTTTGGGTTTGGTGATTACTTGGAGGAAGAGGGTGATGAGGAGGAGGAAGATGAGGAGGAGGTGACCGAGATAGAGGAGGAGGCGTTCGCCGCCATTGCCCACCCCACCGTGCGCTCGACAAACTATAGCGAGGCCAAAAATATTCTCTTGGTTCGTTCTTGGGCACATTTGGGGATGGATACAAGCACCGGTACCGATCAAACCAGAAACGCTATTGGCAACGCATAGAGGACACCTATTGCAAGATCAAGCGGATGAACGGTGGGTACATCTCTCGTACATACCGGTCGCTTCAAGGCCAGTGGGAGTTGATGAAGCCCCAATGTGCTCGTTGTAGTGGGGCAATGGACCAAGTGAAGGATGCACCGCCTAGTGGAACTGTGGAGAGTTACTATGTCAGTACATATGTGTGTTTTCACATCTATTTTGATTTTCTATGCTATTGTTAGGTTCTTATGTGTGTTTACTATGCTATTGGTGGGTTTGTAGGAGACAATTGCCAGCTTGAGGTACAAGGAGATGGCCGCTTCCAAGGGCAAAGCATTCCCATTTAAGCATGCTTGGGCAATTCTTCAAACTTTTGACAAGTGGAAGTTGCGGGATCAAGAGACCGCACCCAAGAAAGAGGCAAATGCTTAGGATGGATGATAGTGATGAGGAGGAAAGGAACTTGTGCAAGCCTGAGGGAACCAAGAAGGCAAAGCTAAGGATGAAGATGGAAGGAGAGGCATCAAGCATAAGGGAGAAGATGGAGCATATGATGAATTCAAGGGAGACATTGACAATGAAGACATTGGAGACAAAACTTCTTATCACCGAGAAGAAGAAATATGTGAAGCTTGCACAAGTTGAAGCAAGGCGTGAAGAAGCCAAACGCAAGGCCGACTTGGAGGTGAGGATGATCAAGGTCAAAGAAGTAAAGGCATGGAAAGAACTGATGGCGGAAGAGAAGGAGCACATGATGATGTCCAAGAAGGACATGATGAATACCAATTGATGTGGTGGAAACACTACAAGGAGGACATCGCGGAGAGGAAGAGGATATTCCGTGGTGCGTCCTCTACTCTTCGTGGTGACACTCCGATGAGTGGTGGTGGCGATGGCGGTGTGGAGGACTCCACCACCGGCGCCTATGGAGGTGCTTGATGAACGTGGAAGTGGTCTAGGAGATGGCACCGAGGTGCAACTTTTCGGTGATGGTGCCGATGAGAGGGGGAAGATGATGATTTTGTGATGTAAACTATTAAACCATGCATGAATGATTTTCATTTCCTAGTTTGTTTCAAGGTTGATTGTATTTTTCTAGTGATAATTGTGATATGTCAAATGACAGTTTTAAGGGTTGGGTTTGAGGGTTCTAGTCTTTTCCCCTGTTATAAGGGTTGGTTTTGAGGGTTCTACTATTTGCTCCTGTTTTTCAACTCTTTAAAGCGCAAAAAAAAATGTCAATTCTCAACCCTTAAACCGTTTGAGGGTTTGAGGATACCACTAGTGATGCTCTTAGCGGCACCACAAGACGTGCACAACCATGGAAAGTTGTAACTTGGCAGGCACTAACCCTGATTTACAAGCAAGCAATCATTTGACATTTGAGCCAATTATCAAAACTAAACCATGCATGTATTGCAACAAACACATAATGTACTTGCTCTGACCTGTCAGAAAAAGAGCCCGCGTCCGTCAGTGGAGTTCGTTATCATTGGCTGCGATCTGTGACTACGATTTTATTGTTCTCGGTCTGATTTATATCTCATGATTAAACACATGCATATCCAATGCCATGCTAGCTCGAGACTCTTGGGAAACATGTATGACATTTTATATTTGTATACTTGCTGTATACTCGATTTACATATAGCCATTTCATTTTCTTTATTTCGCGTAAAGACATAAATTTACATCAAACCGAACGATGCGTGCTGCAAGAACTATGTACAATACGTGCATATAGTCTACTAGTAGTAACAAAAAGTTTCGGGTGTGCTATGAGTATTAAAGTCTACTGCCTTGCTTATACCATCCGAAATCCGAATGCGGATCCGTTTACGCCGACCCGCGCTCATCGCCGACGGTGCAGATCTCCACCTCGACGACGCGCGGCTTCTTGGTCCCGGACGGAAGATTCTCCACGGTGACGGTGAGCACGCCGCCCTTGTACTCGGCGCGGATGCCGTCCAGGTCGGCGCTGTCCTGCAGCGTGTAGCAGCTGATCATCTCGAACTTGCCCGCGGTTAGGGTGCCGATGGCGAGAACGTTGCCGTCCTCGACCTGGACCCGGACGTCGGCGGGGCTGACGCCGGCCGGCATGGTGACGGCGAGGACGAGCGTGCCGGACGGGAGCTCCTTGACTTCCATCTTGGGCACGGCGGTGCTGGTGGTGCTGGCCATGGCCCTGGGTTGGGGCGTCGGCGGCGCCGGGTCGTCGTCGTCGTCCATCAGCTCATGCAGCGCCATCGAGAGCGCCGGGTTGCCGTAGCCGCCGTAGCCGCCAAAGCCACCAAAGCCACCGAATCCGCCGAACGACATTGCGTTCAAACTGGTCGAGATTTGCTGCCGCCTGCAACATGTAATTCTGTTTATATATAGACTCTTGTTCCATCGAGTAGATAAGCACCCATTTTAAATCACGACGTAGTTAGGATCCGCTCGTTTGGATTAGAAACAACATGGAATTCAGTTAGGGTAGAGTATGTCCCAATTAAGCCGGATTAGGTTGTTCATAAACCCGACTTCGTAATCCAACTGCTTGCCGATCGAGTGCTGACATGGAGGCAGTGAGGTTGAAGGGTTTTGCTTTAAGATGTGTACTCGGTGAGGTGGA
Source organism: Alopecurus myosuroides (assembly GCA_028641055.1). NCBI lineage: Eukaryota > Viridiplantae > Streptophyta > Magnoliopsida > Poales > Poaceae > Alopecurus > Alopecurus myosuroides. The sequence continues at coordinate 242,270,574 of CM054060.1, read as the reverse complement.
GAAATCCTAGCACGGACCTCCTTGTTTTTTTATGGAAAACATTCCACTAATCAACCGGTCCAGCAAAATCAAAGTCTCCCGAGAACTAGGCTGTAGCCTAGTGGCAAGGGGAGTAGTGACAAACCCCTGCGCCCAGAGTTCGAATCCCATCGGGAGTGAATTTCTGGTGCCTCACTCGGGTGGGCTTCTTTCTACCAAAGAAAAGTCCTGGGTGCTAGTGCCCAAGGATCTCATTTTTTTTTTAAATCAAAGTCTCCCAATCACTTATAAAGCCTCGAAGTGATTTGGTGTGGCAGCTCCCCACGCAAGGTACGTAATTTCAAAATTAATATTGATGCATCCTTTTCTCATGAGTCTCGGACAGGTGGCACTAGTGTGGTTATTCGAGATCATGTTGGAAATTTGATTAATGCCCAAGCAACTTGGTATCACACGGCGGCTTGTCCCTTAGCGATGGAAGCTTTTGCTCTTCGTGATGGAATTAAGCTTGTTTTGGACAAAGGGTGGAGACAGGCAAATTTTCAAACTGACTCCTGCAACTAGTGAATATGTGGTCTAATGCTTCTTATGAAAGATCAGGGGTGGCAGCTATCCTTTTAGAAGTTAGTGACTTGGTTGGTAATTTGGACTCCTTTAGCTTAAGTTTTATTCCCAGAAGAGCTAACGAGCTCTTTTCCTTCCCAGGGTACCGAAAGGGACTGGAAATTTTTTAATGAGGCGGCTTGCTGACTTGCTAATATATTGGTGAATTTCAAAAAAAAAAAAATCAATGTCTCCCAGTATGGCCGATCATACTCCGTGCTCTTCCCTTTCCTAATCATTTTGTGGCATGCTCAATCTGTCTCGGATTGGCTACAAAAAATGCATTAAAAAAATACTATCGTTATACGGTACGAAGGCCATATTAGACACCAAAATGAGGACATGCATGCCAGCTTTCAAGGGGCTGTACAATCATCATGTAAACAGCCACTTCCACATCACACTGATAATTTATATATAGATCAAGCGTTGTGACAGGATTACATTACAGAAACGAGAAAAAAGACATTATAGTCCTCAAATGACAAAACCATACTATGTTTTTTTTTTTCACAAAGCTGTTGCTACCACACACAAGACAGACAAAGTTGCTACCACAAACAAGACAGACAAAGTCCCCCACCTTATCAGATGCAACTAAACGATCTCGCGGGATGTGAAACGCCCGGAAATCTTCTCAGGCAACCGCGACATTCTTACTCGGCACGTTTGACATCAGAAAGGTACACTCGAGACTGTATGACGCTAGTCCCGATCAGGAAGCCAGGCATCACCATCAAGTCAACTTTAGGCCTCTTGGCACTTTCATCCAAGACGATGTCCTTGACAACACTTTCCATGTGAATCTCCGAGAATTCGCTTCCCTTCTTCACCTGGAAGACCCTGACCTTTGGATCGAAAGAGTACGCCAGCCTGTGCAACAACCATATGGACTTCGCCAACTTGAGAAAGGCCTGATAGAAAGGTGTCCTTGGATGGCCACCACTCATCACATAGTTTCTCTGATCCATGTTTCCAAAGAAAGAGCCTTCCATCTTTGGGTGCACAAGTAAAAGGTATTTGCTTCGGCAGAACTTTCCAAAAACTGAATCTGGGTTTTGGCTCAATACATCCAACGGATCCATGGCTCGTACTGCGAGGAATTGATGGAAGAAAGCCTCGTTAGAAACAGTGGCAGTAGCAGCCTTGATGGAAAAGCTCTCTTCATGGAAACCACTGAACATTCTTTGGCAGATATAGGACTCAAACGCATACTTCTTGTGAGCTCTCCTTGCGTAAACTACATCAGGTTCAACTGCGTCAGCAGCAGCGTCAAGATCCCAGCCTGCAGCTTTCATCATGTTGATCATGGGCTTTGAGAAATCATGTATTGATTGGTATGCATTATCAGCAGTAGATGTAAATAAACTTGGTGTCAGCTCAATGGAGAAGTAGTTCTCTTCTTCATCAGACTCCTCAGATTCCTTGTTAAGTAACCCCCTTTGTTTCAGTTTCTTCTCCAGCTTTGATTTCCGATGTTTGGCCTCATCTGTTTGCTGTTGTAAATGGGTAATCTCAGTATCTCTGTTCTGGATCTGGGACTGGAACTTCTTTACCATCACCTCGTATGTCTTTAACAAGTTCTGTTGCTCCTGTATTTCAGAAAGCAAGCGTGAATCTTGAGGTGATGCTGCTACTGGCTTAGGATTTTTCTCTCTGTAAGTATGCTTCAGTTCTGAAAGCCTCGTGAGCTCATCTATGACAAGCCTATCAGCAGTCTGTATCTTGTCCGGGTCGTATGGGGTGTGAGCTTCCTGCAGTTGAATGTATGCAGCCTTTAAAGAGGATATGTTACCGAATATCCTTCCAATCATACTGTCCATGTTCTGATTCATATTTTCATCAATGGGTTGAGGATAAACTTTCTGGCTATTGTTGTCATAATTTTGTGACTCCTTGGGGCCTGTCCGGATCATTACTTCTTGCCCTCAGGATCAACCAAGTTAGTTGTCTTCAAGCAATGTGCAAATTGACACCCACCTTCAAAAGAAATTACTGAGTGAGATATGTCCCCAAGCCATCTTAAACAGGCAGAAAACTGAGTGTTCTAGTGGGACAGCTAACAATAACAATGACCAGTCGGCCTCTGAAGATAAAAAGTACGAAATACATTTTACTCATCAAGGGTTGTATCATTTTACACATGCTAAACTTTGGAGAGTCAACAGAGGATTCATTTCAAGTCATATGGTCCACGGAGAACCAATGGCAACATTAGATACCAATCATAATCTCACCACATGTCCACACCTATGGCCTATCAACTCCCTGCCTCTTTACAGGTCGCTGGCCCATATTTAAAAGCTTAAACATCTCACATATCCTACACTGATGTGATGATGTTGATTGCCCTGTAAGCAAGAAACATGTGAAGCCTAATCATACCTTGCTTTCCTCCCAAGTATTGGCTAGCAGGCACAAACTTTATCAATCTTGATATAAATGCATAGAGAAAGTATTCTGAAATATATTTGAATTTTGCCCTCTTGCCAACCATCTACTGCAGACTCCATGCAGTAAATATCATCTTTAGCAATGTCCACAGAGAACAAACTTGTAGAGCATATAACTTTCAACTATATAACAGACATGCAGGGCGGCTAAAGCTTCTCTAGAAGCGGCTTCTGGCTGGCTCCCAGAGAAGTGTTTGGCATGGCTCTAGCTAGCCTTGCTGCCTGAGGTCTAATTTAAGTCCAAAATGTCTGGAATCCCCCCGAGGAAAAAAGTTATCATGTTTATTGCTGATTTGGGGACAGTGTGGTCTGTGTTGTGTTAATAAAAATTATTAGGTTGACTTGAAACTGGGAGTCGATGTTGACATTATTAGTTACTACTTACTAATTAATATGAAACTGTCCGAAATAAGCAGCATCACATGTCTACGGTCTACCTCATATCAGTATGTCATCAAAGCACTAGCAATATCATCCTGCAGCACAGACATGTGACATGTATCGCTTTCAGATGAGAGAATTAGTGGGGTGCACTCATATATGATAAGCCACCGGGGCATTCGCTCGGTGTCTGTCTAGATACTGTGAGATGGGTCTTTGCTAGGCTAACGTCCCTGTCCACTGCGAATCCAACAAGCCTCGACTTGACTGGTTCCCACTTCCCCAAGCAAACCCCTCGCCTCCCACCTTGCCATATTCTCCTGGCTCCTTCAAATCAGGCAGTTAGGGGCTTCGGCAGCAGCTGCAGCCATCTGATCGATGCAGACAACCTGAACTTCCCTGGAATTCGCCTTCTCTCTGGATTGTCACTCTTCCCATCTGGAATCCATCTCTGCCCGACTGCCCCAGATCAGGCCTTCTGTAAATTTCCTCTGCTCCACCAAGATGTCAGTCTCATAGCCCTAAACCTATGGTTATGGGATATGCCCTATGGGTGAGAAGTAGGAGGGAAACGAATACTTGTTCCTCGGTTGAGATATTGATGCTGTCCGGCAACTATTGTCATCCCCAGCTGATTAGAGCAATTTGGGTCATCGGAGTGATACATATATCTCAAGTTTGATTGAGTAGCATGGAATAAAAAGCATTAAGAATGTACTTAGTAAGGTTATTCGTTGGCATCGTAATTTCATCTTCCCAACATCATCTGCACCACCTCTCTAACAAAATGGTAAAATAATTTGCTGCAAGAAGTAAAGCACAGCAAATTCAGAAAAAAATAGAGACCCGACATCCAGTGTTCATGATTCTGTTTTGGCAGCATAATGCGAGGATGATAACAAAGACAAGTTAGAAGCATATAGAAGCAGTCTTACCAGCAAACTACAGCTGCTCCAGGTGGGGGTCCCGGCGATCTGGATGCGGAGATCCAGGCCTTCTGCCCGCGGCGAGGACGCGGCCCTGGGAGGAGGAGCGGGAGGGAACGAGGGCGGTGGGGATGCGGCCAGGTCTGCTGAGGGTAAGGGGCGCAGTGTGGAGGAGGCGAGCTCTGCTCGGGAGCTCGCGAGAGGCAGAGGGGGGCTGGTAGGGGAGGAGGGGACGGGTGAGAAGGTTGAGAGAAGTTGCCTCGAATCCTTCATCCTTCAAAATAAAATAGAAAATGGAAGTGGCGCCCGGGAGCATATGCTCTCGGTTTTAAATTTTTATTTTTAAACACATTTTAAAGTGCCCAAATTTTTTGGATACAATATTTGACGTGTACTTCTCGGCATGATATGGGCTCACAAAGTCGTTTCACGGAAAAACGATATTCTTATGTAACTTACTTTTGTATTTTTACTCGAAACAAAAATGTTGTTTTTTGTTAAACTTGGGGTGCACACATAGAATATCGAGATATTCACGTACAAAATTGTTTGAATTTTTTATATTATAAATATTTTCCAGAGTGATGGGATGATAATGCACAAGTGTAGTGGGTCGCAACAGTTTTCGAGGGTAAGTGTAACTCAATTTATTGATTTGACACAAAGAAAGTCAAAGAATACATATAAGTCTTCGTAACTGAGTTGTCAATTTAGCCACACCTGAGAAGCACTTATATTAGTAATCAATGGTGTCAGAAAATAGTTGGTGGCATGGTGATTGGATGATTATCTTGCATCCTTGACCCACCTAATACAATGTAGTTGTATAGATGCATTGGTTCAGCGAAAAAACAATGAAAGTGGTGTAATATGAAATTAAACATGTGATAAATGTGATCTGAAATAATAACGACAACAAGGTAACATGTAGCAAAACTGAGAGAAAACGGTATAGCAATGGTAGAAACACAAGGTCTATGGATCAACTTTCACTTGTGATAACTCTCAACAATATTAACATAATTAAACATAATATTTCCTCTAAAACTATGCATGATTGACGTTTACTCGAAAATTGTTCCTAATGAATCAAATAGGATTAGAAACGCGTAAGGCTACAAAGTAACGCCTTAAAGTTCACATTCCCGTCAATGGACGCCCTAACCCTGTCACTTTGAGCATCGAAAGATAGTACTAACAAACACCACAACATATCTCTTGAATAGTCTATTTCTAATATATCCACAACACACGCATTGTCACCGTGGCACTATAGAGATTATACTAAACACAAGCATCAAGAAATCTCATGATTCCATAATTACTTTTGACAAAATATGAATAAGTTCATGATAAGTATCCCTCTAATCCATGATCCATAGAGTCACACACGGCACCCACACTGTCACCATGGCACCATGGGACAAAGATGACTCCGAAAGATTATACTAGATAAAATTAATTGAGTGCATAATATTCAATACATAATAAAGGGCAAACATCATAGATTCAACTACAATTAAATAGCTCATGATCACAATCAAGATCACACCATGGGAGAGAGAGATAACCACATAGCTACTATCACGAGCCCTCGGCCCGCGAAGAGACTACTCCCGCATCATCGTGGGAGACAACAACGTTGATGAAGATGGCTCTGGGAGGCACTTCCCCATCAAGGCATTGTGCCAGAACAGAGACTTATGTATCCCGAATTAGGGTTTTGGATGGCGGCGGAGCTCGGACGCGTCTCTGGGAAAAATCCTCTGGGAGTCTTATGTTTTAGGTCAAGGGGGAATTTATGGGCGAAGAGGCGACGCGAGGTGGTGCCCGAGACCACGAGGTGACCCCACGGCGCAGGTAGGGGGTAGGCCGCGCCTGGTGGTCACATGGTGGCGCTGGAGCCCATCTCTAGGTGCCCTTCTGGCTCCGAGAGTCTTCCAATGAGAAACAATTCCTCAAAAATTCCCAGGTCGTTCTGATAACTTTCATTTTTTTCCCTTTTCTGCAATACACAGACAAATAAATAGGAACATGCACTGGGAAATGGGTTAATAGGTTAGTACCGGAAAACGTAGGAAAACATGTTGAAAACATGGAAAAACATAATAGAAAACAAGCATGTAGCATAAAAATTATAGATATGTTTCGGACGTATCAGCATCCCCAAGGTTAACTCCTGCTCGTCCTCGAGTAGGTAAGTGGTAACAAAATAATTTTTGAAGTGACATGCTACCAACACAATCTTGATCAAGTGGTAATGTAAAGCATGTATACTAGGATCAAATGAATAAGAGCTGAAATTTATAGTTGACACCAAATGAATAATGTGTAAACCATTTGGAATACTAAAGAACATCAACCGTACAAGGTATATTAAAGATGATTTAAGCATCAACCACAATAATATAATCATTCAAAGCATCAAGCACCCACAATAATTTTTGTTAGGATCAAGTCAAGTGATACCAATACATTAGAAGATCATCGTGTTATTTGTGCACTAAAAACGAGTAAGCGTTTAGCATTGCTTCCTAACACCAGGATGTTATGGCTAAGAGAACATTATGGGGGGTTTGGGTGGTCAATGGAAGAAAATCTCACACAGCTAAAAGTGATAATTAGACAAGAGTAAGTCTTATAATCGAAGCTATGCAAAGAGTAGTATGTTCCACACAACGGATGTACATAGAGCGTAAGTATATGAAATTTTTCCAATGGAACTAGCGAGGCTGCATCCAACTTGCTTGCTCACAAAGACCTAGAGCACTTTTGAGGAGGCTCGTCATTGGAATATACAAGCCAAGTTCTATAATGTAAGAATCCCACATAGTTATGCAAGTAATATGAAAACTCTCTCCAAACGAAAGTATAGGTGCTAAACATAATCACAAGTGTGGAATAAAGGATATTAATGTTGCCCCCTCTCTATTTTATATTTTTATGGTGGACTTCGTGGTTCTTTTATATTTTCTCTCAGTTGTCCTCTTTGGGATCTTTTTTTTGTATGCCCACTTTGGACTCCTTTTGGTGGTCTCTTTGGACTCTTTTAAATCCTCGCCGGTAGGGGCAACATTCTATATTACAATGAATCATCACACTTTTAGTACTCATAACTCATAATAAAATTTGTATGATGTATCAAACTAAATATAACAATGAAGCACGTCATCAAGTACATAATGTAGATGGATGTTCCATGGAGATATATCTCGGAACAGTTATGAAAATACAGTGATAGGTAGGTATAGTGGTTGTTTCGAGAAAGATATATGGGCTTATTGAAAGTGCATATTGCCCCCATGTGTGGTTTTGATAATTAATGACAATCCTTATAGACTAATGTTTGCATTTGAGATATCCTTATAGATATTGTCCATGGGACAATGATGACCATTATTGTATTCAAGGATTTATATGAAGAATGGTCATGTATAGAGTTGTGCATACTACAAGTATGTCTTCAATAAAATGGTTAGGTGGTCTTTCATGATCATCTTCAAGAGTCATCAAATGAAGAAAGAAGAAAATATATAAGGTTCATTAAGCTTGTGATCAACACACAAAGCTACAATATGTACCAAGTGGGATTATGTATCTCGTGGTATGATAAGAAAATTTCCATATAGCTTTGTGAAATAACCCATGATATGTTTGTGTGGAATTTCTGTGTGTGGTTAGATATCTTTTCATGGGCATGAATAAAAATGAAGATTGCATATAGCCCATGGTAGATGACGTCAAGTGGTGTTCGTCATCAAGCTTGAAGTGGAAGCTCAAGAGAAGAGTCTCAAAGAAATCCTATGCTTGATTCTTGCCACCCATTTGGAGATTGTGGCTATATAAAGAGTTGCCAAAAGGTTCTCTCCCATAGTGGTGTATGGAGGATCAATTTGCAAGTCTTCATCAAGCGGAGCATGTGCTAGCGAGCACGATCAAGAAAGGGATCCAACTTGAGAGAGTTAAGACCTTCATCATCTAGCTCAAGTGGAATGCTCAAGTCAAACTTATAATCTTGCTAGGTTTTCTATTTTACCGGGTTATTGGATCGAAAGTCGTACTATCAAGACGGGCTCTCGAGTGAGTAACTTGATCTCATCTGTGTGGAGAGCTCAAGCCTTTGCATACTTGGAATATCATATTTCTTGGTTCTTTTTTCACTTTTCTCTTATGTGGGGCCTTGTCGTGATCTTCATGAAAAGCCAAGGTTTACCAAAAAAGGATCTGGTAACAAAATTTTGTTTAGTTTTCGGTGTTGGAGGTTTTACCGGTTGTTCCTTTTAGAGAGGTCAAAACTTTCCCGTATGGTTTAAAGTTTCATTGTTGTAAAATGATGTTTCCCTGCATGATCTTGTAGATCTCATTGTTGCGATTTCAACGAGCCCAAGAACATAAAAACAGAGTCTGTATGTAGATGTTATGGCATTTTTCGTATCGATGTTCAGTCAATTCCAGGGCAATCCGACTATTCTGGAAATTACGGATTATTCTGCCATGAACATAAATCTGTTTGTTTGCAGCTGTATTATTCCAGAAATTTTTGGATTTATTCCGACTTTGTCGTTTCTGGCAGAAAAATGGCTAGTTTCTTCCCCATTGACCCCAAACTTTTCCCAGCCCATTTTTCCCTCTCTCTACCGCCATTGTTAACTTTGAGAAAGCTTCCTCCTCTCAATCCCTGCCATGATTCTTGCATATTTATATGTCTCAAATTTATTCATAATTTCTTATGTTCCTTGTTGTTTTCATGCCATATGCTACATGTTTTCTTTACACTTTATGCCATTTTTTATCGATTTTCTGGGACTAACCTATTGACAAGATGCCACAGAGCCAGTTCCTGTTTTCTGCTGTTTTTAGTTTCAAAAAAGTTTTTCTTAAAATATTATCGAAATTGGATGATTCGAAGCCCGGAAGTCTTAGAAATCTGTGGTGCACACGGAGTCCGGAGGGGACCCAGAGGGGGGCCACAGGGGACCCACACCATAGAGCGGCACCCCCTCCTCTCTGGCCGCGCCCAGGGGTGGTGTGGGCCCCCTGGCCACCCACCGATGTTTCCCTCTCGCCTATTTATACCTCTCAGGAGGTTAACCCTAAATACCCGAGCCTTTTCCACAAAAAACATCTGCAGCCGCCGTCATCATCAACCCTAGTTCAGGAGGGTTCTTGAGCTCTCCCGGCATCCTGCCGGGAGGGGGAATCATCACCGGAGGGCTCTACACCACCATGTCCGCCTCCGAAATGATGTGTGAGTAGTTCATCCTTGGACTACGAGTCCATAGAAATAGCTAGATGGTTGTTCTCTTCTCTTCATGCCTCATGTTTAGATCTTGTGAACTGCCCTACATGATCAAGATCATCTTATTATAATGCTACATGTTGTGTTTGCTGGAATCTGATGAATATTGAATGCTATGTCTAATGATTTTCAATCTATCATGTTCTTTTCATGTGTATGTTATTTATGATCTTGCATGCTCTCTGTTATTAGTAGATGCTCTGGCCAAGTAGATGCTAGTAACTCCAAGAGGGAGTATTTATGCTCGATAGTAGGTTCATGCCTTCCTTTTACTTACGCTCGAGTGACAGCAACGTAACGGTTGGGGGATGTGATGTTGCCGTTAGGGAGAAAACTACGATGTTTACATTGTTTACATTACACACTTTGCTTAATGCAATTATCTGTTGCTTGCAACATAATACCCAAAGTTTGCTCGGATGACATTCTGAGGGTGGATTATTAGTCATAGATGCAGTTGGATAACAATCTATGTATATTGTTGTAATGCCCGCATGAATCACATAGTAATCATCATGGCATGCATATGCACTACGGTGCAGCCTTTATATCTGTCAATTGCCCGGCTGTAATTTGTTTACCGAACATGCTATCTATCTGTTTTGGAGAGACACCACTAATTAACTATGGACCCTGGTCCATTTTCTTTACACTAATAATACAACCACTGCAATCACTGTTTTCATACTGTTGCTATTGTTTTCCTACTATTTTCCACACCATACGTTTAACCACTTTCTTTTCAGCAAAGCCGGTGAGATTGACAACCTCACTGATTCGTTGGGGCAAAGTGATTTGATTGTGTTGTGTAGGTTCCACGTTGCTGCTGAACCGTTAGTGCGCCCTGCCAATATCAGCTGCATCAACCTTCGGAAGTGATTTCTTTCTCTTACTGGTCGATTCAACCTTGGTTTCTTTCTGAGAGAAATCTTGTTGTTGTGATCTTCACACCTTCCTCTTGGGGTCTCCCAACGAGTGCACTCTTCCACCATCAAAGTTTTATGGCATCGTTGGCGGGAATTTCAAAGTCATCAAGAAGCAACCACTCCCTCGCCAACGTCATCCATCAACAAGTTTTTTGTTGCCGTTGCCGGGAGAAAGAGGATTTATGCAAGGGGAGTCTCTCACTTCCAATCTCTTTACTTTGTTTTATTTTTGCTTAGTTTATTTTATATTGTCTCGTTTGCTTCTCTTTATCGAAAACACACAAAAAATAGTTTTTATTCTAGTTGTTACTTTTATCTTGTTAAAAATGAGTACTTGATACGTCATATACGTATCCTTAATTTCTGATGTTCCATGTTGTTTTTTTGTTGTTTCCCACATGTTTGCTATACACTTTATGTTATTTTTATCGATTTTCCGGACTAACCTACTGGCAAGATGCCACAGAGCCAGTTCCCTGTTTTCTGCTGTTTTCAGTTTTAGAAAAGTTGTTCTAGAAATATTATCGGAATTGGAAAATTCGAAGTTCGGAGATCCTAGAATTCCCGCGGGTTCCACAGAGTCCCGAAGAGACCCGGAGGGGGGGCCACAGGGGGCTCACACCATAGGGTGGCGCGCCCCCTGGCCACGCCATGGGGTGGTGTGGGTCCCCCAGGCCTCCATCGCCTTTGCCCTTTCTCCTATTTATACCCCCGAGACGTAAACCCTAAAGATATACTACTTTGTCCCGGAAAACACCCGAGGCCGCCGTCATCGTCATCCCGAGATCGGGAGGGTTCTGGAGCTCTCCCCGGCACCCTGCCGGGAGGGGAATTCATCACCGGAGGGGTCTACACTACCATGCCCTCCTCCGAAGTGATGTGTGAGTAGTTCATCCCTCTACTACGGGTCCATAGTAGTAGCTATATGATTGTTCTCTCCACTTTGTACCTCATGTTTAGATCTCGTGAGCTATCTCACATGATCGAGATCATCTTTATGTAATGCTACATGTTGTGTTTGCTGGGATCTGATGAATGTTGAATGCCATGTCTTCTTATTATCAATCTATCATGTTATTTTCATGCATATGTTATTTATGATCTTACATGCTCTCCGTTATTAGTAGATGCTCTGGCCAAGTAGATGCTAGTAACTCCAAGAGGGGGTAGTTATGCTCGATAGTGGGTTCATGCCTCCTTTGCATCTGTGCTCGAGTGACAGAAACGTGACGGATGGAGGATGTGTTGTTGCCATTAGGGAGAAAACAACGGTTTTTACTAGTTTACATTGTTTACATTACACACTTTGCTTACTGCGATAATCTGTTGCTAGCAACTTAATACCCAACGTTTGTTCGGATGATATTCGGAGGGTGGATTACTAGACGTAGATGTAGTTGGATGACGGTCTATGTATTTTGTTGTAATGCCCGCATGAATCACATAGTAATCTTTATGTATTTCATATGCACTACGGTGCATCCTTCATTTCTGTCAATTGCCCAGTTATAATTTGTTCACCACACATATTATTTATCTTTCACGGAGAGACACCACTAGTGAACTATGGACCCCGGTCCTTTTTCCTCGTACTGATAAAACACCTACTGCTTTCATACTGCTTCTACTGCTTTCAAACTGTTTTCCTACTGTTTTCCATACCATACGTTTAACCTATTTGTGTTCAGCAAAACCGGTGAGATTGACAACCTCACTGGTTCGTTGAGGCAAAGTGATCTGATTGTGTTGTGTAGGTTCCACGTTGCTTCTGAATCGGTAGTCCGCCCTGCCATCTCATTTGCTTCAACCTTCTGAAGTTACTCCTTCCCAATGTTCAAGATATCACTTATCGAAAACTTATCGATTGGCCCCTATAAGTAGTAAACCGGCCAATTTATCGGAATATCAGCCTAAACATCGGAATATCGATCGAGATATCGGAATATCGGCCGAAATATCGGCCCATTTCTCTTATCGGCCAGACACCGATAAGCGATAAATCGGCCGATTTATCGGAATATCGGCCGATATTTTGAACATAGCTCCTTCCTCCTAATGGTTGATTAAACCTTGGTTTCTTACTGAGGGAAAACTTGCCGCTGCACTCTTCACAGCCTTTTCTCTTGGGGTTTACCAACGAGAGCAAGCAGCTCCCATCAAGATTTTGTGGCGCCGTTGCCGAGGAGGAAAAGAATTTCTGCAAGGGGAGTGATACGTCCATTTTGGATCACTATTTTATATCATAATTTTCGGTTATTCATCAATATATTTCATGTTATGATGCATCCCTTATGTTATTTTATCTTATTTTGCATGTTTCATAATTTTTGGAGAATAAACACCGGAACCAAAAATCTGATGGAAAAAGCACCGCTGAGATACCATATTTCAGAAGATCAGAAGAAGAAGGGGGACACCGAGGGTGTCTTAGAAGTTCAGAGGAGGAGTCCAGCCAGAAGGGGAGCCAGAGGGGGCCACCAGGGGCCCACGCCATGAGGTGGCGTGCCCCCCCTCCTGGTCGCGCCACCAGGTGGTGTGGCCACTAATGTCTACGCACGCTTCTATTCTTGTAGACAGTGTTGGGCCTCCAAGTCAGAGGTTTGTAGAACAGCAGCAAGTTTCCCTTAAGTGGATCACCCAAGGTTTATCGAACTCAGGGAGGTAGAGGTCAAAGATATCCCTCTCAAGCAACCCTGCAATTAAGATACAAGAAGTCTCTTGTGTCCCCAACACACCTAATATACTTGTCAGGTATATAGGTGCACTAGTTTGGCAAAGAGATAGTGAAATGCGAGTAATATGGATGGTTATAAGTAATAATAGCAATCTGAAATAAAATGGCAGCAAGCAAACCATGTAGCAACACATGCGGAAATTTCAATGCTTGGAAACAAGGCCTAGGAATCCTAGTTTCACTAGTGGACACTCTCAACAATGATACATAATTGAATAACTAAATATCGTCTCTTCACTATGCTACTCTTAACCCTCTCCGGTTGGATAATGAACACTAATCATTGCGTACGGCTGCAAAAATCATTCCTTAAAGTAGGCATTCCCATGTCTAGTTAACCCCACGATGTCACTATGAGCGCCCCAGAAGGTACTAGACAAACACCACAATTCATAGAGGAGACACACACGATGTGCACACTGTCACCTTCACACCGTGATCAAAGTGACTCCAAAGTTCATATTAATAAAGCACTTGAGTAGAAAAAGATGAAGAGTAACATCTACGAATTCAAATAGATTACAAAGCTCATGATCACATATAGATCACACCATGGGAGAGAGAGAGATGAACCACATAGCTACCGGTAGAGCCCTCGGCATCGGGGGAGAACTACTCCCTCCTCATCATAGGAGACAGCAACGGCAATGGAGATGGCGGTGGAGTCGATGGAGATGGCTTCCGGGGGCACTTCCCCGTCCCGGCAGGGTGCCAGAACAGAGATTTGTCCCCCGAAACTTGTCGACGGCGGCGGTGGAGCTACGGATGTATTTTGTGGAAAAAGTCGATTCTTTTAGGTTTTATGCATCAGGGAGTATATATAGGCGAAAGGGAGATGCCAGGGGGTGGCCAGGGGGCCCACACCACCTGGTGGCGCGACCAGGGGTGGTGGCGCCACCCTATGGTGTGGCCACCCTGTGGCCCCCCTCCGGGGCTCTTCGGGACTTCTAGATGCTTCCGGGACTTCTAAGACTTCTAGATTTCGGATCGTCCAATTCCGAGAATATTTCCAGAACAGCTTTTCTGAAACTAAAAACAGCAGAAAACAAGAACTGGCTCTGTGGCATCTTGTCAATAGGTTAGTCCCGGGAAATCGATAAAAATGACATAAAGTGTAAGGAAAACATGTGGGAAACAACATGAAAACAACATGGAACAACAGAAATTAAGGATACGTTTATGACGTATCAAGCATCCCCAATCTTAGTTCCTACTCGTCCTCGAGTAGGTAAACGATAAATCAAAATAATTTCTGAGGTGACATGCAACCACACAATCTTGATCATAAAAATGTAAAGGCATATGCAAGCTGAGATCATAGAACTTCAAACACAAACATGATAAATAGAACTTTAATAATAAAGCAAAGCTATCACTTTTCATCATGAAGAGTATCTCAAATAAAGGGTCACGAAATAATAATGCAAAGAAAGATAAACGTTTGTTTCAGGTATAGAGAAAGCTTGGCAAAGTGATATTTCGCTAGTCCTTAAGAGTGGGGCAAAACATAAATGCCAGGACACCTTCAAAGTTCATGAGGAAGACTAGAGCAAATAATTTAGAACAAATAATATCACTGTCATACCCCGGACCCAGAGATATACATACTGTTATGTGCTCCTAGCCATGGACTCACAAGGGCTTCAGGGTTACCAGCCCTGGCCGCAACAAACAACGGCAGGCGGACCGGATTCATCGGCGCGTAGTCCGGATCCCCGGTCTACTACTCCTTATATCCATGCTAGTCATAACCAACTATGCATACCCAAGCGTCCACGAGTCGGATGAAACTAAAGGAACGGTACCAAAGTTATACAGAGATGCTATGTGTCCAGAAAGTGCAACAACAATCAAGGGTTACTGGGGTTACCTCGCCCCAGGCCGAATCACATCGGTAGGCGGGCTCGGACATGGATCATCGGCTCCACAACCCCTCGGCTGCGACAACTATGCAGGCATAGCCAAAACTGTATAACAACGAGCTCGAAACCAACAACCGATCAAAGCAGCACTCTAGACATGAAAGTTGTAATAAACAAGTGTTACTAGAGTATAGCTTTACAAGCAGAGGTCACATGACCCAACATTACATCACACAACGGAAGGAAAATTATGTTGCTAATCAACAAGAACCAAAAAGGCCTAAGAGGCCGCAACATAAGGTGACGTCCCAGCCCATAGGTTCCAGGCTGCTACCTGGGAACCCCAAACTACTCGTCGATGTCCACGTTGAAACACCTCCGAACTGAGGAACTCCACTTCAACCAAGTTGAAGCAAACATGAGTACGGGAGGTACTCAACAAGACTTAGTTAACCTATTATATATATGCTTATTTAGAAAAAGATATGAAGGTTATTTTGCGTAAATCCATCTTTGTTTTCCAAGTTGAGGGAGGAATAGCACGTCCCATGGAGTATTTTGAAAACAAATGAGAAAACTACTCAACTACTGAGATCATTATCTTTTTAATCCACCAAATCATTTCAGCACCTCGTGCTTCAAAGATCACCACCTCAAGTTGTTTCGGCAACTCATACTACAAGATAACCCCTCTCGGCATCTCCGAGGAGGCATCTTTCATTCGTTATCAACAAGTTTTAGTCATTCCGTTCAAGTTGTCTATGATCACAGAATCCGTCACCAAGTCATCCTTAACCGCGGACACGGCTTTTCGAAAAGATTTAACCCTGCAGGGGTGTACAACTTTAACCACACATACCAACCAACTCCTAGTGCCACTAGATTAGCACTATTCCGGGACGTGCCGGCAGATGAAGGTTGACCACGACCTTTCCCTTACTTCGTCTATTCCATGGGTCGCTCCGAGTAGAGATGGTCCGCCAATAGGGAGTGGCCACCTCCTGCCGGGTCTCTATCGTTGTGAGCGGTCCTTCAACTACTGTCTCGCCACAGGCTGTTGCACCGCCATGTCCTAGTTTTGCAAACGTTTTTAATATCACCGCAAATCCAAATGGAAAGCCCGAACTAGGCGACTCATGGAACAAACTAGGCAAGTTGAGACCGCGGGGAATCCAATCCCCGTGTGGATGCATGCTCAGTCTTGGCTCGAAGACGAGAACTCGCTCCTAGGGGCATGAACGACACAACCACCACAGATCCTCTGTGGTCCCGTCATCCACACCTTTAAATCATGTTAAACAAATATCTCTTAACTTACCACTATCCTGCCATACTAGATCATTTCGTAACTCTGATTCATCAACCGGATGGAGCAGAGATAACAGGCATGTATGACTAAGCACAGCGTATTTCAGGCTTTGGCGATGCACACAAGCAAACCTATAGCTGTTAGGAGTAGTGGATAAGGATAAGTAGGCTATGCATGGTATAGGAGAACTCTAACTACTGACACAAGATACATTGAAATCAGATGCAATGTGCGAGAATCAAAAGTCTTTCGAAATCATATATGAGCAGATAAGAGGTTATGCTTGGCTTGCTTCAAGAAAACCAAATAAAGTCTTCGGGAATAAGTGCTTGACTTGTCGGTTAGGATCAAGTATTCGCCATTGGGGTTGCTGGCCTTCACTTCGGAGTCGCGTTCCACCGAGGGGGAACAACACCGAAAAGAAGAACAGCAATCAAACATGGCATCGATACAATGCGCAATATGTATGCATGAACATTTAAATGCATTAAATAGAAGCCCTAAACATGTTTCATGGGTTTCCAGGGTTCATATATTAAGTATGCACTTTTACTGAATTTAGTCCCGAAGTGGACCTTGCAGGCCGATTCGGGCAATTCTGAAAGTGAGACTAATTTTAATTGCTTAAAAGGGGTTGAAAACACCATAACTAGGTTGAATTTGTCATTTTGAGCAATTTGGTATATAACTTTCAATTTTCTAATTTTATTCAATAAAAACTTATTTTTCCATATTTTAAATGAATTAAACAATATGAAATAATGGTCAAAATTAAAGTTTGTCAAACATGTATGAAAGTGACATAAACAGGTAGCTTATATTTTTCTGAACATTTTGATACCTTTCTTTTATTTTTCTGAATTATGAAACAATAGTTATTAAAATTAATCATTTTTCTGGAATTATTAAACATCTTTCTGCTAAAATAGGAAAACAGATTTATGACATCAGTATGACGCAACAATGACATCACCTTCTCTGTTCTTCACAGAGGAACCCGCAATCCGCGGATATCGCTCGCGATTCGCGAATCGAAACATACCACAAGGGAGAGGAGCTCGTGGGGAGTCTAGGGGTGGCGCCGGTTCACCAAATGCTCACCGGAAACCTCACCGGCGTGAAGAGCCGCGGCGGCGGACGACGGCCTTCGGCGGGGAGAGGAACCAGAGGGGTAGGGAGAAAACGGAGAGCACCGGGAGACTCACCACGGAGCGATGGTGCTCGTGGAAGGGTCGAGGGCGCCCGGGAGGGCCGGACGGCGGCGAATCGGCCGCGGTGGGCGACGGCCGGAGGTGGGGAAGACGGCGTCGATTCCGGCGATTTGCGGCTTCCCGGGAAGCGTGAGTGCTCGGGGAGGCAGAGAAGAGGACGACGGAGCGGATGGAGTCCTCGGCGGGGCTCTACGATGGCCATAACGACGCCGGCGAGCGACGGCCGGCGGACACAGTAGGTTAGGGTTTGGTCGAGTCCGGGAAAAAAACAGAGAGAAAGGTGGGTTCGAGGGGGGTCAGGGGAGGAGGCTTCGATCTAGACGCCTCCTGGGCGTCCTGATCCTCGCTGTGACATAGAGCAGGAGGTGGCAGGGAGGCGTCGACGGCCAGCTCTCCTTCTGGCCGGAGAAGGAAGAGACAAAAGGACATTTTTCCCATAACCCCTTGGAAGTTTTGGGAAAAAACATAGAGCCCCTTTTCCATAGAAAACATAACTTAAATAGGGTTTTTGAGGGCCTTTTTGCAAGAAATAAAATTGACAAAAATACTTATTGGAAAGCCCATTAAATTTCCAACCAAACCAATACTTGGTTTTCAAATTTTGAAATTGTTTTAAATTCAAATTTGAAGTGCTCACTTTAAGTGATTTTTATGCAAGTTTCATTTAAATTCAATTAAAACTTGGTTCAAATTTTTCATGCATGCTATGACATGATAACAACACCACAACCCTTTGCTAGCAAATTTGGGATGTTACAAATCTACCCCCTTTACAAGAATCTCGTCCCGAGATTCCCGAAGGAGAAGAAAGAAGGAACACCGGTTTTGGAACGATCTTCTCGAACCTTACGGTTCTCTTTTTGAAGAGGTTGATCCGTAGCACTTGCGAAGATATCCATAAGCTATGCCTTAGGTAAGAGGGAATGACTCTGAAAGAGTTTGATCTTCATCAAAATCGATTATCTCATGGATAACTCATGACAGGAATGCTCATAAAGAACTTTTGAGTTAACAGGCATGCAACACATCAAGATAACGGAGGGAATAAGAGAAGGTTTCAAGTTTATGGACGATGGTTCTTAAAAGGATTTAGAATATGAGCTTTGCACAAGACCTTAAATCCTTTTGTAAAAGAAAGGTTGAACAACTTGTGACATAGAGGTTTCTTCGAACAGAATATCAAAATGGAGGGGATGGTCTTAGATACCACGACGTAGGATCCGTAGACGGGAGAGAACATGAGATCACACTGAAATCATGCATCCAAGATAAAGGTTTGATACGGAATCATGTTCACTCTTCGGAGTGGACACGGTAGATAACGGAACTTTTAACCATTCCATAATAGTTTTCTTGAAATCCTTGTCAAGGATCGGGATGTTACTTCACGGAAGAATATGAGTAACCAAAAGATGTTGGAACACTATAATAAGGAGGAATTCTTGGTCACACCATAAGGATGGTTAACCAACGAGGATTAGACTACCGAAAGGAATAAGAAATCTCTTTCCTATTGTGGTTTGGACGTAGCAATACGTTTACCACATGGTTAAGACCCCATGGCTGAAGTGACTGACAAATTCACACAATGTATGAGATGATCAGAACTTCAAGTACCATCAACTTAAAAGAAGGGAACTGATCAATGGTGGTTACAAAACACTACGAGATGGTTCTCATGATGAACTTGTTTTCATAAGAACAAAGATTTTGGAGGTTCAGCAGAGAGATATTGGAAAAAAGAAAAATCAACTTCCAAGTTATCCTGGATGTTATGGATACCGATAGCAGGCTCATGACAAGCCGTCTATAGGTCATCAAGTGAAAGTGAAACTTTGGTTTGGAAGGACGATGAGAGGAAATTCTAGAATAAGCATCACAGAAATCCTCACGGGGAGTGGTTGTTCTTACAGACTCAAAGAGATATGACATTAGGCCTTCCGGCTAGTGGTGTCAACCACAACATCAACCATGCCGTATTTTCAAATGGACCTAACTCAGTACTCTTGAGGAAACACCAACCATCGTTTCTGCTTGAGATTCAGCTCTGGTTAGTGGGCTGATAACTCAGACTCGGTATGTTAGAGCGAAGAGATTTGCACCGTTTACCAACGAGATACATATGCTGGATTCTCAAGATATGGACTGTGATTCCACGCTCAAGAAGATGAGCGAGATTGCAGAACTCATGTATTAGAAACTTACGAATGACGGTTGCACCTACATGAATTACTTGCGACAAAATACATCAGAGTCCCGGTTGGGAAGATGATACAAAGATAACGAAGTTCTTGGACTTCTTCTCTTTTACAAATGATCCGTCAGTGGCTTAGTGTGAATGGAAACTTCTTCCATTACACGGAGGTAACAACCAACCATCTCAGGAATAGTCCACACATGCATAACTGACTTGAGATTATTCCCAAGGAACAAGAGAACTTTACTCGGATCCATGGCGACAACCTTCACCATAAGCACATGAACCAGGTAAGTTACTTCGAACATCCAAAACACAACTTCGCGATAACAAAAAGATGGTTCTTGAAAGTTCCCAACATTAATGCCATTTGATCAACATGAACCTCTTGAAATTTGGAGAAAATAAGAATGTCGTCGATGGGCTCGACAACTCGCTTATCAAAACACTCCAAGAAGAGGGATTCATATGATATATGAACAAGGCAATATATTGGTCAGAGTAAAGGACATGAAGGTGTACTTGGGCAAAACACCACGAGTGAAAACACCATATAGATAGTCCTTGAATCTGGCCTCGATTTGACGATAGCCCAAACCAAATCAACGTTGGAAAGATAGCATGTCCACTAAGGAGATACTATCTTTCTTCAACAGAAAGGGAACTAGACACCCCTTAACAAAGGATCAAGTTAGGCGGAGCTTTTGCCTTTCAACTCCCCAAGTTGTTGTTTAAGCTCAACCAATAGTCCAAGGTGTCTAGCATAGTTTCTTGGAGAAAGGAGTAGTTCAAATTACTCCTGGTTTAGACATCGCACGCAAGTAAAACCCGGTGATACTTCTAGAAGGACAGCCAGAATACCACAACCTACCGGTATGTCTTGAAGTTTGAAAGAGATCTTGCTTGTCAAAGCAACCGATATGGTCTTGAGAGCTTTGGTGTGAATCTAGCTCTTTGACCAAGAATGTGCACCAGAATGAACGGATTTGGTATACACATGTTTTCTTAGATTTTCAAAGCAATAAGAATTGCTAGAATATCTGATGCACACATCGATACACACGCCCAACATTCTCGAGCATTTCAGCTTGGAGGGAGGGAGTGAAGACGTGTAAGAGAATCACTTCAATCAGTAAGGCCATGAAACTTAGCACAACCTCTTGATATCTAAGAGTGCGATACTCGAAGGTAGAATATAACAGAAGCTAATGAAACTTCTTTAGTCTGCAAATTGCAAAACTTTGACCTGGTCCTGGAGATGAACGAGGTACTTGGGTTTGTTTCTCCTGACATTCCAAGGTGGAATGTTTTGACGAAAAACAAGAGAAAATGCATTGGAACAATCCAACACACATATGCAACTTGGTTTCAAAACAACGGATGGAGATTTGAGAGCAACTGGAAGATAGGAACATGCTCCGGAAAATCCAGAGGCCATGGGGAGTGCACAGGTGATACTCTTTTGTAAAACCCATGCTAGAATATCGATATAGCTGAATTAAAAACGAAGATGTGGATTTCATGATGACCACTCTTGTTGTGATCCCTTCTTGATTACGAGGGAAAACCTACGGCTATTGGAGTTGAAACTACCTAGCCATCCTGAGGTAGAAGATATTCCTCAAGATCCAAAGAAACAGAACTTGGGTTAAAGGTCAGCATCCTGTACTGGTAGAGTGAGCATCACATGGTTATAAAACCACATGATTCAACCCACCACCATTCAGCACATTTCGGGACCTTCGGTTCAAGTCCAAGGATTAAAAACCAAAAGAAAGGAGTAACTACTCTCTTAGTGTCTTAAAGGACACTATGAATAGCAATCACGAGGTATCTTTCAAAAGAAAACATAACTCCGGAAGAATTTGAGCAGAGGGTAACGGATACATTCGAGATGCAAAGGAAATCTCGAGGTACAGGGTTTTGAGACTTTAGAACAGGAGTATGTGGAACCCACACAACTCTGAGGTATTAGGAGGGAAAGAAAATCTGCCATTTGAAACGAGAGATAACGTAGTATGGAACACACATGACTCTAGAAACTCATAACTACGTCAACTTGGATAACAACGTCCTTGCCAACGAAGGCACCTAAGTTTTGAATAACTGGAACCTTTTCAAATCCAAAACAGGTAAGGAGACCCAGAGTTAGAGCGATACCAGATAAGGAGTAAAAAGAATCCTATGAAGATTTTTCACAATCCATTTGGAGTTTGAAAGTAGTTTTTCACAAACGCTAGACTCAACATCGACCAAGCAGTAAGGTTCATAAATGCTAGGACACCTTCAAAGTTCATGAGGAAGACTAGAGCAAATAATTTAGAACAAATAATATCACTGTCATACCCTGGACCCAGAGATATACATACTGTTATGTGCTCCTAGCCATGGACTCACAAGGGCTTCAGGGTTACCAGCCCCAGCTGCAACAAACAACGGCAGGCAGACCGGATTCATCGGCACGTAGTCCGGATCCCCGGTCTACTACTCCGTATATCCATGCTAGTCATAACCAATTATGCATACCCAAGCGTCCACGAGTCGGATGAAACTGAAGGAACGGGGCCAAAGTTATACAGAGTTGCTATGTGTCCAGAAAGTAAAACAACAATCAAGGGTTATGTAACACCTGGGGTGTTACCTAACACAGAAGTTTGTTGTTTTCTTTTTTTGCATGCATCACATGCATCATAAGCATTGCCTCATGTTTTCCAAACCACTCCAAAATTCAAACCAAATTAAACTTTCCCACATTAACCAAAATTGCAAACTAAAACCAATTCACTTGTTTTTCAATATTTTGAAGTTGTTTTAGTCCAATTGCCTGTTAAACAAATTTTTCCCCCTTTGTTTAAAACCCTAATGGTAAAATTAAGTTTCAAATAAAATCATAGTGATATGATCCAAAGTGAGGTTTAAAAATTAAATTCTTGCAAAACAAAATTTCAATAATGTTTACATAATGGTTTGAACTTATTAAATGGAATTTATTTATTTCCAAAAATCCCCAAAACAAACCTTATTTGGAAATTCAACTAACCACTTTAAAATCCCAACTAATAATTCCAAGTTTGAGAATAATGCTAACCTTGCTTCCATTTTGCTGTTTTGAAAATCATAAAAATATCTAACGAACTAAACCCCCAAATTCCATTCTTTTTTCCCTCTTTCATTCCTTACAAAAAAATCAAATCAATCAACTAATAAGAAACAAAAAAATAACAAAGGAGAGGGCAGCCCACCCCTTCTTCTCTTTCTCCCCCAGCCCATCTATTCTATTTCTGGCCCATTCTCCTTCGTCCCCCACCTCCGTACGGTCCTGCCCCCTCTCTGTCGTTTTCCCTCTGCAAAAAGTAGCAGCACCAACTCCCCCATGTGCCATGTTCCCCCTCCCCTATATCTCCCCCCTCAAGCCCCCTCCAAACCCTAGCCACCTACTCCATCTCCTTCTTCCCCTCCTAGCGCCGCCAATCCACTGTCTCCCCTTCCTTTCCCCTCAAAACAACTTCTGTTTCTGAACTTGGACGAGCACGCCATGGCCGGAGGAGAAACGCCACGGCGGCGGGGAACGGGTGGGTGCCGCGGGTGGGCGACCGCAGGAATGGAGCCGCCGCGGTGGCCGCTACCCCTGCATCCCCGCGGACGGGCGATCGGCCCCCCGGACGGCCGCCGGTGAGCGCGTCCTCGACACGAACAGCACCACGCCGTCCTCGAGCGACCCAAACTGCAGAGAAGCCCCGCTCCTCCTTCCCCGATGCTCATCGAGGTGAGGCCCCACCTCTCGCCTTAGGGCTCCTCCTCCCTCCTTGCTCTGTGGCCAGCCTTCGCGCTGGCCATCCCGCTCGGCCCCGACGTGGTCCTCCCGCGATCCATCGTCCCAACTCTCATCGCTTCCCTCGACAGTGGTTCAGTTAACTGAATCGAATTCAGTTAACAGGCGAAAATACCACCTCTTATTTCCCCGCGCCCCTATCCTATCACCAGCGCTCGATTACCCCAGTGGTTCGGTCCCTTGGTGCGGAGCAGCAAGTCGCGAGTTCGAGCCCCCGGGGAGGCAAAGCCTCCCCCTTTTTTTCTTCCTTTTCCGCGCGCACGGACAGGGTCCACCTGTCGGTGACCCTGGATGCCCAGTCAGCCTCCACACCCTCCACCTCTGCGCCAATCCGGCCTGGCCCCACTGGTCAGCCCCCTCTGGGTACGGTACAGGGAGTAGCCCTGGATCTGAAACCCAGACCTAGTTTTTCTACCTCTCAACTAGGTCCCTGTAAAATCACAAATCAGTCCCTGGCCTTTTGCAAATAAACCTAAAAATTCAAGTGCTCACAACTTGCAAACCATAAATCCAAATCACACAAACTTTATATGAATCCCACTCCAAATTTCCTGTACTTTTCAAATATGCCATTTGTTTTCTGTTTTGAAATTTCAAAATGCAATTTAAATTTGAATTCAAACAAATCAATTGCAATTTGCTAAATTCAATAACTAATTCATTACTAATCCAATAAATACAAATAAAATATGTTTTCCATACCATTTTGAATAACCCTTTCAAATATAAATTTTGTTTCATGGTTTGAATAATTTAAATTGCCTAAATAATTTAATACTTGTTTAATTCATTTAAATTTGATAAAATCATAACTTGCTCAAAATAAAATAATTTTGAACATGCAAAATATGTTTCCAAACCATCAAAGTGTGAACTTTTCAAATGTGAGTTTGAAATTATGTTTTGAACAACTAAAACTTCAATTAAATTCAAACTTGTTTTAAATCCATTTAAAACTTGTTTAATATTGTTTAATTCATAATTAAATTACCCTAATTCCAATTTCAATATTTGAAACATGTAATCCACCTAAAATTTTGTGTTCTAATCAAATATGAACTTTGTTATCTGTTTTGAACAATTTAACTTGCTAAAAACAACAATTGTTTGTGTGACACCCTTAAGGAACCAAAATTTTCTAACTTAATAAATAAATTCCTAAAATTGTTAAACCTTATTTCCAATTGGTTCTATTGTTGTTATTTTGTTGTTTTCCTCATCCATGCATCATACTAAACCACTTTCACCTAATGATTAGTAGGAAAACAATTGTTTCAACCATAATTCAGGGGCTTTTCATATGCAACTCAAATTGCATATGGGTCCCTTAAATCTGTTTATCATGTCAACTAGTTTATTTCTATGCATCAATTAAATTGTCATGCATCCATATCTTGATCATGCTGGATCTTTTGCCGTAGTAGTAATTGTTGCATCCGGTGTTTGTTCGAGGTTCGTTGCTTCTTCTCAGATAGGACGTTGAGATGATGTGAGCAACGACAAGTTCTGCTACCTTGCGGGATCTCAGGCAAGTATACTCACTTGCTGCCAAATGGCTGCCTTTCATCACTTGTTACCGATTCTTTCCGTTGTCTATTTCTGCTAGCCTTAGTAGTAGATGTTTATGTTACGAACCCATCACATGAATCCCTTAACCTTGATATTGCCTCACCTCCATACCTATAACCATTGCTTGTTGCCCGTGTCTTACTAGCATGCTTAGGTTGTTTTGCTCGAGTCTGTTACCCGTTACTTTCTGTATTACTCTATTATGTTCTGGGGGCTCGATGTTTAATCAATCAATCAATCATGCTACTGTTATTGTTAAATAATAATTTGATGATAAGGCACCGGCAGGAGGCCCTTTGTGGTTTTGAGGCCTGCTAGTGTCAACCCTAATAGGAAAAGGGTCTTGTCTACTGATCCATGATGAGCGCACTACCCGCATGTGGGAAGCGAGTATGGGCGCCCCCCTCAATTTGACTCGATTCGCATCTCGTCCAAATCGCCTCATTTAGTTCGGGCTTTCCATTTGCTGCATGCATGATCTTGCGAGCCCTTGGATCCCGGGTGGAATTTTCGTAGTCGGCATATAGGAGGACACGTTCTTAGAGTGCTATGAGGGTCCATTTTCTTCTGGGCTCGATTAGCCGTGCGCCTAAGGTGCTTTGGGCTTGATGCGAAGAAGAGTTGAGTTGTGTAGAGTACCTCGCTTGGTGGGTTAGCTCCCCATCTGGCGGGTTATTCTTGCGTGTACGGCTAAATTGGTGCAACCCTGCAGGGATAATCTTCTCGAGAAGCCGTGTTTTCCGCGGTTATGGATTACTTGGTGAAAGTACTGGCTAACAAGTACTCAGGACAACTTAAACCTAATGATTAACAACTTTTCACCCAATGAATAACAACTTGACTAGTAATAGGCTTATTGACACAATAATCTGAACCATCACTAATCCAACTGTGTGAGTTATTCTCGGATTGCTTCTTCGGATAAGGGGCGAGATCCAGGATGGGTTTGTTTGGAGTTACTTTCAGTTGGTTACAATACTCGATCTTATCTTCTTTCTGTTAGCCGGAAGTTGTAGTATCTCTCTGTAGTTGGTTAGTGCAGCCCGCTGTCGCTTATTTGCAATAACCCCTTCCTTTCCATTGATCCTAAAGTATTTGTATCTTGTGATGACTGGCTACGCCGGTATCTTGTGAGTATGGTTTATCCACTTGCCAGTACTTAACCGTACTGACCCACGAATCCTTTTCGTGGCTGCATATTCAACATTGCAGTCAACAGGTTTGAAGTCTGACGACGTTAGCTTGGGAATCCCTCCGGCTTGGCCTGGGCAGGGATTGGACGCCTTCGGTTATCTTCAGGACTCTTAGTACAATTTGTATCTTGTCCGTAGCCGGACGTTATGTGTTTTCTTCCGCTGTTATTTTGGATCTTTGTAATGTATCAGTTGTATCCCTGGCTCGTTTGAGTCATCTTGTATCTATCTGTTTCTGTTGTAATTGTGGAATATTCGTGAACTATTGTAATGTTATCATAAATGGCAACCTGGAATCGGTTATTATGTGGATTTTGGCGGGAATGCTGAAATCTGCATAGTGCCCGATCTCGGGGCGTCACAAAATGGTATCAGAGCCTTGGTTCCGATTCCCGAGATTGTTTCGATACGAATGGTTATCGAAGCAACGGGTCCGCAAAGCCTGTAGGTTAACCTCGCTAACGGTCGTTGTTTCTAGAGTGTCAAAAACTATTTCTGCTAAACTATTTCGGAAAAACATCTCAATAGGATTCTTGTTTTCTCCTTATCTCTGTTCTATTTCTCCCCCTACCTTATTTGTTTTGGAGTCTCTCTCCCTCTCAATCTGTCAAAGTTTTAGGATCCTACGTGGGTGGACGTTTTCTGAGCCTTCAACCTAATAGGTTCGATCATCGGAAGATTCCTGGTGGAAGAACATCGTCGTCACTCCGAGCAAGAATCTCTTGTTAGTGGTGTCGAGGAGATCAACCGGAAGCCTGAAGAATCGATAGTAGAACTTCTTTCCCCTCCCGGGTTAGCAGGTGGATTGCGAGGGCGCAATCCCTTGTTAGTGGTGTCGTCTGTAACACCTGGGGTGTTACCTTACACAGAAGTTTGTTGTTTTCTTTTTTTGCATGTATCACATGCATCATAAGCATTGCCTCATGTTTTCCAAACCACTCCAAAATTCAAACCAAATTAAACTTTCCCACATTAACCAAAATTGCAAACTAAAACCAATTCACTTGTTTTTCAATATTTTGAAGTTGTTTTAGTCCAATTGCCTGTTAAACAAATTTTTTCCCCCTTTGTTTAAAACCCTAATGGTAAAATTAAGTTTCAAATAAAATCATAGTGATATGATCCAAAGTGAGGTTTAAAAATTAAATTCTTGCAAAACAAAATTTCAATAATGTTTACATAATGGTTTGAACTTATTAAATGGAATTTATTTATTTCCAAAAATCCCCAAAACAAACCTTATTTGGAAATTCAACTAACCACTTTAAAATCCCAACTAATAATTCCAAGTTTGAGAATAATGCTAACCTTGCTTCCATTTTGCTGTTTTGAAAATCATAAAAATATCTAATGAACTAAACCCCCAAATTCCATTCTTTTTTCCCTCTTTCATTCCTTACAAAAAAATCAAATCAATCAACTAATAAGAAACAAAAAAATAACAAAGGAGAGGGCAGCCCACCCCTTCTTCTCTTTCTCCCCCAGCCCATCTATTCTATTTCTGGCCCATTCTCCTTCGTCCCCCACCTCCGTACGGTCCTGCCCCCTCTCTGTCGTTTTCCCTCTGCAAAAAGCAGCAGCACCAACTCCCCCATGTGCCATGTTCCCCCTCCCCTATATCTCCCCCCTCAAGCCCCCTCCAAACCCTAGCCACCTACTCCATCTCCTTCTTCCCCTCCTAGCGCCGCCAATCCACTGTCTCCCCTTCCTTTCCCCTCAAAACAACTTCTGTTTCTGAACTTGGACGAGCACGCCATGGCCGGAGGAGAAACGCCACGGCGGCGGGGAACGGGTGGGTGCCGCGGGTGGGCGACCGCGGGAATGGAGCCGCCGCGGTGGCCGCTACCCCTGCATCCCCGCAGACGGGCGATCGGCCCCCCGGACGGCCGCCGGCGAGCGCGTCCTCGACACGAACAGCACCACGCCGTCCTCGAGCGACCCAAACTACAGAGAAGCCCCGCTCCTCCTTCCCCGATGCTCATCGAGGTGAGGCCCCACCTCTCGCCTTAGGGCTCCTCCTCCCTCCTTGCTCTGTGGCCAGCCTTCGCGCTGGCCATCCCGCTCGGCCCCGACGTGGTCCTCCGGCGATCCATCGTCCCAGCTCTGATCGCTTCCCTCGACAGTGGTTCAGTTAACTGAATCGAATTCAGTTAACAGGCGAAAATACCACCTCTTATTTCCCCGCGCCCCTATCCTATCACCAGCGCTCGATTACCCCAGTGGTTCGGTCCCTTGGTGCGGAGCAGCAAGTCGCGAGTTCGAGCCCCCGGGGAGGCAAAGCCTCCCCCTTTTTTTCTTCCTTTTCCGCGCGCACGGACAGGGTCCACCTGTCGGTGACCCTGGATGCCCAGTCAGCCTCCACACCCTCCACCTCTGCGCCAATCCGGCCTGGCCCCACTGGTCAGCCCCCTCTGGGTACGGTACAGGGAGTAGCCCTGGATCTGAAACCCAGACCTAGTTTTTCTTCCTCTCAACTAGGTCCCTGTAAAATCACAAATCAGTCCCTGGCCTTTTGCAAATAAACCTAAAAATTCAAATGCTCACAACTTGCAAACCATAAATCCAAATCACACAAACTTTATATGAATCCCACTCCAAATTTCCTGTACTTTTCAAATATGCCATTTGTTTTCTGTTTTGAAATTTCAAAATGCAATTTAAATTTGAATTCAAACAAATCAATTGCAATTTGCTAAATTCAATAACTAATTCATTACTAATCCAATAAATACAAATAAAATATGTTTTACATACCATTTTGAATAACCCTTTCAAATATAAATTTTGTTTCATGGTTTGAATAATTTAAATTGCCTAAATAATTTAATACTTGTTTAATTCATTTAAATTTGATAAAATCATAACTTGCTCAAAATAAAATAATTTTGAACATGCAAAATATGTTTCCAAACCATCAAAGTGTGAACTTTTCAAATGTGAGTTTGAAATTATGTTTTGAACAACTAAAACTTCAATTAAATTCAAACTTGTTTTAAATCCATTTAAAACTTGTTTAATATTGTTTAATTCATAATTAAATTACCCTAATTCCAATTTCAATATTTGAAACATGTAATCCACCTAAAATTTTGTGTTCTAATCAAATATGAACTTTGTTATCTGTTTTGAACAATTTAACTTGCTAAAAACAACAATTGTTTGTGTGACACCCTTAAGGAACCAAAATTTTCTAACTTAATAAATAAATTCCTAAAATTGTTAAACCTTATTTCCAATTGGTTCTATTGTTGTTATTTTGTTGTTTTCCTCATCCATGCATCATACTAAACCACTTTCACCTAATGATTAGTAGGAAAACAATTGTTTCAACCATAATTCAGGGTCTTTTCATATGCAACTCAAATTGCATATGGGTCCCTTAAATCTGTTTATCATGTCAACTAGTTTATTTCTATGCATCAATTAAATTGTCATGCATCCATATCTTGATCATGCTGGATCTTTTGCCGTAGTAGTAATTGTTGCATCCGGTGTTTGTTCGAGGTTCGTTGCTTCTTCTCGGATAGGACGTTGAGATGATGTGAGCAACGACAAGTTCTGCTACCTTGCGGGATCTCAGGCAAGTATACTCACTTGCTGCCAAATGGCTGCCTTTCATCACTTGTTACCGATTCTTTCCGTTGTCTATTTCTGCTAGCCTTAGTAGTAGATGTTTATGTTACGAACCCATCACATGAATCCCTTAACCTTGATATTGCCTCACCTCCATACCTATAACCATTGCTTGTTGCCCGTGTCTTACTAGCATGCTTAGGTTGTTTTGCTCGAGTCTGTTACCCGTTACTTTCTGTATTACTCTATTATGTTCTGGGGGCTCGATGTTTAATCAATCAATCAATCATGCTACTGTTATTGTTAAATAATAATTTGATGATAAGGCACCGGCAGGAGGCCCTTTGTGGTTTTGAGGCCTGCTAGTGTCGACCCTAATAGGAAAAGGGTCTTGTCTACTGATCCATGATGAGCGCACTACCCGCATGTGGGAAGCGAGTATGGGCGCCCCCCTCAATTTGACTCGATTCGCATCTCGTCCAAATCGCCTCATTTAGTTCGGGCTTTCCATTTGCTGCATGCATGATCTTGCGAGCCCTTGGATCCCGGGTGGAATTTTCGTAGTCGGCATATAGGAGGACACGTTCTTAGAGTGCTATGAGGGTCCATTTTCTTCTGGGCTCGATTAGCCGTGCGCCTAAGGTGCTTTGGGCTTGATGCGAAGAAGAGTTGAGTTGTGTAGAGTACCTCGCTTGGTGGGTTAGCTCCCCATCTGGCGGGTTATTCTTGCGTGTACGGCTAAATTGGTGCAACCCTGCAGGGATAATCTTCTCGAGAAGCCGTGTTTTCCGCGGTTATGGATTACTTGGTGAAAGTACTGGCTAACAAGTACTCAGGACAACTTAAACCTAATGATTAACAACTTTTCACCCAATGAATAACAACTTGACTAGTAATAGGCTTATTGACACAATAATCTGAACCATCACTAATCCAACTGTGTGAGTTATTCTCGGATTGCTTCTTCGGATAAGGGGCGAGATCCAGGATGGGTTTGTTTGGAGTTACTTTCAGTTGGTTACAATACTCGATCTTATCTTCTTTCTGTTAGCCGGAAGTTGTAGTATCTCTCTGTAGTTGGTTAGTGCAGCCCGCTGTCGCTTATTTGCAATAACCCCTTCCTTTCCATTGATCCTAAAGTATTTGTATATTGTGATGACTGGCTACGCCGGTATCTTGTGAGTATGGTTTATCCACTTGCCAGTACTTAACCGTACTGACCCACGAATCCTTTTCGTGGCTGCATATTCAACATTGCAGTCAACAGGTTTGAAGTCTGACGACGTTAGCTTGGGAATCCCTCCGGCTTGGCCTGGGCAGGGATTGGACGCCTTCGGTTATCTTCAGGACTCTTAGTCCAATTTGTATCTTGTCCGTAGCCGGACGTTATGTGTTTTCTTCCGCTGTTATTTTGGATCTTTGTAATGTATCAGTTGTATCCCTGGCTCGTTTGAGTCATCTTGTATCTATCTGTTTCTGTTGTAATTGTGGAATATTCGTGAACTATTGTAATGTTATCATAAATGGCAACCTGGAATCGGTTATTATGTGGATTTTGGCGGGAATGCTGAAATCTGCATAGTGCCCGATCTCGGGGCGTCACAGGTTACTGGGGTTACCTCGCCCCAGGCCGAATCACATCGGCAGGCGGGCTCGGACATGGATCATCGGCTCCACAACCCCTCGGCTGCGACAACTATGCAGGCATAGCCAAAACTGTATAACAATGGGCTCGAAACCAACAACCGATCAAAGCAGCACTCTACACATGAAAGTTGTATTAAACAAGTGTTACTAGAGTATAGATTTAAAAGAAGAGGTCACATGACCCAACATTACATCAGACAACGGAAGGCAAATTATGTTTCTAATCAACAAAAGAACAAAAAGGCCTAAGAGGCCGCAACATAAGGCGACGTCCCAGCCCATAGGTTCCAGGCTGCTACCTGGGAACCCCAAACTACTCGTCGATGTCCACGTTGAAACACCTCCGAACTGAGGAACTCCACCTGAACCAAGTTGAAGCAAACATGAGTACGGGAGGTACTCAACAAGACTTAGTTAACCTATTATATATCTTCTTCTTTAGAAAAAGTTATGAAGGTTATTTTGCGTAAAGCCATCTTTGTTTTCCAAGTTGAGGGAGGAATAGCACGTCCCATGGAGTATTTTGAAAACAGATGAGAAAACTACTCAACTACTGAGATCATCATCCTTTTAATCCACCAAATCATTTCAGCACCTCGTGCTTCAAAGATCACCACCTCAAGTTGTTTCAGCAACTCATACTACAAGGTAACCCCTCTCGGCATCTCCGAGGAGGCATCCTTCATTCGTTATCAACAAGTTTTAGTCATTCCGTTCAAGTTGTCTATGATCACAAAATCCGTCACCAAGTCGTCCTTAACCGCGGACACGGCTTTTCGAAAAGATTTAACCCTGCAGGGGTGTACAACTTTAACCACGCATACCAACCAACTCCTAGTGCCACTAGATTAGCACTATTTCGGGAAGTGCCGGCAGATGAATGTTGACCACGACCTTTCCCTTACTTCGCCTATTCCATGAGTCGCTCCGAGTAGAGATGGTCCGCCAATAGGGAGTGGCCATCTCCTGCCGGGTCTCTATCGTTGTGAGCGGTCCTTCAACTATTGTCTCGCCACAGGCTGTTGGACCGCCACGTCCTAGTTTTGTAAACGTTCTTAATATCCCTGCAAATCCAAATGGAAAGCCCAAACTAGGCGACTCATGGAACAAACTAGGAAAGTTGAGACCGAGGGGAATCCAATCCCCGTGTGGATGCACGCTCAGTCTTGGCTCGAAGACGAGAACTCGCTCCTAGGGGCATGAACGAGAGAACCACCACAGACGCTCTGTGGTCTCATCATCCACACCTTTTGATATGGGGTGGCCCGATCTTCTCGATGAACTCTCTCTCACTCTTTTTGTATTTTCTGGATTTTGTGATAACTAGTGCTACACTGAGACCTCTCACTTGGATGACCCTTATTGCCAATGCAACAACAACCAATCCCTTTGGATATTCTCAACTACACACTCTTGCACACGTAATCAAAGATCACGAGTGGTCCTGTATCCTCTATTCCCAGATGGAATAACAATATATCACGCAACTTTGACTTGAGTAACACCACCAACAAGGTGGGCATAACTTTCAGATGAACATGGTTCAATCTAGAAAATCTAGGGTTTATCTTAAACTTGGTCTCCCCTTTCCTCAACTCGCAGGAGGGGTATAAGATAGGAGGGGTGCGGCCACAAGGGAGCCCTTGCGCAAGCAACCTTTCCCTATTGGACTAGGACTCCTAATTGGACTCACAGATGGATACAAACCGACCCACTCTAGGGAATTCGGACCAATATGGCATACAAGCCATACCTATTCGAAAATAGGATTTTCTATGGTGCATTTGACTTGGTGGAGGCACCTATCCCCTTGTCTTGATGAATAACAATTGTTTTATTGAAATAACAATTGTTATGAATAGTTTTCACCATGGCTTGATTGTTTTCACCCCTTGTAAGCTTGTTTTCCATCAGCCACATATTGTTTTCCAGCTCCTCTTGAGATCATCTTCCATCCAAGTTTGTGCTAACAATAACCCTGCTAATAAATAATAACATAGCTTAGGTAGTATAACATTCTTATAGTCACAAACAATATTTAATAATAAGAAAGAATTCACCTTAAAATAATCATCAATGAGACTTAGTATTTCTTTCCAATTCAAGCATAAATAATCTTCATGGACCTCTATTATGTCCATATCACCTTTAAATCATGTTAAACAAATATCTCTTAACTTACCACTATCTTGCCATACTAGATCATTTCGTAACTCTGATTCATCAACCGGATGGAGCAGAGATAACATGCATGTACGACTAAGCACAGCATATTTCAGGCTTTGGCGATGCACACAAGCAAACCTATAGCTGCTAGGAGTAGTGGATCAGGATAAGTAGGCTATGCATGGTATAGGAGAACTCTAACTACTGACACAAGATACATTGGAATCAGATGCAATGTACGAGAATCAAAAGTCTTTCAAAATCATATATGAGCAGATAAGAGGTTATGCTTGCCTTGCTTCCAGAAAACCAAAGAAATTCTTCGGGAATAAGTGCTTGACTTGTCGGTTAGGATCAAGTATTCGCCATTGGGGTTGCTGGCCTTTACTTCGGAGTCGCGTTCTACCGAGGGGGAACAACACCGAAAAGAAGAACATCAATCAAACATGGCATCGATGCAATGTGCAATATGTATGCATGAACATTTAAATGCATTAAATAGAAGCCCTAAACATGTTTCATGGGTTGCTAGGGTTCATATATTAAGTATGCACTTTTACTGAATTTAGTCCCGAAGTGGACCTCGGAGGCCGATTCTTGCAATTCTGAAAGTGAGACTAATTTTAGTTGCTTAAAAGGGGTTGAAAACACCATAACTAGGTTGAATTTGTCATTTTGAGCAATTTGGTATATAAATTTTAATTTTCTAATTTTATTGAATAAAAACTTATTTTTCCATATTTTAAATGAATTAAACAATATGAAATAATGGTCAAAATTAAAGTTTGTCAAACATGTATGAAAGTGACATAAACAGGTAGCTTATATTTTTCTGAACATTTTGATACCTTTCTTTTATTTTTCTGAATTATGAAACAATAGTTATTAAAATTAATCATTTTTCTAGAATTATTAAACATCTTTCTGCTAAAATAGGAAAACAGATTTATGACATCAGCATGACGCAACAGTGACATCACCTTCTCTGTTCTTCACAGAGGAACCCGCAATCCGCGGATTTCGCGCGCGATTCGCAAATCGAAACATACCACAAGGGAGAGGAGCTCGTGGGGAGTCTAGGGGTGGCGCCGGTTGACCAAATGGTCACCGGAAACCTCACCGGCGTGAAGAGCCGCGGCGGCGGACGGCGGCCTTCGGCGGGGAGAGGAACCAGAGGGGTAGGGAGAAAACGGAGAGCACCGGGAGACTCACCACGGAGCGGTGGTGCTCGTGGAAGGGTCGAGGGCGCCCGGGAGGGCCGGACAGCGGCGAATCGGCCGCGGAGGGCGACGGCCGGAGGCGGGGAAGACGACGTCGATTCCAGCGATTTGCGGCTTCCCGGGAAGCGTGAGTGCTCGAGGAGGCCGAGAAGAGGGCGACGGAGCGGATGGAGTCCTCGGCGGGGCTCTACAATGGCCAGAACGACGGCTGCGAGCAACGGCCGGCGGACACAGTAGGTTAGGGTTTGGTCGAGTACGGGAAAAAACAGAGAGAGAGGTGGGTTCGAGGGGGGTTCAGGGGAGGAGGCTTCGATCTAGACGCCTCCTGGGCGTCCTGATCCTCGCTGTGACGTAGAGCAGGAGGTGGCAGGGAGGCGTCGACGGCCAGCTCTCCTTCTGGCCGGACAAGGAAGAGACAAAAGGACATTTTGCCCATTACCCCTTGGAAGTTTTGGGAAAAAAACAGAGAGCCCCTTTTCCATAGAAAACAGAACTTAAACAGGGTTTTTGAGGGCCTTTTTGCAAGAAATAAAATTGACAAAAATACTTTTTGGAAAGCCCATTAAATTTCCAACCAAACCATTACTTGGTTTTCAAATTTTGAAATTGTTTTAAATTCAAATTTGAAGTGCTCACTTTAAGTGATTTTTATGCAAGTTTCATTTAGATTCAATTAAAACTTGGTTCAAATTTTTCATGCATGCTATGACATGATAACAACACCACAACCCTTTGCTAGCAAATTTGGGATGTTACAATCACATCATGAAGCAATTATTGATGTTTATGGGACAATGCACATAGAACTAAAAATGCCAAAAATGCTCTCTCAACTGTGCATAAAGTTAGAAGATGGAGACTCAACATAAAAGTGAAAGAAAGGCCCTTTGCGGAGGGAAGCAGGGATCACTCATGTGCTAGAGATTTTTATTTTATTAAACAGAGGTATTAAAACTTTGACACTCCTCCCATCCATCTTTCACAAACCATGGCTAACTGAATCCTCGGGTGCCTGCCAAGAATCACATACCGTGGAGGAGTGTCTATATTTTGGGAGATGTATGCTAATGTCAACGAATGGTAAATAGAAAATGCAGTATGTCACAAGGCAACTAGATTTCACAAGAGCGGATCCCATATGAAGGATGCAACTGGTATAGAAGGTCATCCCTCTTTCTCTTTTGTTTACAGAATTATGCTTTGACTGATAAATCAGGGGCAAAAATAGTGAAGAGATTTTGTGTGTATTAATTTGGGGCTGGGCACCCCGCTACCAGCTCTTCTATCATTTGGATAAGAGGATGAAGCCATTAGTCCAGCGTGTGAAATACAATCAACAAGTGAGATAAATATTCTCTATTGACGTCCTCATGAGCAAAAATAGGAACATATAGCAGGAGTTATTTTGAAGGTTTTAAAGGTAACACATGAGAAATTTACTTGGAGTGGCAGTTAAATACCACATGTAGGTAGGTATGCTAGACACAATGATAATTTTTTTGGTTTAAGGTAGTTGGATGCACGAGTAGAGCTCATACTCAGTACAGGTGGAGGCTAGCAAAAGACTGGGGGCGAAAAATCAAGAGAGCATACGAGCCATAATCATGCATAGCGACATAAACATCATTAATTAAAGCATAAGCGGTATCATAGTTCAAAAACTAAGTGGTCATGGAGGCTATTCGTGACTGGTTCACAGTCATAAAGATGGTGTGAGCATGCGCCAAGTCCACCAAATAAAACATTCGAAAGAGAATACCAAAAATTTATGCTTCCTTATGACAAGAACAACTCATGAATCTTTCAATGGCATATTAAACACTCTCAGCTATTTTAGGCTATTCATTCTACTCAACATCAAAAGGCTTTAGAACTAAAATAACATTTAGCATGGCATGAAAAAGTTCCAGCAACAGTCAATACAAGCTTCTACTTGCACCATTATAAATTCTACTTTAAACATCAGTTTCTTCTCCCAACAAGCACCATACAAGATATGTTTTAACAAAAATACTCTACATGATACATCAAGCAAACTTGAGAGTACTCACATAACACTACTAAAACTAACAGCTCTGACTAAGAGATGCATGCAAAACAGGAGCTAAACGCAATACTAGCAAAAAGTGAACACTCACAGAACAATAAGAATGAAAACTAGAGTGTTTTAAGCAATGAAAACGGAGCGTGTCTCTCTCCCACACAAGTATGATAAGATCCAACCATTTACTACAGCAAAGAAACCCAAACAAACTGAAAACATAAGACGTGACTGAATAAAAATATAGTTTCACTAGAAGTGACCTGATAATTTATCGATGAAGAAGGGGATGCCTTGGGCATCCCCAAGCTTAGACGCTTGAGTCTTCTTGGAATTTTCTGGGATGTACCATCAGGGCATCCCCAAGATTAGGATCTTCACTCTGCTTGATCACATCATATCATCCTCTTCTCTTGACCCTTGAAAACTTCCTTCACACCAAACTTCTCACAATATTCATTAGCAACGTTAGTGGAATCGAAATAATAAATTCACATGGTTCAGTTTAAACACAAGCCTAACACTCATAAACACATTAGCTACTGTGACGACTTCTTTTAAAACTCTTTTTCTCAAAAGAACACCAAAAGAAAGAGATTAAGATGCAAATGCAATTATTGGCAGAAATCTGTCAAAACAGAACAACAGGTAAAGATATATTTTTTCGAAAATCTTCTGTTGCTCAAATCAAAAAGTGGTAAACTAAGAAAATTTGATTATATAACCCAGGATTAATTAAAAAAAACTCAGGTCATTTTGAATTTTCCGTGATTTTATACGGAATAAACAGTGGACAGCAGAAATCTGTTTCCTGCGCAGAAATCTGAAATATAGCCTCAACTTTCCACTAGAGCCTTTACTTGGCTCAACAAAAACACAAAAGAAAAGATACGGAAGGGATTCTAAGGAAATAGAAAACACCCAGGTGCAAAGCACACAAAAGAAAACAAAGGAAAACTGGTTGAAAACAGAGAAATAAAACGGGTTGTCTCCCGGTAGCACTTTTCTTTAACGCCGTTCAGCTAGGCACAATGATTTTTAAAAGATGCTCACATAAGAATAAGAGTTGAAGCACAATAATAGATCATCAATAAGTAAATATAAAACACATTTAAGTCTAACCCACTTCATATGAAAAAGAATCTTGTAGAAAAACATGTCAACGAAGCACAAAGTGACTAGCATAGGAAGACAAAATAAGTGCAACTTCAAAAATTTCAACATAAAGAGGGGAAACTTAATATTGTTGAGATGCATAAAACCATGTTTCCCTCTCTCATAATAACTTTAATTATCATCATGAATAAAACAATATAACTATCACAAGAAACATTTTTATCATGAGCCACATGCATAAAAGAATTAAAACTCTCCACATAAGCATAGTCATTCTTATTAATAGTAGTGGGAGCAAATTCAACAAAATAGCTATCATTATTATTCTCATCACCATAATCATTAAATATAGGAGGCATATTGTAATCATAATTAATTTTTTCCTCAATAGTA
This sequence comes from Alopecurus myosuroides, assembly GCA_028641055.1. Taxonomy (NCBI): domain Eukaryota; kingdom Viridiplantae; phylum Streptophyta; class Magnoliopsida; order Poales; family Poaceae; genus Alopecurus; species Alopecurus myosuroides. The sequence continues at coordinate 242,231,944 of CM054060.1, read as the reverse complement.
GGTACACTGAAAATATCATAATCATTATAATCATCATAAAGAACTCCAACATGATAGACAAGTTGTATATTAGGGAGATGGTTTTGGGTAATCCCTCCATAACTATGACAAGTTTCATAAGGATAACTCTAATCACAGCCTATGTTATATCATCTTTTATAATATTTATCAAAGACTTGAGGCATACTGGCATAGTATCATCGTAGGAAATAGAATAGTTATCTGTCAAAGTGCATTCATTTGTAAACATATCATCATTTTTACTAGAAAGAGATGTATAAAGCATATCATCAATAGCAAAAGGATTTTCAAACACATCATCCACAAGCTCATAGCTTTCTATATCATCATTGTAAGGGACATGGATGGTACTAATAGTACAGAAATTATCATCATTTTCAGAATTGGTACCAAAGACATTTTCAATATCAAAAGTAGTGTGTTTCTCCCAATCATGATCACTTTCATAAATAACAGGCACAGGAAGATCATCGAGTTCAGACTCATCAAAAACTATAATGGGAGCAACATGCTTAGGGCGAGATACCGTTACCTCTATCCTTTTACTCATCTTCTTCTTCTTACTCTCTATAGGAGGGAGAGGCTTGAAAGCAAGATTCTCCACATACCCTGGTTTATTATCAGAAACAATAGAACAAACCTTGGAGGATTCCTCCTGTTCATTAATAAGATGAAAACAAATATTAGCCATGTCATATTTTGGTAAGGTGTCCTATTTTAGAATATTTTGTATGTAAGTATTTTCATGGAAATTTTCAACACAATAAAGATGGCATTCATGCAAGACACTATTCATATCAAAAACACTCATATCAATCAAAGAAGTTTTTCTTAATAACTCTTCACACCCCAAAAATAATGTAAGTTCATAATGCTCATTAGGGGTGATCATGTCATCACAATACATACTTGCAGTACTCATAGGATTCGAAAGGCTACTATCATGGCTTGAGCATTGAAAATTAAAATGACCCACTTTACAACAAAGTTCACAAATAAAAGGATAGAGGGCACAAACTTTTTCACCAAGATCATTTAGAGCCCTATCCCACTTTCTAGTTTTTTCATTCTTATGATGGATGCAATATTCTTCTTCGATTTGATTCTTCTCACAAGGTCTAAGTGCTCCACAGAAATTAACATGCTTATAAGAAATAGTACTTTCAGACGTTTGAGCATGTTTATTGCAATCATCAATAACAATTTAATTTTTCATGCAAGTGTCTTTGAAAGGTTCATGATATATGTCCCCATTTTTAGGAAGATTAATATAAGAAGAAAAGGATCTATACCAACCGACAGCTATTTGAGGATCAAGACCATATTTAGCATTAAGCTCATGAAAATCAGCAGTTTCAGCAAAAGTCTTAATGCAATCATACTCATAGTTTATACCTGATTCTTTACCTTTGTTGTTATTCCAATCTTCACTATTTATTAGAATTCTCTAAAGAAGATCCCACTTAGCTTCAACCTTCTTACTACAAAAAGAACCCTTTGAACAGGCATCTAGATAATCCTTCCAATGTCCTGAAAGCCTTGCATAAAAATTAGTAACAGTTATTTCCTCAGGAAGCTCATGGTTAGGACATTTGAGTAATAATGTTTTCAGTATTCACCAAGCTTGAGTAATTCTTTCTCCATCATGAGGCCAAAAATTATAAATGTAATTCTTATCTAAATACAGTTGATGAGAGGAATAAAATTTAGAATAAAATAGAGATTCAAGCTCCTTCCACTCCAAATGATGAGGATCATCTAGCATCTCATACCACTCCCTTGCTTTGTCCTTAAGTGACAAAGAGAATAACCTCCTCTTAACTTTGTCCATTGAAATACCTGCACACTTGAACAACCCGCATAATTCATGTATAAAGAGTAAATGATCACTAGGATGGACAGTTCCATCTCCAAAATAACGGTTATCCATGGCAAGTTCAACAATTTTCTTGGGTATTTTAAAAGGAATGCTTTCGGTTGGAGGATTTAAAAAATCACAAGCATCATTAGGTTTATCACATATGGGAGATAAAGTATCATCACAGCAAATTTTCTCCTCTAAAGCTCGGGAAATAAAAAGTTTATAGAAACTAGCTTCCTCAAGCTTAGACTTTTCCATAGTACTAGAAATAATGGTATCCAAATAATTAATGCTAATAACATTGCTACTAGAATGCAAATAAATCTCTCTCATATTTTTGTTGTTTTCCATTAAGACTAACTAGTAAAAATAAAAACAAGCAACAAGTAAAAATTAGCCTAACTAGTGAAATCAAGAAACAAAAAGATATAATTGCAGAATCTAAAGGAAATGACTTTGAGCACTCACACCCGAGGATGAGAGAGCCTTTTACGTTACCTCCCTGGCAATAGCGCCAGAAAAGATCTTGATGTCTACGCACGCTTCTATTCTTGTAGACAGTGTTAGGCCTCCAAGTGCAGAGGTTTTTAGAACAACATCAAGTTTCCCTTAAGTGGATCACCCAAGGTTTATCGAACTCAGGGAGGTAGAGGTCAAAGATATCCCTCTCAAGCAACCCTGCAATTAATATACAAGAAGTCTCTTGTGTCCCCAACACACCCAATATACTTGTAAGATATATAGGTGCACTAGTTCGGCGAAGAGATAGTGAAATGCGAGTAATATGGATGGTTATAAGTAATAATAGCAATCTGAAATAAATATGGCAGCAAGCAAACATGTAGCAGAACAGGCGGAAAACGGTGTTTCAATGCTTGGAAACAAGGCCTAGGGATCCTACTTTCACTAGTGGACACTCTCAACAATGATCACATAATTGAATAACTAAATATCTTCTCTTCACTATGCTACTCTTAACCCTCTCCGGTTGGATAACGAACACTAATCATTGCGTAGGGATGCAAAAAGCATTCCTTAAAGTAGGCATTTCCATGTCTAGTTAACCCCACGGTGTCACTATGAGCGCCCCAGAAGGTAATAGACACACACGATGTGCACACTGTCACCTTCACACCGTGATCAAAGTGACTCCAAAGTTCATATTAATAAAACACTTGAGTAGCAAAAGATGAAGAGTAACATCTACGAATTCAAACAGATTACAAAGCTCATGATCACATATAGATCACACCATGGGAGAGAGAGATGAACCACATAGCTACCGGTAGAGCCCTCAGCCTCGGGGGAGAACTACTCCCTCCTCATCATAGGAGACAGCAACGGCGATGGAGATGGCGGTGGAGTCGATGGAGATGGCTTCCGGGAGCACTTCCCCGTCCCGGCAGGGTGCCAGAACAGAGATCTGTCTCCCGAAACTTGTCGGCGGCAGCGGCGGAGCTACGGATTTATTTTGTGGAAAAGGTCGATTCTTTTAGGGTTTATGCATCGGGGAGTATATATAGGGGAAAAGGCGATGCCAGGGGATGGCCAGAGGGCCCACACAACCTGGTGGCGCGGCCAGGGGGTGGTGGCGCCACCCTATGGTGTAGCCACCCTGTGGCCCCCTCTGGGGCTCTTCGGGACTTCTGGATGCTTCCGGGACTTCTAAGACTTCTCGCTTTCGAATCGTCCAATTCCGAGAATATTTCCAGAACAACTTTTCTGACACTAAAAACAGCAGAAAACAGGAACTGGCTCTGTGGCATGTTGTCAATAGGTTAGCCCCGGGAAATCGATAAAAATGATGTAAAGTGTATGGAAAACATGTGGGAAACAACATGAAAACAACATGGAACATCAGAAATTAAGGATACGTTTATGACGTATCAGCCACCCTGGACCACCTCTGGGGGACATCTTTCGCGTACTTGGCCCCCAGGGAACCCTAAGGCCCATACCAACATCGAAGAATTATTCCACCGCCACCTCGGGGCGGAAAACACCCGAGAGAGAAAAGCTCTGTGGCAGAGAGAAAACTACCGGGGAAATTCCTCTCCGGAGAGGGGAAATCGCCGCCATCGTCACCGTCATCACTCCGGGCTTCATTGGGATCATTGTGACCATCATCCTCATCACCAACACCATCACCCTCATCCACCGTCATCCCGCTGTAACAATTAGGGGCCTCTATCGTTGTTTTACATTAGATCTTTCTCTCGGTGTGGATTACTTATTAGTAGTTGATGCATGTGAGATTTATCGGTGTTAGCACTTTATGACCAGATTGTTATCATCCATTATGTCACCTCTGATTATGATCCATATGATGTCTTGTGAGTAGTTCGTGTTGTTCTTCAAGACATGGGAGAAGTCAAGTTGTTAGTAGTGAAGTAATGTTGAGTAATATTTAATGGTTTGATATTTAAGTTGTGGTGTTATTCTTCTAGCGGTGTCATGTGAACGTCGACTACATGATACTTCACCATTTATGGGCCTAGGGGAATGCATCGTGTATTTGGCTACTAATTGTGGGGTTGCCGGAGTGACAGAAACCTAAACCCCGTTAGGAAACCATTGCACGAGGGAGCGTAGGATCCCGGAGCTTAAAGTTGTGGTTAGATTTATTTCTTAATTACTTTCTTGTAGTTGCGGATGCTTGCAAGTGGTATAATCACAAGTATGTATTAGTCTTGGATGGGGTGGTACATTAGCATAGGTTCACCCACACAACACTTATCAAAACACTAAAGTTTATTCAGCGGCATGAAACAAAAGCACTTGACATAAACCTCTCGTGTGTCCTTGAGAACATTTGTTGATCATAAGTAAACCCATCGGCTTGTCCTTTGCTGGAGAAAGGATTGGGCCACTTGCTGCAATTATTATTACTGCATTTTATTTACTCGCACTTTATTTATCTGCAATATCAAAGAACCCTACAAATTTATCTTTCAATATTTAGAGTTATTCCTTCATCGAAACTGCTTGTCAACACCTTCTTCTCCTCGTTGGGTTCGACACTCTTATTTATCGAAAGTACTATGATACACCCCCTATACTTGTGGGTCATCAAGACTATTTTATGGCGCCGTTGCCGGGGAGTGAAGCGCTATTGGGAAGTGGAATTGATAAAGGAAGCTTCTGCTGTAAGTGTTGTTTTTATTACTTTCTACTGCTTTATTACACTATGTTTGGATCTCCTTTTGAGTCCTTATTTGCGGGCACTGCTGCCACTTCTAGGGTACTAAGTGACCCACCGCCTGATGATTTGGATCCTTATAAAATACCTATAAATATTGTTAAACATGTTATGAATAAATGCTATTCAGGTGATGGAATTGTCCATCCTGGTGATCATTTTCTCTTTTTACATGAATTATGCGAGTTGTTCAAGTGTGCGGGTATTACAATGGTCCAAGTGAAGAGGAAATTATTCTCTATATCATTGACAGGCCGAGCCGCTGAATGGTTCAAACTGCTGAAAAATAGCCAGACTATTGGATGGGAGGAAATTGTGCCTCTCTTTTATTCTAAATTCTATCCTCCCGGTGAAATTCATAGAGATCGGGATTATATATAAATTTTTGGCCTCATGACGGAGAGAGTATTGCCCAAGCATGGGGGAGATTGAAGTTACTAATGCTCAAATGCCCCATTCATGAGCTCCCCAGTAATATTGTTATTAATAATTTCTATGCAAGGCTTTCTCTTCATGATAAGGATTTATTGGATGCTTCTTGCTCTGGATCATTTTCACATATGAAGGATGAAGCTAAATGGGATCTTCTTGACCGTATTCAAGAAAACACCGAAGGATGGGAGAATGACAAAGGTAGAAAGTCAGGTATAAACTATGACTATGAATGCATTAGAACTTTTATGTCATTCGATGATTTTCGTAATGTTAGTATTGTTTATGGTCTTGATTCTCAAGTTGTTGCAAACCTATATAAGGCTTTTGCTTCTTATTTTGATATTCCTAAAAAGGAATGGGACAAGTACCATGCTCCTTATAAAGATAATGTTAATTGTGTTCCTGCTAGAGATATGGAAGTTCATACTGTTGATTCTATTATGCCTGAACCTTATATAGAGAAAATGCCTTTCCCTGCTAATGTAAAAGAACATTCTATGTTATCTAGTGTGGTTAATAAAAGTGCAAGGAAACCTATAGAACCAGAGGAACAAATAACTATAGAACCTACGGTAGCAATAGTAAAGGACCTTGTTTCTGAAAATGTAGAAGAGGGACACATTATATTTTGTGAAGATGCTTCTAATATTGTATCTCATCCTAGTAAATCTAGGAAACCTAGTGTTCCTGTGCTATCTGTGAGGATAGGTGATCATTGCTATTATGGTTTGTGTGATATTGGTGCTAGTTCTAGTGCTATTCCTTATGAGCTTTATAAAGAAATCATGCATGAAATTGGTTCTTGTGAACTTGAAGACATTGATGTGATTATTCAACTTGCTAATAGGGAAACTATTTCTCCGATTGGTATTATTAGAGATGTGGAGGTCTTATGTGGTAAAACTAAATATCCTGCTGATTTTCTAGTACTAGGCACTTGTACTAGTGAGTCTTGTCCTGTTATATTTGGTAGACCTTTCTTAAATACCCGTGGTGGTGTTATTGATTGTAAAAAAGGAGAAAATTCTTACAAAGTTTGATGGAGAATCTTATGAATTTAATTTCTCCAAATTTTCTAAAGCGCCTTATGAGCTGGATAACCTAATGAGAACTATAGAGTTGAACAATTGGCTGCTATTGCTCTTGCTCCTAACAATCCTTTGCAGCAATACATGGAAGACCATGAAAGTGATGTCTTTAGGGAAGAAAGGAATGAAATTGATGAGATTTTCTTACATCAGCCAGCGATGCTGAAACATAATTTACCGGTGGAAGACTTGGGTACCACATTACCACCCAAGGAGGATCCTGTTTTTGATTTAAAGCCTTTGCCTGACAATCTTAAATATGCTATCATGTTATTATTAGTTCTAAACTTTTCGAAAAGAAGAGGAGAGATTATTGGGAATATTGAGGAAACATAGAGGTTCTATTGGTTATACTCTTGATGATTTGAAGGGGGTTTCTCCTACTATATGTCAGCATGCTATTAATATTGAACCTGATGCAAAGCCAGTTGTTGAGCATCAATGCCGTTTAAATCCAAATATGAAGGATGTGGTAAGAAATGAGGTATTGAAACTCCTTGATGCTGGTATTATTTATCCTACTGCTGATAGTAGATGGGTTAGTCCTGTGCATTGTGTCCCTAAGAAAGGAGGGATGAATGTTGTGCTAAATGACAATAATGAACTTATTCCTCAAAGAGTAGTGGTTGGTTATAGGACGTGTATTGATTTTAGGAAAGTTAATAAGGTTACTAAGAAAGATCATTATCCTTTACCTTTTATTGATCAAATGTTAGAAAGATTGTCTAAAAAAACTCATTTCTTCTTTCTTGATGGTTATTCTGGTTTCTCTCAAATTGTTGTTAGGAAGCCTGATCAAGAGAAAACAACTTTCACTTGTCCTTTTGGAACCTATGCTTATAGACATATGCCTTTTGGTTTATGTAATGCTCCTTCTACTTTTTAAAGATGAATGTCTGCTATCTTTCATGGTTTTTGTGAAGAAATTGTGGAAGTCTTCATGGACGATTTCTCTGTCTATGGAACTTCTTTTGATAATTGTTTGCAGAATCTTGATAAATTTTTGCACAAATGTGAGGAGACTAATCTTGTTCTTAATTGGGAGAAATGTCATTTTATGGTTAATGAAGGAATTGTTCTTGGACATAAAATTTCTGAAAGAGGTATTGAAGTAGACAGAGCTAAAGTTGAAGCTATTGAGAAAATGTCCTGTCCCAGGGATGTTAAAGGTATTCGTAGTATTCTTGGTCATGCTGGTTTCTATAGAAGGTTTATTAAAGATTTCTCTAAAATATCAAAACCTCTTACTAATCTTCTTCAAAAAGATGTACCTTTTGTTTTTGATGAAGATTGTAAAGAAGCTTTTGAAATTTTAAAGAAGGCTTTAATATCTGCCCCTATTGTTCAGCCACCTGATTGGAATTTACCATTTGAAATTATGTGTGATGCTAGTGATTATGTTGTAGGTGTTGTTCTTGGACAATGGGTAGATAAGAAGTTAAATGTTATTCATTATGCTAGTAAAACTCTTGATGTTGCTCAAAAGAATTATGCTACCACTGAGAAAGAGTTCCTAACTGTAGTTTTTGCTTGTGATAAATTTAGGCAGTATATTGTTGATTCTAAAGTTACTATTCATACTGATCATGCTGCTATTAAGTACCTTATGGAAAAGAAAGATGCTAAGCCTAGGCTTATTAGATGGGTGCTTATCTTACAAGACTTTGATTTACATATTGTGGATAGGAAGGGTGCAAAAAACCTGTTGCTGATAATTTGTCTAGATTAGAAAATATCTCTGATGATCCTATTCGTGTTAATGATAGTTTTCCTAATGAACAGTTGGCTGTAATAAAAGTGAGCTCTCAAGAGAGTCCATGGTATGCTGATTATGCTAACTTTATTGTTCCCAAGTATTTGCCTCCTACCTTTACAGCTCAGCAAAGAAGAAAATTCTTCTATGATTTGAGGCATTATTTTTGGGATGACCTACACTTATATAAAGAAGTTGTTGATGGTATTATGCGAAGATGTGTTCCTGAAAATGAACAACGAGAGATATTGAGAAAATGTCATAGTAGTGCTTATGGAGGACATCACGCTGGAGATAGAACTGCACATAAGGTTCTACAATCAGGTTTTCATTGGCCTACTCTCTTTAAAGATGCTAGAAAGTTTATTTTATCTTGTGATCAATGTCAAAGGGTTGGAAATATTTCTAGACGTAATGAAATGCCTATGAATTATTCTCTTGTTATTGAACTGTTTGATTGTTGGGGATTTGACTTTATGGGTCTTTTCCCTCCTTCACAAGGCCACACTCATATTCCTGTTGTTGTTGATTATGTTACTAGATGGGTAGAAGCTATACCTACTAAAAGTGTTGATGGTGAAACCTCATTAAAAATGCTTAAAGACATTATTTTCCCTAGGTTTGGTGTGCCTAGATATCTTATGACTGATGGGGGTTCTCATTTTATTCATGGTGGTTTTAGAAAGACTCTTGCTAAATATGATGTTAATCATAGGATTGCCTCACCCTATCATCCTCAAACTAGTGGGCAAGTAGAATTATCAAATGGATAAATCAAATCTATCTTGCAAAAGACTGTTAACAAATCTAGAAAAAACTAGGCTAAGAAATTAAATGATGCTCTGTGGGCTTATAGAAGTGCTTATAAAAATCCCATGGGCATGTCTCTTTATAAAATGGTTTATGGAAAAGCTTGTCACTTGCCCCTAGAATCAGAACACAAAGCTTATTGGACAGTGAGAGACATAAATAGAGATTTTAAACTTGCTGGTGAGAAAAGGTTGCTTGACTTAAGTTCTTTAGATGAATGGAGGAGTGAAGCATATGAAAATTCTAAGCTCTTTAAAGAGAAAGTTAAAAGGTCGCACGATAAGAGAATTATTAAAGTAGAATTTCATGTTGGTGAGAAAGTGTTATTGTATAGGTCTCGTTTTCTGGCGCCGTTGCCGGGGAGGAAGAGAATTTCTGCAGGGGGAGTCTCTCACTTCCAATCTCTTTACTTTGTTTTTGTTTTGCTTAGTTTATTTTATGTTGTCTTGTTTGATTCTCTTTATCAAAAACACGAAAAAATAGTTCTTATTCTAGCTGTAGTTTTATTCCTATTTTTAGTCTTGTTAAAATGACTAATCCTGAAAACACTAAGTTGTGTGACTTTACTAGCACCAACAACAATGATTTCATTAGCACACCTATTGCTCCACCTGCTCCTACTACTGAATTTTATGAGATAAAGCCTGCCCTGTTAAACCTTGTTATGAGAGAGCAATTTTTTGGTGTCAGTACTAATGATGTTGCTGCCCATCTTAAAAATTCTGTTGAACTTTGTGAGATGCAAAAATATAAAGATGTAGATGGAGATATTATTAAACTGAAATTGTTTCCTTTCTCTTTGAGAGGAAGAGCTAAAGAATGGTTGATGTCTTTGCCTAAAATAGTATTGATTCTTGGAATAAGTGTAAAGATGCTTTCATTGGAAAATATTATCCTCCTACTAAGAATATATCTTTAAGAAGTAGCATTATGAATTTTAAGCAACTTTATAATGAGCATGTTGTTAAAGCTTGGGAAAGAATGAAATCTTTAGTAAAGAATTGTCCCACTCATGGACTGACTACTTGGATTATTATCCAAACCTTTTATGAAGATCTGAATTTTTCTTCAAGAAACCTTCTGGATTCAGATGCTGGAGGAACCTTTATGTCTATTAACTTGGGGTCAGCAACAAAGCTTCTTGATGATATGATGTTAAATTATTCTGAGTGGCACACTGAGAGCTACAACTGGTAAGAAGGTAAATTCTATTGAAGAAACCTCCTCTTTGAGTGAATGACTTGATGCTATTATGTCTATGCTTGTGAATGGTCATGCTCCTATTGATCCAAATAATGTTCCTTTAGACTCTTTGGTTGCTCAAGAAGAGCATGTTGATGTGAACTTCATTAAAAATGATAATTTCAACACTAATGCTTATAGGAATAATTTTGGTAGCAACAATTATAGGTCATATCCTCCCAATAATAGTAATGCTTATGGTAATTCCTACAACAACAATAAAAGTGTACCCTCTGATCTTGAGAGCATTCTTAAGAATTTTATTAGTACACAAACTGCTTTTAATAAATCTGTTGAGGAAATTTCTGGCAAAATTGATGTTCTTGCTTCTAAAGTTGACAGCCTTGCTCTTGATGTTGTTTTTCTGAAACTAAAGGTTATGCCTCATGATGTTAAAGAAATTAAAACTTTGAATGCTATCCAAATTCGAATTGATGATAATGTTAGGATGTTAACTGAATTGCATGCTAGATGGGAAAGAGAAGATGAAATAGGTAGAAATAATAATATAGCTAATGTTTGCACCATTACCACCACTAGTAAAACTTAAGCTTCTCATACTAGAAAAACTTCTACTATCAATTGTAAAGTAATTGGTGTTGGAAACACTCCCACTTCTGCTATTGAAAATGCAAAACTGTCTGAAACTGCTAAAAATGTTCCTGATAAAAGTGCTGAAATTTTTAGAAATATGGGAGACAATGGTCCCATTACCTTTGATAAAAATGATCTTGACTTTGATGATTGCAACAAAACTGGAGTGATTAAGTTCTTGCAAAAGCTTGCTAGTTGTCCTAATGCTAGTGCTATGAATATGGCTTTCACAAAACATATTACAAATGCTCTCATGCAAATTAGAGAGGATGAATTAAGATGTGAAGCCTCTATCCATAGGAAGATAGATGATGGTTGGGAACCCATTATTAGAATGAAAGTGAATGATTTTGATTGCAATTCTCTATGTGATCTTTGTGCTAGTATCTCTATTATGCCCAAGAAACTCTATGATATTCTAGATTTACCACCATTGGAACCTTGTTATTTGGATATCCGTCTTATTGAGAATGTTAGAAAGAAACCTTTTGGGAGAGTTGATGATGTTCTTATCATGGTTAATAATAATCTTGTCCCCATTTATTTTGTTGTCTTGAATATTGAATGCAATGCTTCTTGTCCAATTGTTTTGGGAAGACCTTTTCTTAGAACTGTTCGTGTTGTTATTGATATGAAAGAAGGGAATATTAAATTTTAGTTCCCACTCAAGAAAGGTATGGAACACTTTCCTAGAAATAGAATGAATTTTCCTTTTTATTCCATTATTTGAACGAGTTACAATTTGTATGCTTCTTCACTTGAAAATACTTGATTCCACTTTTCTAGGCCTAGCTAACATGCGTTAAAGAAAAGCACTTCTTAGGAGATAACCCATGGTTTTATTTTTTGCTTTGTTTTTCTCTGTTTTCTTTGAGTCAAGGGGTTGTATACTTGTGTATAATCTCCTTTCTATCTTTCTTTTCATGTTTTAGTAGTGCCAAGTAAAGTTTATGACGAGAGTTGGAGTTGGTTTTCGGATTTCTACGCAGGAAACACATTTCTGTTGTCCATCGTAAAAAATTGTATAAATCATACAAAAATCAGAATGACCTGAAATTTCTTGAGCTTATTCCTACGCTAATTACGCAACTTTTTCGTTCTTTACGTTTTTCGATCTGAGCAACATAAGTGCCTACAAAAAAATTCGTCTTCACAGACCATTATGGTTTTGACAGATTCTGACATTTTTCTTGCATTTGCTCTTTTGCAATGTCAAGTGGATTTCTTTGCTTCACGAAACATCAGTGGCTGTAGCTAATGTGTAAAAGTATCAATAGCACTTGTTCCATACATAATCGATGAATTTTTGATGGTGTCACTAACCCTCTAATGCGAATTACTCTTTGAGTGTGGTGTGAAGGAAGTTCTGAAGGGTCAAGAGAAGAGGGTCATATATATGACCAAGAAGAATGCAAGGTCAAAGATTGGGGATGACCCCGTGGTTCATCCAAGCCTATTTTAAGAAGAATCAAGCATCTAATCTTGGATATGCCCAAGGCATCCCCTTCTTCATCAACAATCTATCAGGTCACTTCTAGTGAAACTATATTTTTATTTGGTCACATCATATGAAGTTTACTTGGAGCGTCTGTTTGTTTTTCTTTTGTTTTCTTTTATTTTCCTTTTTTTCTTTGCTGCAATAATATAGTTGGACCCTATAATTCCTTGTTTGGGAGAGAGACATGCTCCGCTTTTTCGTTTGAATACTTGTTATGCTAGTATTCTTAGTTTTTCTTCTAGCTGCTGCAAAATTTCCTATTTAGCTCTTGTTTTCATTTCATCTCTTGTTCAGAGCTGTTAGTTTTAGTAGTGTTATGTGAGTACTCTCATGTTTGATTTCTGTATCATTTAGAGAGTTTTTTTTAAAGCATGTCTTTCATGGTGCTTGTTGGGAAAAGAAACTGATGCTTGGAGGTAGAATTTATAACGGTGCAAGTAGAAGCTTGTATAGATTGTGGCTAGACTTTTTCATATCATGCTAGATGTTATTTTAAATCTAAATACTTGTGGTTAATTAGTAGCATGATTAGCCTCAAATATCTGAGAGTTTTTAATGTGCCATTGAAAGAATCATGAGTTGTTCTTGTCATATTGAAGCATAAATTTGTGGTATTCTCCTGTGAATGTTTTATTTGGTTGACTTGGCGCATGCTCACACCATGTTTATGACTATGAACCAGTCACTAATAGCCTCCATGATCATTTAGTTTTTGAACTTGTGGTACCACTTATGCTTTTATTAATGATGTTTATGTCGCTATGCATGATTATGGCTCTTATGCTCTTTTGATTTGTCGCTCTCAGTCTTTTGCTAGCCTCCAACTGTACTCAGTATGAGCTCTACTCGTGCATCCAACTCCCAAAAACCAAAGTTTTCCAATTGTGTCCACCATACCTACCTACATGTGCTATTTAACCGCCACTCCAAAGTAAATTGCTCATGTGTTACCTTTAAAACTTTCAAAATTACTCCTGTTTTGTGCTCTGTTTTAGCTCATGAGGACGTAAATAGAGAATCTTTATCTCACTTGTTGATTGGACTTTCACACCCTAGACTAGTGGCTTCATCCGCTTATCCAATGATAGAAGAGCTGGCAGCAGGGTGCCTAGCCCCAAATTAATAACAACAAATTCTCTTTACTATTTTTGCCCCTGATTTATCAGTCAAAACATAATTGTGTAAACAAAAGAGAAAGAGGTATGACCTTCTACCCAGATGCGTCCTTCTATGGGAGCCGCTCTTGTGAAGTCTAGTTGGCTTGTGACGTACTGTATTTCCTGCTTACCATTCGTTGACATAAGCATACACCTCTCTTAAAATATAGACACTCCTCCATGGTATGTGATTGTTGGCAGGCACCCGAGGATTCGGTTAGCCATGGTTTGTGTAAGATGGTTGGGAGGAGTGTCAAGCTTTTTATACCTGTGTTTAATAAAATAAAAGCTCTAGCACATGAGTGGTCCATGCTTCCCTCTGTGAAGGGCCTTTCTTTTACTTTTATGTTGAGTCTCCATCTTCTAAATTTATGCACAGTTGAGAGAGCATAGTTACCATTCTGAGTTTTATGTGCATTTGTCCCAGAAACATTATTAATTGATTCATGATGTGTTATTGCTTGTTCTCTAATTATTTGTTCTAGTCTTCCTCATGAACTTTGAAGGTGTCCTGGCATTTATGTTTTTCCCCGCTCTTATGGACTAGCGAAATATCACTTTGACATGTTTTCTCTATACTTGAAACAAACGTATATCTTTCATTGCATTGTCATTCATGATCTTTTATTTGAGTTACTTCTCATGATGCAAGGTGATTTCTATGCTTTATTATTAAAATTCTATTTATCATGCTTGTGTTTAAGTTCTATGATCTCAGATTACTTATGCTTTTACATTATTGATGATCAAGTTTATATTGGCAGCATGTCAGCTCAGAAATTATGTGTTTTTATCGTTTACCTACTCGAGGACGAGTAGGAACTAAGCTTGGGGATGTTGATATGTCATAAATGTATCCTTAATTTCTGATGTTCCATGTTGTTTTCTTGTTGTTTCCCACATGTTTGCTATACACTCTATGTCATTTTTATCGATTTTCCGGACTAACCTATTGACAAGATGCCACAGAGTCAGTTCCCCGTTTTCTGCTGTTTTTAGTTTCAGAAAAGTTGTTCTGGAAATATTCTCGGAATTGGAAAATTTGAAGTCCGGAGGTCCTAGAATTCTTGAAGGTTCCACGGAGTCCCGAAGAGACACGGAGGGGGGCCCACAGGGGGGCCCACGCCATAGGGCGGCGCGCCCCCTGGCCGCGCCATGGGGTGGTGTGGGCCCCCCGGGCCTCCACCGCCTTTGCCCTTTCGCCTATTTATACCCCCCGAGACGTAAACCCTAAAGAAATAGCACTTCTTCCTGAAAAACACCCGAGGCCGCCGTCATCGTCATCCCGAGATCGCGAGGGTTCTAGAGCTCTCCCCGTCACCCTTCCGAGAGGGGAATTCATCACCGGAGGGGTTTACACCACCATGCCCTCCTCCGAAGTGATGCGTGAGTAGTTCATACCTGGACTACAGGTCCATAGCAATAGCTATATGGTTGTTCTCTTCACTTTGTACCTCATGTTTAGATCTCGTGAGCTGCCTCACATGATCGAGATCATCTTTATGTAATGCTACATGTTGTGTTTGCTGGGATCTGATGAATGTTGAATGCTATGTCTTATGATTATCAATCTATCATGTTATCTTCATGCATATGTTATTTACGATCTTGCATGCTCTCTGTTATTAGTAGATGCTCTGGCCAAGTAGATGCTAGTAACTCCAAGAGGGAGTATTTATGCTCGATAGTGGGTTCATGCCTCCTTTGCATCTGTGCACGAGTGACAGAAACGTGACAGATGGGGTATATGTTGTTGCCATTAGGGAGAAAACAGCACTGTTCACCTAGTTTACATTGTTTACAATACACACTTTGCTTACTGTGATAATCTGTTGCTAGCAACTTAATACCCAACGTTTGTTCGGATGATATTCGGAGGGTGGATTATTAGATATAGATGCAGTTGGATGACGGTCTATGTATTTTGTTGTAATGCCCACATGAATCACATAGTAATCTTTATGTCTTGCATATGCACTACGGTGCAGCCTTCATTTCTGTCAATTGCCCAGCTATAATTTGTTCACCACACAATGTTATTTATCTTTCATGGAGATACACCACTAGTGAACTATGGACCCCGGTCCTTTTTCCTCATACTGTTAAAACACCTACTGCTTTCATACTGCTGCTGCTGCTTTCCTACTGTTTTCAAACCATACGTTTAACCTCTTTGTGTTCAGCAAAACCGGTGAGATTGACAACCTCGCCGCTTCGTTGGGGCAAAGTGATCTTATTGTGTTGTGTAGGTTCCACGTTGCTTCTGAACCGGTAGTGTGCCCTGCCATCTCAGATGCTTCAACCTTCTGAAGTTACTCCTTCCTCCTACTGGACGATTAAACCTTGGTTTCTTACTGAGGGAAAACTTTTCGCTGCACTCTTCACAACCTTTTCTCTTGGGGTTTACCAACGAGAGCAAGCATCTCCCATCAATACTCCTGAGAATACTAAGTTGTGTGACTTTAATAGCACCAACAATAGTGATTTTATTAGCACACATATTGCTCCTCCCACTCCTACTTCTGATTTTTATGAGATTAAGCCTGCACTATTAAATCTTGTTATGAGAGAGCAATTTTCTGGTATTAGTACTGATGATGTTGCTGCCCATCTTAATAATTTTGTTGAACTATGTGAGATGCAAAAATATAAAGATGTAGATGGAGATATTATTAAACTAAAATTGTTTCCTTTCTCTTTGAGAGGAAGAGCTAAAGAATTGTTGCTATCTTTGCCTAGAAATAGTATTGATTATTGGACTAAATGTAAAGATGCTTTCATTGGAAAAATATTATCCTCCTGCTAAGATTATATCTCTAAGTAGTAGCATTATGAATTTTAAGCAACTTGATAATGAGCATGTTTTTAAAGCTTGGGAAAGAATGAAATCTTTAGTAAATAATTGTCCCACTCATGAACTGACTACTTGGATCATCATCCAAACCTTTTATGCATGACTGAATTTTTATTCAAGAAACCTTCTAGATTCAGCTCCTGGAAGAACCTTTATGTCCATGACTTTGGGGGCTGCAACAAAGCTTCTTGATGATATGATGGTAAATTATTCTAAATGGCGCACTGAGAGAGCTCCAACAGGTAAGAAGGTAAATTCTGTTGAAGAAACCTCCTCTTTGAGTGATAGGCTTGATGCTATTATGTCTATGCTTGTGAATAGCCATGCTCCTATTGATCCAAATATTGTTCCTTTAGCCTCTTTGGTTGCTCAAGAAGAGCATGTTGATGTGAACTTCATTAAAAATAATAATTTCAACAACAGTTCTTATAGGAACAATCTTGGTAGAAACAATTATAGGCCATATCCTGTTAATAGTGGTAATAATTATTCTCATGATAGATCTCGAATGTCTAATGAAAGAATTTCAGAAGTTGAAAGGGACACTAAAGACTTTATGCAAAAGAATATGAGCAAAATAAATTATTTACTAAGATCACGGAGGAACAATCTCTTATATTAAAAAATATCACTTATCAACTTGAGAATCTAAATAGGGAAATTTCTGGTTTGCAAGTTAAACTTGCTCGTGCTGAAACTTCTATTTTATCAATGTCTAAATCACAATCTTCTTTAATCAGTAGAATGGCTGCTAAAATTGAAACTATACATGAAAAACATTTTGCTGCTACTAATGCCATTCAAATTCGAATTGATGACAGTGTTAGGATGCTAGCTGAATTGCATGCTAGATGGGAAACAAAAGATGAAATAGCTAGAAAGAATAATATAGCTAATATTTGCACAATTACCACAACTAGTAAAACTGAAGCTTCTCATGCTAGTAAACCTGTAATGGTAAAGTAATTGGTGTTGGAAATACTTCCACTTCTGCTGTTAAACGTTTAAAACTGCCTGAAACTACTGAAACTGTTCCTGATAAAAGTGCTAATTGTTTTCAAAATATGGGAGACAATGGTACCATTTCCTTTGATAAAAATGATCTTGATTTTGATGATTGCAATATATCTAAAGTAATTATGTTCCTACAAAAGCTTGCTAGTTGTCCTAATGCTAGTGCTATGAATATGGCTTTCACAAAACATATCATAAATTCTCTCATACAAATTAGAGAAGAAGAATTAAGATGTGAAGCCTCTATCCCTAGGAAGTTTGATGATGGTTGGGAACCCATCATTAAAATTAAGGTGAATGATTTTGATTGTAATGATTTATGTGATTTTGGTGCTAGTATTTCTGTTATGCCTAAGAAACTTTATAACATGCTTGATTTGCCACCTTTGGAACACTGTTATTTGGATGTCCATCTTGCTGATAATGTTAGAAAGAAACCTTTGGGGAGAGTTGATGATGTTCTTATTATGGTTAACAATAACCTTGTACCCATTGATTTCATTGTTATGAATATTGAATGCAATGCTTCTTGTCCTATTGTTTTGGGGAGACCTTTTCTCAGAACTGTTGGTGCTATTATTGATATGAAAGAGGGGAATATTAAATATCAATTCCCGCTCAAGAAAGGTATGGAACACTTTCCTAGGAAGAGAATGAAGTTGCCTTTTGATTCTATTACTCGAACAAATTACAATTTGGATGCTTCTTCACTTGACAATACTTGATTCTAAGTTTTTTGGGCCTAGCTAAAAGGCGTTAAAGAAAAGCACTTCTTGGGAGATAACCCATGGTTTTACTTTTGCTTTGTTTTTATATGTTTTCTTTGAGTCAAAGTGTTGTATACTTCTGTAGAAACTCCTTTGTATCTTTATTTTCTCGCATTTGTTGTGCCAAGTAAAGTCCATAGTGAAAGTTGAGGTTGGTTTTGCATTTCTGCGAAGGAAACAGATTTTTGCTGTCCACCGTATAAAATCGCATAATTCACAGAAAGATCAAAATAACCTGCAAATGTTTGTTCTCATTCCTCAGCTAATTCCAAAACTTTTTCTATCCTTACGTTTTTCGATTTGAGCAACTTAAGTGCCCCGAAAAAAAATCGTCTTTACAGACTGTTCTGGTTTTGACAGATTCTGCCTTTTTTACTTGCATTCTCTCTTTTACTATGGCGAGTGGATTTCTTTGACGAAACATCAGTGGCTGTAGCTAATGTTTAAAAGTATTAATAATGCTTGTGTCCATGCAGAACATGTGATTTTTTGATTGTGAAGTAACCCTCTAATGTGAATTACATTGAGTGTGGTGTGAAGGAAGTTTTCAAGGGTCAAGAGAAGAGGGTGATATAATGTGATCAAGAAGAGTGCAAATCCAAAGCTTGGGATGCCCCCATGGTTCATCCCATCTAATTATAAGAATACTCATGCGTCTAAGCTTGGGGATGCCGAAGGCATCCCCTTCTTCATCAACAATTTATCAGGTCATTTCTAGTGAAACTATATTTTTATTCAGTCACATCATATGCACTTTATTTGGAGCGTCTGTTTTCTTTTTATTTTTTTCTTTTGTTTTCCTTGCTGCAATAAATATAGTTGGAACCCAGCATGCTTTGTGTGGGAGAGATACATGCTCCGCTTTTTCATATGAATACTCGTTTTCTTCCATGCTTGTATTCTTAGTTTTTCTTCTAGCTGCTGCAAATCCTTTTAGCTCATGTTTTTCATGCATCTCTTATTCAGAGTTGTTAGTTCTAGTAGAGTTATGTTAGTACTCTATTGTTTGATTGCTATATCTCTTGGAGAGTTTTTGTTTAGTATAAAATGATTGGTGTTGGAAAGACGTAGTATAATTTTCGTGCTTATAACGGTGCAAAAAGAAGCTTGTATAGACTGTGGCTAGACTTTTTGATGTCATGCTAGATGCTATTTTAATTCTATGCTTAGTAGTTGTTATTGTAGAATGACTTGTCTCAAATTGCCGAGAGTGCTTAATGTTCTATTGAAAGAATCATGAGTTTTTTTTATCTTATTGAAGCATAAATTTGTGGTGTTCTCCTTCAAATGCTTTATTTGGTTGACTTGGCGCATGCTCATACCATGTTTATGACTACAAACCAGTCACTTATAGCCTCTATGATAATTTAGTTTTTTAGTTGTAATAACCTTTATGCTTGTATTAATAATGTTTTTGTCGCTATGCATGATTATGGCCATTATTGCTCTCTTGATTTGTCGCTCCAAGTCTTTTGCTAGCCTCCACCTGTACTGAGTATGAGCTCTACTCGTGCATCCAACTCCAAAAAACCAAAGTTTTCCAAATGTGTCCACCATACCTACATACATGTGGTATTTAACCGCCACTGCAAGTAAATTTCTCATGTGCTACCTTTAAACCTTCAAAATTACTGATGTTTTGTGCCCCTGTTTTAGCTCTTGAGGATATGAATAGAGAATATTTATCTCACTTGTTGATGGACTTTACACATCTGGACTAGTGGCTTCATCCGCTTATCCAAAATTATAGAAGAGCTGGCAGCGGGGTGCCCAACCCCAAAATTGGTTACTATTGAAGTCTCTTCACTATTTTTGCCCCTGATTTATCAGTCAAAGCATAATTGTGTAAACAAAAGAGAAGAGGGATGATCTACTACACTAGTAGCGTCCTTCAATGGGAGCCTCTCTTGTAAGGTCTAGTTGGCTTGTGACGTACTGTATTTTCTGTTTACCATTCGTTGACATAATCATACACCTCTCTAAAAAAATGTTTTCAATACCTCTGTTTAATAAAATAAAAGTCTCTAGCACATGAATTAATCTCTTCTTCCCTCTGCGAAGGGCCTTTCTTTTAATTTTATGTTGAGTCTCCATCTTCTAACTTTATCCACAGTTGAGAGAGCATAGTTTCCATTCTGAGTTTAGTGTGCATCGTTCGCAAAAATTATCATTAATTGATTCGTTATGTGTTATTACTTGCTCACAAACTATCTGTTCAAGTCATCAACTTGAACTTTGAAGGTGTCTTGGCATTTATGTTTTTCCACACTCTTAAGGACAAGCGAAATATCACTTTGCTATGTTTTCTTTATGCTCGAAACAAACATATAACTTTCAAGTGCATTATTATTCATGATCTTTTATTTGTGTTACTTTTCATGATGCAAGGTGATTGCTAAGTTTCATTGTTAATATTTTGTCTATCATGCCTGTGTTTAAAGTACTATGATCTCAGCTTTACATATGCTTTTACAATTTAGATGATCAATTTTATGTTGGTAGCATGTCACCTCAGAAATTATTTGTTTTTATCGTTTATCTACTCGAGGACGAGTAGGAACTAAGCTTGGGGATGCTTGATACGTCTCAAACGTATCCATAATTTCTGATGTTTCATGTTGTTTTCATGCCATATGCTACATGTTTCCTTTACAAGATGCCATCGAGCCAGTTCGTGTTTTCTACTGTTTTTAGTTTCAAAAAAGTTATTCTGGAAATATTCTCGGAATTGGACGATATGAAGCCCGGAAGTCTTAGAAATATGTCGTGCACACAGAGTCTGGAGGGGGCCCGGAGGGGGGCCACACCATAGGGCAGCGCCCCCCTCTGGTCGCGCCCAGGGGTGGTGTGGGCCCCCTGGCCACCCACCGACGTTGCCCTATCGCCTATTTATACCTCTCGGGAGGTTAAACCTAAATACCCGAGCCTTTTCCACCAAAAAAATATGTAGCCTCCGTCATCGTCAACCCTAGTTCGGGAGGGTTCTGGAGCTTTCCCCGGCACCCTGCCGGGAGGGGGAATCATCACCGGAGGGCTCTACACCACCATGCTCGCCTTCGGAATGATGCGTGCGTAGTTCATCCTAGGAATACGGGTCCATAGCAGTAGCTAGATGGTTGTCCTCTCCTCTTTATGCCTCATGTTTAGATCTTGTGAGCTGCCCTACATGATCAAGATCATCTTATTGTAATGATACATGATGTGTTTGCTGGGATCCGATGAATATTGAATGTTATGTCCAATGATTATCAATCTATCATGTTCTTTTCATGCGTATGTTATTTATGATCTTGCATGCTCTCCGTTATTAGTAGATGCTCTTGCCAAGTAGACGCTAGTAACTCCAAGAGGGAGTATTTATGCTCGATAGTGGGTTCATGCCTCCCTTTTACTCACTCTCGAGTGAAAGAAACGTAACGGGGTGGGGGATGTGATGTTGCCATCGGGGAGAAAACAACGATGTTTACATTACACACTTTGCTTAATGAAATTATCTGTTGCTTGCAACTTAATACCCAAGGTTTGCTCGGATGGCATTCTGAGGGTGGATTATTAGTCATAGATGCAGTTGGATAACGGTCTATGTATCTTGTTGTAATGCCCGCATGAATCACATAGTAATCGTCATGTCATGCATATGCACTACGGTGCATCCTTTATATCTGTCAATTGCCCAACTGTAATTTGTTTACCCAACATGCTATCTATCTATTTTAGAGAGACACCACTAGTGAACTGTGGACCCCGGTCCATTTCCTTTACACTGATAATACAACCACCACAATCAATATTTTCATACTATTCCTATTGTTTTCCTACTGTTTTCCACACCATACGTTTAACCTCTTTATTTTCAGCAAAACAGGTGAGATTGACAACCTCACTGCTTTGTTGGGGCAAAGTGATTTGATTGTGTTGTGTAGGTTCCACGTTGCTGCTGAAACGGTAGTGCGCCCTGCCAATATCAGCTACATGAACCTTCGGAAGTGATTTATTTCTCCTACTGGTCGATTCAACCTTGGTTTCTTTCTGAGGTAAATCTTTCTTTTGTGCTCTTCACACCTTCCTCTTGGGGTCTCCCAACGAGTGCACTCTTGCACCATCAAAGTTTTATGGCGCCGTTGCCGGGGATTAAGTCATCAAGAAGAAACCACTCCCTCATCAACGCCAGCCATCACATATCTTTGAGAGAAAAGTGAGAGGAGATCTAGATCTACATTTCCACCAATCCATCCCTCTTCTAAGTGAGGGAAACATATTAGATCTTGATCTTGGAGTTCTTAGTGTTTCCCCTCCTTTGTTCTTCCTCTCTTATTCCCCCATAAGCATTTGTTGCTTTTGTTGGAATTTGAGAGTGAAGGATTTGATAACTTGTGCTCTTGCCATTTAATTAGTTGCATCAGTTTGCTCTCTCTACGATGATTCATGGAAGTGAAAGTTTATGGATTTGTTAATCTTGGGTCTTGTACCCTAGACGACTTGTGGTGTTCCTGGGAGCCTCCAATTAAGTTGTGGATGTGTGCTCCAAGATTGGGGTGACCTCGAGAGCCTCCAATTAAGTTGTGGATGTGTGCCTTGAGATTAAAGGTTACCAATAGTGGAAGGTGAACTAGGCCTTTGTGGCGAGGTTCATCGGAGAATAGGGTGAGCCCTTTGTGGCATTGAGTAGGCCTCTTGTGGCGAGCTCACACCCCTCCAACGAGACGTCCTCAAAAGGAGGAACTCAGAAACACATCATCATATCTGTGTGCCTCAGTTATTTCAATATCGGAGCTATTTACTTATGCAATTTACATTGTGATAGTCTTAGTGCTTGAAGTCATATATATCTTTCTATCATCATGTTACTTGTCTTGCTTAGCATAAGTTGTTGGTGCACTTAGTTGAGACTAGATTATTTAGGTTGTGTGCTTGCTATTTTTAAACACCTAGTTTATTTCCTCATTTATCAAGCCTTAACCGAAAAGTTTTAATCGACTATTCACCCCCTCCTCTATGCGACATTGTTGTCCCTTCAATTGTTATCAGAGCCGAGGCTCGCTTTATTAGGCTTTACATCCTAGAGGGGACGATGTCGTTTAGAGAATTAGTGCATGATCCTTATTTTAAATTATATGGCACAAATTATGATGTTTGTAAAATTCATATACTTAATATTTTTAGGCACATGGGTCCAAACTATATAAAGAGAATTGTAGATATGGTTTTTCCTCCTCCAAAGGATTCCCAAAAGATATCTATAGAGGATGAGGAAAACTCTTATCTCGGTACTCGAGTATCTAATGGCCTCATTTGTGTTTTGAGTCATGTAGTTCTTATATCAATCATTCCTTTTCGGAACACTGATGACTTATGGAAAAAACTTCAAGATAAATATGATATGTCCAATATTATTGAGGATGATCGTTCTCCTTCCACTTCCAGCCGTGATGAGTTCACATCTTTCTCCACTCCACTAACATGTGATTTGTCACAAGGTAATGATATGACGAGTGTTGATAGAAATTGCATTGTTGATACTTGACAGTGAATCTACTATTGACTATAATTCATCTCTATCCCATTGCAATGTTGTATCTTTGGACTTAAACTATTCTAGCACTCCAAATGTATTACATGCTAGTGTTGATAGTACTTGCATATCATGTAATAGTTGCTCAACTAAATCTCATGATGGTGTGCTTCCTATGCCTTGTTGTTATGAAAATATTGCTTCCATATCCTCTAGTACTTGTGTGTCTAACAATGTAGAGGAATCCCAACATTCGTTGGAACAAGACATGAACCTCAATGGTGCTTCAAGTAAATCTTCATCATTGTTATCCATTACTCATGTTTGCCTTATGGCTAAGGATTCAAAGGTATCCCCTCCTTTGGAACCCTCTTCATCTATTGATGATGATAATGAAGAAAATGATAATGGTGCCTCCATTTATGAGAAGGGTAAAATGGAATAAATTTTCTTATTCTATTTTCCGTGAAATCATGAGTACCCTTGTTGAGCTCGAGGAGACTATTGAGGCTTTGGATTCTCGCCTTGATACATGCTAATGCATTGAACGTGAGTACGTAGCTGAGATTGCAGAGCTCAAGGAATCTCTTGAGGAAGAGCAGGAGATTCGGGGTTCTCTTGAGAGAAACTCGAATCTTTTGAGGAGCTTTATAATAAAAAATGCTTTTCTCACTAAATCCCCTGACCAGGCTAGGGATAAAAATAAAGTGCTTAAAAAGTAAAAGGTTCAATTTGGTGGTGGGCATGCTAAACTAATCGAGGACATAGAGAGACTTGACAAAGCTCACAAGGCTTTGGAAAGTGAACAATCTCATCATGTCTCATGATCAAAGTCAACTATCTAAACTTGATATGCCTAGTACCTCTACTTCCTCTCGCGATCATGCAAATATTATTGATAGAAATACTAGTTTGAATAATGAGCTTGCCAAATTGTCCTTTTATATTTGTAATGATGCTTGTACTACTTACTCCACTTCATGTGAAGTATCTATTTTGAAGGAGAATGTAGAGCTAAGGTCTCAACTTGATTTGATGACTATCAAGTGTGGGAAATTGGAAGGAGTCATGAAAAGCTCTCTAGCTCTAACGAGGATCTTCTAGCATCACATACTAGGCTAAAGTTAGCTCTTGAGACTATCACTACAAAGGTAACCTCTTGTTATGCTCATGTGGTCACTAGCACAATCCCTACTAAAAGTGTTATAATGCCATTTGTTAGTCCTAGTAATTCTTCATCTCATACTATTGCTAAATCTTTCTATGAATTACTTTCCATGCCTTGTTGCTCTAACAATGAACCATCTACTTCCTCTAGTACTCTTGTTTTCACTAACCATGTAGAGGAAATAAAAGATATCAAGGCACAAGTCACTTCTTTGATGAAATACTTGGAAAACTGTCATGAAGGGAGGTCCACCATTGAGAGTGCAAAGACTTCCAAATGACAAAAGTGGACTTGGATTCCACTCTAATATCAGGAACAAGTCCAAGATTGACAAGAAGAAGAGCAAAGAACAAGTGAAGGATTCATCCAAGATTATTTGCTTCAAGTGCAAGATTGAAGGGCACCATGTTATATCTTGCCCTTTAAAGAAGAAGCCTCTTAGTGAGAAGCAACCAGGGAAGCGTCCTCTTGTTCAATCTCATGCTCAACCACGAGTTGAACAACGACCACCTCCTAATAAGACTCAAGCCAATGCTCCTCAAGTTGAGATCCTATTAAGAAGAAAGAAAAGATTCGATGTTGCTACCTTTGTCGTAAGAAGGGCCACTTTGCTTCTCCATGCACTAATGGTACCTTATCTAACCCCATTATAATCAATAATTTTTATTCTCTTCGGAAGGATAAGATTGGCAATGTTTTTGCTAAATATGTTGGTACTCAAAGTGGTGTCAAGGAAAGAACCATTTGGGTTTCCAAGCCTATTGTGACTAACCTCTTAGGACCCAACATGGTTGGGGACCAACAAGCTCAAACTTGATCAATACGTGTTGTTGTAGGACACTTGTCGAGACCTTGACTTGGCAGATCCCTCGGATGAGATACTATAGTTTGTAGATTAGGAGACGAATGCGCGCGGGTGATCTCGACGGCTAACAGGGGCATGGTTTACCCAGGTTCGGGGCCCTCGTAGAGGTAAAACCCTTACTCCTGCCTGTCTGATCTGTATTATATGAGGTTATCGAACTGTTACAATGGCGATGCCATGATGAAGTGTACGGGGTGTCTCCCGTGTATTGTCTAGTCCAGGATTGCGTCTAGTTGTGGCTTGTCTCTTGTATCTCCCTTTATGTCCTCACTCCTGGCTTTATATATGAAGCCAGGAGGGGTTTACATGATTCCTAGTAGACTACGAATAGGAGTTCTTGTCTTGTGCTTTAAGAAATCAAGTATGACTTCTTGGACCCGGATGGGCCTTCGAGTGGGCTCCCTGTAGCGTAGCAGCCGGTAGGCTCAAGTAGGGGACGTGGCAAGTGTCCCCACGTCACTAGCCCCCGAGTGTCTAGTCGACTCGTATAAGTCGGTAGAGACTCAAGGACAAGCTTCAATTCTGAAGAGTAGTTGATAAGTTGTCGAGTCTTTAGCAGCCGATAAGTCGTGGAGGACTCGAAGATTTTTGGAGAGTTGATGATGTTTGTTGTTTGAGGGCCTATGACTCGGAAGTTCATAGAGCTTTAAGGATGTATGGAGCCTGTTGTGAGGACGTAGGGGTTCTGTTGTGAATATGTATGGATCCTGTTGTGATGATGTATGGATCCTGTTGTGAGGATGTATGCTGTTTTTAGCAATTTGTAAAGGGATGTGGCTCAGTCGCTTGGTTCACTCGACGGATCGGAACCAATTAATTGCACTTGGGTAAAAACAGTACCAGGCCTACGCAGATTCGAGTCCCTCGGCTCGAACCCGGATAGGTGATCGTTGCGACTCGGGCCGCGGAGGACTTATCGAGTCGAACTTAACCTTTAACATGGTACCTAGTGCGTCCGCCGGAATTTTTCATCATGCCGCTAGCATGGAAAATTGCAAGAGGAGGCAGCATGAGTGCGATCCCGGGCCAAAAAAATGGATCTTTGGGTCTTACCTTCACATCCGTAAAATGCAGCATCCAGGCGTGACGTGATGGCTATACGACCCGGGATTCGAGAATGATGTGCGATATGTTTGTACATCAGAGTCACGATGTCTCCAGTGATGATTGTGGCGAGTGCCTTTTTATGTAGTGGAGTCGCAATGTTTTCGGCGATGATTATGGCGAGTGCCTTTTTGTTTGAAGATTCCGAAGAAAATAATCCTGCTGGCTGATGTTTGCGTGATATCATGGTACACTGAGCACTCAATCTGCCTCCTGATGGGACGTGGCGAGAAGTTTCAGAGACTAGACGTGTGAGCGTCGACGCGGTGGAGATGTACTCGACACGGCGGACGGAGTTGATGCGGTGGAGATGTACTCGATACGACGGACAGAGTCGACGCGGTGGAGGTGTACTCGACACGGCGGATGGAGTCGACGTGGTGGAGGTGTACTCAACACGGCGGATGAAGTCAGCGTGGGGGAGATGTACTCGATACGGCGTGGTGGAGATGTACTCGGCACGGCAGACAGAGTCGACGTGGAGGTCGTGTAGTCGACGCGGCGGACGTAGTCGACACGGTGGTTGTGTACTCGACACGGCGGATGGAGTCGAGGCGGTGGAGATGTACTCGACACGGCGGATGAAGTAGACGCGGTGGTGATGTACTCGATACGACGCGGTGGAGATGTACTCGGCACGGCGGACGGAGTCGATGTGGAGGTCGTGTAGTCTATGCGGCGGACGTAGTCGACGTGGAGGTCATGTAGTCGACGCGGAGGACGTAGTCGACGTGGAGGTCGTGTAGTCGACGCGGTGGAGATATACTCGACAGGGCGGACGGAGTCGACGCGGTGGAGATGTACTCGACACGACGGACATAGTCGACGCGGTGGAGGTGTACTCAACACGGCGGACGGAGTCGACGCGGTGGAGATGCACTCAACACGGCGGATGAAGTCGATCGTGGTGGAGATGTACTCGATACGGCGTGGTGGAGATGTACTCGACACGGCGGACGGAGTCGACGTGGAGGTCGTGTAGTCGACGCAGCGGACGTAGTCGACATGGAGGTCGTGTAGACGACACGGTGGAGATGTACTCGACACGGCGGATGGAGTCGACGTGGAGGTCGTGTAGTTGACGAGGCGGACAGAGTCGACACGGTGGAGTCGCACGACGACGTGGAAATCGTGTAGTTGACGCGGACGCTCAGCCATCTAGACCACACAAGAAGATAGACCCGAAATTCTTTAAGATGTCCTTATTTCGCAAATTGGCCCACGCTGTCGTATCTCGTATGCGTCTCGTCGAGACGGACAAGTTTGATGTTTTGCTCTTCTCCATCCGAGTTAATCTGCAGTTTGTACGACCACAGTAAAGAGATGCACGAAGAAATCTCACAGAGCTCCTCAGGTACGCGGTCAGCGTGTCAGATGGTTCCGACTCGATAGTACGTCGAGTACGCACATAATGCTCGTCGGTTGCGCGACCAGCGCTCATTGGGTGCACGGCCAGCACTCCCGATGAGAGTAGTCCCTGAGTCTACGTGCGATTATTTGTAATCGGGCATAGACTCAAAGATCTTCTAATGTCGCTTCTTCAATTTATCAGATGCATGGCAGTGCTCCCGATGGGAGTAGCCCCGAGGCTATGTTTGACTCGCAGAGTCGGGCATAGGCTCAGGTTGTTCTGAAGCTAACCCCGTGTGTTTGTCTTCTATTGGCTCGCGGAGAAGGATATGTGTCGCCTCCTGGAGGACGATAAGTGTCGACTCCGAGCGAGGATATTCATCGACTCTCGATGGAGGATATTTGTGACGACTCCTGGAGGAGAATATTTGTGTCGACTCCCGGAGGATGTTGTTTGTTGCTGATGTCGAAGCGCTAGCCCCCGAGTATCGGGCACGCCGAAATAGTTTCGAGTCGCACCATCGAGTATCGAGTGTGGTTGTTGCATGGCGCAACACCCGAGTGACGATTGTTGCTGTGGTACGGCACAACCCCCGAGTGTCGGGTGTGGCTGTTACGCGGCGCAGCCCTGGGTGACGAGTTGACTTAGACTGTTGCACAGCGTAGCCCCCAAGTATTCGAGTGCAACTGCGATGGATTCGCGGTGTTTAACCGAAATGAGTCGATGTAGCGGACATGTCGTCAAGTAGACACGATGGGCGGAGTAAACACGGCGGAGGTGTACTCAAAACGGGGGATGGAGTCAACGAGGTGGAGATATACTCGACGCGGCGGACGTAGTGGACGCGGTGGAGACATACTCGACACAGCGGATAGAGTCGACGAGTAGGTCGTGTAGTCGACGTTGTGGAGATGTACTTGACACGACGGACCGAGTCGACGCGGTGGAGACGCACTCGACACGGTGGACGGAGTCGACGAGGAGGTCATGTAATCGACAAGGTGGACGGAGTCGATGCGGTGAAGGTGTACTCGATACGGCGGACGTAGTTGAGTCGACGTGGTGGACGTGTAGTCAACGCGGCAGGATCGATGAAGGAGCCGGAGTCGCCCGATTGATTGTAGTGACGAAGTTGTTGTCGCTATTGATTTCGAAAAGCCAGCCCCGAGCGCACGTGGTTCCCTTCTAGGGAGTGGGCTCTCGGGCTTTTTATGTCAGCACTGTGGACGCTGACCGCCGCCGTGGTGGTCGATGAAGTCGAGCAAGTCGAAGTTTGTCCGCAACGGACGTACCACAACGAAGTTGGAGTCAATTGTGATGATTTTCGCGATGGTCGCCATGTTTGTCCTGCATTCGCTGATGAATTGAGCTGGCGGAATCCAACCTACACAACAAGATGGATTCGTAAAGTCAATAAGAATATATTATTTGAAAAATCGATTCGGGTAGCCTCGCCCGCGAAGTTGACGAAGAGCGGCGAGGCAGTTCCCGAGGCTGGTGAAGAGGATGTCCGCGTGGCTCATGCTGAAGTTCATGTCGTCAAGCGTCAGATCAACACTCTTGTCGAGGGTGCCGACCGCCGGGCTAGCGCCAGCGAGTGCGGCATAAAGTCGAATCCTCGTGATTCACTTTCTGGAGAGGCGTGTTGAAGTAGAAGCATGGTGAGTCGCTCGTTTGGAGCCCCGAGTGTCGAGTACGGCGTGTGTATGCGGATGGTAATATCGATGTCGAGCCCCGGGCGTTTAGTACAACGAGTCTCCCACGGCATAGTCGATGTTGCAGACATTGTTGGAGATGTTGAGGTTGACATTAGTCTTTCTCTGTAATCGCCACTTCTTCGAATTAGGTTTCGGGTCCGGATCCGCGATTTGAATTTGCGGACTCGTAGAAATCCAAAAACATGTCGCGGTGCGTGAGCCGCTGACGGAGATCTAACCAATGGAATTGGTTGAAAAAAGATGGATTGGTGCGAGATTATATTCCGCACATATTCAATGGTGGGATCTTCGAATTGATGCCCTAGTGGGGCTCGATAATTATTTTCCCAAAGTCGCGGAGAGTTCCGTCAGATTCTGACAGGGATTCAGTGTTCGAATCATCCACGGAGATCCAACCGTTAGAATTTTCCGATTCCTTTTAGAGCTGATAGATAATTTGATGTCTCATCTTTCCACCGAAGGGATCTTCAAGATAATTGTCGAGTCGTCGTAGGTGACATTATCAATATAGACGTTGTTGTTGTCCTGCAACCTGCGTGTGTGGGACGATGCCGATGTAGACCGTTGAAGACCGGGCGCGATACCGGCGAGTGCTTGATAAAGTCGAAGGATCCGAAGTAGATCGAACTCGACGGGGTCGATGACTCGGAGCTTGAGCCTGACGAGGATGAAGTCGGCGAGACCGTAGATCCAGCACGCGTCCTTCCCACTGACGACGCCTAATGTCGAGATCTTGACTCGGCAGATCCCTCGTATGAGATACTAGGGTTTGTATATTAGGACACAAATGCGCGCTGGTGATATCGACGGCTAACAGGGGGCACGGTTTACCCAGGTTTGGGCCCTCAGTGAGGTAAACCCTTACTCCTGCTTGTCTGATTTGTATTATGATGAGGTTATAGAGCTGTTACAATGACGATGTCATGATGAAGCGTACGGGGTGTCTCCCGTGTATTGTCTAGTCTAGGATTGCGTCTAGTTGTGGAATGTCTCTCCTTTTCTCTCCTCCCTCCTGCCTTTATATATGCATCCAGTGAAGGGTACGTTGCATAGAAAACAAAAAAAATCTTGCGTGAGAGATACCCGAAGGGCCAAGATCTAATATAGGAGATGAAAGCAACAGGGAGAAAGAGAGTCCTAAGGAGAACATACCCTCGAATACACAAAGCGTTACGAGATCGAATCTCGTTGTTGGCGTAGTCGTACTCACAACAATCTCAAGACCGAGAGGATGTGCACCGCAATCTGGCGATGCCTCCGTGATTGGTCACACGTACGGCTTGATGACGACCTCCGTTCCCCCAGCGGGGCAGCGGAAGTAGAGGATCCCCCGGAACTCCAGCACCACGACGACATGGTGTGGAGAAGAATCTGAAAGTAAAGTATGGGCACCTAGAGGGGGGTGAATAGGTGCTACGACCAATTTTAATTTTTCACAAGGTTTAGGATTGACTCAAAGGTAAATTCTCTAGATAGTGCAACTAATGGTGAATTTACCTATATGGCAAGGCAAGCAATTAATACAACTAGGAGAACACTTAATATAACAAGTACTACAATAAATGCTACAAGTACGAGTAAGTAGAGAGTGAGGAACGAGGTAACCAATGGAAGCACACGGAGACACGATGTATTCCCGAGTTCCTCCTTTTTAGGGGAGTACGTCTCGTTGGAGGGGTGTGAGCTCGCCACGAAGGCCTACTCAACGCCATAAAGGCCTCACCCTATTCTCCGATGAACTTCCGCCACTAAGGCCTAGTTCACCTCTCACTATTGAACCCCTTTGAGGCGGGGATCGAATCCTTTACAAACACTTGGAGCACACACCCACAACTTAATTGGGGGCTCCCAACTCTTCTTGAATCACCACTAGCAACAAGAAGCCTAGGTTATCCACATGAGGAAACCCTAGGCAAAGATCTCTCAAGTGAATGAGAGGGAAATGGAAATCCGGTTGGTGAAGATGTAGATCTGGTGGTCCTCCTTAAATCCTCAAAGAATCAACAAGTTTGGGTGGAGGAGGAGGGAGATCTAGCTTGGTGGGTGAGCTCAATCAATGGAGGCTTCAATGCTGGTGGAGCTAATCCTTGGGGAAGAAAGAGAGGGGCTATTTATAGCCCCCACTCAAACTAGCCGTTTTTCTGCTCAAAATGCGACCAGCCCGGATTGCTCCGGATTTGTCCGGATTCCCGGATTCATCCGGACTGATTCCGGATTGCAACAGAGAAATTCACGTTGCAGTCGGAATCATCCGGACTGAATCTGGATTGCAACAGAGAAAATCACGTTGCAATCGGATTCGTACGGACTTGATCCGAATCCCGGAATCACCCTGAATAATCCGGATTGCAACAGAGAAAAACGCGTTGCACTCGGACTCATCCGGACTGAATCCGGATTTCGGACCCCATCCGGAATAATCCGGATTGCACACTGAAAACTCTTTTCTGGCCCGGAAAAGTTCGTTGATCTTCGATTTCTTCACCATTTCTGTGACACCGTATACGTGCTGATTTAAGACCAAATCCTTTGACAAAGTAGCACATACGGTTAGTAACTTCTTCATGTTGTTAACAAACACACAAAACAGCGAGATATCGAGAATGCACTTTCAGTCTCCCCCTTTTTGGTGTTTGATGACAACATAAATATTTCACGGGGATAAAACAATATGAACTAAAGAAATCGTGTCCAAAAAATCGACGGAGTTCTTCCTCGATGTGTGTCGTGAGGCACACACTTCATAGGCTTTGCTCTCCCTATGTTTTAGACACCAAGTCGTCTAAACAAGTTCATACAACATGCATAGATAATGAAAGACATAATAGCACGCAAGATAATAGTAGCATAACCACGGGTAGGGTGACACAAATACGTCACGAGGTTCCACACAAATAGTACGAAGTTCCAAACGAAAGAAACAAAATAAAGATACCGGAGCACAAGCCTATAAGATCGAAATCAAAAGGCAAAAGACTTGTGCCCCAACCCTTGCAAGGCCCGTGGAATCCTAATATGGGACTCCTTCTCCCCCTTTGGCATCAAGACGCCAAAAAGGGAAAACGAGTCCAACTAATGACCCAAGAAATCACACGTCATCTTCCTCTTCATCATCCTCGTCTTCTTCTTCTTCCTCCTCCGGCTCATGAGTACCACCACAACCAAGCCCAACAGAATCAAAGTCATCTTCAGCAGACCCTGACTCCGCATCCTCATCCTCAACATCAGCAGGAGGCACACCAAAGTAGAAGTCCTCGTCATGGATCTCAGGCATCTCAAATGGCACATAGACAGTGGGCTCAAGAGAAGGAGGATCATCAGGTATCTGAATCCCAGCAGCTCGGCGGTCGGAGTTCTGAATGCGGCGGGTCTCCTTAGCCAATTCTCTTGCCTCATGAGCAATTGCCCTAGTGTCACTGCACATGTTAAACATAGCCTTGAAGAACTTGGCAATGCCACTGGGAGGACGCTGAGAGGCACTACCACCACTAGTGGAAGCGGAAGGAGTGGCCATAGGAGATTTGGACTTGGACCTCAAGTACTCCGGAATCTCCACTGCACGAATGAGAGAGGGAACCATCCTCTTGCCTTTGACCACGGGATAGGAATCCATGATCTCAACCCCAACCTTGTGATTGATGAAACTCTGAATCAGTGGACCATAAGCATGCTTCCTCTTCTCACATATCCAAAGGCACACCTCACGGTATATGAAATCCATCACGTCAATCTTCCTATGGTTCCGAGGCCTAGTGATGAACATGAGGTTCACCATGTAAGCCCTGATGGCAGACTTATCACCAGCCTTGACCATAATGGTGTTGCGGAAGATCTTGGACAGCAGATTGTAGTAGGGATACATAGCAGAGTTGAAGGGCTGAGTCTTGCCCTGAGCATCAGGAGGATAGCAGAAAGCCAGGCTAGAGTTGTCAAACTCAGAATTTTCATGGATTTTGAAACCATGATTAGCATAAGTGAAGGTCCACCTGTACCCAAGAGCCTCAGCCCACTCACCCAAATTGCTAGTGATCTTCTGGTCCCCAGTCATCCAAGTCACAGTACGAGAGGCATCGCCATGAGCATGGAAGGTGCAGTAGAACTGGGCAATCAAGTCCGGGCAATACTCACACTCAATATCTAGCAGAGGAATCAGACCCATCTTCATAAGGCAACCATGCACATGACGGAGATCACTGTATTTGTGCTGGTTATAGAACTCCATGTCATTCTGGGACTGCTTGCAGACAAGAGGACGAGCAACTGAGTAGAACTCATCCCAACACTTCAGTTGAAGATTGGTACAGAAACGAGGATCATCACAGGTAGTGTCACGGAAGCGGTATGGATTCTTCCTCTTGATATGCTTCCACTAAGGGATAGAGCAACCAGCAAGGTCCAGTGTGGGAACCCTCTCCTCCTGATCATCACGGTTACCACCCCCATGAGTTGTGCGCCCCCTGACGGGACGCGCACCCCTTCCAGCCAACTGCTTCCTCTTGGTACCCGGTTTTGAGCTGTCACCTGTGAATAGAGGACATAGGAACAGCAGAAGATAAGTGCATATGCCAAACGGTAACAAAAGGAACTCTAATGGTTTGAAACGGTGCAAATTCTCATAAAATCTGGCAGCATCCGGACAGATTCCGGAGGCCCGGAATTTTCCGGCTGAGCCCGGAAAAATCCGGCTGAGTCGGACTGGTCCAGATTGAATCCGGGCTCCTCGATCTGACTCGAAAAAATGCCCAAAAACTCAAATTTTTGACTTAAAACTGTTCCAAACAATTAGGGGTACCAAAGGGATGATCCTAGAGGTGTTCTAAGTGCTGGAACATCATGGGATTGGCACGAGATTTGAGATGGATCTAAGTCTAGATTGTGATGTGGTTAGACTAGATCTACGAATCCATGGCATCTAGGTACGGATTGGCATGATGAACATGTTGATAGAACTTGGATCTAGATCAAACCCTACGTGAGATTTCATCTAGAACCAAAAACAACCAACAAAAACGAAAAAGAAGAGATGTCGAACACAATACCTTCCATGGGGGAGTCCTTGACCAAAGGAAGGATCAAACAATCCTCCCTAGGGGCAACGGGGACGAAAACCGCGGATTTTGGTGGCTAGGGCACGGGAGGGGTGGAAAGAGTGGAAAGAAAACTGCCTCCCGTGTGTGTGGGGGTATTTATAAGGAAAACTGTCTCATCCGGAATGGCCCGGAAAAATCCGGCTGCCGGAATATTCCGGATCCAATCCGACCTACTCGGAAAAATCCGGGCTTGGCCGGAATGAATCCGGGACATGCCAGAAAAAGGCCAAACCATTCCAAAAAGACAGTTTTGACAAGGCTAGGACAGATGTGATGTTGTGTGGAGTAAGGCATATGCATAGATGAACATGAGAGAGGACAAATAGAGCAACAACACAAGGGGTTAGATTTCCTAGTCTTACTTCTCGGAAAAAAAAACAAGATCAAAATAGCAACGAGAAGTAGTATTCGGAAGGATAACACAATAAACCACAAGATATCCAACTAAGAACCAACTCTTCAAATGAGAAGAGGTTGGTGGCCTAAGCCACCATGTAAGAGTTCATGGTATGCAACCGCGAAGATATATCTTGGGGGCATTGCCAATATTCAACATTGAAGCTCACAATTCAACATTATAAATAGAGAGATAACAATGAAATTTTTGCTTTGGGCATAATGGGGGGAGGGAGAATCCAATGTGTTAGGATAACACTCCCCCTATGTCCATGCCTACACCTAAGCTCAAACACGTTTCATCTATAGGGGTGTGTGCAAGATCTTCAAGTCAAACTCCTAGAATCAATCACATTTAGTTCATTCCTCAAGAACAAGAATCTTGCATCATCAAGTGGCTTCGTGAAAATATCCGCAAGATTGTCCTTGGTGGGCACATAAGATAGTGCAATGTATCCTCTTGCCACATGGTCACGGATGAAGTGGTGGCGGATCTCAATGTGTTTGGTCCTTGTATGTTGCACCGGATTGTATGCAATTTTGATGGCACTTTCATTGTCACACAAAAGAGGCACCTTATCCAAATGAACTCCATATTCCTTGAGAGTTTGCCTCATCCATAACAATTGAGTGCATGCACTTGCGGCGGCAACATACTCGGCTTCGGCGGTGGAGAGTGATATGCAATTTTGCTTCTTGGAGGACCAAATCACTAGGGACCTACAAAGAAATTGGCAAGCCCCGGAAGTAGACTTCCTATCATCTTGATCACCCGCCCAATCGGAATCCGTGTAGCCATTGAGAGAAAATTGTGCCCCCTTTGGGTACCACAAACCAAATCTTGGGGTATGAACCAAATAACTAAAGATCCTATGGACCGCCATTAAATGGCTATCCTTAGGAGCCGCTTGATACCTTGCACACACACCTACACTCAAAACGATATCGGGCCTAGATGCACAAAAATAGAGCAAAGAACCAATCATAGAACGATACAACTTTTGATCCACATCCTTACTCCCTTTTGGATTACGAGATAGGTGGCACTTGACTTGCATAGGAGATGTATTGATCTTATCATCTTGGAAATTAAACCTGATGGAGGGATGATAACCCGGTAGGCTAATGTCAAGGTGTAACTCGGCCCGAAGGGAGCTGCGCAAGACCCGGTGTAAGGAAAGGGAGTTTCCAGAAGGCCCAGAGTGTAGACTTCGTAACCCGGATTGTGGGTTTCGATAAGGAAACTTAGGGTTTGTATGCGGTGACCGGGTAGGACTCCGAGTACGCCTTGGATAGGAAGCCAGGGGGCGGGTATTATATACACCGGCTCTCAGGGTTAGACGGACACGGGTTTTTGGGCTAGCTATTCGAGTACCCCCTGTAATACGAGAGCTGGGATTGTA
This sequence comes from Alopecurus myosuroides, assembly GCA_028641055.1. Classification (NCBI taxonomy): domain Eukaryota; kingdom Viridiplantae; phylum Streptophyta; class Magnoliopsida; order Poales; family Poaceae; genus Alopecurus; species Alopecurus myosuroides. The sequence goes on along the minus strand of CM054060.1, from coordinate 242,195,044 downwards.
ACCCTAGATCGGAGACTCGGCGACTTGATTGCCAGAGCTATCAGATTGATTATCAGCATGATTTCCCCTGAGCAAAACCCTCTCCCAAACACCAGAGTCGAATTGCCCCAAGATAAGTTACCCCCGGTAACGTCTGCCGTGATTATCCCACGACAGTTGGCGCCCACCGTGGGGCCTGCGTCCAAAGGTGTTTAAATCACGGGAGAAGCTCGGGAGAACATGAAGAACCTCGTCGTCGGCGAGATCTACACCAACCCCGAAGGAGAGAAGATGGTGGACGATTTTGGCTGGGGGCCAGAGTCGGATCTGCTCGAATCCGGATCTGTCGTCACAATCGGCCGGGTCAACGTCTTCATCGGCATGGTACGTACGTTCGGTTCAATCCCTGATGATTTTGGATGTGATTCTGTATCAGGAGAAGCGACCTGCGTTCAGTCGGAAGGAGAAGAATCGGTCGGGACGATAGATCCGATAGAAGAGCCACCACGAAGAGGGAACAGCCGGAGGAGGCGGCATGGACCCCGTGTGGCCGGGTCTTGAGAGAAGATGATACCGAGTCTATCCTGCACCTGCTGGAAGACCGGTACGAGGAGGATAACTGTGACGAAGAGGAATACGAGTCTTCACCAGGCATCGCGCGCCAGGTCGCGGTCTACACGGCCCCTGCAACCAATCTCAATCAGGGGGACGTGACCACGGCCGCGGTCGGAGCAGTGCGAGCACTGGCTCAGCAACAAAATCCGGTTGATGGAAATCCGGTCATAGCCCGGGTTGACGGAGAATCGGCTTCAGTCACCAGCAATACCCCGGAAAGTGAATTGCAGAGGAATATGTTCGGGTTTATGGCGAACAGAACGCCAGGGGCGGGTCCTTCCAACCCACAACACCCGGCCCTGTTCAGTAACAATTTGATCCTGGATCCCACGGTGCTAGCTACGGTGATAACCCCGGAAAACGCCGCGGCGCGGGCTAGGGATCTGGATGTAGTCCGCCGGGCATTGGAGCAACAAAGGAGAGATGTGGAAGCAGAGAAGCAAGGGGTAGCCACGCGCCAACGTGAGCTGGAGGCATTGGAGAACCGGCTCCGGGTTGAGTCGACCAGGATGCATCAGAGATACCAGACGAGATTACCGGCAACGGGTGGAGTTCTAAACCCGGCCACGCTATTCATCACACCCCAAGATCAACCAATTCCGGCTGTGAATCAGGAAACTGTACATCAGCCCGCGCCCGGTGGAGGACAGCCGTCAAACGTACAAGCCGGGTTACCCACGTTGCAGACAGGGGTTGCTGTTGGCAACACAGCGCCACCACCACCATGATTTCACACTCCGCCAGGTCACTTCAATAATCCCATGGACAATGTGTATGCAGCGACATTGGCGCTGGATCGTATCCCCGTAAGAGAGTCACCCCATGCGGAGGAGACCCGGCGGGCGATAGATCTGTTGCGCACGGCAGTGGCTCAACAAGCCAATTACCCGGATAATAGGAGCGGAATGCATGGAACGTCGTATGTAAGCCGGCATAACAGAAACACCGGTAATATTTAGACAAGCTCAGCACGGCGGAGGGCAGAGCAGCAGCAAATGCCGCCTCCTCCACGTAGACCAGCAACACCTGCAGTATCAGCTGCGCAAACTATCGTGGACAGTTCTCGAGCCAGGCGCGCAGCAGCCGGGTCTGCGGTACGAGGGCCGGTAGCGGTTGCACCCCCCGCCGCACCTGTCGCTGGATGGCATGTTTCCCGGGTAAGGCCAGTACCGGCAATTTTAGCCGGGCCCAAGTGTTTGTCGGACGCTATTAGAGCCGAGCCCTACCCGGATAAGTTCAAGGAACCGGGTAAAGTGGTGAACTATGAGCCGACTATGGATCCAGAAACCTGGTTGAGCAGCTATGAGATGGCGATGTCGATTCGCAACGCATCTGAAAATCTCCAAGCCAAGTTCATGTACTTGATGATGTCAGAGGGAGCAGCAAAGTTATGGTTGGACCCCGGGCGGTTAGCGCAGTGGTTGTTGTTGAGCGTAAAGAGGATGGAAAGGATCACCCGGTACAGAGGCCGGTTTACTACGTAAGCGAGGTACTATCGGAAGCAAATCAGCGTTACCCACACTGGCAGAAGTTGGTTTTCGGGGTCTTTATGGCCAGCCGGAAATTGAAACCATATTTTCAGGAACACCCCATAATAGTGGTTAGTTCTATTCCAATGTCGGATATTATCAGAAAATCAGATGCAACAGGCAGAATAGCCAAGTGGGCCATTGAGATGGGAGATTATCATATCAACTACGAGCCCAGGTCAGCAGTTAAGTCCCAAGCTTTAGTCGATTTCATCAATGATTGGACTCACACAAGCATGCCAACAATGACACCAAGTTCCGAGTCTTGGGTGATGCACTTTGACGGTTCTAAGCAGTACGAGGGATCAGGAGCTGGGGTGGTACTAGCATCACCCAAAGGAGATAAACTGAGCTACGTGTTGCAAATTCACTTTGATTGCTCCAACAACGTGGCCGAGTATGAGGCATTATTACACAGATTGAGAATAGCCAAGGAGATGAACATCAGGCGGATACGATGCTATGGAGATTCGGATCTTGTGGTGCAGTAGGTCTCAGGAATCTGGGATAGGAAGGATGCAACTATGGCAGCGTATCGCAGAGAGGTGGACAGGGTTGCCGGGTGTTTTTTCGGGTATGAGGTGGAGCATATTGACAGGCGAAAGAACGAGGCAGCAGACGCACTCGCAAGACTCGGCTCGCACAGAGAGCCGGTTCCACCCAATGTTTTCCTGGACGAGCTATGGCGGCTATCAGTTAAAACCGAGTCTGAGGAAGAGGTGGCTAACCAAGACCTGGATTTAGAGCTCGTGGCCACGGTACGTGCCGTTCCTGAATGGACAGAGCCGTTTTTAGCTTATTTATCACGGGGCGAGTTACCACCACAGGAAGTTTTAGCAAGGCAAATTCTGAGACGAGCAAAGGGCTATTCCATCATCAATGGCGAGTTATATAAAAGGAGTGCAGCAGGAGTCTTTTTGCGTTGTGTAGCACCAGAAGAAGGCCGGCAGATCCTGAAAGAGATTCATGAAGGCGATTGTGGGCATCATGCATCCACAAGATCCCTTGTGGCCAAAGCATATGGGCACGGTTTCTTCTGGCTCACAGCCTTAGCAGACGCGGAACGCTAGGTGGCAAGGTGCGATGGATGTCAAAGGTACGCTCGCCAAATCCATGTGCCGGCTATGGAGTTGCAAACAATCCCGTTAACCTGGCCGTTTGCTGTTTGGGGCATGGACATGGTGGGCCCCTTCCACATGTCACCCTGCAAAAAGACCCATCTCTTGGTGGCTATTGATAAATTTACCAAGTGGGTGGAAGTTATGCCAGTTACCAATTGTGAAGCAGTCACGGCAGTCAAGTTCTTAAAAAGAATCATCTACAGGTTTGGGTATCCTCATAGCGTAATAACAGATAATGGAACCAACATGTCCCTTGGTGAGATGGAGAAATTCTGTGGTAACAACGGAATCAGGCTTGACATAGCTTCAGTAGCCCATCCACAGGCTAATGGACAAGTGGAGAGGGCAAATCAGGAGTTACTTCATGGATTAAAACCACGGCTGCGAGTCCCGTGCATCAGAGCTGCTGGCGCATGGGTTGAGGAGTTACCATTAGTGGTTTGGGGAATTAACACCACACCTAACAGATCTACTCAGATGACACCGTTTTTCATGGTTTATGGTGCAGAGGCAGTATTGCCGAGTGATATCATCCATGATTCGCCTCGAGTGTCGGCTTACGTCGAGGTGGAGAACGAGAAGACCCGGCAGGACGCTGTGGATATGCTAGAAGAACACAGGGAACAAGCCTTGGAAAGATCAGCCATATACCAGCAAGATCTGAGGAGATATCATAGCCGGCGAGTCAAAACCCGGGTCTTCAAGGAAGGAGACCTGGTGTTACGCTTGGTACAGTCAAAGGAGGGAAAACACAAGCTATTCCCACCATGGGAAGGAACGTTCATCATAAGCCGGAATCTGCACAATGGATCGTATTACTTGGTAGATGCAAGGGAAGAGTCGGCTATTGTCAATGACACTGCTCATACAACTTCATCTATGCAAGAAAGAGAAAGACCATGGAACGTGGCTCAGCTGCGTCCCTACTACACTTAGAATAGGCTAGATTCACAAGTGGAATTACACGATGTAATAGGCAGCAGGTTTTAGACGCACTCTTTTCCTATCCAGGGTACCTAAGGGGACTGGAGGGTTTTTAATGAGGCGGCTTGCTGACCTAACTTTTCTCATATCAATAAAGAGATGGTTAAACAATAATATCGTTTCCTTTTGTGTATTTTTTGCAAAATTCTTATTTTTTCTGTTGTTTTCTTATTTTCCTTCAGGTAAGTGTTATTTGTTGTTTTTAGTGTATTGGTTTTTCTAGTAAGTTATGTATATCTAGGTCTTGGGGGCTGATTGCCTAAATAGCACAGTTGCAAACTCAAAGACCCGGCCATGATGCCATTAAGTTATAAGGGCCGATTACTTGTAATAAGTACGGCTGCAAGCTTATAACCGGAAAATAGAGCCAAATCTTCTTGACTTTTCTCGCTTAAGCTCGATGTGACTCGCAAAAAGTGGCACGCTTTGCTAGCATATAATTACAATCAGTCATGATGCCCAATGGGACTTGCTTGACCCTGTCTTTATGCAGTTATAGCAGCGTTGATCATCCACGCGAAAGCCGGCTTATAGTAAAAGAAGGTCAAAAGGGTCATCCAAACCACAAGTTATGCAGAGTACAAGGCTAACAGCCGGAAACTCAAAATATATTAAGCATAACTTCAAACCTACATGAGCAACTCTAAGTTTTGGGCCTTAGCAGAAACAAACTTGTTCTTTCGACAAACTCCAATCCCTACACTCGGAAATTCGGGCCTTGGGGACTTGGGAATTCGAAAAAGTAACAAATTGTCTAGCTATCCAGCTTAAAAACCCAAAAATCCGAGTCTTGGGGACTTGGGGACTTAGGAAAAATCCACTTGTCAAAGCCCCCGAGACCCGGAAACCGAGTCTCACAAAAGGAAAAATAGCGAAGGTCGGAAAACCAGCAACGAAAAGTTTAAAGCTAGGAAACATCAAATTCACGCAAAAGGCCAGAAGGGCCACGAAAGCTATTAAGGTTTTTAACGTATTACAAACTGAGCAAATAGTACCGAAAAGTGCACAGGCGCACTATCAAAAGAATAATTATTTTAGATGCTCATTGGCCGAATAAAAGTGTTTGAGGTAGTGACAAAAGAAACTTCACACGGCATCCTTGGCCGAGTCTTGAACGTTGTCCTTGGCAGCCGGGTCTTGGACTTGCTCTTCAGCGGTCTTCTCAGCACCTTTACTTGGATTGGCAGCAGAGTCGGCGTGAGCTGGTGGACGGACAGCCGGCGTAGAGGTAGAAGGCGCAGTGTCGGCCTCAGCCCTCCTCTTTGCAGCTTCCTCCCTCTTCTGGGCAGATTCCGCCTTCCACCTCTCCAGCATGTCAAAGGGCTTGGGAAGATCTCCTTTGATTGGCTTGTCGTCCGCGTCATAAGGTGTAACAATCCTCTCTAACTCCAGACTGTCGGCGATCTGGCTTGCCGAGTGACGCACCTCAGTTTGAATAGCTTTGAAGTTCTTGGCGGAAAATTTAGAGCCATCAAGGTTGAACTCAGGAAACCCGGCCACAAGCTTTGTCGGCTCAAGCTTGGGGAAATAAGCCTTGGCCAGCATAAGCCCGCGGGTCACCCCAACTCGGCATGAAGAGCGCTTCCAGAGATTGATCCACTCGGGGATAGTGGAGCAGGCTTCAAGCAATGTGTCCAAGCCACAATAGCCCATAGCTGGCCACTGCACAGCCTCCAGGATCCACTTGGTGCCGGCAGAAAACTGCCGGATAACGCCTTTCAGTGTCTTCAATTTTTCAATGTCATCTTCGTCTGGGAGAGCATCACCCGGACCTGCAGTATAAACAGAAAAGGTTAAAGCAGCAACACTCGGTTATCGTATATAAAGCAGTATACTTAGCGAGTTACAGATTTTTACCAAGCAAGGCGCGATAAGTGTTGGCAATTTGAGCCGAGAGCTTCTTCAACGTATTCTCGGCAGCGCGGTATTTCTTCATGTACTTTTCAACATCTTTTTCGAGGTTCTGTACTTCAACCTCAAGCCCTGCCAGCAGCTTTGACTCGGTCTCGAGGAGCTGATTGGTTTTGGCCAAAATCTCCTCAGAACGAGTCACTTGCGCCTGTGGAGGAGGGAAAAGGAAATGTTAGTCGGATATACGAAAAGGCCGGATATAAAAGAAAGTACCGAGTAAAACTTTGCCTAGTTACACTCGGAACTTGGGGACTAGATGAGTATATAAGTAACGTTGATCAGGATTACGTGTTGCTCAGCAGCCATGGCCTCCAGGATATCTCTTTCAGTCGTCTTCAAAGCAAAGAGCGCATTCATCATCTCATCATAGGAAAGTTTGTTGAGATCCAGGTTTGAAGAACCGGGATTCTGGTTACCCGGAGATGGAGTCTTCTCCTTCATGGGGGGGACACCCGGGTCGCCTGGGTATTGGGAGTGGGCTCACTCCTCCCTGTGCCCAGGATCACAACGTCGTCATCCTCGGGCGTATGTGAGGGGATTGGATACATGGCCTCCTGATCCGCCGGGTCTTTCAACGGAACTTGTTCTTCTCCAGCGCCGCCTGCCGTGGCCATCACAGTGTCAACCGGATCCTCCTTAGCCGGGTCATCAACATCCATATTGTCCGGGTCACTGGTGGTGACCTTGGCTCTAAGGGAAATAAAGCAGGCAGTTAGTATATAATGAAGGAAACTCATGGAAAGTGCTGGTATATCGAACAGCAAGAAAGCTAGCTTACCCGGTATTCACGAAGAAGTCCGCCGGAAGGTCGTTGCTAGACCCGGACGAGGCTGATAAAGATTGAGAAAGTGAGACTCGGAGTTGTCCAGCGAGGGGGTGATTGGGAGAAGGATGTCTTTGAGGTGAATTGGAAGGATGAGATTGGGAAGTACCGGCACGGCGGGCTGGGGACGAGGGGATACCTGGGTTGAGGGGATCCTCACCCGGGGAGTTCCGGGTTACCCTGCGCTTGACCGTAGGGGGCTCCTTCAAGTATGGTGAATCGGACAATCGTTGATTAAGCTCGCACATATTAGCAAATGAATACGGTTTGGAGGACATAGAGGAATATGGAACCTTGAATACGACCCCTCGGGGTTTCCTCTTGGCCCCAACCTCAGCTTCCGGTTCTGCCTCGCTCTCATCACTCTGGGTCTCCTCCGGATCTTCCTTATCTTCTTTGTCCTCCTTATCCTCCATCACTGGAAAACGAAGTGTACAGTCGAAAAAAGAGAAAATGTGGGAAAGCAATTTAACAGAAATGGGGATAGGTGAAACTCGGATGATACCTTCGTCCGAGTCAGCCGACTCTTCTTCCTCTTCCGAGTTTTCGGAAGGAGGAGGGGTCTCGATCTTCCAGAAAGCGCTGCCTTCCTGAAACAAAAGTATAATGGTAGAAATTAGTGATTGTATCAGGCAAAGGTATAAGGATAAAGAATTAAGGCCGGATCTTACCGCTGGAGCTGGGTTATCGCGAGTAAACGGCTCCAAGCCGGCTATAGTCCGGATCACTTCCATTTTCTCGGTCAAGAAACTTTTGATTATTTTGTTGGTGTCAGCGGCTGGGTAGTTCCTCAGCGAGTAGCGGAGTGAATCCGTAACGTGCCCAGAATACTCGCACATCAGCTTGGGCCGGATGGCGTTTGGTTGGATTCGGAAGTTCACCCAGGTTTTAACCAAGTTGAGCCCAAGAAGGCCTTGGGCCGAAAGAACAGCGAGCTTGGCAAGGAGGGGCCGGATGGACTCCCTATCCGACTCAGAGGAGAAAGAGTTAAGATTGTCGGAGAGATCAAGAAGGCCCTCGGAGGAACCCGGCAAAGTCTTTTCACCGGGTGAGGAGGTATCCTGGCAGTAGAAGTAGGTCTTCTGCCAGTGCTTGACGTGGGAGTTGAGGCTCAGAGTCGGCATCAAGGAGTTCTTCCGCCTCTGAATAGATACTCCACCGCAAGCCAGGAGGGCCCCGTCGCCGCTTTCGCGGCACGGTTTGCATTGGAACAGTTCGAGAAATAGCGCAAGATTTGGGGGGACGCATAAATAAGATTCACACAGAACAATGAAATGAGTAATATTCAACATGGAATTGGGGCCTATGTCAAAGACTCGGAGGCCATAATGGCTCAGTAACTCGCGAAAGAAGGGGTGACCCGGGGGACGGAATCCCCGGATCACATGTTCAACGAAGCAGATTACCTCGTCGATACCCGGAGTTGGCCGAGTCTCCTCCCCAGTGATGCGCTAGTGGATGTCCTGCCGGGCGGGAAGGACACCCGACTCTGCGAGCTCATCTAGCTTTGCCTTGGTCACAGTGGACCTGGCCCAGTTGGCGGATATGGATTGAGTCGGCTTTGCCTTCGCCGGCTGTTTCCCCTTGGTCTTCGTACTGGCATTGGGTGCCATGTGCGCAGTCTAAAAACAGGAGATAAGAGTGCAGAGTGTAAGTAACTAAGACCCGGAAATGACTGATTATCCGGTTAACCAAAGAGAAACTATGAGATACTTTGATAGATCCAATCTAGACAGAAAAATCTACGGGGAAATTTGTGGCTATAGGTGATAGGGGTGTATCGTGAGGTACACTGTTGGATCTATCTTGGACGTTGGTTATGAAAGAATGAAGCATGGGCTATCCAATCGAGGCGGAGCAAGAAAATCATCTAAGGGTGGATCTGAAATTTGGTTTAGTTCAAGTAAGATTGGAGGTAAGATCGATGGCGCTAGGTTGCTTACCGGCGGGATCTGGAGGAGAGCGCGGCGGTGGCAGATGGCACAGTCACGGTGGCCCTTTGGATCTTCAGGAGATTGGTTCGAGGGCGCGGCGGCGGCGGTCAACGGCGGCGCGGTGCGAGCCCATGCGGAGCGCAGGCGACGGCGGTACTCTTCCGGCTGCGTGCCCGCGGACTCCGTGGTGGCGAAGCTTGAGCTCGATTGAGAGAGCGCCGAGGAAATCGAAGGTAGAGGAGATGGGAAATGGAGTGTCCGATCTAGGGTTGCCTCTAAGCACTTATTTATAGGTGCGGGTGGGGAACCCTAGGTCTAAGGAGCGGGAGCCAAAATTTCGGGAAAGGGGTACCCGACCGGATTTTTTGGGATAAGAAGTAAATGCTCCCATTAAGAAATATCCGGAGGGGATCAGGGCGAATCGTTTCCGTGATATTTGGATTAGCTGATGGACAATGTGAGCCGGGTCTTCTGTGTTTTCCTCGGAGTGCTGACCCGGGAAACGATGTTGGGCTCGGAGAAGCCCGGGTTATTATATGGACCACCTGTGGAGTTAGGCCTAGATGTTATCAAAGCATCCTAACCCGGTGTTCATGAACGTGTGTGTTTATTATTTTTTGCAGGGAATAGCGTGCGCTTCAAGGAGGATTCCGTGAAGCCCAAGCTATTCTGGGGACGACTGATGGAGGGATGATAACCCGGTAGGCTAATGTCAAGGTGTAACTCGGCCCGAAGGGAGCTGCGCAAGACCCGGCGTAAGGAAAGGGAGTTTCCAGAAGGCCCAGGAGTGTAGGCTTCGTAACCCGGATTGTGGGTTTCGATAAGGAAACTTAGGGTTTGTATGCGGTGACCGGGTAGGACTCCGAGTACGCCTTGGATAGGAAGCCAGGGGGCCGGGTATTATATACACCGGCTCTTAGGGTTAGACGGACACGGGTTTTTTGGGCTAGCTATTCGAGTACCCCCTGTAATACGAGAGCTGGAATTGTAACCCTAGATCGGAGACTCGGCGACTTGATTGCCAGAGCTATCAGATCGATTATCAGCATGATTTCCCCTGAGAAAAACCCTCTCCCAAACACCAGAGTCGAATTGCCCCAAGATAAGTTACCCCCGGTAACGTCTGCCGTGATTATCCCACGACAAAACCTCTTGATCATATCTTGGGTATACTTGGCTTGAGAAATGAAAGTCCCACGAGCCAATTGCTTGATCTCAAAGCCAAGGAAGAATTTAAGCTCTCCCATCATAGACATGTCGAACCTGTCAGTCATAAGCTTAGAGAAATCATTATTGAAAGCTTGGTTAGCTGAGCCAAAGATGATATCGTCCACATATAGTTGGCATATGGAAAGCTCTCCCTTTACTCTCTTGGTCAAGAGAGTGGGGTCAATCTTCCCAACTTTGAAACCACGATCATCTAACAACTCCCTAAGGTGCTCATACCAAGCACGAGGTGCTTGTTTGAGACCATAGAGAGCCTTGTCGAGTTTGTAAACGTGGTTAGGAAAGTTGAGATTCTCGAACCCCGGAGGTTGCTTAACATATACCTCCTCTTTTAGTGGACCATTCAAGAAAGCACTTTTCACATCCATTTGTCGCAATTTGAAATTATGAGAGGATGCATAAGCAAGGAGAATACGGATGGACTCAAGGCGAGCCACGGGAGCGTAGGTTTCATCAAAGTCAATGCCTTCAACTTGAGTGTAACCTTGAGCAACCAATCTTGCCTTGTTCCTAATGACAATGCATGCTCATCTTGCTTCTTCTTGAAAATCCACTTAGTGCCAATAACATTGTGGCAATCTTTGGGCTTCTCAACCAATCTCCAAACTTTGTTGCGCTCAAAGTTATTGAGCTCATCATGCATAGCTTCAACCCAATCGGAGTCCTCAAGAGCTTCATACACTTTCTTAGGCTCCACCATAGAGATATGAGCTTGATGCTCACAAAAATGTGCCAATTGCCTTCTTGTGGATCTTCGAGTTTGAACATCTTCCAAGACCTTGTTGTCTTGAGCATCAATTTGCTTCAAAGCTCTTCTTATCCTTTTGACACGACGGGCTTCGATCTCCTCATTATTGCGAGGAGGGATCACTTGATCATCTTGATCATTTGGGTCCCCATCTTGACCAACTTGGCCTTGATCATCATCATCATCAACAATATCTTCAACACTTGCTTCAACTTGAGGAGAGGATGAAGAGGATGGTTGATCTTGGCCTTGACCTTGACTCACATTAGTGAAAGGAGTGGGTACGACTTGCAAAGTCACTTGGTCAATGAGAGGAGGGTCTTGAACATGTTCTTGGTTAGGTGTAATAGTTGGCTCCTTGGCTTGTTCTTCTTTTGTAAGGGAGGGCTCCACTTGTGTAGAGCATAGTCCTTCTCGAGTCGCCATAAGGTGTCCCTCAATGGGGCGGGAAAATCCCACACCCATCCTTCCTATGGCTTCTTGAGGTATTTCAACATCTACATTAGAAAAATGAAATTGCGCCACTAGGGAGCCATCATTTTCCTCGAAAGCCACACTACAAGATTCTATGACAATCCGAGAAGTTTTGTCATAGACTCTATAAGTGTGGGATTCGGCACCATAACCAACAAAAATACCCTCGATAGTTTTGGATTGAAATTTAGACAACCTAACACCCTTGATCAAATAAAAGCACTTACAACCGGATACACGGAAGTAGGAGACGTTGGGCTTGTTGTCGGTGAGGATCTCATATGGGGTCTTGTCCAAGCCTTTGCGTATGTAGAGGCGGTTGGAGGAGTGGCATGCGGTGGATATGGCCTCGGCCCATAAATATTGGGGAGAAGAGTACTCTGCCAACATGGTCCTTGCCATATCCAAGAGGGTGCGATTCTTCCTTTTGGCAACACCGTTTTGTTGAGGAGTGTAAGTGACGAAGTATTGATGACGAATGCCTTCTTCACTAAGAAATTAATTCAATGTATAGTTCTTTAACTCCGAGCCATTATCACTCCTAATAGCCATGATTTGCATATTGTGTTGACGTTGCACTTCGTTGGAGAAGTCGATGATGGTTTGTTGAGTTTCACTCTTGCACTTGAAGAAATAAACCCAAGTGTATCTTGAATAATCATCGGCAATCACCAAGCAATACTTCTTGCCACCAAGACTTGCCTCGGTCATGGCACCAAAGAGATCAACACGGAGAAGCTCCAAGATCCTCTTTGATGAGATAATAGTCTTGGCCTTGTGCACCGTGCCATGCATCTTCCCTTCAACACACGACCTACAAACGCGATCCTTTGCAAAGGAAACATTTTCTTTTAGTCCGACAATAAGGCCACCTTTGTGAAGACTTTGCAAAGTTCTCATGTTGACATGGGATAGGCGGCGATGCCACAACCATCCCAAGTCCGCCTTCCCGAAAAGACACATTGCTTGAGAGTTGGTTGACTTCGAAAAGTCCACCACGAACAACTCATTTTCAACATGTCCCACGTGAGCGACGTCAAGAGTCTTGCTCCTCAAAAGAACCACAATATCACCATCTAAAAAGACGGAAAAACCCATCTTTCCAAGAGAGCGGACGGAAAGTAAATTGTAACCAAGGGATTCGACAAGCATGGCGTTCACGATAGTTATATCGGGAGCCACCACAACCTTGCCGAACCCGGATACCTTAGACTTGGACGAGTCTCCATAAGTGACGGTTGCTTGGATGTCATTTGGTCGCAACTCCGTCACAAGCTCTTTGCTTCCGGTCATATGATTAGTGCATCCACTATCGAGAATCCATTTAGTCCCACCGGAAGCATAGTCCTGCAAGAGATCATTGACTAGAGTTAGGACCCGAGATGGGTCCCTTCATACTAGCAACAAGGGTCTTTGGAACCCAAATAGTATAGTCAATGAAACCCTCAATAGGACCAACATATTTAGCTTGCACAACACCATAATAATCAACATATAAGAAATGGTGTGGATTGTTAGTTCCCGCGGATGTCCTACGAGTAGTGTTGTCCCTCATGACACTACTACTCGAGGCAATGTTGTTAGCTTGAGCGGGTGTGCTAGGAGTAGTGTTATCCCTAATGACAACACCACTCGAAGCACCATTGTTGGTCTTCTTCTTGCTCTTCTTCTTCTTGTTCTTCTTCTTGGCTACATAGCCTAGACCTTGCTTGCACACTTGTTGCCTTGGTGCACTCAATTGTGGTCTAGCAATGACCGCATTAGAGTTAGGGTCAACCACTTGTGGGGAAGGGGTCACAAACTTCCCAACTTGTGGGTCTTTACCCTTGAGCCTTGCTAGCTCATTCTTCAACCTAGCATTTTCCTCAATAATATTTGCAGGATCACAAGAAGAAGTAGAGGTGCTAGCATTGTTAGTTTTATTAAGCTAAGTTTGAAGTTGTTCATGCAACTCTTTGAGGGATGAGTGTTGGCTTTCCAAAGCTTTGTGAGCCTCGGTTAGCTTTTCAAACTCCTCGGTTAGTTTACCATGACCAACCCCAAACTCGACCTTATCCTTTTTAGCCTTTTTATATTTAGCAATAGCAAGATCACGTTCCTTAGTGATGTTTGAGACAAGTTCATTATGAGTTAATTCAATAGATTCAAGTTCATCCTCTAGAGAAACTCTACCATCATGCTCTTCCTCAAGAGTCATAGAGAGAGATGCAATTTCATCCGCATCCCTTCTCTCAATCTCACCTTTCTTCTCAAGAGCATCTTGGGCCTCTCCCAATTGCCTCATGAGATACTCAACGTACTTCTTGGTATCCCCTTGCATGTTAGACATAAAACGGTCCAAGGAGAGCCTTTCTTCTTCTTCTCTAAGACTAGCAAGATGTTCAAGTTCACTAGGGGTCTTAGAGTTGGGGGAAGAAGATACCTCCGTGGCCTTAGCCATGAAGCACTTGGCATTACGTTGAGGGAGATCGTCATTGGGGGATTCGAAGAGGGATGAAGATGGTGGAGTAGAAGCAATAGCTAGAGCGGCCACTTCACTTGTGGTTTCTTCTTCTTCATCACTCCCGGTATCATACTCCTCTCGAGTCAAGAGCACAAACTTGGTGGGAGACTTCTTGTTCAAAGGCTTCTTCTTGAAGTGAGGTTTCTTGTACTCAACCTTGGACTTGTCCCTGCGAATGAGTTTGCCACTATGGAGCTCTCTATTCTCATAAGGACACTCCGCAATGAAGTGGTGCTTATCTTGACAATTGAAGCAATACCTCACTTTTTGAGCCCCATCATTTCCATAGCGAGACCTTGTATTCTCCTCAACAAATCTCTTGCCCTTGGGAGGATTGCTCCAAAACTTTTGCACGGTGAGAGCAATGAGATCCTTTAGAACGGGATCATAGTCTTGTTCGCCTCTTCTCCTTCTTCTTCATTCTCAACTTCTCTTGACAACACCTTGGCCTTCAAAGCAACGGATGCTCCTTGGTGCATTCCAATGGCCCTAGCACGGTTGTCAAGCGCATTCTTGGTTTGCACTTTGTAGGAGCACATATCTTGCATCACTTGAGTTGAGGTCATGGAGGAGAAATCATGTCTCCCTTGAATGCTCTTCATGTCCGCGCCCTCAAATGGCATAATGGCAATCATGTACTTCCTCTTGATCCAAGCATCATCAATATACTTGGCACCAACATTTGAGAAGGCGGTGGCAAGAGTTTTGAGTCTCCGGTACATGTCCACATGATCCTCTCCATCATGCATATAGAACCCTTCGGCCTCATTGGTCAAGGCATCATATCTATTCCTTTGCATGATTTCATTGCCCACAAACATTACGACAAGAGCATCCCATGTTTCCTTGGTAGTGGAATATTGTTGAAGATGCGGCATGTGGTTAGGACCCACGGCTTGTTGAAGAACGGACAAGGCGGTGTAGTTGAGTTGGCAATCTACGACTTCTCTTCTTGTGAGATTCTTGGGATCAAATGGCTTGTATCCGTCACGAGTGATCCTCCAAAGATCTATACAAGAAGAGTTCAACTGAGTCTCCATGTAGTATTGCCATTCACGAAAAGAAAAAGCATCAATTTTAGGTGGATCTCCTCTAGGGATTATATGGGGATGAGGAACGGGAGGATCGGGAGAATAACTTCCGGGAACGACATGAAATCCTCCACCTCCTTCCGTAGCCGACTTAGCGGATTGTTCGGCGGAAGCATTTTTAAGTGGATCACCATCTACCCCATTCTTGGAACCCTCCGGATTAACTTCCGGAGGAGAAGATTCGACTACCTCCGGTCCTTTGGCTTTGAGGAGTTGTGCCATGAGTTGACGCAACTCACCAAATTTGGTGTCTATGGATGAGGTCAATGAATTTCTCAAGGCATTGAGATCATCCATGATCACCTTGCCAACGGACGGTTCGGTATTCAAATCATCTCCCATACTAAAACTCTTAGGCGGTTAAGCCCGATACAAGAGCCGAGGCTCTGATACCAATTGAAAGTAAAGTATGGGCACCTAGAGGGGGGGTGAATAGGCGCTACGACCAATTTTAATTTTTCACAAGGTTTAGGCTTGACTCAAAGGTAAATTCTCTAGATATTGCAACTAATGGTGAATTTACCTATATGGCAAGGCAAGCAATTAATGCAACTAGGAGAGCACTTAATATAACAAGTACTACAATAAATGCTACAAGTACGAGTAAGTAGAGAGTGAGGAACGAGGTAACCGATGGAAGCACACGGAGACACGATGGATTCCCGAATTCCTCCTTTTTAGGGGAGTACGTCTCGTTGGAGGGGTGTGAGCTCGCCACAAAGGCCTCACCCTATTCTCCGATGAAATTCCGCCACAAAGGCCTAGTTCACCTCTCACTATTGAACCCTTTTGAGGCGGGGATCGAATCCTTTACAAACACTTGGGGCACACACCCACAACTTAATTGGGGGCTCCCAACTCTTCTTGAATCACCACTAGCAACAAGAAGCCTAGGTTCTCCACATCAGGAAACCCTAGGCAAAGATCTCTCAAGTGAATGAGAGGGAAATGGAAATCCGGTTGATGAAGATGTAGATCCGGTGGTTCTCCTTCAATCCTCAAAGAATCAACAAGTTTGGGTGGAGGAGGAGGGAGATCTAGCTTGGTGGGTGAGCTCAATCAATGGAGGCTTCAATGCTGGTGGAGCTAACCCTTGGGAAAGAAAGACAGGGGCTATTTATAGCCCCCACTCAAACTAGCCGTTTTTCTGCCCAAAATGCGACCAGCCCGGATTGCTCCGGATTTTTCCGGATTCCCGGATTCATCCGGACTGATTCCTGATTGCAACAGAGAAATTCACGTTGCAGTCGGAATCATCCGGACTGAATCCGGATTGCAACAGAGAAAATCACGTTGAAGCCGGATTCGTCCGGACTTGATCCGGATCCCGGAATCACCCGAAATAATCCGGATTGCAACAGAGAAAAACGCGTTGCACTCGGACTCATTCGGACTGAATACGGATTCCGGACCCTATCCGGAATAATCCGGATTGCACACTGAAAACCCTTTTCTGTCCCGGAAAAGTTCGTTGATCTTCGATTTCTTCACCATTTCTTTGACACCGTATACATGCTGATTTAAGACCAAATCCTTTGACAAAGTAGCACATACGGTTAGTAACTTCTTCATGTTGTTAACAAACACATAAAACAGCGAGATATCGAGAATGCATTTTCAGAATCCCACGGTGAGAGCTTCGCCAAGCGGATGACCATGGAATGGAGCAGCAGGTGGAGAGAAAAGAAGTGAGACAAGTGTGTGTAGGAGGGAGAGCTCTCACCCTCCTTTTATAGGGGAGGCGGAGGCAGCCCAAGGGGGTGCGGCCAGCCCATGGTGGTGCCCCCACCTCTTCCCTCTTCATGTAAGTGGACACTCCACTCACACCCACTCACTCTCCCATAATTTTCCACTTAGAAAATCCAAGGTTTTTTCTTTAATAAATAAATAAAACATTTTTATTTCTTTATTTCAGCATTTTTTATTACATTAACAAACATTTGCATATAGCACCTCAAATCATTTGTTAATCCTATTAACAACCATCCGATGGAAAACCCCTTGAACTATTTTAAATTTACCCGAAACAATTCCGGTGTTGTTGATACGTCCATTTTGCATCACTATTTTATATAATAATTTTTTGTTATTCATCCATATATTTCATGTTATGATGCATCCCTTACGTTATTTTATCTTATTTTGCATGTTCCATGATTTTTGGAGAATAAACACCGGGACCAGAAATCTGATGGAAAAAGCACCGTCGAGATACCATATTTCCGAAGATCAGAAGAAGAAGGGGGACATCCGGGGTGTCTTATAAGTCCAGAGGAGGAGTCCTGCGAGAAGGAGAGCCAGAGGGGGCCACCAAGGGCCCACACCATGAGGTGGCGCGCCCCCTGGCCGCGCCACCAGGTGGTCTGGCCGCCCTGGCCCACCCCTGGTGGATATTTTTGGCGTACTTGGCCCCGAGGGAACCCTAAGACTCATACCATCATCGAAGAATTATTACGCCGCCGCCTCGGGGCGGAAAACACCCGAGGGAGAAAAGCTCTCTGGTAGGGAGAAATCTGCCGGGGAAATTCCTCTCCGGAGAGGGGAAATCACCTCCATCGTCACCGTCATCACTCCGGGCATCATCAAGATCATCATCATCATCACCATCATCCACCGTCATCACGCTGTAACAATTAGGGGCCTCTACCATTGTTTTACATTAGATCTCTCTCCCGGTGTGGATTACTTGTTAGTAGTTGATGCTTGTGAGATTTATCGATGTTTGCACTTTATGACCAGATTGTTATCATCCATTATATCACCTCTGATTATGATCCATATGATTTCTTGTGAGTAGTTCGTGTTGTTCTTGAGTACATGGGAGAAGTCAAGTTGTTAGTAGTGAAGTAATGTTGAATAATATTTAATGTTTGATATTTAAGTTGTGGTGTTATTCTCCTAGTGGTGTCATGTGAACATCGAATACATGATACTTCACCATTTATGGGCCTAGGGGGATGCATAGTGTCTTTGACTACTAATTGTGGGGTTGCCGAAGTGACAGAAACCTAACCCCCCATTAGAAAACCATTACACGAGGGAGCGTAGGATCCCAGAGTTTAAAGCTGTGGTTAGATTTATTTCTTAATTACTTTCTTATAGTTGCGGATGCTTGCAAGGGGTATAATCACAAGTATGTATTAGTCTTGGATGAGATGGTATATTAGCATAGGTTCACACAACACTTATCAAAACACCTAAGATTATTCAGCTGCATGGAACAAAAGCACTTGACAGAAACCTCCCGTGTGTCCTCGAGAACGTTTGGTAATCATAAGTAAACTCACCGGCTTGTCGTTTGATGAAGAAAGGATTGGGACACTTGCTGCAATTATTACTACTACATTTTATTTACTCACACTTTATTTATCTGCAATATAAAAAAAACCTACAAATCTATCTTTCAGTATTTATAGTTATTCCTTCATCGAAACTGCTTGTCAACACCTTCTGCTCCTCGTTGGGTTCGACACTCTTATTTATCGAAAGTACTACGATACGCCCCCTATACTTGTGGGTCATCAAGACTATTTTCTTGCGCCGTTGCCGAGGAGTGAAGCGCTATTGGGAAGTGAAATTGATAAAGGAAGCTTCTGCTGTAAGTGTTGTTTTTATTATTGTCTACTGCTTTATTACACTATGTTTGGATCTCCTTTTGAGTCCTTATTTGCGGACACTTCTGCCACTGCTAGGGTAGTAAGTGACCCACCGCATGTTGATTTGGATCCTTACAAAATACATATAAAGATTGTTAAACATGTTAGGAATAACTGCTATTCGGGTGATGGAACTGTCCATCCTGGTGATCATTTGCTCTTTTTACATGAATTATGCGAGTTGTTCAAGTGTGCAGGTATTTCAATAAGCCAAGTGAAGAGAAAATTATTCTTTATATCATTTACAGGCCAAGCCGCTAAATGGTTCAAACTGCTGAAAAATAGCCAGACTATTGGATGAGAGGAAATTGTGCCTCTCTTTTATTCTAAATTCTACCCTCCCAGTGAAATTCATAGAGATCGGAATTATATATATAACTTTTGGCCTCATGACGGAGAGAGTATTGCCCAAGCATGGGGGAGATTGAAGTTACTAATGCTCAAATGCGCCATTCATGAGCTCCCCAGTAATATTGTTATTAATAATTTCTATGCAAGGCTTCCTCTCAACGATAAGGATTTATTGGATGCTTCTTGTTATGGATCATTTACACGTATGAAGGATGAAGCTAAATGGGATCTTCTTGACCGTATTCAAGAAAACACTGAAGGATGGGAGAATGACAAAGGTATAAAGTCAGGTACAAACTATGACTATGGATGCATTAAAACTTTTATGTCATCCGATGATTTTCTTAATGTTAGTATTGTTTATGGTCTTGATTCTCAAGTTGTTGCAAACCTATATAAGGCTTTTGCTTCTTATTTTGATATTCCTAAAAAGGAATGGGACAAGTACCATGCTCCTTATAATGTTAATTGTGTTCCTGCTAGAGATATGGAAGTTCATCTGTTGATTCTATTGTGCCTGAACCTTATATAGATAAAATGCCTTTCCCTGCTAATGTAAAAGAACATTCTATGCTATCTAGTGTGGTTAATAAAAGTGCAAGGAAACCTGTAGAACCAGAGGAACAAATAACTATAGAACCTACAATAGCAATAGTAAAGGACCTTGTTTCTGAAAATGTAGAAGAGGGACACATTATATTTTGTGAAGATGCTTCTAATATTGTCTCTCATCCTAGTAAATCTAGGAAACCTAGTGTTCCTGTGCTATCTGTGAGGATAGGTGATCATTGCTATTATGGTTTGTGTGATATTGGTGCTAGTTCTAGTGATATTCCTTATGAGCTTTATAAAGAAATCATGCATGAAATTGGTTCTTGTGAACTTGAAGACATTGATGTGATTATTCAACTTGCTAATAGGGAAAACTATTTCTCCGATTGGTATTGTTAGAGATGTGGAGGTCTTATGTGGTAAAACTAAATATCCTGTTGATTTTCTAGTACTAGGCACTTCTACTAGTGAGTCTTGTCCTGTTATATTTGGTAGACCTTTCTTAAATACCTGTGGTGGTGTTATTGATTGTAAAAAGGAGAAAATTCTTACAAAGTTTGATGGAGAATCTTATGAATTTAATTTCTCCAAATTTTCTAAAGCACCTTATGAAGCTGGATTACCTAATGAGAACTATAGAGTTGAACAATTGGCCGCTATTGCTCTTGCTCCTAACAATCCTTTGCAGCAATACATGGAAGACCATGAAAGTGATGTCTTTAGGGAAGAAAGGAATGAAATTGACGAGATTTTCTTACATCAGCCAGCGATGCTGAAACATAATTTACCGGTGGAAGACTTGGGTACCACATTACCACCCAAGGAGGATCCTGTTTTTGATTTAAAGCCTTTGTCTGACAATCTTAAATATGCTATCATGTTATTATTAGTTCTAAACTTTCTGGAAAAGAAGAGGAGAGATTATTGGGAATATTGAGGAAACACAAAGGTGCTATTGGCTATACTCTTGATGATTTGAAGGGGATTTCTCCTACTATATGTCAGCATGCTATTAATATTGAACCTGATGCAAAGCCAGTTGTTGAGCATCAACGCCGTTTAAATCCAAAGATGAAGGATGTGGTAAGAAATGAGGTATTGAAACTCCTTGATGCTAGTATTATTTATCCTATTGCTGATAGTAGATGGGTTAGTCCTGTGCATTGTGTCCCTAAGAAAGGAGGGATGAATGTTGTGCTAAATGAAAATAATGAACTTATTCCTCAAAGAGTAGTGGTTGGTTATAGGATGTGTATTGATTTTAGGAAAGTTAATAAGGTTACTAAGAAAGATCATTATACTTTACCTTTTAATGATCAAATGCTAGAAAGGTTGTCTAAGAAAACTCATTTCTGCTTTCTTGATGGTTATTCTGGTTTCTCTCAAATTCCTGTTAGGAAGCCTGATCAAGAGAAAACAACTTTCACTTGTCCTTTTGGAACCTATGCTTATAGACATATGCCTTTTGGTTTATGTAATGCTCCTTCTACTTTTCAAAGATGAATGTCTGCTATCTTTCATGGTTTTTGTGAAGAAATTGTGGAAGTCTTCATGGACGATTTCTCTGTCTATGGAACTTCTTTTGATAATTGTTTGCAGAATCTTGATAAATTTTTGCACAAATGTGAGGAGACTAATCTTGTTCTTAATTGGGAGAAATGTCATTTTATGGTTAATGAAGGAATTGTTCTTGGACATAAAATTTCTGAAAGAGGTATTGAAGTAGACAGAGCTAAAGTTGAAGCTATTCAGAAAATGCCCTGTCCCAGGGATGTTAAAGGTATTCGTAGTATTCTTGGTCATGCTGGTTTCTATAGAAGGTTTATTAAAGATTTCTCTAAAATATCAAAACCTCTTACTAATCTTCTTCAAAAAGATGTACCTTTTGTTTTTGATGAAGATTGTAAAGAAGCTTTTGAAAATTTAAAGAAGTCTTTAATATCTGCCCCTATTGTTCAACCCCCTGATTGGAATTTACCGTTTGAAATTATGTGTGATGCTAGTGATTATGCTGTAGGTGTTGTACTTGGACAGCAGATAGATAAGAAGTTGAATGTTATTCATTATGCTAGTAAAACTCCTGATGCTGCTCAAAAGAATTATGCTACCACTGAGAAAGAGTTCCTAGATGTAGTTTTTGCTTGTGATAAATTTAGGCAGTATATTGTTGATTCTAAAGTTACTATTCATACTGATCATGCTGCTATTAAGTACCTTATGGAAAAGAAAGATGCTAAGCCTAGGCTTATTAGATGGGTGCTTCTTTTACAAGAGTTTGATTTACATATTGTGGATAGGAAGGGTGCTGAAAATCCTGTTGCTGATTATTTGTCTAGATTAGAAAATATCTCTAATGACCCTATTCCTGTTAGTGATAGTTTTCCTAATGAGCAGTTAGCTGCAATAAAAGTGAGCTCTCAAGAGAGTCCATGGTATGTTGATTATGCTAACTTTATTGTTTCCAAGTATTTGCCTCCTACCTTTACAACTCAGCAAAGAAGAGAATTCTTCTATGACTTGAGGCATTACTTTTGGGATGACCCACACTTATATAAAGAAGGTGTTGATGGTATTATGCGAAGATGTGTTCCTGAAAATGAACAACAAGAGATATTGAGAAAATGTCATAGTAGTGCTTATGGAGGACATCATGTTGGAGATAGAACTACACATAAGGTTCTACAATCAGGTTTTTATTGGCCTAATCTCTTTAAATATGCTAGAAATTTTGTTTTATCTTGTGATCAATGTCAAAGGGTTGGAAATATTTCTAGACTCAATGAAATGCCTATGAATTATTCTCTTTTTATTGAACCGTTTGATTGTTGGCGTTTTGACTTTATGGGTCCTTTCCCTCCTTCAAAGGGCTACACTAATATTCTTGTTGTTGTTGATTATGTTACTATATGGGTAGAAGCTATACCTACTAAAAGTGCTGATAGTGAAACCTCATTAAAAATGCTTAAAGACATTATTTTTCCTAGGTTTGGTGTACCTAGATATCTTATGACTGATGGGGGTTCTCATTTTATTCATGGTCGTTTTAGAAAGACTATTGCTAAATATGATGTTAATCATAGAATTGCCTCACCCTATCATCCTCAAACTAGTGGGCAAGTAGATTTATCAAATAGAGAGATCAAATCTATCTTGCAAAAGACTGTTAACAAATCTAGAAAAAATTGGGCTAAGAAACTAAATGATGCTCTGTGGGCTTATAGAACTGCTTATAAAAATCCCATGGGCATGTATCCTTATAAAATGGTTTAGGGAAAATCTTCTCACTTGCTCCTAGAATTAGAACACAAAGCTTATTGGGAAGTGAGAGACCTAAATAGAGATTTTAAACTTGCTGGTGAGAAACGGTTGCTTGACTTAAGTTCTTTAGATGAATGGAGGAGTGAAGAATATGAAAATGCTAAGCTCTTTAAAGAGAAACTTAAAAGGTGGCACGATAAGGGAATTATTAAAAGAGAATTTCATGTTGGTGAGAAAGTGCTATTGTATAGGTCTCGTCTCAGATTTTTTTTGCAGGAAAATTACTCTCGAGATGGGAAGGACCTTTTGTTATCGAAGAGGTATATCGTTCGGGGGAAATTAAAATTGTTTCCCTTGAAGACAATTCTTCACAAGTGGTGAATGGCCGAAGACTCAAGCATTATATTTCCGGAGATCCTTATAATGAAAATGTTGATTGTATTCTAGCCATGATCCCGGAGGAATTGACTAAGAAGCATATTTCAGAAACTACAGCAGTTTTCGAATAGGTATCAGTTTTGGTAAGAAAACTTTTGCGAAACATCTTCCAACTTTTATTTTTACTATTTTTGGAAAATATGAAAAATTATGATACGAAAACGAGAGGGAGATGAAGCCTGGAGGCTCCACACCATGAGGTGGCGCGGTCCCACCTCTGGCCGCACCAGCCCATGGTGTGGGTGCCCCGGAGCCCCTCTCCGACTCGTTTTTGACCTGGACTTTCCTTTCGTTATGAAACTTTTTGTTATATAATCCCCCGCACCCCTCGAGGTCCGTATATCGTTTTCTTGTCGTGTTTCTGTTTCGAGTTGGTTCCGCCAGGATCTGTTTTCGGTTTTAGAAGCATCATGGTCTCCGCCGACGACAAAAAGGGGAAGGGACCAAAGGAAGATGAAATCCAAGACCTGAAGCCGGAGGAGGAGATCAAGAGTGGAGCTGAAGGAGATGTAGAAGAAAACCCACAAGTGCATCCACGTGCCACCGTCGCAAGCATTAGAGTGGTGGCTAACCCCTTGAAGATCAACTGAGGCGCGCGGATGAGCATCGATGGGAAGGTTCCATGTCACTCCCTAGCTTCGAGGACACCTGTTGCGGGCGTCAAGAACTACTTCCACACATTAATTCATGATTATCAGTACAAAAAGGTGCCCCATAGGGATTTGCCCTCTATGTGGGATATGAATCGTTCTAACCGTGCAGATGAAGGAAGCTCTCAACCTAAGGAAGAGTGGGGGGAAATCTTGGTGGCTGGGATTCACAGTCTGACAGGTATGCAAACTGTATTGATTACAATACGGATGTGATGCATATGCTTATGTTCACGATTGAAGATCTGAAGAAATCAATTGATAAACCCACCGAGAAGGATTCACCACCACCATCGAAGAATTGATTCGTCATTGGTATTGGCATCCCCTTGGCTTGTTCCAAGCTTTGGGGGAGTGTCGCGGTATCACATCACTGTCTTTCATCTTTTACTTTTTTCAGTAGAGTCATATCATGAGTAGAGAGGTTATCATATAGGATGGTTTGCAGTATGGAAGTGTCTCTCCTTAGTTGCTTATCGTTGTATCCATTGGTGTGAGTTGCCGGTTTGAAATATTAATGAGAAGTTTCATCATTTACTTTATGCACACGTTATTTTAGTTTTCAATTTCTGTCATATGGTTGAGCTTGTTGTTAGTATTTGGTATCACTCTGGATATCATCAAGTTAATCTAGTTGGTTTTGACAAACTTAGCTTGGGTCAGTAGAAATAATAATTTGAGATGCTAGTATAAGAAAGAGGAATTTTCCTATTAGCTCATAAACTTAGTATTCACAAGTTAAGATCGCTTGGGCTTTCAATGAAGATTGCATGATTGGTTTCATCATATGTATATTTGTTTGTTTGCCCTCAACTCTTATGCTTGCTACCCATCCTTGCTAGCCAAAAACCCTATACTGAGAGGGAATGCTTCTCGTGCATCCAAACCTTAAACCCCCAAACCTTGCCATTTGTGTCCACCATACCTTCCTACATGTGGTATTTCACCGCCACTCCAAGTAAATTGCTCATGTGCTACCTTTAAAACTTTCAAATTACTCCTGTTTTGTGTTCCTGTTTTACCTCATCAGGACGCAAATAGAGAATCTTTATCTCACTTGTTGATTGGACTCACACACCTGGACTAGTGGCTTCATCCGCTTATCCGAATGCTAGAAGAGCCAGCGGGGTTCCCATCCCCAAATAACAATACAAATTCTCTTCACTCTTTTTCCCCTAATTTATCAATCAAAGCATAATTGTGTAAACAAAAGAGAAAGAGGGATGACCTTCTACACCAGTTGCGTCCTTCTATGGGAGCCGCTCTTGTGAGTCTAGTTGGCTTGTGACATACTGTATTTTATGTTTGCCATTCGTTGACATAAGCATACACCTCTCTCAAAATTTAGACACTCATCCACGGTTTGTGATTGTTGACAGGAACCCGAGGATTCGGTTAGCCATGGTTTGTGTAAGATGGATGGGAGGAGTGTCATGCATTTTATACCTATGTTTATTAAAATAAAAGATCTAGCACATGAGTGGTCAATGCTTCCCTCAGCGAAGGGCCTATCTTTTACTTTTATGTTGAGTTAGTAAACCCACTTCCTTCTGTCTCCAGCAAGCATTTGAGTTGTTGTGATCTCACCATCTATATGTTGATGTATTCAATCATGTTTTCTATCCTTTTTTGTTTAGCACATGCTTTATTATCTGAATGAATATTACTTTGAAAGCTATGAATCACTGTAAAAGAGTTGTTACAATTAAACATGTTAAGCTCTACAATAAAAGCCTTGTTATAAAGACTTCACCTAAGATAAGTATGATATCATTAAATGTTCTCTGACCAAGAACAAAGTTTGCCATCACCAATTTTGATTCTCTCTTTTGCATCTTTGTTTGTGACTCTCTTTACTCGTTTCAAGTTAAGAAATATGAGAGGAAGTTGATGTCTATAATGATTGGTGCATAAATAAATGTGATGCTTCTTGTCGTATTTTATTTATCGACTCTTCACTCCATAAACCTGTGGTCATGTTTACCGAGTTCAGTTTCGCTTGGGGACAAGCGAGGTCTAAGCTTGGGGGGAGTTGATACGTCCATTTTGCATCACTATTTTATATCATAATTTTCTGTTATTCATCGATATATTTCATGTTATGATGCATCCCTTATGTTATTTTATCTTATTTTGCATGTTTCATAATTTTTGGAGAATAAACACTGGGACCAGAAATCTGATGGAAAAACAATTAGGGGCCTCTACCATTGTTTTACATTAGATCTCTCTCCCTGTGTGGATTACTTGTTAGTAGTTGATGCTTGTGAGATTTATCGGTGCTTTCACTTTATGAACATATTGTTATCATCCATTATATCACATTTGATTATGATCCATATGATGTCCTGTGAGTAGTTCGTGTTGTTCTTGAGGACATGGGAGAAGTCAAGTTGTTAGTAGCGAAGTAATGTTGAATAATATTTAATGTTTGATATTTAAGTTGTGGTGTTATTCTCCTAGTGGTGTCATGTGAACGTTGACTACATAATACTTCACCATTTATGGGCCTAGGGGGATGCATCGTGTATTTTTCTACTAATTGTGGGGTTGCCGGAGTGACAGAAACCTAAACCCCCGTTAGGAAACCATTACACGAGGGAGCGTAGGATCCCGGAGTTTAAAGTTGTGGTTAGATTTATTTCTTAATTACTTTCTTTTAGTTGCGGATGCTTGCAAGGGGTATAATCACAAGTATGTATTAGTCTTGGATGGGACGGTACATTAGCATAGTTTCACCCACACAACACTTATCAAAACACCTAAGATTATTCAGCTGCATGGAACAAAAGCACTTGACAGAAACCTCTCGTGTGTCCTCGAGAACGTTTGGTAATCATAAGTAAACTCACCGGCTTGTCCTTTGCTAAAGAAAGGATTGGGCCACTTGCTGCAATTATTACTACTGCATTTTATTTACTCACACTTTATTTATCTGCAATATCAAAACCCCTACAAATCTATCTTTCGGTATTTACAATTATTCCTTCATCGAAACTGCTTGTCAACACCTCCTACTCCTCGTTGGGTCCGACACTCTTAGTTATCGAAAGTACTACGGTACACCCCCTATACTTGTGGGTCATCAGCTGTCCAAACTATTCTTCGATATTCCATATTCTCTCAAATGCGTCAACGAACTTTAAGTGTGTCACCCTACGGTTCGCGAATAATATAGACATGATCGAGACACCTCTCCGATCAATAATCAACAGCGGGATCTGGAGATCTGTGATGACTCCTATATATTCAACGATGAATCTCGTGATCGTGTGAACCATCAACTTCGTAACTAATTCCCTTTGCCTCGTGATATTTTACTTGTCTGAGATCATATCATCGGTATCAACCATACCTTGTTCGATCTCGTTACCGACAAATACTCTTTTACTCGTTCCGTGATATGACATCCTTGTGACCTAGTCACGTGCTTGCAAGCGGTGTCGATGTGATATCACCGAGAGGGCCTATAGTATATCTCTCCGTCATTTGGATGGACAAATTCCACTCTTGATCCATGAGCCTCAACTAACACTTTCCGAATACCCAACGGCACCTTTATAGTCACCCTGTTACGGCGTGACGTTTGATGACATCAAAGTACTCTTTCGGTATTAGTGATTGACATGATGTCATGGTCTAATGAATAATGTTACTTCGGATGCAAGATATAGCAATATAAACTGACTGACTTGGTCGTATTGTTATACCTAGTTTGGGTCTATGTTCATCACATCATTCTCCTAATGACATGACCCCGTTATTAACAACATCCAATGTTCACGATCAAGAAAACTTGATCATCTGTTAATCATCGAGCTAGTTAAAAGAGAGGCTTTACTAGGAACCATTGATTGTTTATTAGACACACATGTATCAACGTTTCCGGTTAGTACAATTCTAGCATGAGAAATAAACATGTATAATAAACAAGGAATAAGATAATAACTATTTTATTATTGTCTATCGGGCATATTCCCTTCAGTCTCCCACTTGGACTAAAGTCAATAATCTAGTCTGTAAGCACTTAACACATATGGCGTTCCAATGTTATTACCATGCTTCGCATGTGGTAAACTTCATCAAAAAGATCTGAACTGTTCAGGTCCTATCGTATTTGCATGTCTTTGCGTCTACACGCATCACTCATTCTCTAATGAGATGATATATTTAGTCAATCGGTGAGACCTTAATTCCTCAGCTTAAACTAATGTTACTAACATTGTGAAATGTAGCTTCATAGTGTCAGCATTCTTGGAAATACACCAAGTTCAATGAAGAAATCCTTGACACAAAATACTCATATTATTTGTTGTCAACACAACAATATACTTAGCCTTTGTTGTAGTACCCGTCACAATATTTTAATTTTGAAACTCATTCAAATCTAGCATGGAACTTTCTTCTAGCCTATTGTGCTACCTTTCATCACATGTTTTAATCTCTACCTAATAATAAAAGCGTTAAGTCTTCCCTGGTTGGTTGGTTGGTGGGTCGGTCCGTCACCGAATTTGTCCATAAAGTTGTTAACAATTACCCACTCCGCCATCGAAAGTAAAAAACCGGTTCGATTTCTCTCCTCCGACATAAGTTCTCTTTGTCGTTTGTCGTCTGTTGTTGATTCCCCTATATATACGTAGTATTAGGTTTCCAGGTCGACATACGACAGGAAAACCAAATGTCCTACGTATTCCCGATCGTTTTGTCTGCCCATATCCATCTACTTTATCAATTACGACCCAACTAAAGCCTGGGCCAAGAGATGGAGCCGAACTGACTCATGGGCGTGGGTCAAGGCCATCGTCCTCCTTCTCCGGAGTCAGGAGCCTTCCTCACCGTCGCCAAATCACTAACCTCGGATCACATGATCTGTCCCGTGCAACCGGCGCGATCACTCTATCTGCCATTCTCTTAAGCGTCGAGGGACCTCCGTTGCGGCTCCCTCCACGCCATGGAATCCTATGTTAAGGGCCTCTTTGGATCAAAGGAATTTTATAGGAATTCTGGAGGATTTCAAACCATAGGAATTTTTCCTATGGAATGTCTTTGGATTATAGGATTGACACCACCAAATTCCTAAGGAATCTATTCCTTTGCACTCCATTCCATAGGAATCTCAACATGAGGTCTAACCTCTTTTTATTTTTTCCTTTGAGAAGTCCAATGCACTCATACTCTATCTCTCTCTACTCTCTCTCTCCATTCCTGCAAAATTCCTGTGTTTGTTTCCTGCGCGCCATCCAAACACATCTCATACAAAATTCCTATGTTTTAAAATCCTGTAGGAATTGAAGTGCATGACATTGCAATCCTTTGTTTTTCCTATTGCTATGTTTTGAAAATCCTTTGAACCAAAGAGGCCCTAAGGACGATCATTGCTGGATCATCGGCAAGTCACAGTCAGGCGGCGTTCTATGCCAAGAGTCCTTACCGGGAGAGATGGCGGCCAGACAAACAACAGTCTTCCTTCCTTAAGTCGTGCTACCTCTGCCAAACTGGTATAACTATGACCAGTCAATGATCTGTCTTCAGGGTTCAGCATTCTGCTCACGCCCAGCCCCATCGTAGTCTACAGTCGTTACGCTTCCGGCGTTGTGCCCAGCATCTAAAAAAAGCAACGAATCAGAAAATTGATGCATGCTGCTAGAACTGATACGTCAAGAACTCGGAGAGAAGTGAAGCTAGCTAGCGTGAGTCGCATAGGACACACGAGCGAATCCCAGGCAAGAACATTACATGCATGCCACGGAGGTCAGGGAAAGGACAACATACGCCAAACAGATGCATCGTTGTCCATTTGTTCCAGCAAAGCACTCTCGGCGAATGCAGACATGTAAGTTGTAATAGTACTACACTGTATATCTCAATGCACCTCATAATCAACCACAGTAACTCGAATGGAAGCTGCAAAATCATCAGTGGCATCGCATCTGTCATTTACTCATGTCAGGGATAATCATTGGAAGAGGTTTGTCATTTGCTCGCGTCAGGGGTAATCATTGGAAGAGGTTTGGGTCGTTGTTTTTATTGAACAATCTACCGTTGATCCAATTGCACTAACTAGGCTGTTGGTTGTCTCTATATATGTATTTTTTACGCCTTCTTCAACTTAGTTAGCTGGTTTTAGCGAGAACAAACCAATATCCACAATCAGAACAAAGTATGCATAGCAGCTATCCATGCTACTGAACAGTTATAACTAGAATATTCAATTACTTTAGAGAAGCTTGTGTAGACGAATACATTGTTGTCCTTCCGATAGTGAAATTTTTTATGGCTTAAAAATATTCAATAAAAAAGGCCCAAACCTCTTCCCAATTTATCAATTTTCTCTCTCTCCATGAAACGTGCTGTCCACTTCCAAATCCTCGCCGGAGGACGGCCGCCACGCTACCGGCCCACACCCTGATCGTGAGCCCTGCTGAGAGTCAAGGCGCAACTTGGCTTGATCATCCATCTAGGGCCTACTCGCAAAATAATAGAAAGGCCAATATGTTGAGAAGTAAGTTTTTTCTCACAATATTTGGACTGAATCAGTGGAGTGTAATTAATGTAAACGGTTATGAAATTTATTTCAAACACAATTTTGTTATCGTAAACCATATTATTGTGTATAGGTTTTAAATTTTATCTTTCAAGATTGGAACCGCCTCTCATGTTGCATTAGAGGACATAATGGGAAAAGAGTGAACTGAGTTGACGACAAGGTTACAGTAATCAATTTATTTTGGGGCAAAATTGGGCTCTTCCCATTGTTTCATCTAAAATCTTATTTTTCATTCTTCTGTTGCAACGCACGGGCATTTTTGCTTGTTGAGATAAAAATACTTGAATAAATGACAAGACTATTAGTGTAACATATTACAATGAATATTTTGTCATTACTACATAGGAAAACATATCCTTAGCATTTCTAAAAATGGCATAAGGATCTCTCCTACTGTTGTCTAATCATCATATGAATTATCCTGCTATAACATTCTATAGCACATGACTCATTTGGTTGTGTACATACCATGGAACATATGACTCAGAAATCTCAATTTCAATTATGCTCATCATGTGTCAAAACACTTGAATATTGCTCAATTCTTTTCCATGTGGCAAGAACTCCTTCTTGTCATTTCGATATTGACTCACTTCAATATTTCATCTATGTAATTTGGCTTCAATCATATCAGGTGCTTCAATCTATCTCTTATAGACATCGATGCTCAATATCTCCCAAGCCTTTCATAAATATGAAAATCTTAACCGTGTTAATTTAAAATACATATTTTCCAATCAACCATATGTCATCTACATAAAGCATTAGAAATATGTCTTAGCGCTCCCACTTAATTTGTTGTAACTCTATAAGCATCTTTACCACGATGGAATCAAACTGTTATGATAACTTCATTAAAGTAAAGATTCCAACTTCGTTATGCTCACTTCAACCATTGAAGTTTTCATACTTTTCCAGCAACTTTTTGAAATTTACAAAACTCTCAGATTGTGTCAAGTACACATCCTCGATCAAACTTCCTAGAGAGGAGAGTTGGTTTTGTTATTCAACTGTCATATCATAATATGTAACTTTTGTTAGAACTATCCGCAAAGATTAAAGCATCACTACGGAAGATCAAAATCTCGTACTAGTCAACTCTTGAACTTCATCGAAAACATCTTTTCGACAAACACAACTTTCAAAGATGTAAATATCCATGTCTTTGTTGCTATATAGCCCCGTTTGCTATCGTTAGGCATCATGCCTTTCAAAAGACTATCAAGTCACATACTTGATGTTCATACATGGATACTATCGCGGATATAACACGACCCGTCATTTGCTTCCTTTATAAGTTCCAGGTTCTTTGTTGTCAAAACAACACTTTACTCTTAAACCACAAGTTGGTCTAAGTACAAAGTTTTAGGAGTTTTGTGGTTTAGTTCGCAAACTCATTTGAAGTGTCTACAATATATGTAGTGTCTTCTACTTAGTCAAAATAGGAAACCCCGGAACAACTTCCAGTGTTGCCCTACTCTTGACATGATAACGAAGATTCTCTAATCTCGTCGAGTTTGTACTGTCCTCCCACTCACTTGTTTCGCAAAAACTACTTTCTCGAGAAATCAACCCTTTGTGATAAACAACATTTGTCTTTGGTTCGGTGATAGGAGAAATACCCAATGGATCTGCTGGGATAACCTTATAAACATATATGTATCCTGTTTTGGTTGTAAACATTTTACACATGCTATGCATACCAAAATTTAAGAAAAAGATAACTCGGGTCACTACCCAAGCCATAACTTATATGGTGTCAATTTCAACGGATCATGATGGCGCTCTTTTCAGTGTAAAAACGGTTGTCTCTAATGTATAAACTACAAAATTATAATGGAATTTTTAATTTATATTACCATGTCCAACAAGGTTTGATTTTGTCTCTCGAACACTAAAAAATAATGTGGGGTTATTCGAGAAGTATAAGTTGTAGAACAATTCTGCAACTCCTCAGATGTTTTGCTAAACTTGTAACTCAAACTTTATCCTTTATGATCCAATCATAAATACTTGATTATCTTGTTACGATGATTCTTATTTCATACTAACAATAGTTTGAACCAATTAAAAAATGTAAAACTGCATTCTCTTTAAATAGATATACTCTTATATCTACTCAAATCATCAACGGAATTTTATGAAGGAAAAATAAATCTACCACACATGACTATTCTTAATGGACTATATACATCAATATGTACAATCTCCATTAAATTAGTTGTCCATTCTACTTTGGCCTATGAGCGGAATTCTAGTCATCTTTTGGAAGAGGTCTCACAAGCGTCAATTTATTCAAAAGTAAAATGACTCCGGCAGTCCATTAACATGGAGTTCCTCCAAGTTTTCCTTTCCGATATGAACTAAAATGGTGGTGTCACAATTTAAGTGAAATTCGTTTACGTCTTGCAACGTTTAGCATGTAGTTTTATAGATGTTTACCTTACCAACACGATTTATATTAATTCATCCATCGATTATGGAATATGGTCATAGTTTGAACAATCTCATTTGTTCTCACAAAAGACCGGAACAAAATAACAACTTATTAAGTTTTTAAAATAAATCTTGAATGTTTGG
Organism: Alopecurus myosuroides; assembly: GCA_028641055.1. Taxonomy (NCBI): domain Eukaryota; kingdom Viridiplantae; phylum Streptophyta; class Magnoliopsida; order Poales; family Poaceae; genus Alopecurus; species Alopecurus myosuroides. The sequence goes on along the minus strand of CM054060.1, from coordinate 242,162,073 downwards.
TTCGATACGACAATGAACACAATAACACTTTATTTTTGTTCTTCTCGTGATCGATTCCACATATACCACTAGTTCCTTTTAGGCTCTATATGACAACTCATACCAACCAATCTGGTATCAGAATATCAAAAAAATACTTTGTTAACTAGTAATACATCTATAATTTGTATATCAAGTCTATACTCATGAGCTGGACTTTTCCAGTTATCTTCTTTTCTGCCATATAGCTTTTGTAATTCTATTTTCAATACCTTTTCTTTAAAGAAGAATCATTCAACATCAAACGATGCTAGTCACACTAGCACATTTTCCTTGGCGTGTTAGTCATATGTTATCACTCATTTAGTCATACTTTGAGTTTGATTGTTCTACTAATATCATCATATTAATAGCATTCTTCCGGATTCCACTCTTAGCAATCCTCAAGTAAGGTAAACGATTTTACCCATACTTTTAATCCATCCCATCATAACAATTTTGTGATGAAGCTACTATAGCTCGAAGGAAGAAATTTGTAGGATAATATTAGCACCCAACTATTTGGAAGATTCAAACGCCTAGCGTCTTCAATCATTGCATATATTTAAATAATATAAGCACATTGTCATGCTAAATTATGCTCATTAATGTTGTCACAAAAAGTTTCTAGATATCAATATATCTTTCACTTGATTGTTTCTGAAAACAATTCTTTTCAGTTCCTAAATCACCTTGATCAACAAAACATTCTTTTGAAGATAAAGTATTATGGAAGCAAACATGACACTGGATTCTAAGTAGGAATTATTTGCTCTCTAGATCAATCAATCATTAATCATATGGAGTTAGGTAGGAAATACCGAAAATCTACAATAGGATTCAATTTTAAATTTTACTAATTCGGTACCAATCTTAAATGGTTTTACTAGATCATAACTGTTATATCTCAATTAACAATCTAAGTGTAAAGTTGTTTGTGGATGCCAATGAATACTACAATTTGTGCAAATTCACTTTGATTGGTTGTTCATGATAAAATAAGTTCAAGTTAATTCAAAATTACTACATGAAATCCCACTCAAAAACAACATCCCTCTAGTCATTTTAGTGATTACACAAACCAAATTCACTATACCAAAACCGATCATCATGTGAGACGATGTAGCTGCAAAGGCGAACATCGACATGTTCATCATATCATCCATATGACTCATGATTTACCTTTCGGCTACGTGGTCCGAGGCCATGTCTGTACATGCTAGGCTCACCAAGTAGAACCGTAGTATTGCGTGTGTTTCGAGGCCATGTTTGTACATGCTAGGCTTGTCAGCTCCCGTTGTATGCAAACGTTGAGTCTGTCACACCCGATCATCACATGGTGTATCGAAACGACGAACTTTCTTAACGATGCATACTAAGGAAAAACACATTATTATCTTGATATTAAATGAGAGGGATCATCTTATAATGCCACCGTCGCGATCTAAGCAAAATAAGATGCATAAAAGGATTAACATCACATGCATGGATAATGTGATATGATATGGTCCTTCTTGCACTTGATCTCCATCTTGTGCATCATGGTATGATCTTCATCATTCCACCGGCGTGGCACCAAGGTCTGTGGCACCTCCATCTTGATTTTCCATCAAAATTACAACATATCACATGGATATGATATACAATACACATGCCATAAATAATAAGACAACCATATGGCTCCTGCCGGTATGTCAATAATTTACAAAAGATATCATCTCATACATCAAATTTGTAACATTGACCATATCACATCACATGCCCTGCAAAAACAAGTTAGACGTCTCTAATTTATTTTTGCATATTTTACGTGGCTTGGGCTTTCGAGGATAGAACCGTTCATACCTACAAACATGAACCACAACGTTGATAAACATATTTTTAACAACCCTTCGTAGATTAGATCTTAACGATAGTAGGAGAAACGGACACCTCCTCAGCCACAAGCGAGACATGTCTCGCGTACAAAGTGCACGTAAAGTTTGTCTAGGACAGCTCCATCCTACTATGCCACTAATATCATAAAATACTCAAGGAGGCAATAACATGACCATCAACGCCCACATACACCTAAGTGTTCTACCCGTACAAATCATCTAGGCATAGATTCGGCTCTGATACCACTTAAGGGTACGTTGCATAGAAAACAAAAAATTTCCTACGCGAGAGATACCCGAAGGGCCAAGATCTAATCTAGGAGCTGAAAGCAACTGGGAGAAAGATAGTCTTAAGGAGAACATACCCTCGAAGACACAAAGCGTTACGAGATCAAATCTCATTGTTGGCGTAGTCGTACTCACACCGATCTCAAGACCGAGAAGATGTGCATCGCAATCCGGCAGTGCCTCCGTGATCGTTCACACATACGGCTTGATGACAACCTCCGTTCCCTCGATCCAGCGGAGCAGCGGAAGTAGAGGATCCCCCGGAACTCCAGCAACACGACGGCGTGGTGTGGTGAAGAATCCCACGGTCAGAGATTCGCCAAGCGGATGACCATGGAATGGAGTAGCGGGTGAAGAGAAAAGAGGTGGGACAAGTGTGTGTAGGAGGGAGAGCTCTCACCCTCCTTTTATAGGGGAGGGGGAGGCAGCCCAAGGGGGGTGCGGCCAGCCCATGGTGGTGCCCCCACCTCTTCCCTCTTCATATGAGTGGACACTCCACTCACACCCACTCATTCTCCCATAATTTTCCACTTAGAAAATCCAAGGGTTTTTCTTTAATAAATAAATAAAAACATTTTTATTTCTTTATTTCAGCATTTTTTATTCTATTAACAAACATTTTTATATAGCACCTCGAATCATTTGTTACTTCTATTAACAACCATTCGATGAAAACCCCCTTGGACTATTTCAAATTTACCCGAAACAATTCTGGTGCTGTCCAAACTATTCTCCGATATTCCATACCCTCTCAAATGCGTCATCGAACCTTAAGTGTGTCACCCTACGGTTCACGAATAATACAGACATGATCGATATACCTCTCCGATCAATAATCAACAACGGGATCTGGAGATCCGTGACGACTCCTATATATTCAACGATGAATCTCGTGATCATGTGAACCATCAACGTCGTAACTAATTCACTTTGTCTCGCGATATTTTACTTGTCCGAGATCCGATCATCGGTATCAACCATACCTTGTTCGATCTCGTTACCTACAAGTACTCTTTTACTCGTTCCGTGATATGACATCCTTGTGACCTAGTCACGTGCTTGCAAGCGATGTCGATGTGATATCACCGAGAGGGCCCATAGTATCTCTCTGTCATTTGGATGGACAAATCCTACTCTTGATCCATGAGCCTCAACTAACACTCTCCGAATACCCAACAACACCACTACTGCAGAATTGCTTATAGCCACCAGCACATTAGTGACAGGCAAAAATAAGCACGTCACTGGTAACAGGTATCAGCGACTGGCAGTAATATGCCTGTCACTAGTAAATCTCGGCATGTGGCTGTAGAAAGTACTAGTGACAATAGAGTATCTTTCGCCCGTCACTGGTAATTTTAGATAATACTAGCAAACATGCCCGTGCGTTGCAACGGGAGAACACTAATCCAATAAGCAAAAAATCCTCGAGCCCCTAGACATAAAGATCTACATCCTGTATTTCACTCTTTTGTGTGTTCCATAATTAAATGAATGACAACACAATAAGAGATAAAGTCGTAATTAAAATCTAGTATCCGTGACATTCTTTTGAAGTTGAAAGCATATTCAAAGCATATGAAAACAAATAAATAATGATGAAAATTTGGCATACTTTATTACCAGAAATTCGACATGAGCCATCCAACCACACTTATAAAAAACCATGGAATTAGTCTAACTATGCAACCACATTAAAAATTACGCTTATAAAAGAAGTTTTTTGACCATGAAGCATTAGTATGCTTTGCATGTAGAAGTTCATTTGGGGTAAATACATATAGATAGATTAGGAATTTTTGGTGCTTTTTTCTTACTGTTTCTTTTCCTTCCGAACAAAAGGATTAATTGCGCATTGCATGTGAAGTTGCATATTCTACACCATTAGGAGCAGCTAGTTCATCTATATTTTTTTTTGCACCCTGAATTTTGAACTAAGTCTTAGATTGCAACTTTAAAAATATCAATTTTACGTTCTCCTGATAATCATCAACTTACAATACTATATGCTGATAATTTTGAACATGAAGTTAAACTTCTATTTTGGGCAAACGCAAGCAAACACATATGAGAAGTTTAACCGAATTTCTGGCCTGAACAAATGTCATGTACAGATATCGACCCAAGCAAACTAAAATCAGAGCAGGTAGTATATATTTTTGGCCTGAACGAAGGTGGGCAGTTTAGACCATTAGGAGCAGCTAGTACAACTATTTTATTTTTTTCATCACAATCTGACTCTAAAACTCAGGCTGCACAAAGGTACGATGAGCTTTATAAAGGATCAAGCCATGAGAGAAGAAATAGATTTTGGAAAATAGGCTAGCTATGTTCCTCACCTTCATTCTAATACATGCTCGAAACTCTAAATAATATTTTTCTTGCTCAGTAGCCAATATTTTATTTTTTTCATCACAATCCGACTCTAAAACTCAGGCTGCACAAAGGTACGATGAGCTTTATAAAGGATCAAGCCATGAGAGAAGAAATATATTTTGGAAATAGGCTAGCTATGTTCCTCACATTCATTCTAATACATGCTCGAAACTCTAAATAATATTTTTCTTGCTCAGTAGCCAATACATTGATACAGTACAAATTTTGGATAAAATCTTTCCTTAACTGGCCTGACATATACATTAGACATGCTAGGCAGTTTTTTCCACAATCATATCCAATGCCATTATGCCAGTTCATCGGCCTAACAATGCCATTGTTCAGTGGCTAACAAAAAGGTTAAACATCAATGATTGACCAAAAAGACTTCACTGGTTAGCAGATCATGGAGTACTACGCCAGTACATGGACAAGCCGGAAAAAATAAATACACAGCAGCAGCTCTTTTTACCTTCATCGAGCCAGTCAAAGAGAGCGGCTGGTGCAGAGTGCCTCCGCCAAGTCGCAGGTGCTCGGTAGGGCTAGAGTTTCAGAGTCGGGCGCAGCCGACGGCTAGAGGGCAGAGAGCAGATGCTCGGAGAAGAGTCTCAGACGTCGCATAGCAGGTCGCCCAAGAGCTGAAGCGGCAACGAGCGCCGTATCCACCGAATGCTCTGGAGCGTTCTCGCTGAATCTGCCCTTGCTGCGGTGTCTGATAACTAGACAAAAGTCCAGGACCAATCTCTCAGCTGGATCCTGGAGACCGCGCCTATCATCGTCCCCATCGAGGCGAGAGCCCTGGCACCGGGGCTGGGCTCGTCCATGCCTGCTCCTGGATGGTGGCCACAAGGACTTGCCGATCCGCCATGTGTGAAGATAGGCGACCAGGCGGAGAACGTATTGATCGAGGAAATTGGATGGTGGTGGCGGCTTGATCTGGTGCCCTCGGTGCTCTAGGGGCTACTGGGACTGGGAAGCACGGCCTCCGGGATTTCCTCTGGTGGCCAGTATCTTCCATCACGAAGAAGGAGGGAGGGGATTCCACGCAGCACGAAGGAGCAGCTCCGGGACCAATCCTTGCACACGTACTACCAGGAAAGCTGGAGATCAACATACAGTCACAGATTTGGTGTCCTTCATGACTGCCTCTCACCGTCGCTGCCATGGCCGTCAACACCACCGTTCTGATTGCCTGGTCATGCCGCTGCTTTTTTTCTCCATCGATTCACGGTTCGTCGGCTAAGATTGTGGTAATCAAGCTCCCGCCGGTGTATATATGAGCGATCAACCATATATGCAGGTCGATTTGGTACCGGACCTGGTACCCTTTTGCTGATGTAATATGATAGGATTCTTCTCAGAACCGGACGAACGAAAAATTAGCGACGCGGAGACGTAACTCGGACGGACGAAAACGTAAACACCAAAAACGTACGAAAAAAGGAGGAAGAAACCTTCCTCCCTTTATTATTAGGTATAGACTAGTGACAGGTCGTACACTTGCCTGTCGCTGATCACACTGATACCAAACTAGCCACTTCACGTTACTTGCAATCAAATATATTGATAAAAAACAGACCCTGCAAAACCAGCCGCTCCTCGCAACCACGGCAAAATCTAGCCGGAGAGGATGACCGGTGCGACCGTGACCCATAGCAGCAGTATGGTCTTCGAGTCATTCTGTTATGCGCTACCTTAGCAGCAGTAGTATTGCTTAATCATCACTTGTATACAGAACCATGTAATTTATTCAACTACCATTGGCTGGCAGAATAATATACATTGTACGGAGTATTAGGAACTGTGACATATATTGACTTCCTGTTGCCTTCTCTTTGACCGATCACCACTGGTTTTTGAGTCGAACCTATACAGAACCATGTAGAGAACTCGATCAGTTTGACATGCAAAAAAAACATGAAAAATTATTTGCTGCGGGGCTACAAACTGATTTGCGATTTGTTTCTCTAATCCATTTGTCCTTCATCAGTTTAAACTCAATCCGTTAACCAAAAAATACCAGGCTGAACCAAATATCCGGCGGGAATAAAATACACCGGTGGGACATGCCCACGAGGCCACGATCCTAATATTTTGCATCACACTGTTTTCTCCCTTGCCCTCCTGTTCCCCTGATGACGCCGCCGCAAATCCTCCCCGCCGAGGGCGCGCCGCAACGCATCCCAGCCGGCCGCGCCGCAGGGCCTTCCGCTACCCACGCCGCCGTCGAACGGCCCCAACGAAGTCAAAGCCGTTATTCCTCCCCGCCGCCTACGCCGACTCTGCCATTCCTCCCGCTCCCTACGCTGCTGCTGGTTGCCGCCGCCGTCGTCGGGACCGCTGCTGGTTGCCTCACTACCGCCATCGACGGAGTACTGCCGCCATCGGCGGAGGACTGCCACCTTCCACGGTATCGATGGTTTGTCCCCATCTACCCTCTATGCCTCGTGTCCTCTGTACAATTCATCAGTGCTTCATGGAGGCCAAGAGAAACGGGTCCAGTTACTTCTCCGCCATTATTGGTTTTAAATTTCTTCCTCCTATCTATTTATGTATGCACAAGTGTATTTGGTTGTGCACACCAAGTGTTTGATACGTGTTCTATGTGGTTTGTTTGGAATTTCGGTGACCCTTTCATTGTCTGTTGTGATTCTGAATTCTGTAGTGGAGAATTTGATTCAGGTATAAGAGGTGAAATAATTTGGATAGACGGGTTGTCATCAGCAACCAACTGTTTCATCTTTAAACCTTCGACAATCGAGTCGAGATTATTATTCTGTTCCAACTTGCCTGACTCGACGAGGATGCCTGAGATGGCGAGGATGCAAGGAGCTGCTAGGAGGTGGACGAACCTTGTTGCAGATCGGGAAGACGACGGAGCCTTGGAGGTTACAGACATCCATGTCCAGTGCCCTCAGCAGTGCTTCCCCGTTGGCGTGCGGCGTGAGTCAGTACTCTGTTTTCTGACTGGGAATGTGTACCTATACAGCTTAACACAGTTCCAGTAAAACCGTGTCCGAACACCCCTTCTTAAGTCTTTTACTATTTGTTTATCACTGATATTTCCATGCTAACATTTACTAGTCACCGATTCATCATATTGGGCCTCACTGTTTGGCTAGTTGTTCTAGTTACCATATATTGCTACAGATTGCGGTTTTGAATATTTCTAGTGGATGAATGATCTTACTTGGTTATACTTCATAAACTATGTTACTGGTGGTCACTTGGAAGATTATGATTACTTTCAAAAGCGCCACTCTAGCGGCGGACCGGCGCCTTGTGCAGAATCAACAAACTAATTAGGCAGGGGTAGCTGGATAAATTGGCTAGGTGGAGGTTACTGCTACCTAGTGTCGAAATTTCATCAGCTTTCTAGAACAAAATTAGTTTTACTTTGAACAGTAACAATCATTACTATTGCGTCTGGGTTTAGAGGTTATTATATGTTTCCCATTGTTTTCAATTAATGACCTTCTGCGTTCTTAAACATGAAATTTAAATATTTTAAAAGTTTCTTCTATCCATAGGCATCTAGAGCTAGGAGGTGCAGCAAGAAAGGTCACCGACCCAGATATCTAATTAAGTAACAAATATATTAAAGGTTATTGTTTTCTATCAAGGTGTTCTACCTACTGGTTCGTAGGATAGGAAGAGCTAATCATAAGTACTACTGATTTTCTTCTGTTTCTTCAGGTAACCAAAGGTTTTGCTCATGTCTCATACTAGACAGACTGCCCGCTCAAAGGGAGCAGCTCGCCAGCAAGGCTTCTGCTTGAGATCACATAATTTGTATCGTGAGTGTCATACTAGACATTATTTTGTAATAAGTTAGCTACTTTGTAAGAGTTACTCTGTTGGTTGCATTGATGGACTGCACATATAAATTGATAGAAATCTTTTGATCATCATTATGGCAGGTGTCAATGATGGTTATTAGCACAGATTAAGCATCAAGTGGTGCTAGTGCTGGAGCCTGCAGCCATGGAAGAACTCGAAATTCAGACTCGAGAGTTAAATTATCTTCCCCTACTATGTTGCTCTTGCTGTTAATTTAGTTATGTTGCTTTTGGTGCTTATTCAGTTATGGTGTTTACATTGTACACTTCATTTAGTTCTTACAATGAAAGGCTCCAGCATGTAACCTTTTCAGTCAACACATTATTACTGCAACTAATATATTCTGAGCCATGTTGCTAATGTCCTATGTTCCATTTATTTAGAAGTTTGGTTTGTATGCTTATCTGGTTTCCTTTGACAATTTTGTTGTGGCAAAAAGAATGGATTCGAGTTATATTTGTAAGTATTTTTTACCATGGTGTTTCTTTTTGTAGCTTAATGCTTTCAGAAGTATACTAGGAAGAGGGATGGAGACTACTGCCCGCTGTAATCCTGGGAAATAGGGGCGTCGAGGAGTCGGCCAAGGTAAACGGTTCTAGCTGATTATTCCCTGGTAGCCAGCCAAAGGCTACCTACCACCTGCTGTTTTCTTTTCTTGCTGAGTTGTTTGCCTATAGGCTGATCCTGTAACACCCCTCTCCCTTCTCCTATTATATCAATGAAAAGCTGCTTTTGAACATCGTTAAATGAACTAGTGTCTACCATACAGTACCAGGCCTTGGCAGTACCTGGCCACCTAGCCGACGCTAGCTTCATGGACCTCTTTCATGAAGCCCGTGTCGACGTTGACTGTCGTCCAGTTCTCCGGTGGAGGTTTCCATTTTTCAAACTCCGTGAACCTTCGACTAATCGTGCTGTCTTCAGCATAAAAAATTGGTTCTTTCCCTTCCTGTCTATTTCCTATTGACGGACCAGCAACAGCATGCATGCATAATTCTTCAGGAAAGAGACTGAATCAGCCATAGTTTTTTTTTTACCATTTTCATGTATAATATTATTCCAAAGATGCCTGCTCCTCCACATAACTAAGAGTATGCGGGCCTTCATGTCATTCTGGAGAGAGTTTAATAGTACCAACTAGTATGGGCAATAATACGCTAGCTGCTCTCTTACGTTTCTAGCTTTATTTTCCATTTGTATTGTAGGTAGCGAGTCATGGGCTATCCCATAGGGAAAGACACACACCTTTGGTTGCAAGTTTGTGTTCCACAAGCAGTTCTATAGTTTATGTTCACCAATCTGGTGCTTCACTCATGCTCTACTCTCTTGATCCCAAAGGTGAACACTCCCAGGCTAATCGATACACATTTTTAACTTGTGATGTGGTGTGTGCAAAAGCTTTGGATGAACTATGAATATGTGATGATTGAATGAGTGAGCCCTTATCTCAGTGTCAAATTTGGTTGTGTCTGCATATATCTCTTAGCTTATTTGTTATTCTGTCTGCATATCTCTTCGCTCACGTGTTATTGTTTTGCAGTTCCTGATGCATTGCTTTGTCCACCCGTGTTTCTTCTGATTTTTGATAATGCACTTCTCAATTGTTCTCACCTAGTAGGCTACTTCGTTTCGGTCTAAGCTAGCTATACCTTTTCTACTTCGAATAGAATCATAATATAAATGATAGCAACTCTGCATCTTTTGATATTTTTATTTAACAGATAAGTCATATGACATGCTTTCGTCCGGTACCATTGATTTTTTTTTTCAGGATCTACGATTATGAGTAGGCTGCAAGATTCGATGTTTAACAAGAGCTGGACGTTTATATTTTAGGTGTTGGTTATTCCGAAACAAATTGTTTTAAATATTGTGCTAATTATGTCAATTTCACTTTGTAGTACTTAAGATCATCTTTTGTATCATATGAGTGTAAGTAATCATATTGTGTTACCGCCGTGCAAATGCAATATATTTTTTATTTATATATTTATATTCTAAAATATATTACCAGTGACGGGCAAACTATCAAACAAGTAAAAGACCAGTCGCTGCTAAGCTCATATAAATGCTACCGGTGAAACTAATTAGTGACGGGCATGGATAAAAGACTGTCGCTAGTAAACATCCTACTAGTGACAGGCACTTGCCTGTCACTAGTAAGCTATTACTAGTGACTAGTTACCAGTGACAGGCACATTGCCCGTCACTAGTTGGCCTTTTGGGCCAGTCACTGGTAAGCTATTCTGCAGTAGTGCACCTTTATAGTCACCTTGTTACGGCGTGATGTTTGATGACATCAAAGTACTTTTTCGATATTAGTGATTGACATGATCTCATGATCTAAGGAATTAGGTTACTTCGAATGCAATATATAACAATATAAACTAAATGACTTGATCGTATTGTTATACCTAGTTTGGGTCTATGTTCATCACATCATTCTCCTAATGACATGACCCCGTTATTAACAACATCCAATGTTCATGATCAGGAAACCTTGATCATCTGTTAATCAACGAGCTAGTTAAAATAGAGGCTTTACTAGGAGCCATTGTTTGTTTATTAGACACACATGTATCTACGTTTCCGGTTAATACAATTCTAGCATTAGAAATAAATATTTATCATAAACAAGGAATAAGATGATAACTACTTTATTATTGCCTCAAGGGCATATTCCCTTCAGTCAGGAGGGGTTTAATGAGTACTAGTAGACTACGAATAGGAGTTCTCGTCTTGTGCTTCCAGAAATCAAGTATGACTTCTTAGACCCGGATAGGCCTTCGAGTGGGCTCCCTATAGCGTTGCAGCTGGTAGGCTCAAGTAGGGGACGTGGCGATTGTCCCCACGTCAACACTTGAGACTTGGTTATCTCATGAAAAATTAAGAGATCTTCATCAATTATATTTCCTCAACTCAACTCATTTGGAGCATCATATCTCTACCTTATATACAATGTTCCTCTTTGCGGTACTTGCATTTAAATTATATATACATTGAAAGTTGCTTGCACCCTTACATGTGTTTTGTACCTTGCTAATGTTTGTATGTGTTGTGCTTTCTACTTACTTATCTTGAGTATCAAGTATGTGTCTGTTGGTTTGCACATAATATACGAGTTGAGCGTTTTTTTATCAACTTTGTTATATCGTAATTGGCTCTTGTTGAGAGATTACTGGACTATCCCATTTTGGGGAAGTAAATATGCTCTTTAGCATTTTACAACCCTAAAATGTGTTTTTACATGAGGAATACCACTTAGTGTTGATATATCAATATTATCTACTCTCTATGTGGTATGTCTTGATCAAGAGAAATTCAAATTCTATAATGTCCATTAAACTTTCTCTTGTTGGATTTTTATGTGCCTCTTGTTAAAAAATGGATCAACATTACGGGGGGATAATAAGCTATGTGCATATTACAAGCCTATAAAATATGAACATGTGAAGTATTGCGACCTAGAGTTGATATTGCCAATTAGGTTGTTCCTATATGACATGTTGCTCAAACAAGTTCCATATTTCCTTAAATGTTTTGTCTCTCTTCTTTTGGTATCTTCTTTTGGCGACGGCAGACCCGAGACCCCCAGGTGCACCAAGAGCTGCAGCGTGATCTGGTGGAGCATCTCTGGAGACTCAAAGACAACACCTAGTTTCATGTGTTTTTATTTGTGCTTAAAACTTGTTAAATTATGTTGAAATATTTGATTTTCGGCGATTTGTGTGTCAAACTTTGTAATAAATATATGTTTTGTGCCGAATTCATGCCGAATTTCATTGAACTTGCACGAAAACCGACGAAACTATGCCGAATTCGGGCGAAAAGAAACCGTTTGGTGCAGTACGCCTGGGTACGCGGCTGCGAAGCGACGCCCCCACAAGGCGAAAAATAGTGGCGGGTGCCCCCGGGACGCGCTATTTAGCGCCGAAAATTGGCCCGTGGGGGGGGGGGGGGGACGGCGGGAGATGCTCTTACCATTTCGTACTTTTTACTCTCAATTAAGTTGTTTGGTATCTTTATTAATGGATAGGGAACATGAATAAAAAAAAAGTTATACTTATATTATCTAAAACTTTAGAAAGAGGATTGATTGAAAAAATGAGCAATGGTTAAGTGGGAGTCGACCTTAAACACTTGTGTACGTACCTATGAAACAAAATCAAGTCTTTTCATGGAATCTTCTAAGCTAAAAAATGTATAATTGTTACCTTCTATGTTGCATGTACATGACAGTTTTCATGCTACAAGTATTGCCTTGTATTGTGCATACATGTGATGACTTTTCTTTGCGATTCACGATTGAGTGAGATCGGACAATCTAGAGATGACGAGCACCATCCTTTTTCTTTTGTAATAACTCGACGTGTACGTCTCATCAAAAGATAAAAACAAATCAATGTGTAAACAAATCCTGAACTGAAAGTTTCATGGCACGGATAGTCGATAATCTACTTCTGGCCGACTCTCCACCGCGAGAAATCCCAAAAGAAACTCCGCATCTTTATCACCACAAGACACAAGACACAGACATAAGGGCATCTCCAGCCGTTGCGCCCCCCCAGGACGCGAAAACCCTCGCTTTTTTGCGCCGCGGCGCTAAACGGCGCTATTCTGGGAACTGGGGGGGCGCGTTTCCCAGTCGTGAACCCAGGCCGCCCCCCCAGCGGCGACTCGGCCCAATTTGGGCAATAGAAAAATTGCACACCAAATAAATAGAGTTTTGACATACAAATAAATAGAGTTTTGCCACACAAATAAATTATTCAACAAATTAAAGGAAAAAAAAATAGACTAGTCATCCTCCTCAACATTGCCATTTCCCTTTCGCGCCCACAAATGCTGCACCAGGTCATCCTGCAGAGCATGGTGTGTTGCAGCGTGTCGAATCTCCTGTCGCTTGGTGAGGAAGTCTGCCCATGATGCCGGCACCTGGTGATCAACATCTGCAAGAGGGCCCTGCCGGTAGTATGGTGTGTTTGCCTCACTGTCAGGCACCGGGTCATCCCGCTCACTCTCAATGATCATGTTGTGCAAGATCACACAACACTGCATCACCTCCCACATGTTGGACTTCGACCAAGTCATAGCTGGGTACCGGACAACAGCGAATCGAGATTGCAGCGCACCAAATGCCCTCTCAACATCCTTCCTGCAAGCCTCCTGGCATTTGGAAAACCAAGCTTTTGCGCTTCCTGGGATAGGGTTGGAGATGCTCTTCACAAATGTTGCCCACTTGGGGTAGATACCATCTGCAAGATAGTATCCCTTTGTATACTGGTGTCCATTGATCTCATAGTTCACAGGGGGGGCATGGCCTTCGACAAGATCGACAAAGACATTCGAGCACTGCAAGACATTGATGTCGTTGTGACTTCCAGGCATACCAAAGAATGAATGCCAAATCCATAGATCGTACGAAGCCATGGCCTCGAGAACCACACATCACTCTCCTTCCTTTCCCTTGTACATCCCCTGCCAGTCAAATGGGCAGTTCTTCCATGCCCAGTGCATACAGTCGATGCTGCCAAGCATCCCAGGAAACCCTCTTGCTTCATTCTCTGCGAGGAGACGAGCAGTGTCTTGCGCATTGGGTGATCGCAGGTATATTGGGCCAAAAACTGCAACCACTGCCCGGCAGAACTTGTTCAAGCACTCGATGGCCGTGGACTCGCTCATGCGCAGGTAGTCATCTTGTGCATCTGCGGGAGCACCATATGCAAGCAACCTCATGGCCATCGTGCACTTCTGGATAGAGGTAAACCCTACCGTGCCGGTGCAGTCCTTCTTCAACTTGAAGTAGGTGTCGAACTCCCGGATGGCATGCATGATCTTGAGGAAGAGCGTGCGTTTCATCCTGAAACGACGCCGGAACACCTTCTCGTCGTTGGTAGGATCCTCGGCGAAGTAGTCGGAGTAGAGGATGCAGTAGCCCTCGTACCGCTGCCTCGGCCTGCTCTTCCGGCGACCGGGCTTCGATCCAGCGCGGCGTGGCGCGGCGTCCTGGGCCAGCAACGCGGCCAGGCAGCTCAGGACGACCAGGTGATCCTCGTCGTCGATGGCGGCCTGGTCTTCCTCGTCGAATAGCTCGGCGAGCATTTCCTCGGCGTCGGAGTCCATGGCTCGGACAGAGCGTCGAACACCTTGCGGGCGGTGGACGCGGCTCACTGGGGCGCAGCCTCATCCGCGACGGAGACGTGCTCGAACGGCGGCGACGACGTGGCGGACCAGCCGGCGGTGGTTTGTCTCTTCGCTGTCGTACGATGGTGGCGACGGTGGTTGCGTGGGGTGCGAGGGCGGGGCGGCGACGGCGAGGGCGAGCGAGCGGGAAAGACGATTCGGGGGGGGGGGGGGGAGAAAGTGGGAAAAGAGCTCTCCCGCGCCGACAGCGCTGGCCCACGCGCGCTTTTCCTCTCGCCGCCCCCCCCAGGCCGAACCCAACAGGCTGGGTTCCGCCTGGGGGCGGCGGCGCTAATTTCCGCCGAAACGGCGCTTTTTCAGGTCCTGGGGGGGTCGACTGGTGGAAAAACGGCGCTTTTCGCCAAAAACGGCGCTAATTTGCGTCCTGGGGGCTCTGGGGGGACGACTGGAGATGCCCTAACTCTTGGCGGTGCCGCATGGGACTGTAGTTTCGTAGATCTTGCCGTGTAGCCATCAAACTCCGGAACCCGTTATGCTGGAGAGAAAGCGCCGCTATAATATCTCCGCCAAATCTCAAAATCGCAAATCGCAAAGCGCCTCGGTTAACCAAAGCGCCGTCTTCCTCCGTGTCTTCCAAATCTCTCTCTCTCCCTCAAACCCCACCGACGGCTGGACCCTCGGCGCCAGTGAGCACCATGGCCGCGGAGCAGAGCGCCGAGCAGTTCAGGGGCCAGGCGCGGCTGCCGGGCTTCGCGGCGCCGCGGCGCTACGATCTGCGGCTCACGCCGGACCTCGCCGCCTGCACCTTCACGGGCTCGGTGGCCGTCTCCGTCTCCATCACCGCGCCCACGCGGTTCCTCGTGCTCAACGCGGCCGACCTCGACGTCTCCCCCGCCGACGTGCACTTCACGCCCCAGGGCTCCGACCAGGTACCTGGCTGCTTGCTGTCTCGCGACTCTTACGCGGGGATGGTTGGGTTCGATCTGTTCGTTCGCGTGATGTTTGGGATTTGGAAGCTGGGGCGAGGGGATCGGCCGGAGGGTGCGAGGCGGGGTTTAGGAGCGTGGTTGTTACAAGTGGATTGAAGTTTCGGTCCCAAGTTGGAGGTGCCATTATAGCATTGGGCTTTGATAGGGGAGGGAGCGAGATCGGTTTCGTTCAGTTTAAAATTTTCACGCGCGCTGCTTACTAGTAGGTGCCTATGTCGTTATATGCTTTACAAGTTACACCCTAATCAAATTGGGTACTGTCTCTACGGAACATTGTCATCTTGACATTTCATTCAGAGGTTTATGATTTGGAGAAAGGATCATCGTAACTAGATTCCTCGGTTTTTGTTATGTGCCATGAATATATGGTTTGAATGTGACACGAGACATGCGGTTTGCTTTGTTTATTTTTGTGAGAAAGTGATTTAGTTCAGTTTTTGCCTGTTTTTGTTGAAGCTTCAACGACTTTCAGTAATTGTTAAAAGGTTTCGGAGCAAAATCTCCCACACCTTCAAAATCAATGTACAAGTACGATTCTAGATTAAGGTAGAAGTTAAGGTTGTGTTTTCGTGGACGAATCTCCGACTGGAAACATTCTTTCATATATTAGGTAAATGATTATGGTTAGGGCGGATAGATAACTCCCGATCCACTGGACTCATCACAATCTTGGCTTGAACTCATTTCCTTAACAGGTCGAGCTGAGCAATGTTTTTTTGCTCCTTATGATAGTGAGCCTACCGAGTGAGTTACTTAATAGATAGCTGAATCACACTTCCCTATTAACTATAATTAGTGCACATACCTATTAAGTACTTAAATACTTAAAATGCACCACTTCTTTCCGCAGTTTGCTGATGCACATTGTTACATAAAATAATACAAACCCTTTCATATTGCTCGCTGTACATGAATTTTGTATTAACTTTTTTAATTCCAACTTTGTATCACGATACAATCTGTACATGGCTAAAGAAGTTAGAGAGCCAATCAAGCTGAGTGAGCCAAACATGGATTTTGACGAACCGAGCCTAGCTAAACCTTTTGCTCCTTAATATGCGAGTTTGAGCTTGCTTGTCTTCCAGCCCTAGTTAGGGTATACTAGCTTTTTAGGGTTGACTATGGCGTTGCAATAGTTGTAGGGTTGACTACGGTGTTGCAATAATGTTTGTTCTAAATCATGTTAGCTTTTGCATCAGGTGCTGTGTCCTGTGGAGGTTACGAATGAACTGAAGGATGAGATCTTGATTATTCGCTTCAATGAAGTGCTTCCTCTTGGGGAGGGAACTTTGGCAATTGCATTTCTGGGAACTTTGAATGATAAGATGAAGGGTTTTTATAGAAGGTAATCTTTTGGTATCTTTAAGTCTATTACCAAATATGTACATTATGCGCGTTTCACATCATCATAAATATAGTGTCGCGGTCTAAATTCTTCTCTTGTTTTATTTACATAGCACAATTTTGATAATATTTGGAAACAATACGACAACCATAATATGTTATAATAAATACATCATATTAAGAGGTAAATTTAGTCAACAATCATAATGCCGTGGCTAAACGATGTGAAATAGGTTGTATTTTCTCACAATCTCAAAGAGAGATTGTAATAATTAGTGTGCTGTTATTAGGCGATAATGCGTGAATTTGACATTATTTTCAGATTTTCAACTTAATTGCTTGAGCTGTTAGATCAGATTGGATGACTAAGATGGTGTGTGTTAAACTAACTTGTACTTTTTATATTGGTATAGAAATTTGTAAAAAAATCATAATAGAATCTTTCTTCTTTGTTTTTAGTGTGTATGAGCTCAATGGGGAGAAGAAGAACATGGCTGTAACCCAGTTTGAACCTGCTGATGCAAGGCGCTGCTTCCCATGTTGGGATGAACCCGTTTTCAAGGTTTAGGCCTTTGCTTTTCACTACTTCATTTTTTTTTTGGTGATACTCTATATATGGTTTACTTCTATTGCTTGCGGAAAGGAATACGTCTTAGGAACAACACATGGTAACACGGACCTAGTGTTCACATTAGGTTTTTTTTTAGTTAGCTTTTTATGGAGTCCATGAATCTTGTGCGACATCATATGTTCTGTTCCCGTTTGGCAGTTTGGATTTAGCTTCATTGATGAGTTGATTGTATATAGTGAACCTTGTCTTAATCCTTTCGTAGCTTTGGATCTGAACTGATTGGTCAGTCCACAGGTTGGATGCATTCTTCAGCTGTACAGGATATGGACTTCTTGCATGTCATCTGATTCTATACCACAAGAGGAGCATTGTTTGATTTAATGCTATTTATAGACCAACTACACCATAATGAGATGATATATTGACTTATAGGGTATTTTTTAATGCTTATTAATAGAGTAGCGGTATAACCTGTACAATAGGCATTTTAGCTTTACAAAGAAGGCTAAATTGGGCACGCATCAGTTCATCACTGTTTAGAATTGTACATCTTGTGAACAGAAGATTCAAATAGTAAGCTGCTTTAGATTATATAAAAGACACGGCAGTTTAACTATTCCATCTACCCTGCAGGCTGTATTCAAAATTACTCTGGAAGTTCCGTCTGAGACTGTTGCTTTGTCAAATATGCCAGTCATTGAAGAGAAGGAAAATGGCCCCACCAAAACTGTCTACTTTCAGGAAACTCCAATAATGTCAACATACCTAGTGGCTGTTATTGTTGGCATGCTCGACTATGTGGAAGCTTTCACCAGTGATGGTACCGTGACTTCTCTGTTTTGTTATCTTACCATCATATGTCCTTTTAGCTTTCACCTTTTTGTGGTTTGTGCCATGGATTTAATTGGCCTCATCTCCCTTCCGTTGCAGGTACTAGTGTTCGTGTTTACACACAAGTTGGTAAGAGTGCCCAGGGAAAGTTTGCACTAGAGGTTGCCGTGAAGACACTAATCCTCTTCAAGGAGTAATTTCCTAATCTTCCGCCTTACTATATTGATTGACGATGTTTTCTTGTGCTTTTGTTGTGTTCCAGCTAGATCTGTATTTTCGCAAACCTAATAGTGTTATTTAGGTCTATATTGATAGTTAACATAACATTAAGATGTAAATAACGCTATTATTGCACATAACTACTCCCTCCGTCTCAAAATAAGTGTCGTTCAAATGGATGTATCTAGATTGTGGACTGATGTGGCTTGAGGTGTTCGTGTAAAAGCACCCTATCCGGAGTGCTGTTTTTTCCGCTGTATCCAGTATAACCTTATTAAATATTGCATTTTCACTTTATCAGCTCATTTCCTGATGTAATGATTACTATATAGGCATGGAATATTGATTATGCAATGTTGACCTTCTCTGAAAGCATTTCAATTTATGTAATATATTCATGCTTTGATGATTTATCAAATTCTTACCCTTTCTGAATACTTAATAATGTGTGTCCCTGTATATATTTGAGGATATGTTGAGGCATCCGTTATGGGTTCTGGCTAATGATGGTTGTTTATCATGGTAGGTACTTTGCTGTGCCATATCCTCTCCCCAAAATGGATATGATTGCGATTCCTGATTTTTCTGCTGGAGCGATGGAGAACTATGGCTTAGTTACATACCGTGAAACCGCTTTGCTATTTGATGAGCGACACTCTGCAGCTGCTAATAAGCAAAGGGTAGGGTTCTATGGATTTTTTATTTTAAATTATTTCTACTTAGCTGAGAATATGATTCACCATCATCATTAGGTATTTTATGATGAAATATGAAATCTATAACTCTTAAAAAACTTACGAAACAAACACTAGTAAGATACATTTATGATAGTCTATTTCCACATGCAATCTACTCTATGCACGTCATCAAATAATATCAGCCTTCTGATTCTGATTGTCACCCCTATGCCCTATCTATCCGTCCATTACTTTTGTCCCAGATTTCACCATGCACAGGCTGACACACAAAGCTAACTTGGCCCGTGTCCAATTGATGATCCGAGAGATGTCCTGTACTGGCATACCCAGTATCCATGTTGTTTTCTTCTTCCCTAAAAAAAGAAAGAGGAAAAGAACTGCGTCGTGATAGTCGAGCCAAATAATATCTCTTCCATCATAAATGTTACATCTGACTATCATTATATGCACAACTCCCTTACGCTGCTGGTACAAAAAATCCAGCATAAAAAAAATGAAACAACAACAGCAGCCACAACAACAACAACAACAACCAAGCCTTTCAGTCCCAAACAAGTTGGGGTAGGCTAGAGTTGAAACCCATAAGATCTCGAAGCCAAGTCATGGTTCTGGAACGTGGATAGCTAACTTTCCGTGCACCCCTGTCCATGGCTAAATCTTTGTCGATATTCCAAACCTTCAGATCTCTCTTAACTGACTCCTCCCATGTCAAGTTTGGTCTACCATGACCCCACTTAACGTTCTCAGCAATGCCCGCAGCAACGTGTGGGGCATCCTTCTAGTTCATTTAATTGTTTTTAGTCATACTGGACAGTGCTGAACATAATTACACAATAAAATATTTGCTCGTGTGCCCATTTAGCAAGACAGGACAGATGTTGTAAGCCATTTTGTAGGCATTTATTTAGATTTCACGTGCTGTTTGATAGCATCCTTCTGAAAATCATTAGTTAATCCTGTTTCTGTTCAGGTTGCAGTTGTTGTTGCACATGAGTTAGCCCACCAGTGGTTTGGAAATCTTGTGACTATGGAATGGTGGACACATCTATGGCTGAACGAGGGTTTTGCAACATGGGTAAGAAATTAACACGATAATGTTGAGAAGTTGAATCAGTTTTATGCTTTTGCTCATTTGATGTTTCTGCCGTTGCAGGTATCCTATTTAGCTGCAGATAGTTTCTTTCCTGAATGGAATGTTTGGATTCAGTTTCTGGAGGAATCTACAATAGGTTTCAGGTTGGATGCTCTAGCAGGATCACACCCAATTGAGGTAACGATAATTTTATCCCTGTCAGCATGCTATGCGATAGCAAGGAGTATACCCAACATTTTTAACGTCTTCAAATCTCATACTTATACCCAATAAAAAGCCTTAACACAGATATCTTACAAGCTGAACCTCCTGCATTAAGAGACTAAAAACTTCTCATTTATGCTCTCCCCTGAACTGATTGACCAGCTGGTCCATCTTCAGTTCTGATCCGACACTGACAAGGCCCTGATGCCACCACCCCCATGGCTGCAAAGGTCAAGTCCACCTTGCCATCGAGAAGTGCAGCATGCCGGCTCATTGGTGAGCCTAGCCATGCTTCCGTGTGCACAGCTCCTTGATGCGTGCATGCAGGCATGGTGGGACTAGACTTTGGTGTATCCCACAACTTCACTCTCCTTTGCCTCCAAAGACAGCGGCTGGGCAGCTGGTTGTGTAGCGCATTAGCAGCATAACATGAGCATGGAATTATGATTAGTGCACTGATGTTCTCCTACTCTAGCTTCTTGGGAGCTTTTTTCCCTGACTCACAGGTGGTCCCTGGCTAATACGGGGCCATGTCGCAGATGGGCGTGTGCTGTGGCAGCGGAAAATACCATTCTGCTCTGCGCAACTGGCCTGCTTAGACTAGGGAGAAGCTGTGACAGGCCACTCCATTGCTCCCCTCCCGTAACTTGAAACTTCAGCTAGGGTTTAGTATGGAAAGCTATAGAAGTTACCTACCTTGGTAAGCTGTGTGCTTCCCACATTTTAATACTCCCGCCGATCCTAAATAAGTGTCGTTAGTGTAGCTATAGATTTGTACATGTTATGTTCATTTCTGACGACACTTTTAGTGGATCGGAGGGAGTAAATTTTTTTTGGATGCACGGCGGCGCGCTTTGCATCACCGCCGGTTACGATGCGCCGTTCCCGCCCTCGACCACCTGCCTCCACCACCACGTGCTCCTGGACCTTGGGGGACTTCCTCACGGCAGCCACAAAGCCCCTCTGTGCGGCTCTCCCTAACCCAGGACGGGCGCGACGGCAGCGGACCCTCAGCTTCACGCCTGCGCGACGTGGACGCTCCGCTGCCAAATCCTGCGCGCCGATGGCGCCCCCCACCGCTGAGCGGCGCGCACAGGTCCAGGTGCTGCGCACCCTTGGCATCATCGGCATCGGCGGAAGCCATGAAGGCCTATGAAGGCATGTTCGCTGCTCCCATAACCCACGCTGTCCTGGAGGCTATAGCAGCGCTAGTTGGTCGCGAACTACCCTCCGATCCCGCTGTGGCCCCAATCACCACGGTGATCGCCGGCAGCCCGATCGAGGCGTAGTCGCGCCACGCGCCCCAGCAGTCGACTCCGTTTTCCCATGGATCACGGCCTCAAGATTATTGTTTGGAACGTGCGCGGCCTCAACTCTCGCGCTAGACGGATCGCGATTCACTCGCTGATTGTAACCTCTGAAGCAACCATCGTATGCTTCCAGGAAACTAAGATGGAACTTATTTGCTCGTCCGTTGTCCTCGAGACCCTAGGATCGGAGTTCGACGAGTACGTGTATTTGCCCACGATCGGTACCCGCGGCGGCATCCTGCTCGCGTGGAAGAGCCGGGACGTGTCGATCACGAACCCGATGTTCACCACCAACTCCCTGTCTGCTCAGGTCTCAACACCCTCCAGCGCCGCCACTCCATGGTGGATCACTGTAGTATACGGGCCACAGACGGACATCGACAAGGTTGCGTTCCTCCGGGAACTCCGCGACGTCAGGTCTGACTGCGCTGGCCCCTGGATGATATGCGGCGACTTCAACCTCATTTACTGCGAGGAAGACAAAAACAACGGAAACATCAATAGACGCATGATGGGAAGGTTCCGGCGACTCCTAAACGACCTTGCTCTCAAGGAAGTTTACCTCAATGGCCGCCGGTACACTTGGTCGAATGAGCAAACCCCCCCAACCTTGGTCCACCTCGATCGTGTCCTTTGCACTTCTGATTGGGAGGAGCAACATGGGGAATGCCACCTTCGATGCCTACCTTCCGTGGTCTCTGACCACAGCCCGCTCATCCTAGACTGCTCGCCGTCGCCCACTATACACCGCCGCTTCCACTTCGAGGAGTATTGGACACGCCTAGCTGGGTTCCAGGAGGTTGTAGCGGCGGCTTGGACATCTGTGGATGATCCAGACCCCTTCCGGCGCATTGTGCGACGCATGCAAGCCACGGCGCGCAAGCTCTCCAGCTGGAGTGCGCGCTCGGTTGGCAACATCCGCGACCAGCTCGCGATCTCTCGCGAACTCCTCCTGCGCCTCGACGCTGCCCAGGAACGGAGACTCTTGACGCCCCATGAAGACTGGCTCCGCCGCCAGATCAAGCTTTCATATCTTGGCTTGGCCTCGCTCGAACGCACCCTCGCACGCCAGCGAGCGCGCGTCGCGTTCCTCCGCGACGGCGACGCTAACACTTCCTTTTTCCACCGCCAGTGCACTTACCGAAAGCAGAAGAACAGGATCTACTCCCTGACAGTGGATGGCGTGACTCTCACCGACCCAGATGCCATGGCGCTTGCGACCTTCGAGCACTATGACGCCCTGCTTGGTTCTGATGAGCCCCGCGACTGCTCCATCGATTTGCACCCGCTCATCGAGCGTGTGTGCCTAGACGACCTCGATGCGCCCTTTGGCGATGATGAAATCTGGCAGGCTGTGAAGCGCTTACCCGCACGCAAGGCACCGGGCCCTGACGGCTTCACGGCGGAATTCTTGCACTCCTGTTGGGCCATCGTCAAGCATGACTTCGCGAGCGCGTTCCAGCAGGTCTATGAGCTGCGAGGTCGAGGATTCTGCCGCCTCAACCAAGCGCTCATCACCTTGATCCCCAAGCGCGCTGAGACTACTGGACTCGGCGACTTCAGGCCCATAAGCCTCATTCACCTGGTTGCCAAGGTCTTCGCCAAGATGCTCTCCATCCGCCTCGCTCCCAAGCTGAATGCCCTTGTCAGCCCCATTCAGAATGCATTTATCCCTGGGCGCAGTCTGCACGACAACTTTGTGCTCGTGCGCCAATCGGCACGTCTACTGCACCAACTTGGTGCCCCACGTTTGCTACTGAAGCTAGACCTGGCGCGCGCATTTGACTCAATCTCGTGGCCCTTCCTCTTCGAGGTACTCCACTGCTACGGGTTCAGTCACCGCTTCCTCAACTGGCTCGCGATCCTTCTGTCCTCTGCCAGCACCAAGGTGCTCCTCAACGGTGCATCGGGACCGCCTATCTGGCACCGCCGCGGGCTACGCCAAGGCGACCCACTGTCCCCGCAGCTTTTCGTGCTCGCCGTGGACACGCTCGGTAGAATCTTTCGCCGCGCGATTGAGCTGAATGTTCTGCAGCAACTCCACCCGCGCCGTGTGATCCCGGCTGTCTCCCTCTACGCCGACGACGCCATCTTGTTCTGCCACCCGAGCCCCAGCGACGTCCATGCTGTGATGGAGATACTCCACCTCTTCGGGCGCGCCTCGGGCCTGAAGGTTAACTTCCAGAAGAGCTCCGCAACCTTGATCCGTTGCGACCCGGCGGACGCCGCCCCCGTCGTTGCCCACCTGGGATGCCCCATTGTCGACTTGCCCATCACCTACCTCGGCATCCCGCTAACCCTACGCCGCCCTACCGCTGCCCAGCTGCAACCCATGGTCGACAAAGCCGCCGGGAAGCTGCCCACCTGGAAGGCTAGACTGATGAACAAGGCGGGACGCCTCACCTTTGTCAAATCAGTCATAAGCGCGATCCCTATCCACCAACTGCTGGTCCTCGCGCCCCCGAAGAGGATTCTCAAACAGCTCGAGAGAATCGAAAGGGGATTCCTATGGGCTGGACGTGCCGAGGCCAATGGCGGCAACTGCCATGTCAATTGGAGGCGGGTCTGCAGGCCCATCTCTCTTGGAGGCCTCGGAGTGCAGGACCTCGAGCGTGCTGGCCTCGCCTTGCGGCTCCGATGGCAGTGGCTCAGCCGCACTGAGGATTCCAGGGCATGGAGCGGCCTCGACTTGCAATTCACGCCGTCGGAGCGCGCGCTCTTCTTCGCTTCCAGCTACACAACCGTGGGTAATGGACAACGCACCCTTTTCTGGGAAGATCGCTGGATTGAGGGGCGCTCGGTTAAGGAACTAGCGCCCACCTGTACGCATGCATCCCTAAGAGACGGCGGAAATCCCGGACAGTCGCCGATCTGCCCGCGCATCGCTGGGCCGCCGACATCCACGGCGTGGTGGGTCTGCATGAGATAGGCCAGTACCTGCTACTATGGCACGCCATCGCGCACTTCAGCCTCCGCGACGAACCGGACTCCCTCACATGGAAATGGACCACGAGTGGCGCGTACAGCGCGCACTCGGCATACATCGCCACCTTCCAGGGATCCATCTCCTGCCACGCCTGGAAGCTCACGTGGAAGTGCTGGGCGCCTCCGCGTGTGCGGTTCTTCCACTGGTTGGCTAACCTGGATCGATGCTGGACTGCTGATCGCCTCGCTCGACGAGGACTACCACACCCACCGCGTTGCCCACTTTGTGATCAGGCGCCGGTGACGATCCACCACCTGCTTCTTGGATGCCCTTTCTCCAAGCAAACATGGCACGAGGTTCTCTCCTGGCTGCGCCTTTCTTGCAACGCGCCTGCGGACGAGACCTCCCTCGTCGACTGGTGGCACGCCGCCAGACAGCGCACGCCCAAGCCCATGCACAAAGGTCTCCAGACCGCGACCCTCCTCATCCCTTGGATGATCTGGAAACACCGCTGCGACTGCGTCTTTGACAGAGCTCAACCCTCCGCGACTAGCCTAGTTTCTAGGATCAAGGAGGAAGCGGCCCTCTGGGCGCGTGCTGGAGCTGTTGGCCTGCGCGCCATCCTTCCGCCGACCTGGGATGTTCACTAGCTTAGGCCGCTACTACTGCTTGTAATCTGCCCTTAGGGGATTGTAACAAACTCTTTCTTTCCAAATTAATGAAACGCAAAAGTCTTTTGCGTTTTCTCAAAAAAAAAAAAGCCTGTGTGATATTGTTCATCTACCAGTTGGAGCCAGAGAACTAGGTTCAGTTCCTCACTCCCCACATCTTTGATAACCCCAATATGTTTCTGCTACTTTATTAAAATGCCGGAGAAAATGTACCAGTGCATATTATTTCTAAATTCTTATAAAGCCTGATCAGACTTTACTGAAGCGATATTGAACTTTTCATTATGCCAATTGATTACCTTATATCTTATCTCGCCGTGATGCTCATATGTGGCTTATTATCTGTTACTCCAGGTGGATGTAAATCATGTTGATGAAATAGATGAGATATTTGATGCTATAAGCTATAGGAAAGGTGCTGCTGTTATTCGGATGTTGCAAAGCTATCTTGGGGCTGAGATCTTCCAGGTTTGTTTCTCTTATGTTCCCCTCTTATTTTATCAGGTTTATCAGTTCATGTGATCCTGGATGTATGATTACTTTTGGAATTTTATTACTTACCTCTTGCATTACATTATCTTTTGCCATAAGGACATTACTCAGTTTTTTTTCCTTAATGAATTTGGACAGTTACTTTACATATTAGTTTTACATTTGTTCCTTGTTTGCTAGAAATCTCTGGCTGCATACATCAAAAGGTACGCATATTCAAATGCCAAGACAGAGGACTTGTGGTCTGCCCTTGAAGAGGGGTCTGGTGAGCCAGTGAATACGTTAATGCATTCATGGACAAAGCAGCAAGGTTATCCTGTTGTCAGCGTAAAACTGAAGGATGGAAAGCTACAGCTGGAGCAGGTTAGCGATGGAGATCCACAAAATCCTTTTCAACTTTACATATTTTTATTGTATTAGATTGCAGAATGAAATTTGTTATCTGGGTTGGTGAGGCTTCCTGAGCATCTTTTGGTCTTGTTCTTGCAGACACAGTTCCTGTCAAGTGGGTCTGCAGGAGTTGGGCAATGGGTGGTTCCCATCACACTATGTTGCTGTTCATACTCACTTCAACAGAAGTTCCTGTTCCGTGGAAAACAAGAGGATTTCGAGCTGGCAGGGCTTCTAGAGTGTGGAAAGAAGGACGACTTCTGGATTAAACTTAATGTCGAACAGGCTGGCTTCTATAGAGTAAGCTATGATGAGGAACTTGCATCCCGACTTAGGCATGCAGTTGGGACCAACAAACTGAGCGCAGCTGACAGATATGGTAAACTCTTTCATAGTTGCTTACAACTGTATAAATTCTTAACCTGTTGAACTATTCTTATATTATTATTATTTGATACATACAGGGGTACTTGATGACACATATGCCCTCTGTATGGCGGGTAAACAGAAGCTGGTCACATTGCTTCATTTGATTGCTGCGTACAAGGATGAGACTGAGTATACCGTGCTTGCACACGCCATCGAAGTACCATTCTTTCTATTGTAGTTGAATTCTGTTTCCTAAACTTGATTCTGCTCTAAGCGTTTTTCCTCTTGGTTTCATAGACAAGTCTGAGCATTTTCGAGATGATGGCTGTTGCTGCACCTGGGGAGTTGAGTAATATGAAGAAGTTCCTAATCGACTTTCTCGAGCCATTTGCACAGTAAGTTATTTGCTCATTCTGCAGCGGAAGTATAGTTCATCATGCTGTCTATTGACCTCACATTATCCCTTGCAGGAGAGTCGGTTGGGATGCTAAGAGTGGCGAGGGCCACCTGAATGCACTGCTAAGAGGTACACTCTTAACCGCTCTTGCGGAACTTGGCCATGAGGCTACCATCAATGAAGCTGTCCGTCGTTTTAATGTCTTTCTGGAAGACAGAGAGACGCCACTCCTTCCTCCAGATGTCCGAAAGGTTAGCACCGCAACGGACTGTACATCGTGCATATATTGCTAAATGTGCGGACCATGTACTGTCCACCTGCTAACCATCTTATTGTATTGTAGGCTGCATATGTTGCTTTGATGCAGACAGTGAGCAAATCAAACAAAACTGGCTATGAATCACTCCTGAAGATATACAGGGAAACTGATCTGAGCCAGGAAAAAGTTCGTGTGTTAGGTAACTCAATCGATATTTCTATTTATTAAAACTATATTTGTAGGTGGTCATGAAAGAATTTTGGGACCTCACAAAATTTCTGATCCTTTTCTTTGAAGGTTCTTTGGCATCCTCTCCTGACCCTGATGTTGTTCGTGAAGCACTGAATTTCCTGCTATCGTCTGAGGTAACAAACAAGCGATAGAATGCTCGTGATGATACAGTTAACTCTCAACCCAGCTGAACTCATGATATGTTTGCATGTGCAGGTAAGGAATCAGGATTGCATATTTGTGCTTCGTGGAGTGACCGCAGCAGCACATGAGGTGGCATGGACATGGTTGAAGGTATTCATGGCCATTTTTTCTTCGTTGTTTAGCGTTGCTGCTTTCTTTTGTTTGTTTCTTCTTTTGTACTGACTCCATCCCTCGTCCATGGTCCAGGAAAACTGGGACTACATAGCAGAGACCTTCACTGGGCACCTTCTTACCTATTTCATCAGCGTCACTGTCTCACCGGTACATGCCATAACCTCATTATGACGCTCATACAAGCACGCACAAGCACGAGGCACAACTAAAACTTGAAATATGCTAACAAGGATTAAACATTGTTGATTTGTTTCAGCTCGCCACCAACGAGAAGGGTGATGAGGCTGAGGAGTTCTTCAAGACCAGGACCAAGGCGAGCATCGCGAGGACGGTGAAGCAGAGCATCGAGAGGGTGAGGATCAAGGCCAAGTGGGTCGAGAGCACCAAGGGCGAGGCAGATCTCGGCATTGTTCTCAAGGAGCTCGCTCACAAGCATTGAGACGTCTAGGTAGGTGGAGCACATTCAGCCCCACTCTCCTGCGCTTGTGGTGGTGGTTTTCTCGAGCATGTAAGATGTGTACTTTAAGATCGGTAATAATCTAAAAAAAGAAGAATCCGTAATAAAGGGTGGTTATTCAACTTATGGCTCGTCGTTGACTGCACTCTACATAATTTCACACCTACTTCCTCCGTTCCATATTAGATGACTCTCAACTAGATGTATCTTTATGATCCGGTAGATGCGTTCATTGTCTCATGCTGTTTGGTTGATTTGGTTCTGTGGAATCAAACAAGAAACGACCTGAACACACGATCGATTTGCTATTTGCCAAAGCCCCGACTATGTCTAGGATTTGGTTTTGTGTCGCCGCTCTACCTTGGACCTGTGTTTGGGGCTGTTACTTTAGGTTTTGGTTTTGTTCTCCATAGCGGTATCGAATGACTGCATCAGTGCATGATGTGGCATGTACATGGTTGAAGGTATTCATGGCCATTTTTGTATTTCCTTGTTTAGCGTTGCTGCTTTCTTTTGTTTTTTCTTCTCTATCGAATCCATCCGTTGTCCATGTTTCAGGAGAACTGAAACTACATAGCAGACCTTCACTGACACATCCTCACATATTTCAGAGCAACCCCACGGCCTTTTCCCGTCCGGACGGGCCCCGAGCGCGCCAAGTCGCGCCTCCATCAGGTCTTCCCGTCCGTACGTCCCCTTGTTCCCGTCCGGCAAACCTAGCCCATCCCATCCCCAGGGGTTTCCGTGGGGCGTCGGACGAGTCGTTCCGCGCCACGGGCCCGTCTTGCGCTCTGCAGACGCTGCCTCGCCCACAACCGTTTGCCTCCGCCCCGAAGCGCCACCGCTTTCTCCCGCCGCGTCTCCACCCCATCGGCGCCTCCGGCTGCGCGTCCGTCCTCGGCGTTTCCCCCCGCTGCGCCTCCGACCCATAGGCGGCGCCATAGGCGCCACCTCTGGTGGCCAGAGGTAACCACCTCGCCCCCAAGGTGTTCGGCGATTTGCCCGGCTGGGCGCCGACCGTTGTTTTTGTCATATTTTGAAGACAATTTCATTTCTACAGATGGACAGCGTCAATGAGATGATGATGAACTTTCTCGTAGAGGAAGAAGCCGATATCGACGAGAAGGAAGATGAGAACTTGCTTGTTTGACACAATTTCTCGCCGATGAGGAAGCCAATCGCGAACCAAAGCGAGGAGGATCCAAGTTTGGGAGGAGAAAGACGAAACCGAGGATGAGAATGGAGGGCCATTGCATGCTTTTCGCCGACTATTTTGCGGATAAGCCAAAATTCGATGCAAAGAATTTTCGACGAAGATTTCGGATGAGCCGAAGTTTGTTCAACACATTGGTGCAGAGTGTGAGGGAGCACGACCCTTGGTTCAAGATGAAGAAAGACGCAGTGGGGATGCTAGGTTTCTCCTCAATTCAGAAGTGCACTGCTGCTATGAGAATGATTGCATATGGTGCCCCTGCAGATGGCCAGGACAACTATCTCCGCATGTCCGAGTCGTCGACTATCAAAGCGATGTACAAGTTCTACACCGCGATAGTGGAAGCGTTTGGCCCAAACTACTCGAGAGGACCAAATGAAGAGGAAACTGCTCGGATCCTGGCAACAAATGAAGCAAGAGATTTTCCTGGTATGCTTGAAAGCATTGATTGCATGCACTGGAGCTGGAAGAACTGTCCATTTGGATGACAATGATTGTACAAAGGGGGCCATCATGGAGTTTGCAGCGTGGTACTTGAGGCAGCGGCCGATCATGCGACTTGGATTTGGCATGCGTTCTTCGGCATCGCAGGATCTCACAATGACATCAATGTGTTGCAGCGTTCCCCTATGTTCGCGAAACTTGTTGAAGGCCATGCTCTGCCAGTGAACTATGTTGTAAATGGTCACGAGTACAACAAGGGATACTACCTAGCGGATGGTATCTATTCAAGATGGTCAACATTTGTGAAGACAATTTCCAATCCTTTAGGCAACAAGAAATCCTGGTTTGCCTCTGTACAAGAGAGCACAAGAAAAGATGTCGAGCGTGCATTTGAAGTGCTCTAGCAGAAGTTTGCCATTGTGCGGTATCCTGCTCTCTCTTGGTCGGCCGAGCAGATGGGAGAGATCATGAATGCATGTACATGATCATTGAGGATGAGCGTGAAAATTCAGTGCATGATCATATTCCGTATGAGTTGCAGGGTCCTCTCGCCGAAGTGGATCACAATGTGCCAGCGAATTGGACCGAATACATCGCTACGATTCGAGACGGGGCAACTCATGATTAGCTCCAACATGATCTAGTGGAGCATTTGTGTGCTCGCAAAGGAATGACAGCGACATAGTGTGCTTCGAATTTATTTTTAATTGTATGAATATTTTATTTTTATTTGTAGTCATTCGTGAACTATATATCTAATAATTTAAACCCTGAACATATGTATTTTTAAGTATTTTTTAGATTCCAAAATAACGAAAATAGGCAAAATTTTGTTTTAGGGGGCTTCATTGGGGGATGCGAGTGGGCAGCCGCGCGCCTCGCCGGCGCCTTCCCGTCCGGACGAGCCCCAGAGGGCATCGCCGGGCGACCATCCGAATGCCTACTTGGGGCGCGACGGGAGATACTCTCATATGCGTCACTGTCTCACCGGTACATGCCATAACCTCACTAGGACGCTCATAAAAGCACGCAGAAGCGTGAGGCGCGACTAAAACTTGAAATGTGCCAAGTCCGGGATCCCTCGGGATTCCTGTTACCAAATGAGGCCTTCAGGGTGAAATCTATACTTTTTTTTGATAAGACACTCGCTTTATATTAATCAACCAACAAGTTTACAAGTACAATTGATGTATCATGAGGAGTACCTAGCCAAACATGCCTACCTATCTCCAAAGAAAGGCCTAATTTTGCGAGATTATGAGCTTCCAAATTCGATGATCTTCTCTCATGTACCACACCACAATGAACAAAAGACCTCAATCTTCTCTAAACTTCTTTAGCAACCGAGCCACATACACCCAAATTATTGCTATTGATAGCTTCCACCACATTCTTGCAATCTGACGCTAGCAGGCAATGAGTTAAGTTTAAGACAATTGCTAGAGACAGTCCCTCCCGGCATGCCAACGCTTCAAAAACCTCAGGATCCGTAACTCCATCCACCACAAGCAAAGAGGATCCTAAATAATGTCCAGTGTAATCCCTGCAAATAGCCGCAGCAGAACAACGATTACCTTGGCGATCAACAGCACCATCAACGTTGATCTTTGCCAAACCCATCGGAGGAGGAATCCATCTTCGGGTTGCAGGATTATGAGTCATAGAAACCGAAGGTGGACACGAATTAGCTTCTTCATACTCATGGATATATCTCCCCACAAAACCATGTATAGAGAAAGGACTCTAAAAAATATCCTCGTGGATCGCCTTCCGCCTCGCAGACCAAATTGCCCATAGTTTAACAACCACACGTGTAAATTCAATTTGCTGCAGAGAGTCATTGAGGATAAAAAGCCACTTCTTTGCATTGGTCTCCCCACAGTTTTGGATCTTTTCAAATAATTCATCCTCCTCAAGGGCCCAAACACTCCTAGACATTGGACAGTCAATAAGAGAGTGTCTCCAGGAGTCAGAGTCTCCACAAAGTGAACAACCACTATTAATTGCCATGTTTCGATTATGCAAGACATCAGCGGATGGCAGTGAGTGTTTCGATAACCTCCACACAAAAAAATTAATTTTTGGTGGAACCTTTAGCTTCCATAGCGACTGCCAAGATTTCTTCTCAATTATAGAATTCGAAGGGCCACATTGGATCACTTGATGGTTGTTTTCGGTGACAAGCATGCGGTATGCAGACCTAACCGAAAAAACCCCAGATCTCTCATGCATCCAACCCCAAAAATCCACCATAGGACATGTGCATAATGGTATTGATTTTATCATTGCAACATCCATTGGAAGGAATACTTGATTGGTAATCTCATTGCGCCATCTCGCCTCTGTATGATCAATCAGTTCATGAACAATAATAGGTGGATTTACCTGCAAAGATAATAGAGGTCTAGGCATAGAAACCCGTGGGAGCCAATTATCCTTCCATATTTCGGTAGAAGCACCATCTCCAATTCTCCGAATAAGTCCTCTCTTAAGAACACCAAGCCCATCAATAATAGCTCTCCAAACCTGAGATGGATGAGATCCCAATGATGCCTCCATAAAACTTGTGTTAGGAAAATGTACAACCCTTAAAATTCTGGCACTTAGTGAATTAGGATCATGTAAAATTCTCCAAGCCTGGCGTGCTAGAAGAGAAAGATTGAATAATTCCATATCACGAAATCCAAGTCCTCCCATATATTTTGGTCGTGTCATGGCTTCCCAAGACACCCAATGCACCTTCCTCTTCCCACGTTTACTGCCCCACCAAAACTGCCTTACAACCGAATTTAAGTGCTCACAAAACCCTTTAGGCAAACGAAAACAAGACATGATAAAAACCGGCAAGGATTGAGCAATAGATTTAATAAGAACCTCCTTGCCCGCTGTAGATAATAATTTTTCCAACCATCCTTTCACCTTGCTCCAAAGCCTATCCTTCAAGAATTTAAATGTACCACTTCGAGATTGACCCACCTCCGTTGGCATCCCAAGATATCTCTCCTATAGTGATTCATTGTGTACTTGGAGCACATTTTTAATCCCTACCTTTAAGTGTTCCGGGCAATGCTTGCTGAAATGAATAGAAGATTTATCCTTATTAACTCTCTGTCCCGATGCCGCACAATAAGTTTCCAAGAGTTTCGATAATTATTCCGCCCCTTGAACACTTGACTTAAAAAACAGCAGGCTATCATCCGCGAAGAGGAGGTCATTCACTGACGGAGCCGATGGAGCAACCTTGATCCCATCCAAACAAGATGACGGTAATCGAAATTTTAAGAGGCACGAAAGGCCCTCTACTGCTAATAAGAAAAGGTAGGGTGAAATAGGATCCCCCTGCCGAATACCTCTTGATGGCTTAAACTCCTCAAGTTTCTTCCCATTAAAAGAGACCGAGAATGAAACCGAGCTCACCATTCCCATGATTGTGGCCACCCAATTATGTTCAAAACCGAGTTTATTCATCATAGCATCCAAATAACACCACTCAACCCTGTCATAAGCCTTCATCATATCAAGTTTAAGAGCACATGTGCTATTTACCTTCGCTTTACTTCTCTTCATGAAGTGTAGACATTCATAAGCCGCAATAATATTATCAGTTATCAATCGTCCCGGAACAAACGCAGATTGCTCCTCAGATATGATTTCCGGAAGGTTTTTTTTCAATCTGTTTGAGATAACTTTCGAAGCAATTTTATAAAGAACATTGCAAAGACTGATCAGACGAAACTGAGAAAGAGATGTTGGACTTTGTACCTTCGGGATAAGTACCAGAACCGTATGATTTATCGACTCCGCACTCTCTTCCCCCTTAATAATCCTCAAAACAGTTTTCGTCACATCCGATCCACAAACATCCCAATGACGCTTAAAAAAGCGAGCAGGGAAAACATCGGGGCCTGGTGCTT
Organism: Alopecurus myosuroides; assembly: GCA_028641055.1. Classification (NCBI taxonomy): domain Eukaryota; kingdom Viridiplantae; phylum Streptophyta; class Magnoliopsida; order Poales; family Poaceae; genus Alopecurus; species Alopecurus myosuroides. The sequence continues at coordinate 242,128,190 of CM054060.1, read as the reverse complement.
TGGTGGGAAACATTTGGAATAAATCCTCTTTGATCTCAATATCCTTATAGGGCGCCGTCAGCAATTCATTCATCTCGTGAGTCACCTTCTGAGGAACATGCGATAAAACCTCCTCCATCTCTACCACCCCCTCCGAAGTGAACATGTTACTGTAAAAATTAGAGGCAAGATCCTCCATCTCCTCTACATCTTCGGTCATTTGTCCATCAGCTTTCTGCAACTTTTTAACAGTATTCTTCCTTCTACACATAGAGGCCCTAAGGTGGAAAAATTTAGTGTTTTTATCACCTGAATTTAGCCACTCAACTCGTGATCGCTGCCTCCACATAACCTCCTCCCTCTTGTATAGCTCAAGCAAGTTCTCATTAATCTTGAGCTCCACGTGGTTCGGTCCACTTCTGCTAGGAGAATTCTGTAACAGAGTAAGATGGGCTTTTAATTTATTTATTTCCAACTTAACATTACCGAAAGTACGTTTATTCCACAGCACCAGGTCCTCCGCAAGACCATTCAGCTTCCCTCTGATGTCATCCACCGACTCAATGGGATCACCCGCCCACGCATTAATCACCTTGGACTTCAAATCGGGGTGTTCTTCCCACATCAGTTCATAGCGAAATGGCTTCCTCTGAATTGTCAAGCCTGGTGTCTCCTCAAATTTCAACAAAATAGGGGAATGATCCGATGAAGCTGCTGTCAGATGAGAAAGAACCGACATAGGGAATTGAGCACACCACTCCGCAGAACCCAAAGCTCTGTCTAGTCTCACTCGGGTATACGATCCACCCACAACCCGTTTCTCGAAAGTCCAGAATCGTCCAGTAAAGCCAAGATCCATCAGTCCACATATGTCAACCGTATCTCTAAAACCCTGGATCTGGGTGTTAGAACGCTGCCCAATCCCTTCATACTCCGAATGGCGCAAAACCTCGTTGAAGTCCCCAACGCAAAGCCATGGCAGGTTGCTGTTGGTACTGATATTTTTCAGAGTATCCCAAGTCTTGTGCCTCTCATTTGTTTGAGCTTCTCCGTACACACACGTCAACCTCCACGGTAACGAACCTGCCTCTACAACTTTCATGTCAATATGATAACAGGAATAACCAATCACATCCATATTTATTCCATTGTTCCAGAACATACCGATACCACCACTTATGCGCACACTATCAGTAGCAAAACTATGATCATAACCAATTCTCCTAGCAAGACTCTCTGTTCTACTTTTACTAATCTGAGTTTCTAAGATACAAAAAAACTTGGGGGCAAATTTATTTGCGAGATCCCGGATCTCATGAACTGTCGTGTCGTTGCCCGCTCCACGACAGTTAAAACTAATGAGACTCATTGATCCCGGCGGCACCCCCCTTGGAGGTCCGCCGATCTCTTCCCATTGATCTCATCATCACCATTGTTTTCCCCCATCTTCACCCTCTTCGGATCTCTCTTCGGAGGAGGGCTTGGGGGGACAGAGCCCTTGTTAGAACCCTCGAACGGAGAGAGGACATTGCCCACCTGGCTTACAGAAGAACCACCCGATGGTATAGCTTCCCTTTTACGACTCCCATCATCCTCTGGTTCGTCATCCCTTGGAATCATGTCTTGGTCATCTACTTCCTCTCCTTCACCATCAGTGTAAGCACTCCTTCTGCCCCCATACCTCCACGGCCACGGCCTCTACCTCCTTGTATCGGGGGGTTACCCCCGAGTAGGGCAAAGGCAAGTGCTAAGGGCGAGATCAGAAGAGACATTGGACAGAGTAGCTGGCTACCCGGTACTTGCTACCCGGACGACTGCTACTCGGCCGTACGCACTAATAGCCAAGAGGAAGAATCAAGGAAGTTATCGACCTCCGAGTAGAAGAAGTGGTCCGAGTAGAAATGGCGGTTTCCTACTCGGGCCAGAAGTCAAAGGAGCCGTTCTGACACAGGATCCCGCGTATCCTGGGTCCGTACTGAGGCACTGTTCATCTGCAGAGCGCGTGCCTGTCCCCGTCAGGGTGTCAGCAGACCGTCACAGGATAAGGGGGGCCTACCCCGTGACAGTGTCAGTGATAACAGATCAGCTTCTTGGTTTTGCACAACGACTTTACACATGAGGACAGGCTAGGAAGCCAAAGTGGTCAGCGGGAAGCTGGAAGTGTGCAGAGTGCACACTATGTCGACATCTTGGCTGTATCCGGCTGGGCACCAGTATATAAGGTGCCCTGCCTCCTCCTGCGCAAGGGACGACACGACTAAGGACTATAGTTGCATAGAGAGAGGAGTGGCTACTCGGTTGTAAGCAAAACCTGTACTGTGGCTACTCGGAGACACACCAATATAAAGAGAGAAAGGCAGGAGTAGGGGTTTTACCTCCATACGAGGGCCCTGAACCTGGGTAGATCTTGTTGTTTGCAGTGCTAGTTTCATACTTCACGCGGCTACTCGCTGCGTGATCCCTCCCCGAGCGCCTCCAGCGTCCATCGTCCCCACAACTTTAGCCATCCTATGGCATCTGCCGTGACACCACCACGAAAGTTGGCGCCCACCGTGGGGCAACCAGCGGCGCTGGCTGGAGTTTCCGTTCGTACGGGATCGATTTCTGCTACTGGGGAGCGCGTGGTTTGTGGCCTCGTCCACAGATTCGGCTCCTTCGACTTCGTCACCGACAACGCCGGCGATTTCGGCGGCAGGGCCATTCCGGAGGGCGGCTCGGTGCTCTCCTTCGGCTCGCACCTCGTCTACATCGCCACCGTCATCGACCGCGAGTACCCCGAGCAGGTGCACGTCGCGGAAGATTCCCCTGCCGTCATCGCTGCACGCGGGAGGCCGGTTGGCCGCTCTGCGGACAGCGTGGAGGTGATGATGACCGGTCCTGCTGCTGATGCCTGGAAGGGCGCGGCTGCTGCTGCGGGCGTCATCGAGGAACTCGCTGGCTCGAGTGCTGGCGGGAAGACCCACAAGCCCTACGAGAAGGACTGCAACCTTCCCCCCTCCACTACTCCGACAATACATGCGTCCGCCGTGCGAATGGGCATGCCGCCTCCCACCGAGATTGAGCTCCTGACCATGAGGTCGCAGCTCGACCGACAACGTCAGGAGCTGCTCGCCGAGCAGGTAGAGTTGGAGAAGATTAGGCTCGAGCTTAGCCTAGACCAGAACGAGTATAACAAGGCTCACGGCTTCACCCCAGTTGTTAGGAAGGCTAGCAAAGTAGGTGCTACGCGTCGCAACTTAGGAGCCGAGATGGCGACAGTCGTAGAGGCTCCTAGCCAGTCCGCCACCGCAAACACCTCCACCAGGCCCAGATATAGCACCCCCGCCAAAACCCTTAGAGCAGCTGAGGCTGTAGCTGCTGAGTTGCCGCATCTCGTTGGCGACGCACACGCAAGGCAGCAGGAGAGGCTAAATGAGTTAGTGCTAGAGGCTGCTAGGCAGAACGAGGAGTTCCGGAAAGCGAATCCGGGTGCCGGAGCTTCTCAGGTGGTGCACTCGCATGCGGCTAGATCTAACGATCAGGCCTCATCACCGCATCCTAGCCGCGAGAGGGACCGAAGTGGGCATTCCGGCAGAGACAGGCAGATGCAGGTGTACGACCCGGCTGTCGCTGCGAAACAGCTCGCTGTGCCGCGACAGTCCGGTCAGAAACACAACACTGCAGGAGCAGGCTATCAAGTCCAAAAAGCTCAGAGCCAGCCGCGAGATGGAGAGCGCCCAGGCCCTTCTCAGCATCCAGGTGCTCAGCCTACTCGGCAAAGGCCGCAGCCACGTGCGGTTGCAGCAGCCGCCAACCCGGTGGAGCAACCTGCGGTGGTGCAGGTAGACAGATATGATGATGGCTACTCGGCTATGGGGTTGGCTGGCTATGATATCCTGGATCGTGTGGGCGAGCGTGTGGTGACGCCTGGTGACGCAAGGCACCAGCTGGACCGGATTAACCTATCCGCGCAACTCGAAAGCAAGGGGCCGCCTGGCCCAGAATGCTTTGGCCCACGCATCATGACGGAGCCATCCGTGAAGCAGTTCCAGCTCGCTAGGGGGACCAAGTGCTATGACGGCAGCACCAAGCCGGAAGACTGGCTCAATGACTATGTCACAGCCGTGCACATCACAGGCGGCAACCGGAGATGGGCCGTGCGGTACATCCCGCAGATGCTCGAAGGACCGGCAAGGACTTGGCTCAACAACCTGCCCAAGCACAACATCAACTGCTGGCTTGACTTCGCGGAGGCCTTTGTCAGCAACTTCACCAGCACCTACCGGAGGCCGAATAGGCCACAACAGTTATCCGCTTGCAGGCAGCGGGAAGAGGAGACGGACCGAGAGTATCTTACTCGGTGGAGCACTCTGAGGAACACCTGTGAAGGTGTGAACGAGGCACAGGCCATCACTTGGTTTGCGCAGGGTTGCAGGCATGGCAGCATGTTGTGGCAAAGGCTGCAGAGAGAAATGCCGAGTACTCTCCCTGAGACCATCCGTATTGCGGATCAGTATGCACTCGGCGACCCGACTCAGCCTCTTCTTGATGCTGCTGAGCCGAGAAGGAGCTACAACATCAACACAAGCAAGCGCAATGAGTTCCACAACAAGCGCAGAAGTGACCGGATCGACACTCGGTATGATCCAGAGGAGGTGAATGCTGTAGCTACCGGAGCTGGGAGTGGCCAGAGGCCGAAAACTGCTGGAGCTCCATACGGGCAGAACCAGAATCAGGGCCAAGGCAACAAGAAGCAGGGTAGCGGCAACTCGGGTCCCGCTCCAAATTTTGTGTTCAAGGACATGAAGGACGGCCCATGCAGCTTCCATACTCGGCATCCCGCTAGACCCGCCAACCACACTACTCGGCAGTGCAGTTGGTGGGAAGAGATCAAGAATGAGGGCCTGCCTCCTCCTCCTCCTCTACCAGCTGCGAATGCCGCTGTGCAGCCTGCCCGCGCACCTGCTGCTCGGCCTGCAGTGTTCCCGAGAAGAGGGAACGTGAACCAGGTGGCTTTAGGAGCCAACCGTCGTTTCAACAACGATAGCTACCGCAACAATAACAACAACTACTACACCCGCAACAACAACAGGGGCAACAACAACAACAACCAAGGCAACCACAACAACGGCAACGATGGTGGTGGAGATCGCAACCGGTACCAAGAGCATCATGAGAGCTATATGATCTTCACCTCTGAGCCCGTTGACAAGCAGTCTCAGCACAGGCGTGCCATGGAGGTCAATGCTGTGATCCCTGCTATTCCTCACTACATGCACTGGTGCAACCAAGAGATCACGTGGTCCAGAGCGGATCATCCTAAGGTGATGCCCAATCCAGGTAGCTACGCCCTGGTGCTGGATCCCACCTTCTTGGGCCCTTAGAAGAATGTGAAGTTCAGCAAGGTTCTAATCGACAACGGCAGCAGCATCAACATTGTGTACGGAGACACACTCGAGAAGCTCGGTCTGGCCGAGAACATGCTGCTACCTAGCAAGACCACTTTCCACGGCATCGTGTCGGGAGTTTTTTGCAATCCGATCGGCCGAGTATGGATAGACGTGCTATTCGGCACCAGGGAGAACTGCCGCACAGAGAGCCTGCAGTTCGAGGTGGTTGATCACCAGAGCCCCTATCATGCCCTACTCGGAAGACCTGCTCTGAGCAAGTTCATGGCCTCTACTCATACTGCATATCTGAAGATGAAGATACCTGGTCCCAATGGTGTGATCACAGGTGGAAAGAGCAAATGGCATGGTACTGGCAGGCATAAAGCCAAGGCTGATTGAGCCACTGCTGAAAACACCAGGCTGTTGGCTAGACGAGTTGCCAGCGGTGTTGTGGAGTCTAAGGACTACCCCTAACCAGTCAACTGGCTACACACCATTCTTCTTGGTTTACGGGGTTGAGGCCGTATTGCCAATCGACCTAGAGCATGACTCCCCCCGAGTATCCCTCTACACTGAGGCGGAGGTGAGAGAAGCTCGAGAAGATGACGTTGACCCGCTGGAAGAAATAAGAGAGCTTACTCTGTCACGTTCAGCTGTTTACCAGCAAAACTTGAGGCGTTATCACAGCCGGAAAGTGAACCCCAGGGTTTTCCGAGAAGGAGATATGGTGCTTAGGCTCGTGCAGCGCACAACCGGGATGCACAAGCTATCCCCTCCCTGGGAAGGGCCTTTCATTGTGAGCAAGGCTCTACACAATGATGCCTATTACCTTGTTGACGCACAGCCATCCCAGAAGAACAGGACGGATAAAGCTGAAGAGGAATCTAAGCGCCCCTGGAATGTAGCTCTACTTCGTCGCTTTCATTCATGAGCAAAAGTGTGTATGTACTCTCTTATCCGAGTAAAACTCCTACCCTGCAATCGAAAAATGAACTCGGGGACTGCCCTCGTCCAAAAAATGTTCTAAGTGTTTCTATTTTTGCTGTATCTTTGTCTACTCGGTTGCTATGTTTAGAATTTCAAAAGCATATAAAGTAGTGTGTTTACACTTACCGGACACTCTGCGACTATGCTGATGTCCGCAACCCGGCTTCATGGCAAGCCAGAGAACAAGCCAAAGAGTCAATAAGCACATGAAAAATTGCGAAGGAAAGGAAGTGTGTGGCAACCGAGTAGAGCGTTCTTTATTGCTTGTCTGTTAACTTTTTTCGGCTAGGTAGTGAGTAGCATTACTATGACTGTTTCTAAGTGGCTAAGTATTTGAAACTCCAACTTTGAACTCTTGTGACTCGGATACCAAAAAAGCAACAAGTTGCAGGTAAGAGCTAAGATAAAAAGGAAGAGTGAATGAGAAATGCTGCTCGGGGACTCGCATGATAACACAACTCGGCATCGGGCCAAAGCTGCTCAAATTACTAAGTATAAAACTTCAAGTGGAATAAAAGCTGAGTAGCAACGCAAAGGATAATTGTTCGATACATCTGCACCCGGCATTCCGGGGATCTGGTAAAAAGTTTTCAAGGCATAAGTGTTGCAGGACAGATTTAGCTTGAGGTCGCGGTGTTATCCAGGTTGGCAGTAGCGGCATCCGCTTCTGGGTTGGCAGCAGCTTGATCGGAGGTGGCGGTGGCCACCGAGATGGGGTCGGACTGGGCGCGGAGTAGCGCCGCGTCACCAAGTGCCGCGCCGGAAGAAGAGCCCGTCTCGGGAGTTGCACTCGAGGTGGCATCCATGCTTTCGGCCTCATCGTCGCTACCAGCGACAACCTTGCCTTTCCCCTTCTCGGCACCTGCGTCCTCGAAGCAGCCCAAGTCCTCCGACTCGGTCTCCTCGTCGTCATCCTCGTCATCTTCACCTTCCGCGTCCGTATCGGGCTCGGCGAGGCCTGCGATGAAGCGCGCGGTGTCCGCGTAGGAGGCGATCTCGTATGCGACTGCCTGGCGGCGAGTCACACACTCGGGATCCTTCTCCCACCTTGAGTCCTGGCGCATCTCGAGGATGGTACTGAGGTTGAGATTGTCATACCAGCTGCAAATGAAGAGCAAAAGCATGTCGGCGCCTGCCCGGGCTCCAGATGCTCGCCATTTCTTCAATTCGGCTTTGACGTCGTTCAGCTTCTCGGCAAGAGCACGGATGGTTGTGGGCACAGCTTCTTGGGGCCAGAACAACGCATGAAGTTTGAAGGCAGTGGACGCCAAATCGGTGCCCAAGCCCCTAAGACGCTGAACCTGTCCCTGAAGGTTTGTGAAGCTATCTTCAATGGAGGCCTTGGTGTCCGTGGGCAGTCCCTTCTCGGTGCGAATCTCTTGTGCCTTGGACAGAGCAGGTTTGCAAGACGAACAGAGGTCGGGGAAGATTTCTGAAAGTTCTATAAGAAAGGATTAGAATCAGAGGAGAAGAGGAGATGCAAAAAGCCGCAAAGAAGAAGAAGGAAGGTGCAGAGAAACGAGAACTCACTGTTCAGGTCGCAGAGCAGTGACTCCAACTTCCTCTTCCATGCCTCCTCATCAGCAATATGCCTTTCCTCCACCTTGCGGAACTCGGCTAGCTGGCTCATGAGGTCCACATTGCTCTTCTTCAACACCTCGTTTTCCAGCTCGAGGGCTCTCTCCTTGGCCTTGAAAGCTGCCTCCATCTTGTCCTTCTCGGCGGTTAGATCTATGACGTCCTGAAGGGCAGCCCTCAACTGGACTTGCAGCGGCTCCATCTCGGTGACGTGCTTGTTCTTGAGCTCTACCTCTAGGCCCTCAAGCTGCTGCTTCACCTCAGCAGGTTTCAAGCAGTCAAGATGCTCCTCGCGGAACTTCTTGTACTCTTCTGCGGACAGAAGCAACACGGTGAGCAGAGTAACCAACAGAAAGGAGAAAAACAAGCGGGAGACGGCAACCCACCTTCCAGTTCTTTGATCTTGCTTTCGGCGGAGGCGCTGAAGACATGGCAGTGCTGATGCTGCTCCTGCAGTTCTTTGAGTTTTTCTGCAGAGTAAACGGAGTTAGAGCAAAGAGCAAATCCGGGCGCAAACATAAAACGCACCAACCGAATAGCTAAAGGGCCTACCTTCCATGGCAGAGAGCTGGAGGGCACGATCCACCGCTGCTTGCTCTGTCTCATCATGAGTCTTGCGCTCCTTTTCCAGGGCCTCGAGGCGCCTCTTGGCGATGGAATGATTCCAGAGCAGACGCCGGTAAAGGACTGTTCTCTTCAAAAGGCTATTCTGAGAAGAAGAAAGAAAAGGACTTAGGCAATGTTTTGAAGATTTGGCCCGAGAAGACGGCAACTCGGTTGAGTATCCGTCTACCCGACCCGAATCTCGGGGACTGGATGGTGGATAAGGAGAAGAAGAGGAACAGAAGAGAAGAAAACTGCAACTCGGAACAGGCAAACACAACTTACAGCATAGGTTTGCTCGAGGTCTTCTGCAGCCTTGCGGTGAACGAACAGTTTCGCGGCCAGCGTACTGGTGGCGGACGAGATAGTCATGGGATTGTAGCCAATGTCCGCCTTGTTCCAGTCGGTGCGCCAATGGTCCAGCGTGCCCAAGGTCGTGCCATCCCAGGTCGGGTTGCCAAGGAAATCTCTCTCCCACACCGCGTCGATGAAGCCTGCCCGGTCGATTATCTGCTCGAGCCCTGCGGACTGCACCTCAGTCTCTTGGACCTCGCGCGAGAAGATCGAGTGGGCCTTCTTCTTCTTGTCCTTGTCCGGCAGCTTGGCATCCACAGCTGTGGCCTTCTTGCCCTTTGTGAGCGCGACCTTCTTCTCGCTCGCGGCCAGCTTGATGCCATACTGCTGGGCTGTCCGCACCATGTAGGGCAGGTAGCCAGGCGGATCCTGAGCGCTTGATCCTGCGCCTACGCCAGCGGAACTGCCAGAAGCACCTGCGTCAGCAGAACTGCCAGGAGCGCCAATGGCGAGTTGTCCAGCTTTCGCGGCAGGCTTCGCGGGCAGCTTGGGCGGTGGCATCTTGGCAGAATCCAGCGCGGCGTTGCACGATGGGTTCTTGCGGACTGCGGCGTCAGGCTGAGTAACCTGCTTCTCGGCAGCGTCCGTCTTCTTGATATTCTGCTTGGCTGCAGGGCTGGTTGCGGCCTTCTCGATGATCGGTTTGGCTGGAGGGTTTGCCAGGGTCTTGGTCTTCTTCGCTGGAGGGCTGGAGGTGGTAGGTGGAGCAGCCGGCTGAGTAGGCGGCACAGGGGGCCGACTACCCGGCGCAGCGTCTGGCTGCGCTTGGCTCTGCGGGTCCTGCTCCACCGCAGTTGTCTCAACCCGCTGCTCGGCAGCGGGATCTGGTTGTACGTCTACATGTTCGTCTACCCGCGGCTGGGCCGCGGGGTCATCTTGGTTAGCAGCATCAGTGTCCTGCTGCTCCTGGGTCTTTTCCCGCCGCTCAAGAGCGGCATGATCCTGGTGCTCGGCGTCCTGTTCGGCGTTCTCCCTAGCTGAAGCAGCGGGAGGAGAAGGGGGCCTCTCGTCGTGAGCAGCATCCTGCGCCTGTTGTTCCGCGCGGGCCTGCTGCTCTGTCTCCATATCCTCGACACCAGCGCCCGTATCCGCGGCGTTGGTGCCTTCGTCTTCTTCTTTCACGGGTGAGGGCACACGCGGCTCATCCCGCGCCGCAGTCTCATCCTCGTCAGAAAGGTCAATGAGCTCGTCGAGGTCAATGGCGGATCTCTTCTTGGATTCGGTGGGAGCAGCAGCAGCATCATCGTCCAAGGGGGCGCTGAAGAGAAAAAGGGATTCAGGAAAAGAAGAGAGAAAGAAGAAACCGAGAAGCAGCAGTGGAATAAGGGATTCTGGAAAAGCAGCTACAGCAGGTTATAACTTGGAAGAAAATCACTTACCCTGCACGAGAAGGGGGTGGCCGTCTACCAGAGACCTGCTTGGTCTTCTTCTCGCCCTTCTTGGCCTTCTTGGCGGTGGGCTCTTGGTCACCACTACCCGCTCTCTTCCGAGTGATGGGAGCAGCAACCGCAACCGGATCCACGTCGAGGACGTCCTCGTCCTCTTCGTCAACATCAGCATCATCTGCAGAGTAGAGGAGAAGAAAAATTGAGAGGCGGAAAGAAAAGATGGGTTGCGCTACCCGCGACTAGAGAGGCGAACTCGGTCACCTTCTTCTTCGTCCTCGGACCAATCCCGAATGGACGTATCGACGAAGCGCTTACCCTGCTGCGCGGCGTGAGGGATACAAAGGGTATCCGCAGTGTCGTAGGAGACCTCGTCGTCCTCTTTTCGATCTTCGCTCCAGTTGGCCTCGAAGCGCTCCTCGCTCTCGGTGAGTTGGCGAGCAAGGAGCTGGAAATATAAACAAGCAACACGAATCAGCTGAGCAGTATAAGGCATCCTACTCGACATGGCGTGCAAACACAAAGCACACAAAGCCTAACAGATACTAGCAAGCGTCCTACTCGACATGGCGTGCAAACACAAAGCACACGAAGCCTAAGGGATAATATTGAGTGTTCTACTCGGCACAGAGCAGGAGTACTAAGCATACCTAGCTAGAAGGCTATCTACTCGGTGTCACGATGAAGGAAACGAGATGTGAAGTACTAACCCGCTTAATTGGCTTCGTGCGGCTGTACGGCACGAAGCCGTACTGCTAGTTGTCAGTAAGGCCGGTGCTCATAATGGAGCGTGCCCAGACGGCCACATCCGCGTTGCTGAGCTCGAATGTGGTTGTCCGGGTGGAATCTCTATTGCCGCCCATGTAGCACATGAGGTGCGCACGGCGCTGCAGCGGGAGCACTCGCCTGGAAATCCAGCAGGCGATGGGGTCGTCGTTTTTGAGCCCCAATTCCTTCAGCTGGGCGAGGCGTGTGTTGACCTGCTTGATGTCACCTTCTAGCGGAGGCTTGTACCCCCAATTCTGCCCGGTAGGAGCCGTGTTGGTCCACCTGGGAAGATTGATCTGATCCACGGGGGGTTCTCCTTCCTTGGCCGAGATGTTCTTCACGTAGAAGAAGGATCTGTGCCATTTGCGCACGGAGTCGAGGCCCTTGATGCGCGGATGGCAGGTCCCGCTGCGCTGCACCATCATAGCGCTGCCGGTCTCGGTCATGCCACGGCCACTCTCCGTGCTGCCCGGCTTGGGCACGCTCTGCTTCCTGAAGAAGAAGTAACGTGCCCAGGTCATCGGCGTAGGCCGCACTACCAAGAACGCCTCGCACACCACGGCGTGGTATGCGAGCATCACCACGGCGTTCGGCGGCAGGTGGTGCGGCTGGATCCCGAAGTGGTTGAGGAAGGAGCGGAAGAAATCCGACACGGGCAGCCCGAATCCCCGCGCGAAGTGCGCGAGGAACACAACATGCTCGCCCGCCTCCGGGGTGGGAACGAGCTCGCCGTCGGGGTGCCGGCAGCGGACGCCGGGAGGAACACGCCTAGTGTTCACCAGCCACTGGCAGTCCTCTGCCGTGACCTCGGATCCAGCCCATCCGGCGCGGACGTCATCATCGCGGGCCATTGAGAAAGAGAGAAAATTTGATGGAGATTTGGTGGGAATTGGTGAAAAGAGCTAGCCTTTCGGCGTCGCAAGAGCTCGGCGGCGCAATGAGATGCACGGCGGCGAAGAGCTCGGTGGCGGCGGAGATGCGAAGAGGCAAGGAGAGAATGAAGGCATGAAGAGGAAAGAGGAGTTACCGAGGGGGTATTTATCCCTCCCCTCGGGTAGCCGTTACTGTTGGAGTTAGTGGGATCAGTTACGCACAGAGATCGTGCGACGTGGGGTGTGGGCCGGTTAGAAACGCACACACCGCAGGTGGCGCGCGTAACGGCCGCAATCGATCCCACGTCGAGATCGTGGGTAATAACTGCGCTTGATATGACCTAACGGGCCGGTGGGCCCAGGTCGCAGTGATGGGTGCGTGGCCTGTCATATCCCGGGCACCGAGGCGTCGGGGGTACGGGAACATGACAGGTGCCCAGTTACAATGCGGAGAGGCGGATTTGGTCTGCCACGCATAGATTCTCTCCAGAAATTCCGCAAAGTCCTTTTACTCGGCGAAAGAGAAGAGAAACGGCCCTATTCGGAAGAGAAGGAACTCGAGCCAGAATTAAGGGCTACACGGAGTTTCTACTCGGCATCCTAAGGTTCAAAGGCAAGATTGGTTTTTAAGCGGGAAGAGCCCAGTGAACAAGTTCGCAGGACTCTACCAGCTTCGGGGACTAATGTCGGGGGGTTACCCCCGAGTAGGGCAAAGGCAAGTGCTAAGGGCGAGATCAGAAGAGACATTGGGCAGAGTAGCTGGCTACCCGGTACTTGCTACCCGGACGACTGCTACTCGGCCGTACGCACTAATAGCCAAGAGGAAGAATCAAGGAAGCTATCGACCTCCGAGTAGAAGAAGTGGTCCGAGTAGAAATGGCGGTTTCCTACTCGGGCCAGAAGTCAAAGGAGCCGTTCTGACACAGGATCCCGCGTATCCTGGGTCCGTACTGAGGCACTGTTCATCTGCAGAGCGCGTGCCTGTCCCCGTCAGGGTGTCAGCAGACCGTCGCAGGATAAGGGAGGCCTACCCCGTGACAGTGTCAGTGATAACAGATCAGCTTCTTGGTTTTGCACAACGACTTTACACATGAGGACAAGCTAGGAAGCCAAAGTGGTCAGCGGGAAGCTGGAAGTGTGCAGAGTGCACACTATGTCGACATCTTGGCTGTATCCGGCTGGGCACCAGTATATAAGGTGCCCTGCCTCCTCCTGCGCGAGGGACGACACGACTAAGGACTACAGTTGCATAGAGAGAGGAGTGGCTACTCGGTTGTAAGCAAAACCTGTACTGTGGCTACTCGGAGACACACCAATATAAAGAGAGGAAGGCAGGAGTAGGGGTTTTACCTCCACACGAGGGCCCTGAACCTGGGTAGATCTTGTTGTTTGCAGTGCTAGTTTCATACTTCACGCGGCTACTCGCTGCGTGATCCCTTCCCAAGCGCCTCCAGCGTCCATCGTCCCCACAACTTTAGCCATCCTATGGCATTTGCCGTGACACCACCACGACACCTTGACTTCCTCTAGTTCACGACGGTCTGCCCGTTTCTCTGATACTCCATGAAGCTCGGAGATCCTTTTATATCAAGGCCGACAGTGGGTGAAGGCCATTGCCATGTTCCTTGAAGACGTGCCCCATCAATCCACAAACAGCGCACCAGTCGGGTAGTTTTTCAAACTTGACCATGAAGATTTCACGTTTCCCCGCCCTACTGATTGAAACATGGTTACAGAGAGGTTTACGAACATTCAGCTTCACTTTGACCCTAACAAAATTCCCCGCAAAGTCGATGGACACAGGTTCAGATGCGATAAACTCTCCCACTTTAGACACCAAAGCCTTCACCATCGGAAGATATCCGTCGGGGAGATCATGGATTTGGATCCATATCTTGATGGATGTCAGTTCAATCTTCGATGGCTTAGTGAAACCATCATAAGGAGCTAGCACAACCGGGTTTCCCCTGAAGTTCCACGGGCCGCCGTCCATGACTTTCTCCCAATCACCTAGACACTTGAACTGAATTGTATAGAGATTCCCCTCGAGAGTGCGGATGCGAACTTGCTGGGCCAAATCCCACGCAGTGATCATATTTTTCTTGAACCAAAACTCGCTGTATTCTTTTTCCGTGTAAACCTTGGCGATGGCCAGCCATCTGACCGCCTCTTCCGGTCTATCTACCACTTCCTCGAAGACAACATCATACAGGTCTGCTTCCTTAATCCCCAATTGCTCCATCATGGACTCAAGGTCGCTGCCTCCATCGTTCTTTGACGATCCTACCGCCATGCCCTAGATCGCCGATGAAGAACCCTAACCCTAACGAGGAAACACCGAAACCGAGAGGATCCCAAGGCTAGGTAGCGAGTCTAGCCCGCCCCTTAGTCAGCCCGAAGGTCCCACGGCTTGTTTCTCGTCGGGATCGGGGAAGAAGACTCAACGGCGCCCTCGAGTCGCCGAGAGAAGAAAAAACCCTAACCGAGAGGGAACAAAAAGGGGCGAAATCTATACTTGATCTTTCCAAAAGCATGTACACTCAGGCAGGCCACGCCCACGCCATGGGCTCTAGCCTATAGGCTTTTTTCCAACCCTAGAAGCCCGGTCCGCCACTACCACAGAGGCACAGACTCTCCCTGCCTAGCTCCACCCTCTCCCCACAGTCTCACCAAGACCAAGTCACGAACCAACTCATCTCCCCCGCCGCCGCCACCGCCACCGCCCCGAAACCTATTCCTCTCCCCCGCCGCCGTCGCACCCCCCGCCCCACCAATGTCGGGGCGTGACCGTGGGCGCGGTCGTGACCGTCACCGCGGGCGCAGTCGTGACCACAATTCCGCTCCTAGGGATATGCGCACCGAGCGAGCATATTCGCCCCCCGCTCCTCTAAATCAATTGCCGCTTGCCGTCTTTCTTCCTCGAAGTTCAAGCCCTCCGATCGAGCCATCTCCTTCAGATGAATCAACTGGTCGTCGAAGTCCGATTGAACCATCTCCTTCAGATGCATCGACTGGTCCTCCAAGTTCAAGCCCTGCCACTGAACCATCTCCTAAACCTAAAAGCCCTGAGAGGGTGTCCTTTCCTCCACTTCCATCGAAGTCTTCGAGTAAGCCCATTCTTCCATTTCAAAGCAGTGGCGTTTGGGGACGTGTAACATCCCAAGTCTGAAAAACAGCCTTTAGAATGTTTTGCTCTCTGTTATTTTATGTTTTGCATCATGGCATCATGTTGATTGCATTTGTTTGTTTGTTTTCCTTTGTTTGCTATTTGAATTTCAAACCAAAAATTCAAACCCTTTGTTTCATCCTTGTGATGTTACAATTTCTAAAATGATATTTCAAAATAAAACAATTATTTGTTCCCATGATGTTGCATCTGATTCTTATTTGTTGCATTTGTTTTCCACTGTTTTCACAACTCAAATTCAAACCTTTTTCAAACCATGTTTTCATACTTGATCTGTTACAACTTTTGGAACCAAAATAACAAATAAAAACACCCCTTTTATTCTTTGTTTTTCACTTCTCAATTTGTTGCTTTAATCAAACCAATATTCCAAACAATTAATTCAAGTCATTAAACCCTAAATTATCTTCCATTTCAAACCAATCCTTTAAAGTCAGTACCTATTTGAAACCATAAAAATTCACCACACTTTTGTACCTTCTAATCCATTCCTAAACCCTAGGGGTGACCCTATTTAAATGCATGTTTTATTAATGGTTTATTAACATGAAAAATTCCTCTAATTTGGGTTCAAATACAAACTATCATGTTAAAACTCAAATTTTGAAATCCAATCTTACAATATGTTTCCTAATTACCTAACAAGCCTAAAATAATTTTTCTGAAATTTTTAATAACCAAACCCTTAACAATTTCCTTCCAAAACCATTTCAGCAAAAAAAAAAAAAAAAACAAAACAAATAAATAAAAGGGAAAACGGCGCGCAGCAACTAGCTACCGCGCAGCCCAGCCCACCTAAGCACCTAAACCCGCAGCCCAGCCCGCCTACCGCGTCACTTACCGCTTCGTGGCGCTGAGATTCGTGCGGCCCTCCTGTTTCCTCTTCGTCGCGCGGTACGGCAGCATCTCCGAGCGCCACCGCATCCCGCGTGCGACTCCGGCGGCCAGCGACGCCCTCCGCGCCTCTATAAGACCCCCTCGAACCTCCCGCACCTAACCCTAACCCTAGGGACCTCTGTCCCCTCGCGCCGCCGATGTTCTCTCTCTCTCCCGACGACGATCGCCTTCTGAACCTCTCTGCCATCCCTCGCCGGAGACGTCGTGCTCTGAATTTCGACGATCGCCGTCTCCTCGCAGCTCCACCACCCTTGCTTTTTCCTGGAGTCGAACCACCGTAGCTACCTCGAGCTGGTGGACACCTTCCTGGAGATCGAGGTGGCCTGGATCGACGCCGCGGTCCTCTTCGCCTCCGGCCACCGAAGGTGCCACCTCTGAAGATTCGCTCGCCGCCGTCGCCGTGGTACCTCTCGTCGTGGTCCAGCGGCGTGGATCGATTCGCCACCGTTTCCTCCCTCCGTTGGACACCGCAGGGGAGCCCTCCATCGACGGGAGCAGCGCCGCCGTCCACCGCTACTCCGCCGCTGCTGACGCCGACGAGGACGTCCTCGTGCCTCTGCGTCCTTCCACAGCCGCGGTGAGCCTCCACCTTGCTCCTACTCCCTCCCTCTCTGTCGTGTTCGCAAGCCCGCTTGCATCCAGTGCAGAAGCGAGCACAACCACCGCGCCTCGTTCCGTTGATCGCCGGCGACCACTGTGTAGATGTCCAGGTTTCAGTTTCGTCAGTTCGTCCGCAAGGGTTCAAGGCTTGTCCTTTCGCCTGAAAAACAAACGCACACATACTCTGTCACGAAACCATCGCACAACGCATTGGTGCTGTTCCATCCGCGCGCTGCATCGATCGCGGGATCGAGTCCCTGGAGACGCACCCCACCTTTTTTCGCTTTTCCTCCCTCGCTGACAGGCAGGGGCCACACGGCAGTGACCCTGCCTGCCACGTACGCGCAGCACGCCACGCTGGCCCCCAGGCCCACGCTGCAGTGGCTGGGGCTAGCTAACCGTGCGTAACAAAAGTTTTGCCCTTTTCTGTTTTCAAAATAGAACCTTTTAATTACAGAATAGCCCTCAATTTTAATTTGTTAATAACTTTTAATCTGTAAATCTAATAAATAAAAGTTGTACATGTTTACTGCTCAGAATTTCATAATCTTTCCAAATATTCAACTTGTGTTCTGTTTTGAATTTTCCAAATACATTTAAAATTCAAATTTGAATAATTCAAATGCAATTTGAAATAATTCATAAGTAATTCATACTGTTTTCAAATAAATCAAATAAAATATGTTTTTCACACCTTTTTGAAAGTTCTATTCAAATATAAAATTTGTTACCCTGTTTGAATAATTTAAATTGCCCAAACAACTTAAATCTTGTTTAATTCAATTGAATTTGATAAAATCATAACTTGCTTAATCTAAAATATTTTTGAACATACAAACTATGTTTTCAACCCACCAAAGTGTGAACTTTTCAAATGTGAATTTGAATTTATAGTTTGAACAAATAAAATTCAATTAATATTTAATCTTGTTCTAAATTCAATTAAAACTTGTTTGATATTGCTTAATTCATAATTAAATAATCCAAAGTCCAACTTCAACATGTGAAACATGTAATCCCACTAAAATTTGATAAACTTTTCAAATATCAACTTTGTTATTTGTTTTGCACCCTCTCACTTGATGAAAACAATCACTACTTGTTTAACACCATTAAGTAACAATAATTTCCAACCTTGGTTACTGTTTTCTAAAAATGGTTAACTATCATTCCAATTGCATTTAAATTGTTATCTTCTTGTTATTCATCATGCATGCATCATGCTAACTCACCAACACCTGATGCTTAGTGTTAGAACAATTAATTCAACTCTAAGGCATGGGTTTGCCATATGCAATCTTTGCATATGGAATCCATTTAAACTTGTGTATCATATCCACTAGTTTATTTTGGTGCATCTATTAAACATGACATGCATCATCTTTGATTGTGCACAATGCCATGATAATGATTGTTTTCTTTCTGCCTTGCTTGTTTGCTTCTTCCCGGATATACGACGACGTTGAGACCGACGATCCTTACGACACCCCTTCTAAGGAGTTAGCTCAGTACCAGGCTACTGGGTTTTGCAGGCAAGTTATCACTCACATGAACCATCGTGTTCCTTTCAACATTGGTTACCGATACTTTCCGTTGTCTATTTCTGCTAGCCTTAGTAGTAGTTGTTTCTGTTGCGAACCCATCACATGATACCCTGAACCCTGATATTGCCTCACCTCCATACCTATAACCTTTGTTTGAGCCCGTGTCTTACTAGCATGCTTAGATTGCTTTGCTCGAGTCTGTTACCCGTTACTTTCAGTTACTATTTCATTACGTTGTGGGGGCTCGATGTTAATCAATCAATCATGCTAATGATATTGTTAAATAATAAATTTGATGATAAGGCACCGGCAGGAGGCCCATGAGAGGTTTTGAAGCCTGCTAGTGTCGACCCTAATAGGAAAAGGGTCTTGTCTACTGATCCATGATGAGCGCACTACCCGCATTTGGGAAGCGAGTATGGGCGCCCCCCTCAACTTGACCTGATTCGCATCTCGTCCAAATCGCCTCATTTAGTTCGTGTTTTCCATTTGCCGCATGCATGTTTTTGCGAGCCCAGGCCAGGGTGGAAACTTTGTAGTCGGCATATAGGGGGACACGGTCTTAGAGTGCTATGAGGGTCCCTTTTCTTCGGGGCTTGATTAGCCGTGCGCCCAAGGTTCTTTGGGCTTGATGCGAGGAATGGTTGGTTGTGTAGAGTACCCCGCTTGGTGGGTTAGCTTCCCATCTGGCGGGTTATTCTTGAGTGTACGGCCAAATTGGTGCAACCCTGCAGGGATAATCTTCTCGAGAAGCCGTGTTTTCCGCGGTTATGGATTACTTGGTGAAAGTACTGGCTAACAAGTACTCAGGACAACTTAAACATAATGATCAAACATGTTACACCCAATGATTAATAACTTGACTAGTAATAGATTGATGACACAATAACTTGATTCACTTTTAATACAACTGTGTGAGTTTATCCTCGGATTGCTTCTTTGGATAAGGGGCGAGATCCAGGATGGGTTTGTTTGAAGTTATCTTTCAGTTGGTTACAATCCTCGATCTTATCTCCGTTCTGTTAGCCGGCAGTTGTAGTATATTTCTGTAGATGGTTAGCGCAGCCAGTTGCAGCATCTTTTATATCCCCTTTCTTCCGTTGAACCCAAAGCATCTGTGCTTGGTGTTGACGGGTTACACTTTGGTGAACTGTGAGTCTTGCTTGCCAGTACGTTGTTGTACTGACCCCTTTGGGGCTGTGGTTTACGCAGACGACGTTTCCGAGGATCTACATGGTGGCTACTACGTGGAGTATGACGACGAGTCTGCTGACGAGTAGATAGCGGACCCGGGCAGGATCCGAGACTTCGTGGATGGGCTCCGTCTGTTTGTTTCCGGCCTCTTAGGCCTATTTGGTTCTTGTCTGTACTCAGACATGTTGAATGCTTCCGCTGTGTTGTAATGATGTATTGTTGGGGCCTGTGCCCTCTGAATGATTGTATTTGCTATCTCTGCTCTAATGAGAGCCATTTGCAACTTATTTCAATCTTTTGTGTCGTAGAGATCTGTTGTGATATCGCTTGTTAAACGCCGTTGACGTACCATGTGTGTATGGTTTGAAGTACGTCGACGGAAGTGCCTTCGATTTCTAGTGGATAGTTTACATCGACGATGGAATAGCAGAGCTTGTGTTGTCGCGCATAAGCGCAGGCCTACCAGGAAGCTGGGACGTGGGAGCAGGTATGCCCCATAATCCAAGCATCTGCTATCCAGTTCGTACGGTGAGTATCCCCTAGAAGTCAGGGTGCGACAAATGGTATCAGAGCCTGTCTGCCTGTAGGATCCCTTTTTACTGGTCGCAGTTGAGTCTAGAAACTATTTTGTAGCTATGTAGGAAAAATGAAACGTGAGAGTAGGAATTCTGTTCTTTTTCTTCTTTTCCCCACCCTCCCTCCCTTTTCTGGTAAGGAAGTGCAACGTTGATTTTTCCCTTCTCATCTAAACTTTCAAGTTAGGATTTCACGTATCCTGGTTTCTCTGGGATAGTTATATCTACTAGTCCATAGGAATGGAGGTGGTTGTGACGTGATTTATCATGTTGCCTACTCATGATTGAGAACGGAGGCGTGTAAGCCCCGGAAGCAGATCCTCTATTCCTTAAGCAGTAGATATTGATCCTTTAGAAGCCCGGATGGGTTTTCCGTAGTACCTCAGGAGTTTTGTTTTCGTTTTCCCCGATGTTGATATCCTGTTCTTCTCAACATCCTTTTCGCCCGTTGAAATCTTGTTGTTGTTTTCCACTTCAAATCTTCTACCGGAGTCTAATCAAAGTTTCCCCGTTCATCTGCTAAACTCTGTTTCAGCTAAAGTGTTGTTTCATACCGGAGCATCACATTCTTTGGTGTCAAAGATCCTTTCCACAACAAACAACATAGTTCTGGTTCCACTAAACAATCAAATATCTGTTCATTCTCCGGAATCTCAAATGTTGACTTCCAAAATAAGTAAGAACAATCCAATTCTAATGGGAGGCCACATATTCCTTGTTTCTCTCATGTTGCTGATTCTGACATTGATGATTATTCCTGGTGTTGCATTGATGTCAATAACTCTGTTCAACCATTCTAGCCAGATAATCTATTCTCCAAATGAATCAAATTCTATCCAGCTATACACCCTTGGTACAAAACCTCTCCCTTTATTTGAAAATGTTCCAGTGGTTTGTGAATTCCCTGACATCTTTCCAGCAGAGTTGCCAGAAATGCCTATCGTTTTGAACTTCCAGAAAACTATCCACTGTGCACGATGTGTTACACGTGTCACAGCTCTAGAAGATCTTCCCAAGAAGTTTCCGAACCTTTTCTTTTCTCAGTAGGAATCTCGGGGCGCGATTCCTTCAAGGGGGGGCGTTTTGTAACATCCCAAGTCTGAAAAACAGCCTTTAGAATGTTTTGCTCTCTGTTATTTTATGTTTTGCATCATGGCATCATGTTGATTGCATTTGTTTGTTTGTTTTCCTTTGTTTGCTATTTGAATTTCAAACCAAAAATTCAAACCCTTTGTTTCATCCTTGTGATGTTACAATTTCTAAAATGATATTTCAAAATAAAACAATTATTTGTTCCCATGATGTTGCATCTGATTCTTATTTGTTGCATTTGTTTTCCACTGTTTTCACAACTCAAATTCAAACCTTTTTCAAACCATGTTTTCATACTTGATCTGTTACAACTTTTGGAACCAAAATAACAAATAAAAACACCCCTTTTATTCTTTGTTTTTCACTTCTCAATTTGTTGCTTTAATCAAACCAATATTCCAAACAATTAATTCAAGTCATTAAACCCTAAATTATCTTCCATTTCAAACCAATCCTTTAAAGTCAGTACCTATTTGAAACCATAAAAATTCACCACACTTTTGTACCTTCTAATCCATTCCTAAACCCTAGGGGTGACCCTATTTAAATGCATGTTTTATTAATGGTTTATTAACATGAAAAATTCCTCTAATTTGGGTTCAAATACAAACTATCATGTTAAAACTCAAATTTTGAAATCCAATCTTACAATATGTTTCCTAATTACCTAACAAGCCTAAAATAATTTTTCTGAAATTTTTAATAACCAAACCCTTAACAATTTCCTTCCAAAACCATTTCAGCAAAAAAATAAAATAAAACAAAACAAATAAATAAAAGGGAAAACGGCGCGCAGCAACTAGCTACCGCGCAGCCCAGCCCACCTAAGCACCTAAACCCGCAGCCCAGCCCGCCTACCGCGTCACTTACCGCTTCGTGGCGCTGAGATTCGTGCGGCCCTCCTGTTTCCTCTTCGTCGCGCGGTACGGCAGCATCTCCGAGCGCCACCGCATCCCGCGTGCGACTCCGGCGGCCAGCGACGCCCTCCGCGCCTCTATAAGACCCCCTCGAACCTCCCGCACCTAACCCTAA
Organism: Alopecurus myosuroides; assembly: GCA_028641055.1. Taxonomy (NCBI): domain Eukaryota; kingdom Viridiplantae; phylum Streptophyta; class Magnoliopsida; order Poales; family Poaceae; genus Alopecurus; species Alopecurus myosuroides. The sequence goes on along the minus strand of CM054060.1, from coordinate 242,106,174 downwards.
CCCTAGGGACCTCTGTCCCCTCGCGCCGCCGATGTTCTCTCTCTCTCCCGACGACGATCGCCTTCTGAACCTCTCTGCCATCCCTCGCCGGAGACGTCGTGCTCTGAATTTCGACGATCGCCGTCTCCTCGCAGCTCCACCACCCTTGCTTTTTCCTGGAGTCGAACCACCGTAGCTACCTCGAGCTGGTGGACACCTTCCTGGAGATCGAGGTGGCCTGGATCGACGCCGCGGTCCTCTTCGCCTCCGGCCACCGAAGGTGCCACCTCTGAAGATTCGCTCGCCGCCGTCGCCGTGGTACCTCTCGTCGTGGTCCAGCGGCGTGGATCGATTCACCACCGTTTCCTCCCTCCGTTGGACACCGCAGGGGAGCCCTCCATCGACGGGAGCAGCGCCGCCGTCCACCGCTACTCCGCCGCTGCTGACGCCGACGAGGACGTCCTCGTGCCTCTGCGTCCTTCCACAGCCGCGGTGAGCCTCCACCTTGCTCCTACTCCCTCCCTCTCTGTCGTGTTCGCAAGCCCGCTTGCATCCAGTGCAGAAGCGAGCACAACCACCGCGCCTCGTTCCGTTGATCGCCGGCGACCACTGTGTAGATGTCCAGGTTTCAGTTTCGTCAGTTCGTCCGCAAGGGTTCAAGGCTTGGCCTTTCGCCTGAAAAACAAACGCACACATACTCTGTCACGAAACCATCGCACAGCGCATTGGTGCTGTTCCATCCGCGCGCTGCATCGATCGCGGGATCGAGTCCCTGGAGACGCACCCCACCTTTTTTCGCTTTTCCTCCCTCGCTGACAGGCAGGGGCCACACGGCAGTGACCCTGCCTGCCACGTACGCGCAGCACGCCACGCTGGCCCCCAGGCCCACGCTGCAGTGGCTGGGGCTAGCTAACCGTGCGTAACAAAAGTTTTGCCCTTTTCTGTTTTCAAAATAGAACCTTTTAATTACAGAATAGCCCTCAATTTTAATTTGTTAATAACTTTTAATCTGTAAATCTAATAAATAAAAGTTGTACATGTTTACTGCTCAGAATTTCATAATCTTTCCAAATATTCAACTTGTGTTCTGTTTTGAATTTTCCAAATACATTTAAAATTCAAATTTGAATAATTCAAATGCAATTTGAAATAATTCATAAGTAATTCATACTGTTTTCAAATAAATCAAATAAAATATGTTTTTCACACCTTTTTGAAAGTTCTATTCAAATATAAAATTTGTTACCCTGTTTGAATAATTTAAATTGCCCAAACAACTTAAATCTTGTTTAATTCAATTGAATTTGATAAAATCATAACTTGCTTAATCTAAAATATTTTTGAACATACAAACTATGTTTTCAACCCACCAAAGTGTGAACTTTTCAAATGTGAATTTGAATTTATAGTTTGAACAAATAAAATTCAATTAATATTTAATCTTGTTCTAAATTCAATTAAAACTTGTTTGATATTGCTTAATTCATAATTAAATAATCCAAAGTCCAACTTCAACATGTGAAACATGTAATCCCACTAAAATTTGATAAACTTTTCAAATATCAACTTTGTTATTTGTTTTGCACCCTCTCACTTGATGAAAACAATCACTACTTGTTTAACACCATTAAGTAACAATAATTTCCAACCTTGGTTACTGTTTTCTAAAAATGGTTAACTATCATTCCAATTGCATTTAAATTGTTATCTTCTTGTTATTCATCATGCATGCATCATGCTAACTCACCAACACCTGATGCTTAGTGTTAGAACAATTAATTCAACTCTAAGGCATGGGTTTGCCATATGCAATCTTTGCATATGGAATCCATTTAAACTTGTGTATCATATCCACTAGTTTATTTTGGTGCATCTATTAAACATGACATGCATCATCTTTGATTGTGCACAATGCCATGATAATGATTGTTTTCTTTCTGCCTTGCTTGTTTGCTTCTTCCCGGATATACGACGACGTTGAGACCGACGATCCTTACGACACCCCTTCTAAGGAGTTAGCTCAGTACCAGGCTACTGGGTTTTGCAGGCAAGTTATCACTCACATGAACCATCGTGTTCCTTTCAACATTGGTTACCGATACTTTCCGTTGTCTATTTCTGCTAGCCTTAGTAGTAGTTGTTTCTGTTGCGAACCCATCACATGATACCCTGAACCCTGATATTGCCTCACCTCCATACCTATAACCTTTGTTTGAGCCCGTGTCTTACTAGCATGCTTAGATTGCTTTGCTCGAGTCTGTTACCCGTTACTTTCAGTTACTATTTCATTACGTTGTGGGGGCTCGATGTTAATCAATCAATCATGCTAATGATATTGTTAAATAATAAATTTGATGATAAGGCACCGGCAGGAGGCCCATGAGAGGTTTTGAAGCCTGCTAGTGTCGACCCTAATAGGAAAAGGGTCTTGTCTACTGATCCATGATGAGCGCACTACCCGCATTTGGGAAGCGAGTATGGGCGCCCCCCTCAACTTGACCTGATTCGCATCTCGTCCAAATCGCCTCATTTAGTTCGTGTTTTCCATTTGCCGCATGCATGTTTTTGCGAGCCCAGGCCAGGGTGGAAACTTTGTAGTCGGCATATAGGGGGACACGGTCTTAGAGTGCTATGAGGGTCCCTTTTCTTCGGGGCTTGATTAGCCGTGCGCCCAAGGTTCTTTGGGCTTGATGCGAGGAATGGTTGGTTGTGTAGAGTACCCCGCTTGGTGGGTTAGCTTCCCATCTGGCGGGTTATTCTTGAGTGTACGGCCAAATTGGTGCAACCCTGCAGGGATAATCTTCTCGAGAAGCCGTGTTTTCCGCGGTTATGGATTACTTGGTGAAAGTACTGGCTAACAAGTACTCAGGACAACTTAAACATAATGATCAAACATGTTACACCCAATGATTAATAACTTGACTAGTAATAGATTGATGACACAATAACTTGATTCACTTTTAATACAACTGTGTGAGTTTATCCTCGGATTGCTTCTTTGGATAAGGGGCGAGATCCAGGATGGGTTTGTTTGAAGTTATCTTTCAGTTGGTTACAATCCTCGATCTTATCTCCGTTCTGTTAGCCGGCAGTTGTAGTATATTTCTGTAGATGGTTAGCGCAGCCAGTTGCAGCATCTTTTATATCCCCTTTCTTCCGTTGAACCCAAAGCATCTGTGCTTGGTGTTGACGGGTTACACTTTGGTGAACTGTGAGTCTTGCTTGCCAGTACGTTGTTGTACTGACCCCTTTGGGGCTGTGGTTTACGCAGACGACGTTTCCGAGGATCTACATGGTGGCTACTACGTGGAGTATGACGACGAGTCTGCTGACGAGTAGATAGCGGACCCGGGCAGGATCCGAGACTTCGTGGATGGGCTCCGTCTGTTTGTTTCCGGCCTCTTAGGCCTATTTGGTTCTTGTCTGTACTCAGACATGTTGAATGCTTCCGCTGTGTTGTAATGATGTATTGTTGGGGCCTGTGCCCTCTGAATGATTGTATTTGCTATCTCTGCTCTAATGAGAGCCATTTGCAACTTATTTCAATCTTTTGTGTCGTAGAGATCTGTTGTGATATCGCTTGTTAAACGCCGTTGACGTACCATGTGTGTATGGTTTGAAGTACGTCGACGGAAGTGCCTTCGATTTCTAGTGGATAGTTTACATCGACGATGGAATAGCAGAGCTTGTGTTGTCGCGCATAAGCGCAGGCCTACCAGGAAGCTGGGACGTGGGAGCAGGTATGCCCCATAATCCAAGCATCTGCTATCCAGTTCGTACGGTGAGTATCCCCTAGAAGTCAGGGTGCGACAGGAGGTCAATCCGGCCATCATCGAACTCAAAATCCACCCAATGGACCCACTGGCGTTCTTGGTGGAGTCATCCTTCCTTCTCCTACCCCTTCTCCCACCGCCGATGCAGATGCTCGTCCTTCCTCCCCCGCTGGCGTTCTTGGGGCAGACATCCTTCCTTCTCCTACCGCCGATCCAGATGCTGCTGCAGACATCCCTCCTTCTCCTACCCCTTGCGCTCCCACCGCCGATCCAGATGGTGCTGCAGACATCCCTCCTTCTACTCCCCCTTGCCCTCCCAACGCCGATCCAGATGCTCCTTCCTCCTCCGCTGGCGTTCTTGGTAGAGACATCCTTCCTTCTCCTACCCTTTGCCCTCTGACCGCCGATCCAGATGCTCCTCCCTCCTCCGCTGGCGTTCTTGGTGGAGACATCCTTCCTTCTCCTACCCCTTGCCCTCTGACCGCCGATCCAGATGCTCATCACAAGGAAACTTTCATGGAATTGCTTAAAACGTGAGACTGTTTTTGGTTGTCTTTTCTTGATGATTTGTAAACTCTCTGCCATGGAAATAATCGATCTGGTTTTCTTGCAGATCTGGGAGAACTGGTGAAGGTAGAAGCTACTACATGGTTATGGCAGAGTTTAATGCAGAGAGAGATCGGCTTGTTTTGGATGTCCAGTTTGATGATTTATTGCAAGAGAAGTATATGGGCCTTGCCATAGAAATCTGCAAAAGAGCCTTACACAATCCGTGAGCTAACCTCCTTTCCTATATGTCTTTGTTTTATTACAGCACTAGCAGTTTTTCTATAAAAAAAGGTTTTGGAGATCATCCTACATCTTTCATATGGACTGCTTTACTAGGTTAAAGATTGGCAGTTAGGGCAGACAGTATAGCACTGCATTGATTCCGTTTATGTTGGTTAATTTAGTCGTTTTCAGTTTCAGAATAAGTGTAGGATTCAGTTTCGTCAGTTAACACCTGTTAGGTTCAGTTTCGTCAGGTGTTAGATAGGATACCGTTTGTTTCTGTTAGTTGTGATCCGATCCTAGCGAGTAAGACTTGATCGCCTGGACGTGGGATGGCGCGTCCGATGCGGGCGTCGTGTGATCAACACGATCGATCACCAGCTTAATAAGCACACACGCAGCGAGAGCGATCGAGAGCTTAGAGGGCCACAGTTTAGACAGTGGATTGCACATCGAGTGGCCATTTAGATGGGCCAAATGGTGATTCACACGGGCCACTCGACTGTTGTAGATGGGCAGGCTGTTCGTTTCTCACCAATGCATGGGCACTACTAGAATTCAAACATGATAAAAATTGACATCAGGCCACTCAGCTAGGACATGGGACATTCATACTCATGTTGTATGCTATGTCCCATTCATCGCAGTTGATCTTTCAGCCTTCAGCAAGTTTTTTTCCCAACATCAGTAATCTCCTCTAGCATATAGTATTCAACAAGGTTTGGGACATTCTGCACCATTTAAGCTCTTTCTCGAGGAACATCCTCACTGCTGCATCATGAGTGCTGTAGCCCATTTCATTAGCTGATTCCTGTTTATTCCCATGGCTAATGGTGCATAAACCTCACTGCAGCGCAAACACTAACCAAAATCACATGACAACCATAACAAAAAATTTACAAACTGAATTTTTCATTATCATAAGGAATGCAACTGGTTGTTCCAATTCAGTTCTGCACTATTGATAGGTTTCAGATGTACAGCGAACTAATCACATGGTTAATATTTTCTTTGCAGGGAGCACTTGTGGTTGCAGTCTGTGGCTCAAGAGTTTCTCATTCAGTGTGGTTCTAAGAAGGATAAACGGATGCTTGGATTTCGTTTCGTTGGTGAACCAAAATCAATTAGGGTCTTGTCTTCTTACAGCACCAACGAGTTGGTGGAGTGGCAGGGTATTTATGAAGACACAGTTCAAATATTGAGGACAAGGAAGTTAGGAAGGCTTGTTTATTTATCCATCATAAACCATGCATTGGCCTGCCATAGGAGTGGTAGGAGTTGGAAGGGAGTTTTCAGCGAGGGGAATATCTACATCATTGAGTACCAGGGTAGGTGTAGGCTACGGTGTGTTATCTTGGCTGAAACAACGCGTATCTATGAATCCGATTTTTCTGAGCGGGTTCTCGACCTGAAGCAGATAAACACAGTAGTCACACCTAAGTATAACTGGATGGTGAGTACCCTGCCTTTTTTGAGGATCTGCGGGATGATCTGGAGGGTCTGACCCCAGCCACTCTTAAGGACACTGGCACACTTTTAGTTCTTCCCTTTCATTATGCTTGTATGCCCCCAAAGGCCTGGGGTTTCTTCATATGGCAGCTGCATTTGGTGATACAGCAAAGGAAGGTTACTGTGAAGGGCGATGGAACCGATTTCAAGAGTGTGTTTGGCCAGAGGGTTGGCCATACAGAGTGGAGGAAACTGTTCAGGAACTCACCTGACCCTGTTGTAAGAGGCGTGTACCGGCATGATAACGAAGATGGGGATGACGACAAATTCACAGACGATCTTCAAGGGATGGTTGACCTTGACCGGCACATTGTGCAGCATGCTCATCATCACCCGAAAGGAAAGCCGGTTCGGGTCCGTAAAAAGGATGAAAACGAGCTATTCGCTGCCTTAAGAGTGCCACTTGCCATACCTCTAGTATTCCGTGGCCTGTTTGCCGGAAGGGAGATGAAATTCGATAAAGAGTGAGTAGAAAAAATAAATTGCTCTTCTTATTAACTGTTCCATCCTTTACTTTCTTGTGATGTGTTATCTTATTTCAACAGGCTGGGAGAAGTCTTCGCAGACTATTGCAAGTTGTGCTATGACGTGAATGAAGAAGAGGTGGAATGGAAGGTGGAATGGAACCCCAGCTAGGTATTGTTGGTTTTAGATGGGATCTCGTGTTGGATATTTTCTTGTGCAGGATCACTTGCGATCTAAGGTGTAAGTCTGATGCCATTACAGCATAGCTGTGCTGTGGTAGTACCTACAAATCAGCAACTTGATGTAGGACTCGTAGCGTCAAGCATTTTAGATAGCCTGACAGTTTGGGGCTGACATTTTTTGGGGTGTGGCCGATCACCAACTTGATTTAGGACCTTGTTCATTATTGTAAGGCTCATGTTGGTAGACCCTATGACATATTTCAGTATGAGCCTGACAGTTCTTTAATATTCTGATGTTATCAGCTTTACTCTTTACGTATGGCATACATCGAGTACATGTAACCCCAGAGTATTGGGGCGACCAGTAGCCCTATCCATGTGATGGTCTTGCGGTTGTGATGTGGTGCTGTTTTGTACTTACGTTGGTTCTGATTGGCTGGCCTCTGTGCCAGGAACGCGGTGGTGATGGTGTTCTGTTTTGTACTGTACTTACGATGATTCTGATTGGCTGGCCTCTGCCAGGAACGGGACGAATTCGTTTGCTGGTGTCGTTTTTTTTAGAACGGGGGCAAAAGATTGCCCAATCTATTAATTAAAGAGTTTACAAGAAAGTAATGTCGAGACCAAATAAACATTATTACAATCCAATACTCTCGCGGTATCAATTTTCCCAAACCCTTAATTAAGGAGTTTGCAAGAATACCCTGCCTTCCTTGCACCACGACATGTGAACCATGGGTGCCAGCCCAGCTCTACTGCAGCTCGGGGATGTGGCACAAGGAGCGGATAAAACAGGAATATGAGTAGGCCTGATGCCTCTACAAATTCTTGCAATCTTGCTCCCGGCTCCTGTTGACAGTACCTCTACTTATATCGCGGGCACGATGGATCTGATTGAAGTCTCCTAGAACCAACCATTTGTCCCCAAGGGGGCGGTTTGTGGGAGACAATCTCGGCAAAAAAAATCATCTTTGCGATTAGCAGCGGTCGGCCCGTACACGGAAGTAATCTTGAAGTCGCCCTCCATACCGAGAGGATGGACATCGGCCGAAAGATAGAACTCAGTGGCAGTCACGTTAGTAACCTGGAAGAGAGAATCGTCCCAAAGAAGCAAAATACCACCTCTAGTGCCACAAGCCGGGGCGCTCGGCGAAGCCCCTAAGTCTACCACCACCCATGTGACAAGACTCAAACATGGAGACCTTAGTCATCTTCGTTTCCTGGAGGCACACAAATTGGCACGTAGACGCAGCCACCGTTTCGCTCACAGTGTCCCGCCTATGAGGATCGTTCAATCCACGGACATTCCAACACAAAATGTTAATGAGATGTTCTAGCATTAGAAACTTGAGAACTCATATTGATTGAACTTGGATCGAAGCCACTGCATCTAGAACTCGACAGAGCTGCCTCTCCATCAAGGACAAGCTCCAGGCACAACCTGGCCACAAACGGCCCGTGCACAATACCGTGCACAATACCAGGAAGGTTTACTAACATTGTTAACCAAAATACACCCACTAGAACCAAACTGACTCTAAGCATCGGTGGCAGTCTGCACATCAACAGCAGAGCCCAAACCATTCTCAGCGACAACATCGACTTCATGATCCAGTGCCGCCGCACCACCATGCTCGATCAAGGCCTCCTCCGCTGCGGAGGTCTCCGGGTCACCGACCTTGAAGAGGGCGCGCAGCGCCAGCATTACATCACCAGGGATCTGGCCCTTAAACAGACGAGCAAACTCGGCCATGGCCTGCTCGGTAACAACTTGGCCGTCCTTGACGATCCCGAGGCTATGGCAGACGACACCCTCGGCTTCCTGTAGGACAGGCGACGGCCTGCGCCTTGTCTTGATACTCGCGCTGGCACGACGGCGAGAGAAGGCAACCACGTTATTGGTGGCCCGCCTAGTGAGGGTCTTCCTCCTGCATGTAGGGCGAAGCGGCGGCGACTCCATCAACGGCGAGGCGAGCAGGGCCGGTTGGCTCTCCCTCAACAGGGGCCCCGTGCTCGCAGTGGACGCCAAGGCCGTACCCAGCTGTGCAGGGGCGAATTGCGGCGTGCGTGCTCACATGGACGCCTCGAAACCCGGCGGCCTGGAGAGTGAATACTCTTCCTGAGACAACTTGTCGCCAAAATCGCCAGGGCACGCCGCGCCCCAAGGCTTGCCGTGGAGGCCTCAGTAGGGGAGAGAAGAATAGGCGCGGCGCCATGGGGAGACCGCTTTCCGTTCCACTTTGCAAGCTTGTGAGCTCAAGGAAATCCCGCTCCATAATAGGCGCTTCACGTGGTCCAACAGGCGTTCGAATCCGACTCTTTGCAAGCTCGATGCCATCTTTTGCAACCCCGAGTGGGATATCCGCTTCGACTCCCATATCCTCCATGCCCTTTCGTCTTCCTTATCGGACCATTGCCCGCTCCTTCTTGCCGATGATCGTGGACCTCGCAAGCCTAGGAATTTCAAGTTCGAGAACTTTGGGTGCACCTTCCGAGCTTCCTAAAGGTCGTCCAAGATGCTTGGAATGAGCCTACCCACCATGTCGAGACTTTCCATGTTCTTTTCCATAAACTTCGTCTCACCGGAAGGCATCTTTCTGCATGGAGCCGGGGCCTCTTTTATAACGTCAAAGTTCTTTTCCATGCGGCTCTTCTTGTCATCCTCCAATTCGACATTGCAGAGAAGTCTCATGCTCTTTCTTTGGAGGAGCGTCATCTTAGGGGGTGCCTCAAAAGAAAGGTCATGGCTTGGGCGGTCCTTGACAGAGCAAGGAAGAAGCAGAACGCGAGGATTTCAAATATTAAAGAGGGGAACGCTAACACGAGATTCTTCCACCTAAGAGTTAATGGTCGAAGGCGAAAAACCCACATCTACCGCATCAAGCTCAATAATTGGTGGGTTACCGAGCACGAGCACAAGGAAGAGACAATCTTCAACCATTTTAAGTCTGCTATGGGGAAGGGAGCTCGGAGGGTGCGTGATTTCAATTGGGATGCCCTCAATTTCGAGGGGGCTGATTTGCGGTCCCTTGATGACCCCTTCTCTGAGGACGAAGTTTCCAATGCCATAAAAAACATGACGGGGGACAAGGCCCCCGGCCTGGATGGGTTCACCGGTTTGGTCTTCAAGAAGTGTTGGGATACTATTAAATGGGATATCATGAGGGTGGTAAATTCTTTTGGGAACCTTCACGCCAAGAATTTTCCATTGGCTCAACTCTGCGAACATTATGCTTTTGCCTAAGAAAGACGGGGCCGAGGATATTTCAGATTTTAGGCCTATAAGCCTCATCCACTACGTCGCCAAAATCGTTACCAAAATGCTTGATATTCGGCTCGCCCCCTTATGGATGGCCTTGTTTCCAATGCGCAAAGGGCCTTCATCAAGAAGAGAAGCATCCACGACAACTTCATTTATGTTAAGAATTTGGCGACGAAGCTTCACAAGAGCAACACCCCATGCCTCCTTTTCAAGTTCGATATTCGCAAGGCTTTCGACTCCATGAGATGGGACTACATCCTTGACCTCCTTCAAAGGAGAGGGTTCCCGCCGATATTTCGGGACTGGGTCACCGCCATATTTTCATCCGCCTCGTCCCGTGTTCTTCTTAATGGGGTGGACGGCCCTCCTATTTCCCATGGTCACGGCCTTCGCCAAGGCGACCCATTGTCACCCCTCCTTTTTGACATTGGCATTGATCCGTTGCAGCAGCTACTCGACCTTGCTACCTCTCATGGGCTTCTTCATAAGATCCACGGGAGGGGTACAATCTTGCTGACCTCCCTTTACAATGATGACGCGGCGGTGTTTGTGGCTCCCTTCAAATAGGACATCCAAAATCTTGCTTCTATTCTTTCCTCCTTTGGAGAGGTGACATGGCTTTGTTCTAACTTCCATAAGAGCTCAGTGGTGCCCATTCAATGTGGGGGTATAAACCTTGATGAGGTTCTGCAAGGTCTTCCGGCGGAACGGGCCGCTTTCCCAATAAAATATCTTGGGCTTCCACTGTCAGTTTGGTGCCTTCGGAGGGCTGATTTCCAACCACTCGAGGATAAGGTGGCCAACAAAATTCCCTCTTGAATGGCAAGTATTTCAATATGGCTAGCCGCACCGCCCTCGTCAAATTCGTTCTTGCTTCCCAAGCCGTTTATCACATGACTTCGCTCTTCGTTCCCACGGTGTGTGTGATAGTTTGAAGAAGATTGAGCGTGCCTTTCTTTGGACGGGCACCGATAAGGTTTCGGGGGCTCAATGCAAGATTAACTGGGATGTGGTCAGCCGTCCTAAAGACTTTTGTGATCTAGGAGTGCATTGCAAGGCGAGATTCTCTAGAGCGCTCCGTCTACGTTGGCCTTGTCTTGAATGGACGGACCCCGATTTTTTTTGGCGGGGTATGGGTAACCCTTGCAGCAAGGAGGACATGAATCTCTTCCACGCGGCAACGTTGATCATTCTGGGAAATGGCAAGTTAACTCCTTTTTCGGAGGCCCCGTTGTTGGAAGGTGCGAAGCCCAAGGATATTGCTCCTCTTATCTTCTTGTCCTAAAAAAAGAAAGGTTGCAAGGTGGCTGATGCGTTACCTAATGAGGCTTGGGTGGAGTTGATCAAATTGGATGCTTCTTTCACTCTAGCGCACTTGGAGCAATTTGTTGACCTTTGGTTGAAGCTTCGGAACATGACCCTTCTTGAGGACGTCGATGCCACAATCTCGTGGAGGCTTGCGGCGAATGGGCAAGACTCGACGGCCTCCGCCTATAGGGACCAATTCCTTGGCGCTACCTCTACCAACATGAAGTCTATGGTGTGGAAGATCTCGGCCCCTCCCAAAGTCAAGTTCTTCGCTTGGATCGCCACTCAAAGTAGGCTTTGGACGACGGATAGGCTCCAGAAGCGCGGATGGCCCAATTGTGGCCTTTTCCCTCTTTGAAAGAGGACTTTGGAGTTTGTGGACCATCTCTTTGTTCACTCTCGCTTTACCGTGCGGATTTGGGGTCTCATCAAGCAGTGGCTGGGTCTTTTCTCGATTGACCCGCTTGTTTGGCAACCTTTGAGTCTGTATGACTGGTGGATGATGATGACGGGTCCGTCTGCATAGAATCGGAAGGCGACCGCGTCCATCTCCCTCCTTGTCTCATGGGAAATCCGGAATGAGAGGAATGCCATGGTGTTCCGCAACAAGCTTTCGCCGACCTTTGTTCTTGTAGAGAAGATCAAGAGGGAGGCTAGATCTTGGGTCGCTGCAGAGGCAAAGGGTTTGAGGGAAATTATGCCGGGAGAGTAGTCCCTTTTGTAATTCTGAACTTTATTTTTCTATAAAACTCCTTCTTAATTAATAGATTGGGACAAAACTTTTGCCTCTCTTTCTAAAAATAAAATCTTGCTCCCCGAAGATGTGAGCACCAGGTTACAAACTTGCCCCTATTCCTACAAACTACGGTTCCTTTCTCTGTAAACAAATTCATTATCTTGTTTCATAGATTCTGGCCTCTTCCATGGTCCAAGACACATGCCGTCGTGTACAGTGCTCCTCAAATTTTTCTGCACATCACAGGCTAGGCACCAAGATATTCTGCATGACAATTGTTGTACTGATGGCGGCGATAACAACTCTCCACATAAGCGCAGCTAGATGTGACTGTCAATGTACGTGACGCGATCGGATATGATGTCATCCGATGAATCCTCTGGTTAATTAAATCTCCAGTTATAGAGTTTGTGTTTTTTTGTGTGTGATGGAACTGAGTTTTTCAATAGCCACTGCATTTTAGGTTTCTAGGACATATATGTGTGCCTCACATGTTTGTTAAAATGCCCGAACACGATGAGATATCATTGTTATTTATAAGCCTTTTTTCTCTCCAATGAGTTTACAGATTATATAAGATGATGTGGATATATTTACATCTCGAGCTCCCAATCTAGCTAATTTGACCAACAGAAATATATTATTTACTCTACCTTGCTAGCTAAACTTCTCTTGTTGATGTATGATATTACCTAAAGATGAACCTACCAATTTTCTTGGATTGAGCTTTAGTTTTCGTATTCATTCAAATGTTAGAGGATGTTGTGATTTATTTTCATTCCTGCTTTAATTGAGCCGAGCCAATTAGAAAAAATATATTTCTTCATAAAATTTATGCTGATGTAATGCATTTTCATTTATTTTTCTTCAGATCAGTTGGTGCTCCCCAATGCCCGTCTACCCTTCCTCGGCGCAGGCATTCACGAGCTAAGGTTGCAGGGGCCTGGAATGGCCTTGTGAAATATGCATAGTAAAGCTGAATCAAGGATGGTTTATGTGCGAGTTTTGATTAGTCTTCATTATTATGCGGAGATTTGTTCTCTTTTAATTAAACCAACCTCATTAATAGAGAAGGAATTCCAATAATTGTCACATGAAACTTGTGGCTGCTGAACACCACACATGGATATACATTGGCAAATGGTTTGTGTCAATAAACATATCAACCTATCTTTTGTAAACCTATTGTATTTGATCATGCATTACCTATGTTGCTATATAATATATATGCAACAACTATTTTAATTGAAACCGCCCTTCAATAACTATTTTGATGATATATAATGCAATGAATCCACAAATAAGCTAATAAAGCTGATTCTTTGTTTGCTGTGCATATTATGGCCAATACCAATGGCAATTTTTCCTTGGATGGTGTATAAGATCTATGAAATTGTTAGTCATACAGTGGTATCTTCTCCTTGTTAGAGGATCCATGGTAATGTGATATTTGTAACACACATGTGGGGAAAGGATACAACAAAATGGTATATCCTTGGTAGTTTGCTCAGTTCCCTTTCAGGATTGCTGATGGAAGATCATTGCTGATTAATTTTTTCTTATTTTTATGTTAATGTATTTTCTAAACTTGGTAGTCTTGTACATGGTGTGTGTTTTACAGAGTATGATCAACACAACAATTTATAAGGAAGTGATTAAGCATCAAGAGCGCAAATAAAAATAGCTTATGGAGTTGTTTAACCGTCTAGAGCAGTACAAAACACCTTATAATATGAAATAGTGGGGTTAATTCCTAAGAATGAAGTTTAGTCTCTTAGTTTTGTATTTCTTAAACAACAAAGATTTGTTTATGCTATGGTGCACTTTGCTCCTTTTTTTGGAAGGACACCTTGACCATATGTTTATGGGCTCATTCTGCTTTGCTTCTTCAGTGTGTTATTATTCTCATAAGTATGTCTTAATTTACTCTATAAGTTACTACCAATATATATTTATCAGCTCACCAAATCCCCCTCATCTTTGATCTCTTATCCATCTTAGAGCGTCCTGTCAAATAATTTCTTAACTCTGTGAAATTAGATTTGACCATGGTGGTAAGGATGAATATCTATTCCCTGACATGCTCAGTGAATTCAGAATGCCCAATGGACCGCTTCTCCTGGACATCCATACTAAAGTTGTTTTGAAGACCATCTATGAACACCAACATGTCACACACACAAGGGTAGCTGGGAATAATATTCGCTCCAAAACTGAAGGTATGTTCTTGGTTGTAGTAGCTTGCCCATACTTTAGCACCTTTTGCGTTTCCTTTTATTTCCAGGAGCATTTGTGGATATCTGAATGTGTTTCATACGAGGGCCAACTAGGAATCATTCTTATATGATTGTGTATGCAGGTTTTTTCTTGGGAGTTTTGTTCATGTGACATGATGGGTATATCGCTCGCAAGTTTCTAACGAAACGGGTAGAGTTATTAGACCAGTACACTTCATGTTTCATTTCCTATTAGATTAACATTTGTTCATGTTTCATTTTCTATTAGATTAACATTTGGTTTAAAGGAAACATGTGGTTGGTTAGTTGTGACCTAAGTATACAGAGTGTGCTCCGATACCTGCCATCTTTTATTTAAGTTGTGATATGATATAAACCTAATTGGATTTTTGATCTGGGGTGATTGGAGTATGAAACACTAGTCCCCTCTCACCAATCTATGTACTTAAGAAGTGGAAGATGGGACTCTCCAAATTGAAACTTCTCATTTCTAAATGTAACATGGTTATTCTCTTTTTGGATGAATTGGAAGAGGATCGACCACTATTTATCCATGAGTCAAACTTCCGAAAGCTAGTCAAACTTCATCATGAGAAGTTGCTCAGGTATCAATATCAGTATTGGAGAAAAGGATGCTCAATTCGTTGGATGAAACTGGGAGAGGAAAACACGATTTTTTTTTCACGCAATGGCCATGAGAGGTACTTGAGAAACTCTATGGATTGTCTGCAGCTTCCTGATGGTCACATTATTATTGATCATGATAAAATGGATAATGTTGCTTGGGACTGCTACAAAACAGAGAATGGGCACATCAAACGGTATTGTAATGCTCTTTGACTTGTCTAGCATGATCAACAAAGTAAATGACTTGGAGGATTTAGTTGCTCCTTTCACTGTTAATGAGATGGATGATTTAGTCAAGGTAATGCCTTTGGATAAAGCTCCAGGTCCATATGGTTTTAATGGGACGTTTCTCAAAAAGTGTTGTCCTATCATCAAACATGACTTCTATGCTCTTTCTAGGGATTTCTATGATCAGTCCATTAGCCTGGACAACATCAATTCTTATTTTATCACTTTTATTCCTAAGAAGCCATCTCCAGAAACCATTAATAACTACAGACCTATATCTCTCACTAATACTTGCCTCAAGTTTCTCACTAAGATGGTGGCTGATAGATTACAAAAGAGAATTCTGGATTGTATTCATAAAATCAGTATGGTTTTATCAAGGGCAGGACTATACATGACTGTTTGGCTTGGTCTTTCGAGTATATCCATCAGTGCAAAGCCTCTAAGAACCCTATTATGATTCTTAAATTAGATTATGAGAAAGCTTTTGATTCTGTGGAGCATGAGTCCATTTATCAAGTTCTGAGGCACATGGGGTTTCCAGAGAGGTTTATGTTCTAGGTCAAGATCATGATGGAATCAGACACCTCGTCTGTTTTAGTTAATGGTGTCCCTGGTAGAAAGTTAATATGTCGGAGGGGGGTTCAGCATGGATACCCCTTGTCACCTTTACTCTTTGTGCTTGGGGCTGAGATCCTACAATATGTTATCAGTGATCTGAAGGAGAAGGGCCTGTTAAAATTACCAATTGATGTTGGTGATCAAGATTTCCCTATAGTTCAATACGCGTTTGATACTATTTTGGTCCTTCAAGCTGATGCTATACAACTGGCGGTTCTCAAAAAGGCATTACAAGATTTGAGTGTGTCTACTGGTTTACATGTCAATTTTCATAAGTCTTGCATGCTTCCAATCAATATTTCGGATGGTCAGGTTCAGGCCCTGGCTGCAGATTTTGGGTGCATTGTTGGCTCGTTCCCTTTCACCTACTTAGGCCTCCCTATGGGAACTACGAGGCCTCGTATTATTGATCTAATGCCTCTTGTCACCAAGATAGAGAGACGTTTAACTGCCAGCTCTACTTTCTTAGCGTATGGAGAAAGATTGCAGCTTATTAATTCGTGTATGTCCTCTATGCCCGTATACTTCCTATGCTCCTTGGAAATCCCCCTGGTATTTTGAAACAGTTCCATCGAGTGATTAGGCACTGTCTTTGGAGAGGCAATCACCCTGACTCGAAGAAACAATCACTGGCATCCTTGGAGATGATCTGCAAGCCACGGAGTGCTGGAGGTTTGGGAATTGTCGACTTTCAAAAGCAGAATCAGAGTCTACTTATTAAGCATCCTCATAATTTTTTCAACAAGGCCCGACTGCCTTGGGTGGATTTTGTATGGATACACTAAACGAATGGAGTCCCACAATATGGTCCACCTTGTGGATCCTTTTAGTGGCGTGATATCATGAAGCTAGCCCCTCTCTATTTTCAAGTAAGTACGGTCACAGTGGGTCTGGGTGACACGACTATCTTTTGGGGAGATGCATGTCATGGTCGGATTTTCAAGAATGATTTCCCTCGGCTATTTTCGTTTTCTATTGACACCCAACTTTCAGTTCGGGAGGTACTCCTTACAACCGACATATCACACCTCTTTGACCTCCCTCTATCGCAGCAAGCATTTCAGGAGTACCAAGATTTTGAGCTGGTTTTGCAAAATGTTCAACTAGATCCCAGGGCTTGTGATGAGTAGAATACTATTTGGAAGGGTGGGCTCTACACTCCTGAGAGATTTTACCACCACTGTTTCCGAAACCAGAGAGCAAGGAAAATTTATGACTGGATTTGGCAGAGTAAAGTGGTGCTCATGATCAAGGTTTTTGCTTGGTTACTGGTCAGTGATCGCTTAAACACCAAGGACATGCTTTGACGCAGACATCGGAATGTGACTGATATTTTCCATTGTGCCTTATGCCCCTCAAGACAAACCGAAGATTGGATGCATCTTTTTTTCAAGTGCAATTTTAGTGTCCGCATTTGGAATTATCTTTAGATCTTCTGGGAGGATGGTGATAGCTTTGAGCAAGTTTTCTATAAGACCCGCAAGAAGTTTGGTAAACCTTTCTTTGCTGAGGTGGTTATTCTAGCTTCCTGCCATATTTCAACACATAATGCCAACTTTCAGGGCTTCGAAGAGGAACTTCGTTCATGAGATCACCCTGCATACGCATAGGGTGAAGGACAAACATCTGCATGAGTTATCTCAATGGATTGATGATTTAGCTTAGATGGGCTCACTGTTATATATTTTTGTATATTATGCAACTCTCGTATAGTTCCCTCTTTATATTCAATAAAATGCTGTGGGGTTTTACCCCACAGATTAGGTTTCAATTTTTTTTACAGATAGCTACGAGGTGCAGAGGCAAAACATCGAAGAAGATTAAATCCTGGACCATAATTCATTCCATTCCTTATGTTTCACATCGAACCTCCTTTCAAAGTCATTTCCTAACAAGTGGGGCAATCTAGGATCTCCACAATTTTGTTTTATGGTTTTAAAGTTATACATTACTATGATGTTTCTTTTGTTTTTGCGATTTGAAAATTGCCTCGTTTTCTCCATTTTCTCTTCCAACTGGATTTATAGTTCGTACCAAGTAGCAATGTACCGGCACATAGATGCAACCTATAGTTTGTTCTATACTATCCTATTTTTAGTAAGCAAGGTTTTCATTATCTACCGGTGAGTGGTATGTGCATTATCATGATTTTTAAAGTTGCAATGATATACATACTCCTGATATCTGCCTTCTTTTATTAGTTATCTTGATCAAATGCTTTTTGGTTGAGACATTATTAGTTTACCATTTCAAGTGTACTGAAGCTTGTTTGTGTGAATTTTGTAAGTTTGTTGACTGTGACTTAGAATATCATAAACCTTATTAACATGTGGCACTACATTGTGAATAGACAATATCGATTTATGCAAGCCCTACAGTTGGCTTTGGTGAATATATATGATCCCTATGGACATTAAGCTAAGCGGATATGTCGCTGACCATCACGACTTGACACCACCCGTACTATGCGAGGGTGCAGCGTGAAGTTCTGCAGGTCTTTGAGCACATCGCCTTGGGGTTCAAGCGGCCTTGCTTCCCTCTGGATAAGAAGGAGCAGACCTGGGTGACTTGCGGAAAGGTTTTCTACAGTATAACTAGGTGTTGCAAGGAGATCAGGGGACGGCCTCGCATACTGCAGTTTGGAAGCAACTCTGGAATACTCAAGTCCCCCGGAAAATCCAAATTTTCGGATGGAGGGTTCTTCATGGTATTATTCCACTAAAAGCTATTCTTGCTAACAGACACATTGAAAATTCTGGTGAGTGTCCAATTTGCCACCAATCTGCGGAGGATATTAAGCATCTATTATTTGATTGTCAACCTGCTACTGAATTGTGGAAAAACTTGGAGCTTTCGGATTATATTAATTCAATGGTTATGGGAGAGCGTTCGGGCTCGGTTATTTTGGAATCTCTTCTATTGGCTGAGGACAGGAAAAGTACCATTATGCCAAATATAGGTATCAAAGAAATATTGTTGATTGGAGGATGGTATCTCTGGTGGATAAGAAGGCAAACCACACATGATGAACCAATTCCAAAATCAGAAAGGTGGGCTTTATCGATTCTTGCTATTGCTAATAACTATAAGAGGTCTATTTCTGTAGGTGGTTCTCCAACTGTGATAAAATGGAGAAAACCGGACCCCAAGAAAATTAAAATAAATGTGGATGCATCCTTTCATGAGAATGGAAGGGAGGGATCTACAGCAGTGGTCATAAGAGATTATAAGGGGAATTTTATTGCTGCTCAGTGCATCTATGTGGAAAGGGGAGCTGATGTGATCACTTTGGAAGCTATGGCTATGAGGGATGGCTTATCTCTTGCTGCTGGACTGGGATTTAATAATATTGAGGCCGATTCTGATTCTTTGGAGGTCATAAATTTCTATTCTGGGCAGACTCAATGGTGGGATGTTGCATCTGCAATCTTTGCGGAATGTCTTGATTTAGTTTCTAGCATTGCTAATGTTAACTTTAGTCACTGCTCTAGATCTGCTAATAGTGTAGCTCATGAATTAGCTAAGTTTGGCTTTTGTAATAGGAATTCCGTTAGCTGGATCAGCCAACCTCCGGGATGGTTGATCAATTTCTTGGTCCTCGATGTAATGACTGAATAATGTGGGGCTGCAAGTTTCAGACGCACTCTTTTCCTTACCAGGGTACCTACGGGGACTGGAAGGTTTTTAATGAGGCGGCTTGCATGCCTAGTTTTATATAGTGAGTTTTATTTCAAAAAAGGTGTTGCAAGGAGTAACAAAGTTGAAAGATATCTAAGAGATGATAGAACACGTTATTATTTAAGTTCACTCTAGCCTGTCATGATCTGGAGTATATTTTTTTCCTTTTGAGTATGGTCATTGATGTAATTATTTTTTATTAAAGAAATAGAATTACATGATCTAAACAAAGAAATTGAATTAGAGTGTGATAAAGAAAATGCTAAGACTAATCTCGAAGCTTTCTCTGGAATCCCAATCTTTGGATGGAGATTTTTGTGCGTGCAGTTGTTCCTCTTAATATTTGTATGTAGACGTAGTCTGCATGAAAAAGAAGAACATATTTTATTTTCCTCAAACAAATAAAGAACCTTATTTATTTTGCTGATCAATGTTGTGGTGTACTAAGGGCAGCCACAGTGTGTGCCAAATTTGGTTGCCAAATAACATATTTGGCTTTTGACACCGGTTTCTTACATCGTAGAACTGCCAGATCTTGTTGCCAAAGTCAAATAATTTGATGTAAGAGCAACTAGAAGATTCAATACCAAATTTATTTAAGTGAATAAAATAATAGGATGGAGCGTGAGACTAGAAAGAAGTGAGCAGAAAGAAGTGAATAAAATTATTACTTTATACATAGTGGATCACATAATTAGTGATTTTGGCATTTGACTTTGGCTTTAAAACATTGTAGCAAACATAACAAACTTAACAGTTATGCCAAATAAATCTATGTGACAATTTTGCTTTAGCAACACTTTGGATGCCCTAAGGAGCTAAAAGGAGAAGAAAATCAATCCTTCCAAGTAGAGGAGGAGTTTAATTGTGAACGTCGAACCTTTTAAATTAAAGAGCTAAATTTGATCGCATCAGATCCGTTGAAAAGAAACTCCATTTATTTTTGTTGTCCCGTTTAGTGCTGTACTAAAGGATGAATTTATGGTATAATAACTGCATGACGCTCTTTTCTCTACGTTGGCAAAAAAAAAGACATATAAATTTACCTCTTAAGGAGGAGTTTGATTTTTTGCAGCGTCATTTGTTCAAATTAGCCTACAATTGATGCACACAAGAAGGGCGAGGATGCGCTTCAAGGGGGAGCCCCAGCCTTTAATACATACATACACTATATTAAATTAACGGGAAATCTAAATCCAGTAGGTCCTAGATTTAACTTGAGAGGTATTAGCACCCTAGGTACACGAACTTGTGAGGTAGGAGCAAATATATACATAAACTTGCAAAAGTGAATAATCTCATACATGAACTTGTCATGCCGGAGCAAATACATACAAATTAGGCTTAATGATGATACGGAGGCTGCCATGCTGGATGAAATTTTGTGAAAAACCCCTCGAGAAGAACGCGTTGTCATAGAACGGTCACGCACCGTGGCAACCTTCTCCCTTACCGCGGGCGCCGGCGCCCTGAGCAGCTGCACCAGCGCGGCGACGTTGGCGCGGCCCAGCGCAGAGACGACGCACTTGTCGTCCCAGTCCAGAGCGTCGAGGAGCCCCTCCACCGCCCGGGGTTTGGCGTCGATGTGCCCAATCTGCAGCCATGCGAGCATCTCCCGCACGTCCGCCTGCGCCGCCGCGGGGATCGTTGTCGTTGTCGGGACGTCTGAGGAAGTGTCCGACAGCACGCCGGTCCAGACGAGCAGCGAGCAATTCCGGGGGTTTACGTCCAGGCTGCCGGCCAGCGCGTCGATGGCGTTCTGCATCCACAGCTTCCCGGCCCGGGGCGGCTGCTGGCCACCGACTACAGCAAGCCACCGGATACATAGACCACCTCTAGAACGGGGGATGGCACCTTGGCCGCGTCCGCAGCCATGTTCGCCGGGCTCACCTCCGCCTTGGCCTCCTCTGCATTGCGAGCATTGACTTGCCCGCCGTGCTCTGGCTGCAGCATGCCGACGGGGAACAACGCGTGTGTAGGACGGCGAGAGCTTGAAGGATAAGCGCTGCAGAATCATGTCGATCCCTAATTCCCTATCTTGGCCTTTGAGCAGAGCGAAGTTCTGACCGACACAAACATGTGGCCCCCAGCCGAACGGGAAAACGCCGGCACGTCGGCAGACGCCGTGGAAATCCTCTGGGCGAATCTCTCCGGCCTGAACTCATCAGCGTCTTCGCCCAAAGCTCCGTGTCCTGGTGCACGCACAACAATAGCAGTGTGAGCACTACACCGGTCGGGATTGTTCACTAATCTTTGACTCAACTGTTTTGAACCATGAGTGTCTTGCATCGTATGCCATGCTCGAGTGCGGGGATGCTCTAGTCCTCTACCCCGATATAAAGCGGGGGCCGCGAGCACTTGGGCATGTGCCGCATCATGGCAAGTGTGCCCTCGCCGCATTTGTCCAGGCACCGGCACCACTCTTTAGTTTAGACGCCGTTGTCATCGTCCTCCGGACGAATCACCATTGCTGCGCGCCCTTTTGGACGAAGACGCAGTACGGCCGGTGCACGCCCGCCGTCGCTTAAATTCAATGTCGCGCATGGGATGGGTTCAACAACGGCGCAGGCGAGTGCGGTTCTAAACATGGAGCTCGAGCTTTTTGCGAACGACATCTCTACGCTGGGCCGCGCCAACGTCGCCGCGCTGGTGCAGCTGCTCACGGCGCCGACGATTGCAGTATGGGAGAAGGCTGTCACCGTGCCTAGCTGTTTGTGACAACGCGTTCTTCTCGAGGGGTTTTTCGCAAAATTTCATCCAATAGGGCAGCCTACGTGTCATCATTAAGCCTAATTTGTATGTGTTTGCTCCAGCATGACAAATTCATGTATGAGATTATTCACTTTTGTAAGTTTATGTATATATTTGCTCCCACGTCGCAAGTTTATGTACCTGGGGTGCTAATACCTCTTAACTTAAAAAATGTGGAACACGGATTTCACAAACAAGCAGGTGGATTTAATCTTCGCGCATTGACCGGCTCGCGTGAGTGTTCGCGCTTCCCATACACTGGCCGATAGATCCACCTTCTTTGGTTGCGTCGGCCTAGTGGTCTCTTCACTTGAAGTGGTTACGTATAAAGTAGCAAATTCACTAGTAGACCCAACAGCTGGCTATAAGGATTTGCCATGTCAACTATAGTCAACCTTATAACCATCATGTATAATAGTTAGCTAATAAAATGTGTTAATTTATTAAGATATGACCCACATTTCACTCACACAAGATGCCTAGGAGCATGTGCTGCAGCTGCCTCTTGCATCCTTCTATCTCATCCATGTCATCATAAAATGCTATTTTAAAGCCTATTGTACTTGCTTAAAACAAACACACCCAGCTTAAAAAAACATAGCTAGCTAGATGCTACTTCCTCCGTTCATAAATAAATGACTTCTGTTTGTCCAAAAGTGAATGAATATAGACACTAAAACATGTCTAGATACATTCACTTTTGAACAAATGGAAGTCACCTATTTGTGAACGGAGGAAGTAGCTTTTTGATCACGTACGTGGTAGGATAGTTGCTGCACTGCTTAGAGTACCTCCACTGGGGGCCCCCAATAGGCGTCGAGATCGGCGCCTTTGGGGCTGTCCGGACGGGAACGTGCCATTGGGGTGGGCCGTTCCCCAGTCGCACCCCCCTAAAAAGATACAAATTTAAACAAAATTTTAGGATATTTTACATAATATGAACGAAATTTAAATAAACATAAATTGAAACTAAAACGACGTGTTCAGTAGTTGAATACGTCGTAATACTCCTTCTTCATGCAGCAATTCCTGCCGTCGTCGCCTGTAGAAGGCGGCCGGTTGTTCGGCCCCGTCTCGGCGTTGTTCGTCGCGGGCCCAAAGCCGCCACCATCGAGGTCGATGATGGACGCGCCGATGATGGCGACGTGGTCGACGAACAACCACGTGCACACGTGTGCCTTGGGCATCGCCACCGGCGTGTTGAAGGAGGTGCCGAAGGCGGCGACGAGCCCCTCGGGGTGCTCCGGCGTGGCGAGCGACCGCTGGAGGGCCAACATCTCCTCATACTCCGACGATGGAGACTCCATATTTGGCTTCTTAGACGGTGGTGGTGGTGGGGGGGGGGGGGGGTGTGTGGCAGAGCGGGCGCCGTCGTTGATGACGAGGCTGCTCAGGCGGCACGGTGGCGTCGAGCGCGGCTCCGGCTTCAGGATGCGGGTGCGACATTACGGTGGTGTGCGAGCTGGTGCCCGCAGAGGAGTGGCACGGCGATGGCACCGTCGCTACGTGCCTCGTGCCCGACACATTGTGCACTGGCGTGGTTAGACGCAACTGATCGCTGATATCGATGTGCGCTAGCACCGTGGCCAGGGAACGCCCCGACTACGACCAGAAGGCGGTGCGATTTTTCCTCTCGTGGGCGTGGGGGAGGGGGAGGGGGCGTCCCTGCGGTACCACCGCTTGCCGTGGATCCGCTTGAACTCCTCCTCGTAGCGGGAGGCGTTGTCGGTGTTGTTGGGGTCCCACTCCGGCTGGGCGTGCTGTTCCGGGTTGAGCCTGTATAGAAGTGCGCCTAGCACTCGTCC
This sequence comes from Alopecurus myosuroides, assembly GCA_028641055.1. NCBI lineage: Eukaryota > Viridiplantae > Streptophyta > Magnoliopsida > Poales > Poaceae > Alopecurus > Alopecurus myosuroides. The sequence continues at coordinate 242,082,242 of CM054060.1, read as the reverse complement.
GCCTAGCTCGCGTCGCTGATGCGCGACGCGTTGGAGACGGGCACTCCGGCAATGCCCAACGTGAACCCGTGCCCAGCGCGCATGTCTGGTGGGCACGAGTACCGCACATTGAACAACGCCACGCGTATGCCTTGAGCAGCGACCAACGTGGTAAGCCGCTGGTGGCGAGCCTGTCGGGTAGGGTCCATGTGTGCGGTGGGGAGGTGTGCGGAGGGGAGGTGTGCAGAGAGCACCGGCGCGGGAGATGAGGGAGGCATGGAGGGGAGAAAAGAACGTCGGCGAGAAAAGGTGTGCGTGATGCGCCATTATAAAGGCACAACTACGTGAATTACACATTTAATGAGGTGGCCATATGAATTGTGCAATTGTTAAGGTGGACGGCCATGTGATATTTATTTGTGAATTGTGTCCCACAATGTAGGATGATGGCGATGACGCAATGACTTATCTTATCCATGGCCCCTACTCCTACGCCCATGTGAGGGTCAGCGAGGATGTGGGTGACGAGGGTTGCATCCATAGTGGTGAGAACGGTAAGGATACAAAGATGTCGGGAGTGGGGGATATAATACATGAAAGAATTGGATAGTTAAAAAGGACGAATCGCTAAGTGATTTGTAACAATTATATATGGGTAAAGTTACCCACCCATTACATATGGAGTTACCCACCCAATATTGATAGTGTTACCCACCTAGTATTGATAAAGTTATCAATCTAGTACTGGTAAACTTACCCGCCATGTATTCACCGAAATACTTATGAATTTGTACTAGTGTTTTAGTGTATATTTATCTACTTGTACAAGATATATTTATCGTCCTAGAGCGGTAACTTACTTCAAAACTCAAAATAAATAAATAAATAAATAATCAAGAGGAATAATCAAAAGTGCGATGTAGTTTCAACCGAAAATTAATCATTTATTGGATTGGTAACTTACATACTACATCATGTAACTTCAAAGACATAATACTGATAAAGTTACCCACCTAATACCGATAAAGTTTCTCGCCCAATGTTGATAAAGTTACCATTAGTGATAAAGTTACGAACCTACTACCGATAAACTTATCCACCAATATGTATCAAGTTACCACTACTGATAAATTTACGAACCTATTACTGATAAAGTTACCCACATTATGCTAATGGAGTTATCAATGCAGTAGTGGTAGAGCTACCCTCGTGTTCATGCCACAGTTAGCTACCACAAAATATATTAGTTACCCTACCTTATCGGTAATAGTTACCCATCAGTACTGATTGAGCCACCCACAATGCAATGATAAAATTACCAACCTAGTACTGACAAAGTTAACCACCCAATGTTGATAAAGTTACTAACCTATTAGTGATAAAGTTACCACCCAGTACTGATAAAGTTACCATGCTACTACTCATAAAGTTAGCCATTCAATATATATTAAGTTACTAATCTATTACTGATAAAGTTAACCACATTATACCGATGGAGTTATCCATGCATTAGTGATAGATTTATCCTTGTGTTCATGCCATAGTTAGCTACCACAAAAATAGTAGCGGGAGGCGTTGTCAGCGTCGTTGGGGTCACACTCCGGCTGGGCGCGCTGCTCCGGCGTGATCCTGTTGTAGAAGTGCGCCCAACACTCGTCCGCCTAGCTCGCTTCGCTGATGCGCGGCGCGTCGGGGACGGGCACTCCGATGATGCCCAATGTGAACCCGTGCCCAGAGCGCATGTCCGAAGGGCACGTGTACCACGCATTGAACAACTCCCACACGTGCGCCTTGAGCAACGACCGACGTAGGAAGCCATTGGCGGAGAGCCCATCGTGGCCCATGTGTGCGGTGGGAAGGTGTGCGGCGGGGAGGTGCGTAGAGAGCGCCGACGCGGGAGAAAAGGGAGGCGGGAAGGGAGCATAGAACTACGACAAGAAAAGGCGTGCGGGAGGCGGCATGATAAACGCGCGACCACGTGAATTACACATTTATTGAGGTCACCGGCCATGTGAATTGTGCAATTGTTGAGGTGGCCAGCCATGTGATATTTATTTTTAAATTGCGGCCGACTACGTAGGATGATGGCGATCACGCAATGAATTATCTTATCCGTGTCCCGTACTTCTACGCCCATGTCGGGGACGGAGAGGATGTGGGCGACGAGGGCTGCGTCCACATTGGTGAGACCGGTAAGGATACAAAGATGCTGAGAGTGGGGGAGGTAATAGAGGAAAGACTTGGGATAGTTGAAGAAGATGAATTGTTAAGTGATTTGCAACAATTACATATGGGTAAAGTTACCCGCCCATTACATATGGAGTTACCCACCCAATACTGATAGAGTTACCCACCCCGTTGTTGAACCAACGAGGAGCAGAAGGTGTTGACAAGCAGGTTGGATAGAGAATTCACTGTAAACATTAGCAAACGAGTTTTTGGTGGTTTATGATATAACAGATAAATAAAATGCAAGTAAATAATAGACAGTAAATATAATTGCAGCGAGTGGCCCAATCCTTTTGAGAGAAAATGAGAAGCCGGTTTCTCTACTTATGATTACCAAACGTTCTCGAGGACACATGTGAATTTCGTCAAGTGCTTTCGTTTAATACAGTTGATTAATATGTATTGGTTCGATAAGTGTTGTGTGGGTGAACCTATGCTAATGCACCACCCAAATAGGACTAATACATACTTGTGATTATACCCCTCGTAAGCATCCGCAAATACAAGAAAGTAATTAAGATAAATCTAACCACAACTTTAAAACTCCGGGATCCTACACTCCCTCGTGCATTGGTTTCCTAATGTGGGTTTACGTTTCTGTCACTCCGGCAACCCCACAATTAGTAGCCAAGTACTCAATGCATCCTCCTAGGAGCATAAAGGTGAAGTATCATGTAGTCAACGTTCACATGACACCACTAGAAGAATAGCACCACAACTTAAATACCAAACCACCAGATATTACTTCAACAAAATTTCACTACTAACATCATGACTTCCCCCATGTCGTTAAGAACTAAACGAACTACTCGCAAGACATCATATAGATCATAATTAGAGGTGATACAATGGATAATAACAATTTGGTCATAAAGTGTAAACACCGATAAATATCACAAAAAACAACTACTAACAAGTAATCCACATTGGGAGAGAGATCTAGTGGAAAACAACGATAAAGACCCCTATTGTTACATCGGGATGAAGGTGGATGATGAGGGTGATGGTGCTGGTGGTGATGATGTTGACGATAACGATCTTGATGATGCCCGGAGCGATGACGGTAACGATGGTGATGATTCCCCCTCTCCGGGGAGGAATTTCCCCAGCAGATTTCTCCCTGCGAGAGAGCTTTTCTTTCTGTTGTTTTCCGCCCCGAGGCGGCGGCGGAATATTTATTCAATGATGATCTGGGGCTTAGGGTTCCATCGGGGTCAAGTATGCGAAAGGGGGCGACCAGAGGAAACTTTCTCTCAAATAATTAAACTTGAAACAAGTAGAGGAAATCACAATAAAGGTGCAAAAAGGAAATCATAATTGGTGAAGGAAAACTCCGTTCTTGGTCAGAGAACAATTAACAATGTACTTATCTTTCGATCAGAGTCTTTATACTAGAGCTTATATTGCAGAGTTTATCATGCTCAATTATAGCGGTCTCTTTGCAGTCATTGGTAACTTTCAAAGTGGTATTCGAACAGATAAAAGAATTTGTACTAAACAAGGAATAATAAAGGACATGATTGATTAAATCAACATATAGATGGGTGAATCACAACAACTCAAATGTTTTCTTAAGACACAAAGGGAGTAGGCTTACCGACTCAACATAAAGGTAAAAGATAGGCCCTTCGCAGAGGGAAGCATGGATTAAGTCATGTGATGCAGCACACCCCATTCCACCAAGCCCATCACCCAGTGGACCCATGACAAGATCACGAGCAAAGGCAATGCATGATAAGGTGAACTCAATCCTCTCTCTCTATGCTTCCGATGACTTGGTGAATGGTGCGCTACCTCATGGAAATGCCTTATGTGTGCTCAGGTTTGATCCCACCATGGAACCCAAAGATGATGCCCAAGATGCCCAAGACGATGCCCAAGAAGCTATGAAAGAAGTCCGAGAAGACGACATAAAGGAAGAAGAAGAGACGAGGAAGAAAGGGAGAAAACAAAGGACCCGACCTCAAACCCCGGCCAGGCCGGCCCCTAGATCGGACCCGCACAGAGAAGGCCGACCTCCACCCCGGCCTCAGGCCGGCCCATCCACGCGCCAGGACGGGAGGCCACCTGAAGCCCCCGGCCTCCACCTCGGCCTCGGGCCGGCTCCCAGGTCGGCTCTGTAGAGGCCCCAGACCGGTAGGTCCAGAACCCCTCATATGCATTCATTCACGATCCCAGAAGAACCAGTCGTGAACAACATACTTAGTTGGCATACAGGATACATCATCCATTACACGAATATAGAGTCTTACATAAATGGTCACATGACCAAGTTCTTAGCAACTGTCACGCAGGACAGACATTCCAAAGCAAACACAGCGGAAGACGATAAGCATAGCGTAGTAGAACCCGAGTCACGCCTCATCCTACAGGCTGCTGACTGGGAGACGATCCTAACTCGCAGGGCCATCAGCGTAGAACTCCTCCTCATAGTACTCCTCCTGAGGTGGCTCCTCGTAGTCTGATAAGTAGATACCAGGGGCGAAACCAAATGAGTACATTTGAATGTACTCAACAAGACATCCTTTATTAGCTTACAATAATGCATACATGCTTATTTGGTGGAGTGGGTAGGCCATACATATGGTTCAGCTACCCATGACAGATAAAAGACTTGCCATGGTTGATTCTTCAAGTTCACTTCTTTGTAAACAAAATCATTTAAAATAATGTAGTTTTGCTCTCGTAGATATCACATATCTTGGAGGTTTTATAATAATTTTTGGAAAAGAAAGTTTTTCTTTTCAGAAACTTTTAGTAGTAGTTTCTTTCTCATCGGTATCTCGCAGATACCAAGTCATTCCTCCATAGTACCTCTCAGGTACCAAAAGCCTTCCTTCAAAACCTCTTTTGAGAAGTTGACACAATACTAGCTACATGGCCATTCAACCGTCCATATCCGAGGACGCGGCTATCTCGAAATAGTTTTACTCTGCAGAGGTGTACACATTTCCACTAGATCCAGAGTCTGCCATGAAACAACCATGGACTGTTCCCAACCTATGAGAACATCAGATAACTGGTCTTGACTATCCACTCTGTACAAGCTAGTACATGACTATCTCTTCAATTGGGGTTTCCCTCCCTGGCAAGCCATGTCACACACCGCTCAAACAGGAGACCCAATTGCTGCATCCGGAGGGAAAATTAATCCCACACTTTAGATGTCCCGTATACTCACTCCTAGCGACATTTCGGTTCGGAGGATCCAATCCCCTATAGCCTTTGAGATAGCACATATACTAACCCTAACAAGTTTTTAATCAAGCCCCTACCCATATTGGGGTAAAGTGGCAGTACGATAATGGTTGTCCAGCGAAGACTAGGTTATGTGTCTTTTGTAAACATTTCTCATAAAATTTCCCCTCATAACAATTCTTCCGGCAGACAGGGTCTCACCCTTCCTCCGGGTTTTCCTTCCATAAGGCATTTGTTTACAAAAAAAACACATTTTATTTAGTTCATTTAAGAACTCAAGTTTTTAAGTAGGTGTATGGTATTTATATACCATTTAGTGTCTAAGGGCTTGGTAATACCAAGTTGACTATGATTATGAGTCCTTATACTAGTAGTAGTAATAGTAGTAGTAGGATTCACACAAAAATAGTTTTTGAAGGCATAGTTTTGTAAAACTTCAGAAGTGGAAAGCATGCATGATAGATAATGATAAGTAGTTATACAGCAAGCATTAGGATGGCTTGCCTTGGTACAAGTGATGGTCCTGATCCTGAAAGTAACAGGAGTTGCAATACCCTTCTTCAGCAATTCCTTCCTCCTCGTTTTCTAACGTCGTAAAAAGAAATAAAGACACACTTTCAGAACCAAGCAAGGCAAGCAATGCTACAAGCAATACATACAGCAAGCAATCAAAAGGTACCACCCATAGTTCTCAATTTTTCCCTAAAGAAAAATTGGCATAAAAACTATAGTTGGAAAATCTGCTTTTTCCTAGTGCTTATGTGTGGCCAAAACAATGATTCTTAGTTAAGAACATTGTGGACCAGTGGGATATAGCACATGCTACTGGACAGTAGGGTGTCCCATAAAACACATTTTGATGCCTAAAAATCCCCACAACAATTCCTATGGCTAGCACACATAATTTGCTAAATTACTCAAGTAGTGAAAATAAGCTCATGACAACAAGTCAACCTATTTTCCACTATGAGGCAAACATACCAGTGGGTGTTCCACTAGTAAATATGCTCACCAAGAGGTTAATAAGCCTCTGGTCACTTTTATAAAAGTGCTAAAAACAACAAACAAACACCCAAAAATTCCTACTCATACTAGTAGAAAATTTAGGAAACTACTAGACTAGTTTAGACTCTACTAGCTAATGTTATGCCCAAGTGTGCAAGATTTCAGAGGCAAAATACACCTCTAACCAGTACCATATATGCTACTGGATCTCACAAAAATAACATAAAAACATAGCTAGGAAACAAGGATAGATATGCTAAAAAAAAACTACACATGTGAGGAGATTTATTTCTAGTCACCCAAGTGCTACTCATACTTTTGTGCTATTGAAAGGAAATCTTTCAGAGGTGAAAACCCTAAAGAAAATATTGCCACAAGTACTTTTCATCCTCTGGTTTCAATACCAAAAAGTCCTATTTTTCCCTAGTGGAAAACAAGACACAAAAACATTCATGAATCTCCTAGTGTGCAATCTAGTCCTTAAGCATTCCTATTTTAAACCTATTTCAAACACAAGCACCAAGCATCCAGAGGTGCTATAAACATATTAACAGTACCTAGGTGGTACTGGTTCCATGAAAAACAATCTAGCAACTAGCCTAAAGATTTATTTAAATATCTACTCAACATATACATAAAAATCTAGCCATTAGCAAGACATAAGCATGGAAAACTAGTTTTAAAATGCTACCATTCAAACCATTTATTCTAACATGCTCATATAACTTTTATACCTCATAAACACAATGGAAAACAACATAACAAGCAAGATCACATCATTTGCAACTCACAAAAGTAACATAAAAGGCAAGATCTAGAATTAAAATTTAGGCAGAAAATAGCCAAAACTTGTTCTGTCTCTCTAAATTTTTCTGTTGCTCTAAAAAGCAAATCCTTCTAGGATGTGATAGTCCTTATCACTACAAAGCTTCTCCAACTTGCCTCACTCAAAAATAATATCCCAAACTCCCTCTAAAAATCATGGAATAGCCCACTGATGTTTTACCAAAATGGATGGTATTTCCAAATGGTAACTCTCCTTGATGCAAACTAAAATTCTACTGATAGGTATTGGAAAGGGCTTTCCAAAACAGTCGAGTTTGCTCAAAAATGTTTTGTATTTTTGAAGTTCTATTCATTTCAATTTTTAGGGTACTGTCTGGCATATGATTTTTAGAAAAATCATAAAAACTCAAAACAAGTTTCTGCCAGTGGGATATGGTTGCAATTTTGTAAGGCTAGTAGTACAAAAATTAGCAAGGTAAAATAAATTAATATGCTACCTTTTTTAAGCCTAAAGCTAGGATCTAGCTATTCTGCCAGAAAAAAAAGTATAATCGTTTTTTAACCGAAACTGCCCAACGGGCCAGATCTGGCAGCGCGCGGCCCAGCAAACGCACAGCGCAGCCCGCCTGCGCGCGCGCGCGCGCGAAACGCAGCGTTTAAAGGGGGCCGTCGATTCGCAGATCGACGGTCCCTGTCCTTTCTTCCTCCCCGCGTCGCTCCTCTCTCTCTCTCCCTCCTAACCGCGGACGAACACCTCACGGGCACGGGGTTTTGCTCACCTAGGGCTCGCGAGAAGCAAGGGGGCGGTGCGGGGTCGAAGGAGGGTGGCTTGGGCGATGCCGTGGCGCGGTCTCGGGCGGTGGCGACGGGTGTGCGCTGCGGCGGCTCGACGGCGTCCCGCGGCGGCTCCGAGGACGACGGCGATGAATCTGCAAGCGATCGAGGGCAAGAGGGTGTCAGGGAGGTTGGCACGAGCTAGGGGATCGCAATGGAGGTGAAAAGGGGGTGGGAGAGGCCGTGGTCGCGGCGCCACCTCGAGCTCGATCCGATCGGGTCCGAAAATGGGCGCGGCTCGCCTCGCTCGCACAGAGCGAACGAGCAACCGAGAGCTTGACGGGGTGGTTCAGTGGGGTGAGGAGAGTGTGCTGGCGAGAGGGCTAGGCCTCTAGGGCTTTGTAGCCACGAGGCCAAGGTGGGGGTGCTCGGGTTGGCTTGGCATGGGCATGCCCTTGCCCCTTGGGGGTTCTCCAGGGCTTGCACTGGTTTCAATTGGTGCCAAAGGGTCAAGCAAGTACCAAAATGATGAGCAAGGCCACAGCAAAGGCCAAGTGATGGGCAAAAGAAAGAATCAACACTATTTCAACCACTCAAATGACATCACAATATAGTCAAATGCCACCTCATGTTTCTCTCATCCTGGTCAGTCAAAGTAGCATCCAATGCCACCTTCTAGAAGTATATACATTAGGCTTTCGAATAGGCAAAGTGCCCTGGCTTGGATCAGTGCACAATATCTAAAAACATCAAGCCTAAAAGTGTAATCACTGTTCTGTCAGAAAAATTCAGTTAGACAGTTTCTGAATTTTTCTAAGTGCTGGAAAAACAGACAGAGATAGCAAAAGTTGGGTTTGTTTTCACCAAGCAAACCAGCTCTAAAATGAGTGATTTAAAATGCTCAACAAAGAACAACTATCCAAGTTTCAGATCCAACCATTTGATTTGAAAAATGATGGGTTTATGGCTCTGAAAATAAATGGCAAAGTAGGTACATTCTCTGTTTTTAAAATGCTCAAAATTCTATCTTATCAAGATGGCTCAAAAACCATCTTGGCATTGTGTGTTAATTTTCTTTGTAGGTTTTTCCAAGAGTGTAGTTTTGTTTTACTCATTACAGAGAGTAACTTTGATCAAAGAAAATCCATAAATGGATAATCCTTGTGATTGAAAACAAGGGTTGAAAACAGCTACTAGGCTGTTTTTCAGGGCAAAATTTATAATGGAAAAGTTAATGGAATCTTTTCCAATTAATTTTATTTCAAGTTCAAGATGATTCCTAAACATTAATAACACATTTTCAAGTTGAAACAAAAGGTCACCTCAAGTCTTGAAAAATAATCTCATAAGAACCTTAGTGGAAATCATGGGAAAACAATAATAAAGCAATGTGTTTCTTAGGAGAAAAACTCCTCAAGTGAGTGAAAAGAAACACACCACTAATATTGCATAGGTAAACATCAGTACACAACATGTTGTTCACTTAATTTCATTACAAAGGTCTTAAGAGACATGCTAAAATACTATTATACAAGTGCTTAAAAACAGGGATGTGACAAATCTCCCCCCCTTAAAAGAATCTCGCCCCGAGATTCGCGGGTCTAGGCTTTAAGAAAATCAGGAAACTCCTTCCTGATATCATCCTCACGCTCCCAGGTAGCTTCTTCCTCAGAGTGATTGGTCCACTGAATCTTAAGGAATTTTATAGCACGGTTCCTGGTAGCACGCACCATTTCCTCGAGAACCCGCAGGGGTCTATCACGATAAGTCAAATCATCATTTATGTCAATGGTCCTGAAATCCACGTCTTGATACGAGAGATCCTTCTCCGGTACTTGAAGACATTTCCGGAGCAATGACACATGGAAAACATTGTGAAAAGCAGATAGCTCCTCAGGTAATTCTAACTGATAAGAAACTTCGCCACGACGTGCCAAGATCTTAAAAGGGCCAATATACCTGGGGGCCAGCTTTCCCTTGACATGGAAACGCTGCATCCCTTTGAGTGGCGTAACACGAAGGTACACGAATTCTCCAATGCTGAAAGAGACATCACGACGCTTCGTATCAGCATAACTCTTCTGACGAGATTGAGCTGTCTTTAAACGTTCCCGAATAAGTTGGACCTGCTCCTCTGCAGCCTTCAAAGTGTCCACACCAAAAACCTGACTGTCTCCAGTCTCAGTCCAATTTAAAGGTGTACGGCATTTACGTCCATACAGCGCTTCAAAAGGGGCCATTTGCAAGCTAGACTGATAACTGTTGTTGTAAGAAAACTCTGCGAAGGGCAGACAGTCTTCCCATTTAGTTCCATAGGACAACACACAAGCACGGAGCATGTCCTCCAGAATTTGGTTCACACGCTCTGTTTGTCCATCAGTCTGCGGGTGATATGCTGTGCTAAAAGCTAGTTTGGTTCCCAAACTCTCGTGCAACTTCTTCCAAAATCTAGATGTGAACTGTGTACCTCGATCAGATACAATCCTGCTTGGGACTCCGTGTAGGCTGACAATCCGAGAAATGTAAAGATCCGCAAGCTGATCTCCACGATAGGTTGTCCGGACAGGAATAAAGTGAGCAACTTTTGTGAGCCTGTCCACGACAACCCATATAGAATCATTTCCTCGGCTGGACCTAGGAAGTCCAGTGATGAAGTCCATTCCCACTTCATCCCATTTCCAAACAGGCACTTGCAATGGTTGGAGCAATCCAGCGGGACGCTGGTGTCCGGCTTTTACTTGCTGGCAGACATGGCACTTGGCTACGAACGAAGCAATCTCTCGCTTCATTCCATGCCACCAGAATCTCTCTTTCAGGTCTTGATACATCTTTGTTCCTCCAGGATGGATAGAATACATGGTCTCATGAGCCTCGACCATGATGGTCTGCTTGAGATCAGATTCAGAGGGAACACAAATACGGCCTTCATACCATAATCCTCCATCAGCATCGATGGTAAACCCAGCAACCTTCTCCTTCTCCATGCGGGCTTTAATCCCATCAATACTTTTCTGGCCTTTCTGCGCTTCTTTGATTTGGTCAACCAGGGTTGGTTTAAGTTCTATGGCGTCCAACATGCCATAGCTGACCACTTCAATACCAAGCTGGTCCAGCTCTTTCCACAACTCGGGTTGCCTTACTAAAATCATAGCATTTAGAGAGGCCGGCTCTCGACTAAGAGCGTCTGCAACCACATTTGCTTTTCCCGGGTGATAATGAATACTCAGATCATAATCTTTAATGAGCTCAATCCAGCGGTGCTGCCTCATGTTGAGCTCACGTTGAGTAAAGATATACTTTAAACTCTTATGATCCGTGTAAATTTCCACTCTTCTTCCCATAAGAAAGTGCCGCCATGTCTTGAGAGCATGAACAACGGCAGCAAGCTCTAAATCATGAGTGGGATAATTCAACTCGTGGGGTCTTAACTGGCGGGATATGAAAGATATCACCTTCCCTTCTTGCATAAGCACGCTTCCAAGACCAAGCTTAGAAGCGTCACAATATACGTCGAAATTCTTGGTGACATCTGGCATTATAAGGATTGGGGCAGACACCAGTCGGTGCTTCAACTCATTGAAACTCTCTTCACATTTGTCCGTCCATAGGAACTTGCTATCCTTCTTGAGCAACTGGGTGAGGGGTCTGGCTATACTCGAGAATCCCTGAACAAACTTGCGGTAATATCCTGCCAAACCCAGAAAGGATCTGACTTCAGTCTGGTTGGTCGGAGCAGCACGCTTCTCCACAGACTGAACTAGAGCAGGGTCAACAGATATTCCTCCCGCAGATACTACATGTCCAAGAAATCCGACTTCCGTCAACCAGAATTGACATTTACTAAACTTAGCATACAGTTGATGCTCACGAAGTGTTCCGAGCACAAGTCTCAGATGTTCTTCGTGTTCTTCCTCACTCCTCGAATATATAAGAATGTCGTCAATAAACACCACGACAAACTTGTCTAGAAAATCCATGAATACCTTATTCATGAGATTCATGAAATAGGCAGGGGCATTGGTTAGACCAAAGGACATTACGGTGTATTCATACAGCCCGTAACGAGTGGTGAAAGCAGTCTTTGGGATATCAGTATCACGGACTTTCAATTGATGATAACCAGTCCGAAGGTCAATCTTGGAGAAGATTACAGCCCCATTCAACTGGTCAAACAAGTCTTCAATTTTGGGCAACGGGTATTTGTTCTTGATGGTAACATCATTTAACTTGCGGTAGTCCACACATAAACGAGTGGTACCGTCCCGTTTTCCCACAAAAATGATCGGAGATCCCCAGGGTGATGCACTAGGGCGGATCAATCCCTTCCTTAACATGTCCTCCAGTTGAGTCTTCAACTCATCTAATTCCTTCGGGTTCATCCGATACGGCTTCTGTGCTATGGGTCCAGTTCCGGGCACTAACTCGATCACAAACTCGATATCCCGATCAGGGGGCATACCGGGTAATTCTTCAGGAAAAACATCCGGGTATTCGCAAACTACCGGGACTTCCTCAAGGGCAGGTTGGGCTATACCAGTGTGGCAGTGAACTTGTGACGAGGGTCGGGTTGCAGTGTACGCAACCTTTTCCCCATCCTCTGAGATCATTTCAATAGATTTCTTAGTGCAGTCGATAACTCCCTTATACTTGGCCATCCAGTTCATACCGAGTACCACTTCTATCCCTTTGGATCCCAGTACTATAAGATCAGCATGAAAAGTTTTCCCTTGAATTTCTACTGGTACCTCATTGCAAATTAGGTTGGCTTTAGTACTATCCCCAGGTATTTGTACTAACATAGGGTTGTGCATACGGGAATGCTTCATACCACTTTTCTCAGCAAACGGTTTAGTGACAAAGGAATGTGATGCACCAGAATCAAACAGTACTGCGGCTGGTACCGAGTTGACAGGAAACATACCCATCACCATGTCTGGTGCCTCCTGAGCTTCTGCAGCATTGATATGGTTCAGGTGTCCCTTCATCCTATTCTGCCGTCCAGTGGAAGGACCATGGTTCATCTTGGTTGCAGCAGGCTGGGCTGGAGCAGTAGCTTTGTTGGGGCAATCGCGAGCGAAGTGACCCTCCTTTCCACAGGCAAAGCAACCTCCAGAAGGCTTTGAGCTTGGGTTTGGTTTGGGAGCATTGTTGGTGTGGTTCCCATTTCCTCCAGTGTTACCTCCATAGCGGTTTCCATGATTATTCCCAGAGTGATTCCCATGGTTACCACCATAGCTGTTTCCTCCGTACCTTGGTGCATACGGTGCAGGGTGGTTGTAGTTGTTGGGCCTTGGTGCATAGTTGTGGTTGGGGCGGGGTGCATAAGCAGGCGCCTTGTGAGTTGGTGGCCTCGCATACGGAGTGTTGCGAGTTCTCTGAGCACTAGGTCCTCCATGAGCAGTCATTTTCCTCTTGCGGTTATCATCAGCAGATTTCCGCTTGTGCTCCAGCACCATAGCGGCATTAGCAAGAGTCTCCATGTCCTGGAATGGAACCACTACTAGAGAGCACTGGAGCTCATCATCCAGCCCATTTAAGAACCTCTCCTTCTTCTTAGCATCAGTATTAATATCATCCTGTGCATACCGGGACAGAGTAGTGAAATTCTCCCAGTATTCAGACACCGGCATACTTCCCTGCTTCAGATTTAGAAACTTCTCCCGCATAAGTGCCATCATCCCCTGGGGAATGTGATACTTGCGGAACCTTGCAGAGAATTCCTCCCAGGTGAACACGTGACCAGCAGCAACAGTCTCACGTGTAGTTTCCCACCAAGTCCTGGCAGGACCAGCGAGAAAATGGGAGGCCAACAGGACCTTATCATTCTCCTCTACTGAAGCGACCTCCAGTTTGTTTGCAATGGTGCGGAGCCAGTCGTCAGCATCGAGAGGCTCCACAATCCTTGTGAAAATTGGGGGGTTGGTGTGCTGAAAATCTCTCAGTCTCGAGCGAGTACCATTGCCATTGCCATTGCCATTGCCATTATTGTTGGCGGCAGCAGCTAGTTGTTGCAGAGCGGTAATGGTAGCAGCACTCTCATCTCGGCTGGCCTGGCGATCTTCCATCAGCAGGGCCAACAGCGCCTCCACTGTGGGTGGTGGTGGCGGTGGGGGTTCGCGACGGGGTGCCATGCTGAAGTGAAACATGTGTAAGTCTAAGAAATAAATTCTTGTTTTTGAAAACCCAGTACCTTAATATTTAAACAAAAGGAATACTAGCGATATGTTTCAAAAACAAGAGCGGGGCAGTCGCAAACTTGAATGAAATGAACGCAAAGTAGTGACAATCAACCGAAACCAAGCCTAACATTTCATTCATCACCATAATTAAACAGAGTTCCTTACATTACACACACACATCACAAGCCATATCATACAAGGAAGGCTTCATCGAGCTACAGGGGGTGCGATTGGTGGGGTCATCGCAAGGCTACTACTAGCAAACTATCTAGCAAAACGATCTAGCATACCTAACTAGTATCTAGACCAGCACCATGTGCTAAGGGTGAGAAGGCAGCGACTACACAGAGTCGTCGCTGTCCCCAACGTCGAAGATACGCTCCTCAGGGTCCTCCTCCTCCTCGTCAAGCAGGTCATCATCATCCTGCTCGCTAGCCTCGCTCATATCCATCCCCTCTAAGTCAGAGGGAACGTCCTCAACAGGCAGAAGATCCTCAATCTCCCTGTGGAGCTCTGCGGCCTCCTCCTCCAGCTCCTCTACGGCAGCGTCTCTCGTGGCTATGTCATCACGAGCTATCTGAAGTCTGCCGCGCAGAACGGCGTTAGCCCCCTCCAGGGCCGTCAGTCTAGTGGTGAGGCGTGCACGGCCAAGGCGGGTGGCCCTCAGCTGCCTCCGTAAGGCACGGTGCTTCGCGGTAGCAGCCTCTAACTGCTCCCTCGACTCGGACAACTGCTGAGCCAGAGCTCCACTCTCCTCCTGGCTGTCGTGAAGCTCAGCCCTCAGCTCGTCAGTCTCGGATATCAGTGTGTGGTGCACCAATAGGCCGTGGAGGGTGTCAAGACGCTGGTCGTCCAACCTGAGCTGAGTGCGGTGTAGCAGAATCTCCATCTCGTCCAGGTGGGGACCAACAGTGGTGAAGTCTGGCTCGACAGGAAGTGGTATACCATCCTCATCACGCCTCCCAATCAGCTCGAATCGGGATCCGATGAACATGTACTCCCCGATGTGCGCCAGACGTGCTACTGACTCCTGAATCACGCGCACCGCAGCCTCGTTCCATGAACGATCGACAGCACGGTACACGTAGGTCTCCACTGTCGGGCTAGCCAGAGGTGCGCGGATAGTGACCTCCGCGTACCAGTCTCCCTCCAGAGGTGCCCCGGCAACTAGTCCTCCTCGCAGCTCCGGAAGTGGCCGTCCCAACACAGTAGCCATAGATACTAGCCTCTCCTCGAAAAGGAAATGCTCGCCACGTGGACGTCCCAACTGAAAAGCCACGGTGATGTCCACGTCCATCTACACAAAATTTTAAGTATAGTTTAAGTTAGACCCAAGTGTGCAAAGTTTTAGGTTCATGCAAGAAATAACTTTAATGCAAGTAGAGTCTAACCCAGAGAGGTGGTGGGATATAGGGAATAGTTTTATACTTAGTCATATATCCAATTTTCTTTGTATTAGTAACTTAGATTATCGGAGTATACACTAACGTCCATGCTAACTAAGGTCTCCTAGAGTCAGGATGGCTCTGATACCAACTTTGTAGAGGCCCCAGACCGGTAGGTCCAGAACCCCTCATATGCATTCATTCACGATCCCAGAAGAACCAGTCGTGAACAACATACTTAGTTGGCATACAGGATACATCATCCATTACACGAATATAGAGTCTTACATAAATGGTCACATGACCAAGTTCTTAGCAACTGTCACGCAGGACAGACATTCCAAAGCAAACACAGCGGAAGACGATAAGCATAGCGTAGTAGAACCCGAGTCACGCCTCATCCTACAGGCTGCTGACTGGGAGACGATCCTAACTCGCAGGGCCATCAG
This sequence comes from Alopecurus myosuroides, assembly GCA_028641055.1. Lineage (NCBI taxonomy): Eukaryota > Viridiplantae > Streptophyta > Magnoliopsida > Poales > Poaceae > Alopecurus > Alopecurus myosuroides. Next base: position 242,066,258 of record CM054060.1, on the reverse strand, counting down.
CGTAGAACTCCTCCTCATAGTACTCCTCCTGAGGTGGCTCCTCGTAGTCTGATAAGTAGATACCAGGGGCGAAACCAAATGAGTACATTTGAATGTACTCAACAAGACATCCTTTATTAGCTTACAATAATGCATACATGCTTATTTGGTGGAGTGGGTAGGCCATACATATGGTTCAGCTACCCATGACAGATAAAAGACTTGCCATGGTTGATTCTTCAAGTTCACTTCTTTGTAAACAAAATCATTTAAAATAATGTAGTTTTGCTCTCGTAGATATCACATATCTTGGAGGTTTTATAATAATTTTTGGAAAAGAAAGTTTTTCTTTTCAGAAACTTTTAGTAGTAGTTTCTTTCTCATCGGTATCTCGCAGATACCAAGTCATTCCTCCATAGTACCTCTCAGGTACCAAAAGCCTTCCTTCAAAACCTCTTTTGAGAAGTTGACACAATACTAGCTACATGGCCATTCAACCGTCCATATCCGAGGACGCGGCTATCTCGAAATAGTTTTACTCTGCAGAGGTGTACACATTTCCACTAGATCCAGAGTCTGCCATGAAACAACCATGGACTGTTCCCAACCTATGAGAACATCAGATAACTGGTCTTGACTATCCACTCTGTACAAGCTAGTACATGACTATCTCTTCAATTGGGGTTTCCCTCCCTGGCAAGCCATGTCACACACCGCTCAAACAGGAGACCCAATTGCTGCATCCGGAGGGAAAATTAATCCCACACTTTAGATGTCCCGTATACTCACTCCTAGCGACATTTCGGTTCGGAGGATCCAATCCCCTATAGCCTTTGAGATAGCACATATACTAACCCTAACAAGTTTTTAATCAAGCCCCTACCCATATTGGGGTAAAGTGGCAGTACGATAATGGTTGTCCAGCGAAGACTAGGTTATGTGTCTTTTGTAAACATTTCTCATAAAATTTCCCCTCATAACAATTCTTCCGGCAGACAGGGTCTCACCCTTCCTCCGGGTTTTCCTTCCATAAGGCATTTGTTTACAAAAAAAACACATTTTATTTAGTTCATTTAAGAACTCAAGTTTTTAAGTAGGTGTATGGTATTTATATACCATTTAGTGTCTAAGGGCTTGGTAATACCAAGTTGACTATGATTATGAGTCCTTATACTAGTAGTAGTAATAGTAGTAGTAGGATTCACACAAAAATAGTTTTTGAAGGCATAGTTTTGTAAAACTTCAGAAGTGGAAAGCATGCATGATAGATAATGATAAGTAGTTATACAGCAAGCATTAGGATGGCTTGCCTTGGTACAAGTGATGGTCCTGATCCTGAAAGTAACAGGAGTTGCAATACCCTTCTTCAGCAATTCCTTCCTCCTCGTTTTCTAACGTCGTAAAAAGAAATAAAGACACACTTTCAGAACCAAGCAAGGCAAGCAATGCTACAAGCAATACATACAGCAAGCAATCAAAAGGTACCACCCATAGTTCTCAATTTTTCCCTAAAGAAAAATTGGCATAAAAACTATAGTTGGAAAATCTGCTTTTTCCTAGTGCTTATGTGTGGCCAAAACAATGATTCTTAGTTAAGAACATTGTGGACCAGTGGGATATAGCACATGCTACTGGACAGTAGGGTGTCCCATAAAACACATTTTGATGCCTAAAAATCCCCACAACAATTCCTATGGCTAGCACACATAATTTGCTAAATTACTCAAGTAGTGAAAATAAGCTCATGACAACAAGTCAACCTATTTTCCACTATGAGGCAAACATACCAGTGGGTGTTCCACTAGTAAATATGCTCACCAAGAGGTTAATAAGCCTCTGGTCACTTTTATAAAAGTGCTAAAAACAACAAACAAACACCCAAAAATTCCTACTCATACTAGTAGAAAATTTAGGAAACTACTAGACTAGTTTAGACTCTACTAGCTAATGTTATGCCCAAGTGTGCAAGATTTCAGAGGCAAAATACACCTCTAACCAGTACCATATATGCTACTGGATCTCACAAAAATAACATAAAAACATAGCTAGGAAACAAGGATAGATATGCTAAAAAAAAACTACACATGTGAGGAGATTTATTTCTAGTCACCCAAGTGCTACTCATACTTTTGTGCTATTGAAAGGAAATCTTTCAGAGGTGAAAACCCTAAAGAAAATATTGCCACAAGTACTTTTCATCCTCTGGTTTCAATACCAAAAAGTCCTATTTTTCCCTAGTGGAAAACAAGACACAAAAACATTCATGAATCTCCTAGTGTGCAATCTAGTCCTTAAGCATTCCTATTTTAAACCTATTTCAAACACAAGCACCAAGCATCCAGAGGTGCTATAAACATATTAACAGTACCTAGGTGGTACTGGTTCCATGAAAAACAATCTAGCAACTAGCCTAAAGATTTATTTAAATATCTACTCAACATATACATAAAAATCTAGCCATTAGCAAGACATAAGCATGGAAAACTAGTTTTAAAATGCTACCATTCAAACCATTTATTCTAACATGCTCATATAACTTGTATACCTCATAACCACAATGGAAAACAACATAACAAGCAAGATCACATCATTTGCAACTCACAAAAGTAACATAAAAGGCAAGATCTAGAATTAAAATTTAGGCAGAAAATAGCCAAAACTTGTTCTGTCTCTCTAAATTTTTCTGTTGCTCTAAAAAGCAAATCCTTCTAGGATGTGATAGTCCTTATCACTACAAAGCTTCTCCAACTTGCCTCACTCAAAAATAATATCCCAAACTCCCTCTAAAAATCATGGAATAGCCCACTGATGTTTTACCAAAATGGATGGTATTTCCAAATGGTAACTCTCCTTGATGCAAACTAAAATTCTACTGATAGGTATTGGAAAGGGCTTTCCAAAACAGTCGAGTTTGCTCAAAAATGTTTTGTATTTTTGAAGTTCTATTCATTTCAATTTTTAGGGTACTGTCTGGCATATGATTTTTAGAAAAATCATAAAAACTCAAAACAAGTTTCTGCCAGTGGGATATGGTTGCAATTTTGTAAGGCTAGTAGTACAAAAATTAGCAAGGTAAAATAAATTAATATGCTACCTTTTTTAAGCCTAAAGCTAGGATCTAGCTATTCTGCCAGAAAAAAAAGTATAATCGTTTTTTAACCGAAACTGCCCAACGGGCCAGATCTGGCAGCGCGCGGCCCAGCAAACGCACAGCGCAGCCCGCCTGCGCGCGCGCGCGCGCGAAACGCAGCGTTTAAAGGGGGCCGTCGATTCGCAGATCGACGGTCCCTGTCCTTTCTTCCTCCCCGCGTCGCTCCTCTCTCTCTCTCCCTCCTAACCGCGGACGAACACCTCACGGGCACGGGGTTTTGCTCACCTAGGGCTCGCGAGAAGCAAGGGGGCGGTGCGGGGTCGAAGGAGGGTGGCTTGGGCGATGCCGTGGCGCGGTCTCGGGCGGTGGCGACGGGTGTGCGCTGCGGCGGCTCGACGGCGTCCCGCGGCGGCTCCGAGGACGACGGCGATGAATCTGCAAGCGATCGAGGGCAAGAGGGTGTCAGGGAGGTTGGCACGAGCTAGGGGATCGCAATGGAGGTGAAAAGGGGGTGGGAGAGGCCGTGGTCGCGGCGCCACCTCGAGCTCGATCCGATCGGGTCCGAAAATGGGCGCGGCTCGCCTCGCTCGCACAGAGCGAACGAGCAACCGAGAGCTTGACGGGGTGGTTCAGTGGGGTGAGGAGAGTGTGCTGGCGAGAGGGCTAGGCCTCTAGGGCTTTGTAGCCACGAGGCCAAGGTGGGGGTGCTCGGGTTGGCTTGGCATGGGCATGCCCTTGCCCCTTGGGGGTTCTCCAGGGCTTGCACTGGTTTCAATTGGTGCCAAAGGGTCAAGCAAGTACCAAAATGATGAGCAAGGCCACAGCAAAGGCCAAGTGATGGGCAAAAGAAAGAATCAACACTATTTCAACCACTCAAATGACATCACAATATAGTCAAATGCCACCTCATGTTTCTCTCATCCTGGTCAGTCAAAGTAGCATCCAATGCCACCTTCTAGAAGTATATACATTAGGCTTTCGAATAGGCAAAGTGCCCTGGCTTGGATCAGTGCACAATATCTAAAAACATCAAGCCTAAAAGTGTAATCACTGTTCTGTCAGAAAAATTCAGTTAGACAGTTTCTGAATTTTTCTAAGTGCTGGAAAAACAGACAGAGATAGCAAAAGTTGGGTTTGTTTTCACCAAGCAAACCAGCTCTAAAATGAGTGATTTAAAATGCTCAACAAAGAACAACTATCCAAGTTTCAGATCCAACCATTTGATTTGAAAAATGATGGGTTTATGGCTCTGAAAATAAATGGCAAAGTAGGTACATTCTCTGTTTTTAAAATGCTCAAAATTCTATCTTATCAAGATGGCTCAAAAACCATCTTGGCATTGTGTGTTAATTTTCTTTGTAGGTTTTTCCAAGAGTGTAGTTTTGTTTTACTCATTACAGAGAGTAACTTTGATCAAAGAAAATCCATAAATGGATAATCCTTGTGATTGAAAACAAGGGTTGAAAACAGCTACTAGGCTGTTTTTCAGGGCAAAATTTATAATGGAAAAGTTAATGGAATCTTTTCCAATTAATTTTATTTCAAGTTCAAGATGATTCCTAAACATTAATAACACATTTTCAAGTTGAAACAAAAGGTCACCTCAAGTCTTGAAAAATAATCTCATAAGAACCTTAGTGGAAATCATGGGAAAACAATAATAAAGCAATGTGTTTCTTAGGAGAAAAACTCCTCAAGTGAGTGAAAAGAAACACACCACTAATATTGCATAGGTAAACATCAGTACACAACATGTTGTTCACTTAATTTCATTACAAAGGTCTTAAGAGACATGCTAAAATACTATTATACAAGTGCTTAAAAACAGGGATGTGACAGGCTCCTTCGCAACCCCACCTTGGCTCTAGGCCGGCTGCGCCTCGTCTCCACCCCGGCCCCAGGTTGGCGCGCCAGCAACGGATGCCAGCCCTGCGCCCGCTTCCACCCCGAGCAGCCTCCTAGGACGGACCCCTTGAGGACCACGTGATTTGGAGAAAATCTCCCTTTTTCACCCCTCACCTAACCCCTTGGATATTTAAGGAACTCCTTTGGCTCGATGTAGGGTTAGAGATGAATTTAGAACTTTGAGCTTTGCTATTGTACCCCTCTTGTGAGGCTAATCCTATGGTTGTATCTAGGACCGTATCAAGGCTACTCCTATGATGTGTATCTAGGATCGTACCAAGGCTACACTGGGTTACCTATCCTTTCCCCTTGGGAATCAGTTAGGAACTTTCCAATCTATCTCAAATAATCCTTGAGGTTCTATTGGCGTGGTGGACCGGCCACGTGGGGTTGAAGCGGTTTCCGATAAGGAGATTTCGGTCTTTCAGTTCCCGCTAGTTATCCCCTTTTGTTTGCCCTCGATTCCCCTCTCGTGTTCATCGCTCGTTCTTCGTGTTCTTGGTCGATTCGTGAAGATCGGGCCACCCTAGAGGTTAACCCTCCATAACATCTGGTATCGAGAATTAGATTGATATGAATTCGACCCCCACTATCTCCCTTTCCACCAAAAATATCTTCTTCCACCATAAATTCGAAAATTTCACCAAAAATAGCCAAAAAGGAATTTCGACCGATCTATGGATTTTTTGAGTTTTTCGTGGATTTGTTCCGTGAATTTGTTGCTTGAGACCATTCCCCACCTTTCCATTTAGCCAATGGAAGATCATCTTCCGTTTTGATAATTAAATGAAAACATACCTATTGGCTAATGTTTATTTGATACATGAAAATGCCCAGGTTCATCAAGTATACAAATTCTATGGGCTAGAAATTAGGTTGGAATGAAAAGAGCTAGAAGAGACAAAGCTGAGAAGGAAGTTTTACATAGAGAGGAGGCTCCGGTGAAAGCACCGGAACCTCTGCCCCAGCCTCCGGTACGGGTCCGATGTGGGTCCGCCCAAACCACCCTGTGGTGCATACGAGCGGAGCCTCCGGTGGACCTCTTGTGGGCGGAGCTTCCGGTGAAGCCACCGGAGCCTCCGCCATCTCCACTGGCCCTCTAAGGGGTTGGCCTCCGGTGCACTTCTGGTGGAGGATCTAACAAAATGGTGCTCTGTTGGATAAGAGCGGATCCTCCAGCGGAACCTCCGGTGCGCCTCCGGTGGGCGGAGGCTCCGGTGAATCCACCGGAGGATCCACCCTCTCAACTGGCGCGCTAGGGGGGTTTGCCTCCAGTGCGCTTCCGGTGGTACCTCCGCTAAAACATGGCTCTGTTGGATAAGGGCGGAGGCCCCACCGGAACCTCCAGTGCAGCTCCGGTGGGCGGAGCCTCCGCCAAATCCACCGGACCCTCCGCCTTTCTGGCCCAAGCAAAGAACAGAGCTGGGTTGCGTGCCTGTGCACAGAAGAAGGCCACCGGAGCCTCCGGTGCAACTGGACTGCACAACGGCCACTTGTGGGACCTTCCTCATAAATTCTAAGCTTTTTCCATTCTCTCTCCTAGCCATTAATGAAAGCTTGACCCACCTAGATCTCCCTCCCCGTCCACCCACTCACTCCCATACTTTGTGCAGAGCTATAGGAGACCTAGATCCACACTTCCACCGAAGGAATTTCGAATCCATCCACCACAACCTAGTAGATCTAGAATCCTACTTGAGGACTAGAAACCTTAGTAGATCTGGTGCTTGTAGCTTCCACCTTGTTGCAAGAAGCTTCGGATTGCTTGAGAGCCTCCATCCATCTTGTGGAGTGACCTCGAGCTCGTGTAAAGGTTTGGTCAACGCCTCCAAGTGGACCTCATAGTGGAAACGAGAATCTCCCTCACCGGAGAAGCTCAAGGAGAATAAGGTGTGCACAACCGTGCTATTGAGGAGTGCCTAGGTCGCTCCCCACCTCTCCAGCGTAGACGTACTTCTCATGAGAAGGAACTACGGGAATCATATCCTTGTCTCCTTGTTTACACTTGTGGTTTAACTTGCTACCTTTCATTTTACTTCCGTTGCGTATATTATCTTGTCCACATAGGTTGCTCACCTAGATGCACATCTTGAGAACCTTATCTTATCTTGCTTAGCCCCACTGAAAGGAAAAGAAAAGAAAATTGGTAGTCAACCTATTCACCCCCCTCTAGTTGACCGTAGTGCACTTTCAATTGGTATCAGAGCCTAGGCTCTTGCTAAGGGCTTAACCACCCAAGAGTATAATGGTCAATGAAAATGCCCCCGAAAGTTCTAATGCGTAAATCGCCAAAATGGCCGACACTATATCTTACCTACAAGAAAAGGTTGGAACCATCCAAACCGAATTGTCCAAGGTTAGCTCTAGTGTTAGTTCGGAGGTTTCTAGCATAAATAAAATGATGGAGGCTTTGATGGGGAAAACCAAGGAGTCCGAGGAACCACCTCTCACCACCAATTACGTTAGTTCGGATGAAGAGTCCATTTCGGACATCGCCGAAATGGAAGCTAACATCGCTTTAGCTAAGGCGAAAGCCAAAGCAAAAGCGGATAAAAAGGCTAAGAGCGGTGGGAGCTCCGAAGGCTCCAAGTCTCAATCGGCTAACGGTTCAGGATCTCACTCTAAAGTTCCATCACCTCCCAATTATGATTCTATCCATCGTATTGCCACAATGCCACACACGGTTAATGTTGGAGTTCCTCACATGCTTAACACTAATGAATTTTCATCTTGGAAGTTCGATATGAAGTCTCATATTTCAGGATCTTGCACCGCTTTGTGGAGAAGCATTCTCCATGGATTCCACCCTCATGATCCAAGCAACTTGACTCCAATAGAACATGTGGAATTTCAACTCAACAAGACCGCTCTTGTCACTATCCAAAAGGCTCTCCCAAGAGAACATCTTGAACACATCCGTGGTATCAAGACCACCAAGGAGGCTTGGGATAAAATTGACACCTTGTTCCAAGGCAATGCTAGCATCCAATCATCCAAATATGATGTTGCTCTTAACAAGTCTGAGAACTTCGTTATGCTTGAATACGAAAGTCCCGAGGAGCTATATAGAAGAGTTGTCACCCTTGACAATCAATTAAGGGAGTTTGGAAAAGAGGATATCTCCGATTTGTGGATCAAGAGGAAGTTTGTCAAGGCCATAACTCCATTAGAGAAGAACCTCTCCACTAGCATTCGAACAAGATCCGACTACAACTCTCTCAACTCCATTGGTGTTCTTAGTGAGTTCATAGCCATATCCCTATCTCACAAGAGCGCGGATGACTCTCTCGCTCGCTCAAGAGGAGTTGGAAAGTCTCCAAACCTCGCCTTGAAGTCTAAGGCGATTGCTTAGATAGAAGAAGTTGATGAGGATGATGATGATGATGAGGACTATGAAGACACATACAAGGGTGCTCATAAGTGCACCGCTCTTGCCATGCATGGTTATTGGAAGAGATGGGAGGCTCACAAGGCCGGCGCTCCTAGACCTTCAAGGAACAAGATCTAAGGAAGAAAGGAGAGCGGCCAAGGACATTCTTCAATTGTGGAAGTGCAAACCATTTCATAAAGGAGTGTCGTTTTGATCCAAGAGAAGAAAATGAAGGGAAGCTTGTTCGCAAGGACAAGAACAAAGCTCCACAAAACAAGAATCTCGCTAGGAGAGTCCCAAGGGATCTATATGTTCAAGAAGGCCTCACATTGGAAACATACTACTCGGAGATGAAGGATAAGATGAAGTCGTAGGTGTTGCCCACGTCGCCATAGCTACGACTTCCTCTTCACTGGTCTCTCTATTTGAATCCCCCAATGAGAAGACATCAATCCGACCTACATGTCTCATGGCAAAAGCCACCGCGGTAATATCTTCCACCTCCAAGTCTATTGTCACTAGTTCTCCTCATTATTGGATTGTGTTGAAAACGTTGTTGATGACGAGGAGGCTAAGAATCTAGGATCTTGGTTATGTAGTCTTTAAGGTGAAACTAAAGAAAAAGTAAAGGCCCTCTTAAGGAAACTTTATGATGCTAACTCCCTCATAGATGAGAACGAGGAAATCATCATGACCTTGGAGAGCCATGGCGGTATCCACGAGAATCATGACAATGAGCTTGTATAAGCTCTTGAAGAAGAGAGATCCATGAGAGCCTCTCTCAAAGAGAGACTATCTAGTCTACAAGATACTTATGCTATTAGTGTTTCCAAGCTTAGGAAAGATAATGAAAAATCTCTTGCTTTACTTAAAGTCTTTGAAGAAGAAGAGTTGAAGCTAGGAATATCTCATGAAGAACTTGTTGAGAATCATGAAAAACTAGAAAAGGAGTTCATGTCTCTTAAAGAAATTCATGACAAACTCACCAAGTCTCGGAACGAGCTTCTAGCTCAACAATATAATAAACAAGTGATATCTTACTATAATAGCATTGTTATCATGCCTACCTCTTGCACTACGACTAACATTGTAGGAAAAGAGAAAATTCTCAATGATGTCATAAGCTCTCAAGGAGCCAAGAAAGGAAAAGAAGGACTTGATTTGTTTCCAAGTCAAAGAAGAAATCCAAGAGTGTCACTTCTCCCTCTCAAAATGTTTTCTTTGTGAAAGAGGGAGAGGTGACCAAAGAGAAGGAGACCAACGCCATTGTGGGTGGTGATACCTCTAGGGGGAGCATCACTCACAATGACTTCGCCGGAAAATATAACCCATCTTATGTTCTTATGTAATCTAGAGATGGACATGTTTATGCTAAATACGTTGTTACTTCTTATGGTGATGATTATCATAGGACTATTTGGGTTCCTAAGACCCTTGTTACTAACAAAAGAGGACCCATTGAAGGATGTGTACCTAAATCAAGAAATTGATCTCTTGTAGGGAAGTGCTTCCGGGTCAGGTAGATGGACAGTGGATAGTGGTGCATCCTAACATATGACCTGGAAGCTATGACGCGATGAGTAATATTGAACCCCCATTACCTCATATCCATTGCGTTACTATTGGTGACAAGTCCGAGCTTAAGGTATTGTGACGAGGCAAGGTGGCTATCTCAAATGATTTATCAATTGAGAATGTTCTCCTTGTTGAGTCCCTTGGCTATAACTTGATGTCCGTTCTTCAACTTGCGAATTGTAGCTTTACCTCGTTCTTTAATAAAGATAGTGTGATTGTAACTTGGGAAACATCTCTTAAAGTATCCTTTGTTGGGTTTGTCGAGAACGACATGTATGTAGTGGACTTCTCTAAAGGAGACACGTGTGTCGCGACATGCCTAATGGCTAAAGTTGATGTGGGGTGGATTTGGCATCGCCGGTTAGCCCACACCAATATGAGAATGTTGCATGACCTCCAAAGTGGCAATCACGTTCTAGGACTAACCAAGGCTAAGTTTGCTAAAGATCGTGTGTGTAGCTCTTGTGCCTTTGGGAAGCAACATGGAGAACTTCACCCAACAAAGACAACTATCTCCACCACAAGAATTCTCGAGCTCATTCACTTAGATATCTTTGGTCCACTATCCTATGATAGCCTCGGAGGAAAGAAGTATTGCTTGGTGATTTTGGATGATTATTCAAGATATTGTTGGGTGTATTTCTTCAAGAGGAAAAGTGAGACTCAAAAGAGAGTCATCGAGTTCATCACTCTAGTGGAGGCCAACACAATGCTACCATATTGGCCATCCGGAGTGATAATGGCTTGGAGTTCAAGAACTACACCATTAAGGGTTTTCTTAGTGAAGAAGGCATTGATAATCAATATTCCACTCCTTATACCCCTCAACAAAATGGTGTTGCAGAGAGAAAGAACCGGACTTTGATGGATGCGGCTAGGACTATGATTGCAGGACTTCTCCTCTCCCTATAACTTTTGGGCCGAAGCCGTCTGCACCGCATGTCATGCTACCAACCAGTTATATCTTCGCAAGATATTGAACAAGAGTCCCTATGAGATTCTCATGGGCAAGAAACTGGATGTATCTTACTTCAAGGTCTTCGGTTTCAAGTGCTTCATTCGCAAGAAAGGTAAACGATTGTCAAAATTTGAGACCAAATCTTATGAGGGTATCTTTGTTGGCCATGCCACAGACGCTCACGCCTATAGAGTCTACAACAAGTCCACCAGACAAGTTGAAGAAGATATAGAAGTGGTGTTTGATGAGGATAACAGCTCCCAATTTGGCGTATAGATCATGGTGTTGTAGGAGATGCAATTCCTCCCATCATCATAAGAAGAACGGGGATTGGTGAAATAATCCCCATCGAGGGTTACCAGATGACGGAGCGAGAAGGACTATGCCCCACTCAAGTGGAGCCATTGACTACACCCATTGATGATCAAGCTACTCAACAAGATACACCAAGCCCTCAAGTTAATGATGAAGGCCAAACGAGCAATCAAGGCCAAGCTACTCATCTTAATCATGATCAAGATTCCATAATTGTTGAGAGAGCTCAACCTAGTGGTGATCTGTCACCCATTATTGATCAAGGAAAAAATGAAGATGGACATGTCTCTGATGAAGAAGGTGATTCTCAATATATATCCAAGGAATCTTTGGAGGAGATGCTAGCACGAAGAACAAAGAGAAGGCTAGAGAATCTTGAACGAGCGGGTCACACGGAGGACAAGATTCTTGGGCAAGTTCGTGGAAGAGTGGTCACTAGGAGGCAATTGGCAGATTTTAGCAAGGCTCATGCTTTTGTCTCTTTCATTGAACCCAAGAAGGTCTATGAAGCACTCGAAGACCAAGATTGGCTTGAAGCCATGCATGATGAACTCAATAACTTCGAGCGCAACAAAGTGTGGAAAGTAGTGCCAAGACCTAAGGATTGCAAAAAAATTATTGGCACCAAGTGGGTGTTAAAGAACAAGCAAGACAAAGATGGTATTGTCATTCGCAACAAGGCAAGATTGGTGGCTCAAGGTTTTTCCCAAGTCGAAGGTATTGACTTCGGTGAAACCTTTTCCCCCGTAGCTCGTCTTGAATCCATTCACATCTTACTTGCTTATGCATCTCATCATAATTTCAAGTTACAACAAATGGATGTTAAGAGTGCTTTCCTCAGTGGTCCCATTAATGAGTTAGTATATGTCAAGCAACCTCCAGGTTTCGAGGATCCCAACCACCCCGATCATGTCTATAATCTCGATAAGGCGCTTTATGGACTTAAACAAGCTCCACGTGCGTGGTATGAGCACCTTAAAGAGTTTCTAGTGGATCGTGGGTTTAATGTTGGTTTAATCGATCCCACCCTCTTTACCAAGACGGTTGGAGGTGACTTGTTCATATGCCAACTCTATGTGGATGGCATCATTTTTGGGTCTACTAACACCTTGTTCAATGAGTAGTTTTGCAAGCTTATGAACGATAGGTTTGAGATGTCTATGATGGGAGAGTTTGATCGTTCTTCCTTGGCTTTGAAGTGAATAAATATCATGAAGGAACCTTCATCAAACAAGCCAAATACACTCAAGACATGCTCAAGAGATTTAATATGAATAATGCCAAGCCTATGAAGACTCCCATGTCCACGACCACCGACTTGAAACCCGACCCCAACGGTAAAGAGGTAGATCAAAAGGTATAGCGCTCCATGATTGGCTCTTTGCTCTACCTTTGTGCATCTAGACCGGATATCATGAATAGCGTAGGTAAATGTGCAAGGTTTCAAGCCTCTTCGATATTTAGTTCATATCCAAAATTTCGGTCTTTGGTACCCCAAGGGTTCAAGCTTTCAGCTCATTGGATATTTGGATGCGGATTATGCTGCGAGAGAGAAGACAGATAGGAAGTCCACGTCCGGGGGGTGCCAATTCCTTGGCCGCTCCTTGGTATGTTGGTCTTCAAAGAAGCAGAGCTGCATTGCTCTCTCCACCACCGAGGCCGAGTATATCTCCGCGGCAAGTCGTTGTGCCCAATTGCTTTCGATGAGGCAAACCTTGAAGGATTATGGTATTCATTTTGACAAGGTGCCTCTTCTTTGTGATAATGAGAGTGCTATCAAGATCGCCTACAACCCCGTTCTTCACTCCAAGACAAAGCACATTGAGATCCGTCATCATTTCATTCAGGATCATGTTGAGAAAGGTGATATTGATCTCTCATATGTCTCCACCAAGGATCAACTTGCCGATATCTTCACGAAGTCCCTTGATGAACCAAGATTTCGAGCTTTGAGGAATGAACTAAATGTCATCGATTCTTCCAACTTCACTTGAAACCTTGCATATGTAACTTCATTATGCATGCTATTAGGTTTGGATGTAGGCACGGAAATAGGGGGAGCGTTACTCAACTCATGAGTATACACTCCTCTTATTATGCGGAAATCAATTCATCATTGCATATCCAGTCAATTTGTGACTTACTGTGCTTAATTTGAGTAGTAGTTTTGACCCAAGATATATCTTCGCGATGCCAAAGTACACACTCAAACATGGTGCTTCGGCCACCGACCTTTGGTATTTTTTGGCTCTTTCACGCGTATCATACTTCCCCCTTGTCAACTCGTGCGGGTTCGGTCTTCTATCCTTTTGCATCTTGCGAACCCCTTCGAGTAACGTCTCTCGTATATTAGTGACTAATTTTCAGCCCAAGCTTCCTTTGCCCAAATCATTATTCCATTCTTAATTCTCATGTTTTTATGATCTTGGCGCGCGAAAACTTGGTCGGGCGGAGGCTCCGCTGGGCGGGGAGCGAAGGCTCCGGTGAAACCACCGGAGGCTCCGCCCGAGGCAGTTCCGCGGGATAAGATCTAGGGCGAGCGGGGGTCAACTAAGATCCAATCTTATTTCCCCCCACTCGCCGTCCCTCTTCTCCCCCACAACCGCCGCCGCCCCCAAGGTTTCCGCCGCCGGATTTGGGTGCTCCACCGCCGGGAGCCCTCCTTCTTGCCTTGGACCACCCCGGGATCTTCTTCCTCCTTCCTTTCCACCATGGATGGTGCGGGTATGTGCTCTCTCTCTCTCTCTCTCTCATCTAGTTGACGGATGGGGATGCATAAGAGTTCCATGTTCTTAACATCTAGATGTGTGGATTTGGAGTTTTGGGAGTAGGAGATCACGAGTACAAACACTAGCAACCTAGATAGTGAGTATTAGGCTTGAATCGTTACGGTTTTAGGGTGGATTTGTCGTATGCCCTAACCCTAGTTATCCAACCCTAATACCATCTATATCTTTGTTCCTTGGCTTTGTGCGTCTTTATAAACTTGAGCATTACCTTTTCTTCATGCTATCCTTTCTATTTCTTTCTTAGATGCTTCCGGCTCCAAAGGCAAGGGCACTCGTTACAAGAGCGTGGGTCGTCGCAAGGCTCGTAGGGTCGATGAAACTGAAGAAACTCTGGACCCATCTCAGCCAAAGCGCAAGAGATTCCTGGCTACCGAGAAGTTGTTGTCTCGTAAGGAGAAGACCGCTTCCAAGATGTCTGAGGCGGCGTTCTTGAAAGAACGTCGCGAGAACCCGTATGTCATTGACCGCGACCGCTTGATGCCACAGTTCCGGGGTAAGGATGCTCGCTTCCACACTGTCTTTCAGAGCCAAATCTATCACGAGATTTTGATTAGGAAGCCCAAGGAGAATGTTGCTCCTCAACATGCAATTAATTTTGGGCATATGGAAAGGAACCCCAACTATTTTGGGGAGGTACTTGAGCTTGTTGAGAAGTTTGGACTTGCTCCCATCATGAGTGTCCAACAAGACTATGATGAAGATCTAGTTTGTCAGTTCTTGGCCACAGTGCATCTCACCAATGAGACCGAGCGTAATCTTCTTTGGATGACACAGTGAAGGCAGCTGACAATCAAGTGGTCTGACGTTGGAACTATTCTTGGAGGATACCCGGATTTTGGACCGTTTGCAGGTGGTGAGGAGTTCAACAATGGTTGGTTCCGTGTCCACAACATCAACACTACATCTGTTGCCAAGGATAAACTCACCCCTCTGTACCACTGAAGAGATTCACTGTTGGGTTTGTCAAGGGTCTCTATCCCACTTATGATGTCATGCTCCGCATCTATCGAAAGACCATCAACCCTAAGGCGGGGAATGTTGATGAGATCCAAGGCTTTCTGAAGAATCTCATGCTTCTCACTCATGAGAAGCGGCTTGCCGGTTCCACTCAGAAGCTCGATGTGCTTGACTATATATGGAATGAGCTATGGCACGCCGTTGTCAACCGCAAGAATGCTTGCTTTGGGCCTTTCATTATGAAGATCATCTTGCATGTGTGGGTGGAAAAGTTCCCGGATGAACCATTTGATGATGCTAATTGGATTCCTGACATGGAGAAGAAACTCCTCATGAAGGACCACACCGAGCCCCCTGAGCATCCCACTCCTGCCCTCGCAAGAACAAGGCCAAACCTCGTGTCATCATTGACGAGGAAGAAGAAGAAGAGGACGGTCCCTCTTGCCCTCCTCCTTCTGACAATGCCTTTAAGTGGATGGCTAGGGCACTCAAGAAGGTGTTCAAGTTAAACAAAAATATCGAGCAACGACAATGGGAAGCCCACTATGATAAGGAGCTCAAGCACCTCAATGCAGCACAGGCAGCTCGCCAGCTTCGTCGTGATGGTGGCGACTCCTTGGATTCCCCGGTTCTTCCTAGAATCACCAACTAGGACAAGTGGCAAGCCAAGGACGCCAAGGGAAACTTGATTGAGTGGTCTGAAGAAGAAGGATAAGAAGCCACTAGTTCTCGTTGCCGTGCCCCCTCTCCGAGCATGGATATCTCCTCCGAGTGATCTTCGGGGCGTTAGCATCGGTTTCTCCCTCTTTTGGTATCTTGATGCCAAAGGGGGAGAGACATCTATCTATTAGGAGCGGGTATTTGCATGGTTCTCCCTCAAGCATGGATTTCAATTTGCATCTTTCTCTTGCTTGAGGGAGTTTGGTTTTTCATTTGGAAACTTGGATGTTTAAATTCTTATGTGTCGTGAACCTCGTATTATGCTTTATGAGCTTATGAACTTATTATATTATATGTTGTGTGCTCACTATTATTATTAATATGTTCATATAACCATTGCGTCTAAATTCTCTCAACATGAAAGGAGCATACCTTTAGGGGGATCTCCGTTCATGTTGTGTATTTAATTATGCAAATAGGGATGTTGTCATCAATTACCAAAAAGGGGAGAATGAAAGATCATCTTCCGTGACAACATACCTATTGGACTAATGTTTATTTGATACATGAAAATGCCTAGGTTCATCAAGTATACAAATTCTATGGGCTACAAATTTTGTTGCAATGAAAAGAGCTAGAAGATACAAAGCCGAGAAGGCAGTTTTACATAGAGCGGAGGCTCCGGTGAAACCACCGTAACCTCCGCCCCAGCCTCCGGTGCGGGTCCGGTGTGGGTCCGCCCAAACCACCCTCTGGTGCATACGAGCGGAGGCCAGAGCGGAGCCTCCGGTGGACTTCCGGTGGAAGGAGCTTCGCTGAAGCCACCGGAGCCTCCGCCATCTCCACTGGCCTTCTAAGGGGTTGGCCTCCGATGCGCTTCTGGTGGAGGATCCTCCAAAATGGTGCTCTGTTGGATAAGAGCGGAACCTCCGGTGCGCCTCCGGTGGGCGGAGGCTCCGCCCTCTCAACTGGCGCGCTAGGGGGGTTGGCCTCCCGTGCGCTTCCGGTGGCACCTTCGCTAAAACAGGGCTCTGTTGGATAAGGGTGGAGGCCCCACCGGAACCTCCGGTGCAGCTCCGGTGGGCGGAGCCTCTGCCAAATCCACCGGACCCTCCGCCTTTTTGGCCCAAGCAAAGAACAGATTTGAGCTGCACGCCTACGCACAGAAGAAGGCCACCGGAGCCTCCGGTGAAACCACCGGAGCCTCCAGTGCAACTGGACTGCACAACGACCACTTGCGAGAAGGGGTATAAATACCCCTTCCCCTTTCTCGTAAATGCTAAGCTTTTTCCACTCTCTCTCCTAGCCATTAATGAAAGCTTCACCCACCTAAATCTCCCTCTCCGTGCACCCACTCACTCCCATATTTTCTGGAGAGCTAGAGGAGACCTAGATCCACACTTCCACCAAAGGAATTTTGAATCCATCCACCACAACCTAGTAGATCTAGAATCCTACTTGAGGCCTAGAAACATTAGTAGATCTTGTGCTTGTAGCTTCCACCTTGTTGCAAGAAGCTTCGGATTGCTTGAGAGCCTCCATCCATCTTGTGGAGTGACCTCGAGCTCGTGTAAAGGTTTGGTCAACGCCTCCAAGTCGACCTCATAGTGGAAACAAGAATCTCCCTCACCGGAGAACCTCAAGGAGAATAAGGTGTGCACAACCGTGCTATTGAGGAGTGCCTAGGTGGCTCCCCACCTCTCCAACGTAGACGTACTTATCATTGAGAAGGAACTGCGGGAATCATATCTTTGTCTCCTTGTTTACACTTGTGGTTTATTTTGCTACCTTTCGTTTTACTTCCGTTGCGTATATTATCTTGCCCACATAGGTTGCTCACCTAGATGCACATCTAGAGAACCTTATCTTATCTTGCTTAGCCCTACTAAAAGGAAAAGAAAATAAAAATTGGTAGTCAACCTATTCACCCCCCTATAGTTGATCATAGTGCACTTTCAGCCACTTTCCTCGAATTTGTCCTAATTTTTTCTTGGATTTGAAGAAATTTTGAATCTGAGCAAAAATCAGAGAAAAATCCCGCTCTTCGATTCTTGGACAGATTTTCAAACATGTTTTTCTTTATCGTTGTTGGTCCGATTTGAGTGATTCAAGTTTCGACGCGAAGCCCACAACATCATCTCCGTAACTACATCAACTGATCAAAACGATATTGACAACCCCCTTCCGCAAGTCCGTGATCAGCCACAACATAGGTATAACTTTCTTCCGCTTGAACCAACCCATTGTTCGGTTACCTTGCTCATTCGGCTAGCTCCTTTACATTTCTTGGCATCACATTAGTGGCACCGAGAGTGCGTGTTTGGCACGTGTGAGAGCGTAGTTTCGAGTAGGAATTGGCATTTTGGAATCATAAAAAATGAAAAAATAAAAAAAAGAGGGAAAAAGAAGCAAAAGACCGATGCCAATTACTATCACTTGTAGGAACGTGTAGCTCCACGTCGCAAAAGAGAAGAGAGTGACCCGTTTACACGGTGCGAATCTTGTTGCCTCTTATAGTTTGTGGTTTGAACTAGCGTCCTCCTTTTGTTGGTGTGGCAGTGAGCTTAGTCTTTGATAGGAACATTTCGTCTCCGCTCGTCCAGTAGCCGCACTAAACCCATTTATCCCGTGTGTGTGTGTTCCATTTTTGTTTCCTCCACTAGGTTTGGTTCTTTTGCTAACATTTCATTTCGGTTCTTCTCTACGTTTTACAACACACTTTTCTTTGGATTTGTTGTTTTTCCTTTGCCACTTTTCTCACCCATTTGCCTTCCACATAAAGCATGTGTGTTGTCGTTTGCGGTTTTATTTCGATCTTTTTGGAGTCACTTTGGACATACCGCCCTAAACCTAGCCTCGGCAACTAGCCTCAATACGACAAAAAATAGGTAACATTGGGTAAGTGAGACATACATTTCTTCATATCATCCTTGTGTGTTTTTGAGATGGCTAGGGAAGGAGTGTTCACAAGCCCGAGCTCCGAAGATGAAGGAAACCCTTTCTTTAAGGACAACTCCTACCACAACTTCGTCACCCACAATTACCATTTCCAACTCCGCCAACTCGTGAAGGACGGATTGGAGCGCCATGAGCATCGCCTCCAAGCGTAAGAGGCTCGATTGAATGATCAAATGACACGCATCAACATCAACTTGGCTAATCTTGCCAACCGTCATGGATCATCATCGTCCTCAAGGTCGCGCCGCTCAAGCCACCACACTCAAGATCATCACCAAGCTTGTCGCCATGATCACAATTCCAACATGGACGATGGTGGACAACCACAACAACCACCACCACCACCTCATCCACCACAAGATCCTCGACAACATTGGTATGAAGATAGCTCCCCATTACCACCTCCTCGACACCGCTAAGGCCGTTGTGATCCTCTTCAAAATCACCCTCGACGACATGACATTCGACAACATCATCACGCACCTTCACAAGGCCTCGCTAATGACCATGGTAAAATTATTTCGTGGATGGAGACCGTTTTGATAAGAGCTCATGTGATGGAATCTCAAGAACAAACAATGGCACGCTTCCTCAAGGGCCTCAATTATCCCATAAGGAAGATTGTCGAGTATCAACCCTATGACAACATCGTTGCACTTGTCCATCAAGGTCTCAAGGCGGAACGTCAAATTGCGGAAGACCTCAAGTACAACAAGCAAAAGGCTTACTTTGCCTCAAGGCCTTCTTATTAGTCTCCAATGACACAAGTATCAACACCGACCAACACCAAGAGCACTTCTGGAGCTCCCAATTCTGACTCCGCAACCGTTCAATAAACAAGAATCTCCTACCACCACCTCTAATACTCCTCAAGTCAAGTAGAGCACAATTACTTGCTTGAAATGTGGAGGAAGTGGGAACAAGTCCTTCGAGTGTTACAACAAGACGATCATGATTGTCAACCAAGATGGTGAACGTGACTCCATGAGTGAACGTGAATACTGTGGCTTGCACCGAGTTGCTATTAATTTCTTGGATGTGCACAATGATGATGAAGAAAGCGTCTATTGCGATGAGAAAAAGAATCCATCGTTAGTGGTGACAAGAGTACTTACCAACTCTCCTCAAGATGAACATGACCAACCTTGCAATCTCTTCCAAACTCGTGCCGACATCAATGGAAAATCCATCAAGGTTATCATCGATGGCGGTAGTTGCCAGAATTTGGCTAGCAAAGAGATTTGCGACAAACTAAAATTACTTACAAGGAACACCCTCATCCCTACCATGTGAAATGTCTAAGTGACTCCGGCACCTTCAAGATTCAACACATGATTTATTGAACTCAGGGAGGTAGAGGTCAAATATATCCCTCTCAAGCAACCCTTCAATCAAGATACAAGAAGTCTCTTGTGTCCCCAACACACATAATACAATTGTGAGTTGTATAGGTCCACTAGTTCGGCGAAGAAAAAGAAAAATGAAGTAATATGGATGATAATAAGTGATAATAGCAATCTGAAATAAAAATGTCAGCAAGCAAACATGTGGCAGAACAGGCGGAAGACGGTGTTTCAATGCTTGGAAATAAGGCCTAGGGATCCTACTTTCACTAGAGGACACTCTCAACAATGATCACATAATTGAATAACTAGATATCTTCTCTTCACTATGCTACTCTTAACCGCTCTCCGGTCGAATAACAACAACAATACATGCGTAGGGCTTTAAGAGCACTCCTCACAGTAAGCATCCCAACTAAGTAACCCCCATGCTATCACCATGGGACCCAGATGGTTCCACGCAAACACCACAATTTCTGAGGGTTATCCAACACAAAATATAAATATCATGCTAAACCACACGGTGCATACACTGTCACCTTTACACCGTGATCGAAGCGTTTACGAAGATCTCATAACAAATAATGAACACTAATCATTGCGTAGGGATGCAAAAAGCATTCCTTAAAGTAAGCATTCCCGAATCTAGTTAACCCCACGTTGTCACTATGAGCGCCCTAGATGGTACTAGACAAACACCACAATTCATAGAGTAGACACACATGATGTGCACACTGTCACCTTCACGCCATGATCAAAGTGACTCCAAAGTTCATATTAATAAAGCACTTGAGTAGCAAAGGATGAAGCGTAACATCTACGAATTCAAATAGATTACAAAACTCATGATCAGATATAGATCACACCATGGAGAGAGAGATAAACCACATAGATACCGGTAGAGCCCTCAGTCTCGGGGGAGAACTACTCCCTCCTCATCATAGGAGACATCAATGGCGATGGATATGGCGGTGGAGTCGATGGAGATGGTTCCGGGGGCACTTCCCCGTCCTGGCAGGGTGCGAGGATAGAGATCTGTCCCTCGAAACTTGTCGGTGGCAGCGGCGGAGCTACGGATGTATTTTTTTTTGGAAAAGGTCGATGTATTTAGGGTTTCCCTCTGGGAGTATAAATAGGAAAAAGGGCGATGACGGGGGGGGGGGGGGGTGGCCAGGGGGCCCACACTCCTAGGTGGCGCGGCCAAGGGGGTGGTGGCGCCACCCTATGGTTTGGCCACCCTGTGGACCCCTTCCGGGGCTCTTCAGAACTTATGGATGCTTCCGGGACTTCTAAGACTTCTGGCTTTTTAATCGTCCAATTCCGAGAATATTTCCAGAACAACTTTTCTGAAACTAAAAACAATAGAAAACATGAACTGGCTCTCTGGCATCTTGTCAATAGGTTAGTCCCGGGAAACCGATAAAAATGACATAAAGTGTAAGGAAAACATGTGGGAAACAACATGAAAACAACATGGAACATCAGAAATTAAGGATATGTTTATGACGTATCAAGCATGCCCAAGCTTAGTTTCTACTCGTACTCGAGTAGGTAAAGGATAAAAAACAAATCCGAGGTGACATTCTACTATAATAAACTTGATCATTATAATGTAAAAGCATATGTACGCTGAGAAAATAGAACTTCAAACACAAACATGATAAATATAACTTTAATAATAAAGCATAGCAATCACTTTGCATCATGAAGAGTATCTTAAATAAAGGATCATGGATAATAATGCAAAGAAAGATAAACATTTGTTTCAGGTATAGAGAAAGCATGGCAAAGTGGTGTTTCGCTTGTCCTTAAGAGTGGGACAAAACATAAATACCAGGACACCTTCAAAGTTCATGAGGAAGACTAGAGAAAATAATTTGGTAACAAACAATAGCACATCATGAATCAATTATTGATGTTTAAGGGACAAATGCACATAAAACTCAGAATGGCAAAAATGCTCTCTCAACTGTGCATAAAGTTAGAAGATGGAGACTCAACATAAAAGTAAAAGAAAGGCCCTTCGCGGAGGGAAGCAGAGATCACTCATGTGCCAGAGCTTTTTATTTTATTAAACAGAGGTATTAAAAGTTTGACACTCCTCCCATCCATCTTTCACAAACCATGGCTAACTGAATCCTCGGGTGCCTGCCAAAAATCACATACCATGGAGGAGTGCCTATATTTTAGGAGAGATGTATGTTAATGTTAATGAATGATAAACAGAAAATACAATACGTAACAATCCAACTGGATTCACAAGAGCGACTCCCATATGAATGACGCATCTGGGTAGAAGGTCATCCCTCTCTCTATTTTGTTTACACAGTTATGCTTTGACAAATAAATCAGGGGCAAAAATAGTGAAGCGGATTTGTTTGTATTAATTTGGGGCTGGGCACCCCGCTGCCAGCTCTTTTATCATGTGGATAAGCGGATGAATCCACTAGTCCAGGGTGTGAAATCCAATCAACAAGTGAGATAAAGATTCTCCAGTGACGTCCTCATGAGCAAAAACAAGAACACAAAACATGAGTAATTTTGAAAGTTTTAAAGGAGCACATGAGCAATTTACTTTGGAGTGGAAGTTAAATACCACATGTAGGTAGGTATGGTGGACACAATGTGAAAACTTGGGTTTTTGGGACTTGGATGCATGAGTAGAGCTCATACTCAGTACAGGTGGAGGTTAGCAAAAGACTGGGAGCGACAAATGAAGAGAGCATCAGAGCCATAATCATGCATAGCGACATAAACATCATTAATTAAAGCATAAGAGGTATCATAAGTTCAAAAAATAAATGGTCATGGAGGCTATTCGTGACTGGTTCATAGTCATAAACATGGTGTGAGAATGAGCCAAGTCAACCAAATAAAACATTCGAAAGAGAATACCATAAATTTATGCTTTACTATGACAAGAACAACTCATGAATCTTTCAATGGCATATTAAACACTCTCAGTTTTTTGAGGATATTCATTCTACTCAATAATCACAAGGCTTTAAAACTAAAATAACATTTAGCATGGCATGAAAAATTTCTAGCCACAGTCTATACAAGCTTCTACTTGCACCATTATAAATTCCACTTCAAGCAGCAATTTTTTTCCCAACAAGCATCATACAAAATATGTTTTAACAAAAATTCTCTACATGCTACAGCAAGCAAACATGAGAGTACTCACATAACACTAGTAAAACTAACAGCTCTGAATAAGATATGCATGAAAACAAAGGCTAAATGCAGTACTAGCAAAAAGTGAACACTCACAGATCAATAAGAATGAAAACTAGAGTGTTCTAAGCAATAAAAACGGATCGTGTCTCTCTCCCAAACAAGTATGATAAGATCCAAAAATAAACTACAACAAAGAAAACTAAACAAACTGAAAGCAAAAAATAAAATACGCTCCAAGTAAAACACATAAGATGTGACCGAATAAAAATATAGTTTCACTAGAAGTGACCTGATAATTTGTCGATGAAGAAGAGGATGCCTTGGGCATCCCCAAGCTTAGACGCTTGAGTCTTCTTGGAATTTGCTGGGATGTACCTCCGGGGCATCCCCAAGCTTAGGATTTTCACTCTTATTGATCACATCATATCATCCTCTTCTCTTGACTCTTGAAAACTTCCTTCACACCAAACTTCTCACAATCTTTATTAGCAACGTTAGTGCAATCAAAATAATAAATTCACATGGTTCAGTGTCAACACAAGCCAAACACTCATAAACAAATTAGATACTGTCACAACTTCTTTTAAAACTCTTTTCCTTAAAAGAACACCAAACGAAAGAGATTAAGAGGTAAATGCAATTATTAGCAGAAATCTGTCAAAACAGGACAACAGGTAAAGATGATTTTTTTTCGAAAATTTTCTGTTTCTCAAATCATAAAGTGGTAAACTAAGAAAACTTGCGTAATTATCTGAGAAATAAGCACAAACAATTTCAGATCATTCTGATCTCCCAGGATTTTATACGATGTTTTATGTTGGACAACAGAAATCTTTTTTTGCGCAGAAATCCGAAAACCAACTCCAACTTTCGTCAGAAACTTTACTTGGCACTACTAAAACATGAAAAGAAAGATACAAAGGAGTTTCTACAGAAGTATACAACCCCTTGACTCAAATAAAATAGAGAAAAAAAATGCAAAAATAAAAACATGGGTTATCTCCCAAGAAGTGCTTTTCTTTAAAGCCTTTTAGCTAGGCATGATAATTTGAGAAAATGCTCACATGAGAAATATTTGTTGAAGAAAAACAGATCATCAAGAAGAAAACATAAAACAAATTTAAGTCTAACCCACTTCCTATGAAAAATAATCTTGTATAAAAACAAGTCATGAAAACACAAAGCAACAAGCATAGGAAAGCAAAAAAAATGCAACTTCAAAATTTTCAACATAAAGAGTGGAAACTTAATATTGTTGAGATGCATAAAACCATGTTTCCCTCTCTCATAATAACTTTCAGTAGCATCATGGATAAAATTAAAAACATAACTATCACATGAAATATTCTTATCATGAGCCACATGCATAAAAGAATTAATACTCTCCACATACTCGGCAATTTCGAGCACTCTTTGACTCTCTTTTCAAAGTCCTTTTCATCTTTCCCTCGCGGTACTTGTTCGCTATCGGTGTCTTGCCTGTATTTAGCCTTGGATGGAATCTACCGCCCGATTTGACCATCTTTCGGGTCCCGAAAGGCGTGCTCCAACTCGAACCCTTCACAGAAGATCAGGGTCGGCCAAAAGTGCGGCCCGTTAGGGCCTCCCGCTCGTCAGCTTCCTTGCTTATCCAAGGTTTCAGAACCCGTCGAATCGCACGCATGTCATACTCATTGGTCCGTGTTTCAAGACGGGTCGGATGGGAAGCCCACAGGCCGTTGCAGCGCAGTGTCCCAAGGACACGCCTTTCGACGCGTGGGTACCGGCCGTGCCGACGACGGCCACCGGGGGCACCTAAGGCCCCCGAGCTTTGGCCGCCGGCGTAGCCGACAACAGTCCACACTCCGAGCCGAGCGGCGGACCAGCAAAGGCCGTTCCGCATAAGCATAGTCATTCTTATTAATAGCAGCGGGAGCAAATTCAAAAAAATAGCTATCATTATTATTCTCATCCTCATAATCATTAAATATAGGAGGCATTTTGTAGTCATAATTAATATTTTCCTCTACTGTACGTGGACAGAAAATATCATATTCATCATTGTAAACAGGTGGAACTAGAATACCACAATCATTATAATCATCATATATTGGAGGCAAATTATCATCAAAGAAAATTTCCTCCTCAAAACTTGGTGGACTAAAAATATCATATTAATTAAAACTAGCTTCCCCAAGCTTAGACTTTTCCATAACATCAACAATAAGGGTATTCAAAAAATTAATTCTAATAACATTACTACTAGCATGCAAATAAAGTTCCATAGGTTTTTTTAATTTTCTCTTCAAACACTTCATGTCCTAACTCGAGATAAACATTATAAAGATCTCTCGTATTTTTGTTGTTTTCCATTAAGCCTAACTAGTGAAAATAAAAACAAGAAACAAAAAGATATAATTGCAGAATCTAAAGGAAATAACTTCGAGCACTCACACCCGAGGATGTGAGTACCTTTTACCTTACCTCCCCGGCGACGGCGCCAGAAAAGAGCTTGATGTCTACGCACGCTTCTATTCTTGTACACAATGTTGGGCCTCCAAGTGCATAGGTTTGTAGAACAACAACAAGTTTCCCTTAAGTGGATCACCCAAGGTTTATCGAACTCAGGGAGGTAGAGGTCAAAGATATCCCTTTCAAGCAACCCTGCAATCAAGATACAAGAAGTCTCTTGTGTCCCCAACACACCTAATACAATTGTCAGTTGTATATGTGCACTAGTTCGGCGAAGAGAGAGTAAAATGCAAGTAATATGGACGATAATAACTGATAATAGCAATCTGAAATAAAAATGGCAACAAGCATACATGTAGCATAACAGGCTGAAAACGGTGTTTCAATGCTTGGAAATAAGGCCTAGGGATCCTACTTTCACTAGAGGACACTCTCAGCAATGATCACATAATTGAATAACTAGATATCTTCTCTTCACTATGCTACTCTTAACCACTCTCCGGTCGAATAACAACACCAATCCATGCGTAGGGATTTAACAGCACTCCTCAGAGTAAGCACTTTCCCAACTAAGTAACCCCCATGCTATCACCATGTGACCCAGATGGTTCCACACAAACACCACAATTTCATAGGGTTATCCAACACAAAATATAAATATAATACTAAACCACACGGTGCACACACTGTCACCTTTACACCGTGATCAAAGCATTCACGGAGATCTCATAACAAATAATGAATACTAATCATTGTGTAGGGATGCAAAAAACATTCCTTAAAGTAAGCATTCCCGAATCTAGTTAACCCCGCGCTGTCACTATGAGCGCCCTAGATGGTACTAGACAAACACCACAATTCAGAGAGGAGACACACACGATGTGCACATTGTCACCTTCACACCGTGATCAAAGTGACTCCAAAGTTCATATTAATAAAGCACTTGAGTAGTAAAAGATGAAGAGTAACATCTATGAATTCAAATAGATTACAAAGCTCATGATCACATATAGATCACACCCTGGGAGAGAGATATGAACCACATAGCTACCGATAGAGCCCTCGTCCTCGGGGGAGAACTACTCCCTCCTCATCATAGGAGATAGTAACAGCGATGGAGATGGCGGTGGAGTCGATGGAGATGGTTCCGTGCGCACTTTCCCGTCCCGGCAGGGTGCCAGAATAGAGATCTTTCCCCTGAAACTTGTCGGTGGGGGCGGCGGAGTTACAGATTTATTTTTTGGAAAAGGTCGATGTATTTAGGGTTTTCCCTCGGGGGAGTATAAATAGGCAAAAGTACGATGTCGGGGGGTGGCCAGGGGGCCCACACCCCTAGGTGGCACGGCCAGGGGGTGGTGGCGCCACCCTATGGTTTGGCCTTCCTGTGGCCCCCTCCGGGGCTCTTCGGGACTTCTGGATGCTTTCGGGACTTCTAGGACTTCTGGCTTTCGAATCGTCCAATTCAGAGAATATTTCCAGAACAACTTTTCTGAAATAAAAAACAATATAAAACATGAACTGGCTTTGTGGCATCTTGTCAATAGGTTAGTCCCGGGAAATCAAAAAAAATGACATAAATGTAAGGAAACCATGTGGGAAACAACATGAAAAAAACAAGGAACATCAGAAATTAAGGATACGTTTATGACGTATCAAGTATCCCCAAGCTTAGTTCCTACTCGTCCTCGAGTAGGTAAATAATAAAACAAAATAATTTCTGAGGTGACATGCTACTATCATAAACTTGATCATTATAATGTAAAAGCATATGTACGCTGAGATCATAGAACTTCAAACACAAACATGATAAATAGAACTTTAATAATAAAGCATAGAAATCACTTTGCATCATGAAGAGTATCTTAAATAAAGGATCATGGATAATAATGCAAAGAAAGATAAACGGTTGTTTCAGGTATAGAGAAAGCATGGCAAAGTGGAATACCGCTAGTCCTTAAGAGTGGGACAAAACATAAATGCCAGGACACCTTCAAAGTTCACGAGGAAGACTAGAGCAAATAATTTGAGAACAAACAATAACACATCATGAATCAATTATTGATGTTTATGGGACAAATGCACATAAAACTTAGAATGGCAAAAATGCTCTCTCAACTGTGCATAAAGTTAGAAGATGGAGACTCAACATAAAAGTAAAAGAAAGTCCCTTCGCGGAGGGAAGCAGGGATCCCTCATGTGCTAGAGCTTTTTTATTTTATCAAAAACATGTATTAAAAGTTTGACCCATATGATCTTTCACCTCCTATCTGTGATGAAGACGTACACGAGCGATCCCATGAACAACATGAAGAAAACAACATGAGTTCCCTTCGCTTCAACGTCCCAATGTTCAATGGTGAAAATGATCCCAAAGAATATCTTGCTTGGGCTCTCAAGGTGGACAAGATCTTCGGCATCCACAACTTTAGTGACAATAAGATGGTTGCTATAGCTTCTTTGGAGTTCGAAGGCTATGCACCTTTTATGGTGGGACCGTCTCCAAGCGGAAAGTGTCCGGAACCGGATTGCTCCTATCGACACTTGGAACGAGATGAATAAAGATCTCTTTCGCTTGTTCCTCCACACAACAAGCGTGGCCTCTTCAAAAAGCTTCAAGAGCTTCGACAAGGTTTGAAGTCGGTTGACGAGTACTACAAGGAGATGGAGACCGCTTTGATAAGAGCTCATGTGATGGAATCTCAAGAACAAACAATGGCATGCTTCCTCAATGGCCTCAACTATCCCATAAGGAAGATTCTCGAGTATCAACCCTATGACAACATCGTTGCACTTGTCCATCAAGCTCTCAAGGCCGAATGTCAAATTGCGGAAGACCTCATGTACACCAAGCAAAAGGCTTACTTCGCCTCAAGTCCTTCTTCTTCGTCTCCAATGACACATGTATCAACACCGACCAACACGAAGAGAACTTCTAGAACCCCCAATGCTACCAACAAGACTCCGCAACCGTTCAAGAAACAAGCACCCTGTCACGACCCCGGACCCAGAGATATACATACTGTTATGTGCTCCTAGACATGGACTCACAAGGGCTTCAGGGTTACCAGCCCCGGCCGCAACAAACAACGGCAGGCAGACTGGATTCATCGGCACGTAGTCCGGATCCCCAGTCTACTACTCCTTGTATCCATGCTAGTCATAACCAACTATGCATATCAAAGCGTCCATGAATCGAATGAAACTGAAGGAAACGGGACCAAAGCTATACAGAGATGCTATGTGTCCAGAAAGTGCAACAACAATCGAGGGTTACTGGGGTTACCTCGCCCCATGCCGATCACATCGACAGGCGGGCTCGGACATGGATCATCGGCTCCACAACCCCTCGACTGCGACAACTATGCAGGCATAGCCAAAACTGTATAACAATGAGCTCGAAACCAACAACCGATCAAAGCAACACTCTAGACATGAAACTTGTATTAAACAGATGTTACTAGAGTATAGCTTACAAGCAGAGGTCACATGACCCATCATTACATCAGACAACGGAAGGCAAGTTATGTTGCTAATCAACAAGAACCAAAAAGGCCTAAGAGGCCGCAACATAAGGCGACGTCCCAGCCCATAGATTCCAGGCTGCTACCTGGGAACCCCAAACTACTCGTCGATGTCCACGTTGAACCATCACTGAAGTGACGAACTCCACCTGAACCAAAATTAAGCAAACCTGAGTACGGGAGGTACTCAACAAGACTTAATTAACCTATTATATATCTTCTAACTTCAGAAAGGTTTTATGAAGGCTGTTTTGCGTAAAGCAATCTTTGTTTTTCAAATTGAGGAAGGAATAGCACGTCTCATAGAATGTTTTCAAAACAGATGAGAAAGCTACTCAACTACTGAGATCATCATCTTTTCATCCACCAACATCATTTTCCAGCACCTCACATGCTACAAGGATCACCCCTCCCGGCATCTCCGGGGAGGCACCCTTCATTCATTGCCAACATCTTTTACGCCACTTTCAAGTTATCTATGACCTCGTGACTTTCACCAAGTCGTCCATAACCGTGGACACGGCTTTCCGAAAGATTTATCCCTGCAGGGTGGTACACTTTACCCACACGTACCCTCTGACTCTTAGCGCCACATGTACGATCTTCCATGGAGCGCGGCAGAGGGTGGATGGCTCCGACCTTTACCTTGCTCGACCCTATCCATAAGTCAACCCAAACAGGGCCACCCCGTCAACAGGGAGTTGGCCACCTCCTGACGGCACCTGTTCTGTGAGTCGGGAACAAGATCCGTGTACGTCCATCACTTGTCCCGGTCACGCCCTAAACACCTCCAAAAGGTTTTTGACTCACACGCAGATGGAACTCCCAAACTACGTGACTCACGGATAGAGCAAAACAAGTTAGTTAGTCGAGCGAGGTTCATCGGCTCGCGCGTGTGGTTGCACGCTCAGTCTTGGTTTCCGCGGCGAGACCTTAATCCTAGGGTTGGCAAGTACAGGACAAAGAACCACTTCCCAAGTGGCCTCCCGTCCTCGCCTTAGTCAGGTTAACCACACAATGCTCATCTCACCACGTCATCATATCATACTAGATTATCGCAGCTCTGATTCATCAACCGGATGGAGCAGAGGTAAACAAACATGTATGATTTAAGCGAAGCAGATATGAGGCTCTGGCGATGCGCACAAGCAATTCTATGGCAGCTAGGAGCAGTGGATCAGGATATTGAGGCAATGCAGCATATAGGTGAACTATGTCTACTAGCATCAAATACTTTGGAATCGAATGCAAAGTACGAGATTCAAAACTCGTTGAAATCATATATGAGCAGATAAGAGGTTATGCTTGCCTTGGTTATAAGAAAACCAGATAAAGTCTTCAGGGATAAGTGCTTGACTTGTCGGTTAGGATCAAGTATTCGTCATTGGACTGCTGGCCTTCACTTCGGGGTCGAATTCTACCGAGGGGGAAACAACACCGAAAAGAAGAACAACAATCAATCCTGGCATCGATGCAATGCGCAATATGTATGCATGAGAAAATTAATGCACTGAAATAAAGCCCTAAGCATGATCGTTGGGTTGCTAGGGTTCATATGTCAGTTATGCAATTTTACTGGAATTTGCCCGAAATAGACCTCGGTGGGGCAATTCGGACGGTTCTGAAAGTAGGTACCATTTTAAAAGCTCAAATGAGGTTGAAAACATCATAAACAGGTTGCAATTTTCATTTTGAGCAATTTGATATATAACTTTTATTTTTCTAATTTTAGTGAATAAAAACTTATTTTTCTATTTTTAAATTATTAAACATCATTAAATAAAGGCCAAAAATGAAGTGTGTCAAACATTTATGAAAGTGAAATTTTTGGGTAGAGTACATTTTTATGAACATTTCTATGTTTTCATTTTATTTTTCTGATTAACATTTTGGAAGATATTAATCATTCAATTTTATTCATTTTTCTGGAAATAAAAAAAAACAGGAATTATGAGGTCACTGTGACCTCACTGTGACATCACACAGAGAGGATGTTCTCTGTGAGAAAGGAATCGATCGAATTCGAACGAATTCATGTGTAAAACAGAAATTAAACTTTACCATGAGCTTGAGAAGGTGGAGGGGGACCTAGGGATGGCGCCGGCTGGCCGGATGGTCGCCGGAGTTACTCCGGCGAGCACAAACCGCGGCGGCGGCCGGAGGTGCTCGGCGGAACGACTAACCAGAGAAGGAGGGAGGAAGGGGAGATCACCTGGAGGTGCGGTAGATCACAGGGAAGCTTTTTGTGCGATCAGAGGGGCCGGAGGAGCGGCGCACACGCCGGAATCGGCGGAGGCTCACCGGCCGGAGGCGGGGAAGATGGGCTCGATCCCGCGGTTTGTTGCTGTCCTTGCTCGCATAGCTTAGTGGAAAGGCGGAGAAGAGGATGGAGAAGCGACGGGGAAGCTCAACGGAGCTCGGGGGCGACCGGAACTGCGGCGCACGGCGGAGGCCCGTCGAGCTACGGTTTCGGCCGGAAAAGGAAATACAGAGAGAGGGAGCACTGGAGGTTGGGGAGTACGTAGAGGAGGAGACAGCAGGGCTTCACATCCCTTATCTTCTATCCCCAGCAGAGAGGCGAGAGGTGACGAGGAGGTCTAGACGGCGGCCACGCAGCAGGTTGCTGCTTGCATTCTGTCCCAAGGTGGAAGAAAGCAAAAAGAAAAGGGAACTTGCGAAAACCCCCTAGACTCTCTGGATTTTACAAACTAGCCCTTTTCTCTTTTAAAACAGGACATAAAACATTGTTTTGAGGACCTTTTTCAAACCAGAAAAATTGGCAAAAATACTTTTTGGAAAGCTTGTGAAATTTCCAACAACACCATGTGTTACTTTGGTGTAATTGAAATATTTTTCAATACAAAATTTTGGAAACCATTTAAAGTACTTTTTGTGGGATTTTCTCAAACCATTTAATTTCATAGTTTAAATTGGTTCAAACATGATTTAAATTTTTGTTTCATGCATGTATGAGATGAACACACACCACACACCCTAATGTATCAAAAGTTGGGGTGTTACAAATCTACCCCCCTTACAAGAATCTCGTCCCGAGATTCCCGAAGGAGAAGAAAGAAGGAACACCGGTTTTGAACGATCTTCTTGAACCTTACGGTTCTCTTCTTGAAGAGGTTGACCCGTAGCACTTGCGAAGATCTCCAGCGGCTACACCTTAGGTGAGAGGGAAACTCTTAGGAAATGATCTTTACGAAGATCGAGTATCCCATGGGTAACTCATGACAGGATGTTCATAAATAAATTTTGAGTTAACACACATGAAACACATCAAGATAACGGAGGGAAAAGAAGATGGTTTCAAGTTTATGGACGATTGGTCTTGAAAGGATTTAGAATATGAGATTTGCACAAGACTTTAAATCCTTTTGGAAAAGAAAGGTTCGACAACTTATGACGTCGAGGTTTCTTCAAACAAAAAACCAAGATGAAAAGGATGGTCTTGGATACCACGACATAATATCCGAAGACGAGGGACATCACGAGAAAACACTGTAATCGTGAGTCGGAGAGAAATTGATACAAGATCATGTTCACTCTTCGGAATGAACACGGAAGGTAAAGGAACTTTCAACCATTTCCATAACAACTTTCTTGAGATCCTTGTCAAGGATGGGGATGTTACTTCATGGCAAAAGATGAGTAACCAAAAGAAGTTGGAGCACCGTAATTAAGGAGGAACTCTTGGTTACACCATAAGGATGAATAACCAACGGGGATTGGAACACCGGAAGAAAATAGGGAATCTCTTTCCTATTGTGGTTTGGACGTAGCAATACATGTACCACATAGTTAAGATCCCACGGCTGGAGTGACTGACAAATTCACACAATGTGTGAGATGAACAGAACTTCAAGTACAAACAACTTGAGAAAGGGAACTGAGCAAAGGCGGTTACAAAATACCCCGAGATGGTCTCATGATGAACTTGTTTCCACCGGAACAAACGTTTCGAGGATTGACAAAGAGACATTGTAAAAAATCAACTTCCAGGTTATCCTGGATGTTCTAGATACCGATAGCAGGCTCACGACAAGCCTTCTATAGGTCATCAAGTGAAAGTAAAACTCCGGTTTGGAAGATCGGGGAGGAAAACTTGTTGAGAACGAGCCACAAGAATTCTCACGGAGAGTGGTTGTTCTTATGGATTCAAAGAGATATGACATTAGGCCTTCCGGCTAATTGTGTCAACCACAACATCAACCATGCCGGATTTACAAATGGACCTAATTCAATACTCTTGAGGAAACACCAACCATCGTTGCTGCTTGAGATTCAGCTCTGGTTAGTGGGTTGATAACTCAGACTCGGTATGTTTGAGCAAAGAGGTTGCACCGGTTATCAACGAGATATATCTACTGGATTCTCAAGATATAGACTACGATGCCACGCTCAAGAAGATGAGCGAGACTGCAGAACTCATGTATTAGCAACTTGCGAAAGACGGTTGCACCTACGTGAATTACTTGCAACAAAACACATCGGAGTCCTTGTTGGGAAGATGATAACAGAGATCACCAAGATCTTGGACTTCTTCTCTCAAGGAAAATCAGCCAGTGGCTTAGCGTGGATGCAAACTTCTTTAAGTGAATGGAGGTA
Organism: Alopecurus myosuroides; assembly: GCA_028641055.1. Taxonomy (NCBI): domain Eukaryota; kingdom Viridiplantae; phylum Streptophyta; class Magnoliopsida; order Poales; family Poaceae; genus Alopecurus; species Alopecurus myosuroides. The sequence continues at coordinate 242,032,592 of CM054060.1, read as the reverse complement.
ACAACCAACCATCTCAAGAATACTCAACACATGCATGACCGACTGGGATTATTCCCGAGGGAGACAAGAAAACTCTACTCGGATCCACGGCGGCAGCTTTCACCAGGAGCACATGGACCGGAGTAAGTCACTTCGAACATCGAGAGCACAACTTCGTGATAACACAAAGATGGTTCTCAAAAGTTTCCAACATTAGTGCCAAGCGTTCAACATGAACCTCTTGAAACTTGGAGAAAATAGGGATGTTGTCGATGGGCTCGACAACACGCTTATCAAAACACTCCAAGAAGAGGGGTTTCATATGATGGCAGAATATTGGTCATACCAAAGGACATGAAGGTGTACTCGAGTAAAACACCAAGAGTGAAAACACCATCAAGACAGTCCTTGGATCTTTTCTCTATTTGACAATAGCCCGAATCAAATCAAGAGGTAGAGTGATAGCATTTACGAAGAAGAGATACTATCATGCTTCAACACAGAGGAGACTAGACATCTCTTAACGAAGGATCAAGTTAGGCGGAGCTTTTGTCTTTCAACTCTCCAAGTTAGTGATTAAGCTCAACCAACTAGTCCAGGATATCCAGCAGGGTTCCTTGGAGAAAGGAGTAGTTCAAACTACCCCTTGCTTAGACATTACGGTCAGGTAACAACCTGGTGATACTTTTAGAAAGACAACCAGAATATCACAATCTACCGTTATGTCTCGGAATTTGGAAGGGAGGTTTGCTCTTCAAAGCAATTGATATGGTCTTGAGAGCTTTGGTACGAACCTATCTCTCTGACCAAAAGTGTGCACCGGATTGAACGGATCTGGTGACTCGGTCAACTTCAAACAGAGGCTGGGTGACCAGTAGTGCTAAGAAGGATACAGATGTTTCTTAGACTTTTCAAAGCAATACAATTTTCTAGGAATATCTGATTCACATGTCAATACACATACCCATCATTTTCAAGCATTCAAGCTTGGAGGAAGGGGGAGTGAATACGGTAAGAGCATCACTTCATCAATAAGGCCATGAAACTTAACACAACCTCTTGATATATAAGAGTGTGATACTTGAAGGTGGAACAGAACAGAAGCTAATTAAACTTCTTTAATCTGTGGATTACAAAACTTTGACCTGGTCCTGGAGATGAACGAGGTACTGGAGTTTGTTTCTCCTGACATTCCAAGGTGGAATGTTTGACAGAAAACAAGAGCACATGCATTGGATCAATCCAACACACTAAGCTACTTGGTTTCCAAACAACGGACGGAGTTCGGAAAGCAACTGAAGAGTAGGAACGTGCTCTGGAAAATCCTGAGATCACGTTGGATGCACGGGGTAATACTCATGTGTAGAACCCATGCAAAAGAGAGAGGTATAGCAGAGTCAATAACAAAGATAGGGGAATCATAAGAACATTCTTGCTATGATCCCTTTTTGGTTCCACAGGAAAGCCTACGGCTATGAGAGTTGGAATTTCCTAACCACCCCGAGGTAAAACAAATTCCTCAGGATTCAAAGAAACAGAACTTGGGTTAAAGGTCAGCATCCTGTACTGATATAGTGAGCATCACATGGTTATGAAACCACACGATTCAACCCACCGCAATTCAGCACATTCCGGGACCTTCGGTTCAAGTCCAAGGTTGAAAATATTGAGAAAGGAGTAACTACTATCTTAGTGCCACGAGAACACTACGGATAGCAATCACGAAGTATCTTTCAGAAAACAAACATAACTCCGAAAGGATTTGAACAGGAGATAACGGATACATTCGAGATGGAAAGCAGATTTCGAGGTTCAGGATTTAGAACTTTGAAACATATAAGAATATGGAATCCACACAACTCTGAGGTATTAGGATGGAAAGGAAATCTCCCATTTGAAACGAGAGATAACGGAACATGGGACACACACAACTCTAGGAACTTTAGCATTAGGTCAACTGGGGTAAAAACGTCATTGCCAAAGAAGGCTCCTAGGTTTTGAATGACTAGAAGAGATAGCAAAACCTTTTCAAATCAAAACAGGTAAGATGACCCAGAGTTAGAGCGATACCAGATAAGGAGTAAAAAGAATCCTAAGAAGGGTTTTCACAATCATTTGAAGTTTCAAAGTAGTTTTCACAAACACTAGACTCAACATCGACCAAGCAGTAAGGTTTTCCTACAGGCAGTCCTGCTCTGATACCATGACTTGTCACGACCCCGGACCCAGAGATATACATACTGTTATGTGCTCCTAGACATGGACTCACAAGGGCTTCAGGGTTACCAGCCCCGGCCGCAACAAACAACGGCAGGCAGACTGGATTCATCGGCACGTAGTCCGGATCCCCAGTCTACTACTCCTTGTATCCATGCTAGTCATAACCAACTATGCATATCAAAGCGTCCATGAATCGAATGAAACTGAAGGAAACGGGACCAAAGCTATACAGAGATGCTATGTGTCCAGAAAGTGCAACAACAATCGAGGGTTACTGGGGTTACCTCGCCCCAGGCCGATCACATCGACAGGCGGGCTCGGACATGGATCATCGGCTCCACAACCCCTCGACTGCGACAACTATGCAGGCATAGCCAAAACTGTATAACAATGAGCTCGAAACCAACAACCGGTCAAAGCAACACTCTAGACATGAAACTTGTATTAAACAGATGTTACTAGAGTATAGCTTACAAGCAGAGGTCACATGACCCATCATTACATCAGACAACGGAAGGCAAGTTATGTTGCTAATCAACAAGAACCAAAAAGGCCTAAGAGGCCGCAACATAAGGCGACGTCCCAGCCCATAGATTCCAGGCTGCTACCTGGGAACCCCAAACTACTCGTCGATGTCCACGTTGAACCATCACTGAAGTGACGAACTCCACCTGAACCAAAATTAAGCAAACCTGAGTACGGGAGGTACTCAACAAGACTTAATTAACCTATTATATATCTGCTAACTTCAGAAAGGTTTTATGAAGGCTTTTTTGCGTAAAGCAATCTTTGTTTTTCAAATTGAGGAAGGAATAGCACGTCTCATAGAATGTTTTCAAAACAGATGAGAAAGCTACTCAACTACTGAGATCATCATCTTTTCATCCACCAACATCATTTTCCAGCACCTCACATGCTACAAGGATCACCCCTTCCGGCATCTCCGGGGAGGCACCCTTCATTCATTGCCAACATCTTTTACGCCACTTTCAAGTTATCTATGACCTCGTGACTTTCACCAAGTCGTCCATAACCGTGGACACGGCTTTCCGAAAGATTTATCCCTGCAGGGTGGTACACTTTACCCACACGTACCCTCCGACTCTTAGCGCCACATGTACGCTCTTCCATGGAGCGCGGCAGAGGGTGGATGGCTCCGACCTTTACCTTGCTCGACCCTATCCATGAGTCAACCCAAACAGGGCCACCCCGTCAACAGGGAGTTGGCCACCTCCTGACGGCACCTGTTCTGTGAGTCGGGAACAAGATCCGTGTACGTCCATCACTTGTCCCGGTCACGCCCTAAACACCTCCAAAAGGTTTTTGACTCACACGCAGATGGAACTCCCAAACTACGTGACTCACGGATAGAGCAAAACAAGTTAGTTAGTCGAGCGAGGTTCATCGGCTCGCGCGTGTGGTTGCACGCTCAGTCTTGGTTTCCGCGGCGAGACCTTAATCCTAGGGTTGGCAAGTACAGGACAAAGAACCACTTCCCAAGTGGCCTCCCGTCCTCGCCTTAGTCAGGTTAACCACACAATGCTCATCTCACCACGTCATCATATCATACTAGATTATCGCAGCTCTGATTCATCAACCGGATGGAGCAGAGGTAAAAAAACATGTATGATTTAAGCGAAGCAGATATGAGGCTCTGGCGATGCGCACAAGCAATTCTATGGCAGCTAGGAGCAGTGGATCAGGATATTGAGGCAATGCAGCATATAGGTGAACTATGTCTACTAGCATCAAATACTTTGGAATCGAATGCAAAGTACGAGATTCAAAACTCGTTGAAATCATATATGAGCAGATAAGAGGTTATGCTTGCCTTGGTTATAAGAAAACCAGATAAAGTCTTCAGGGATAAGTGCTTGACTTGTCGGTTAGGATCAAGTATTCGTCATTGGACTGCTGGCCTTCACTTCGGGGTCGAATTCTACCGAGGGGGAAACAACACCGAAAAGAAGAACAACAATCAATCCTGGCATCGATGCAATGCGCAATATGTATGCATGAGAAAATTAATGCACTGAAATAAAGCCCTAAGCATGATCGTTGGGTTGCTAGGGTTCATATGTCAGTTATGCAATTTTACTGGAATTTGCCCGAAATAGACCCCGGTGGGGCAATTCGGACGGTTCTGAAAGTAGGTACCATTTTAAAAGCTCAAATGAGGTTGAAAACATCATAAACAGGTTGCAATTGTCATTTTGAGCAATTTGATATATAACTTTTATTTTTCTAATTTTAGTGAATAAAAACTTATTTTTCTATTTTTAAATTATTAAACAGCATTAAATAAAGGCCAAAAATGAAGTGTGTCAAACATTTATGAAAGTGACATTTTTGGGTAGAGTACATTTTTATGAACATTTCTATGTTTTCATTTTATTTTTCTGATTAAAATTTTGGAAGATATTAATCATTCAATTTTATTCATTTTTCTGGAAATAAAAAAAAACAGGAATTATGAGGTCACTGTGACCTCACTGTGACATCACACAGAGAGGATGTTCTCTGTGAGCAAGGAATCGATCGAATTCGAACGAATTCATGTGTAAAACAGAAATTTAACTTTACCATGAGCTTGAGAAGGTGGAGGGGGACCTAGGGATGGCGCCGGCTGGCCGGATGGTCGCCGGAGTTACTCCGGCGAGCACAAACCGCGGCGGCGGCCGGAGGTGCTCGGCGGAACGACTAACCAGAGAAGGAGGGAGGAAGGGGAGAGCACCTGGAGGTGCGGTAGATCACAGGGAAGCTTTTTGTGCGATCAGAGGGGCCGGAGGAGCGGCGCACACGCCGGAATCGGCGGAGGCTCACCGGCCGGAGGCGGGGAAGATGGGCTCGATCCCGCGGTTTGTTGCTGTCCCTGCTCGCATAGCTTAGTGGAAAGGCGGAGAAGAGGATGGAGAAGCGACGGGGAAGCTCAACGGAGCTCGGGGGCGACCGGAACTGCGGCGCACGGCGGAGGCCCGTCGAGCTACGGTTTCGGCCGGAAAAGGAAATACAGAGAGAGGGAGCACTGGAGGTTGGGGAGTACGTAGAGGAGGAGACAGCAGGGCTTCACATCCCTTATCTTCTATCCCCAGCAGAGAGGCGAGAGGTGACGAGGAGGTCTAGACGGCGGCCACGCAGCAGGTTGCTGCTTGCATTCTGTCCCAAGGTGGAAGAAAGCAAAAAGAAAAGGGAACTTGCAAAAACCCCCTAGACTCTCTGGATTTTACAAACTAGCCCTTTTCTCTTTTAAAACAGGACATAAAACATTGTTTTGAGGACCTTTTTCAAACCAGAAAAATTGGCAAAAATACTTTTTGGAAAGCTTGTGAAATTTCCAACAACACCATGTGTTACTTTGGTGTAATTGAAATATTTTTCAATACAAAATTTTGGAAACCATTTAAAGTACTTTTTGTGGGATTTTCTCAAACCATTTAATTTCATAGTTTAAATGGGTTCAAACATGATTTAAATTTTTGTTTCATGCATGTATGAGATGAACACACACCACACACCCTAATGTATCAAAAGTTGGGGTGTTACACACCCCCTACCACCACCTCTAATACTTCTCAAGTCAAGTCAAGAATAATTACTTGCTTCAAATGTGGCGGAAGTGGACACTAGTCCTTCGAGTGTTCCAACAAGATGATCATGATTGTCAACCAAGATGGTGAACATGACTCCATGAGTAAAGGCGAATACTATGCCTTGCACCAAATTGATCTTAATTCCTTGGACGTGCACAATGACGAGGACAAGAATCCAGCGTTAGTGGTGACAAGAGTCCTTACCAGCTCTACTCAAGATGAACATGCCCAACGTTGCAATCTCTTCCAAACTCGTGCCACCATCAATGGAAATGTAAGATCCATGATTTTTGGAAAGTCCAAAAATCACAAAAATCTAATGCTGTGTTTGGACGTAGGAAAAACTGCTTGGAATTGAATTGGTGTGGGAATTCCAAATCCAAGATGGAAAGGAAATGGGCTCTAATTCCAATTCTGTTGTTTGGTTGTGTATGTTATTTAATGTTAGAATCAATGGATAGCACCCAATTACAATTCCTGTTTGGACGTGCAAATCATGGAATTCGATGTTCTTTTTAGTTTGGACAATATAAATTCGTCTACATGTATAAAAATAGTTTTTTATGTTTAAATGTTTATTATATAATATTTCAAAATACTTCTTTGCATACATATATGGCACCATGTGTTTTCAGTTTGTACATTGAATCCCTCGTATATCCCAGGTTTTTTCCCAACCCGGTGGATATCATTGTCAGGTCCTAGGAAGAAGACTAACTCCAAAGCTACACCATTGACTCCAACGTAACAATGTACTCCAGCGTTTTCTTTTTATAAAGAATCCAACCGGCAAGTGTAAGGAACAAGAAACAAAGAGAGGTACTAAGAAAAATAACTTGCGAACAGGTTGTGAAGCTCCAATAGCAAAAACGTGATTCCATCTCCGATGCAGCTGAAGGACGACAACCGCTTTCGCCGCTGCCCCGCCGGTGGACTGGATTGGAACTTCCACCCTCAATACATCTGCCCCTCAATACAATTTGGGGATAATTTTTTGGACTGCATCTGAGAAGTTACAGGGAACAGCAGAGCAGGGAGTGCCGATTCCTGTACCAAAATTGAAGGGAACGGCAGAGCTGGGAATGACACAGAATCGAGCTCCATGCGGGAGGGCATGGTGTCACTCCCGTTGTCGTTCCCTGCCACCATCGTTCTCACCACATCTAGCATCTATGGTTGGATTTCCTCACGAGAGTGGGTGGCCCCATGGAGGTGAATCAGAGAGAGAAGAGGGAAGGAACGGACGGGAAGAAGAGGACTGGGGGCCTGATGGGAGAGGGCGCAGAGGGAGGGACACTCACCGGCGGCGGCAACGCCGGTTCCTTCCGAGCGGCGGAGACGCGACTCGCGCGTCGAGGAACCTCTCCTCTGTCTCGGTCATGAACAGGTACGCGGGGCAGGGGCTCGTTTTTTCCGAGCGATTCCGCTCATCAGCTCGGAAAAGTTTGGTGAGGCGCAGACGTGCGCGGGTGGCTTCCGTGGAATTGGAGTAAAATTTCCAAGCCTAATTCCTGTACCACCCCAAACAGCAGAATTAGGCTGGGCAATTCTAAATTTCCAATTCCAACCTATTTTTCTTACATCCAAACAGAGGGTAAAAGTTTTTGTTTTCTATTAAAAGCAAGCCACCAAAAAGAAATAAATCCCAAACACAAAGGAAATAATATTGTTATTCCAATGTTATTGAAATATGCCTCTGTCTTCCATAATCCCTAAAACCTCTTTCAACTAAGTCTTCATATTTCAAAGTGATAGTTTTCCCTTCGCAAACCCTGTTCTATAAAATGTTTTCAAATCAAATACTACTTTGAAAATGTTTTCATGGCATTCAAAACTTGAGGTTTGCAAACCCCAATGAGATTTTCACCATCATTAATTGTTTCATAAATTTGAAAATAGTCATGTGACTACAAAATGATTTATCAAACTTTAAAGAGTGATAAATGGTTTTCTTAACAATATGTTTTCCAAATGGTTGTTTTCAATAATAATATTTCATCTTCCAACTATTTGGTTACTGAAAATATTTGCAAACCAAAATTAACTATATCACCAGTCAACTATAATATAAACTATGAAATAATAAGATGTTTCCACCAAATTAATTGTGAGAAAAGGACCTAGAGAAAACATGTTTTCAAATGTGATATGTCTTTAAAAATATACTTGACCATATTACAATTAATTATTTCTGTTTAGAAAGTGATGAGGACATCCCTAGTACATTTCCACTTAAACAAGATGGAGTGAGACTTGGACCTATGACAAGATCAAGGACCAAGCTACTAGAACAACAGGTGAATTCACTCCTGATTGATTATGCTATTTGTGATTATGAGAAATTTATACTACCTAAGTCTATGCATTTATGTATGATTAGGTTTATTGATAACACACACATGATGGAGGAGAACAATCAAGAGGAGCTAGAAAACAAATGTACAAATGGTGAAAACAAAGGAGCCATGGTGAAAACAAGACTAGAAGATGGTGAAAACAAAATGATCATGGTGAAAACAAGTGATCAAGATGGTGAAAACAAAGAATAACAATTATTATTCCAATAAGAACAATTGTTATTCATGATGACAAGGGGATGACGCCTCCAACAAGTCAAATGCGCCCATAGAAAATCCTATTCGAAAAAGGTATGGTTTGTATACCATAATTGGACGAATCCCTTAATGGTGGATCAGTTTGTATCTCTTTTAGAGTCCAAGTAGGAGTCCTGGTCATAGGGGGATTGTTGCTTGCCCAAGGAGACCCTTGTGGCCGCACCCCTCCCCCTTATATTCTCCCTTCCTGCCAGTTGAGGAGGTAGAACCAGTTTAAACCAAAATACAAAACCCTAGCCTCTAGTTTGTATTGCTGCTAAGATAATTACTTGAAGTTTACCCTTGCTGTCGGGGGGTTACCCCCCGAATAGGGGTAAGGCAAGTGCTAAAGTGAAGGTCAAGGTGCTGTTGACCGGGTAGACGGCTACCCTGGTACTTGCTACCCGGTAGGTTTCTATCCGGCCGCATCCACCGAAGGCCAAGAGAAGATATCAAGGAAGTTATGTTCGTCCGAGTAAAGAAGTTGGTCTGAGTAGACGGATGACAATCCTACTCGGGCCAGAAGTCAATGGAGCCGTTCTGACAAGAGATCCCGCGTATCCTGCGTCCGTACCGGCGTGCGGTTCAACTTACTAGGTTCATGATCATCCGTGACGCAGGGTTAGGCAGCCGTCCAGTCTTGTCAAGTACAGAGGGGACATGACGGGATGGAGGTCTACGCTGCGAGGCTGACAGAGTGGACAGGAGCTGTCAGCCGTACGGCGCGGCGGCTTCTCCGCGCGAGATCTCGGAAGCGTGCCAACATCACAGTGGTCAATTCACATCACTGTACCTTTTAGTCTTTGTTTATTCGGCTGGGGACCAGTATATAAGGTGCCCTGCCCCCTCCTGCGCGAGGGACGTTGCTTGACTTCGCATTTATTGCTAGAGCTTACACTAGAGCAAGAGAGAACAGCTGAGTGGCTACTCGGCCAGGAGACATACTTTGTACTGTGGCTACTCAGAGAACACACATATAGAGAGATAGGCATGAGTAGGGGTGTTACCTCCACACGAGGGCCCTGAACCTGGGTAGATCTTGTTGTTTGCAGTGCTAGATATACCTTAGCGCGGCTACTCGGCGTGCGATCCCTCCCCGGATACCTCCAGCGTCCATCGGCCCCAACACTTTAGCCATTCTATGGCATCTTCCGTGACACCACCACGACAATTGGCGCCCACCATTGGGCCAGCAGCGGCGCTGGCTGGAGTTCACATTCGGACGGGACCGATTTCAGCTTCAGGGGAGCGCGTGGTCTGTGGCCTTGTCCACAGATTCGGCTCCTTTGACTTCTTCACCGACAACGCCAGAGATTTCGGCGGCAGGCCCATGCCTGCAGATGGCTCGGTGCTCTCCTTCGGCACGCATCTGGTCTACGTCGGCACCATCGTCATCCGCGAGTTCCCAGAGGTGGTGCTCGTCACGGAAGATCCTTCTGCTGTACTCGCTGCCCGCGAGAAGCCAACTGGCTGCTCCGCGGACAGCGTGGAGGTGATGATGACAGGCCCGGCTATCGATGCCGAGAAGGGTGCGGCCGCTGCCGCTGGCGTCATCGAGGAACCTGCTGGTGCGAAGGGCCACAAGCCCTACGAGAAGCCCCAGAACATTCCGGGCTACGTGGATCCTTCCACGTCCACAGCGATACGAGTTGCTCGCGGGGGCGCAACCGTGCAGCTGGGTATGCCGCAACCCAACGAGGCGGAACTCGCCGCCATGAAGGCGCAAATCGAGCAGCAACGTCAAGGGCTACTCGCGGAGTCCCAGGAGCTGGAGAAGGTTAAGCTTGAGCTTAACCTGGCGCAAAACGAGTACAATGCAGCGCATGGCTTTACTCCTGTTTCTAGGCTGCCTAGCAAGATAGGCGTTACTCGTCGCAACTTAGGCGCTGAGCTAACTATAGATGGTAGGGCTGCTAGCCAATCTGCTAGTTTGTACACTGTTGGTAGGCCTAGATACAGCACCCCCGCCAAAACTCTAAGGGCTGCAGAGGCAGTGGCTGCTGAGTTGCCGCATCTCACTGGCGACGCGCGCGCTAGGCAGCAGGAGAGACTCAACGAGCTAGTGCTAGAGGCTGGCAGGCAGAACGAGGAGTTCCGGAAAGCCAATCCGGGTGCTGGCGCTTCTCAGATTGTGCACTCGCGTGCGGTCAGATCTACGGATCAGGCCTCATCGCCGCTTCCTGGCAATGAGAGGGACCAGAGTGTGCACTCTGGGAAGAGAAGACAGATGCATGTGTACGACCCGGCTGTCGCCGCAAAACAGCACGTTGTGCCGCGGCAGCCCGGTCAGAAACACAACTCTGCAGGAGCAGGCTATCAAGCCACTAAAGCTCACAGTAAGGAGCAAGGAGGGAACCATACAGGGCCTTCTCGGTGTCATGCTGCCCAACCTACTCGGCAGAGGACTCAGCAACCAGCGGCAGCACAGCCGCGTGCGGCTGTGCCAGCAGCCAATCCGGTTGTGCAACCCACAGCGGTGCAGCAAGACCGCTATGATGATGGGTACTCGGCAATGGGGCTAGCCGGGTACGCTGACCCGAGAGATGTCATTGATCGCGTGGGTGACCGCATGTTGGAGCGTGATGCAAGGTACAAGATGGACCAGATCAATCGGTCCGCCCAGCTCGAGAACAAGGGGCCACCCGCCCAGATTGCTTTAGTCGTCGCATCATGGAGGAGCCCTCCGTGAACCATTTTCAGCTGGCCAGGGGGACCAAGTGCTACAATGGTAGCACCAAGCCGGAAGATTGGCTGAGCGACTATGTTACCGCCGTGCATATTGCAGGCGGCAATCGGAGATGGGTTGTGCGGTATGTTCCGCAAATGCTAGAGGGCCCGGCTCGGACTTGGCTCAACAACCTACCCAAGGACAGTATCAACTATTGGCTACACTTCTCGGAATCCTTCATCAGCAACTTCACCAGCACCTACAAGAGGCCGAATAGGCCGCAACAACTGTCTTCTTGCAAGCAGCGAGAAGAGGAAACTGACCGAGAGTACCTTACTCGGTGGAGCACTTTGAGGAACACCTCTGAAGGTGTGAATGAGGCTCATGCCATTACTTGGTTTGCTCAGGGCTGCAGGCATGGCAGCATGTTGTGGCAGAAATTGCCAAGAGAGATGCCGAGTACTCTCGCCGAGACAATCAAGATTGCAGATATGTATGCACTCGGTGATCCTACTCAGCCTCTGCTCGATTCTCCTGAGCCGAGAAGGAAGTATCAGGACGGCAACAGTCGCAATGACTTCCGCAATAAGCACAGAGGTGACCGTATTGATACTCGGTATGATCCAGAGGAGGTGAATGTTGTGGCCACGGCTGCTGGGAGTAGCCAAAGGCAAAAAACTGCTGGAGCCCAATACGGGCAAAACCAGAATCAGGGCCAAGGCATCAAGAAGCCTTACAATGCTCCCCAGCAGAGTAGCGGCAACCCGGATCCAGCTCCGAGTTTTATCTTTGGGAACATGAAGGATGGGCCCTGCAGCTTCCATACTCGGCATCCGAGTAGGCCAGCCAACCACACTACCCGACAGTGCAGCTGGTGGGACCGCATCAAGAATGAAGACCTTCCCCCCTCCTCCTCTGCCGGCTGCGAATGCCAATGTGCAGCTTATTCGGGCAGCTGCTCCCAGGCCTGCAGTGTTTCCAAGAAGGGAGAATGTGAATCAAGTGGCTCAGGGAGCCAACCGCAACTACAACTACGACAACCGCAACAACCACAACCGCAACTACTACACCCGCAACAACAGAAACAACAACAATAACAACAACAACAACAACAACAACGACAACAACAACAATGGTGGTGGAGACCGCAACCAGTACCAGGAAAACCATGAGAGCTACATGATATTCACCACCGAGCCAGCCGACAAGCAGTCACTGCACATGCGTGCAATGGAGGTAAACGCAGTGATACCAGCTGTACCTCACTACCTGCACTGGTGCGACCAAGAGATCACTTGGTCCAGAGCTGATCATCCCAAGGTGATGCCCAACCCGGGTAGCTATGCTCTGGTGGTGGATCCCACTTTCCTGGGAACCCAGAAGAATGTCAGGTTCAGCAAGGTGCTGATAGATAACGGCAGCAGCATCAACATCATGTACCGGGATACACTGTACAAGCTTGGCCTTGCCGAGAACATGCTGCTACCCAGCAGAATCACTTTCCATGGCATTGTGCCTGGAGTATCCTGTGCTCCAATCGGCCGCATCTGGGTGGATGTCCTGTTCGGCACCAGGGAGAACTGCCGCACCGAGTGCCTGCAGTTTGAAGTAGTTGATCTTCAGAGCCCCTACCATGCTCTACTCGGTAGGCCTGCCCTCAGCAAGTTCATGGCCTCAACCCATGCAGCCTACTTGAAGATGAAGCTACCCGGTCCCAATGGCGTCATCACCATCTCGGGTGATTACAATCGTTCCTTGGAATGCGCGTCTGCTAGTTCTCAGGTGGCGGAGTCCATGGTCATTGCTGCCGAGAAGAAGAAGATACATGAGGTAGTGGCTATGGCTCAGGCTGCGCAAGTCGGTGCGCCTGGCATGCCGAGTTCCCAGTACGGAACTGCATTCCAGACGTCCTAGGAGACAAAGAAGGTCTAGGTTGATCCCGAGTTCCCAGACCGTGTTGCCATCATCGGCGCCGGGTTGGGAGAGAAATAGGAAAGCGAGCTCATCCACTTCCTCCGTGAGAATCGGGACGTATTTGCCTGGTCTAATGAGGATCTGCCCGGTGTCCCGAGGGAGTTGGTTGAGCACTGGCTACATGTGCGGCATGAGACCAAGCCGGTTAAGCAGGCTATGCGCCGCTTTGGTGATGAGAGGAGGAAAGCTATCGGTGATCAGATCACCAAGTTGCTGATAAGCAACTTTATCATGGAGGTATTGCATCCGGACTAGCTAGCCAACCCGGTTATGGTTGAGAAGAAGAAGGAGGACCCCAAGGCCGACACCGCATGGCGTATGTGCGTGGACTACACCGACCTGAACAAGGCCTGCCCCAAGGATCCATTCCCGCTACCCCGCATAGATCAGGTGATCGATTCCACTGCTGGTTGTGAGCTTTTACCTTTCATAGATGCCTACTCTGGTTTTCATCAGATAGCTCTCAACCCGGATGATCAAATAAAGACTGCCTTTATTACCCCGTACGAGGCTTATTGCTATCGTGTCATGTGCTTTGGGTTTGTCAGACCCCGGACCCAGAGATATACATACTGTTATGTGCTCCTAGCCATGGACTCACAAGGGCTACAGGGTTACCGGCCCCGGCCGCAACAAACAACGGCAGGCAGACCGGATTCATCGGCACGTAGTCCGGATCCCCGGTCTACTACTCCTTGCATCCATGCTAGTCATAACCAATTATGCATACCCAAGCGTCCACGAGTCGGATGAAACTGAAGGAACGGGACCAAAGTTATACAGAGATGCTATGTGTCCAGAAAGTGCAACAACAATCGAGGGTTACTGGGGTTACCTCGCCCCAGGCCGATCACATCGACAGGCGGGCTCGGATATGGATCATCGGCTCCACATCCCCTCGACTGCGACAACTGTGCAGGCATAGCCAAAACTGTATAACAATGAGCTCGAAACCAACAACCGATCAAAGCAACACTATAGACAAAGAAACTTTATTAACAGGTGATACTAGAGCATAGCTTACAAGCAGAGGTCACACGACCCAACATTACATCAGACAACGGAAGGCAAATTATGTTGCTAATCAACAAGAACCAAGAAGGCCTAAGAGGCCGCAACATAAGGCGACGTCCCAACCCATAGATTCCAGGCTGCTACCTGGGAACCCCAAACTACTCGTCGATGTCCACGTCGAAACACCACCGAACTGGGGAACTCCACCTGAACCAAATTGAAGCAAACATGAGTACGGGAGGTACTCAACAAGACTTAGTTAACCTATTATATATCTGCTTCTTTTAGAAAGAGTTATGAAGGTTATTTGCGTAAAGCCATCTTTATTTTCCAAATTGAGGGAGGAATAGCACGTCTCATGGAGTATTTTGAAAACAGATGAGAAATCTACTCAACTACTGATATCATCATTTTTTTATCCACCAATATCATTTCAGCACCTCGTGCTTCAAAGATCACCACATCAAGTTGTTCCGGTAACTCATGCTACAAGGTAACCCCTCTCGGCATCTCCGAGGAGGCATCCTTCATTCGTTATCAGCAAGTTTTAATCATTCCGTTTAAGTTGTCTATGATCACAGAATCCGTCACCAAGTCTTCCTTAACCGCGGACACGGCTTTTCGAAAAGATTTAACCCTGCAGGGGTGTACAACTTTAACCACACGTACCAACCAACTCTTAATGCCACTAGATTAGCACTATTCCGGGAAGTGCCGGCAGATGGAGGTTGACCACGACCTTTCCCTTGCTTCGCCTATTCCATGAGTCGCTCCGAGTAGAGATGGACCGCCAATAGGGAGTGGCCATCTCCTGCCGGGTCTCTATCGTTGTGCGCAATGCTCGACGGTTACCTACCCGCAGAGCGCTGATACATCGCCACGTCCTAGTTTTGAAAACGTTTTGATATCCCCGCAAATCGAAATGGAAAGCCCGAACTAGGCAACTCATGGAACAAACTAGGCAAGTTGAGACCGAGGGGAATCCAATCCCTCGTGTGGATGCACGCTCAGTCTTGGCTCGAAGACGAGAACTCGCTCCTAGGGGCATGAACGAGACAACCACCACAGACCCTCTGTGGTCTCATCATCCACACCTTTAAATCATATTAAACACATATCCCTTTAACTTACCACTACTTCCTGCCATACTAGATTATTTCGTAACTCTGATTCATCAACCGGATGGAGCAGAGATAACAGGCATGTATGACTAAGCATGGCATATTTGAGGCTCTGGCGATACACACAAACAAATCCTATGTCTGCTAGGAGCATTGAATCATGATATCTGGGTTATGCAAATAAATAGGATAACTCTATCTATTGACTCAAGATACATTGGAATCGAATGCATTTGTACGAGAATGAAAAGTCTTTCGAAATCATATATGGGCAGATAAGAGGTTATGCTTGCCTTGCTTCAAGAAAACCAGAGAAAGTCTTCAGGAATAAGTGCTTGACTTGTCGGTTAGGACCAAGTATTCGCCATTGGGGTTGCTGGCCTTCACTTCGGAGTCGCGTTCTACCGAGGGGGAACAACACCGAAAAGAAGAACAACAATCAAACATGGCATCGATGCAATGCGCAATATGTATGCATGAGCAATTTAATGCATTGAAAGAAGCCCTAAACATGTTCTTTGGGTTGCTAGGGTTAATATGGCAATTAAGCATTTTTACTGAAACTAGCCCGAAATAGGCCCCGGAGGGGGTTTCGGGCGATTCTGAAAGTGAGTCCAATTTTAGTTGCTCAAATGGGGTTGAAAACATCATAAATAGGTTGCATTTGTCATTTTGAGCAAAATGGTATATAACTTTTAATTTTCTAATTTTAGTGATTAAAAACTTATTTTTCCATTTTTAAATGAATTAAACCAATTCAAATAATGTCCAAAATTGAAGTTTGTCAAACATGTATAAAAGTGACATAATCAGATAGAGTTTATTTTTCCAAACATTTTGGTACTTCACTTTTATTTTTCTGAATTATAAAACAGAGATTATGAATTATTCAATTTTATTTCCTTTTCTGGAATTCCTGAAATTAATAAAAAGGGAAAAAAAAATGACGTCAGGATGACATCATGCTTGCCTCATCCAGAGAAGATCTTCTCTGTTGAACTCAAATTCGGACAACCCGATGGTTTATTCATGGAATCGATTGGGGCATCACGTGGAGCGGGTCGTGGGCAACCTAGGGGATGCGGCGCCGCTGTCTTATGGTCGCCGGAAAGACCACGCCGTCCACCGGCGCGGCGGCTGGTGGTGGCGCATGTCGCCGGAGCAAAACAGAGGGAGGGGAGGAAAACGGGGAGCACCAGGGTGCTCCTGGACTCACATAGGTTGCAGTGGAGGTACCGGGGAGGCCGGAGGGGTTCGCAATCGCCGGCGATTGGCGACGGAGGCCGCCGGCCGGAGTCGGTGAAGAAACGGATGGCGGCGGGGATTCCGGCCCTCCCGGATCAATTCCTTCCTCGGGGACGTTCATTGGAGGCCCAGGGAGCTTCCGGGATGGACGGAGGGCCTCGAGGTGGTCCGGCGCGACGGCAATCGCCGGAATTTGACGGCGGCCGAAACCATTAGGGTTAGTATTCGGGTTCTGTAGCAGAGAGAGACAGAGCGAGGGCTCACGGGGCGAGTGAGAAGAAGGCACGATGGAGACGTCTTCTCTGCCTCTTATCCACGCGCGAGGCGAGCAGGACGTGGCACGAAGCGCTGGCGGCGGCCTTCCATCCTTCTGGCCGGAGCTAGAAGAAAGGGAGAAAGAAAAGAAAATTACGAAAAACCCCTAGAGTTTTGGGAAAACACAACTAGGTCCTTCTGTGATTGAAAACAGAACAGATTTGAACTTTTGAGGGCCTTTTTGGAAGAATAAAATTTGGCAAAAATAATTTTTGAAAAGCTCATAAAATTTCCAACAAAACCATATCTTGGGTTGGTGCATTTGAATAATTTTTCAATACAAAATTTTGGAACCCAAATTAAGTACTTTTTGTGGAATTTTCTGAAACCATTTAAAATTCACAATTTAAATTGGTTGAAACATGATTTAAATTTTTGTTTGATGCATGTATGAGATGAACACACACCACACCCTCTAATGTAGCAAACTTGGGATGTTACAAATCTACCCCCCTTACGAGAATCTCGTCCCGAGATTCCCGAAGGAGAAGAAAGAAGGAACACCGGTTTTGAACGATCTTCTCGATCCTTACGGTTCTCTTCTTGAAGAGATTGATCCGTAGCACTTGCGAAGATCTCCAGAGGCTACACCTTAGGTAATAGGGAAAACTCTGAAAAGGTTTGATCTTCACGAAGATCGAGTATCTCATGGATAACTCATGACAAGAATGTTCGTAAAGAACTTTTGAGTTAACAGGCATGAAACACATCAAGATAACGGAGGGAACAAAAGATGGTTTCAAGTTTACGGACGATGGTTCTTGAAAGGATTTAGAATATGAGCTTTGCACAAGACTTTAAATCCTTTTGGAAAAGAAAGGTTGAACAACTTGTGAAACCGAGGTTTTCTTCAAACAGATAACCAAGATGGAAAGGATTGTCTGGGATATCACAAAGTAATATCCGTAGACGAGGGAGAACACGAGAAAACACTGTAATCGTGCGTCAGAGGGAATTTGATACATGATCATGTTCACTCTTCGGGGTGGACATAGAAAAGGAACTTTCATTCCGTCAAAACTTGTTCGATAACTTTGTCAAAGATTGGGATGTTACTTCACGACAGAATATGAGTAACCATGGATGTTGTAACACCGTAATGAAGGAGGAACTCTTGGTCACACCGTAAGGATGGTTAGCCAATGTGGATTGAAACACCGGAAGAGGAATAAGGAATCTTTTTCCTGTTGCGGTTTAGACGTAGCAATACATCTACCACATGGTTAAGACTCTATGGCTGAAGTAACTGACAAATTCACACAATGTGTGAGATGAACAGAACTTCAGGTACAAACAACTTGAGAAAGGAAACTGATCAATGGCGGTCACAAAGCACCACGAGATGTTTTTCACGAGGAACTTGTTTCCACCAGAACAAAGGTTTTGGAGGTTCAACAGAGAGATATTGGAAATGTCAACTTCCGAGTTCTCCTGGACGTTCTGGATACAGATACCAGGCTCATGACAAGCCTTCTATAGGTCATCTAGCAAGAGGGAAACTTGTTGGAATGAGCCATACAAGAATTCTCACGGAGAGTGGCTGTTCTTACGGATTCAAAGAGATATGACATTAGGTCTTCCGGCTAATTGTGTCAACCACCACATCAACCATGCCGTATTTTAAAAAGACCTAATTCAGTACCCTTGAGGAAAACACAAGCCATCATTGCTGCTTGAGATTCAGCTCTGGTTAGTGGATTGATAACTCAGACTCCACATGTTTGACCAAAGAGATTGCACCGGTTACAACAAGATACATTTACTGGATTCTTAAGGTATGGAATACGATGTCAAGCTCGAAAAGATGAGCGAGATTACGGAACTCATGTATTAGCAACTTGTGAAAGACGGTTGCACCTACACGAACTATTCGCAAAATAATACATCGGAGTCCTGATTGGGAAAATGATAACAAAGATCACCAAGATCCTGGACTTCTTCTCTCAAGGAAAATCAGTCAGTGGCCTTGCGTGGATGCAAACTTCTTCAAATATTGGAAGTAACAACCTACCATCTCAAGAATAGTCCACACTTGCATGACCGACTTGGGATTATTCCCGAAGGAACAAGAAAACTTTACTCGGGCCCATGGCAACAACTTCCACCATAAGCACACAAACCCGAGAAAGTCACTTCAAACATCCAAAACACAACTTCGTGATGACACAAAGATGGTTCTCAAAGGTTTCCAACGTTAGTGCCAAGTGTTCAACATGAACCTCTTGCAACTTGGAGAGATAGGGATGTCATCGATGGGCTCGACAACACACTTATCAAAACGCTCCAAGAAAGAGTATTCATATAACATATGAACAAGGCAAAATGTCGGTTAGGCTAAAGGACATGAAGGTGTACCTAGGGAAAACACCATGAGTGGAAACACCATCAAGATAGTCCTCGGAGCTGAACTTGATCTGACGATAGCCCAAATCAAATCAAGTGTTTGTTAGGTAGCATATCCACGAGGGAGATACTATCCTTCTTCAACACGAGGAAAACTAGACATCCCATTACAAAGGAACAAGTTAAGAAGAGCTCGTGTCTTTCAACTCTCCAAGTTAGTGGTTAAGCTCAACCAACTAGTCCAGGATGTCCAGCAGGGTTCCTTGGAGGAAGGAGTGGTTCAAACTACCCCTTGTTTAGACATCACGGTCAGGTAACAACCTGGTGATACTTCTAGAAAGACAACCAGAATATCACAACCCACCGACATGTCTTGGAGTTTGAAAGGAATCTTGCTTGACAAAGCAACTCATATGGTCTTGAGAGCTTTGGTGTGAACCTAACTCTTTGACCAAGAATGTGCACCGGAATGAACGGATTTGGTAACACGGTCAACTTAAAGTGGAGACCGGGTGACCAATAGTGCTAAGATGGACACAGATGTTTCTTAGATTTTCAAAGCAATAAGAATTGCTCAGAATATCTGATGCACACATCAATGCACAGACCCATCATACTCCAGCACTCAAACTTGGAGGGAGGGTGAGTAAAGATGTCTAGGAGCATCACTTCATGAACAGAGTCATGAAACTCAACACAACCTCTTGATATATAAGAGTGTGATACTCGGAAGTGGAACAGAGTAGAAGATGATGAAACTTCTCTAATCTGCAGATTACAAAACTTTGACCTGGTCCTGGAGATGAACGAGGTACTGGAGTTTGTTTCTCCTGACATCCCAAGGTGGAATGTTCTGACGGAAACCAAGAGCAAATGTATTGGAGAATCCAACACACATATGCAACTTGGTGTCCATAACAACGGTTAGAGATTTTGAAAGCAACTGAAGGGTAGAATCATGCTCGGGGAAGATCCTCGGATCAAGTTGAAGCACAGGGTAATACTCATTTGTAAAACCCATGCAAAAAGAGGGGTATAGCTGAGATAAGAATGAAGGTGTGGAATTCAGGATAGTCACTCTTGCTGTGATCCTTTTTGGTTCCAGTAGAGAAGAACTATGGCTATTGGATTTGAAACTACCTAGCCATCCTGAGGTAGAAGATATTCCTCAGGATCTAAAGAAACGGAACTTGGGTTAAAGGTCAGCATCCTGTACTGATAGAGTGAGCATCACATGGTTATAAAACCACATGATTCAACCCACCACCATTCAGCACATTCCGGGACCTTCGGTTCAAGTCCAAGGATTAAAAACCAAAAGAAAGGGGTAACTACTCCCTTAGTGTCTTAAAGGACACTATGAATAGCAATCACGAAGTATCTTTCAAAAGACAACATAACTCCGGAAGAGTTTGAGCAGAAGATAACGGATACATTCGAGATGGAAAGCAGATCTCGAGGTTCAGGATTTTGAGACTTTAGAACAGGAGTATGTGGAATCCACACAACTCTAAGGTATTAGGAGGGAAAGAAAATCTCCCATTTGAAACGAGAGATAGCGGAGTATGGAACACACACGACTCTAGAAACTCATAACTAGGTCAACTTGGATAACAACGTCCTTGCCAACGAAGGCACCTAAGTTTTGAATAACTGGAACCTTTTCGAATCAAAACAGGTAAGGAGACCCATAATTAGAGCGATACCAGATAAGGAGTAAAAAGAATCCTAAGAAGGTTTTTCACAATCCTTTTTGGAGTTTCAAAGTAGTTTTCACAAACTCTAGACTCGACATCGACCAAGCAATAAGGTTTTCCTACAGGCAGTCCTGCTCTGATACCAACTTTTGTCAGACCCCGGACCCAGAGATATACATACTGTTATGTGCTCCTAGCCATGGACTCACAAGGGCTTCAGGGTTACAAGCCCCGGCCGCAACAAACAACGACATGCAGACCAGATTCATCGGCACGTAGTCCGGATCCCCGGTCTACTACTCCTTGCATCCATGCTAGTCATAACCAATTATGCATACCCAAGCGTCCACGAGTCGGATGAAACTGAAGGAACGGGACCAAAGTTATACAGAGATGCTATGTGTCCAGAAAGTGCAACAACAATCGAGGGTTACTGGGGTTACCTCGCCCCAGGCCGATCACATCGACAGGCGGGCTCGGATATGGATCATCGGCTCCACAACCCCTCGACTGCGACAACTGTGCAGGCATAGCCAAAACTGTATAACAATGAGCTCGAGACCAACAACCGATCAAAGCAACACTCTAGACAAAGAAACTTTATTAACAGATGATACTAGAGCATAGCTTACAAGCAGAGGTCACACGACCCAACATTACATGAGACAACGGAAGGCAAATTATGTTGCTAATCAACAAGAACCAAGAAGGCCTAAGAGGCCGCAACATAAGGCGACGTCCCAGCCCATAGATTCCAGGCTGCTACCTGGGAACCCCAAACTACTCGTCGATGTCCACGTCGAAACACCACCGAACTGGGGAACTCCACCTGAACCAAATTGAAGCAAACATGAGTACGGGAGGTACTCAACAAGACTTAGTTAACCTATTATATATCTGCTTCTTTTAGAAAGAGTTATGAAGGTTATTTGCGTAAAGCCATCTTTATTTTCCAAATTGAGGGAGGAATAGCACGTCTCATGGAGTATTTTGAAAACAGATGAGAAATCTACTCAACTACTGATATCATCATCTTTTTCATCCACCAATATCATTTCAGCACCTCGTGCTTCAAAGATCACCACATCAAGTTGTTCCGGTAACTCATGCTACAAGGTAACCCCTCTCGTCATCTCCGAGGAGGCATCCTTCATTCGTTATCAGCAAGTTTTAATCATTCCGTTTAAGTTGTCTATGATCACAGAATCCGTCACCAAGTCTTCCTTAACCGCGGACACGGCTTTTCGAAAAGATTTAACCCTGCAGGGGTGTACAACTTTAACCACACGTACCAACCAACTCTTAATGCCACTAGATTAGCACTATTCCGGGAAGTGCCGGCAGATGGAGGTTGACCACGACCTTTCCCTTGCTTCGCCTATTCCATGAGTCGCTCCGAGTAGAGATGGACCGCCAATAGGGAGTGGCCATCTCCTGCCGGGTCTCTATCGTTGTGCGCAATGCTCGACGGTTACCTACCCGCAGAGCGCTGATACATCGCCACGTCCTAGTTTTGAAAACGTTTTGATATCCCCGCAAATCGAAATGGAAAGCCCGAACTAGGCAACTCATGGAACAAACTAGGCAAGTTGAGACCGAGGGGAATCCAATCCCTCGTGTGGATGCACGCTCAGTCTTGGCTCGAAGACGAGAACTCGCTCCTAGGGGCATGAACGAGACAACCACCACAGACCCTCTGTGGTCTCATCATCCACACCTTTAAATCATATTAAACACATATCCCTTTAACTTACCACTACTTCCTGCCATACTAGATTATTTCGTAACTCTGATTCATCAACCGGATGGAGCAGAGATAACAGGCATGTATGACTAAGCATGGCATATTTGAGGCTCTGGCGATACACACAAACAAATCCTATGTCTGCTAGGAGCATTGAATCATGATATCTGGGTTATGCAAATAAATAGGATAACTCTATCTATTGACTCAAGATACATTGGAATCGAATGCATTTGTACGAGAATGAAAAGTCTTTCGAAATCATATATGGGCAGATAAGAGGTTATGCTTGCCTTGCTTCAAGAAAACCAGAGAAAGTCTTCGGGAATAAGTGCTTGACTTGTCGGTTAGGATCAAGTATTCGCCATTGGGGTTGCTGGCCTTCACTTCGGAGTCGCGTTCTACCGAGGGGGAACAACACCGAAAAGAAGAACAACAATCAAACATGGCATCGATGCAATGCGCAATATGTATGCATGAGCAAGTTAATGCATTGAAATAATCCCTAAACATGTTCTTTGGGTTGCTAGGGTTAATATGGCAATTAAGCATTTTTACTGAAACTAGCCCGAAATAGGCCCCGGAGGGGGTTTCGGGCGATTCTGAAAGTGAGTCCAATTTTAGTTGCTCAAATGGGGTTGAAAACATCATAAATAGGTTGCATTTGTCATTTTGAGCAAAATGGTATATAACTTTTAATTTTCTAATTTTAGTGATTAAAAACTTATTTTTCCATTTTTAAATGAATTAAACCAATTCAAATAATGTCCAAAATTGAAGTTTGTCAAACATGTATAAAAGTGACATAATCAGATAGAGTTTATTTTTCCAAACATTTTGGTACTTCACTTTTATTTTTCTGAATTATAAAACAGAGATTATGAATTATTCAATTTTATTTCCTTTTCTCGAATTCCTGAAATTAATAAAAAGGGGGAAAAAATGACGTCAGGATGACATCATGCTTGCCTCATCCAGAGAAGATCTTCTCTGTTGAACTCAAATTCGGACAACCCGATGGTTTATTCGTGGAATCGATTGGGGCATCACGTGGAGCGGGTCGTGGGCAACCTAGGGGATGCGGCGCCGCTGTCTTATGGTCGCCGGAAAGACCACGCCGTCCACCGGCGCGGCGGCGGGTGGTGGCGCATGTCGCCGGAGCAAAACAGAGGGAGGGGAGGAAAACGGGGAGCACCAGGGTGCTCCTGGACTCACATAGGTTGCAGTGGAGGTACCGGGGAGGCCAGAGGGGTTCGCAATCGCCGGCGATTGGCGACGGAGGCCGCCGGCCGGAGTCGGTGAAGAAACGGATGGCGGCGGGGATTCCGGCCCTCCCGGATCAATTCCTTCCTCGGGGACGTTCATTGGAGGCCCAGGGAGCTTCCGGGATGGACGGAGGGCCTCGAGGTGGTCCGGCGCGACGGCAATCGCCGGAATTTGACGGCGACCGAAACCATTAGGGTTAGGATTTGGGTTCTGTAGCAGAGAGAGATAGAGCGAGGGCTCACGGGGCGAGTGAGAAGAAGGCACGATGGAGACGTCTTCTCTGCCTCTTATCCACGCGCGAGGCGAGCAGGACGTGGCACGAAGCGCTGGCGGCGGCCTTCCATCCTTCTGGCCGGAGCTAGAAGAAAGGGAGAAAGAAAAGAAAATTACGAAAACCCCCTAGAGTTTTGGGAAAACACAACTAGGTCCTTCTGTGATTGAAAACAGAACAGATTTGAACTTTTGAGGGCCTTTTTGGAAGAATAAAATTTGGCAAAAATAATTTTTGAAAAGCTCATAAAATTTCCAACAAAACCATATCTTGGGTTGGTGCATTTGAATAATTTTTCAATACAAAATTTTGGAACCCAAATTAAGTACTTTTTGTGGAATTTTCTGAAACCATTTAAAATTCACAATTTAAATTGGTTGAAACATGATTTAAATTTTTGTTTGATGCATGTATGAGATGAACACACACCACACCCCCTAATGTAGCAAACTTGGGATGTTACAGGGTTGCAGAATGCTGGGGCAACCTATCAGAGATGCATGCAGAAATGCTTGCATGACCAAATTGGCAAAAATGTGCAGGTGTACGTAGATGACATTGTCATCAAAACGAAATAAACACATACTCTGCTTATTGACATTGAGGAAACTTTTGCCAACTTGCGCAAGTATAGGATGAAGTTAAATCCGACTAAATGCACCTTTGGCGTCCCGGATGGCAAGCTACTCGGCTTCTTGGTATCCAGTCGGGGCATTGAGGCCAATCCTTCAAAGATAAAAGCTATAGAGAGCATGTGTTTGCCGAGATCCCTGAAGGATGTGCAGAAGTTTACCGGATGCCTGGCTTCTCTGAGCCGCTTCCTGGGCAGAATGGGCGAGAAGGCCTTGCCTCTTTACCAACTCATGAAGAAGAGTGCAAAGTTTGTCTGGACACCACAGGCTGATGTGGCATTCAAGGAGCTGAAGGCCATGCTGGGTAGCGCTCCCATCCTGGCTAGTCCGCTACCCAAAGAGCCAATGTTGTTGTACATTGCGGCTACCAACCGAGTAGTCAGTGTGGTGATTGTGGTGGAACGATAAGAGGAAGGCAAGACTGTGCAGCGACCAGTGTACTATCTGAGTGAAGTGCTATCCAACTCCAAGCAAAACTACCCGCATTACTAGAAGATTACATACGGCGTGTACCTGGGTGCCAAGAAGCTGAAGCACTATTTCCAGGAGCATCCCTTCACGGTGGTGAGTTCTGCTCCCATCTCGGACATCATGGGAAACAAGGATGCAAGTGGCAGAGTAGCCAAGTGGGCGATCGAGCTAGCCGCGTACACTCCCTTGTACGCGAGAAGAGAAGCCATCAAGTCACAGATCCTAGCAGATTTTCTAGTGGATTGGGCTGAGGTGCAGTATGAGCCTCCCTTGCCGGAAACCAACTACTAGAAGATGCATTTTGATGGCTCCAAAGTGAAGGAAGGCCTTGGTGCAGGTGTAGTACTTACGTCACCCAAGAGAGATCAACTCAAATACGTGCTGCAGATTAATTTCAAGGCATCTAACAATGTGGCCAAGTATGAGGCCGTGGTACATGGCTTGAAGGTAGCCAAGGAGGTTGGCGTGCAGCGCATCATCTGTTATGGCGACTCGGATTTGGTGGTGCAGCAGGTATCCGGCATATGGGATGCTATGGATGCCAACATGGCATCATATCGGTTTCTGGTGCAAACCATGTCTGGCTTCTTTGAAGGATGTGAGTTCCAACATATACATCGAGCAGAGAATGACGCAACTGATGAGTTGTCCAAGTTGGGGTCTTCTCGGCAGTTCATCCCGGCTGGGATTGCCTTGGAGCATTTGAGAAGCCATCCCCCAACTCGGAGTCTATCTTCGTTCCTTCACTGCCAGGAGAAGAAGCTGTTCCCATGGAGATTGACTGGGAGGCTGCAAAAGAGAACCCGGGGACTGCCATCTCCAACCCGGGGACTGGCACCTGCAACCCGGGGACTGTCCCTTCTTACTCGGGGACTGCCCCTCCTAACTCGGGTACTGTCGCATTCATCGAGGGGGTCATTTCCAAGTACTCGGGGACTCTGGACCTTGTCCTCGACTCAGAAGATATATTGGTGGCTGATCCAATGGAAACGGACGAACCTGTGTTTCCCATCCGGGAGACACCGAGTTGGGCTCTGCCCATATTATCCTTTCTAAAAGATGGCACTTTGCCGAGTGATGAGGTTACCGCTAGGCAAATTCAGAGAAGATCCAAGGGCTATACTATTTTCAGAGAGGTGCTGCATAGAAGGAGTCCTACTGGCGTGTTGCAATGCTGCGTTGAGTCGGAAGAAGGAGAAGAAATTCTGGTGGAGATACATCAGGGAGAATGCGGGCATCACGCCTCTTCTCAGGCTCTTGTCAACAAGGCTTTTCGGCACGGCTTCTTTTGGCTCACTGCCTTGAAGCAAGCTAAAGATATCGTAAGAAAGTGCAACGGCTGCCAGAGATTTGCAAGTAAGATTCATATGCCAGCTTCCGAGTTGAAGACCATCCCCATTACTTGGCCATTTGCAGTTTGGTGTTTGGATATGGTTGGCCCTTTCAAGCCGGCTAGAGGCAACATGACTCACATCCTAGTCATGGTTGACAAGTTCACAAAGTGGATTGAGGTCAAGCCTATTCGGAAGTGTGATGGAGCCACAGCTGTGAGTTTCCTGAAGGATGTGATCCTGAGATACGGCTACCCGCACAGCATTATCACTGATAATGGCACAAACTTTGCTGAGGGTGCTTTTGCAAGATTCTGCGGAGAGAAGCGGATTCGGCTAGATGTTGCATCTGTTGCGCATCCGGCCTCCAATGGGCAAGTTGAGAGAGCAAATGGCATGGTGTTATCCGGCATAAAGCCAAGGCTGATTGAGCCACTGCTGAAAACACCTAGGTGTTGGCTAGACGAGTTGCCGACGGTGTTGTGGAGTCTAAGGACTACCCCTGACCGATCAACCGGATACACACCATTCTTCCTGGTATATGGAGCTAAGGCCGTGTTGCCCACTGACCTAGAGCATGACTCGCCCCGAGTAACCCTCTACACTGAGTCATAGGCTAGAGAAGCTCGAGAAAATGACGTTGACCTGCTGGAAGAAGCAAGAGAGCTAACTCTGTCACGTTCAGCTGTTTACCAGCAAAACTTGAGGCGTTATCACAGCCGGAAAGTAAACCCAAGGGTTTTCCGAGAAGGAGACATGGTCCTTAGGCTCGTGCAACGCACGACCGGGATGCACAAGCTTTCCCCTCCGTGGGAAGGGCCTTTCATTGTGAGCAAGGCTCTGCACAATGATGCCTACTACCTAGTTGACGTACAGGCACCCAGAAGAATAGACCGGATAAAGCCGGAGAGGAATCTAAGCGCCCCTGGAATGTAGCTCTACTCCGACATTTTCATTCATGAGCAAAATGTGTATGTACTTCCTCACCCGAGTTAAATTCTAGTCGGCACTCCGAATTCGAACTCAGGGACTGCCCTTGCTCAATTGCTCCTTGTGTTTACTCTGTTTTACTTTGTCTATTCGGTTGA
Source organism: Alopecurus myosuroides (assembly GCA_028641055.1). Classification (NCBI taxonomy): domain Eukaryota; kingdom Viridiplantae; phylum Streptophyta; class Magnoliopsida; order Poales; family Poaceae; genus Alopecurus; species Alopecurus myosuroides. The sequence continues at coordinate 242,005,029 of CM054060.1, read as the reverse complement.
ACCACTTAGAATTTCAAAAGCATATGTAGTAGTGTGTTTAAACCCACGGGACACTATGCCACTCTGCTGCTGTCCGCAACCCGGCTTCATGGCAAGCCAGAGAACAAGCCATAGGGAAAATGAACACATGAAAAATTGCTAAGGAAAGGAAACGTGTGGCAACCGAGTAGAGCGTTTTTTACGGTTTTTTCTTTTCGGCTAAGTGGTGGGCAGCGTTACCATGCATTCTCTAAGTGGCTAAGTATTTGAAACTCAAACTTTGAAATCTTGTGACTCGACTACCAAAAAGCAACAAGTTGCAGGTAAGAGCTGACATAAAAAGAAAGAGTGGATAAAAAACGCAACTCGGGGACTTGCATAGAAACGCAACCCGGCATTAAGCCAGAGTCGCTAAAATATCAAACTGAAATAAAACTGAGTAGCAACGAAGAAATAATTGTACGGTTACATCTGCACCCGGCATTCCGGGGATCTAATAAAAGTTCAAGGTAAAAGTGTTGCAGGAATCACTCAATATTAGTGGCGGTGTTGTCCGCATCAGCGTTGTCAGCATCGGCGTTGGCGGAGGCAGCTGGCTCGGAGGTTGCTATGGCAACTAAGATGGGATCCGTGGCAGAGGTGGACGCCGCAAATTGGGTCCTTGGCAGCGGGTCGACATCAGCAGTCGCGCCCAGATCGGGAGCTGGCTGGTCGATCACCATCTCGGTGGTGATGGTGGCCTCCTGAGCGCTGGGTTGCGGCTGCTCGGCCTCTGCGTTGGTGGCCAACTCGGACTCCTCCAGATTGACCAGCTGCTCGGTCCCCTCGATCACCTTGGCCTTCCCCTTCTCGAATGCTCTCTTGGCGTCCTCATCCTCTGACTCGGCGTCATCTTCGTCGTCCTCGTCCTCATCTTCAGGTTCTGTGTTCGGCTCAGGGAGGCCATCGATGTAGGTGGCGGTGTCGGCATAGGAGGCGAACTCATAGGACACTTCCTTTCGGCGAGCAACGCGGTCGGGGTACTCGATCCACTTGGAGTCTTCGCGGCGAGTGCTGATTCTGTCGAGATCCAAGTTTTTGTACCAGCTGATGATGAAGTGTAGCAGCTAGTCAGCACCTGCCCGAGCTGCAGAGGCACGCCACTTCTTCAACTCGGTCTTGATTCCGTTCAGGTGCTCGGCGATCTCGTGGAAAGTAGCTGGCACATCTTGATCCGGCCAGAACAGCTTGTGCAAGTTGAATGCAGTGGACACCATGGAGGTGCCCAGGCCCTTGAGGGAGCGGATCTGCATCTTGATGCTGAGGAGATAGTCATCAATGGTAGAAGTATCGTCGATGGGCAGACCAGTTGTAGCTCGGATCTGTCTCGCCTTGTCCAGAGCAGGCACACTAGCAGAGCGGAGCTCCGGGAAGATATCTAAATAAGGAACTAGTAAGAGTCAGAAGCAAAAACCGAGAAGAAGCAAAACCGAGAAGGAGAAGGCAGAGTAGAGAAAGTCAAACCAAGAGCAGAGTAAAGGGAACTCACACTCCAAGTCCACCAACAGGGCGCCCAGCTTGATCTTCCAGGCGGATTCGTTGGAGATGTGCCTGTCTAGGATACGGCGTGAATCTGCGATCTGGTTAACGAGTTGCCGATTGTGTTCCTTCACCATCGAGAGATCCATCTCGAGCGTATTCTCCCTGGCCTTGGCGGTCTTCACAACCTCTTGTTTCTCTTTGCCTCGCTGGAAGGCAGCCTCGAGGGCAGCCTTCAGTTGGACATGCATCTTCTCGTACTCCGCCCTCTCGGCGGTGCGCTCATTCTTGATCTCAGCTTCGTGGGTTTGCAACTGCTGCTGCACCTCGGCAGGCATAAGGCAGTTCAAGTGTTGCTCCCGGAAGTTCTTATATTCTTCTGCGAAGAGAACAACAGTGTCAGCAGAGTAACCAAGTAAAAAGAAACACAAGTGCAGAGAAGGAAGACAACTCACCCTCCAGAGTAGCGATCTTGCTCTAGGCAGAGGCAGCAAAAACTTCGCAGTCGCGATGCTTTTCCATCAGGTCCTTGAGCTTGCCTGCAGATAAAACAACGATAAAGCAAAAAGCAAACACGGGCGTAAACACAAAACGCACAAACCGAAATGCTGAAAGCTTACCTTCAATTTCTGAGATCTGGAGAGTGCGGTCCAGTGCCATCTGGTCCATCGCATCGCCGTCTCTCTTCTCGGTTTAAAGAGTCTCAATACGGTCCTTGGCGATGCTATGGTTCCACAGTAGCCGGCGGAACAATCTCGTCCTCTTCTGGACGCTATTCTGCAGAGAGGAAGAGAAAAAGTTTAATTTTTTTTGAAGATTTAGCCCGAGTAGATGGCAACTCGGTTGAGTTTTCGCCTACTTGGCCCGAATCTCGGGGACTGGGGGAATGGCTAAGAGAAAAAGAGAAGAGAAAGGAGAAACAGCAACTCGGAAAATGCAAGAAGAAGAGAAAAGACTTACAACATAACTCTGCTCGATGTCCTCGGCAGCCTTGCGTATGGCAAATAGCTTCCCGGCCAAGGTGCGGGTGGGGCTGGCGATCATCATGGGAACAGAAACCGACATCGGCCTTGTTCCAGTCAGTGCGGTAGTGTAACAACCCTGATTTTTGGAAAGTAAAAAAAATCACTAAAAATTGAAACTTTTTGTTTTCATGTTATGCAAGTCACCAAAAACCAAATGAGAATCAAGAAACAAAAGGAAACAATACATATTTCAATAAAATTGAAATTACCAATCCAATTATGCCTCTATTCTATAAACTCTAAAACATATTCAAAATAAACATTCTTTATTCAAAGTAATTGTTTTCTCTTTAACAAACCTAATTTCATAGAAGGATTTCAATTCAAATATTACTTATAAAATGTTTTATACCCTTTTAAAGCCAGAGAATTATTACCTCTAATGATTTTCTAAGCCTCAAAATATTTTATGAGAATAAAAGTAATTATATAAATTGTTTGTCAATACTTCAAATATTTTAAATGATCTATCAAGATTTTAGTCTCAAAATTATTATTTTATTTATTTTGGTTCCCAAATATAATTTTATCATATCTTATATTCAATATTATGAGTTGTGGTATTATTTTAAGTTCTATTTTAAAATTGACAGAAAGAGGAAATTATGCATTCACCCATATTTTGAGATTGCAAAATTTCAAACGTGGTAAACACAACACATAATTTCTCTATGTTATAAATATTTATTTATACAAAAATATAGGTCTTTGTTTGGACTCATTTGGAGTTTTAAATGAGAATTTATGCAACTAATAAGAAAAATCTATAAAATAAAAAAGGAAAAGAGGTGTGAACCAGCCCAAGTAGACCAGCAAAGCAAGCAGGGCCATCTCCTTTCTATATTTTCTTCCTTTCATTTTATTGTTATTGGGCCGACTATCTAGACCCAGCGAAGGAGTCTGATCTTCCACCAGGAGACCACGTACATGAACGTACCTTAGCCATGGCTGTAAGCCTGTAACCTCCACCTCTTTCTCTCCCTTTAGTGATCATTATAGCCACCGTTTTAACTTTCCATCAACACAAAAATTACTCCCTACGTTACCATGGTCCCATTCATGGCGTTTATTTCTCATTCAACTGTCTTAATCAGTCAAATGGAACTGGCGCACCGAATGCCGCCCGATGGCATTCACCTCCTGATCTCCCTCCTCAGATAAAACGAAGCCAAACCATTTTGTCCACTGCGTGCCCCCTGTACTCCTCCCTCATTCTTGTTCAGAAATTTTGTCGAGATAAGCTCTATACAGCCCGTACGAACCGTGCCCACTTCAGCCCAAACTCGAGTTCGTCGGTAGATCCCCACGTCCTCGGTGATCATCTCGAGAATTCCTTGCACCAAAAGACTCTCCTAATCAAGTCCTATCTCAAGGACATAGTGGTGGGTTGTTTCGTTGCTGTTGGTCGTGTCGCCGCCAAAGCCATTCCATCCGTGGGTGAGTTCATCGAACTGGTACGGCTTCTACGTAACATTTCCGGCCAATTCCTTTCACCATTGTACTCCACTCATCGTTTCCATCCTCCAGGACATATTCTTACATCGAATCGTCTCTGTCGCTCGCGGCGCCGTCACTACGTCCACTCGCTGCTAAGAAGAGAGAACTTCTCCGAAGAGCGGCAAGACCGTCATCTTCTCTATCTCGACGACAGCTGCGCTGTATAGTCTACAATACATCCGTTGAAAATACCTCTCGACGACCTCGTCCAACTCCAAGCTGGTCGCCGCCTCATCGCCATTGCGGGCAAGCCCACACAACCTCTGGTATGGCTGGACAATAATAGCAATAACTTTGTTGCATAAAACTTAAAGTTCAATTAGGGATTTCACTAATATATATATAATGCGATGTTGCTTATAAGAGCAGCTAGCTGAGCGTAGATACTAGTACGTAGCTAACCAACACAAACACAAGCTAATGACTAGCAGACTCGTCCATCATTTCATTTTTTTTTCACTGGTTACGTACATGGGCTAGCTAGTTTGAGATGTGATGACACTAGCTGGATTCGCGTACATGAATAATTCCATCCTATACAATATTTCCGACGACTCGTACGCAAACTTGGCAAGCGAATAAACACTAGATCGGAGAATCCTTGATTACGATAGACACAAACAATATGACAGCTCATGCCACCTTCACACAGTGTTGATGCACACTGTGAGACACTAGCAGAATATGACAGATCTCAAAAAATCATATCTTTAGTTATGTTTGTCCGAAATTTTCGAATTTAGTATCTCTAAAACCTTTAGAAAATATAGAATCCAATGGAACCACTAGTTTCATTTTTTTTACATTCATAAAATACTCAAAGCTCAAATATATATATACATAGTATTTTGTCGTAACTAAATTCTACACATACGTTGACCCCCTTTGCAAAAATAATGATAGTGACATTGTAAATCTAGTAATACCTATGTTCAAAATATTTGAACTCATTCACTACATATTATTTTAATTTAGAACTCAGACCCTTCTATACCCTATGTTGTAATATATAAACGCAATTAAATTGAATCGTTTTGCTAAAAGTAGATAATAAAACCCTTTGTAAAGTACGACCGGAAACAAAACAAAAAAATGGTTAATCATTATAACACATTAAATTTTAAACTTTAATTGAATCCTATAAATGACATAAAATGCAAATTAAGGACTAAAATAGAGTAAGCCTTTTGACCAAATACCTATGCGATCACCTTGACAGTGACCAACCATTATAACCATTGACCCAAATGAAAAATCCTAAATCCTATCGCAATAATTCTTTTGTAATTCAATTATGTGATTAATCTTGGCCTACAATAAAACAAATCATCATTATTGCTTCTTCATGTTGAGTTATTAAAAAAAACACTAACCAGGAAAAGCACTAAAATAAATTAATATTGTGTGACCGCTTTGATAAGACGTTTGTCTTATGTTTTATTCATTTGTTTGTATGTTTGTTGGAATGCTTGCTTATTGTATTGTGCTTTCAATGTATAGATTGTACGGAGGGTAGCGATATGTTATTGAAGAGTGTGTGATTCTACAGCAACTTTAAAAAGGCAAGTAACACATCATCAACTACCCATTATTTTCTATATGCATTAGTTGATTTTGAGTAGCATGCATGATAGGAAATTTTACTAAGTTATACTATGCTATGCTATTATCCTAGTAGTGTGTAGCCATCTCTTTTACCCTTGTTATTTTGATAGCCTTAGAACTTAGTAGATGCTATGCAATATTACAAATTGTTTTACTAGATGTTGAGGAAAAGTTCTAAGTATAACTAATAAATGAACCACCTGGGTGGAAGTGGTAAGACTGGATTATGTTGAGTGTTTCCTCAGGGCCCTTATCTAAGGGTTATTCCACTTGAGGTTGTCACTTGCGGATGGCCACCCAGGAACAAAGAGATTACTATGTCCCTCTAAATCTAGTAGCTTCCCGTGCAGCCTTTTGACAATATGGGCTCTGTCTTGATCAATTAAGTTGTGAGGGTTCAGCCCAAGCTTGACAAGCAGATGTAGCAAAATTATAGGTGGAACGGGTCTTGCCGGTGGGTTTGGACTTCTTCTTCTGAAAGATCTCGTCTCAATTCTCTCCTTTCCATGATGCACTCCGGGTGTATAGGATGTTTGGGCTAATTGAAGACAAAGGGTGAAAGTGCACAACCTCTGCAGAGTCAACAAACTAAGATCTTAGCCGTGTCCCCGGTTATGGACAACTATGAGCAGCTGGACAAGGATTGACGGAAGAATCTCATCACCAATTTCAATAAGTAAAATTTTGACCAAGTGAAGAGTATTGTGGTGCTTGGATCTAAATCCAATGTTGCCACCCCTTTGAAAAGAAAAGTTTGTTTTACAAAAGAGATAGGACAAAACTGGCTTTATGCAAACTTAGCCTAAACTCCACTCAGCCAAATAAGCATGTAGTACTAGTCTTGCCATTTATATCCACCATAGTGTTACTTGCCAATACATTAAATTGTATTGACTCCCTTGTGGCTGCATATTCCATATTGCAGATGTTTCTGAAGACGAGTGAGGATTTCGTTTAGGATCTCGAGACTATCGCCAACATGTTTTGCCTGTGGCACATGAAGAAGATGGGCTCAATGTTGTACTACGTATTCCGTTGTATATCTTTGTTTACTGCTAGTCTTTTAAGACTATGCAAGTTGTAATACTATTTTGTAAAGACTGGATCATGCGATATAATAGAATTTGATGCATTTGCATGATATTTCATTTTGTACTGTGGTGCTAGCAATTGATCCAGGGACTAGCACAATAACACGGGTGTCCTTACATTATTTAAATGTGGGAACGCTACAAAATGGTATCAGAGCATTGTGTTGCCTGTAGAATTCGAGACCCTAGGTTTGGATTAGAATAGGAAAATCCATAGGAATAAAATTTTACTATCTTACAACTACTCCTCAAAGAAATCTTTTATGACTTCATTTCTCCTCGTACTTCTTCCCATGATACATTTCTAACGTATACTCTTATCTATAGATGACCAACATCATTGAATCACTCAAGAAAGGACCAATGATGACCATGACCCTGGAGTGTGACACTGATTTTCCAAGAGCATTGAAGGATCTCATGTTAATCATGGGATTTGAAGGACCAGCAGTCTACTGGGGTTTTCCCTACATTGATGAGGAAGATGATCTTGAGTATTGGTGGGTGCAGATTCATCTGTACATGAACAAGGAGTACGACCACAAGAAGGGAGGAGATTGCATACTTACCAACAAGGAGGTGCATTTGACATTCTTTGATTCAGCAAGAAGTGCTGCATGGAGGGCTATTGAAGAACTTACTGAGAGACTCAAGTGGAGACTTCACAACACTAAGAAGGGTCTCAAGGAAGCCGAAGAAGAGATCAACACTGTTGAAAAAGAGATTGCAATGTACAAGAATGCGGAGATCATCGTGAAGACGGAGTATTGAAGACCTCTCATGAGGAATAAAGCAAGAAAGTTGTTACCCTGCCTTGAATAGTAGACCACCATGAGATGTAATAAAGTTGTGAGACACGAAAAACACGATTAGTGTATTGATAATACCAATGAGTGTGGTATGACAATATTAGTTTGTTTTCAAAAACTATGTGGTTTGGTGTGATGAATGTGTTGCTTTGTGTTTGTTATGTGTTGTGTGTAAGATGAGTTTCCTTGATCTGCTGTGTTTGGATAGGAACCTTCTTAGATCCTTTCTAACCTCTACTCATCCTCCCTAAAACCTCAAAACAGATGTCTAGCCAGAATGCCAACAACCCGGAGAACTCAATAGCAATGCAGATGCTGCTAGAAGCTCAAACTCAGCTGATACAACTGATGACCCAGAACCAAGCAAGCAACCCCAATATGGAGTTAGCACCAGGAATGCAACAAGTGTTAGATACCCAATCCCAGATAGTGCACATGATGTCCCAAAACATGACCAATAGTGGAAACCATAAACCCTTGGTAGCTAGGGATAACCAGGAGACAGAAGAAGAAATGTTTTCAACACTCAAAGCCTGCAAAGCTTGTGGAGAGATAGGACACTATTCCAAAGATTGTCCAGATGAGTGGCCCCATGGTGATGCAAACAACTCAATTGAAGGATACTTCACTCAAGTTACTTGTTTTCTGTGTGAAGGGACAACACATGTTCCAACACAATGTCCACTTTACCCCATGGTACAACAAGTTGGACAACAAGCCAGAATGGAAATGCTTAGTGCAATCCAAGAGAACTTAGGAAACCCAGAAGTGAAAGGAAAACACAAGCTGGATACTTTACAGATGGACCATGTCAAGATGGAAACTGGAGCCAAGACTACACCACACCCATATTCATCCAAACACTCCACCAAGAATTGCTATTCCTGTGAAGAAGATGGACATTTATCTAGAAATTGTCCCAAGAAGAAACTCAGACCTTCAACCAACATAGTTGAGTATACTGGGAAGCAGTATGAAGATATGATGGCCAATTTAACTCCACCAAGGAAGAAGAAGAAACTTCAGAAGAACCCCAATCCTGTCTATAAAGACATCAGCCAAGTGACTTGCTTCAAATGCAGAGATAAAGGACACTATGCAAATGGATGCCCTCAAAGGGAAAAGGAAGGAAACATGACTTTCTGAAAGAAGGAATCTTAGACAAACTTTTATGTTGAAAATAAATTTATTTTCCCTAGAAGTTCTTCCAGTGTAATAAACCACAATGAATGTCTGAGAAATGTGTTCCCATTTTAAATGAGATGATGTTGTGAAATCCTCTCAACTTGATCTTTTGATTGACCCAAAGAGTGACCCCTCAGTGTCAAAGGTAGTCCAACATACCTATGTTAGGTCTACACCTCTACCACAAAGGAAAGATCTACTCAAGCTAATCTAGAATCAATCTACACTCCAATCTAATGAAAATAGACTACCCACCAAAGCTTCTTTTAAGGGTGGTAGCCACCCAGTTGTTTTGAAATCCAATTACCCAAATCTTTCTTTCTAACCTTCCCAAATCTCGGGACGAGATTCCTTTTAAGGGTGGTAGTCTGTAACATCCCTGATTTTTGGAAAGTAAAAAAAATCACTAAAAAATGAAACTTTTTGTTTTCATGTTATGCAAGTCACCAAAAACCAAATGAGAATCAAGAAACAAAAGGAAACAATACATATTTCAATAAAATTGAAATTACCAATCCAATTATGCCTCTATTCTATAAACTCTAAAACATATTCAAAATAAACATTCTTTATTCAAAGTAATTGTTTTCTCTTTAACAAACCTAATTTCATAGAAGGATTTCAATTCGAATATTACTTATAAAATGTTTTATACCCTTTTAAAGCCAGAGAATTATTACCTCTAATGATTTTCTAAGCCTCAAAATATTTTATGAGAATAAAAGTAATTATATTAATTGTTTGTCAATACTTCAAATATTTTAAATGATCTATCAAGATTTTAGTCTCAAAATTATTATTTTATTTATTTTGGTTCCCAAATATAATTTTATCATATCTTATATTCAATATTATGAGTTGTGGTATTATTTTAAGTTCTATTTTAAAATTGACAGAAAGAGGAAATTATGCATTCACCCATATTTTGAGATTGCAAAATTTCAAACGTGGTAAACACAACACATAATTGCTTCATGTTATAAATATTTATTTATACAAAAATATAGGTCTTTGTTTGAACTCATTTGGAGTTTTAAATGAGAATTTATGCAACTAATAAGAAAAATCTATAAAATAGAAAAGGAAAAGAGGTGTGAACCAGCCCAAGTAGACCAGCAAAGCAAGCAGGGCCATCTCCTTTCTATATTTTCTTCCTTTCATTTTATTGTTATTGGGCCGACTATCTAGACCCAGCGAAGGAGTCTGATCTTCCACCAGGAGACCACGTACATGAACGTACCTTAGCCATGGCTGTAAGCCTGTAACCTCCACCTCTTTCTCTCCCTTTAGTGATCATTATAGCCACCGTTTTAACTTTCCATCAACACAAAAATTACTCCCTACGTTACCATGGTCCCATTCATGGCGTTTATTTCTCATTCAACTGTCTTAATCAGTCAAATGGAACTGGCGCACCGAATGCCGCCCGATGGCATTCACCTCCTGATCTCCCTCCTCAGATAAAACGAAGCCAAACCATTTTGTCCACTGCGTGCCCCCTGTACTCCTCCCTCATTCTTGTTCAGAAATTTTGTCGAGATAAGCTCTATACAGCCCGTACGAACCGTGCCCACTTCAGCCCAAACTCGAGTTCGTCGGTAGATCCCCACGTCCTCGGTGATCATCTCGAGAATTCCTTGCACCAAAAGACTCTCCTAATCAAGTCCTATCTCAAGGACATAGTGGTGGGTTGTTTCGTTGCTGTTGGTCGTGTCGCCGCCAAAGCCATTCCATCCGTGGGTGAGTTCATCGAACTGGTACGGCTTCTACGTAACATTTCCGGCCAATTCCTTTCACCATTGTACTCCACTCATCGTTTCCATCCTCCAGGACATATTCTTACATCGAATCGTCTCTGTCGCTCGCGGCGCCGTCACTACGTCCACTCGCTGCTAAGAAGAGAGAACTTCTCCGAAGAGCGGCAAGACCGTCATCTTCTCTATCTCGACGACAGCTGCGCTGTATAGTCTACAATACATCCGTTGAAAATACCTCTCGACGACCTCGTCCAACTCCAAGCTGGTCGCCGCCTCATCGCCATTGCGGGCAAGCCCACACAACCTCTGGTATGGCTGGACAATAATAGCAATAACTTTGTTGCATAAAACTTAAAGTTCAATTAGGGATTTCACTAATATATATATAATGCGATGTTGCTTATAAGAGCAGCTAGCTGAGCGTAGATACTAGTACGTAGCTAACCAACACAAACACAAGCTAATGACTAGCAGACTCGTCCATCATTTCATTTTTTTTTCACTGGTTACGTACATGGGCTAGCTAGTTTGAGATGTGATGACACTAGCTGGATTCGCGTACATGAATAATTCCATCCTATACAATATTTCCGACGACTCGTACGCAAACTTGGCAAGCGAATAAACACTAGATCGGAGAATCCTTGATTACGATAGACACAAACAATATGACAGCTCATGCCACCTTCACACAGTGTTGATGCACACTGTGAGACACTAGCAGAATATGACAGATCTCTAAAAATCATATCTTTAGTTATGTTTGTCCAAAATTTTTGAATTTAGTATCTCTAAAACCTTTAGAAAATATAGAATCCAATGGAACCACTAGTTTAATTTTTTTTACATTCATAAAATACTCAAAGCTCAAATATATATATACATAGTATTTTGTCGTAACTAAATTCTACACATACGTTGACCCCCTTTGCAAAAATAATGATAGTGACATTGCAAATCTAGTAATACCTATGTTCAAAATATTTGAACTCATTCACTACATATTATTTTAATTTAGAACTCAGACCCTTCTATACCCTATGTTGTAATATATAAACGCAATTAAATTGAATCGTTTTGCTAAAAGTAGATAATAAAACCCTTTGTAAAGTACGACCGGAAACAAAACAAAAAAATGGTTAATCATTATAACACATTAAATTTTAAACTTTAATCGAATCCTATAAATGACATAAAATGCAAATTAAGGACTAAAATAGAGTAAGCCTTTTGACCAAATATCTATGCGATCACCTTGACAGTGACCAACCATTATAACCATTGACCCAAATGAAAAATCCTAAATCCTATCGCAATAATTCTTTTGTAATTCAATTATGTGATTAATCTTGGCCTACAATAAAACAAATCATCATTATTGCTTCTTCATGTTGAGTTATTAAAAAAAAACACTAACCAGGAAAAGCACTAAAATAAATTAATATTGTGTGACCGCTTTGATAAGACGTTTGTCTTATGTTTTATTCATTTGTTTGTATGTTTGTTGGAATGCTTGCTTATTGTATTGTGCTTTCAATGTATAGATTGTACGGAGGGTAGCGATATGTTATTGAAGAGTGTGTGATTCTACAGCAACTTTAAAAAGGCAAGTAACACATCATCAACTACCCATTATTTTCTATATGCATTAGTTGATTTTGAGTAGCATGCATGATAGGAAATTTTACTAAGTTATACTATGCTATGCTATTATCCTAGTAGTGTGTAGCCATCTCTTTTACCCTTGTTATTTTGATAGCCTTAGAACTTAGTACATGCTATGCAATATTACAAATTGTTTTACTAGATGTTGAGGAAAAATTCTAAGTATAACTAATAAATGAACCACCTGGGTGGAAGTGGTAAGACTCGATTATGTTGAGTGTTTCCTCAGGGCCCTTATCTAAGGGTTATTCCACTTGAGGTTGTCACTTGCGGATGGCCACCCAGGAACAAAGAGATTACTATGTCCCTCTAAATCTAGTAGCTTCCCGTGCAGCCTTTTGACAATATGGGCTCTGTCTTGATCAATTAAGTTGTGAGGGTTCAACCCAGGCTTGACAAGCAGATGTAGCAAAATTATAGGTGGAACGGGTCTTGCCGGTGGGTTTGGACTTCTTCTTCTGAAAGATCTCGTCTCAATTCTCTCCTTTCCATGATGCACTCCGGGTGTATAGGATGTTTGGGCTAATTGAAGACAAAGGGTGAAAGTGCACAACCTCTGCAGAGTCAACAAACTAAGATCTTAGCCGTGTCCCCGGTTATGGACAACTATGAGCAGCTGGACAAGGATTGACGGAAGAATCTCATCACCAATTTCAATAAGTAAAATTTTGACCAAGTGAAGAGTATTGTGGTGCTTGGATCTAAATCCAATGTTGCCACCCCTTTGAAAAGAAAAGTTTGTTTTACAAAAGAGATAGGACAAAACTGGCTTTATGCAAACTTAGCCTAAACTCCACTCAGCCAAATAAGCATGTAGTACTAGTCTTGCCATTTATATCCACCATAGTGTTACTTGCCAATACATTAAATTGTATTGACTCCCTTGTGGCTGCATATTCCATATTGCAGATGTTTCTGAAGACGAGTGAGGATTTCGTTTAGGATCTCGAGACTATCGCCAACATGTTTTGCCTGTGGCACATGAAGAAGATGGGCTCAATGTTGTACTACATATTCCGTTGTATATCTTTGTTTACTGCTAGTCTTCTAAGACTATGCAAGTTGTAATACTATTTTGTAAAGACTGGATCATGCGATATAATAGAATTTGATGCATTTGCATGATATTTCATTTTGTACTGTGGTGCTAGCAATTGATCCAGGGACTAGCACAATAACACGGGTGTCCTTACATTATTTAAATGTGGGAACGCTACAAAATGGTATCAGAGCATTGTGTTGCCTGTAGAATTCGAGACCCTAGGTTTGGATTAGAATAGGAAAATCCATAGGAATAAAATTTTACTATCTTACAACTACTCCTCAAAGAAATCTTTTATGACTTCATTTCTCCTCGTACTTCTTCCCATGATACATTTCTAACGTATACTCTTATCTATAGATGACCAACATCATTGAATCACTCAAGAAAGGACCAATGATGACCATGACCCTGGAGTGTGACACTGATTTTCCAAGAGCATTGAAGGATCTCATGTTAATCATGGGATTTGAAGGACCAGCAGTCTACTGGGGTTTTCCCTACATTGATGAGGAAGATGATCTTGAGTATTGGTGGGTGCAGATTCATCTGTACATGAACAAGGAGTACGACCACAAGAAGGGAGGAGATTGCATACTTACCAACAAGGAGGTGCATTTGACATTCTTTGATTCAGCAAGAAGTGCTGCATGGAGGGCTATTGAAGAACTTACTGAGAGACTCAAGTGGAGACTTCACAACACTAAGAAGGGTCTCAAGGAAGCCGAAGAAGAGATCAACACTCTTGAAAAAGAGATTACAATGTACAAGAATGCGGAGATCATCGTGAAGACGGAGTATTGAAGACCTCTCAAGAGGAATAAAGCAAGAAAGTTGTTACCCTGCCTTGAATAGTAGACCACCATGAGATGTAATAAAGTTGTGAGACACGAAAAACACGATTAGTGTATTGATCATACCAATGAGTGTGGTATGACAATATTAGTTTGTTTTCAAAAACTATGTGGTTTGGTGTGATGAATGTGTTGCTTTGTGTTTGTTATGTGTTGTGTGTAAGATGAGTTTCCTTGATCTGCTGTGTTTGGATAGGAACCTTCTTAGATCCTTTCTAACCTCTACTCATCCTCCCTAAAACCTCAAAACAGATGTCTAGCCAGAATGCCAACAACCCGGAGAACTCAATAGCAATGCAGATGCTGCTAGAAGCTCAAACTCAGCTGATACAACTGATGACCCAGAACCAAGCAAGCAACCCCAATATGGAGTTAGCACCAGGAATGCAACAAGTGTTAGATACCCAATCCCAGATAGTGCACATGATGTCCCAAAACATGACCAATAGTGGAAACCATAAACCCTTGGTAGCTAGGGATAACCAGGAGACAGAAGAAGAAATGTTTTCAACACTCAAAGCCTGCAAAGCTTGTGGAGAGATAGGACACTATTCCAAAGATTGTCCAGATGAGTGGCCCCATGGTGATGCAAACAACTCAATTGAAGGATACTTCACTCAAGTTACTTGTTTTCTGTGTGAAGGGACAACACATGTTCCAACACAATGTCCACTTTACCCCATGGTACAACAAGTTGGACAACAAGCCAGAATGGAAATGCTTAGTGCAATCCAAGAGAACTTAGGAAACCCAGAAGTGAAAGGAAAACACAAGCTGGATACTTTACAGATGGACCATGTCAAGATGGAAACTGGAGCCAAGACTACACCACACCCATATTCATCCAAACACTCCACCAAGAATTGCTATTCCTGTGAAGAAGATGGACATTTATCTAGAAATTGTCCCAAGAAGAAACTCAGACCTTCAACCAACATAGTTGAGTATACTGGGAAGCAGTATGAAGATATGATGGCCAATTTAACTCCACCAAGGAAGAAGAAGAAACTTCAGAAGAACCCCAATCCTGTCTATAGAGACATCAGCCAAGTGACTTGCTTCAAATGCAGAGATAAAGGACACTATGCAAATGGATGCCCTCAAAGGGAAAAGGAAGGAAACATGACTTTCTGAAAGAAGGAATCTTAGACAAACTTTTATGTTGAAAATAAATTTATTTTCCCTAGAAGTTCTTCCAGTGTAATAAACCACAATGAATGTCTGAGAAATGTGTTCCCATTTTAAATGAGATGATGTTGTGAAATCCTCTCAACTTGATCTTTTGATTGACCCAAAGAGTGACCCCTCAGTGTCAAAGGTAGTCCAACATACCTATGTTAGGTCTACACCTCTACCACAAAGGAAAGATCTACTCAAGCTAATCTAGAATCAATCTACACTCTAATCTAATGAAAATAGACTACCCACCAAAGCTTCTTTTAAGGGTGGTAGCCACCCAGTTGTTTTGAAATCCAATTACCCAAATCTTTCTTTCTAACCTTCCCAAATCTCGGGACGAGATTCCTTTTAAGGGTGGTAGTCTGTAACATCCCTGATTTTTGGAAAGTAAAAAAAATCACTAAAAATTGAAACTTTTTGTTTTCATGTTATGCAAGTCACCAAAAACCAAATGAGAATCAAGAAACAAAAGGAAACAATACATATTTCAATAAAATTGAAATTACCAATCCAATTATGCCTCTATTCTATAAACTCTAAAACATATTCAAAATAAACATTCTTTATTCAAAGTAATTGTTTTCTCTTTAACAAACCTAATTTCATAGAAGGATTTCAATTCGAATATTACTTATAAAATGTTTTATACCCTTTTAAAGCCAGAGAATTATTACCTCTAATGATTTTCTAAGCCTCAAAATATTTTATGAGAATAAAAGTAATTATATTAATTGTTTGTCAATACTTCAAATATTTTAAATGATCTATCAAGATTTTAGTCTCAAAATTATTATTTTATTTATTTTGGTTCCCAAATATAATTTTATCATATCTTATATTCAATATTATGAGTTGTGGTATTATTTTAAGTTCTATTTTAAAATTGACAGAAAGAGGAAATTATGCATTCACCCATATTTTGAGATTGCAAAATTTCAAACGTGGTAAACACAACACATAATTGCTTCATGTTATAAATATTTATTTATACAAAAATATAGGTCTTTGTTTGAACTCATTTGGAGTTTTAAATGAGAATTTATGCAACTAATAAGAAAAATCTATAAAATAAAAAAGGAAAAGAGGTGTGAACCAGCCCAAGTAGACCAGCAAAGCAAGCAGGGCCATCTCCTTTCTATATTTTCTTCCTTTCATTTTATTGTTATTGGGCCGACTATCTAGACCCAGCGAAGGAGTCTGATCTTCCACCAGGAGACCACGTACATGAACGTACCTTAGCCATGGCTGTAAGCCTGTAACCTCCACCTCTTTCTCTCCCTTTAGTGATCATTATAGCCACCGTTTTAACTTTCCATCAACACAAAAATTACTCCCTACGTTACCATGGTCCCATTCATGGCGTTTATTTCTCATTCAACTGTCTTAATCAGTCAAATGGAACTGGCGCACCGAATGCCGCCCGATGGCATTCACCTCCTGATCTCCCTCCTCAGATAAAACGAAGCCAAACCATTTTGTCCACTGCGTGCCCCCTGTACTCCTCCCTCATTCTTGTTCAGAAATTTTGTCGAGATAAGCTCTATACAATGCGGATTTTCCACTCGTCCGTGTGCCCCCCGGCACTATCGCAGCCGCAGATCTCGGCAGAAAGTCCACCGGTCAAAGTTGAAGACGTTTTTGCATTTGCACCCCCCCCCGAAAAAATGAAAAACAACCCGCAGTCCTCCATCCGCATATATAAGCAGGGGATCCCAAACCCTAATCGTAGCTCCTCCCGTCCCGTTCCGCCGCCACCCACGCCCTCTCGCCTTTCTCTCCCGTCTCCGGCGACCGTCCCTCCGGTGGGTGCTGCAGGAGGAGGCGGAGATCTCCCCGGTGGTCGCCGTCCCTGTCCTTCGGTCCTCCCCTCAACTCTCCTCTGCGGAGGTCGAGCGCGGCCCGGATCTCGGCGCGCCGCCGTGCTCGGTCCGGAGCTCGGGGCGTCGCCTCCCATCCCTGGCAGCGGAGGTCGAGCGCGGCCGGGATCTCGGCGCGCCGCCTCTCCTCGGGCGCGCCCTCCACGGATCCTCCACGACGCCTCGCCTTCCTCTCCGGCGCTCGTCCCTCCGGTGGGAGCAGCGAAGGAGGCTGGGCGCAGTCGCCGACAGGGCCACGGTGCGCGCGGTTCGGTCGCCGTCGACGAGCCCCTCCGCCGTCCTCGGTCCGGAGCTCGGGGCGTCGCCTCCCATCCCGGGCAGCGGAGGTCAAGCTCGGCGCGCCGCCTCTCCTCTCGCCCGGAGCCCGCAGCGTTTTTTTTTATGCTTGATTCAATCCAGATCCAGAAAAATGTTGGTAGTTTCTTTCATTTGTCTTTTCAGATCTAGAAAAAAGAAACAGCTTCGCTTCCACATTCATTGAATCTTTTTTTTGTGTTCAAGACCACTTTATTTCGGATCTGAGATTATTTTTTCATCACTGAATAGCTTCGGAAAAGCTACTTTTGAATCTTCATTGAATCTGTGAAAAACTCAATGTATCTTGTATGAATCTGTGACAAAATTGAAGTCGATTTCGTATGAATCTGGAAATCATCTTGTGGATCTTTTATGAATCCAAGAAAATGTATATGAATGTTCCAGTGTGACTCGGCAAGAATCTGTGAAATGTATGGATCCGTTTGTGGAAAAATGTTAGATCTGTCCCTCTCTTTTGTCTTACTGTGAATCTTCAAATGATTCTGTATATGATGGATGGAACTTGTCTGGATCTTGAATATACATTGTGCTGTTCTGGGATGAATGTGTGAAATGTTTCACTGCTGTTTTGTATGACTTTCAAGATCCATTGAAGTTTCTTTTTATTAAAATAACAAACGATTGAAAAAAAATGCATGAATATGTGATAAAACTGCATTCCGTGACTATAAATGTTCGGGTTGTAATCTTGCTAAATCTGTGAATCCGGACAAGAACATTCCGTGACTATATAAATGGCTTAAATTTTGATGATTTACTTAATAAATGACGATGAACCGAGATGAAACTGAGTATCTTTACAAGAAAAAAATTGGGTTCATTGTGTGGGTTAATTATTAGTGTTGAATCTAGAATATTGAAAATTTATGTGCGAAAGTATGATTTTTTTTGTTCTTTTCCAGATTCGAAATGGTTATTGACACAGGAAAAAGAAACTTTAAAATATCTTATAAACTGAGATGAAAACATGAACTTGGAAAAACTAAAATGTCAAGGGGCATTGTGCAAAACTTAAAATGGACTTCAAAAATCGGGTGGGAGGTGTCCTCTATGAAATTTCCACGCACGGATCTCCAACATCTCCAACATTTTAACGGCAGCGATAGTGCCGGGGGCACACATACAAGTGGAATTGCATTTCCCCTCTATACAGCCCGTACGAACCGTGCCCACTTCAGCCCAAACTCGAGTTCGTCGGTAGATCCCCACGTCCTCGGTGATCATCTCGAGAATTCCTTGCACCAAAAGACTCTCCTAATCAAGTCCTATCTCAAGGACATAGTGGTGGGTTGTTTCGTTGCTGTTGGTCGTGTCGCCGCCAAAGCCATTCCATCCGTGGGTGAGTTCATCGAACTGGTACGGCTTCTACGTAACATTTCCGGCCAATTCCTTTCACCATTGTACTCCACTCATCGTTTCCATCCTCCAGGACATATTCTTACATCGAATCGTCTCTGTCGCTCGCGGCGCCGTCACTACGTCCACTCACGGCTAAGAAGAGAGAACTTCTCCGAAGAGCGGCAAGACCGTCATCTTCTCTATCTCGACGACAGCTGCGCTGTATAGTCTACAATACATCCGTTGAAAATACCTCTCGACGACATCGTCCAACTCCAAGCCGGTCGCCGCCTCATCGCCATTGCGGGCAAGCCCACACAACCTCTGGTATGGCTGGACAATAATAGCAATAACTTTGTTGCATAAAACTTAAAGTTCAATTAGGGATTTTACTAATATATATATAATGCGATGTTGCTTATAAGAGCAGCTAGCTGAGCGTAGATACTAGTACGTAGCTAACCAACACAAACACAAGCTAATGACTAGCAGACTCGTCCATCTTTTCATTTTTTTTTTCACTGGTTACGTACATGGGCTAGCTAGTTTGAGATGTGATGACACTAGCTGGATTCGCGTACATGAATAATTCCATCCTATACAATATTTCCGACGACTCGTACGCAAACTTGGCAAGCGAATAAACACTAGATCGGAGAATCCTTGATTACGATAGACACAAACAATATGACAGCTCATGCCACTTTCACACAGTGTTGATGCACACTGTGAGACACTAGCAGAATATGACAGATCTCTAAAAATCATATCTTTAGTTATGTTTGTCCGAAATTTTCGAATTTAGTATCTCTAAAACCTTTAGAAAATATAGAATCCAATGGAACCACTAGTTTCATTTTTTTTACATTCATAAAATACTCAAAGCTCAAATATATATATACATAGTATTTTGTCGTAACTAAATTCTACACATACGTTGACCCCCTTTGCAAAAATAATGATAGTGACATTGTAAATCTAGTAATACCTATGTTCAAAATATTTGAACTCATTCACTACATATTATTTTAATTTAGAACTCAGACCCTTCTATACCCTATGTTGTAATATATAAACGCAATTAAATTGAATCGTTTTGCTAAAAGTAGATAATAAAACCCTTTGTAAAGTACGACCGGAAACAAAAAAAAAATGGTTAATCATTATAACACATTAAATTTTAAACTTTAATTGAATCCTATAAATGACATAAAATGCAAATTAAGGACTAAAATAGAGTAAGCCTTTTGACCAAATATCTATGCGATCACCTTGACAGTGACCAACCATTATAACCATTGACCCAAATGAAAAATCCTAAATCCTATCGCAATAATTCTTTTGTAATTCAATTATGTGATTAATCTTGGCCTACAATAAAACAAATCATCATTATTGCTTCTTCATGTTGAGTTATTAAAAAAAACACTAACCAGGAAAAGCACTAAAATAAATTAATATTGTGTGACCGCTTTGATAAGACGTTTGTCTTATGTTTTATTCATTTGTTTGTATGTTTGTTGGAATGCTTGCTTATTGTATTGTGCTTTCAATGTATAGATTGTACGGAGGGTAGCGATATGTTATTGAAGAGTGTGTGATTCTACAGCAACTTTAAAAAGGCAAGTAACACATCATCAACTACCCATTATTTTCTATATGCATTAGTTGATTTTGAGTAGCATGCATGATAGGAAATTTTACTAAGTTATACTATGCTATGCTATTATCCTAGTAGTGTGTAGCCATCTCTTTTACCCTTGTTATTTTGATAGCCTTAGAACTTAGTACATGCTATGCAATATTACAAATTGTTTTACTAGATGTTGAGGAAAAAATTTAAGTATAACTAATAAATGAACCACCTGGGTGGAAGTGGTAAGACTGGATTATGTTGAGTGTTTCCTCAGGGCCCTTATCTAAGGGTTATTCCACTTGAGGTTGTCACTTGCGGATGGCCACCCAGGAACAAAGATATTATTATGTCCCTCTAAATCTAGTAGCTTCCCGTGCATCCTTTTGACAATATGGGCTCTGTCTTGATCAATTAAGTTGTGAGGGTTCAGCCCAGGCTTGACAAGCAGATGTAGCAAAATTATAGGTGGAACGGGTCTTGCCGGTGGGTTTGGACTTCTTCTTCTGAAAGATCTCGTCTCAATTCTCTCCTTTCCATGATGCACTCCGGGTGTATAGGATGTTTGGGCTAATTGAAGACAAAGGGTGAAAGTGCACAACCTCTGCAGAGTCAACAAACTAAGATCTTAGCCGTGTCCCCGGTTATGGACAACTATGAGCAGCTGGACAAGGATTGACGGAAGAATCTCATCACCAATTTCAATAAGTAAAATTTTGACCAAGTGAAGAGTATTGTGGTGCTTGGATCTAAATCCAATGTTGCCACCCCTTTGAAAAGAAAAGTTTGTTTTACAAAAGAGATAGGACAAAACTGGCTTTATGCAAACTTAGCCTAAACTCCACTCAGCCAAATAAGCATGTAGTACTAGTCTTGCCATTTATATCCACCATAGTGTTACTTGCCAATACATTAAATTGTATTGACTCCCTTGTGGCTGCATATTCCATATTGCAGATGTTTCTGAAGACGAGTGAGGATTTCGTTTAGGATCTCGAGACTATCGCCAACATGTTTTGCCTGTGGCACATGAAGAAGATGGGCTCAATGTTGTACTACGTATTCCGTTGTATATCTTTGTTTACTGCTAGTCTTCTAAGACTATGCAAGTTGTAATACTATTTTGTAAAGACTGGATCATGCGATATAATAGAATTTGATGCATTTGCATGATATTTCATTTTGTACTGTGGTGCTAGCAATTGATCCAGGGACTAGCACAATAACACGGGTGTCCTTACATTATTTAAATGTGGGAACGCTACAGGTAGTGGTCGATCTCGCCCAACTCAAGACTATTCCAAGTAGGGTTGCCGTACGCCTTGCTGTTTCAGGCTGGGTCAACAAATCCTACTCGGTCCATGTCGGGGGGTTACCCCCGAGTAGGGTAAAGACAAGTGGTAAAGGCAGCTTACAGAAGAGAGGTTTGGTCGAGTAGCCGACTACCTGGTACTCGCTGCCCGGTCGACTACTACTCGGTCTCACCTCAAGATGACCAGAAGGAGAAATCAAGCAAGTTCTATCCTTTCGAGTAGAAGGTTGACCCGAGTACAATTGGCGGGAACAATTGGCGGGAACCTACTCGGCTCAGAAAGTCAAAGGAGCCGTTCTGACACAGGATCCCGCGTATCCTGGGTCCGTACTTGGCAGCATCCGAACTACTGTTCATCTGGGGCCGGCGTGCCTGACAGTGACAGCATGGAAGCAGGCTGTGGCAGGATAAGGGGGGCCTACTCTGTGCCTAGGTACAGAGTACCAGTCTGTCCCCTAGTTTTGCCCAACGACTTTCCGGATGAAGCCAAGGTTATGAACCAAAGCTGTCAGCGGGAACCCGGAAGAAGGACGGTGTGCACACTGTGTCGACACTTGTTCGTATTTGGACGTATCCGGCTGGGCATCGTGTATATAAGGTGCCCAGCCGCCTCCTGCGTGAGGCATGCCCTATCGCTCAGGAGACGCTCTCAGAACCCTAAGTTCTTGACCTAGCTCTACTCGGAGAGGAGTGAGAGGCTACTCGGTAGAGATACCATTTGTACTGTGGCTACTCGAAGAAACATCATAATACATACAGAGAGGCAGGAGTAGGGGTTTTACCTCCTCACGAGGGCCCTGAACCTGGGTAGATCGTGTTGTTTGCAGTGTGTTGTTCTTACCTCACGCGGCTACTCGTCGCGTGATCCCTCCCCGAGCACCTCCAGCGTCCATCGTACCCACATCTTTAGCCATCCTATGGCATCTGCCGTGACACCACCACGACAGTTGGCGCCCACCGTGGATTGGCTAGCCAACCCGGTCATGGTTGAGAAGAAGAAGGAGGATCCCAAGGCTGCCACTGCATGGCGCATGTGCGTCGACTACACCGACCTGAACAAGGCATGCCCCAAGGATCCTTTCCCGCTACCCCGCATCGACCAGGTGATCGATTCCACTGCTGGTTGTGAACTGCTGTCTTTCATAGATGCCTACTCTGGTTTTCATCAGATTGCACTCAACCCTGCTGATCAAATAAAGACTGCTTTCATTACCCCGTACGGGGCTTATTGCTATCGTGTCATGTGTTTTGGCTTGAGGAATGCGGGTGCAACCTATCAGAGATGCATGCAGAAATGCTTGCATGACCAGCTCGGCAAGAATGTGCAGGTGTACGTAGATGACATTGTCATCAAAACGAATAAAACACATACTCTGCTTGCCGACTTGGAGGAAACCTTTGCTAACCTACGCAAGTACAAAATGAAACTGAATCCGAGTAAGTGTACCTTTGGTGTACCGGCTGGAAAGCTACTCGGTTTTCTGGTTTCTAGTCGGGGCATTGAAGCCAACCCTTCCAAGATAAAAGCTATTGAGAGCATGTCTTTGCCGAGATCACTGAAAGATGTGCAGAAGTTCACGGGTTGTTTGGCATCTCTGAGCCGCTTTTTGGGCCGAATGGGCGAGAAGGCCTTGCCTCTGTACCAGCTGATGAAGAAAAGTGACAAGTTTGTCTGGACTCCGCAGGCAGATGTGGCATTCAATGAGCTGAAAGCAATGCTGGCTAGCGCTCCCGTCCTGGCTAGTCCGCTACCCAAGGAGCCAATGCTGTTGTACATTGCTGCGACTAACCGAGTAGTCAGCGTGGTAATTGTGGTGGAGCGGGAAGAAGAAGGCAAGAGTGTGCAGCGCCCGGTCTATTATCTCAGTGAAGTGTTGTCCAGTTCCAAGCAAAATTATCCGCACTACCAGAAGATGACATATGGTGTGTACCTGGGCGCCAGGAAGCTGAAACATTATTTCCAAGAGCACCCCATCACTGTCGTGAGCTCTGCTCCCATCTCGGACATCATGGGCAACAAGGAGGCGAGTGGCAGAGTAGCCAAGTGGGCGATTGAGCTAGCCGCGTATGCTCCCGCGTACGCGAGAAGAGAAGCAATCAAGTCTCAGGTCCTGGCAGAGTTTCTTGTGGACTGGTCCGAGATGCAGTTTCCAATTATTGGAGGATGCATTTCGACGGCTCAAAGGTGAAAGAAGGCCTTGGCGCTGGTGTTGTGCTTACATCACCCAAGCGGGATCAACTCAAGTACGTGCTGCAAATTCACTTCAAGGCATCCAACAATGTAGCCGAGTACGAGGCAGTGGTGCATGGTTTGCGAGTAGCAAAGGAGGTTGGTGTGCAGCGCATTATATGCTATGGCGATTCAGATCTGGTGGTGCAGCAAGTCTCAGGTACCTGGGATGCTTTGGATGCCAACATGGCATCGTATCGTTTCTTGGTGCAGTCAATGACTGGGTTTTTCGAAGGCTGTGAGTTCCAGCACATTCACCGAGCAGAGAACGAAGCAGCAGACGAGCTATCCAAGTTGGGATCTTCTCGGCAGTCCATCCCGGCAGGGATTGCCTTGGAGCATTTGAGGAAGCCATCCATCAAGCCTTCCCCCAACTCGGAATCCATCTTTGTTCCTTCTCTGCCAAATGAAGAATCTGACCCGATGGAAATTGACTGGGAGAGTGCTGCAGGGAACCCGGGGACTGCCGCTCCCTACTCGGGGACTGCCGCTCCCTACTCGGGGACTGCCGTCCTCTACTCGGGGACTGCCGCTCCCTACTCGGGGACTGCCGCTCCCTACTCGGGGACTGCCGTCCTCTACTCGGGGACTGCCACTCCCTACTCGGGGACTGCCATTCCCTACTCGGGGACTGCCGTCCTCTACTCGGGGACTGCCGCTCCCTACTCGGGGACTGTCGTTCCCTACTCGGGGACTGTCACTCCGTACTCGGGGACTGCCGCCCTCAACCCAGAAGCTGTCGCATTCATTGAAGAGGTTCTCGCCAATCGGTCCGGGCTGCAAAGAAGTGCTCCTACTCCTCCTGTGCAACCGCAAGAGCCTGTCCCAATGGAACTGGACGAACCAGTGTTTCCCATACGGGAGACACCGAGTTGGGCTATGCCCATATTATCCTTTCTAAGGGACGGTACTTTACCTGAAGATGAAGTGACTGCGAGGCAGATTCAGAGAAGGTCCAAGGGCTACACTATAGTCCGAGATGTGCTGCACAAGAGAAGTGCCACTGGTGTGCTGCAACGTTGTGTGAGCCCAGAAGAGGGAGAAGAAATCCTGGTGGAGATACATCAAGGGGAATGTGGGCACCACGCCTCTTCTCGGGCATTGGTCAAGAAAGCTTTTCGGCATGGCTTCTACTGGCTCACGGCACTGCAGCAAGCTAAAGATATTGTGAGGAAGTGCAACGGCTGCCAGATGTTTGCAAGTAAGATTCACATGCCTGCTTCCGAGTTGAAAACAATTCCTATCACATGGCCATTTGCTGTTTGGTGCTTGGATATGGTTGGTCCCTTCAAGCCGGCTAAAGGCAATATGACACATATTTTGGTCATGGTGGACAAGTTCACCAAGTGGATTGAGGTGAAACCTATTCGGAAGTGTGATGGAGTCACAGCTGTGAAGTTTGTGAAGGATGTGATCATGAGATACGGCTACCCGCACAGTATCATCACCGACAACGGCACCAACTTTGCAGAGGGGGCAATGGTGCGATTCTGCAGAGATAAGCATATCCGACTAGACGTTGCGTCAGTCGCGCACCCTGCCTCCAATGGGCAAGTTGAGAGAGCAAATGGAATGGTACTGGCAGGCATAAAGCCGAGGCTGATCGAGCCGTTGCTGAAAACACCTGGGTGTTGGCTAGAAGAGTTGCCAGCGGTGTTGTGGAGTCTAAGGACTACCCCTAACCGGTCAACCGGCTACACGCCATTCTTCTTGGTATACGGGGCTGAGGCCGTGTTGCCAATAGACTTAGAGCATGACTCCCCCCGAGTAGCCCTCTACACTGAGGTGGAGGCGAGAGAAGCTCGAGAAGACGACGTTGACCTGCTTGAAGAAGCAAGAGAGCTGACTCTGTCACGTTCGGCTATCTACCAGCAAAACCTGCGGCGCTATCATAGCCGAAAGGTGAACCCAAGGGTTTTCCGAGAAGGAGACATGGTCCTTAGGCTTGTGCAGCGCACAGCCGGGATGCACAAGTTGTCTCCTCCTTGGGAAGGGCCTTTTATTGTGAGCAAAGCGCTGCACAATGATGCGTACTACCTTGTAGATGTGCGCCCATCGCAGGCGAGCAGGGCAGATAAAGCTGGAGAGGAAACCAAGCGCCCTTGGAATGTAGCTCTACTTCGGCGTTTTCATTCGTAAGCAAAGATGTGTATGTACCCTCTTATCCGAGTTGAAATTCTACTCTGCAATCTGAAATTGTTCTCGGGGACTGCCCTCGTCCAAAATTGCTCTAAGTGTTTCTTTTACTCGGCTTGGTCCTTTGTCTATTCGGTTGCTCCACTTCAGAACTCATAAGTGCATTGAGTACTGTGTTTAAACCTATATGCCAACTCTTCGACTCTGCTGCTGTCCGAAACTCGGCTTCATGGCAAGCAAGAGAACAAGCAAAAGGTCAATGAGCACACGAAAATCACTAAGGAAGAAAGAGTGCAGGAACCGAGTAGACTGTTTGTTGCTTTTGTTCCCTGTTTTCGTCTTCTCGGCTAAGTGGTGGGCTGCGTTACCATGATTGTTTCTAGCGGCTAAGTATTTGCAGCCCTACTACTTGACTCTTGTGACTCGAATACCAAACAAGCGACAAGTCGCGGGTAGAGCAAAGATGATAAGATAGGGTGAATAAGAAATGCAACTCGGGGACTCGCATGGAAACGCAACTCGGCATTGAGCCAGTGTCGTTCAAATTGATTAATGTCGAAATAAACAGAGTGGGCATAAAAACTGTGTAGCAAGCAAAACAAAGATAGTCTATTACATCTGCTCCCGGCATCCCGGGGATCTGATAAATGTTCGAGTTGAAAGAGATTGCAGGTTGCCTCAAGATGAGGAGGCAGTGTTCTCGGCTCTGGCCTTGGCTGCTGCTTCTTCGGTGGCGGTCGCGGCAGCCGTTTCTTCGGGGCTGGCATGGGTGGCATCCGCTTCCGTCTGGATGGTGGCGGATTCCGTCATCTCAGCAGCATGCTGGGTGGCCGTCTGCTCGGAAGTGGCCGTGGCCACCGAGACGAGTTCGGGAGCCGAAGAGGAGCCTGAAGCGTGGCCAAGAGGGGGCACCGTGTCATCAAGAGCAGCACCTGAGGAGGTGCCGAACTCGAGTGGAGCGGTCTCGATGTGCTCAGCCTCCTCATCGCTACTCGAGATGGCCGTGCCTTTCCCCTTCCCGGCCTTGCCCTCAGGAGAGTCGAAGAAGCCTTCCAACTCGGATTCAGCTTCGTCGTCATCTCCCTCTTCGTCTTCGTACTCGGTGTCGGGCTCGGGGAGGCCCTCGATGAAGGTATCCGTCTCGGCGCACTCCGCGACCTCGTAGGCGATCTGCTTGCGTGTGGCCACGCAGTCGGGATCTAACTCCCACTTGGAATCATTGCGCTTCCCGCGGATGAGCTGCATGTTGAGATTTTCGTACCAGGATGCTATGCAGAGAAGCATCACATCCGCACCGGCCCGGGCTCCTGAAGCGCGCCATTTCTTCAACTCCTTCTTCACATTCTTCAGCTTGAAGGCTAGGCCCCTCATGGTGTTTGGCTGAGGATCATGAGGCCAAAACAGCTTGTGGAGCTCAAAGCCCTCATGCACCAAGTCAGTTCCGACGCCAGCCAGCTGTTCGAAATAGCCTTTGAGCACCAGCAAGCTGTCCTCGATCTCGGCTCTGGTATCTGCTGCCTCACCTTTCGCAAGGCGAGCTGCTCTGGTCTTGGCCAGCACAGGCGCAGAAGGGGAGTCAAGATGAGGCCAGATCTCTGAAATAGCATGTGGTAACTTCAGAACCAAGAAGAGAAGAACCGAGTAGGGGAAAACCGAGAAGAAATGCGACCGAGAAGAAAAGAAGCAGCGAAGAAAAGACTTACCGGACAGTTCGTTGCGCAGCCGCTGCAGTTTTTTCTTCCAGGACTCCTCGTTAGAAATGTGCCTTTCTTGGATCAGGCGCAAGCCATTCATCTGAGCGAAGAGATCAGCATTGGCCTTCTTCAAAGTTTCGCATTCCTGCTCAAGGGCCCTCTCCTTGGCTCTGAAAGTGCCCTCGGCCTTGGCCTTCTCGGCGTTGGCTCTGTCCCTCTCGGCGCCAATGTTGATGGCATCCTGGAGTGCCTGTTGCAACTGGAGTTGCAGTTTCTCGGTCTCGGTGGCGTGGTGATTCAGCAACACAGCGGCCTGGTCGGACAGTTGGTGCTGCACCTCGGCCGGCTTGACGCAGTCTTGGTGTGCCTCAGCAAACACCTTGTGATCTTCTGCGAAGAGCCAGACAAGATCAATACAGGAGCAACGAAGAAATAGATTCAAAATCAAACCAAGTGGACGACAAACTCACCTTCTAGCCTTTTGATGGTGGCTTCGGCGTCCTTCACGAAAGCACGACATTTCTCGTGCTCTTCGGCTAGGCTCTTCAGTTTCTCTGCAGAGTAGAAAAGGATAGCGCAAAAGAAAGCATAAGCGAGCGTAAACATAAAACGCATGAATCGCACAGCTGAAAGCGTACCTTGCACTTCAGTCAGCTGCTGGGTGCTATCGTTGGCATTCTTGCTGGCTGCCTCCGCAGCTGCCTTTTCCTTCTCCAAAGCAGCAATTCGCCTCCTAGCGATGGAGTGGTTCCAGAGGAGATGGCGGTATAAGTTGGTCCGTTTCAGGACGCTGTCCTGAGAAGCGAGAAGAAGCAAGTTAGAAAAAGCAGAGTAGATTCAACCCGAGTAGGAGGCTACTCGGAGAGTATCCACCTACTCGGCTAGAATCTCGGGGACTGGGAGTGATGGAAAGGAGCAGAAAGGCGAATAGAAGAGAAGAAAATTCAACTCGGAAAATTCAACTCGGAAAAGATAAAGAAAACTTACTGCGTAGGCCTGCTCGATGTCCTCGGCATTCTTGCGATGCAGGAACATCTTGGCTGCAAGTGTCGCGGTCTCGGTGGAGACGGTCATGGGCTTGTGTCCCAGGTCGACCTTGTTCCAGTCCACGCGCATGTGGTCGAGGCCGCCAAGGGTAAGACCGTGCCACTTCTCCACGCCGAGAACCTTGCTATCCCATTTGGCGTCGATGAAGCCAATGGTGTCCAGTACCTGCTCAAGGCCTTTTGAAGTTATTGGTTTGTCTTGGACTCCACGAGAAGCAATGTTGACAGTCTGGGGTCGGCTTGGATCTGGAGGAGGGGAGTTCATGGCCACAGCCTTCCTTCCATGCTGGATAGCTAAAGCTTTGTCCTTGGGAGGGAAGCCGATTGAGTGCTGGTGGCTAACCTCAATCATGTACTCCGGGTAGCAAGGCTGGCCAGCAGCGCGAGCATCAGCTGAGAGCGCGGCGGGAATCGGGCCAGACTCGCGGATCACGAGTGCTCCACCTGAGGCTGGTGGCGGCACTTGATCTCTGGACCGCTTCTTCGTTTTTTCCTTCTCAGCCCGCTGCTTCTCGGGATCTTCAGCTCTCTTTCCGTCAGCTTTGGCCTTCGCCTTCTCGGCGGCTTCCTTCTCGGCCTTGGCCTTCTCAGCGGTTTCCTTCTTCGCCTTGGCCTTCTCAGCAGCTTCCTTCTCGGCTGCCCTTCTGTCAACCTCGTCCCTCAGAGCATCCAGGGCGACTCGCTGCCTGGTTACTCGCCCAGCAGGGGAGCTAGGTGCATCCTTGGTCTGCGGAGACGAGGAGGAGCTTGGCGGTGTAGGGCCTTGCACAGGGGGTGGCGCCACAGATCCATCGCCTTGTGCAGCTCCTGGCTGGGAGCTACTCGGTGCGTCACCTGGCTGCGCGCTGCTCAATGGATAAGCATCGCTTGGGGTGGCATCCATGGCGGTGGTGTCTTCCACTCGCTGCTCGGTAGCGAGATTCTCTTGTGCAGCAGCCCCTGTGGTGGGCTGCTCTTGCTCTGCTTCAGGCCGCTCGTCGGCGGTGTTGTCTTGCATCTCTTGGTCTTGATTCTCCTCGGCATGGCTAGCCGGAGGAGAAGGGGGTCTCTCATGGTGGACGGTAGCGTCCTGTGCTGCTGGTTCGGACGCTGCTCCTTGGGCATCGGTGGTCTGTGGATTGGCAGCAGCATCGTTGGCGGTGTGGTCCTCGTCATCATCAAGGTTGATCAGAGGTACTGATGGTTCCTTGGCTTGGTTGGACGCGAGAGCTGCGTCCGCATTCATGGGAGGTCTGTAGAGAGGGAAGAAACCAGAAATTAGAAGGAATTTGGGGAGAATAGCACAGCACGAGAAGGGAAACGACCGAGAAGAGGGCTTACGCGGTGGTGGACTTGAGCTCTCGTCTGGACCTCTTCACAACCACCTTCTTCTCGGTGGGCTTCTTCCTCTTGGCAGGAGGCGCTGGTGCTCCGCTACCAGTCCGTTTGCGGGTCTCAGGAGCGGCGATGGACAGAGGCTTGACGGCTAGGGGCGCATCGCCCTCGTTCTCGTCTTCGTCCTCGTCGTCCTTCTCCGCGGCAACTTCATCTGAGAATCCAAGAGAAAAGAGGAAGGAATCAGAAACAGCAAACGAGGGATTGGTCCTTCTCGGAAGCAAACAGAGTGAAAGTGTACTTACCATCAAAATCTTCATCAGACCAGGTGCGGAGAGCGTCGCGCTTGTCAGCAATGGGGGAGCGAGAGGGGTTGGACTGCTCCGCGGCATCGAGAGAGGGCACATCGTCCTCCTCACGATCAGGAGACCAGTTGCCCTCAAAAACCTCGCAGCTCTCGATGATCTGGCGAGTAAGAACCTGAAAACCAGAGAAGGATCACAGACTGGCCGAGTACCAGGAAGGAATTCTACTCGGATAGGCGTGCAGGTACAAAGCACACAAAGCCTAGGCAGTTTACTAAGCAGTCTACCCGGATAGGCGTGCAAGCACAAAGCATACTAAGCCTAAGCATGTTTGCTGGAGGGTATTACTCGGAAGGGCGTGCAGGTATAAAGCACATCAAGCCTAGGAGTTGTTCTCGGGTAGGCTATCCGGCAAGGCGTGCAAGCACGAAGCACATTAAGCCTACGCAATCCGGCTAGGTACCCTACTCGGTGCAGAAGACGATCGCTACTCGCGGCAAGAGGAGGATTTATCTACTCGGAAAGTAAATGCAGAGAGCAAAGTAAGAAAGGCGTACCCGCTCAATCGGCTTTGTACGGCTGTACGGGACGAACCCGTACTGCCAGTGGTCGCCAAGGCTTGTCGTCAAGATGTTCCTTGCGTGCAGGGGAACATCGATGTTGTCGATCTCGATGGTGGTGGTCCTGGTGCAGTCGCGGGGGCCTCCCATGTAACACATGAGATGGCAGCGCTCCTGCAAGGGCAGCACTCGGTGCTGGATCCAGCATGCCACCGGATCGTCGTTCTTGAGGCCTTGCGCCTTCAGCCAGCCGAGTCTATTCTCCATCTCGGTGGCGTCCTCGTCATTGACGGGCTTGTCCTTCCAGTACATCCCAATCGGAGCGCGATTGCTCCAAACGGGCAAGTTGATTCGATCATCCACCTTGGCTCCTTCCGCGGCGGCAACGTTCTTGACGTAGAGGAACGTCTTCTGCCATAGCTTGACGGAGTCCAGCCCCTTGATGCGGGGGTGGTGCGTCCCGGACCGCTGCACCATCATGGCGCAGCCGGTGTCGGTGGCGCGGGCGCCGCCCGCGGAGTCTTTCTTCCCGGTGGATTGCTGGCGCAGGTGGAAGTACCTGAGCCACGTCTCCCACGTGGGCCGGATGCCGAGTAAGGCCTCGCAGACCACGGCGTGGTAGGCGAGGAAGACGACGGCGTTGGGGGGCAAATGGTGCATCTGGATGCCGAAGTGGTTGAGGAAGTTCCGCAGGAAATCGGAGGTGGGCAGTCCGAAGCCGCGCTCGAAGTGCGACATGAAGACCACCCGCTCACCCTCCCGCGGAGTTGGCACGATTTCACTGCCTGGCGCCCGGCACTCCACGCCGGGAGGAACTCGCCGGGTATTGACGAGCCAGGCGCAATCTTCGGCCGTGACGGAGGAGCCGGCCCAGCCAGCCTTGGCCATTGCTGCGGGTGGAAGGAGTGGAAGAAGGAGTTGGTTGGGGGATTGAGTCCGCGGCGGCGCGAGAGCTTGCGCGGCGGCGGAGAGCTCGGTGGCGGAGAAGAGCAGGAGACGAAGGAGGAAAAGTGCGAGGGAAGGGGAAAAGAAAATTACCGGCGGAGGTATTTATATCTCCTCCGCGAATTTACCGTTACCGTCGTGGGAGTGGGATCGGTTGTGGCGTGTGGTGGATCCTGTGGCCGGTTAGAAACGCACACAAGCGCCGGTTGCGCGCGTAATGGCCGCATTTGATCCCACCACCGAATCGTGGTCTATAATTACACTTGATGGGACATGACGGCCGGTGGGCCCACTGCGTGAAAACTGGACGCGTGGCAGGTCGTGTCCTGGGCAACGAAACGACAAGGTCGTGGATGCTTGACACGTGTGCAGTTGCTGCGCGAAGGGCTGGATCGTGCTCTGTGTCGCAACGGCTCAGTTCCAGAAAATTCTCTAAGTCTTTTTACTCGGTTACAGAGTAGAAAGCAAGTGATACTCGGAAGAGAGGAAACTCAAGGTACTTTCCAGATAGCTACTCGGAGGTTCTACTCGGCATCTTGAGGTTCAAGGGCTGAGATGCAAAGATTGGTTTTAAGCTGGCTGAGCCTAGTGAACAAGTTCGCAAGACTCAACCAGCTTCGGGGACTGCTGTCGGGGGGTTACCCCCGAGTAGGGTAAAGACAAGTGGTAAAGGCAGCTTACAGAAGAGAGGTTTGGTCGAGTAGCCGACTACCTGGTACTCGCTGCCCGGTCGACTACTACTCGGTCTCACCTCAAGATGACCAGAAGGAGAAATCAAGCAAGTTCTATCCTTTCGAGTAGAAGGTTGACCCGAGTACAATTGGCGGGAACAATTGGCGGGAACCTACTCGGCTCAGAAAGTCAAAGGAGCCGTTCTGACACAGGATCCCGCGTATCCTGGGTCCGTACTTGGCAGCATCCGAACTACTGTTCATCTGGGGCCGGCGTGCCTGACAGTGACAGCATGGAAGCAGGCTGTGGCAGGATAAGGGGGGCCTACTCTGTGCCTAGGTACAGAGTACCAGTCTGTCCCCTAGTTTTGCCCAACGACTTTCCGGATGAAGCCAAGGTTAGGAACCAAAGCTGTCAGCGGGAACCCGGAAGAAGGACGGTGTGCACACTGTGTCGACACTTGTTCGTATTTGGACGTATCCGGCTGGGCATCGTGTATATAAGGTGCCCAGCCGCCTCCTGCGTGAGGCATGCCCTATCGCTCAGGAGACGCTCTCAGAACCCTAAGTTCTTGACCTAGCTCTACTCGGAGAGGAGTGAGAGGCTACTCGGTAGAGATACCATTTGTACTGTGGCTACTCGAAGAAACATCATAATACATACAGAGAGGCAGGAGTAGGGGTTTTACCTCCTCACGAGGGCCCTGAACCTGGGTAGATCGTGTTGTTTGCAGTGTGTTGTTCTTACCTCACGCGGCTACTCGTCGCGTGATCCCTCCCCGAGCACCTCCAGCGTCCATCGTACCCACATCTTTAGCCATCCTATGGCATCTGCCGTGACACCACCACGACAGTCCAGGATCGGAGTAAGGCCTTCCCCTTCGATTTTGCTATCTTCTTCGCCACGCGAGAAGAGCTCAGGAACTGCTGCTGCCTGCTTGCCCTTGGACTTGGTGGTCGCCACGGCTTGGCCTTCTTTCAGGGCAGCCAGCTTCCTCTCTCCCTTTGACAGTGCGATCTCGTGGCGCTGGGACAGAGTCATCATATATTCCGGATAGCTGGGTTGCGCGCGGCCGCCAGTACCAGTGCTCTGCTTCTCGACGGGGCCAGTAGACCCAGAAGCAGCCGGGTTGGTGCTGGAGGTGGGCGCGGAGAGTGCTAGCTGCTTGCTCTTCACTGGCTTCCCGGTTGGCATGCCCTGCGACTTGGGGGGCGGCATCTGCTGCCCGGCTTGCGAAGCGTTCCGCTTTGGCTGATGCCGGGTAGGATCGGTTCCAGACTTAACGATCTTCCTGTTGCTGGGAGTAATGTCTGGCCGAGGAGCAGCTGGTGGCACTTGGCGAGTAGACCGAGTTGGTGGAGGTGATGGCGCAGATTGAATTGGTGGAGGAATCGGTGCGTTGGGCGGAGTCGCCTGCTGGGTTGGCAGCACTGGAGGCTGGCTTCCCGATGCAGCGTTGGGCTGCACTTGGTCCTGGCGGATGGGCTCCACCTCGTCTTTTTCTACCCGCTGCTCTGCAGCGGGATCGGGCCTTGTATCAACAACATCTTCTACCCGCGGCCCGGCCGCGGAATCATCTTGTGCAGCAGCGTTGGTGTCTTGCTGCTGCTCGGGGATGGCGTCTGGCCGCTCCAGGGCGACATCACTATCTTGCTGCCCAGCAGCGTCTTCAGTATTGTCCCCAGCTGATGCAGCTGGGGGAGATGGCGGCGTATCGCCATTGGCGGCATCTCGGGCAGCTTGCTGCGCGTCGGGCTGCTGCTGCTCGGAGAGGGGATCAATGTCATCACCGGCGCCAGTGTTCTCGGTGCCGAGATCTTCTTCTATGCTGATAGGGGAGGACGCACGCGTCCTTTCCTTCTGATCCTGCTCTTCATCATCGTCCGAGAGATCTACGAGCTGATCTCGGGGCACGACTGCTTTCCTCTTGGGGCGAGTTGGGGCTGCAGCAGCATCAGCGTCGAGAGGGGCGCTGGAAGAAGAAAAAAGTTCAGAGAGGCAGAAGGAGAAGAGCGCAACAGGAAGCGGCAACAAAGTGTTACTCGGATGGAACACTTACCCTTTGCTGGTAGGGGGTTTTCTCCTAGAAGCGACGGCTTTCTTTCCGCCTTTCTTCTTGGCTTTCTTTGGGGGGGGGGTTCCTGGGCATCACTGCCAACTCTCTTCCGAGTATTGGGAGCCGGCACGGACAGAGGATCAACCTCCATAGAATCCTCCTCGTCCTCCACGTCAGGCTCCTCTGCAGAGTAGAGGAAGGAAGAAAGTTAGAAACAGAGAAGGAAAGCAAAGGATGCTGCTAATGAGCAGAGAGATGAACTTGGTCATCTTCTTCATTTTCGGACCAATCCCGAATAGAGGGACCAGCTCGTGACTTACCGGGTTGGACGTCATTAGGGATACAAAGGGTATCCTGGGTGTCGTAGGCGGTCTCGTCATCATCGTCTCGGTCTTTGGTCCAGTTGGCGGTGAAGACTTCATTGTCCTCTTCTCGCTGGCGCGGGATGTGATGTGATTGCAAACAGATAACACAGTGAGGTGAGTTCTCAGCTAAGGAGTTCTACTCGGGATAGCATGCAAACACAAAGCATATTCAGCTAAGGAGTTCTACTCGGGATAGCATGCAAACACAAAGCATATTAAGCTAAGGAATTCTATTCGGTATCAGAGTGCAAACACAAGGCACAGTGTACTAACCTGCTCGATGGGCTTGGTGCGGCTATACGGCTCGAAGCCATACACCCAGTTCTCGGTGAGGGATGTCTGCATGATGGACCGGGCCCAGA
Organism: Alopecurus myosuroides; assembly: GCA_028641055.1. Lineage (NCBI taxonomy): Eukaryota > Viridiplantae > Streptophyta > Magnoliopsida > Poales > Poaceae > Alopecurus > Alopecurus myosuroides. The sequence continues at coordinate 241,969,660 of CM054060.1, read as the reverse complement.
TGGCCAAATCCGCCTTGCTGAACTCGAACGTCGACGTCCGAGTACAGTCCCGAGCACCGCTCATGTAGCACATCTTGTGCACTCGGTGCTGTAGCGGGAGCACTCGGCGCGAGATCCAGCAGGCGATGGGGTCATCCTGCATCAGCCCTGCCTTCACCAGCTCGGTGAGGCGCTTATCGACCGAGTCGACATCTGGCACATTCTTCTTCGGGTCATAGCCCCAATTCTGCCTGGAGGGCGGTGAGTTGACGAATGGTGGAAGCCCTATCCTGTTTTCTATGGGCTTTCCTTCCTCGGAGGCTACGTTCTTGACGTAGAGGAACCCGCACTGCCATTTGCGCACGGTGTCTAGTCCCTTCACTCTCGGGTGATGACAAGTCGAACGTTGGAGCATCATCGCGCCACCTGTCGTGGGATAATCACGGCAGACGTTACCGGGGGTAACTTGTCTTGGGGCAATTCGACTCTGGTGTTTGGGAGAGGGTTTAGCTCAACGGAAACCATGGTGATACGCGATCTGGTAGCCGGCAATCAAGTCGCCGAGTCTCCGATCTAAATATATTATCTCAACTCTCGTATTACAGGGGATACTCGATATCTTGCGATTGTGTGATTGATATGACCGTGTCTAATCTAACCCTAGGGGCCGGCTTATATAATATCCAGACCCCCTGGCTTACTATCCAAGGCATACTCGGAGTCCTACCCGTACACTGCTTACAAACCCTAAGTTTCCTTACCGGAACCCACAATCCGGGTTACGAGGCCTACACTCTTGGGCCTTCTAGAAACTCCTTTTCCCTAAGCCGGGTCTTGCGCAGCGCCCTTTGGGCTGAGTTACACCTTGGCGTTGGCCTACCGGGTTATCATCCCTCCATCAGTAGTCCCCAAAATAGCTTGGGCTTCACGAGATCCTCCTTGAAGCGCACGCTATTCCCTGCAAAAATAACAAACATACAAGTTTATAGAGGCCGGGTTAGGTTGCTTTAATAAACAGCTAGGCCTAACTCCATTGGTGGTCCATATAATAACCCGGTTTTCTCCGAATCCATCCTTATCTTCCCGGGTCAACATTCCGAAGAAAAACACAAAAGACCCGGCTTATTTCATTCGTTAATTGGTCGGGATACCGCGGAAGGGATTTGCTTCCTATCCTTTCCAGATATCACGCACCGATACTTAACGCATATCCCAAAATTTCTGGACGGGTATCCCTTCCGAAAATTTTGGCTCCCGCTCACTTGACCTAGTTTTCCCCACCCGCACCTATAAATAGGTGCCCTAGGGGGTAACCTAAGTCCAACGTTCCATTTCTTCTCCATCTTTCTCCTCTCCGGTGCTCTCTCACCCGAGCTCGCAGCCGCGCCGCCACGGAGCCCACGGACGCGCCGCCGGAACCGAGCCGCCGCCATTTGCGCTCGTCCACGACTCGCGCCGCGCCGCCGTCAGCTTCCGCCGCCGCGCCCCCGAGCTGCCCGTCGGGAGTTCCAAAGGGGCACCACAGCTCCGCCATCTGCCGCCGTCGTGCCCTCCTTCAATCCGCACCGGTGAGCTTCCTTTCTCCATTAATTTTACTTCAAGTTCTTCGCTCGAGCTAGATTGGATCTAGGTCCGCCCGCGGGCTATTTTCTTGCTCCGTACCGAATTAGATTGCTCAACTCCAGCCTTGCTTGTTTAATCGCTCAATAGTAGATCCAATAACACTCTCCTATTACTTGCAACCGTTAATTTCTTCGCGAATCTCTCTGCAAATTTTCCAAACTAGGCATAGTCTCCGGATCTCTCATTTACTCTCTAGTTAACCAGACAATCAACCCTCTTCATAGTTGCTCACTGATACTGAAATAACTCATAGTTTCCGTACTGCTTATTGATACTCGGATAACTCGTAGTTTCCGTACTGCTTATTGATACTCGGATAACTCGTAGTTTCCGGGTCTTAGTTACTCATGTTCCGCACTCTTTGCCTTGTGTTTTGCAGACCGAACAAATGGCTCCCAAGAACAAAGGTAAACAGCCGGCAAAGCCAAGAACGACTCAGTCCATATCCGCCAATTGGGCACGGTCTACCGTGACCAAGGCAAAGCTAGATGAGCTTGCCGAATCTGGCGTCCTTCCCCCTCAGAAGGAGACCCACTTGCGTGTTCCGGGTGACGAGACCCGGCCATCCCCTGGTCCAAATGAGGTAATATGTTTTGTAGAGCATGTGATCCGGGGATTCCGTCCCCCGGGTCACTCTTTTTTCCGCGAAGTCCTCAGCCACTACGGCATCCGAGTCTTTGACATAGGGCCTAACTCTATGTTGAATATCACCCACTTCATAGTCCTTTGTGAATCCTACCTGTGCATCCCCCCGAACCTTGCCTTATTTATCGAACTATTCCAATGCAAACCGTGCCGCGAAAGCGGTGACGGGGCCCTCTTGGCCTGCGGCGGAGTTTCCATCCAACGCCGTAAAAATTCACCTATGCCGACTCTAAGTCTTAACTCACATGTTAAGCATTGGCAACAATCTTTCTTCTACTGCCGGGACACCTCCCCACCCGGCGAAAGGAAATTGCCGGGTTTCTCGGAGGGCCTCCTTGATCTCTCCGACACTTTCAACGCCTTTGCCTCAGAGTCGGACAGAGAGTCCATACAGCCTTTGCTAGCCAAACTTGTTGTCCTCTCCGTCCAAGGTCTCCTTGGGATTAATTTGGTTAAGACATGGGTGAACTTCCGGATCCAGCCCAACTCCATTCGCTCAAAGCTGATGTGCGAATACTCGGGGCACGCCACGGACGCGCTCCGCTACTCCTCGAAGAATTACCCGGCCGGTGACACGAATAAGACCATCAAGGGATTCCTGACTGAGAAGGTGGATGTGATCCGGAACATAGCCGGATTAGATCCATACACTCGCGAGAACCCGGCTCCCGCGGTAAGATCCGGCACTTACTCTCTTACTCTTGCACTTTCACTTGATACGATCACTAACTCTCACTTTTATGCCTTTATCTCAGGCTGATAGCGCTTTTTGGAATATCGAGACTTCCCCTTCCTCTGGAAACCCGGAAGAAGAAGAAGAGCCGGCTGACACCGATGAAGGTATCATCCGGGTCTTAATCAACCTAACTTATATCACTTTGCTTTCCCATATTTCTCTTTTTCCGACTATGCATTTTTGGCTTTCAGGGATGGAGGACAAGGACGACAAGGACGACAAGGAAGACACGGAGGATACCGAGTCCGACAAAAGCGATGCTGAACCAGAAGTTGCAGTCGAGGCCAAGAGGAAACCCCGAGGGGTGGTATTCAAGGTTCCCTATTCCTTCATGTCCTCCAAACCCTATTCTTTTGCTAATATGTGTGAACTTAACCGACAATTATCCAACTCGCCACACTTGAAGGACCCTCCTCCGGCCAAGCGCAGGGTGACCCGGAATTCTCCGGGTGATGACCCCCTCAACCTGGGCATCCCAACATCCCCAGCTCGCCGTGCCGGTACTCCTCCATCTCATCCTTCCAATTTACCTCAACGTCACCCTTCCCCCAACCATCCATTAGCCGGACAGTTCCGGGTCTCACTCTCGGATTCTGTCACAGCCTCGTCCGCGTCTAGCAGCGAGCTTCCACCGGACTACGCGGTGAACACCGGGTGAGCTATATTTATTGCTTATATGATATACCTGCACTTTCAATAACTTTCACTTATTACTACTAACAATTTCCCTTTTCTTTCCTTAGCGCCCAAGTCACAATTAGTGACCCGGAGGACATGGAGATGGATAACCGGGAAACTGAAGGTCCGGTTGATAACATGAACGCCGCAACTGGCGGTCTTGAAGAAGAAGAAAAAGAGCAAGATCCCCCGAGAGACTCGGCCAAGCAGGATGCCGGGTCTCCCAAGCGAGCTGATGGACCCGGGGATGAGGACGTGGAGGTCCTGGGGGCAAGGATGGGTACCCCCAACCCTGACACCCAGACCGCCCGGGTACCATCCCCAAAGCCGGAAAAGACTCCTCCTCCGAGCTACCAGGCCGCCGGCTCTTCCGGCACCAAGCCTGAGGACATGAGTTTCGCCGAAATGCTTGACGCTCTGCACACCCTGAGGGCTGATGAAGAAGGCATCCTGGAAGCCTTGATAGCCAAGCATGAGGTAAATTGCGCTAATACTGCTCATATGTTCATCTAGTCCCCAAGTTCCGAGTGAACTTATGTATAATTTACTTGGAACTTTTACGGATATCCGACTGATACTTTTGTTTTGTCCGACTAACATTTCCTTGTGTTTCCTCGCAGGCCTACGTAACCCACTCTGAGAAAGCGTTGGCTAAAACCAACAAACTTCTCAAGGCGGAGACGAAACTGCGTGAGTCGGCTGAAGCTGATGCCAAGAAACTCGGGAAGCTTGCGAAAAAATATAGAAAGAGATCCCATGCTGCAGTGGATAGGGTGAACGAGCTGTCGGGGCAGATTGCCGATACTTATCGTGCTCTGATTGGTAAAGTTTCCCGACTGACTAATCGTAACCCGGTTTTTGCATCCTGATAAACACTCGGAATTCCTGACTTTGAATATTTCTAGTTTTCTGCAGGGCCGGATGAGGAGATTCCGGATGAAGATGAGGTAGTTCTGTTGAAGACCATAAAGAGCACCATCCGGCAACTCTGTGCTGGGACCAAGTGGGCCCTAAAAGCTGTCAAGTGGCCAGGCACTGGAGAGGGTGGTTTGAACACGCTTCTTGATGCGTGTTCCACCATCCCCGAGTGGATTGAGCACTGGAAACGTTCGTCCTGCCGGGTTGGAGTGACCCGGGGTCTTGCTTTGGCGAAAGCGTACTTTCCCAAGCTTGACCCGGCGAATCTCGTTGGCGGGTTTCCGGAGTTCAACCATGACGGCTCCCAGTTTTCAGCCAAGCATTACAAGGCCATCCAGACAGAAGTTCGTCACTCGGCAAGCCTGATTGCCGATAATTTGGATGTCAGTCGGATTGTGCCACCATAAGATGCTGAAGGTAAGGCGATTAAGACGGATCCTCCACATCCCTTTGACATGCTGGCACGGTGGAAAGTGGAAGCTGCCCGACTGAGGGAAGAGGCTGCGAAGAAGAAGGCCGAGGCCGATACTGCGCCTACCAGCTCCACACCAGTTGTCCCTCCTCCTTCGCGTGCCGGTACTGCTGCTAACCCAGATGCTGCTGCTGCCAAGACCGTTGAAGAACAAGTCAAGGATCAAGACCCGGCTGCCAAGGGTAAGGGCAAGATGGACGCCTCAACCCAGGATGCCGAGTAATCTTTATTATCCGCTGCCATGCCAAACACGTCATTCGGCCAATGGGCCTTTTAAACAATTATTATTTTGATAGTGCGCTTGTGCACTTTTTGATACTACTATCGTGGCTTGTAATACATTTAAAACCTTAATAGATTTCGTGGCCCTTCTTTCCTTTGCATGAATTTGAAATTTCCCTCTCTTTTTGGGCTTATTCATTCCTGGTTTTCCGACTTTCTGCTATGGTTCCTTTTGTGAGACTCGGTTTCCGGGTCTCTTGGGTTTTGACAGGTGGACTTTTCTCTAAGTCCCCAAGTCCCCAAGACTCGGATTTTTGGGTTTTTGAGCTGAATAGCTAGATAATTTGTTTCTTTTTTCAAATTCCCAAGTCCCCAAGGCCCGAATTTCCGAGTCTGGCGTTTAGGATTTTTCGAAAGGGAAAAATTGTTTCTGCTAAGGCCCAAAACCTAGAGCCGTTCACATAGGTTTTGAAGTTATGCTTAATATACTTTGAGTTTCCGGCTATTAACCTTGTGCTCTGCATAATTTGTGGTTTAGATGACCCTTTTGACCTTGTTCTACTATAAGCCGGCTTTCGCGTGGATAATCAATGTTGCTACAGCTGTATGAAGACAGGGTCAGGCATGTCCCATTGGGCATCATGACTGATTGTAATCATACGCTAGCAAAGCATGCCACTTTAGTGCGAGTCACATCAAGCTTAAGCAAGAAAAGTCAAGAAAGTTTGGCTCCTTTGTCCGGTTATAAGCTTGCAGCCGTACTTATTACAAGTAATCGGCCCTTATAACGCATTGGCATCGTGGCCGGGTCTTTGAGTTTGCAACTGTGCTATTCAAGCAATCAACCCCCAAGACCTAGATATATGAAATTTACTAAAGAAACTAATATACTAAGAACAATAAATAATACTTACCTGGAAGGAAAATAAAAACACAACAGAAATATAAAAAACTTGATAAAAAACACGCAAAAAGGAACAATATATTGTTTAACCATCTCATTATTGATATGAGAAAAGTTAGGTCGGCAAGCCGCCTCATTAAAAACCCTCCAGTCCCCTTAGGTAACCTGGATAGGAAAAGAGTGCGTCTGAAACCTGCTGCCTGTTACATCGTGTAATTCCACTTTGTGAATCTAGCCTATACTAAGTATAGTAGGGACGCAGCTGAGCCACGTTCCATGGTCGTTCTCTTTCTTGCTTAGATGAAGTGGTATGAGCGGTGTCGTTAACCGTAGCCAACTCTTCCCTTGAATCTATCAAGTAATATGATCCATTGTGCAGATTCCGGCTTATGATGAACGGTCCTTCCCATGGTGGATGTAACATCCCAAGTATGAAAACTCCCCTTAGAATGATTGATTTCTTGTTTATTTAAGTATTGCATCATGTCATCATATTGTTTCCATGTTGTTTGCTTTTGTTTCTAAATTGTTGCATTTGTTTTCCACTGTTTTCACAAATCAAATTCAAACTTTATTCAAACAATGTTTTCATACTTGTTCTGTTACAACTTTTGGAATAAAAATAACAAATAAAAACAACCATTTTAATCCTTGTTTTTCACTCCTTAATTTGTTGGTTTTAATCAAACCATTAACTCAAGCAATTACCCTAAATCATTTCAAATTCAAACCAATTCTCAAAATCAGTACCTCTTTTGAATCCATGAATCTCAACACACAATTTTACTCTTTAAATCATTTTTAAAACTTAGGGGTAACACTATTGAAAATGCTTTGTTTTTCTAATATTAATTAATATTGCAAATTTCATTTAATTTGGTTTATTTTACAAACAGCAAGCAAACATTTAAAAATTTGAAAACAAAAGCCACCAAATGTTTGCTTTTCACCTAAGGAATCTACCCTAATTTTTTCCAAATTTTTCAATAAACAAAACCTATTCTTTTCTTCCATTTTTGGTTTCAGCAAAAAAAAAAAAAAAAAAAAAAACAAACAGAAATAATAAAAGCAACGGCCGCGCGAGCGTCACCTAACTAACTACCCAGCCCGCTAACCTCTAACCCGCGCGCGCCGCGGCCCACAGGGGCCCGGTACCGCTTCACAGCGCACGCCCCCTTCTTTCTCCAGTACGGCGGCTGATCCACCGTGCCACGTCGCCGTACGGCCCTCCCCGACGGTCAGGAGAGCACCGCAGCGCCTATATCTAGCCCTAGGCCGGCCCCCAACCCTAACCCTAGCTACCTGCCACCCTAGCCCTCGAGATCGCCGCCGTTTCTTCCTCTTTCGCGCCCGATCCCCTCCTCTGTCAGCTCACCGGAGAAACCCCCGAGCTCCCTCTGAATCTCCGTCCACCACCACCGCCTCGCAACGCCACCGTCTACACCAGCCACTGGAACCTGTCCCCCTCTCCTCCCTCTCGCGTTTGGACACCCCAATTCCCCTGGAGTCTTGCTGGAACCACGCCGCCGAGCACGTCTCTGTCGCCACCGCCGTCGCCGCCACACCTGAACCTCCGATGCTCACCAACGCTGTCGTGCCTCTCGTTGCGATCTGATCGCGGGAATCAACGCGCCGCTCTTTCCTCGAGCTGGTGGACATCTTCCCGACGCCATCTACCGACGGGATCGCCGCCGCCGTCCGCGACGCCGTCGTCCACGCCGTCTGCCTCGGGCCTCCGCCACGACTCCACCGTCGGTGAGCATGCCACCGTGCAATCCCTCTCCTCCTAACCCTCTGCATCACCGGCACGCGCACTCCGCAGCACTCCCTGCACCACCGCATCGGGCCAGCACGGCAGCATCCGCGGTGATCGCCGCCGGCCACGCTCCGTCCTGTCAAAATTCAGAAACATTCCGTCAGTTTCAGATAGCTAGATCTAACTGAACTTCAACCTGTTCGCGTCCTGTCTTCTGTCAAGGATCGCTCCGTAGCGCACTGGTTCAGTGCGTTGCGCGCTCGGGGAAGGACCAGGGTTCGAGTCCCTGGCTCCGCAATTCCCCACTTTTTTTCAACCGTGCGCTGACAGGGAGGGCCCCTGTCAGCCACCCGTGTGGTCACACACGCACGCAGTGGCCCCAGGCCCACTGGCAGTGGCTAGTGTAGCCCTGGGTGCGGTAACAAAAGGATTTTTAAACTTTTCTGTTTCAGGAACAAGTCCTTTTCTTTTACAGTTTGGCCCCTGGAACTAAAAAGATAATACCTTTAGTTTTATAATTCCAAATTACAAAAATAAAATATGTGCACTGGTCCAAATTTAAATTCCTACCTATTGGTAACATTTAATTTCTGTTTTGAAAATTCCAAATGCATTTAAAATTCAAATTTGAATAATTCAAATGTAATTGCAATAATTCATAAGTAATTCATACTAATTCCAAATAATGCAAATAAAATATGTTTTCCATACCATTTTGAATAACCTATCCAAATATAAAATTTGTTTCATTGTTTGAATAATTTAAACTGCCTAAACAATTTAAATCTTGTTTAATTCAATTAAAATTGATAAAATCTTAACTTGCTCAAAATAAAATATTTTTGAACATGCAAAATATGTTTTCAAACTATCAAAGTGTGAACTTTGCAAATGTGAGTTTGGATTTATGTTTTGAACAAATAAAACTTCAACTAAATTCAAACTTGTTCTAAATTCAATTAAAACTTGTTTAATATTGTTTAATTCATAATAAATGCATCCTAATTCAAATTTCAAAATGTGAAACATGTAATCCAACTAAAATATGATGTTCTTTTCAAATATAAATTTTGTTAATTGTTTTGCACACTTTAAATTGGTGAAAACAATAATTGTATGTGTGGCATGTTTTAAGTAACCAAACTTTCCAAACTTAATCAATGATTTCCAAAACTTGTTCCAATCCTTTTTCACTTGCATCTATCATTGTTATATGTTGTTATTTTGTTGTTATCATCATCCATGCATCATGCTAATTCACTTACACATGATGATTAGTTGTAAAACAATTAATTCAACCATAATTCATGGGCTTTTCATATGCAATCCAATTGCATATGGGTCCATTTAATCCTGTTTCTATCTTGTCAACTAGTTTATTTTGATGCAACCATTAATTTGACATGCATCATCTTTGATTGTGCACAATGCCATGATAATGATTGTTTATCTTTCTGCCTTTGTTTGTTTGCTTCTTCTCGGATACACGACGACGTTGAGACCGACGATACTTACGACATCCCTTCTAAGGAGTTAGCTCAGTACCAGGCTACTGGGTTTGCAGGCAAGTTATCACTCACATGAACCATTGTGTTCCTTTCAACCTTGGTTACCGATACTTTCCGTTGTCTATTTCTGCTAGCCTTAGTAGTAGTTGTTTCTGTTACGAACCTATCACATGAATCCCTTAACCCTGATATTGCCTCACCTCCATACCTATAACCATTGCTTGTGCCCGTATCTTACTAGCATGCTTAGGTTTGGTTTGCTCGAGTCTGGTACCCGTTACTTTCCGTTACTATATTGTTATTATGTTCTGGGGGCTCGATGTTTAATCAATCAATCATGCTAATGTTATTATTAATAATAAATTTGATGATAAGGCACCGGCAGGAGGCCCTTTGTGGTTTTGAGGCCTGCTAGTGTCGACCCTAATAGGAAAAGGGTCTTGTCTACTGATCCATGATGAGCGCACTACCCGCATGTGGGAAGCGAGTATGGGCGCCCCCCTCAATTTGATTCGATTCGCATCTCGTCCAAATCGCCTCATTTAGTTCGGGTTTTCCATTTGCTGCATGCATGATCTTGCGAGCCCTTGGTACCCGGGTGGAACTTTCGTAGTCGGCATATAGGGGGACACGTTCTTAGAGTGCTATGAGGGTCCATTTTCTTCTGGGCTCGATTAGCCGTGCGCCCAAGGTGCTTTGGGCTTGATGCGAAGAAGAGTTGAGTTGTGTAGAGTACCTCGCTTGGTGGGTTAGCTCCCCATCTGGCGGGTTATTCTTGCGTGTACGGCTAAATTGGTGCAACCCTGCAGGGATAATCTTCTCGAGAAGCCGTGTTTTCCGCGGTTATGGATTACTTGGTGAAAGTACTGGCTAACAAGTACTCAGGACAACTTAAACCTAATGATTAACAACCTTTCACCCAAGGATTAACAACTTGACTAGTAATAGGCTTATTGACACAATAATTTGAACCATCATTAATTTCAACTGTGTGAGTTATCCTCGGATTGCTTCTTTGGATAAGGGGCGAGATCCAGGATGGGTTTGTTTGAAGTTATCTTTCAGTTGGTTACAATCCTCGATCTTATCTCCTTTCTGATAGCCGGAAGTTGTAGTTGTTCTGTAGTTGGTTAGAGCAGCCAGTTGCAGCGTCTTTTATATCCCCTTTCCTTCCGTTGAACCCAAAGCATCTGTGCTTGGTGTTGACGGGTTACACTTTGGTGAACTGTGAGTCTTGCTTGCCAGTACGTTGGTGTACTGACCCCTTTGGGGCTGTGGTTTACGCAGACGACGTTTCCGAGGATCTCCATGGTGGCTACTACGTGGAGTATGACGAGGCTGCTGACGAGTAGATAGCGGACCCGGGCAGGATCCGAGACTTTGTGGATGGGCTCCGTCTTTTCGTTTTCGGCCTCTTAGGCCTATTTGGTTCTTGTGTGTACTCAGACATGTTGAATGCTTCCGCTGTGATGTAATGATGAATTGTTGGGGCATGTGCCCTCTGAATGATTGTATTTGCTATCTCTGCTCTAATGAGAGCTATTTGCAGTTTATTTCCATCTTTTGTGTCGTAGAGATCTGTTGTGATATCACTTGTTCAAACGCCGTTGACGTACAATGTGTGTATGTTTGAAGTACGTCGACGGAAGTGCCTTTGATCTCTAGTGGATAGTTTACATCGACGATGGAATAGCAGGGCTTGTGTTGTCGCGCATAAGCGCAGGCCTACCAGGAAGCTGGGACGTGGGAGCAGTTATGCCCCATAATCCAAGCATCTGCTATCCAGTTCGTACGGTGAGTATCCCCTAGAAATCAGGGTGCGACAAATGGTATCAGAGCCTGTCTGCCTGTAGGATCCCTTTTTACTGGTCGCGGTTGAGTCTAGAAACTATTTTGTAGCTATATAGGAAAAATGAAACGTGAGAGTAGGAATTCTGTTCTTTTTCTTCTTTCCCCACCCACCCTCCCTTTTTCTGGTAAGGAAGTGTAACGTTGTTTTCCCTTCTCATCTAAACTTTCAAGTTAGGATTTCACGAATCCTGGTTTCTCTAGGATGGTTATATCTACTAGACCATAGGAATGGAGGTGGTTGTGACATGATTTATCATGTTGCCTACTCATGATTGAGAACGGAGGCGTGTAAGCCCCGGAAGCAGATCCTCTATTCCTTAAGCAGTAGATATTGATCCTTTAGAAGCCCGGATGGGTTTTCCGTAGTACCTCAGGAGTTTTGTTCTCGTTTTCCCGGTGTTGCTTCGTTATCCTGTTCTTCTCAACATCCTTTTCGTCCATTGAAATCTTGTTGTTGTTTTCCATTTCAGTTCTTCTAACGGCGTCTAATCAAAGTTTCCCCGTTAATCTGCTAAACTCTTGTCCAACTAAAGTGTTATTTCATACCGGAGAATCACATTCCTTTGTGTCAACAATCTTTTCCACAACATACAACCCAATTCTGGTTCCACTAAGCAATCAAAACTCTGTTCACTCCCCGGAATCTCAAATGTTGACTTCCAAGATAAGTAAGAACAATCCAATTCTAATGGGAGGCCACATATTCCTCGTTACTCTCATGTTGCTGATTCTGACATTGATGTCATCCTTGGTGTTCCATTGATGTCAATAACTCTGTTCCACCATTCTAGCCAGATAATCTATTCTCCAAATGAATCAAATTCTATCCAGCTATACACCCTCCATACAAAACCTATATCTCTACTAATATTGTTCCGGTGGTTTCCAAATTCCCTGACGTCTATCCAATGTGCACGATGTGTTTCACGTGTTACAGCTCAAGAGGATCTTCCCAATAAGTATCCGGACCTTTTCTTTTCTCAGTAGGAATCTCGGGGCGCGATTCTTTCAAGGGGGGCGTTTTGTAACATCCCAAGTATGAAAACTCCCCTTAGAATGATTGATTTCTTGTTTATTTAAGTATTGCATCATGTCATCATATTGTTTCCATGTTGTTTGCTTTTGTTTCTAAATTGTTGCATTTGTTTTCCACTGTTTTCACAAATCAAATTCAAACTTTATTCAAACAATGTTTTCATACTTGTTCTGTTACAACTTTTGGAATAAAAATAACAAATAAAAACAACCATTTTAATCCTTGTTTTTCACACCTTAATTTGTTGGTTTTAATCAAACCATTAACTCAAGCAATTACCCTAAATCATTTCAAATTCAAACCAATTCTCAAAATCAGTACCTCTTTTGAATCCATGAATCTCAACACACAATTGTACTCTTTAAATCATTTTTAAAACTTAGGGGTAACACTATTGAAAATGCTTTGTTTTTCTAATATTAATTAATATTGCAAATTTCATTTAATTTGGTTTATTTTACAAACAGCAAGCAAACATTTAAAAATTTGAAAACAAAAGCCACCAAATGTTTGCTTTTCACCTAAGGAATCTACCCTAATTTTTTCCAAATTTTTCAATAAACAAAACCTATTCTTTTCTTCCATTTTTGGTTTCAGCAAAAAAAAAAAAAAAAAAAAAACAAACAGAAATAATAAAAGCAACGGCCGCGCGAGCGTCACCTAACTAACTACCCAGCCCGCTAACCTCTAACCCGCGCGCGCCGCGGCCCACAGGGGCCTGGTACCGCTTCACAGCGCACGCCCCCTTCTTTCTCCAGTACGGCGGCTGATCCACCGTGCCACGTCGCCGTACGGCCCTCCCCGACGGTCAGGAGAGCACCGCAGCGCCTATATCTAGCCCTAGGCCGGCCACCAACCCTAACCCTAGCTACCTGCCACCCTAGCCCTCGAGATCGCCGCCGTTTCTTCCTCTTTCGCGCCCGATCCCCTCCTCTGTCAGCTCACCGGAGAAACCCCCGAGCTCCCTCTGAATCTCCGTCCACCACCACCGCCTCGCAACGCCACCGTCTACACCAGCCACTGGAACCTGTCCCCCTCTCCTCCCTCTCGCGTTTGGACACCCCAACTCCCCTGGAGTCTTGCTGGAACCACGCCGCCGAGCACGTCTCTGTCGCCACCGCCGTCGCCGCCACACCTGAACCTCCGATGCTCACCAACGCTGTCGTGCCTCTCGTTGCGATCTGATCGCGGGAATCAACGCGCCGCTCTTTCCTCGAGCTGGTGGACATCTTCCCGACGCCATCTACCGACGGGATCGCCGCCGCCGTCCGCGACGCCGTCGTCCACGCCGTCTGCCTCGGGCCTCCGCCACGACTCCACCATCGGTGAGCATGCCACCGTGCAATCCCTCTCCTCCTAACCCTCTGCATCACCGGCACGCGCACTCCGCAGCACTCCCTGCACCACCGCATCGGGCCAGCACGGCAGCATCCGCGGTGATCGCCGCCGGCCACGCTCCGTCCTGTCAAAATTCAGAAACATTCCGTCAGTTTCAGATAGCTAGATCTAACTGAACTTCAACCTGTTCGCGTCCTGTCTTCTGTCAAGGATCGCTCCGTAGCGCACTGGTTCAGTGCGTTGCGCGCTCGGGGAAGGACCAGGGTTCGAGTCCCTGGCTCCGCAATTCCCCACTTTTTTTCAACCGTGCGCTGACAGGGAGGGCCCCCTGTCAGCCACCCGTGTGGTCACACACGCACGCAGTGGCCCCAGGCCCACTGGCAGTGGCTAGTGTAGCCCTGGGTGCGGTAACAAAAGGATTTTTAAACTTTTCTGTTTCAGGAACAAGTCCTTTTATTTTACAATTTGGCCCCTGAAACTAAAAAGATAATACCTTTAGTTTTATAATTCCAAATTACAAAAATAAAATATGTGCACTGGTCCAAATTTAAATTCCTACCTATTGGTAACATTTAATTTCTGTTTTGAAAATTCCAAATGCATTTAAAATTCAAATTTGAATAATTCAAATGTAATTGCAATAATTCATAAGTAATTCATACTAATTCCAAATAATGCAAATAAAATATGTTTTCCATACCATTTTGAATAACCTATCCAAATATAAAATTTGTTTCATTGTTTGAATAATTTAAACTGCCTAAACAATTTAAATCTTGTTTAATTCAATTAAAATTGATAAAATCTTAACTTGCTCAAAATAAAATATTTTTGAACATGCAAAATATGTTTTCAAACTATCAAAGTGTGAACTTTGCAAATGTGAGTTTGGATTTATGTTTTGAACAAATAAAACTTCAACTAAATTCAAACTTGTTCTAAATTCAATTAAAACTTGTTTAATATTGTTTAATTCATAATAAATGCATCCTAATTCAAATTTCAAAATGTGAAACATGTAATCCAACTAAAATATGATGTTCTTTTCACATATAAATTTTGTTAATTGTTTTGCACACTTTAAATTGGTGAAAACAATAATTGTATGTGTGGCATGTTTTAAGTAACCAAACTTTCCAAACTTAATCAATGATTTCCAAAACTTGTTCCAATCCTTTTTCACTTGCATCTATCATTGTTATATGTTGTTATTTTGTCGTTATCATCATCCATGCATCATGCTAATTCACTTACACATGATGATTAGTTGTAAAACAATTAATTCAACCATAATTCATGGGCTTTTCATATGCAATCCAATTGCATATGGGTCCATTTAATCCTGTTTCTATCTTGTCAACTAGTTTATTTTGATGCAACCATTAATTTGACATGCATCATCTTTGATTGTGCACAATGCCATGATAATGATTGTTTATCTTTCTGCCTTTGTTTGTTTGCTTCTTCTCGGATACACGACGACGTTGAGACCGACGATACTTACGACATCCCTTCTAAGGAGTTAGCTCAGTACCAGGCTACTGGGTTTGCAGGCAAGTTATCACTCACATGAACCATTGTGTTCCTTTCAACCTTGGTTACCGATACTTTCCGTTGTCTATTTCTGCTAGCCTTAGTAGTAGTTGTTTCTGTTACGAACCTATCACATGAATCCCTTAACCCTGATATTGCCTCACCTCCATACCTATAACCATTGCTTGTGCCCGTATCTTACTAGCATGCTTAGGTTTGTTTTGCTCGAGTCTGGTACCCGTTACTTTCCGTTACTATATTGTTATTATGTTCTGGGGGCTCGATGTTTAATCAATCAATCATGCTAATGTTATTATTAATAATAAATTTGATGATAAGGCACCGGCAGGAGGCCCTTTGTGGTTTTGAGGCCTGCTAGTGTCGACCCTAATAGGAAAAGGGTCTTGTCTACTGATCCATGATGAGCGCACTACCCGCATGTGGGAAGCGAGTATGGGCGCCCCCCTCAATTTGATTCGATTCGCATCTCGTCCAAATCGCCTCATTTAGTTCGGGTTTTCCATTTGCTGCATGCATGATCTTGCGAGCCCTTGGTACCCGGGTGGAACTTTCCTAGTCGGCATATAGGGGGACACGTTCTTAGAGTGCTATGAGGGTCCATTTTCTTCTGGGCTCGATTAGCCGTGCGCCCAAGGTGCTTTGGGCTTGATGCGAAGAAGAGTTGAGTTGTGTAGAGTACCTCGCTTGGTGGGTTAGCTCCCCATCTGGCGGGTTATTCTTGCGTGTACGGCTAAATTGGTGCAACCCTGCAGGGATAATCTTCTCGAGAAGCCGTGTTTTCCGCGGTTATGGATTACTTGGTGAAAGTACTGGCTAACAAGTACTCAGGACAACTTAAACCTAATGATTAACAACCTTTCACCCAAGGATTAACAACTTGACTAGTAATAGGCTTATTGACACAATAATTTGAACCATCATTAATTTCAACTGTGTGAGTTATCCTCGGATTGCTTCTTTGGATAAGGGGCGAGATCCAGGATGGGTTTGTTTGAAGTTATCTTTAAGTTGGTTACAATCCTCGATCTTATCTCCTTTCTGATAGCCGGAAGTTGTAGTTGTTCTGTAGTTGGTTAGAGCAGCCAGTTGCAGCATCTTTTATATCCCCTTTCCTTCCGTTGAACCCAAAGCATCTGTGCTTGGTGTTGACGGGTTACACTTTGGTGAACTGTGAGTCTTGCTTGCCAGTACGTTGGTGTACTGACCCCTTTGGGGCTGTGGTTTACGCAGACGACGTTTCCGAGGATCTCCATGGTGGCTACTACGTGGAGTATGACGAGGCTGCTGACGAGTAGATAGCGGACCCGGGCAGGATCCGAGACTTCGTGGATGGGCTCCGTCTTTTCGTTTCCGGCCTCTTAGGCCTATTTGGTTCTTGTCTGTACTCAGACATGTTGAATGCTTCCGCTGTGATGTAATGATGAATTGTTGGGGCATGTGCCCTCTGAATGATTGTATTTGCTATCTCTGCTCTAATGAGAGCTATTTGCAGTTTATTTCCATCATTTGTGTCGTAGAGATCTGTTGTGATATCACTTGTTCAAACGCCGTTGACGTACAATGTGTGTATGTTTGAAGTACGTCGACGGAAGTGCCTTTGATCTCTAGTGGATAGTTTACATCGACGATGGAATAGCAGGGCTTGTGTTGTCGCGCATAAGCGCAGGCCTACCAGGAAGCTGGGACGTGGGAGCAGTTATGCCCCATAATCCAAGCATCTGCTATCCAGTTCGTACGGTGAGTATCCCCTAGAAATCAGGGTGCGACAGTGGAGATAACTTGTGTTTTCCTTCTTTTGACTGTGCCAGGCGCAGAACCAGGTCTCCTTCCTGTAAGACACGGGTTTTCACGCGCCGACTATGGTATCTCATCAGATCCTGCTGGTATATGGCTGATCTCTCCAAATCTTGTTCCCTGTGTTCTTCTAGCATATCCACGGCGTCCTGGCGGGTCTTCTCGTTCTCCACCTCGACGTAAGCCGACACTCGAGGTGAGTCATGAATAATATCACTCGGCAACACCGCCTCTGCGCCATAAACCATGAAAAGTATCGCGAGGGCCAGAGGTACCGCCAGGATTTGGAACCTTTTGGCGGTGAAGGAAAAAGTATCGGGCCCAGGTGTGGATTGTGGGGTAAACTCCCAGAAAAGCTTCACACACGGCGGTGTGTGTGGAAAGCATGACAATGGCGTTGGGAGGAAGATGGTGAGGTTGGACGCCAAAGTGGCGGAGGAAATCGGCGAAGAAATCAGAAATTGGAAGGGCAAATCCACGTTTGAAGTGGGATAGGAAAACAACATACTCACCCTCTTGGGGTTCCGGCTCGGTCTCGTTGCCGGGATGACGGCAGACGACGCCAGGAGGAATGCGGCGCGTGTTGACGAGCCACTGACAGTCCTCCGCCATCACGTCCGAGCCTTCCCAGCCGGCTCGGGCGGCAGTAGCGGGATTTCTGGGCGTCATGGAGGCGGAGGTGTTCGGAGGAGGTGTGAGATCTCAACGGAGTTGCGCAGATGCACTTCTCTCTCTCTCTCTCTCTCTCTCTCTCTCTCTCTCTCTCTCGCGGCGGTGCAGCGAGTATTCACGGCGGCGGAGTGCTCAACAGAGGCGGAAGAGGCGAGGAGCGAGATATTGGAACGAGCAGGAAAGAGGAAAAGTGGGCGGCGCGGGGGTATTTATTTCTCCCCTGCGGATTGCCGTTACTGGCGGATTGAACGTGGCATTGATCGTGGGCAATGATCGTGCAGCATGGCTTAATCGACCATTAGGAACGCACACAGCGCAAAACGCGCACGTAACAGGCGCAGTTAATCCAACGTCCGGATCGTGGGCTCTCGAGTATGGTTGAGGTGAACTAACGGGCCGTGGGCCCTACTCGCAGAGGATGGCGCGTGGTCTGCGGTTGAACCGAGGCGTCGCGGTCTCTGTGCGTGCCACGTGCCCCTTAGTCACACAAGAAGTTGGATTTGGTCTGATCCCGCGAGATCGTGGGCAGGAATTTCGCTACGTCTTTTTACTCGGCATCACAGAAGAAAGAAAGTTCTACTCAGAGAAGAAGAGATTCAAGCAAGAGATAAAGGGCCATGTGGAGGTGTTACTCGGCCTCTTTCGGTTATGAAAACAAGTTTTGTTTTAAGCTGGAAGGGCCCAGCGAACAAGTTCATTGGACTCTACCATCTTCGGGGACTAATGTCAGGGGGTTACCCCCGAGTAGGGGTAAGGCAAGTTCTAAAGTGAAGGTCAAGGTGCTGTTGACCGGGTAGACTGCTACCCGGGTACTTGCTACCCGGTAGGTTTCTATCCGGCCGTATCCACCGAAGGCCAAGAGAAGATATCAAGGAAGTTATGTTCGTCCGAGTAAAGAAGTTGGTCTGAGTAAACGAATGGCAATCCTACTCGGGCCAGAAGTCAATGGAGCCGTTCTGACAAGAGATCCAGCGTATCTTGCGTCCGTACCGGCGTGCGGTTCAACTTACTAGGTTTGTGATCATCCGTGACGCAGGGTTAGGCAGCCGTCCAGTCTTGTCAAGTACAGAGGGGACATGACGGGATGGAGGTCTACGCTGCGAGGCTGACAGAGTGGAGAGGAGCTGTCAGCCGTACGGCACGGCGGCTTCTCCGGGCGAGATCTCGGAATCGTGCCAACGTCACAGTGGTCAAGTCACATCACCGTACCTTTTAGTCTTTGTTTATTCGGCTGGGCACCAGTATATAAAGTGTCCTGCCCCCTCCTGCGCGAGGGACGTTGCTTGACTTCGCAATTATTGCTAGAGCTTACAGTAGATCAAGAGAGAACAGCCGACTGGCTACTCGGCCAGGAGACATACTTTGTACCGTCGCTACTCGGAGAACACACATATAGAGAGATAGGTAGGAGTAGGGGTGTTACCTCCACACGAGGGCCCTGAACCTGGGTAGATCTTGCTATTTGCAGTGCTAGAGATACCTTAGCGCGGCTACTCGTCATGCGATCCCTCCCCGGATACCTCCAGCGTCCATCGGCCCCAAAACTTTAGCCATCCTATGGCATCTGCCGTGACACTACCACGACACTTGCAAAGTTGCGTGATATCTTGTTATTCCATCTGGGAATAGGGGCATACAGGATCACTTGTGATCTTTGATTACTTGTGAAAGAGCGTGTAGTTGAGAATATCCAAAGAGCTTGATTGTTGTTGCATCTGGCAACATGGGTCTGCTAAGTGAGAGGTCTCAGTGTAGCACTAGTTATCCAATTATCAGAAAATGCACAAAAAGAGAGAGAAGCTCATTGAGAAGATTGGGCCACCCCATATCATCTTGGTATCAGATTCTCAGGTTGCCTCGGTGAGCAAGTTATCTTTACTTTCAGTTGTTTTTATTCCTATCCAGAAAAAGCAAAAAATATTAGGTTTAGATTTTTCCAGATCCTAGATCAACACCAAATTGCTACTCTAATTTATGTTTCTTGTTGTTTTGCGTTCCTGTTTTTCTGTTTTTAGTTTTCATCTATTTAGGGTTAGGGTTCATCTAGTTATTTTTTGTTTTTATCTATACCGAAAATTCTCCACAAAAATATAGTGCTGCAGTGTGTGTTCATCTTGAGAATTCAAGACCTACAGCTTGCCTTTGGGTGAGTTGATTTTGATCTCAAAAATCCACTTTCATATAGCCAAGGGTTCCTAGCCTCAATCAGTTTCCAACACGCTTGCTGCCACGGTACAAAAACACCTCATATCGCTGCCGCCACCGATCCCCTGCCACACTAGGTTTCCACCTTACCAAACCTCCCCGCGGTGCCCAATTTTCCTTACCAGCGCGCGCCCTGCTCCTTACCGCACTCGGTTTCCTACCCGCTCCCGGACTCCTGCCGTTGCTCGGGTTTTGCGCAAAAACGCTGCCGTCGCTGCCGTCCCGCACCACCTAGCCGCACTCGGATTCCCCATTTGCGCGTGCTTACAAAATCCCACGCGTGCCCGTAACGCAGCACACCACCGCACCACCCACGCTATGCCGTGAGCTCTACCGCATGCTGCCGTACGCCTGCCGCGAGCCAGTTTCTCTGCCGTGGGCTAAAAATCCTGCCGTGAACCGTTTCTTCACCAATTTTCCTAGTTTTTCGTTTGTTTTCTTCCTGTTATCTCTAGGGTCTTGTGTTGATCTTTGATAAGCCTTAGCTACTGCCTTTCTACAGCAAACTTTAGGTACCAAAACCCATAAGACTAGCTGTTTAATTGCTCTGCAAGCTGCTCAATTTGATCAATTCTATCCACTTTTCCGTTTTCCATCATATTGTTGCTTCTAGTTGATTCAAAGGCCATTGAAAAAAAAATAGAGAAAAAGGAAAAAGTATAAAAAAATATATAGAAAGAAAGAAAATTCAAAAGAGGTCGTGCTACATTATCACTAGTGGAAGCCTATCATATTGGATATTTTTGTGGACAATTGAGCAATCTTGTGCCTGTTTTCATTGACTATTTGCTAGTGTCTTTCTAGTGCTTGCAATATCTCTACCATATAATTGCTAGCCACATTTGTGTCCAAGTGTGAGTGTGTTCCTTTAGTAATTTTCATCACATTAGACAGTGCATTGGAGTTGTTATTTTGGCGTTGTTAGGAATCCCAACAAAGCCCCACCAAAAACCCTGTTTGCATTGTGATACTTGATAGCTCGGTTATTCTATTCTTACACCAAAGCACATTATTAATTGCTCCTTGTTGGTAAGTTGATCCTTTTTCCTCTTGGAACATTAAGTGAAGCCATCTTTGCTTGGTTTTGAGGGAATTTTGAGAGGCACCACAACCCATTCATTATTTTTGTTACTAACAAATAATCATGAGTGGTTCTAGTGATGATGAGATGCAGGTTCTCAAGAAGAAGCCCGAGGACTTGGTGCAATGGAATGAATATGAAGCATTGAGGGATACTATGTACAAAAAGATTAATAAGGCAATTGACAAGACTAATGAAGACTTGAGAAAGGATTTGACTACTCTTGAGTTGAAGATAGATGCTTGCGCATCACAAGAATCTGTCAATACTCTACAAGAAGCTATGAGGACAATGCAACAAGAGATGACCAATATGGTCACTTTAATGAGACAAATGCAACAAAGGCCACAAGCTGCTGCCCTAATTGAGGATGAGAGAGGAAATATCAATGGGGGCCATGGAGTATATGCAAGGAGAGTACCATTGGAAAATAATAGAGAGGATGATGGCTTGGAAAAACCAAAATTCTCTATCCCTAGTCTTGCTTGTGATTCTGAAGATGTGGAACAGTACTTGATGTGGGAGCTAAAAATTGAGAAATTATGGAGACTTCATGAGTACCCCGAGGAGAGGAAGGTGAAGCTTGCATCTTCTTAATTTGATGGCTATGCTCTCTTGTGGTGGGATGGCATTACAAGAGTGAGAGAAGAACATCAAGAAGAAGAGGTGAACACATGGAGAGAGCTGAAACAATTGCTAAGGGACAGATTTGTTCCCAAAAATTATATTAGAACTCTCTATGACAAGTTACAACAATTGAATCAAGGTTCAAAAACAGTTGATGCTTATTACAAGGAGATGGAATTGATCCTTCAAAGGGCTCGGGTTAGAGAAGAACCTGGACAAACTATGCAAAGATTTTTGAGTGGATTGCAATTCAAAATTAGAAGCATTGTGAGGCATGTCGAATATGCCAATATGAGTGAATTATTGCATCAATCAAGGGAGGCTGAAAAGAGGTTGAATGAGGAGCTACAAGTGAGTGCAAGGAGGAGTTTTTCATCACAAAAATCAAATTTCTCATCACCTACACCTCCAATTGCTACCAACCGTGGGAATTCTAGTACCAAACCCGAAACCAATACATCAAGTTCCAAGAAACCAAAACCATCTACTTCGGGTTCTAGTGGTGCTACACCTCCTCCAAGAAATAGAGACATCACATGCCATATTTGTAGAGGTAAATGTAATTTTAAGAGGGATTGCCCAAACAAGAAAGTTTTGTTTCTTAATGCTAATGATGAGTATGAGACTGGAGATGATGTTGATCCTAATGAGGAGGATGCATATGATGTTGATGATGGTCCTATTGATGATTTTGCTATCCAACCATTGTGTGCACACAAGCTTTGAGTATTGTTCCTAGTGATGAGAGCCAAAGATGCAACCTATTTCAAACTGGACCATACAAGGATACTATTGAGTGTGATGTGGTTCCCATGCCAGTTTGCCATTTATTGCTTGGAAGGCCATGTCAATCTGATAGAAAAGTTACACACAATGGGAGAGCAAACACATATGAATTGAATTGGAACAATAATGATATCATATTGAGGCCTATGACACCCAAACAAATAGTGAATGAGTCAAGACAGAAAGTTTAAGTGAATCTAGAGAAAGATAGTGAGAGGGAAAATAAGAGTGAAAACACAACTTCTATGAGTGAAAACAAGCCTAGGATGAGTGGAAAAAATAAGGGAGTGAGCCTTTTGACAATGTTAGCCACCAAAGAAGACTTGAGAGAGTTTGAAGACGATCCTAGCCTAATACTTATAGTTCTGATGCACAAGGGGGAAATTTTAGTTTCTAATGACATGACTCCTCTTTCTATTGGTGTTTCTAACGTTTTGAAGGAATTTGATGATGTATTTCCAGAAGAAGTGCCCTCGGGTTTACCACCATTGAGAGGGATTGAGCATCAAACTGATTTAATTCCTGGATCTTCATTACCAAACCGAGCTCCCTATAGGACAAATCCCCAAGTGTAACATCTCTGATTTTTGTAAAACTCAAAAATCACAAAAATTTAAAACATTTTGTTTTCATGTTATGCAAGTCACCAAAAAACCAAATGGGAAGCAAGAAAAAAAAGGAAACAATACATATTTCAATGGAATTGAAATTACCAATAAAATTATTACCTCTAATAGTTTTATATGCCTCAAAATTATTTTATGGGAATAACAAATATTTATATTAATATACAAATGTTATTCTAAGTTTTAAACATAAAGTGCCACTCATAAAATATTTTCTTTGAAAATAACATAAAATAGGACTTGAAAACAATATTAAAGCTTGTGGAATTTTTCTAAATTTAATTTAAGCCACTTTTATAATTATTGAATTTTTCTATTTAAAAATGGTTAAGTACTATTAGTAATTCATTTATAATTACAAAATACAAAAATTGAAATGTGTTGGAAACAACACCTAATGTTTTTATCTTGAAAGATATGGTTTTACAAAACTTCATAATTTGATTTGAGGCTAATTGGGATATTTAATCAAAAGATATGACTAATTGAATAAAACAACAACAAAAAAAAGGAGCAGCACAGCCACCAACCAGTCGGCTCAGCCCAACCTATCCCCCCCGGCCTACCCTTTTCTTCCGCACACGCGCTGCCCACAGGACCTAGCGGCAACCCAGCCCACGCGGCCCGTCACCTCTTTGTGTGTGTGCTTATGACAGGTGGGCCCGCGCGCACGTCAGTGGTGACGCTGACGAAGACATAGATCTTGGACCCTGCGGGTAAGGACACCCCCTCTCAAGCCCAATGTCAAGGCCCAAGAAGAGGCGCCCTTGGAAGACTCCAGAAGGCCTATCAGAAGCCCACCCGCACTAAACTTGCGGGTTAAGTTAGGTAGTTTTGTAACCGACCTAGCTAGGGTTTTGAACCCTCTCCGGGTAGGACTCGAGACCTGGCCATCTATATAAGGCCAGGAGAGCCCTCAAGGAGAGGACCAAGCAATACCGCACGACCAAAAAGCCTCGGAACTCGAGATCTACTCTCGATTCGAGCAACCTGTAACCGATCTAATCATCCAATACAGATCGACACGAGGCAGGAGTAAGGGTTTTACCTCTACGAGGGCCCCGAACCTGGGTAAATCTTGCCTTCTGTCTAGCCGACGATCTCACCAGCGCCCATGACTTCTCCTAATCGAAACCCGATAGGGTCACCTAAGGGACTTGTCGAGTCAGGGATTCGACAATTGGCGCCGTCTGTGGGAAACGCAGGTGCTGGATCACCGGCATCTTCGGCTTCATCGACATCCAACTCCCGTTGGAAACCAACGACTACGGCTCCGAACAATCCTGTACGGATCGGATCTATTGTGGTCACGCCTCACTCGCCGGAATCTCGCCCGGCGTTCGAGGAACTGGAGAAGAGCGTCACCCTGACGTTCGGGAGCTTCAACTTCATGGCGAACAGAGACGGGATCCTCCACTTCTCAGATGAATCTGAAACCGAATCTGAAACCGCCAACTCGCGCTTTCCTACAGGAAAAAGCGGCGAGTCCATCCGCTACAACGCAGTCGACTACCACACCCTCTCGACAGAGGAACCCTCTCGGGTGCGGAGAGCTTTTCGATCTACGCCTAGGACACACGGACCACAACTGGCCCAAGTCTGCATGGCAGGGTCGGAACAGCCCTCGGAAACTGAATATAGCGCGACCGAGCGCGATATAATCGGCGTTTCGCGGGAAGCCTGGAAAAGAGCCAAGGAATCCATGCGAAAGAGCCAACCGCCTGCGGCGGGAGCCACACAGGAAGACCTAACCGCCTACCACTATCACCTAGTGAGGGCGGCCTCAAACATCAAGGATGCCCGAGCAGATCTAGCCCGTCGCAGGAGAGCGGCGGATGAATCAAGCCAACGTCGAGCCGAGCTATCCCATGCTCCTTCAGTCGGCACCCGACCTAGGGGGAAGGGACCCGCAGCGTAGACGAGGGACCACGAATCTATGGCTGGAACCAACAGGTCTACCACGTCTTCTTTCATGAGGGTCGACGACGATGGCAACGTCTACCCGCAAACCCCAGCCGCTGCGATCCTAGCCGCAGCAACCTACATGCAGATGAATCAGCCAACGGATAGCGATCCTCGGGTGGAACAATACAAGCACATTCGCAAAGGTCTAGGGATGGCGGCCGCGAGGCTCGCCTCTCACGATCGCAAAGAACAATTGGAGAAGGAGCGACTGGAGAAGGATAAGGACAAGGAAACGCCTCGCAGGCACAGAAGCTCTTCCCCGAGAAAAGACAAGTCGCCACGTCGTGGCCGAGGGAAAGAAGCCCGCCGCCGTGATGACAGTCGAAGCAGTGGCGACGACAGCCCGAGAGAAAAAAGCCCGCGACACCGCGGCAGCCGTTCACGCAAACGAAGCAAGGAACCACGGAAGAACTCCGATCGCGATCAACCCGGACGGGACGCGCGATCAGACATCGCGCAAAACAAAGTGGATAGAGCAAGAGCGTCAAGATATAGCGATCGGTCATCGTCCGGCTCTTCGGATGACGAAACCTGCGGCGCACTATGTTTCGCCCGTAGTATCCGCGAGGCGCCCCTACCCAAGCGATTCAAGCTCAGCACGGAAGTGACGAAGTACGACGGCTCACTCGAGCCCTCCCAATGGTTGAGCGACTACCTCACGGCAGTGAAATGCCAACGTGGTAACAAGAACACGGCAATGCAATACCTCAATTTGCACCTAGCCGGAGCAGCTCGCAGCTGGCTGGAGAGGAGACCGCGATCTTGCTACGCATCGTGGGATGACTTACACCGTGATTTCTGCAAGAACTTCCAGTCGACCTACAAGAGGCCGGCTACAATCGAAGAACTACGAGCCTGCAAACAGAAAAGCAGTGAATCCACCCGAGAATACATCCAGCGATGGAACACGCTCAGGAACACCGCAGGGACAATCTCTGAAGAAGTGGCGATTGAGGCCTTTGCCAAAGGAGCAAGAAGAACTGCATTTCGAGAAGAGCTCGGCAGAGCCGCACCCAAAACCATCGGGGAGCTCATGGTCATAGCCGAAAAATGGGCCAATGGAGAAGATGCAGTACGCAACGAAAGAGGATCATCACCTGCACATGAGGACGACCGCCACGGACGAAGGAAGAGAAGAAAATATTACGACCACGATGATAGAGAAGAACTAGTGGCAGCAGAATTCACGCGAAGTCGCGACTCCGGTCGTCGCGGAAGTCGCGAGTGGAAACCAAAGGCAGAAGAAAAATCACCCGAGGAAGACCTCGATGCGTACTGCTCGCTACATCTATTCACAGACAAGCGCACGGGCAAGACTAAGGCAACACACCTTCTCAAGGATTGCCGAAAGTTCATCGAAATCTCGGACGCGCTCGCCAAGAAAAGATTTGCTTCCACCCAAAACTATCCACCACTGCCAGGAGGGGGACAACAATTCCAGCTACCACCGCCTCCACCTCCACCGACCAACCCAAACATGGCGCTCGCCGCATTGCCAGCGCCACCACAACAAAACGCGGGAGCAAATACATACCCGACTTCGCATGGACAACTCCTCGGGATGATACAGAAGGTATGCCCCTCTCGCAGAGCTCAAAAGACTAACTCGAGACAAATATGCATGGCAGTGCAGACGCCACCAACAAAGCCCGAGTACCTGAAGATGGCCGATCAGCCAATCACGTTCTCGAAAGAAGACCACCCGCCACGAGTCTATCGGCCGGGACACGCCGCCCTCGTCATTCAAGCTCAAATTGGCAATTATGACCTGGCCCGCGTGTTCATGGACGGTGGAAGTGGCATCAACATCATCTACGCGGATACACTCCGTCGAATGAACAAAAATCTGGACGGCCTAAGGGAATCAGAAACATCCTTCCACGGGATAGTTCCGGGCAAAGCAATCCGTCCACTCGGAACAATCAACTTAGAAGTTGTACTGGGCTCCCCACGCAACTACAGAAGGGAATTCCTGGACTTCGAAGTCGTCGACTGGCCCTCACAATACCACGCCATTCTTGGTCGAACAGCGTTCGCCAGATTCATGGCCGTGCCACATTACGCATACTTGAAGCTCAAGCTACCTGGTGAATACGGTGTGATCACCATTGACGGAGACTTCCAGAAATCGGACAAGTGCGACATAGAATTTAATGAGATCGCAATATCTTTCGGGATGCAAGAAGAACTTCAAGAGTTAGCAAAAACAACGGACCACTCCGTTATGCCCCTCACGAAGAAAAACGCACCCGAACTGGAATTCAGCGCCAACAGCGATACTCGCAAGCACCAAGTGCACCCGACAGACTCCGCGAAGACGGCGATGGTTTCCACAACCCTCTCGCCAGCATAGGAAGGCGCGCTCGTCAAACTCCTCCGTGAGTACTGGGAGATTTTTGCCTGGCAGCCCTCAGATATGCCAGGAATACCCAGGGAGTTTGCCGAGCACTCACTCGAACTCTTTCCTGACGCCAAACCTATCAAACAGACGACTCGACGATTTTCAGAACCTAAGCAGAAAGCGCTTGGAGAAGAAGTAAACAGATTGCTAGCCGCAAACTTCATCAGGGAGATCAAAATATCCACCTGGTTAGCAAACCCGGTGTTGGTCCCCAAGAAAAACACGGATATCCTTCGGGTGTGCATCGACTACACGTCACTAAATAAATACTGCCCCAAGGACAACTTTCCTCTACCACGAATCGACCAGATCGTGGACTCTACGGCAGGTTGCCAGCGTCTCTCCTTTCTAGACGCCTATTCAGGATATAATCAAATCCGCATGAAAAAGGAAGACGAGGAGAAGACGGCTTTCATCACACCACACGGTGTATACTGCTACAAGACAATGCCCTTCGGGCTGAAGAACGCATGCGCAACATATCAGCGCTGCATGCAAAGATGCCTCGCCAATCTCATTGGCAAAAACGTACAAGTGTACGTCGACGACATTGTCATCAAAACTCGAGTGGAGGACACACTCCTCGAGGACATTAAAGAAACATTCGACGCCCTTAACGCATATCGGATCAAGCTCAATCCGACCAAATGCGTTTTCGGTGTCCCCGCAGGCAAACTTCTCGGGTACCTGGTATCCGCCAGAGGCATCGAAGCCAACCCGGAGAAAATACAAGCCATATTAACTATGAAGGAGCCAACCAATCTACGCGGAGTACAGCAGCTCGCAGGACGACTAGCAGCCCTGAGCAGATTCATCGCACGATTGGGAGAGCAGGCACTACCCTTCTACAAATTACTGAAGAAGACGGACAAATTCGAATGGACACCCGAAGCTAAAAAAGCGTTCGCAGATCTGAAGCGGTCCTTGCAAAGCAGGCGCATCCTTGCGACACCGCAAGAAAGGGAGCCACTTTTCCTATACTTAGCCGCTACAAACCAGGTCATCAGCACAGCGATCGTAGTCGAAAGACCTGAAGACGGCAAAGCATACGGAGTTCAAAGACCAATATATTACATCAGCGAAGTACTTTCGCCATGCAAACAACGCTACCCTCACTATCAGAAGCTTGCATACGGGGTTGTTCTCACAGCTCGAAAGCTCAAACATTATTTCCAGGAACACGCCATCACAGTGGTTAATGATGCGTCACTCGGGACAATCATGAACAACCCTATGGCATCCGGAAGAATAGCAAAGTGGAGCATCGAGCTGGGCGCCTGGGACATCACCTATGCTGGACGCAACGCAGTCAAATCCCAAGTTCTCGTGGAATTCATCAGCGAATGGACAGAGCTGCAAACACCCGGGCCACCCGAGTATACGAGCAATTGGATAATGTACTTCGATGGATCCAAGAGAAACGAAGGAGCAGGAGCAGGAATCGTCCTCATCTCACCTAGCGGAGACAAACTGCAGTACGTCTTGCGACTGGATTTTCCACCCGATGACCCGGCATCGAACAATGACGCAGAATATGAAGCATTATTGCACGGAATGAAGATGGCAATCGCCTGTGGAGCTACCCAATTAATGATCTACGGCGACTCCAACCTCATAGTGCAGCAAACGATGAAAGAATGTGACGCCATTGCTGAAAACATGGTTGCATACCGCGACATGTACAACCTACTCGAAGGGAGCTTTAAAGGGTGCGAGCTAAAACACATTGCAAGATCTAGCAACGAAGAAGCAGACAGACTGGCCAACATGGGTTCCACGAACACACCCATACCGCCAGGGATATATTTCGAGCGAATGATTAAGAGATCGATCAAACTGAAGAAACCCGCAGAAACACCCGCAGCAATGGAAACAGAGGTCAGCCCGCAAATCGCGCTTATCGAGCTTACTCATAACATATCACGGCAGATTTTTCTGGTCGAACCAGTCTGGACGCAGAAATATCTCGACTACCTGCTAAACAAACAGCTCCCGGCCGATCCACGTGAGGCGCGACAGCTAATCAGGCGTAGCAAATCCTTTCGGGTGGTTAACGGAGAATTATACAAACAAAGCATCTCGGGAGTACTTCAGCGTTGCATCGCACCCGAAGACGGCAAGGAATTACTACGGGACATACATCAGGGTGATTGCGGACATCATGCTAGCTGGAAAGCGATATTAGGAAAAGCCTTTCGAGCAGGATTCTACTGGCTCACATCAGCCACCGATGCAAAAAACCTGGTCGATAGATGCGACGCCTGCCAGCGATTCGCGCCAAAGCCGCACGCACCCGCCACGGAGTTGCACATGATACCCATCGCCTGGCCCTTTGCACAGTGGGGGCTAGACATGGTTGGACCATTACGCAGATCCACACCCGGTGGATATACACATCTGCTGGTCGCAGTCGACAAATTCACAAAATGGATAGAGGCAAGACCAGTAACTTCGGCTAGCGCCCAATGCGCCGTGGAGTTCCTCGATTCCATCATATGCAGATAACGGCACAAACTTTACGGCAAAGGAAACACAGCAGTTCTGCGAAGAGAAAGGCATCAATTTCAAGTTTGCTTCGGTCGCCCACCCGCAAACGAATGGACAAGTCGAAAGATCCAACGGCTTAGTTTCGGCTGGGATCAAGAAACGACTACTCGACCGTCTGCACCCTGCAGCAGGGCATTGGGCAGAGGAGCTACCCTCCGTACTCTGGAGCCTCCGGACAACCCCAAACAGGTCGACAAAATACACACCATTTTTTATGGTATACGGGGCGGAAGCAGTCCTTCCCGAGGAAGTTCGATTCAGCGCCCCACGGGTTGTGGCCTACAACGAAGAAACCTCCAACAAAGCACTTGCAGACGATATGGATGCACTCGACGAAATGCGGGACATCGCACTCGCAAGATCCGCAGTTTATCAACAATCGCTACGCAACTATCACAGTCGCCGCATACGCCACAGGTCATTCGTGGCAGGTGACTTAGTATTGCGGCTCAAGCAGAAGGAAGGACACAAACTCGAACCACCTTGGGAAGGACCCTTCATTGTACACGAAGTTATCCCAGGAGGAGCCTACAGGCTCAAGAATCCAGCGACCGGAGGAATCTATTCCAATCCATGGAATATTGCACAACTCCGCAAGTTCTACCCCTAGGTTTACTTGTTTCTACAACAATAAGGCTATACTAGCCAATTTTGTAGCTCGAATACATGACTTCTCAGTCATTGCAATACAAATACGTGATTTCCTCATCATATTTACCCGATGCTTCTTGTTTACTGCATGCTAAAAGTCACAGGTACACACCCCATCGCACACACGGGGGCTACACCTAAGAACTTAGCATCTCAAAGAAATATCATCAAATACAAGGTTACACACCTTACAACGATTTTTACAAACTATAAACAGTTTACAGGATATTCACATCCGACAGATCAGTCAAAACGCTGAGCATTCTCAGTCGCTAAGACCCTATCTACCTCTTCAGAGGTCATTCGGATAATCTTCTCGGCTGCAGGGCGTACAGCATCATAAAAGGTGTTATATCCTCGATTACATAATCTGGGCGCCGAGCTGCGGAGTTCAAATCTATCTCAGGATGCCATATTCGGACAAAGGAGAGAGCCACAACCGCGCCGCACGTCATCTGTTTGCGTACGCACGTGCGAATCTCCCCTTCCCGACTAAACAGCCTGAGTAGATAGCTCCAGTCTTCGGGACCCCTTTCGAGTGGATAAAAAGCTGCATTCATCGCGATCAAGACCTCGTGAAAAGAACCCACGAGAATTCTCGCCTGCAGCACTCGGAATCTCAAGGTGGCCATCACAAACCCTCGACTGCGATCAGACCAGAAGTTATTCGCATGAGGTTTTGGGCTGTTAGCCTCTTGGTGAATGTGGTTTTCCACCCACTGCTTTTCCTCCCTGTCATCCGGTCTAACAACTGAAGGGCAGACGCACTTAGTCAGCTGAAGAATACAAAAGGAGGAAAAATGCACGGGGGCTGCACCACTTACATAGCAACTCCCTCGCGACTGAAGATAGTTCGTCCATCAGAAATTGTTCGCGCTCAGCCGCCAATTTCTGTTTGGATATCGCCACATCAGCCACCCCGCGCAGAGCTTTCAGCCGACGCTCACCCTCCTGAACCTTATGACGGAGGCCAGCAAAAGTGCCCACGGCGGCCACAAGTGGATTTACTGGATTACCACGTCCACCAGAAGTTTCCCCGGCAAACACAGTAGCCTGAAAGAAGTACAAGGAAAGAAGTGAGATGCCCTACTCGAGTTGTTTCTAGTCGCACATCTGACTAAACACGCTTGGGGGCTACTCCCATCGGGAGACAAGGCACAAACAAAAAGAATAAAAATTCCAAAGGATAAATGCTTCGATCAAGGACAACAAAGGTACGGGAATACATCCCAAGGTTCATTACATTCAAGAAAGGAAATAAGAAAAAAACTACGAGGCTACATTGGTGCTCCCACTAGCGCCAGTCGACCCTCCCTTCTTCCGAGCAAAAATCTCAGAAAGCTTCCGAGCAAGAATGGCGGCTTGCTCGCCAAAACGGGAGAGCCGTACCTTTTTGCCCGTGGAAGGATCGACTGGAATGGACGAGTAAGCCTCCTCCAACCCTTCGACTCCGTGCGCCAGAGCAAATTGGATCGCAGTCTTCGCGCCAGCCTCTGATTGAGCGACTGCGAAGGCATCCAGAAGACCGCCTTCCGAAAAAGCCTTCAGCAGATCATCTAGCGCAGGCGTAGGAGTGCCGCCGGCAACAATGCGACCATGCACTCGCACCAATGCCTGGGAGGCATCGTTAATCAGAGAGAGAATTCCATCGGAATGTCTCTTGAGTTGTGCAAGTGTGTCGGTTAGCACGTCCACCCGCTGGAGCCCAGGGATCTCTAGAGGGACATCCAAAAGACCTGTGAACAAAGAAGACCGAACTTAGCGAAGTTCAGTGAAAAAATATCAGAAGTCGCAAAATGCACTTACCCGCAAAACGTTCTGCGAGGGGACGGAGGAACTCGACAATGTTACTGTCGGCTTTACTGCCAGCCTCAACTTGCTCCTTCAGGGCCTTCCGCGCATCCGCAAGCTGTCGACTAAAATCTTCCGATCGCATGCGGGAAGCCTCCAGCTCTTGGCGAACGGCCGTAAGGTCAGCCTCCCGAGCAGTTACCTGCTCAGAAAGTTTGACCCTTTTGGATTCCGCAAATTCAAATCGAGCTGCGAAAGGATGCTTATCAGAAATCAAGAATTCACAGGACAGTGAAGATAAAGAGATAATAGAACTTACCCTTGAGG
This sequence comes from Alopecurus myosuroides, assembly GCA_028641055.1. Lineage (NCBI taxonomy): Eukaryota > Viridiplantae > Streptophyta > Magnoliopsida > Poales > Poaceae > Alopecurus > Alopecurus myosuroides. The sequence goes on along the minus strand of CM054060.1, from coordinate 241,936,967 downwards.
AGGTCGTTTTCAGCTTGAAGTCGGCTACGGTCCGTTCGAAGGGACTCGCAATCCGATTCAGCGAGAATGACGCGGCGGCCAATCGCCGCAAGAGAATCAACGAGCGACTGCAAAAGCACGAAGACGGAAGAGTTAAATGGATTAAATTTGAGTCTGTACCCGATTATCTACAATCGACTACAGCCTCGGGGGCTACTCCCATCGGGAGCACTGCCGTAAACCCGATAAAAAATGGAATCGTGAAGAAGAAGTAAACCAGACTTTGAGCATGTAGCCGACCGCATGCGGTCGACTACAGCCTCGGGGGCTACTCCCATCGGGAGCACTGTCGTGCACCCGATAAAAATTTGAAGACAGAAGACGAAGTTTTACCTGGCCGGTGGCGCGAAAGAGCGGATCCGCGGAGCTGTCCGTCACTTCCTTAGAAGCTGAAGTCCTAACAGCAAAGCTGGGGGCTCCACGCTCCACAGTCGCAGCTTCAGGAGCCGCTCTGGGAGAGTTTTGGACGGTGCCCGTGGTGGGAGTTTCACCCGCATCCTTGGCCTTATTTCTCTTCTCGGGAGGAACGGCCGCGGCATACCTGCGAGGACTGATCATCTGTAGACTGCACCGAAAGATAGAAACAATCGATATTGAAGCACAGAAAATGTTCGACCAAGATTAAGGAAAAAACACTTACTCGTCATCCTCATCGTCATCCAGCAAGTCCGCGTTCCAAGCGGGCGTCATCACTGGGAACGAAGGCGAAGGAGCAAGGGAGCGAAGCGGAGTCGCACGGATGGGAGCTTGACTGGGCGATGCTTCCAAGGATTTGTCCTTGGAAGTAGCTTCATCCTCATCTACCCGACGACGTTTCGTCGGAGCGCCATTCGAGTCCGCAACGTCATCCGAAGAATCGTGCTCTGAACTCGAAGAGGCATTGGCGACGCTGGTGTCGATCGCGCCGTCTTGATGGCTCGACACTTGCTCTGAGGCGGCTTCCCCCGTGGTTGTCGGGTAGCAGTCCGCCATGGCTAGGCTCTGCAAATGCAAGAAGAAGACAAGAAAAATCTTATCGACTAAGACTCTGAACAGAGAAAAGAGGAACAACTCAACAACGAAAGAAGAGAAAGAAACTAACCTCGGCTGGGGGAGGATTTGAGGCGGCGAAGGCTTGAACAGAGCAATCGGGGAATTTCTCTCCAACCTTCAGTCGGGTGATACCCGCGATTTTCTTCTCGAATTCTACATTCGAAAGTTCCTCGCGGCTTACTCGACTGGGATCTTCTGAGCCCTGATACTCCCACATGGCGGAGGGCCTCTGTTGGAGCGGCTGGATCCTGCGCTTCAAGAAGATGCTCGCCAGATGCATCCCGTTGAGCACAACTCCCGCGGTCTGGTCCCGAAGAGCGGCTACTCTCGCGAGTAAAGGCGCAACAGTCTGCGTCTCTTCGGTTGACATCTTGTGCCCCCAAGACTTTCGCCTGGTTAGAACAGCGAACGGGTGGAACTCTACAATCCCACCTGAGCTGTTGTCGACGACGTAGAACCACCTTTTCCGCCAGCTTTGGGCGGAGTCGACGAAGTGCATGTTGAAGTAGCTGCTTTCTTGTCGAGCTTGGATCCCGAAGCCGCCGGTGCGAAGCGGTTCGCCAAGCTCGGACTCCACCCGCGACTTCTCGCGGAAGATCCGGACCTTGAAGAGCGCCTTCCACAGCGCCCAGTGCGGGCGAATGCCAAGATAGCACTCGCAGAACACGATGAAGCACGTAATGTGCTGCACTGCGTTCGGGGGGAGATCGTGAAGCTGTATGCCATAGACACACAGCAACCCGAGGAAGAAGGGATGAAGGGGAAAAGAGAGGCCCCGAGTCACGTGGTCCACAAAGACCACGCGCTCGTTCGACTGGGGATTAGGTACCTCTTCCTTTTTCCCGAGGCGGACGCGCTTCTCCGCCTCCGCCGGCAGCAACCCCTCCCGCTGCATCTCCTTGATGCATTTTGCGGTGGTGTTGGGAGAACGCCAGTCGCCGGCGCGGGGCGCGGGTTGCGCGGAAGGTTCGCCGGACGCAGAAACGGCAGCGCCGCGCTTCTTTCCGCCAGCCATTGTTTGCAGCAAGAGCTCGAGCACGGGAAAGATGAAGATGGGCGCGAGGAAGAAGATGAAGACAGAGAGCGGGGAAAATTTTACTGCGGCGCTAACACCCCTATTTATACACGGGGCAAGGCAACCTCAGCCGTACGATGCGCTACGTGGCACCTATTACGGCTGCCACGCGTAAGGATGAAACGAAGCGGCGGTCTGCGCTGTTTCGTGCCACGATCTTAACAGAAGATCGTGCGCATTTACTGCGCATTTCGCGTAAAAAACGGGAACGACGTCTCGTTTCCCGGTCAAAAAGCTGACAAGGTGGGCCACCATCTGCTACCACTCCGTCACGTCCCATCGGGAGAAGAGGAGTGCGCCATGACGTCATGGCAGGTGTCATTCAAAATTGAGATCTTTTCGATTGGAAGTTCAAACGCGAAATTATCTTCGTACGAATATCAATTCCTTCGGATAAAAGCAACTTTTCCATGAACAGTTCATAAAGCAAGACCTCTTCGAACAGAGAGGAAAATACCCTATGCACGAAAACTTTTTCGTATGGGCACAACATCCCGAACATGAAAACTCTTTCATACGGGCTTTTTCCAACACGAAACTTCTTTCGCATGGAGCTCAAACAAATTCATCGGGTGGAAAAAACCTACCTCTCCTACACGTGATAATTATACATCATAAAAACCTGGATTGTTCAGCCGACTAGGCACATCTGGATGCCGTATTCTTCGAATACGAAGGTAAGACCCAGAAAGATCTCTCTTTTGGGCCTGGAATCGCACTCGAAAGCTGCGTCCTCCGGCATAGTTCCGTGTCAACAACACGAAGAAAAATCCTAGCGGACGCGCCGGGTACCCTCATAGGTTAAGTTCGACTCGATAAGTCCACAACGGCCCAGTCGCAACAATCACCTCATCGGGTTCGAGTCGGAGGTCTCGAATCTGTGTAGGCCAGAAATGTTTTTGCCCTAGTCGCAATTAATTGGCCCTGATCTCTCGGGAGAGCCAAGCTACTGTGCCACATCCTTCTGCAAATAAAGCCGCAAAAACAGGCACCTATGCTGCTCGATACTCGAGCGTTATAACTCACAAAACAGGGAACACACCCTTCGAAGACAACAACTGTCGAGCCGAACTTCCAAGTGGAGATCGAAAAAGGACTGACCGTCTACCCGACTGGAAATAAATCCCAATCGAGCACACGCTCGGGGGCTACTGACGAAGACATAGATCTTGGACCCTGCGGGTAAGGACACCCCCTCTCAAGCCCAATGTCAAGGCCCAAGAAGAGGCGCCCTTGGAAGACTCCAGAAGGCCTATCAGAAGCCCACCCGCACTAAACTTGCGGGTTAAGTTAGGTAGTTTTGTAACCGACCTAGCTAGGGTTTTGAACCCTCTCCGGGTAGGACTCGAGACCTGGCCATCTATATAAGGCCAGGAGAACCCTCAAGGAGAGGACCAAGCAATACCGCACGACCAAAAAGCCTCGGAACTCGAGATCTACTCTCGATTCGAGCAACCTGTAACCGATCTAATCATCCAATACAGATCGACACGAGGCAGGAGTAAGGGTTTTACCTCTACGAGGGCCCCGAACCTGGGTAAATCTTGCCTTCTGTCTAGCCGACGATCTCACCAGCGCCCATGACTTCTCCTAATCGAAACCCGATAGGGTCACCTAAGGGACTTGTCGAGTCAGGGATTCGACAGACGCCATCGTCTCCTTCAATCAGCCGAAAATCCCGCGCCCGAGATGAAGAAACGCTCGTTTGATTCCGAATCTATTCGCACGATTAAGGCCATTAATCCTAGATGCGACCACGACGCCTTATAGCTCGTCCCTACCTCTCCATTTCCCCTCTGCCTCTTTCCCTAATAGAGTCCTGAGGCCCTCGAATAACCTCGTCAGAGTCCGCAATACCCGCCGCCGTGCGTCGTCGATTGCGGCCGCCGTAGCCCCTCTCTCCCTTCATATTTTGCACCTTTCGAACCCCCTCTTCCGGGCGCACGCGCTCATGCACTTGTCCGATCTTTTTGTGCAGAGAATCAGCGACGCCATCTGATCCACGGTCGCCGGAGTCGAGAGCTCCTCCGTTCGCTCGGCGCCAACGCTCGAGGAAGCGAGCGACCACTCCGTGCCCACACGCGTGTTCGTTGTGCTGCGCCGCATCTTCCCATCATATTCCCGGAGTCACGCGACCACCAGAAGGCCACCATCGTCGTTTTCTTCCTCTCGGGTCGCCGGAGAACCACCGTCTCCACCATCTCCAGCCACCAGAGTGCTGCCACGGTAAGCCCTAGTCCCTGCGCCTTTGGATCTGAATCGGATGGCTAGGATTACATCTCGCGCGAAGGGGTATGCCGCCGTTAGATCTGGATCTAACGATCCAGATCCAGTGACTTGCCACGTCACTTGCCCAGTCAACGACGTACAGTAAGCACACAGTCAGCCTATCCCAGCCAATCAGGAGCTGCCACTTGTCACGATCGTTTTCTAAATTTTGCCCCGAACAGAATTAATTGGCAAATTTACAGAAAAGCCCCTGTAACTTTTAATCATCATAACTTTTTAACCACTTAGCCAAATTTAGAAATCTTGGACTTTTTGAAATCCCCTGGATATGTAGAAGCTTTAGAACTATTCAAATTCAAATTTGAAAAACTTAAATTGGCTCAAATTTAAGTATGCTTGTTTGATGAATTTTGGCATAATTCAAATTCTACAAATTCAAAAATTGCAAATAAAATATATGTGGAAACCTTAGGATGTGTACCTTCATACCCTCTGTCCAAAAATAATATTTGAACAAATTAAAATTGAATTTAGAATTAATTGATATATTTGAGTATTTTTGACATAGATTTAATTCTACAAATAATTTCAATATAGTTCCTTTTGCAAAATTGCTCCATTTGGTAACCTTGAACTATAGACCACTTTGTATAAACCTATCGACCATCTTAGAACCATTTTCATGAGGACTTGGACAAATTACCACACATATGTTTCACCTCATGATAGCCATGTCTTAGAAATTGTTTTCATCATCTATTCTTTGATGTTATGGCTACTTGGTGCCAAGACCAAGTACCTAAAATGAAAGTAGTGAACCTCAAACACAAGTACCATAGTTTTCTATCTACTTCTCCATTCCCTTATTCTTGCTTCAAGAACCCATCAAGTTAGCAAAATGGAAGACAAGACTCAACCACAAGAAGAAACTCCATCTTCAACTTGGTGTCAACATGAAGAGCTATGAGGAATATCATTGAAGAAATTTTGAAGAAAAGACTTCTACCCCTATCTTTCTAGAAGCAACTGAAGGAAGTACGTGTATGAAGAAAATCAAGGAGAAGACATCTACCTCTCTATTTCTATCCTTTCTATTTTCTTTCTTTCCAAATGGATTTAGTGATATTTTGTGCCCATACAACCTTGGACCAACTAGTGATCAGCCATGAAGAATCTACCAAGACCAAGTGAAGAATCCATCCAAGGAGCCAGTCTACAATAGAAGCATGAATATGATCTTCAAGAAGACAAACATATGAAGACTTGGAGCAATCCATACAAGTTGAAGATTTAGAAAGTTGTTTTTGTCCAACCTTTGACCCAAATGGAAAATAACAATACTTTATCTTGTTATATCTATTTCTATGAAGTTAGTGAAACCTAGACCTACCCTAAACCAAAATGGAAAGACTAAACTTAGATCACTCAAATGTCTAGACGAAAACAACTATGTGTTACATTTTATGATGTGATACTTTAGTTGAAATAGTGAGATCACCTTGGTGAACTCTTGGAACTTCTTAGATAAATATGTTTCCAGTAAAGTTTGATCACTACAAACTCAACCTAGTCCATCCCAAGTAAACCCTTGGAATTTCCTTAACAAGTATTGAACTCAAACCTTGACCTTGTCCTAGCCAACTTGGTTAAACCCCTTCGGATATTTTAGTTGCTCTGTATGTTTTCTACACTTTTATGTTTGTTTGCTAGAATGATTGTTTATTTTTTTATTGTGTTTTCAATGAATAGATTGTACGGAGAGCAACGATCTTTTGTGAAGAGTGTGATGTCTTCACCAACTTCAACAAGGCAAGTAACACACCATCAACTACCCATTATTTTATATATGCATTAGTTGATTTTGAGTAGTATGCATGATAGGAAACTTTAATAAGTTTATATTATGCTATGCTATATCCTAGTATTGTGTAGCCATCCTTATACCTTGTTATTTTGATGCCTTGGTACTTATTAGATGCTTAGCCATGCTGCAAAATTTGTTTTACTAGATGTTGAGGAAAAATTCTAAGTATAACAATCAATGAAACACCTGGGTGGATTGGTAGTTGCATGGATTATGTTGAGTGGCTACTCAGGGACATGTCCATGGTGGTTGTCACCTGGGTCACTCCCAGGGCCATGGATGTGGTGGTTTTCACCTGAGGGTACACTTGTGGTTTGCCACCCAGGAACAAAGAGATTCCTAAGTCCCTCTAAGTTTAGTAGCTTTCCGTGGTTCCCTTTGACACATGGGCTCTGTCTTGAAGAACTAAGTTGTGAGAGTTCAGCCCTTGCTTGACATGAAGATGTAGTAGAATTATAGGTGGAACAGGTCTTGCTTGATGGGTTCAATTCTTGCTTCTGAAAGATCTCGTCTCAATTCTCTCCTTTCCATGATGAACTCCGCGTGTATAGGATGTTTGGGCTAATTGAAGACAAAGGGTGAAAGTGCACAACCTCTGCAGATTTAGAAACTATGATCATAACCGTGTTCCCGGTATGGACGACTTCGAGCGGCTGGACAAGGATGGATAGAAGGATATCCTCATCTTTTCTGAATGAATTAAAACATGGTAGAAACCTTTTCCTAGAGCACATGGTGTGTCTACCCCTCTGTGCTACCTTTTCAAACTCATGGTGTGTCTACCCATGATGATTTTCAAACTTCATGGTGTGTCTACCCATGATTCCTTTACCAAACTAAATGGTGTGTCTACCCATGTTGGTTTTCAAAGATTTTTCAATGATTTATCAAAGATAGGACAAAACTGGCTTTATGCAAACTTAGCCAAAACTCCACTCAGCCAAATATGCATGTAGTATTAGTCTTGCCATTTATATCCACCATAGTGTTACTTGCCAATACATTAAATTGTATTGACTCCCTTGTGGCTGCATATTCCATATTACAGATGAATCTGAAGACGAGTGAGGTTTTGTTCAGGATCTCGAGTCTATCGCCAACATGTTTTGCCTGTGGCACATGAAGAAGATGGGCTCAATATTATACTAAGTTTTCCGCTTTAATTCCGTTTTCTGCTAGTCTTCTGAGACTATTCAAGTTGTAATATTATTTTGTTAATACTGGATCATGCGATGTAATAGAATTTGACGCATTTGCATGATATTTCATCTTGTACTGTGGTGCTAGCAATTGATCGAGTGACTAGCACAATAACACATATGTTCTTGCATTATTTAAATGTGGGAACGCTACAAAATGGTATCATAGCATTGTGTTGCCTGTAGGATTCGAGACCCTTAGGTTTGGAAGCCATTTTTGATCATGTTATTATCTCCTTAGAGTATTTTGGATCCTAGCGGCATAGTGAGATGAAGCGGCCCGGACAACTTTACGTGTCCGCAGACACGAGACCGTTTCCTGATTGGCTTGCGGGTGCATTGTCCTTCTCACTATAGTGAATATCCAATTTGCAACAAGTTGTTAATAACCCATTGATCACCCTAGGATTGAAAACTTTCTATGTTCAGTCTGTCTAGAAACAAAACAATCATCTTAATTCTTCTCATATCATCTCATCTATTATTCACTTTCAAAATTTCTAGATGCACTACCTCTTCAATACCATCAAGACAAGAATGTTGATGATCATACCAAGAAGTTCAAGAAGTATTTTCACCACATGACAACCTACACTCAAGATTATTGAAGAACTTGAAGGAAAACATAGACTTCCCAACAATCAAGAACACCTCAAGACATGGAGAGAAGAATTTGAAGAAAACTAAAGAAGATATAGATGAGACCACCAATCTAGTTCCTTTGTTAGAACACCGTTAACGTGTTAGTGTATTGATCATACGAATGAGTGTGGTATGAAAATATTAGTTGTTTTATAAAACCTTGATGTTTGGTGTGATGAATGTGTTGCTATATGTTTGATATGTGTTGATTGCAAGATGAGATTCTTTGATCTGTTGTGTTGGGTAGGATCTTCTTTAGTCTCTTTCTAATCTCTACTCTTTCATGCTAAGCCCAACCAAAACCCATACCCATTTACCAACCATATTGAGCTGCCATATGAAGTGCAACAACAAACCTTTCACCCAAGAATGTCATGACTAGTTCTCCATAGAGACACAAGACACACAATTGAGGATTGTCACAGATTTCAAGATCCTTTTTTGTGAAGGAACAATCACATCCATGATCAATGCCAACTACGTCATAAGGAGCGGCAAGCAAATCAACAGGTGAAGAAAGACAAGTGAACTCCAAGTTGCATGAGCTATGAAGATTTCAGAGCCAACTACACCAAGAGAAGAAATAAGGAAGAAACACAACTATCCAGTTTGTGTTACATAGGATTTTTACGCAACCCACTAGTTGAGAAATGATAGTAGTCTCAAGTTTGTCTTACAGATTGGAAACTTTCTGTTAGACAAGTGAGGTGACCTAGTGTTATTAAACAAGATTCATCAATCCAAGTACAAGGTAATGAGTGAGTGCAACATGGATTGGCCCCCATGGTGACTACTCACATTATTTACTTTTGCTATGGGGACTGTTAAATCTGTGTGACATACCTATTAGAGAGACGACGATGTTAAACCTGAACCATAGAATGGTAGAATACAATAATGACCTTGTGTTAGTGTTACTGAAAACGTACTATTTTCGGTGAGGATCAAGGCAACCGAGCTATCAAGAAATGGAAGATTTTACCTACCATGAGAGTTTCGTTAGAAATAGCATGGTAACAAGATGGAAGATTTTCCAAGAACATCAAAATACCAAGTTGAGAGGAACCCAACGACTTTTTATTGATCCAAAGAGTGACCCCTCAATGTCAAAGGTAGTTCAAGAGATCTATGTTGGTCTATAACTCTACCATGAAGGAAATTTCTACTCAAGCCAATCTGGAATCCATCTAGACTCCATATAATGAAAATAGACTATCCACAGAAGTTTCTTGTAAGGTGGTAGCCCACACAAGTGTTTAGGAACCCAGTTACCCAAATCTAATCTTTCTTTCTAGTCTTCCCAAATCTTGGGACGAGATTTCTCTTAAGGGTGGTAGTTTGTAACATCTCTGATTTTTAGAAAACTCAAAAATCACAAAAAAATTAAAACTTTTTGTTATCATGTTATGCAAGTCACCAAAAAACCAAATGAGAAGCAAGAAACAAAAGGAAACAATACATATTTTAATGGAATTGAAATTACCAATAAAATTATTATCTCTAATAGTTTTATATGCCTTAAAATTATTTTATGGGAATAACAAATATTTATATTAATATACAAATGTTATTCTAAGTTTTAAACATAAAGTGCTACTCATAAAATTTTTTTCTTTGAAAATAACATAAAATAGGACTTGAAAACAATATTAAAGCTTGTGGAATTTTTCTAAATTTTATTTAAGCCACTTTTATAATTATTGAATTTTTCTATTTAAAAATGGTTAAGTACTATTAGTAATTCATTTATAATTACAAAATATAAAAATTGAAATGTGTTGGAAACAACACCTAATGTTTTTATCTTGAAAGATATGGTTTTACAAAACTTCAGAATTTGATTTGAGGCTAATTGGGATATTTAATCAAAAGATATGACTAATTGAATAAAACAGCAACAAAAAAAAGGAGCAGCACATCCACCAACCAGTCGGCCCAGCCCAACCTATCCCCTCGGCCTACCCTTTTCTTCCGCACACGCGCTGCCCACAGGACCTAGTAGCAACCCAGCCCACACGGCCTGTCACCTCTCTCTCTGTGTGTGCTTATGACAGGTGGGCCCGCGCGTACGTCAGTGGTGACGCCATCGTCTTCTTCAATCAGCCGAAAATCCCGCGCCCATTGCCGAAGAAACACTCGTTTGATTCCGAATCAATTCGCACGATTAAGGCCACTAATACTAGATGCGACCACGACGCCTTATAGCCCGTCCCTCCCTCTCCATTTCCCCTCTGCCTCTTTCCCCAATAGAGTCCTGAGGCCCTCGAATAACCTCGTCGGAGTCCGCAATACCCGCCGCCGTGCGTCGTCGATTGCGGCCGCCATAGCCCCTCTCTCCCTTCATATTTTGCACATTTCGAACCCCCTCTTCCGGGCGCACGCGCTCATGCACTTGTCCAATCTTTTTGTGCAGAGAATCAGCGACGCCATCTGATCCACGGTCGCCGGAGTCGAGAGCTCCTCCGTTCGCTCGACGCCAACGCTCGAGGAAGCGAGCGACCGCTCCGTGTCCACACGTGTGTTCGTTGTGTTGCGCTCCATCTTCCCATCATATTCCCGGAGTCAGGCGACCACCGGAAGGCCACCATCGTCGTTTTCTTCCTCTCGGGTCGCCGGAGAACAACCGTCTCCACCATCTCTGGCCACCGGAGTGCTGCCACGGTAAGCCCTAGTCCCTGCGCCTTTGGATCTGAATCAGATGGCTAGGATTAGATCTCGCGCGAAGGTGTATGCCGCAGTTCGATCTGGATCTAATGATCCAGATCCAGTGACTTGCCACGTCACCTGCCCAGTCAACGGCGTACAGTCAGCACACAGTCAGCCTATCCCAGCCAATCAGGAGCTACCACTTGTCACCATCATTTTCTGAATTTTTCCCCGAATAGAATTAATTGGCAGATTTACAGAAAAGCCCCTGTAACTTTTAGTCATCATAACTTTTTAACCACTTAGCCAAATTTAGAAATCTTGGACTTTTTTAAATCCCCTGTATATGTAGAATCTTTTAGAACTGTTCAAATTCAAATTTGACAAACTTAAATTGGCTCAAATTTAAATATGCTTGTTTGATGAATTTTGGCATAATTCAAATTCTACAAATCCAAAAATTGCAAATAAAATATATTTGGAAACCTTAGGATGTTTACCTTCATACCCTATGTCCCAAAATAATATTTGAAGAAATTAAAATTTAATTTATAATTAATTGATATATTTGAGTATTTTTGACATAGATTTAATTCTATAAATAATTTCAATATAGTTCCTTTTGCGAAATTGCTCCATTTGGTAACCTTGAACTATAGACCACTTTGTATAAACCTATCGACCATGTTAGAACCATTTTCCTGAGGACTTGGCCAAATTACCACACATATGTTTCACCTCATCATAGCCATGTCTTAGAAATTGTTTTCATCATCTATTCTTTGATATTATGGCTACTTGGTGCCAAGACCAAGTACCTAAAATGAAAGTAGTGAACCTCAAACACTAGTAACATAGTTTTCTATCTACTTCTCCATTCCCTTATTCTTGCTTCAAGAACCCATCAAGTTAGCAAAATGGAAGACAAGACTCAACCACAAGAAGAAACTCCATCTTCAACTTGGTGTCAACATGAAGAGCTATGAGGAATATCATTGAAGAAATTTTGAAGAAAAGACTTCTACCCCTCTCTTTCTAGAAGCAACTGAAGGAAGTACGTGTATGAAGAAAATCAAGGAGAAGACATCTACCTCTCTATTTCTATCCTTTCTATTTGCTTTCTTTCCAAATGGACTTAGTGATATTTTGTGCCCATACTACCTTGGACCAACTAGTGATAAGCCATGAAGAATCTACCAAGACCAAGTGAAGAATCCATCCAAGGAGCCAGTCTAGAATAGAAGAATGAATATGATCTTCAAGAAGACAAACATATGAAGACTTGGAGCAATCCATACAAGTTGAAGATTTAGAAAGTTGTTTTTGTCCAACCCTTGACCCAAATGGAAAATAACAATACTTTATCTTGTTATATCTATTTCTATGAAGTTAGTGAAACCTAGACCCACCCTAAACCAAAATGGAAAGACTAAACTTAGATCACTCAAATGTTTAGATGAAAACAACTAAGTGTTACATTTTATGATGTGATACTTTAGTTGAAATAGTGAGATCGCCTTGGTGAACTCTTGGAACTTCTTAGATAAATATGTTTCCAGTAAATTTTGATCACTACAAACTCAACCTAGTCCATCCCAAGTAAACCCTTGGAATTTCCTTAACAAGTATTGAACTTGAACCTTGACCTTGTCCTAGCCAACTTGGTTAAACCCCTTTGGATATGTTAGTTGCTCTGTATGTTTTCTACACTTGTATGTTTGTTTGCTAGAATGATTGTTTATTTTGTTATTGTGTTTTCAATGAATAGATTGTACAGAGAGCAACGATCTTTTGTGAAGAGTGTGATTTCTTCACCAACTTCAACAAGGCCAGTAACACACCATCAACTACCCATTATTTTCTATACGCATTAGTTGATTTTGAGTAGTACGCATGATAGGAAACTTTAATAAGTTTATATTATGCTATGCTATATCCTAGTAGTGTGTAGCCATCCTTATACCTTGTTATTTTGATGCCTTGATACTTATTAGATGCTTAGCCATGCTAAAAAAATTGTTTTACTAGATGTTGAGGAGAAATTCTAAGTATAACAATCAATGAAACACCTGGGTGGATTGGTAATTGCTTGGATTATGTTGAGTGGCTACTCAGGGCCATGTCCATGGTGGTTGATGGAGGGATGGTAACCCGGTAGGCTAACGCCAAGGAGTAACTCGGCCCAAAGGACGCTACGCAAGACCCGGCTTGGGATAAAGGAGCTTCTAGAAGGCCCAGGAACATAGGCCTCGTAACCCGGATTGTGGGTTCCGGTAAGGAAGTTTAGGGTTTGTAAGCAGTGTCCGGGTAGGATTCAGAGTACGCCTTGGAGAGTAAGCTAGGGGGTCCGGATGTTATATAAGCCGGTCCCTAGGTTAGGGTTAGATAAGTTTTGAGCGTGAGCAAGAACACAATCGCCGGATTGCGAGGTATCGAGTATCCATTGTAACACGAGTGTTGAGATAACATATTTAGATCGGAGACTCGGCGACTTGATTGCCGGCTACCACATCGCATATCACCATGGTTTCCTTTGAGCTAAACCCTCTCCCAAACACCAGAGTCGATTTGCCCCAAGACAAGTTACCCCCGGTAACGTCTGCCGTGATTATCCCACGACAGTTGGCGCCCACCGTGGGGCCTACGTCCAAGGGTGTTTACATCATGGGAGAAGCTCGGGAGAACATGAAGAACCTCGTCATCGGCGAGATCTACACCAACCCCGAAGGAGAGAAGATGGTGGACGATTTTGGCTGGGGGCCAGAGTCGGATCTGCTCGAATCCGGATCTGGCGTGACAATCGGCCGGATCAACGTCTTCATTGGCATGGTATGTACGTCCGGTTCAATCCCTGACGATTTTGGATTTGATTCTGTGTCAGGGGAGGCCACCTGCGTTCAGTCTGATGGAGAGGAATCGGTCGGGACGATAGATCCGACAGAAGAGCCCACCACGAAGAGGGAACAGCTGGCATGGACCCCGCGTGGCCGGGTTATGAGAGAAGATGACACCGAGTCTATCTTGCACCTGCTGGAGGACCGGTACAAGGAAGATAGCAGTGATGAGGAAGAATACGAATCTGCGCCAAGCATTGTGCGCCAGGTCGCGGTCTACACGACCCCTGCAACCAATCTTAATCAGGGGAACGTGACCACGGCCGCCGTTGGAGAAGCACAAGCATTAGCCCAGCAGCAAGGTCCGGTTGACGGAAACCCGGTTCTGACCCGGGTTGATGGAGAATCGGCATCAGTTACCAGCCATGCGGCGGATAGTGAGTTGCAGGCAAACACGTTCGGATATCTGGCAAACCGGACGCCAGGGGCGGGTCCTTCAAACCCGCAACACCCGGCCCTGCTCAACAACAACATGATCCTGGATCCCACCGTTCTAGCCACAGTCATAACCCCGGAAAACGCGGTGGAACGTGTTAGGGATCTAGATGTAGCCCGTCGCGCATTGGAGCAACAGAGAAGGCAAGTGGAAGCAGAAAAACAAGGGGTGGCCGCGCGCCGGCGTGAGCTGGATGCATTGGAAAACCGGCTCCGAGAAGAGACAACCAGGGTGCATCAAAGGCACCAGACCAGATTACCGGCAACGGGTGGAGTCATAAACCCGGCCGCACTATTCATCACACCTCAGGATCAGCCGATTCCAGCGGTGAACAAAGGAACTGTACATCAACCCGCAACTGGAGGAACACAGCCGGTAAACGTGCAGGCCGGGTTACCTATATTACAGACTGGAGTTACTACCGGCAATACGTTACCACCACCACCACCATCACGATTTCGCACGCCAGCAGGTCATTACAACAACCCCATGGATAATGTGTACGCAACAACACTTGCATTGAATCAAATCCCCGTGAGAGAGTCACCCCACGCAGAGGAGACCCGGCGGGCGATAGATCTATTGCGCACTGTGGTGGCGCAGCAAGTTAATTACCCGGACAACAGAAGTGGAATGCACGAGACACCGTATATCAGCCAGCAACGAGGCAATACTGGCAATATTCAGACAAGTTCAGCGCGGCGGAGGGCAGAGCAGCAGCAAATGCCGCCTCCTCCCCGCGTTCAGGCCGTACCAGCAGCATCAGCAGCACAAGTTATTGTGGACAGTTCTAGAGCCAGGAGAGCCGCGGCCGGGTCTGCGGTGCACGGACCAGCAGCAGTGCCACGTCCAGCCGTACCCCCCGCAGGATCGCATGTTTCCCGAGTAAGGCCAGTTCCGATTAATCTCGCTGGGCCCAAGTGTCTGTCGGATAACATCAGGGCCGAGCCTTACCCGGATAAATTCAAGGAACCGGATAAGGTAGTGAATTATGAGCCGACTATGGATCCAGAAACATGGTTGAGCAGTTATGAGATGGCTATGTCGATTCGCAACGCATCTGAAAATCTTCAAGCCAAGTTCATGTACTTAATGATGTCAGAGGGAGCAGCCAAGTTATGGTTCAACAATTTACCGGAAGGATCTATCAAGTCATGGAAGGAGTTGAAAACTGCGTTTATCAAGCACTTTCATGGGACGTGCAGAAAGCTATTTACTATTGATGACCTAGAGCGGTGCGTCCAGAAGAAGGGAGAATCGGCGCGCAGCTGGGTGCGTCGAGTTATGGAGATACTACACTCATCCACAGATATTCAGCCCAAGGATGCGTTACAAGCTATGGCAAAGACGTGCAAGTACATAACTTTAGTGCAAAAGTTAACTCGCATGGAATCCAGTCGGAATGCTTCATAGGTTACGATGGGAGAGCTAATGGACGCATGCAACAAACATGCTGCAACGGATACTACAGAAGAGGACGTCGATGACAAGAAAGCAAAAGCAAATGCAAGTAACAATGGAAGAACCGGCAATGGACCAACGCCGGGTAACAACGGAGGTAACAATGGGAACAATCAGAACAAGCGCTCGTTTGAGGGAAGCTCCGAGTTTGTCGCTAGTACAGAAGCCGGGTCTTCGAGACCTAGGGCAGAAGGAAATTTCAATGGAGGAAACCATAACGGAGGAAATTATCAAGGACCGCCAAGGCCGGGTAACAATTGGGATATCTTCAGAATGGCGTGCCCAAAGCACAACAGGAACGGTAGGCCGGCTAACCACTCATTGGAGCAATGTGCGGACCTACAAAGATGGAAGAACGAGGAAGTAAACAAGGCTATGCGAGGTGCAGGTCGGGGAGGAGGACCGGGTCCGGGTGGAAACCCGGGCAACGGCCCACCCCCAGCCGGTAACCCGGCAGGAGGAAATCCGGGTAATAACCAGGGGGAGCTGGAGGTTTCCAAGCCAACCCCAAGCAATTGGGACAATACCACGTGGCATACTACAGGAATTTCCAACAAGGATAAAAAGATACTGAAAAAGGCGGTAAACTCGGTTTACTCGGCCGTTCCGAGATACCTGAGATGGTCGGAGCAGGATGTAACGTGGAGCAGAAGAGATCACCCGGAAAGGATAGAACACCCGGGAGTCTTAGCATTAGTGGTTGCGCCGCAGGTTAACGGTTATGAGCTTAAAAAGGTCTTAATGGACGGCGGAAGTAGCATCAACATCTTATATTGGGAGACCTTTCTATGCATGGGTCTCAAGGAGTCCCAGCTACAGAAGAGTTCAACAGTTTTTCACGGGATAGTACCGGGTCACTCAGCGTGCCCCGAGGGAAAAATCACATTGGAGGTAGCTTTTGGAGAATCGAAGGACAATTTCCGGGTTGAGTGGCTCACCTTCGAGGTGGTCAAGCTGCGCAGCCCTTATCACGCGCTATTCGGAAGGCCGGCTTATGCTAAGTTCATGGCCAGGCCGTGTTATGTGTATCTACAGCTAAAAATCTCGGGTCCCAAGCAGACCATCACCATACATGGGAGCCGGGATATAGCGGCTGAGTGCGACGAAGAAGATGCGGCAATGGCTGAACAAGCTTGCAGAAAAGAGGAACTCAAGTATTACCGGTCTCAAGTAGACCCGGATGACAGAACATCGTTAAAAAGGCCGAATACTGAAGACGAGAGAGCGAAATTCAAGGCAGCGCAGGACACCAAAATGGTGGCTTTTGTCGAGGGTGATCCCTCTAAGCAATTTGCTATAGGATCTAACTTGGACAGCGAGCAGGAAAAAGCACCTGTGGAGTTCATTCGTTCAAATCAGGATGTGTTTGCCTGGACGCCCAGTGATATGCCGGGTATCCCTACAGAGCTGGCAGAGCACAGTTTGCACGTTGATCCCAAGTCCAGGCCTGTGAAACAGGGCCTGAGAAAAATGAATGAAGAAAAAAAAGGAAAGCTATAGGAGAAGAAATTGCATGGCTGCTTACAGCAGGCTTCATCATGGAAGTATTTCACCCGGACTGGTTAGCGAACCCGGTACTTGTGATGAAGAAGACCAACGAGTGGAGAATGTGAATTGATTATACGAGTCTCAACAAGCATTGCCCAAAGGATCCGTTTGCACTACCAAGGATAGATCAGATCATAGACGTAGTGGCTGGAAGTGACCTATTATGTTTCTTGGATGCATATTCCGGGTATCATCAGATCAAGCTCAAGAAGGAAGATTGGGAGAAAACATCGTTCATAACCCCTTTTGGGGCCTTTTGTTACAAGACCATGATGTTTGGATTGAAGAACGCTGGTGCAACCTATCAACGGTGTATTCAGAAGTGCTTTGAGGATCAAATTGGACGCAATGTTCACGCATACATGGATGATGTGGTGATCAAGACCAGGAAAGCGGAGACATTCATTGATGATTTAAAGGAAATGTTCAAAAACCTGAGAAGGTACCAGATGAAACTTAACCCGACAAAATGTGTCTTTGGAGTCCCAGCCGGGAAACTACTCGGCTTTATCGTTTCCGAGAGAGGAATTGAGGCAAATCCGGATAAAATCAAAGCTATCCAGAGTCTGAAAAAGCCGGAAAATTTGAAGCATGTTCAGAAGCTCACAGGGTGCGTAGCAGCACTTAGCCGGTTCATATCCAGACTCGGAGAGAAGGCAATACCATTGTACCGGCTCTTGAAGAAATCTGATAAATTCGTATGGGACCAAGAGGCGGACGAGGCGTTCGAGGCACTAAAAAAGCAGTTATCTGAGGCACCAGTCCTAGCAGCCCCGGGCCCTAAAGAGCCCATGTTGTTATACGTTGCAGCCGGGCCCCGGGCGGTTAGCGCAGTGGTTGTTGTCAAGCGTAAGGAGGATGGGAAAGATCACCCGGTCCAGAGGCCGATTTATTACGTCAGCGAGGTATTATCAGAGGCAAAACAGCGTTACCCACATTGGCAAAAGCTGGTTTTCGGGGTCTTCATGGCCAGCCGGAAACTAAAGCCGTATTTTCAGGAACACCCCATAAAAGTGGTTAGTTCTATACCAATGTCGGATATCATCAGAAACTCGGACGCAACAGGAAGAATAGCCAAGTGGGCGATCGAGATGGGAGATTATCACATCAACTACGAGCCCAGGTCAGCGATCAAATCTCAAGCTCTAGTTGATTTCTTTAACGATTGGACTCACACAGGCATGCCCACCATGGCTCCAAACTCCGAGTCTTGGATAATGCACTTTGATGGTTCCAAGCAATACGAGGGATCAGGAGCTGGAGTGGTGCTAACATCACCCAAAGGAGACAAGTTAAGTTACGTGTTGCAGATTCACTTTGATTGTTCCAATAACGTGGCCGAGTATGAGGCCTTGTTGCATGGCTTAAAGGTAGCCAAGGAGATGAACATTAAGAGGATACGATGCTTTGGAGATTCGGACCTTGTGGTACAGCAGGTCTCAGGAACTTGGGACAGAAAGGATGCAACTATGACAGCATACCGCAGAGAGGTGGACATGGTTGCCGGATGTTTTTCCGGGTATGAGGTGGAGCACATAGACAGAAGAAAAAATGAGACAGCAGACGCACTCGCCAGACTCGGCTCGCGTAGAGAGCCGGTTCCACCTAATGTCTTCCTGGATGAGCTATGGCGACAGTCAGTTAAAACCGAGTCTGAGGAAGAACTGGCAAATCAAGACCCGGATTTGGAGCTCGTGGCCACAGTACGTGCTATTCCCGAGTGGACAGAGCCGTTCCTGGCCTACCTATCACGGGGCGAGTTACCACAGCAGGGGGTATTAGCAAGACAAATTCTGAGGCGAGCAAAAGGATATTCTATCATCAATGTGGAGTTATACAAAAGAAGTGCAGCAGGAGTCTTTTTGCGCTGTGTAGCACCAGAAGAAGGCCGACAGATCCTCAAGGAGATCCATGAAGGTGATTGTGGGCATCACGCATCCACAAGATCCCTCGTGGCCAAAGCTTATCGACATGGTTTCTTCTGGCTCACGGCCCTAGCAGACGCGGAGCCTTGGTGGCAAGGTGTGACGGATGTCAAAGGTACGCTCGCCAAACCCATGTGCCGGCTATGGAATTACGGACTATCCCGTTAACCTGGCCGTTCGCTGTTTGGGGTATGGATATGGTTGGTCCCTTCCACATGTCACCTTGCAAAAAGACACATCTCTTAGTAGCTGTTGATAAGTTTACCAAGTGGGTTGAGGTCATGCCAGTTACCAATTGTGAAGCAATTACAGCAGTCAAGTTCCTAAAAAGGATTATCTATCGGTTCGGGTACCCCCACAGCATAATTACCGACAATGGAACCAACATGTACCTTGGCGAGATGGAAAAGTTCTGTGGAAACAATGGCATCCGTTTGGACATAGCCTCAGTGGCCCACCCACAGGCTAATGGACAAGTGGAGAGAGCAAATCAGGAGTTGCTTCGTGGATTAAAGCCACGGTTGCGAGTCCCGTGTGTCAGAGCTGCTGGTGCATGGGTTGAGGAGTTGCCTTCAGTGGTTTGGGGTATCAACACCACACCTAACAGATCTACTCAGATGACACCGTTTTTCATGGTTTATGGTGCAGAGGCAGTGTTGCCGAGTGATATTATTCATGATTCGCCTCGAGTATCGGCTTATGTCGAGGTGGAGAACGAGAAGACCCGGCAAGACGCCGTGGACATGCTAGAAGAAGAAAGGGAACAAGCTTTGGAGAGATCAACCATATATCAGCAAGATCTGCGAAGATATCATAGCCGGCGCGTGAAAACCCGGGTCTTCCAGGAAGGAGACATGGTTCTGCGCCTGGTGCAATCAAAGGAAGGAAAACACAAGTTATCACCGCCATGAGAAGGACCGTTCATCATAAGCCGGAATCTGCACAATGGATAATATTACTTGATAGATGCAAGGGAAGAGTCGGCTACGGTTAATGACACCGCTCATACCACTTCATCTATGCAAGAGAAAGAAAGACCATGGAACGTGGCTCAGCTACGTCCCTACTATACTTAGTATAGGCTAGATTCACAAAGTGGAATTACACGATGTAACAGGCAGTAGGTTTCAGACGCACTCTTTTCCTATCCAGGGTACCTAAGGGGACTGGAGGGTTTTTAATGAGGCGGCTTGCTGACCTAACCTTTCTCATATCAATAAAGAGATGGTTAAAGCAATATACTATTTCCTTTTCATATGTTTTTATCAAGTTTTTATTTCTGTTATGTTTTTTATCCTTTTTCCAGGTAAGTATTATTTACTGTTTTTTTAGTACATTAGTTTCTTCAGTAGTTTGCATATATTTAGGTCTTGGGGGCTGATTGCTTGAATAGCACAGTTACAAACTCAATACCCGGCCATGATGCCTATGAGTTATAAGGGCCGATTACTCGCAAACGAGTACGGCTGCAAGCTTATAACCGGACAAAGGAGCCAAACTTTCTTGACTTTTCTTACTTAAGCTCGATGTGACTCGCACTAAAGTGGCATGATTTGCTCGCATATGATCACAATCAGTCATGATGCCCAATGGGACTTGCCTGACCCTGTCTTCGTATAGATGTAGCAACATGATTATCCACGCGAAAGCCGGCTTACAGTACAAGAGAGCCAAAAGGTTCATCTAAACCACAAGTTATGCAGAGTACATGGTTAATAACCGGAAACTCACAGTTTATTAAGCATAACTTCAAAACCTATGTGAAACGGCTCTAGGTTTTGGGCTTAGCAAAAACGATTTGTTCTTTTTGAAAGACCTAACACCCTAGACTCGGAAGTTCGGGCCTTGGGGACTGGGGAATTTGAAAAAAAAAACAAATTATCTAGCTATTAAGCTCAAAAACCCAAAAATCCGAGTCTTGGGGACTTGGGGACTTAGAGGAAAGTCCACCTGTCAAAACCCACGAAACCCGGAAACCGAGTCTCACAAAAGGAACCATAAAGAAAGTCGGAATATAAAGAATAAATTAGCTCAAAAGCAGATAGATATCAAATTCATCCAAAGGCCAGAAGGGCCATGAAAGCTATTAAAGTTTCAAAACGTATTACATGCCGCGATAATAGTATCAAAGGTGCACAGGCGTACCATCGAAAAATAACCTTTTAAAAGGCCCATTGGCCGAATGACGCATTCGATATGACAGCGGATAAAAAAGATTACTCGGCATCTTGGGTTGAGGCATCCATCTTGTCCTTGCCCTTGCCAGCCGGGTCCTGATCCGTGACTTGTTCTTCAGCAGTCTTGGTAGCAGCAGCATCCGGATTAGCAGTGGCACTAGCACGCGAAGGAGGGGGAACAACTGGCGTGGAGCTAGCAGGCGCATTATTGGCTTCAGCTTTTTTCTTCGCAGCCTCTTCCCTCAGTCGGGCAGATTCCGCCTTGCACCGTGCCAGCATGTCAAAGGGCTTCGGAGGATCCGACTTAATTGCCTTATCTTGTGCATCATACGGTGGCACCATCCGGCTGACATCCAAATTGCCGGCAATCAGGCTGGCTGCGTGACGAACCTCTGTCTGAATGGCCTTGTAATGTTTAGGTAAAAATGGGGAGCCATCGTTGTTGAACTCTGGAAACCCGCCAATAAGCTTCGCCGGGTCAAGCTTGGGAAAGTATGCTTTTGCCAAGGCAAGACCCCGGGTCACCCCAACCTGGCAGGATGAGCGCTTCCAGTGTTCAATCCACTCGGGGATGGTAGAACACGCATCAAGCAGCGTGTTCAAACCACCATCCCCAGTGCTTGGCCACTTGACAGCTTTCAGGGCCCACTTAGTCCCGGCACAGAGCTGCCGGATGGTGCTCTTTACCTTCTTCAGCAGAACCACTTCATCCACATCCAGAATCTCTTCCTCGGGCCCTGCAGAAAAGCAAAAACATCCAAAGTCAGGAACTTCGAGTGTTCTTCAAGATATCCAGACCAAATTAAGATCAGTCAGTCGGGAAATTTTACCTATCAGAGAACGATAAGTATCGGCGATCTGGCCCGACAGCTCGTTCACCCTATCCACTGCAGCATTGCATCTCTTCTTATACTTCCTTGCCTGCTTCCCGGCTTTCTTAGCTCCAGCTTCTGCCGATTCACGTAGCTTCGTTTCCGCCTTGAGAAGTTTGTTGGTTCTAGCCAACGCCTTCTCAGAGTGCGTTACGTATGCATGTGCAAAAACAAAAGATATGTCAGTCGGATATCTGTGAAAGTTCCAAGCAAATTATGCATAAGTTCACTCGGAACTTGGGGACTATATGAGTATACGAGCAGTATTAGTACAGTTTACCTCGTGTTTAGCTATCAGGGCCTCCAGGATACCCTCTTCATCAGCTCTCAAAGTATGTAGAGCATCGAGAATCTCGGCAAAGCTCATGTCTTCGGGCTTGGTGCCGGAAGAACTGGGTGCCTGGTAACCCGGAGTAGGGATTTTATCCGGCTTTGGAGATGAAACCTGGGTGGCCTGGGTGTCAGGGTTGGGGGTACCCATCCTTGTACCTAGAACCCCCGTGTCTTCATCACCGGGTCCATCAGCATGCTTTGGAGACCCGACATCCTGCTTGGCCGAGTCTATTGGGGAATCTTGTCCCTTGGTTTCTTCTTCAAGACCGCCAGTCGCGGCGTTCGCATCATCAACCGGGCCTTCAGTGTCCCGGGTGTCTGTCTCCATGTTCTCCGGGTCACTGAGTGTGACTTGGGCGCTAAGGAAAGAAGGAAGAGGTGGTTAGCAATAATAAGTAGAAGTTATCGAGAGTACAGGTATATCATATAACAATAACTCACCCGGTGTTTACAGCATAATCTGGTGGAAGCTCGCTGCTAGAGGCAGATGAGACTGTCACAGGACCCGATAGAGGGACCCGGAACTGTCCGGCTAATGGATGGTTGGGGGAGGGGTGACGTTGAGGTGAGTTGGAAGGGTGAGATGGAGGAGTACCGGCACGGCGAACTGGTGATGTGGAGATGCCCGGGTTGAGGGGATCGTCACCCGGGGAACTCCTTGTCACCCTGCGCTTGGCCGGAGGAGGGTCCTTCAAGTGTGATGAGTTGGACAGTTGTTGGTTAAGTTTACACATGTTAGCAAAAGAATAGGGTTCGGAGGACATGAAGGAGTAGGGAACCTTGGATACCACCCCTCTGGTTTTCCTCTTGGCCCCAACCGTTACTTCTTGTTCAGCTTCGCTTTTATCGGACTCGGTGGCTTCCGGGTCCTCCTCATCTTTATCGTCCTTGCCCTCCAACCCTGAAAGCCGAGAATGTATAGTCGGAAAAAGTGAGATGTGTGAAAGCAAAATGGTGTAAGCGAAGTTGATTGAAAACCCAGATAATACCTTCATCGTTATCAACCGGTTCTTCATCTTCTTCCGGGTCTCCGGAAGAAGGGGAAGTCTCGACGTCCCAGAAATTACTATTAGCCTGAAATAAAAGCATGAAAATGGGAGTTAGTAGTTGTATCAAGTCCAAGTACGCGAATAAGTATAAGTATCGGATTTTACCGCTGGAGCCGGGTTATCCCGGGTGAACGGCGCTAACCCGACTATATTCTTGATCACCTCCAGCTTCTCAGTCAGGAAGCTCTTGATGGTCTTGTTGGTGTCACCAGCTGGGTAATTCTTTGAGGAATATCGGAGCGCGTCCGTGACGTGCCCCGAGTAGTCACACATCAGCTTGGTGCGAATGGAGTTGGGCTGGATCCGGAAGTCCACCCATGTCTTAACCAAGTTAAGCCCAAGGAGGCCTTGGGCAGAAAGAACGGCTATTTTTGCTATGAAGGGCTGGATGGCTTCCCTGTCCGACTCAGGGGCAAAAGCATTGAAGGTATCGGAGAGATCTAAGAGACCCTCCGAGTAACTCGGCAGTTTCTTTTCGCCTGATGGGGAGGTGTCTCGGCAATAGAAAAAAGACAGGTGCCAATGCTTAACATGAGAGTTAAGATTGAGAGTCGGCATGGGAAAATTCTTACGGCGCTGGATGGAAACCCCGCCGCAAGCCAAGAGCGCCCCGTCACCGCTTTTGCGGCACGGTTTGCACTGGAAAAGTTCTATAAATAAAGCTAAATATGGTGGGATGCACAAATAAGACTCGCACAGGACTATGAAGTGGGTAATGTTCATCATAGAGTTAGGCCCTATGTCGAACACCCGGAGGCCATAATGGCTAAGGACCTCGCGGAAGAAAGAATGACCCGGGGGGCGAAACCCCTAGATCACATGCTCAACGAAGCATATTACCTTGTCAGCATTAGGGGTAGGCCGGGTCTCGTCACCCGGTACCCTCCAGTGGATCTCCTCCTGAGGGGGGAGGACGCCTAACTCGGCCAGCTCCTCCAGCTTGGCCTTGGTCACAGAAGATTGCGCCCAGTTGGCGGATATGGATTGGGTCACCCTTGGCTTAGCCGGCTGCTTCCCTTTGTTCTTGGGAGCCATTGGTTCAGTCTGCAAAATACAAAGCAAAATGCACGAAACATTAAGACTCGGAAATCATGAGCTATCCGAGTATTCACAAGCAGTATCAGTGAGAGGCATGGAAATTATGAATTGTCCGACTATCTCTAGACAGAATGAAAATTACAAACTATCCGGGTATTGACGAGCAGTACAGAAATTATGGGATATCTACGTATCGGCAAGCATTTATGGAAAAAGGTTGATTGCCTATGTATCTAGTGCGAGTAAAAGAACCGGGAGAGGTGGATTTTCCGGGTATCAAGAGCAGCCGCGGAAATTTGGGCGAACTGAATCCAGATTGGAAAATTTGTGGATGATTTCGTCATGAGATTAACGATTACGAGCGATAGGGGAATGATGTGCGGTCATCTATTAAGCGATTGGACAAGCTAGCATGGAGCTATACGACCTAATCCGGCGTGAAGCAAGAAATGACCCGCGGGAGGACCAAGATCCAATCTAGGTCAAACGGGACAATCAGGAGCTAGATCAATGGATGTGAGGACTTTACCGGAGTGGATTGGAGAAGGGCGCGACGGCGGCAGATGGCGCAGTCCTGATGCCCCTTTGCGACTCCCGGCGGGCAGGTCGAGGGTGCGGCGGCGGCGCGGGGCGAACCGTGGAGGAACGCAGCTGGCGGCGGCTCTGCTCCGGCGGCGTGCGCGAGGTCTCCGTGGTGGCGCTCTGTGGGCTCAGATGGGGAAGCGCTGGTGAGGAGGAAGAAGAAGGAAGGAGTGAACCGTTGGGGTTAGGTCACCCCCTAGGTACCTATTTATAGGTACGGGTGGGGGAACCTAGGCCAACGAGCGGGAACAATTTTTTTTGGGATAAGGGATACCCGTCCTGATTTTCTGGGATACGCGTTAAGTGCTGGACGGGATATCCGGAATGGATAGGAAGCAAATCTCTTCCGCGATATTTGGATCAATTAACGAGTGAAGTAAGCCGGATCTTTGGCATTTTCATCAGGGCATTGACCCGGAAAAGTAAAGGATGGATTCAGAGGAAACTGGGTTATTATATGGACCACCAATGGAGTTAGGCCTAGCTGTTTATTAAAGCAACCTAACCCGGCCTCTACGAACTTGTATGTTTGTTATTTTTGCAGGGAATAGCGTGCGCTTCAAGGAGGATCCCGTGAAGCCCAAACTATTCTGGGGACTACTGATGGAGGGATGATAACCCGGTAGGCTAACGCCAAGGAGTAACTCGGCCCAAAGGACGCTGCGCAAGACCCGACTTGGGATAAAGGAGCTTCTAGAAGGCCCAGGAACATAGGCCTCGTAACCCGGATTGTGGGTTCCGGTAAGGAAGTTTAGGGTTTGTAAGCAGTGTCCGGGTAGGATTCAGAGTACGCCTTGGAGAGTAAGCCAGGGGGTCCGGATGTTATATAAGCCGGTCCCTAGGTTAGGGTTAGATAAGTTTTGAGCGTGAGCAAGAACACAATGGTTGAGATAACATATTTAGATCGGAGACTCGGCGACTTGATTGCCGGCTACCAGATCGCATATCACCATGGTTTCCTTTGAGCTAAACCCTCTCCCAAACACCAGAGTCGATTTGCCCCAAGACAAGTTACCCCCGGTAACGTCTGCCGTGATTATCCCACGACAGTGGTTGTCACCTGGGTCACTTCCAGGGCCATGGATGTGGTGGTTGTCACCTGAGGGTACACTTGTGGTTTGCCACCTAGGAACAAAGAGATTCCTAAGTCCCTCTTAAGTTTAGTAGCTTTCCGTGCAACCCTTTGACATATGGGCTCTGTCTTGATCAACTAAGTTGTGAGAGTTCAGCCCTTGCTTGACATGAAGATGTAGCAAAATTATAGGTGGAAGGGGTCTTGCTGGATGGGTTCAATTCTTGCTTCTGAAAGATCTCGTCTCAATTCTCTCCTTTCCATGATGCACTCCGCGTGTATAGGATGTTTGGGCTAATTGAAGACAAAGGGTGAAAGTGCACAACCTCTGCAGAGTTAGAAACTATGATCATAGCCGTGTTCCCGGTATGGACGACTTCAAGCAGCTGAACAAGGATGGATAGAAGGATCTCCTCATCTTTTCTGAATGAATTAAAACATGGTAGAGACCTTTTCCTAGAGCACATGGTGTGTCTACCCCTCTGTCCTACCTTTTCAAACTCATGGTGTGTCTACCCATGATGATTTTCAAACTTCATGGTGTGTCTACACATGATGCCTTTACCAAACTACATGGTGTGTCTACCCATGTTGGTTTTCAAAGATTTTTCAATGATTTATCAAAGATAGGACAAAACTGGATTTATGCAAACTTAGCCAAAACTCCACTCAGCCAAATATGCATGTATTATTAGTCTTGCCATTTATATCCACCATAGTGTTACTTGCCAATACATTAAATTGTATTGACTCCCTTGTGGCTGCATATTCCATATTACAGATGAATCTGAAGACGAGTGACGTTTTGTTCAGGATCTCGAGTCTATCGCCAACATGTTTTGCCTGTGGCACATGAAGAAGATGGGCTCAATATTATACTAAGTTTTCTGCTGTAATTCCGTTTTCTGCTAGTCTTTTGAGACTATGCAAGTTGTAATATTATTTTGTAAATACTGGATCATGCGATGTAATAGAATTTGACGCATTTGCATGATATTTCATCTTGTACTGTGGTGCTAGCAATTGATCGAGTGACTAGCACAATAACACAGATGTTCTTGCATTATTTAAATGTGGGAACGCTATACCAAGAGACAATGGAAATTCAGAAACAAGTACAAGATCTTCTTGATAAAGGTTACATTCGAATAAGCTTATCTGCTTGTGTTGTTCCTGTTATTTTGGTTCCTAAGAAAGATGGTGCATGTCGCATGTGTGTAGATTGTAGAGAAATTAACAATATCACTATTCGTTATCGACATCCTATACCACGTTTTAAAGACATGTTAGATGAATTAAGTGGTAGTGCTGTTTTCTCTCAAATTGATTTGCGTAGTGGTTATCTTAAAATAAGAATGAAAGCAGGGGATGAGTGGAAAACATCCTTTAAAACAAAATTTGGTTTATATGAGTGGTTAGTAATGCCTTTTGGATTAACTAATGCACCTAGTACTTTCATGAGATTAATGAACCATGTTTTGAGAGATTTTATTGGCAAATTTGTGGTTGTTTACTTTGATGATATTCTTATATACAGCCACAATGAACATGAACACAGTGATCATATTAGACAAGTCTTGCATGTGCTAAGAGAAAATAAATTGTATGGAAATTTAGAGAAGTGCACTTTTTGCAAAGATAAGGTCATATTTCTTGGATATGTTGTTTCTAAAAATGGGATAGAAGTGGATGAATCTAAAATTGAAGCAATTAAAAATTGGCCAATTCCCATGAATGTGAGTCAAGTAAGAAGTTTTAATGGACTAGCTGGATTTTATAGAAGATTTGTGAAAGATTTTAGTACTATTTCTGCCCCTTTAAATGATTTGACTAAGAAAGGTGTAAATTTCGAGTGGGGGTTGCTCAAGATATTGCTTTTGATACTTTGAAAAATAAGTTGATTTCGGCCCCATTATTGATGCTACCTAATTTTAATAAACAATTTGAGATTGAATGTGATGCTAGTGGCATAGGTATTGGAGGAGTGTTAATGCAAGATAAGAAACCAATTGCTTATTTTTCTGAAAAAATTACATGGAGCACAATGGAATTATTATGTCTATGATAAAGAATTGTATGCACTTGTTAGAGTTCTTGAGGTTTGGAAACATTATTTGTGGCCAAAGGAATTTATTATACATTCTGATCATGAGGCATTGAAATTTTAAAGAATCAATCCAATCTTAATAAAAGACATGCTAAATGGGTAGAATTTATTGAATCTTTCCCATACATTATTAAACACAAGAAAGGATTAGATAATGTGGTAGCTGATGCTTTGTATAGAAAAAATATGCTACTAACTAAATTGGATGTGCAAGTTTCGGGTTTAGAGAAATTAAAGCCACTATATGCTCAAGATAAAGAATTTTCTACACCCTATACTAAATGTTCTAATGTGAAGGCTTGGGATAAATATCATATACATGATGGATTTTTGTTTAGAGCTAACAAACTATGTATTCCCGAGTGTTCTTTGCGTTTGATGTTATTACATGAATCTCATAGTGGTGGATTGATGGGTCACTTTGGACGAGAAAAAACATTGCTTATGTTGGCTGAAATTTTTTATTGGGCACATATGAGGAGAGATGTCTATAGATTTGTGCAAAGGTGTATCACATGCAATAAAGCCAAGTCCAAATTGAAGCCCCACGGATTATATACTCCATTGCCAACACAAACTACACCATGGGAAGATATAAGCATGGATTTTGTGTTAGGATTGCCAAGGACAAAGAGGGGACATGATTCAATTTTGTGGTTGTGGATAGATTCTCCAAGATGTCACACTTCATTGCTTGCCACAAAAGTGATGATGCTTCCCACATTGCTACTCTCTTATTCAAGGAGATAGAAAGACTACATGGAGTACCAAGGACAATTGTTTCGGATAGAGATGTGAAATTCATGAGTTACTTTTGGAAGACATTATGGGGGAAGCTTGGAACAAAATTGCTATTTTCTAGAACATGTCACCCCCAAACAGATGGACAAACTGAGGTGGTGAATAGAACTTTGTCTACATTGTTGAGAGCTACGATCAAGATGAATTTGAAGGAGCGGGAAGATTGTTTGCCACATGTGGAGTTTGCCTATAATAGAGTTGTGCATTCAACTACTCAATTATGTCCTTTTGAGGTGGTTTATGGATTCAAGCCTACTACACCACTTGATTTATTACCACTACCTATTCAAGAGAGAATAAATATGGATGCATCAAAGAGAGCTGATTTTGTGAAAAAGATTCATGAGGAGACAATGGATGCCATAGAGAAGAAAGGGAAGGATATTGCTCAAAGGACAAATAAGAAAAGAAAGTAGGTTATTTTTCAAGAGGGAGATTTGGTATGGGTACACTTTCGAAAGGATAGGTTCCCTAAGCTAAGGAAATCAAAATTATTTCCTCGAGGTGCTGGTCCTTACAAAGTGATTGCAAAAATAAATGACAATCCTTACAAGATAGATCTTCCAATTGATGAGTTTGGAGTGAGTAATTCCTTCAATGTTGCTGATTTGACACCATATCATGGAGAGAATCTTGATGTGGACATCAAGGATTTTCAAGATGGGGAGGATGATGAGGACATCCCTAGTACATTGCCACTTAAACAAGATGAAGTGAGACTTGGACCTATGACAAGATCAAGGACCAAGCTACTAGAACAACAGGTGAATTCACTGCTTATTGATTATGCTATTTGTGATTATGAGAACTTTATACTACCTAAGTCTATGCATTTATGTATGATTAGCTTTTTTGATAACACACACATGATGGAGGAGAACAATCAAGAGGAGCTGGAAAACAAATGTACAAATGGTGAAAACAAAGGAGCTATGGTGAAAACAAAATGATCATGGTGAAAACAAGTGTCCAAGATGGTGAAAACAAAGAATAACAATTGTTATTCCAATAAGAACAATTGTTATTCATGATGACAAGGGGATGGCGCCTCCAACAAGTCAAATGCGCCTATAGAAAATCCTATTCGAAATAGGTATGGTTTGTATATCATAATTGGCCGAATCCTTTAATAGTGGATCGGTTTGTATCTCTTTTAGAGTTCAAGTAGGAGTCCTAATCCTAGGGGGATTGTTGCTTGCGCAAGGAGAGCCTTGTGGCCGCACCCCTCCCCCTTATATTCTCCCTTCATGAGAGTTGAGGAGGCAGAACCAGTTTAAACCAAAATACAAAACCCTAGCCTCTAGTTTGTATTGCTGCTAAGCATACTATTTGAATTTTTACCCTTACAAGTTGCGTGATATCTTGTTATTCCATCTGGGAATAGGGGGATACAGGACCACTTGTGATCTTTGATTATTTGTGCAGTAGTTGAGAATATCCAAAGAGCTTGATTGTTCTTGCATCTGGCAACACGGGTCTGCTAAGTGAGAGGTCTCAGTGTAGCACTAGTTATCCAATTATCAGAAAATCCAAAAAATAGAGAATCTCATTGAGAAGATTGGGACACCCCATATCAGAAAGTGGCAATAAGTTGCTATTAGTAATCACTCTTAAAAATATAAACAAATACTGCTAGGGCGATTCAGCGGAAATATCTGCCGCTTGCCGCTCTCCATAATTATTTCCCTTGCCGACAGGAAGAGGCCCGTTCACCTAGCACGTATGCCTTCCGTGCCCCGGAGCTGGACACGTATAAACTCACGAGCCTACTCACCAACTTGGCACCGCTGAGCTTAACCCAAAAAAATATCCACTGACGTAAGCCAACGTCACAAGCAACCTTAAACCTGAAGGAAAGGACATACAACTAGGGCCTCCCTGTGTGTGAAAACAGCTACGTAGGTGAACTGGACACTTCCATCAGTGCATGCATAAGAGTGTGCATGTGTACTAAAATATCTAATGCTAATCCAAAGCAGGGCCGGTCCTGAGGGGGGGGAGAGGGGCGGCCGCCCCGGGCCCAAAAAATTTGGAGGCCCATTTCAGATATATGTTAGGCTTAGTTTGTGTGTATGCAAAGAAAAAATTAATTATCTTAATAGCTTGGTCGACTTGTAGCTTTTAATGTGAATAAAATAATTAATAGCTTAACATGGCCCCATGTAATTGCAAAGCACTTCACGACTCCTACTCGGAGAGCCAGGGGAGCACTGCTGGCCAGGCCAATAGGTGATCGACTCGGAATCCTGTGAAAGCCGCGTAAATATAAAGGATTTAGCATCGGATCACATCGACCATCCACTTGTCTTCATCTACCATCGCTTGCCCGTCGTCGCACGTCCGCCACAACTTAGTTGATTTTGTGATTCATTGCCATAGGTATGTCAATTGAAGAGTATATCTGAAGAACTACTGCCGTTCAAAAGTATTTTAGGATTTCTAATGAGTTCAACAAGTTTGAAGTCAATGGATGGTTCTCAAATTAAAAATAGTTTCACTAGATTTGCAAATACTTTCTATCTAGATAAGAAATGTGATATCGCGTTAAATGATCTAATTTCCGAGTTAAGTGCTATGTAGTTGACCTTGCTAGATAGAACGATGACTGCTATGAAAATGTTTTAGTTTTGTCAGAGAAATAGATTGTTATTGGACGTAAAAAAAGTGTCTCATTTCTGTTATTCTCAACATCTATATATATGTCTACTTTTACTAAGGGGGCCCAAATTTTTGCCTCGCCCCGGGCCCACGAAATTTCAGGACCGGCCCTGATCCAAAGCCTCCATGCATGTAAAACAAAGCATCTAATAATTTATATGCATGGATTAGTGCGAATATACTAGTAGACACGAATTTCAGCTAAGCACAAAATTAGTTGGTTAACATAATTTTAATTACTTTATGAAAAACATGGGTGTTACATGTCCACGTCCGTTTCTTCAATCACCAGATCATCGAACTCCTACTCCCCGGTTTCTAGACGATCAAAAAGAGAATTGATGCCATCTCCTCGGGGAAATTCAGAGCTTGCCGCACCTTCAGAACCTTCTTCTAACCCAACTTTTTCCGGGCGGATCCTTGTTCCCTGCGCCCGCCGTTGTTGATTTGATGTCCGACATGTCGGAAACCCTAGGTCTAGCGAGCCGATGCCTGCCGGAACCAGAGCCTCTACACGCCACCTTATACCCGCCGTGATCGCTTGGTGGATCCGGGAGCAATACGAAAACCAGGATCCGATCAAAGACACGACCGGAGAGGAAAGTCGAAGACAAGAGGGACTCGCCGCCTGATCGCCCAGACGCGAGGACAGAAAACCCTAGGGGTACTATTCACGTTACCAAGTTGGTCGCGGAGAGGTAAGTTTGTTGGCTACAAACAACCGATGTCAAACATCATATCTTGGAAAGGGCAGTTAACACACATTTAATCCCTTGGAACAATGTTGTGTCAGCTAGTAAGTTAGACATATTCCTTTTTACAATAGACAGGGTAAGTGTTGTGAACATTTGGGGCCATGGTCAGCGAGAGCGACAAAAATATGAAAAGGGTGCACACCATGCGGGTTGCAAGAAACCTATCTTTACTATTAAAGCTGAGGGCGCGGTGTCCGTGATTGTGGTATGTCGCTGCCGCCTCGTCTTCGTATCACACAGAAAAGTTTCGCGCCGACTCGTGGGCCATCACGCCTTTTTAATCGTGCTTTCTCTCAACCGACTACCCACACCCATCTCTCATCGTGCACATCGATCCAACCTCCATGCCTATCCCATAGCGAGCAAGATATTGCCCGAAGTCCGGAAGCGAACCAACGAGCAAAATCCGGATCAGGAACTGGCCCGATCTGATGCTGGAGTGCCTGGTGGAGGTGTTCTCCCAGCTTGGCCTAGAGGATCCGTGGCCCGGCTCATGTCGTGAAGAGGCTCGAAGCCGGTCGCCGAGTCCAAAACCAGCTTTCGTTTCCATCGGCGCCGCCGCTGCCAAGTGGTAAACCCTTCAAGCACAGCGTCCAGGCTATGCTCCGCTACACTGCCTCGCTCGCCGCATGGGAGCTTCGGGAGGTCCGGATCCAACATGTCATGTGACGCCCTCGACTTGGAAGACATGAGGTGCGTGAAATCTCTATTTATTAGGAACTGGTGGGGATGAGCAGAGTTTCTTCCAATGTACCCAAACATCTTTACTACTAAAGCTGAGGGCGCGGTGTCCGTGATTGTGGTATGTCGCTGCCGCCTCGTCTTCGTATCACACAGAAAAGTTTCGCGCCGACTCGTGGGCCATCACGCCTTTTTAATCGTGCTTTCTCTCAACCGACTACCCACACCCATCTCTCATCATGCACATCGATCCAACCTCCATGCCTATCCCATAGCGAGCAAGATATTGCCTGAAGTCCGGAAGCGAACCAACGAGCAAAATCCGGATCAGGAACTGGCCCGATCTGATGCTGGAGTGCCTGGTGGAGGTGTTCTCCCAGCTTGGCCTAGAGGATCCGTGGCCCGGCTCATGTCGTGAAGAGGCTCGAAGCCGGTCGCCGAGTCCAAAACCAGCTTTCGTTTCCATCGGCGCCGCCGCTGCCAAGTGGTAAACCCTTCAAGCACATCGTCCAGGCTATGCTCCGCTACACTGCGTCGCTCGCCGCATGGGAGCTTCGGGAGGTCCGGATCCAACCTGTCATGTGACGCCCTCGACTTGGAAGACATGAGGTGCGTGAAATCTCTATTTATTAGGAACTGGTGGGGACGAGCAGAGTTTCTTCCAATGTACCCAAACATCTTTACTATTAAAGCTGAGGGCGCGGTGTCCGTGATTGTGGTATGTCGCTGCCGCCTCGTCTTCGTATCACACAGAAAAGTTTCGCGCCGACTCGTGGGCCATCACGCCTTTTTAATCGTGCTTTCTCTCAACCGACTACCCACACCCATCTCTCATCGTGCACATCGATCCAACCTCCATGCCTATCCCATAGCGAGCAAGATATTGCCCGAAGTCCGGAAGCGAACCAACGAGCAAAATCCGGATCAGGAACTGGCCCGATCTGATGCTGGAGTGCCTGGTGGAGGTGTTCTTCCAGCTTGGCCTAGAGGATCCGTGGCCTGGCTCATGCCGTGAAGAGGCTCGAAGCCGGTCGCCGAGTCCAAAACCAGCTTTCGTTTCCATCGGCGCCGCCGCTGCCAAGTGGTAAACCCTTCAAGCACAGCGTCCAGGCTATGCTCCGCTACACTGCCTCGCTCGCCGCATGGGAGCTTCGGGAGGTCCGGATCCAACCTGTCATGTGACGCCCTCGACTTGGAAGACATGAGGTGCGTGAAATCTCTATTTATTAGGAACTGATGGGGATGAGCAGAGTTTCTTCCAATGTACCCAAACATTTGTTAATATTCCATTGCATCGTGCACTAGATTTGGGCGCCGCCTCCGATGGCCACCTCCTACCCCACAACACCATTGCGGCTTCTTCGATCCATGGCCTCCGGCCTCCGCTCCACTCATGCCTAACGCATTGTGCAAACCCTCCACTGCCTACCACGCCGTGCTGCACAGCCTACCGCGTCGTCAGGGACCTCTTCCACCGCAGCCATGGACCTGCTCGGCGGCCACCATGGATTCGTGCCGTCAGGCGCGTTCCTCTTACCTCCTGCCCTGCTGCCACGGGTCCAGTTTCGGCGCGGTCGCAGCTCCCCCTCTGCCACGGTTCTGCTCGGGTAGAACGTACGACAACCTCCCGAGCTCCGCCTTGCGTTGCTGCTGGTGGTTTTCCCCAGCTCGTCGCCATGATCTCAGGCGCCCCAGCCGCAACAATCATTTTGAGGGTAGTCTGGACCATAAAATCGAAATCCCCTCCCCTAGCTACCGTAGCACACGAGGGTTAGCATGAGGAGGACATGTGAGGGTGCAGGTAAGCCTTCTCGAGTCCCTGCTTGATTGCGATGCTTCTGGCGTTTAGAACAAGCTATCGCACCTGCTTCGACCACACAAAGCAAAAAAATGTTGCTGCTACTCAGACTCAGATGTATAATATTTTTCTTATTTTATCCAAATTACGTGTTGCTACTATGAATTTGCCAGCACATGGGAGAGAGAATAGATGGAGATAGAATGCGGTGGCCGACCCCCTCTATGGCTCTATGCTTAGTGTTGACATCTATGCAGGCTCATCAGATGTATATTAAGTTTCGTTACTTTTTCTGTGACACGACCAACTTTTCATTACGTGAACCATGTACTCTTTTGTTTCAGTTCTTAACTACAGATTGATGTTTTCTCATAGTTTGAAATATTTGAAGATTCACCCGTTAGCTGTTTGAATACAATGGTAAGTCGCATATCGTATATATTAACTCATATACTGGTATTGTACCTTAGCGCACCTATGTTTTAAATGCAGTGAAACATTTGTTGCTTGATTTGATCTTTCTAGGAGAGGAACATATGTGGAATCCTTGTCAATTGGGTTCTAAATGATATATTCTGTTTGAACAAAGATGTTATTGTTGGACCCCCAAGGGATGTAATACTTGTTTATTCTTAGTATTTTGGTCTAGCTGAACAACAATCGTCTCTTGCCTCTCTGAATAATCACATCACATCCAATATATGATATTTAATGGTTTAATTATCTCTTCAAGAATGATACATTTCTCCTGGAAAAGATCACCTAGGGGTTGGTGTTCATTATGAAATACCACAATCCCTGGTTTGAAATAATCGTTTCTGGACTTTTGAAAATAGAAAAGAAAAAGAGTTTTATAATTTATTTCACCTTAAAAGGCTGTTAAGATCTATCCCAGTGGTAATCAATTTAGTGATTTTTTTACTGATGGAAGTGGCTTTGAAACTTCTGAATGGTTTCTCTTTCCTCCCCTGAAGCAAGCTTGCTTCGTGACAGGGAATTTTTAGCTTTCCTGAGATGATACTTACTTCTCATAACCTTCAGGTGCTATGATGTACATTCTTGTCTTATAGCAATCATTGATTATTGTGTTCAGTTTTCACTATATTTGCATCAACACTCAACCAACATAACATGGCTGTCTACTTAGCTTTGTATGTGAAGCGTTTTTTTTAAGTGGTCACTAGAGCATTACCACGAAAAACTATTCACATTAACTTTTCTAAGAGTTTAAAATAATATTGCCGGTTGCGCCTTTTTATTGGTTACTCACCAACCGAGAGTGCCAATTACACCCAACGGTTTTCTTGAGCATTCTACTTTTGTACAAGCAAATTTGTCCATCCACACATGTTGGTGTAAACCCCACTTGCCTTATCTGCAAACAATATAGACATGTATGTATTGATGCAAATTTGTCATGGAGAAAACAGAAATGGCGGTCTTTGCTATTCATTGATTAAACTCATATATTTTCCTGGTTCACTCAAGCCTTAAACTACAAGCCATTATGTACTAGCCCATTTCAAATGCGTAAAGAAACACTACATGATTGAAAAAACGTTGACCAAAGGGGGTCGGATCCCTCCCTTGGTTGTCCGTTGTTAGGTAGAAGATGAGACTTTCCAGCAACGATTTCCCGCGCTAGATAATACCACGTTTAATTCGGTCCTCACTGGGACTCGAACCCGGGTGGGCTGGACGCGCACTCGCTGTCTCTGCCACTGAGCTAGCACTCAGTTCTCACCACTACATGATTGAAGAAGATATCACAAGTTTGGTTTGTCCATAGCACTTATGAATTGAAGCATTATTGAGTTGACTGTCCTAAGCTGATGTGCCTGGAGGTGGACGTGTTCATTGAGGCGGAGCTGTAGGTGATGCCATATCAAGACGAAAGACTTGTGAAATGGAATAGCATTTTGAGTAATAATAATATACATCAGGAATTTTACTGTCTTCGAATATGCATACGCTAGAATCTTGATGTGCATTATGTTCACATGTTCCATGAACGAATAAACTTGAGGAGGCGTTTCGGGGTTGCATTTACGAGACGCGAGTATAAAAAATCGCAATAGTGAACTCGTAAGTTGGATGTGATTTTGTGCGTCGTGAAATAAAGTTATTTTGGTGGGCACATTCGTGAAATACTCTTTTCATCAATTGATTTCCATTCATTTTTTTTTGTTCCGTAGCAACGCACGGGTATTCAACTGGTAATTGTAAAAGTGCATGACCAACCAATGAGCGCTCTTCAATGCGCAACTCAGTGAGCGTCCGCAACAATTAAACGTGCGTATGAAGGTTGCGCTATGGGCCCGTAGGCGCCCAGGCCATGGTTAGCCAGCGTGGAGACGCGAAAAAGCGTGTGTGCGGCATTTACGCAAACTAGTTGAGTACCCGTGCGTTGCCACGGTCCCGCTATCCTTCAATCAACTATTTTTTCGTCAACATCTTGCCATGGCTATCTTTCTCTCATAAATTAAAATTTATGTGTCCATCAAAAAATTACAACATATCAATTAGGTAATTATCACACCTATATATAAAGTAGACTATTAATTTATTAGATGTGTCGTTTCAATTTTGTGATACCTCAAACATGATGAAGAGGACAACAATAAATATGAAAAAGTTTACAAAGCCTATTGGGTTTAAAAAAAATGGAAACCCAGCCTCTGCATCGGATAGATGCACACTGCTATTTATTAAGCACCATAATCTCAGTCATTACAAAGAGTAACGAACGAAATAAAACAGTTCAACGATCCAGTAAGGTAGCCACAAGGACAAGCCACCTAAAAACCAACATGACTAATCTGGAATCCATTGTATCCTTCTATCATGCAACCATCCATCCTGGCTGAAGATAACCCGTACGACCGCCAGGAGCCGAGTACATCCTGCAACCAAACGTCCACGCTGATCTTCTGGCAGGAGTAGGGACCACTGATGGATCCAGTATGTAGCCCGATTAACCACATGCAAAAAATTATCCAGCACCAAATTGTTAAAAATAGTACCATTACGGCAATTCCAAATTGCCCAAAGAAAAGCACATACACCAATGCGTATACTAGCTTTAGTAGATTTGTCTATCCCATTAAACCATGATCCAAACATGTTATTAATATCAATAGGTGGTGTTATACTAAAAGTAAAATGTACTAATCTCCAAATTCTTTTAGCTAAATTACAATTAACAAACAAGTGTTCAACCGTCTCATCAGCACCACAGAACACACACTTTCTATAACCTGTCGTGGTGGTGTCACGGCAGATGCCATAGGATGGCTAAAGATGTGGGGACGATGGACGCTGGAGGTGCTCGGGGAGGGATCACGCAACGAACAGCCGCGTGTGGTATGAATCAATCACTGCAAACAACAAGATCTACCCAGGTTCAGGGCCCTCGTGAGGAGGTAAAACCCCTACTCCTGCCTTTTGCTATGTATATTGTTGTCTCACCTAGTAGCCACAGTACAAGTTTGGCCTTTAGCCGAGTAGCCACTCTCCTCTCTAGGTGAAGATCTAGGGTTTTCTATCGTGAGGCCAACAGTCCCCCGCGCAGGAGGGGGCAGGGCACCTTATATACTGGTGCCCAGCCGGATACAGCCAACAGGGAAAAGTACAAACATATGTCGACATTGTGTGTACACTGCGTACTTCTGGCTTCCCGCTGACAACTTTGGCTTCCTAGTTTGTCTTGTGTGGAAAGTCGTTGTGAAAAACCAAGAAGCTGATCTGTTATCACTGCCACGAACACAGAGTAGGCCCCCCCTATCCTGCGACGCCCTGCTGACACCCTGGCGCGGTCAGGCACGCTCTCTGCAGATGAACAGTGCCACAGTACGGACCTAGGATACGCGGGATCCTGTGTCAGAACGGCTCCTTTGACTTCTGGCCCGAGTAGGAGACCGCCACTTCTACTCGGACCACTTCTTCTACTCGAAGAAATACAACTTCCTTGATTCTTCCTTCTGGTCATCAATATGTACGGCCGAATAGCAACCGACCGGGTAGCAGGTACCGGGTAGCCGGCTACTCGGCCAATCACCCCTTCTGATCTTGCCCTTATCACTTGCCTTTACCCTACTCGGGGGTAACCCCCCGACATTAGTGCCCGAAGCTGGTAGAGTCCTGCGAACTCGTTCACTGGGCTCTTCCAGCTTATAAACCAATCTTGCCTTTGAACCTTAGGACGCCGAGTAGAACCTCCGAGTAGCTCTCAATTTTGTTTTGAGTTTCTTCTCTCCCGAATAGAACCACCTTTCTTCTCTGTCACCGAGTAAAAAGACTTAGCGAAATTTCGAATCAGAATCTCTGCGTGGCAGAGCAAAATCCGGCTTTCCGCACTGCAACTGGGCACGTGTCACGCTACCACACCCCCGACGCCTCGGTGCCCGGGATCTGACAGGCCACGCGCCCATTTTTCGCGGCCTGGGCCCACTGGCTCGTTAGGTCCCATCAAGTGCAGTTATTACCCACGATTGCGTCGTGGGATCAATTGCGGCTGTTACGCGCGCATCCTGCGCTGTGTGCGTTTCCAACCGGCCCACACACCCCACGTCGCACGATTTCCGCCACGACTGATCCCACTAACTTCGCCTGTAACGACAACCCGAGGGGAGGTATAAATACCCCCTCGACAACTCCAATTTCCCCTTCCTGCTTTCAATCTCTCCTTGCCTCTTCGCCTCTCCGCCGCCACCGAGCTCTTCGCCGCCGTGCATCTTACTGCGCCGCCGCGAGTCTCACCGCGCCGAAAGGCTAGCTTTTTCCACCGATTTCCACCAAATCTCCATCAAATCTCCTCTCCTCCTCGATGGCCCGCGACGATGATGCCCGCGCTGGATGGGCTGGGTCCGAGGTCACGGCAGACGACTGCAAGTGGCTGGTGCGGCGCGTTCCTCCCGGCGTCCGCTGCCGGCACCCCGACGGCGAGCTCGTCCCCACCCCGGAGGCGGGCGAGTTCGTCGTTTTCCTCGCTCACTTTAAGCGAGGATTCAGGCTGGCCGTCTCGGATTTCTTCCGCTCCTTCCTCAACCACTTTGGGATCCAGCCGCACCACCTGCCGCCGAATGCCATGGTGATGCTCGCATACCACGCCGTGGTGTGCGAGGCGTTCTTGGGCATGCGCCCCACGGTGATGACCGGGGCGCGTTACTTCTACTTCAGGAAGCAGAGCGTGCCCAAGTCGGGTAGCACGGAAGGATTTCGAGGCATGACCGCGACCGGCAGCGCTATGATGGTGCAACGTAGTGGGACCAACCATCCGCGCATCAAGGGCCTCGACTCCGTCCGCAAGTGGCAGAGGTCCTTCTTCTACGTGAAAAATATCTCTGTCAAGGAAGGAGTGCCCCCCGTGGACCAGATCAATCTCCCCAAGTGGACCAACACGGCTCCCATTCAGCAGAATTGGGGATACAAGCCTCCGCTAGAAGGCGACATCAAGCAAGTCAACAAGCGCCTCGCCCAGCTGAAGGAATTGGGGCTCAAGAGCGACGACCCCATCGCCTGCTGGATTTCCAGGCGAGTGCTCCCGCTGCAGCGCCGCACGCACCTCATGTGCTACATGGGGGGCAACAGAGACTGCACAAGGACGACCACGTTCGAGTTGAGCAACGCGGATGTGGCCGTCTGGGCGCGCTCCATTATGAGCACCGGCCTCACCGACAACTGGCAATACGGCTTCGTGCCGTATAGCTGCACGAAGCCAATTAAGCGGGTTAGTACTTCGCATTTCGTTTCCTGCATAGTGATACCGAGTAGATAGCCTTCTAGCTTGGTATGCTTAGTATTCGCACTCTGTGCCGAGTAGAACACTTAGCAGTATCTCTTAGGCTTCATGTGCTTTGTGTTTGCACGCCATGTTGAGTAGGGGCACTTGCTAATATCTGTTAGGCTTCATGTGCTTTGTGTTTGCACGCCATGTCGAGTAGGGCACTCACTAATATCTGTTAGGCTTCATGTGCTTTGTGTTTGCACGCCATGTCGAGTAGGGCACTCACTAATATCTGTTAGGCTTCATGTGCTTTGTGTTTGCACGCCATGTCGAGTAGGGAACTTACTCCATCATGCTTTGTGCTTGCATCCCATACCGGGTAGAATGCCTTATACTCCTCAACTGATTCGTGTTGCTTGCTTATATTTCCAGCTCCTTGCTCGCCAGCTCACTGAGAGCGAGGAGCGCTTCGAGGCCAATTGGAGCGACGACCGAAAGGAGGACGACGAGGTCTCCTACGACACTCAGGATACCCTCTGTATCCCTCACGCCGAGCAGCAGGGTAAGCACCATGTCGACGCGTCCATTCGGGACTGGTCCGAAGACGACGAAGAAGGTGACTGAGTTCACCTCTTTAGTCGCGAGTAGCGCAATCTAATTTTCCTTCCCGCTTCTCAACCCATTTCTTCTCCTCTACTCTGCAGATGATGCTGGTGTTGACGAAGAGGACGAGGACGTCCTCGATGTCGATCCAGTTGGTGTGGCTGCTCCCATCACTCAGAAGAGGACGGGTAGCGGCTCTCAAGAGCCCACTGCCAAGAAGGCCAAGAAGGGCGAGAAGAAGACCAAGCGGGTTTCCGGGAGACGGCCACCCCCTTCCCGCAGCGGGTGAGTGATTTTCTTCCAAGTTATATCCTGCCGCCGCTTCTCGATTTTTTCTTTCCCTCTTCCTTTTCTGAACTTCCTTTTCTCTTCAGCGCTCCCTTGGACGTTGATGCTGCTGCCGCTCCCACCAAATCCAAGAGGAAATCCGCCATCGATCTCGAGGAGCTCATCGATCTATCTGATGAGGACGAGACCGCGCCACGGGATAGGACGCGTGCGTCCTCTCCCGCGAAGGAGGAAGATGAGGGAACCAACGCTGACAACACGGGCGCTGGTGTCGAAGATATGGACACGGAGCAGCAGGCCCGCGCAGAAGAAACCACGCAGGATGCTGCTCAAGACGAGACCCCCCTCTCCCCCAGCTACCTCAGCTGGGGAGAATACTGAACAGAACACCGAGTACTAAGACCGTGCCGCCCTTGAGCAGCAGGAAGAGAACCAGGAGCAGCCGGAAACTGAGGCTGTAGATCAAGATGACCCCGTGGCCCAGCCGCGGGTAGAAGGACAAGAAGAAACACAACCAGATCTCGCTGCCGAGCAGCGGGTTGAGACAGTTGAGGTGGAGCAGAGCCCGCCGAGCCAAGCGCAGCCGGACGCTGCGCCGGGTAGCCAGCCCTTGGTGCCGCCTACCCAGCAGGCTGCTCCACCTACCGCACCAAGCTCCCCCGCTAAGAAGACCAAGACCGCAGCAAGCCCTCCAGCCAAGCAGAACACCAAGAAAACTGCTTCTGATGCTACCGGCAAGAAGAATGCTGCCGAGAAGAAGGCTGCCGAGAAGAAAACTGCCGAGAAGCAAGCTGCCGAGAAGCAAGCTGCCCAGCCTGACGCCACCGTCCGCAGGAATCCCTCGCGTGGCGCTGCGCAAGATTCTGCCGCGATGCTGCCGCCTAAACCAACTGCAAAACCTGCCGCGAAGACCGGGCAACTCTCCATTGGTGCTTCTGGCAGCGCCGCTGGCATAGCCACAGGATCAAGCGCTCAAGACCCGCCTGTCTACCCGCCCTACATGGTGCAGATGGGCAAACAGTATGGCATCAAGCTGAACAAGACCGAGAAGCAGCTCGCTCTTACCAAAGGCAAACATGCCACGGCTGTGGATTCCAAGTTGCCGGCCAAGGACAAGGCCCTTTCAATCTTCTCGCGCGAGATCCAGGAGACAGAGGTGGTGTCCAAAGGGCTCGAGCAGATGATCGACCGGGTAGGTTTCATTGAAGCTAAGTGGAATAGTGAGGTCCTTGGCAACGAGCCCTGGCATGGCCTGGCCTTGGGCAAGCTGGACCACTGGCGCATTGATTGGAATAAGGCGGACATGGGCTACAATCCCATGACCATCTCGTCCGCCACTAGCACACTTGCCGCGAAGCTGTTCGTCCACCGCAAAGCTGCAGAGGACCTCGAGCAAACCTATGCGGTAAGTTTTGCTTGCCTGTTCCGAGTTGCGCTTTTCTTCTCTTCTATTCTTCTTCTTCTCCTTATACATTATCCAGTCCCCGAGAATCGGGCCGAGTAGACGGGTACTCAACCGAGTTGCCGTCTTCTCGGGTCAAATCTTCAAAATATTGTCTAACTCCTTTTCTTTCTGCTTCTCAGAATAGCCTCATGAAGAGAACGATCCTTTACCGGCATCTGCTCTGGAACGAGAGCATTGCAAAAAGGCGCCTTGAGGCCCTAGAAGCTGAACGCAAAAGTGATGCCGTGACGGAGAAGGAGGCCCTGGATCGTACTCTTAAACTTTTTGAGCTCGAGAGTAAGCTTCTAGCTACGCGGTTCATGCGTTTTGTGTTTACGCCCGCTTTTGCTTTCTGCTCTAACTGATTCTACCCTGCAGGGAAGTTTGAGGAAATGGCAGAGGAACACAAGCACTGCCATGTATTCGTTGCCTACGCTGAAACCACGATTAAGAAGATGGAAAGTGAGTTGCCGTCTTTTCGGCTCGTCTTCCTTCTTTTGCTTTTGCTACTCTGCTGACCGTGCTTTGCTCTCAGCAGAAGATCACAAGAAGTTCGTTGAAGAGCACCTCGACTGCCTGAAATCCGCCGAGGTGAAGCAGCAATTGGAAAGCCAAGCAGTAGAGCTCAAGAGCAAACACACCACCGAGCTAGAGCCGCTGTAGGTCCAATTGAGGGCTGCTCTTCAGGACGCTATAGATATAACCGCCGAGAAGGACAAGATGGAGGCAGCTTATAAGGCTAAGCAGAGGGCCCTCGAGTTGGAGAGCGAAACGCTGAAGAAGAGCAACTCGGATCTCATGCTCCAACTGGCCCAATTTCGGAAGATTGAAGAGAAGCACGTTGCTGATGAGGAGTTTTGGAGGCGGAAGCTGGAATCGCTACTCTGCAAGCTGAACAGTAAGTTCTCGCTTCTCTGTCTTTGCTTATTTCCTTCCTCTTCTTCTTTACTCGGTTTGCATTCCTTCTCTGCCTCCGTTTGTAATCTTTTCTGATAGCATTTTCAGAGATTTTCCCCGATCTATGCTCGACTTGCAAGCCAGG
Organism: Alopecurus myosuroides; assembly: GCA_028641055.1. Classification (NCBI taxonomy): domain Eukaryota; kingdom Viridiplantae; phylum Streptophyta; class Magnoliopsida; order Poales; family Poaceae; genus Alopecurus; species Alopecurus myosuroides. The sequence continues at coordinate 241,892,952 of CM054060.1, read as the reverse complement.
CCTCACCAAGGCACAAAAACTCCGAGCTGAGAAGGGTTTGCCCACGGACACCAAGTCTTCAATTGAAGATAATCTCTCGAGCATGCAGACCCAACTCAAGCATCTTAGGGGCTTGGGCACCGACTTGGTGTCCACTGCCTTCAAGCTTCATGCTTTGTTCTGGCCCCGAGACCCTATGCCCAAGACCGTACGCGCGCTCGCCGAGAAGCTGAACGGTGTCAAAGCCGATTTGAAGAAGTGGCGAGCATCCGGAGCTCGGGCAGGCGCTGACATGCTGCTCCTCTTCATTTGCAGCTGGTATGAAAATTTAAATCTTAATACCATCCTCGAGATGCGCCGGGACTCGAAGTGGGAGACAGATCCCGACTGCGTGGCTCACCGCCAGTTAGTCGCGTACGAGGTCGCCTCCTACGCGGATACTGCTCGCTTCATCGACGGCCTCACCGAGCCCGACACCGAGCCGGAAAGCGAAGGTGACGAGGAGGGGGAAGATGACGAGGAGGCCACTGAGTCAGACGGCTTGAGTTTCTTTGATGGCCCTGGTGCTGATGATAAGTCCGGGAAGGGGAAGGGCGCGGTCGTCGCGGACAGCGATGAGGAGATCGACATCCAGGATGCCACCATCACCACCAAGATGGTGATCGATACTGCTGCTCCCGAGTTGGGCTGTTCATCTGGCGCAGCACTCGACGATGCGGCTATACTCCGCACCCAATCTACTGCCTCCACCTCGGCGACGGACCCCATCTCGGTGGCCACAGCCACCTCTGATCAAGCTGCCACCAACCCAGAAACGGATGCTGCCAAGACCGAAGCTGACGCCGCCAATACTGAAGCCGATGCTGCCAAGGCCAACACAGGAAACACTTCTACCTCTACTTGATTATCTCCTGCAACACTTATGCTCAAAAACTTTTATCAGATCCCCGGGATGCCGGGTGCAGATGTATCAAACAATTATCTTTCTCGTTGCTACTCAGTTTTTATTCCCATTTGACGTTTTATTCTTAGTAATTTGAGCAGCCTTGGCTCGATGCCGGGTTGCGTTGTCATGCAAGTCCCCGAGTTGCATTTCTCATTCACTCTTTCTTTTTATCTCAGCTCTTACCTGCAACTTGTTGCTTTTTTGGTATTCGAGTCACAAGAGTTCAAAGTTGGAGTTTCAAATACTTAGCCACTTAGAAACAATCATAGTAACGCTACCCACCACTTAGCCGAAAAAAGTTAACAAAACGCAGTAGTAAAGTACGCTCTACCCGGTTCCTGCACTTCTCTTTTCCTTAGTCATTTTGCCTGTGCTCATTGACCACTTGCTTGTTCTCTTGCTTGCCATGAAGCCGGGTTGCGGACAACAGCGGAGTCGAAGAGTTGGCATTTGGGTTTAAACACAGTACTAAGTGTACTTCCGAAATTCTAAGCAGAGCAACCGAGTAGGCAAAGGTACACCAGAATAGAAACACTTAGAACAATTTTTGGACGAGGGCAGTCCCCGAGTTCAATTTCGGATTGCAGAGTAGAAGTTTAACTCGGATAAGAGAATACATACACATCTTTGCTTATGAATGAAAGCGACGAAGTAGCGCTACATTACAGGGGCGCTTAGATTCCTCTCCAGCTTTATCCGCCCTGTTCTTCTGTGATGGCTGCACGTCTACCAGGTAATAGGCATCATTGTGCAGAGCCTTGCTCACAATGAAAGGCCCTTCCCACGGAGGGGATAGCTTGTGCATCCCGGCTGTGCGTTGCACGAGCCTAAGGACCATGTCTCCTTCTCGGAAAACCCTTGGGCTCACTTTTCGGCTATGATAACGCCTCAAGTTTTGCTGGTAAATAGCTGAACGTGACAGAGTAAGCTCTCTTGCTTCTTCTAGCAGGTCAATGTCATCTTCTTGAGCTTCTCTCGCCTCCACCTCAGTGTGGAGGGTTACTCGGGGGGAGTCATGCTCTAGGTCTATTGGCAACACGGCCTCAGCCCCGTATACCAGGAAGAATGGCGTGTAGCCGGTTGACCGGTTAGGGGTAGTCCTTAGACTCCGCAACACCGCTGGAAACTCGTCTAGCCAACACCCAGGTGTTTTCAGCAGCGGCTCAATCAGCCTTGGCTTTATGCCTGCCAGCACCATGCCATTTGCTCTTTCAACTTGCCCATTGGAGGCGGGATGCGCGACAGACGCCACATCTAGCCTGATATGCTTATCTCTGCAGAACCGCACCATTGCACCCTCAGCAAAATTTGTGCCGTTATCCGTGATGATGCTGTGCGGATAGCCGTATCTTAGGATCACATCCTTCAGGAAACTCACAGCTGTGGCTCCATCACACTTCCGAATAGGCTTCACTTCAATCCACTTGGTGAACTTATCAATCATGACCAAGATGTGAGTCATGTTGCCTCTAGCCGGCTTGAAGGGACCAACCATATCCAAGCACCAAACAGCAAATGGCCAAGTAATGGGGATGGTTTTCAACTCGGAAGCAGGCAGGTGGATCTTACTTGCGAATCTCTGGCAGCCATTGCACTTCCTCACAATATCTTCAGCTTGCTTTAAGGCAGTGAGCCAAAATAAACCATGCCAAAAAGCCTTCTTGACCAAAGCCCGAGAAGAGGCGTGGTGCCCGCATTCTCCTTGATGTATTTCCATCAGAATTTCTTCTCCTTCTTCCGGCTCCACACAGCGTTGCAGCACGCCAGTGGGACTTCTCTTGTGCAGCACTTCTCTGAATATGATGTAGCCCTTGGATCTTCTCTTAATTTGCCTCGCAGTAACTTCATGTTCTGGCAGGGTGCCGTCCTTTAGAAAGGATAATATGGGCATAGCCCAACTCGGTGTCTCCCGCGCGGGAAACACTGGTTCGTCCACTTCCATTGGAACAGGCACCACTGTCTGCTCTTTAGAGTTGAGAACACTTCTTTGAAGCCCCGAGCGGGTGGCAAGAACTTCCTCAATGAATGCAACAGTCCCCGGGGTGAGAGGGGCAATCCCCGAGTAGGGAAGGACAGTCCCCGAGTAGGGAGTGGCAGTCCCCGGGTTCTCTGTTGCATTCTCCCAGTCAATCTCCATGGGAACAACTTCTTGTTGGGAATATGCCCTAGAGGCAATCATGTATGATGTAATTCCCACTGTATTCATAAAGTTATTAAGTTGTCCTTTGTTTTGAACATATGATATATGTCATTGAATATGTGATTCGATTGTGGAACTATATATTCATGTTGTTCATACTAGATTGTCCTTGGTCATTTAGGTTGTGCTGGACACACACCCTAGACTAATGTGAGTGTTGGCTGATGACACGGTTCCACTTATCATGGGCATGGTGATGCCATTCCAACGTTCACGGACTTGGCTAAAGAGTTTAGCAAGTCGGACTGACCCACATTGAGATGCCACGATCAAGTCGTCATTTGCATGTCTCAATCAATGTAATCCTTAGACCTGAGGTTGTCGCACAATCCGAGTTGTGGATCACCGACTTAAGTTCTGTCAAACGTTGTTCTGTGACAAGGCAACTATAAAGGCAGAGTTCGGGTCGAATGAGAAGCAAGCTGCGTGATGTGGATAATCAAGATGGGATTTTTCCCCTCCGAATAGAGAGATATTCTCTGGGCCCTCTCGAGTGATATGATTCAGGAAGCATGGCCATGCGCAACTCAGTTAAGTGTTAACTGTGTCTGTTGACTAAGAGTAAGTCAGGTGAATCACATATCACGGATCGAGAAGAGAGTTGAGCTATTTAAGGGATGACGATAAATCGCCTATAACTCGACAAGGTATATCGCGAGGCAAAAAGGACTAAGATGAATATCACATTGAAAGGTATGTCGTCATGACTCAATGGTACTTGGGAGTCGGCACATTCTGCTAGGAGCCGCTACCGATTGATCGATTGGGAGTTGGACTCCAATCGTGTCCAAGTCGCCATGAGCCTGCAGGGTCGCACACTTAAGAGCGGGAGCAAGTATTGGTCGGGTTGGACCCGAACCGGAAATGGACTGGTTTTGTGAGTCGGACTCACAGAGGGAATGGGCCACAAGTGTTGTGAAGCCCATTACCATACGCTATATAAAGAGGGGCGCAGGTTGCCCAGCGGGCACGTTAGTCCACTCTCCCATGCGTTGGGAACCCTAGCCCCACTCAGTCCAGCCGTCGCACCAGACCTAGCAGTCTGCCGTCGGAGCTCCTCCTCGTACGTGTGGATACCGGCAGAGGTGCTGTACGTTCAGCACTTCGACGTTCGAGGGATTGGATCGGCCGGACCGGATCGTGGGACTGCACTGCCCCGACGCGCTTCACCGATAATCCGCAACCGCGCGTCTAGTGGTAATCATCGTGGCCTTCTACCTCGGCTAGATCTTGGAAGCATCGCGTAGGAAAAGTTTTCGTTCATCTCTACGCGTTCCAACAGTGGTATCAGAGCGGTAGCTTCTGGTATTAGGCCCGAGATCCGTACATATGTGATATGTAGTTAGCGTTAGATGTGATCTAATTGCTGTTTTGGTGGTCGGTCTATGAGATAGATCGGTTTTGTACAAGGTTGATTGGATCAATCGTACTCGGGGTTTTGTACGCCTGTGTTTGGCATCTCCCTCTGCAACCTTTGCCACAACATGCTGCCATGTCTGCAACCCTGCGCAAACCAAGTGATCGCCTGGGCCTCATTCACACCTTCGCAGGTGTTCCTCAATGTGCTCCACCGAGTAAGATACTCGCGGTCCGTCTCGTCTTCCCGCTGCTTGCAAGCGGACAACTGCTGCGGCCTATTTGGCCTCTTGTAGGTGCTGGTGAAGTTGCTGATGAAGGCCTCCGAGAAGTTCAGCCAGCAATTGATGCTGTTCTTGGGCAAGTTGTTGAGCCAAGTGCAAGCTGGGCCCTCAAGCATCTGCGGAACGTACCGCACAGCCCATCTCCGGTTGCCGTTCGCGATATGAACCGCGATGACATAGTCATTGAGCCAATCTTCCGGCTTGGTGCTGCCATTGTAACTCTTGGTGCCCCTTGCAAGATGGAAGTTCTTCACGGACGGCTCGTTCATGATGCGTGGGCCAAAGCACTCAGGGCCAGGAGGCCCCGTGTTCTCGAGCCGTGCGGATAGATTGATCCGGTCCAGCTTGTACCGGACATCATTGGGCTCCAGCACACGCTCACCCACACGATCCATGATATCATAACCAGCTAACCCCATAGCCGAGTAGCCATCATCATACCTATCCACCTCCATGGCCACAGACTGCTCCACCAGGTTGGCTACTCGGGCATCCGCACGCGGCTGAGCAGCAGCTGGCTGCTGCGGCCTCTGCCGAGTAGGCTGAGCAACCTGTTGCCGAGAAGGGCACGAATGATCTCCACCTCGCGTCTTGCTGTGAGCTTTACGGGCTTGGAAGCCTGCTCCTGCAGAGTTGTGTTTCTGACCGGACTGTCGTGGCACAGCGAGCTGTTTCGCGGCGGCAGTCAGGTCGTACACCTGCATTTGCCTGTCTCTACCAGAATAGCCACTGCGTTCCCTCTCACGTCTGGGATGCGGTGATGAGGCCTGATCGTTAGATCTGACCGCATGCGAGTGCACCACCTGAGAAGCTCCAGCACCCGGATTGGCTTTCCGGAACTCCTCGTTCTGCCTAGCAGCCTCTAGCACTAGCTCATTGAGCCTCTCCTGCTGCCTAGCGCGCGCGTCGCCATCGAGATGCGGCAACTCAGCAGCTACAGCTTCAGCGGCTCTAAGTGTTTTGGCGGGGGTGCTGTATTTGGGCCTGGTGGTGGTTGTGTTTTGGGTACACGCTCCGCCAGCGGTCTCACCAACCGCTGCCATCTCGGTGCCTAGGTTGCGGCGCGTAGCGCGTACCTTGAGAGGCTTCCTAACCACTGGCGTAAAGCCGTGAGCATGGTTGTACTCGTTCTGATCTAGACTAAGCTCGAGCCTAACCTTTTCCAACTCCGCTTGCTCAGCGAGCAACTCCTGCCGCTGCCGGTCAAGCTGCGCCTTCATGGTCAAGAGCTCAAGATCGGTGGGAGGCGGCATACCCGTCCGCGCAGCGGACGCAGGTATTGTCGGAGTAGTGGAGAGGGGGAGGTTGCAGTCCTTCTCGTAGGGCTTGTGGGTCTTCCCGCCAGCACTCGAGCCAGCGAGATCCTCGATGACGCCCGCGGCGACAGCTGCGCCCTTTCGGGCGTTCGCAGCCAGGCCGGCCACCATTACCTCCGCCCTGTCCGCAGAACGGCCCATAGGACTTCCGCGGGCAGCAATCACAGCGGGAGGATCCTCCGCGACCAGCACCTCCTCCGGGAACTCGCGGACGACGGCGGTGGCGACGTAGACAAGATGCGAGCCGAAAGAGAGCACCGTGCCGCCTTCCGGCATGGCCGTGCCGCCGAAATCGCCGGCGTTGTCGATGACGAAGTCGAAAGAGCCGAATCTGTGGACAAGGCCACAGACCACGCGCTCTCCAGAAGTAGATCCCGTCCGAACTTGAACTCCAGCCAGCGCCGCTGGTTGCCCCACGGTGGGCGCCAACTGTCGTGGTGGTGTCACGGCAGATGCCATAGGATGGCTAAAGATGTGGGGACGATGGACGCTGGAGGTGCTCGGGGAGGGATCACGCAGCGCACAGCCGCGTGTGGTATGAATCAATCACTGCAAACAACAAGATCTACCCAGGTTCAGGGCTCTCGTGAGGAGGTAAAATCCCTACTCCTGCCTTTCGCTCTGTATATTGTTGTCTCACCGAGTAGCCACAGTACAAGTTTGGCCTTTAGCCGAGTAGCCACTCTCCTCTCTAGGTGAAGATCTAGGGTTTTCTATCGTGAGGCCAACAGTCCCCCGCGCAGGAGGGGGCAGGGCACCTTATATACTGGTGCCCAGCCGGATACAGCCAACAGGGCAAAGTACAAACAGATGTCGACATTGTGTGCACACTGCGTACTTCCGGCTTCCCGCTGACAACTTTGGCTTCCTAGTTTGTCTTGTGTGGAAAGTCGTTGTGCAAAACCAAGAAGCTGATCTGTTATCACTGCCACAAACACAGAGTAGGACCCCCTATCCTGCGACGCCCTGCTGACACCCTGGCGCGGTCAGGCACGCTCTCTGCAGATGAACAGTGCCACAGTACGGACCCAAGATACGCGGGATCCTGTGTCAGAACGGCTCCTTTGACTTCTGGCCCGAGTAGGAGACCGCCACTTCTACTCGGACCACTTCTTCTACTCGAAGAAATACAACTTCCTTGATTCTTCCTTCTGGTCATCAATATGTACGACCGAATAGCAACCGACCGGGTAGCAGGTACCGGGTAGCCGGCTACTCGGCCAATCATCCCTTCTGATCTTGCCCTTATCACTTGCCTTTACCCTACTCGGGGGTAACCCCCCGACACAACCAGTCCATCTTGTTTTCACCAAATTATCCTTGGTAAGAATCTCATTCCGAAATACAAACCACATAAAGATTTTGATTTTCAAAGGCACCTTTAACTTCCAAAGGTACGTATGCAAAAATCTCGTGTTGCCATTCATTAGTTCCTCATAAAAGGATTTAACCGAGAAACAACCCGACGTTGTCAACTTCCAAGAGAAAGAATCTTGGTCTTCTGATAAGGAGACAGCCATAAGTCTCTCCACCAGATGTAACCAGTTAACCCAATTATCTCCAATCAAAGAACGTCTAAATGCAATATTGAGATTTTCCTGACCCAGAACATTACCAACTAGCACATTTTTATTACGCACAATATTATATAACGCAGGATACTGCCTAGATAATGGTATTCCCGTCAACCATGGGTCTTCCCAAAATCTAATGCTCTGACCATTTCCTATGTTGCAAGCTAAATTATTAAAAACCTCTTGCTTAACACTCATAATACCTTTCCAAAAAGGCGAATCCGTGGGTTTAGCCTCCACCTGTGTGAGAGGTTTTCCCAATATATACTTATTATGCAGTAATTCGTGATGCCCTCCTCAGTTAAAAGTTTAAAAAGCCATTTTCTTAATAAACACTTACTCTTGACGTCTAGGCATTCAACACCAAAACCCCCCTGATCTTTCGGGCGACAAACAATGTTCCACTTGGTCAACCTATATTTATTTTTGGTTTGATCGGATTGCCAAAAGAAACAAGATCTATAATAATATAATCGCTTGCTAACACCAATGGGTACCACAAAAAAGGATAGAAGAAACATCGGTAAACTTGAGAGAACCGAATTGATAAGAATCAAGCGGTCACCGTGTGATAGCAATTTTCCTATCCATGAACTAAGCTTCTGCTCAAACCGATCTTCCACCAGTTTCCACTCTCTATTAAGTAGCTTACGGTGGTGAATGGGAATACACAGGTACTATGGTAAAACACCAATTTCACACCCAAAAATACCTCTATACTGATCCTCACAGTCAGTAGCTCTCCCAAAACAAAAGATCTTGCTCTTATGGAAATTAATTTTAAGACCTGACAACTGCTCGAAGATGGACAAAATTCGTTTCATATTAACAGCCTTGTCCAGATCATGCTCCATAAATAAAGTAGTATCATCAGCGTACTGAAGTATTGAACCCCCCCCCCCTCGACTAGATGAGGAATAAAACTTCCTACCTGCCCATCCTCTTTTGCTCTTGCAATTAGGAGAGCAAGCATGTCAGCCACCAGGTTAAACAGAATAGGAGATAATGGGTCTCCCTGTCTTAAACCTTTTAAAGTTTGGAAGTAATGACCTATGTCATCATTCACTCTAATTACCACACTACCCCCCTGCACGAATCTCTCGACCCATTGACACCATTTTGGATCAAAACCTTTCATGCCTAGAGTCTGTTGTAGGAACTTCCAATTAACTTTATCGTACGCTTTCTCAAAATCAATTTTTCGCAGGACCCCATCCAACGTTTTGTTTTTGAGATCGTGAATGGTCTCATGTAGAACAACCACCCCTTCCAAAATATTCCTTCCAGGAAGGAACTCTGACTAGGAAGGACGAATAACCCTCTGCGCAATAGAGGTCACTCTATTTGTTCCCACCTTAGTGAAAATCTTAAAACTCACATTTAGCAAAAAAAAAATTGGCCTATATTGCTCAATCCTACTAGCATCTTCCTTCTTAGGAAGCAGGGTGATCACTCCAAAGTTCAACTTGAACAAATCAAGTTCACCCTCATGTAGCTGATTGAACATAGCTATCAAATCTGTCTTAATAACCTCCCAAAAATGCTTATAAAACTCAGCAGGAAAACCATCAGGTCCCGATGCCTTGTTAAGCTCCGTATGGGAGATTACCTCACTAATCTCATTTTCATTAAAAGGATGAGTGAGCAGCAAATTCTCCTCTGGAGACATCTGAACAATATCATCGACTCTTGTCTCTACTAAATAAACACTCGATGGATCAGATGCCCCGAACAATTTTTTGTAATATTCAGAGATGAAAACCTTCAAATTTTGTTGGCCCACAATAGTGCCCTCATCCTGTTCTAACTGAAAATTCTTTTCTTCCTATATCTCCCATTTGCGACCATATGGAAGTATCTAGTGTTACTACCCCCTCCTGGATATGTCTCACCTTTGCACGTTGAGCCCATTTTGACTCTTCTTCGCGACGCAAGGTAGTGAGGAAAGCATCAGCTTCCGCTCGAGAAGAGCGCTCAACCTCAGACAGGGGGGAACTCTCCGCCCTCAAATCTAGCTCATTAATAAGCAACAAAAGCTTATCTCTCAATCTCTTATACTCCCCAGCTCTATTCTTAGCCCAACCTCTCAAGAAACTCCTGAGGTGTCGAATTTTGAACTGCCATCGTTCGATTGGAGTGGTGCCATCCAACACCGACTCCCATTCGGTCTTAACTAACTCAAAAAAAACCCGGTTTTCTTAACCATGCCAACTCAAATGAGAATAAATACTTATTCCCCACATGAGCCGCCGACCCAGAGTCCAGCAACAATGGGTTATGGTCGGATCCAACCCATAGTTAATGCATGAACAGACACTAACGGGAATTTCTGTTCCCATTCCACACTGGCAAGGATTCGATCCAATTTCTCCAATGTTGGATTAACACGTCTACTTGTCTAAGTGTATTGTCTACCCGACAACTCCAATTCTTTTAAGTCAAGACAATGAATAATGTCATTAAAAATAAACGGCCAACGGGGATTAAAATTATCGTTATTTTTCTCATTACTAGTGCGAATAATATTGAAATCCCCCTACCAACATAGGGCGAGTCTCATTTTCACAGATCCTTACTAACTCGGCTAAAAACTCTGGTTTTTTATCATCCTGGGCAGCCCCATAGACAACCATGAAAGTCCAAAGGAAGCCATCCTCCTTTAATAGCACATGCAATTTAACCGAATAGTCACCGGCTATGATAGTCTGTACTGTTATAGTCGCACAGTTAAAACCAATTAGGATACCCCCGGACCTCCCGTGAGGTGTGTCGCACCCTGACTTCTATAGGATACTCACCGGGCTGAACTGAATAGTAGATGATTGGATTACGGGGCTTATCTGCACCCGCATCCTCTTACGAGTAGGCCAACACTTATGTGTCACAACCAATCTCTACTATCCACCGTCGATGTAAACTATCCCATAGAGATCAAGATACTACCATTGACGTACTTCATACCATACACACATGGTACGTCAACGGCGTTGAACAAAATGATAACACAACATATCTCTAAGACACAAAAGATGGAAATAAGTTGCAAATAGCTCTCACTAGAGCAGAGATAGCAAATACAATCATCCAGAGGACACATGTCCCAACATATCATCATTACAACACAGCGGAAGCATTCAAAAGGTCTGAGTACAGACAAATCCAAATAGGCCTAAGAGGCCGGCAATGAAGGGAAAACGGAGCCCATCCACGTAGTCTCGGATCCTGCCCGGGTCCGCTATCTACTCGTCAGCAGCCTCGTCGTACTCCACGTAGTAGCCATCACGGGGGATCCTCGTAAGCGTAGTCTGCGGAAACCACAGCCCCAAAGGGGTCAGTACAACAACGTACTGGCAAGCAAGACTCACAGTTCACCAAAGTGTAACCCGTCAACACCAAGCACAGATGCTTTGGGTTCAACGGAAGAAAGGGTGATACAAAAGATGCGGCAGCGGGCTGCATTAACCAACTACAGATACATGCTACAACTTCCGGCTAACAGAAAGGAGATAAGATAGCCTATAGTAACCAACTATAACTAACTCCAAACAAACCCATCCTGGATCTCGCCCCTTATCCAAAGAAGCAATCTGAGGATAAACTCACACAGTTGGATTAATGATGGTTCAATTATTGTGTCAATAAGACTATTACTAGTCAAGTTATCATTAGTTAGGTGTAAGTTCTTCTGAGTACTTGTTAGCCAGTACTTTCACCAAGTCAACCATAACCGCGGAAAACACGGCTTCTCGAGAAGATTTATCCCTGCAGGGGTGCACCAATTAGGCCGTACACGTAAGAATAACCCGCCAGGTGGAATGCCTCCCACCAAGCGGGGCACTCAACACAACTCAACTCTTCTTCGCATCAAGCCCAAAGAACCCCGTGCAGTGAGCGCACGGCTAATCAAGCCCCACGAAGAAAATGGGACCCTCATAGCACTCTAAGAACGTGTCTCCCTAAATGCCGACTACAAAAGTTCCACCCTGGCCTGGGTTCGCAAAATACATATGCATGCGGCAAATGGAAAACCCGAACTAAATGAGGCGATTTGGACGAGATGCGAATCGAATCAAATTGAGGGGGGCGCCCATACACGCTTCCCACATGCGGATAGTGCGCTCATCATGGATCAGTAGACAAGACACTTTTCCTAATTAGGGTCGACACTAGCAGGCCTCAAAACCACGCCGGGCCTCCTGCCGGTGCCTTATCATAAAATTATTATTAACCATAACATTAGCATGATTGATTGTTTAAACATCGAGCCCCAGAACATAAATGATATAGTAACAGAAAATAACGGGTAACAAACTCGAGCAGAAACAACCCTAAGCATGCTAGTAGGACACGGGCAACAAGCAACGGGGTTATAGGTGTGGAGGTGAGGCAATATCAGGGTTAAAGGATAACATGTGATAGGATCGAACACAAGCAACGATTCATATGGCTAGCAGAATAGACAACGGAAAGTATCGGTATCCAAGGTTGAAAGGAACACAATGGTTCATGTGAGTGAATACTTGCCTGCAAACTCAGCAGCCTGGTACTGAGCTAGATCCTCAGAAGGGGTGTCGTAAGTATCGTCTGTCTCAACGTCGTCGTCTATTCGAGAAGAAGCAAACAAACAACACAGAGAGATAAACAATCAATAACATGGCATAGTGCACAATCATGGGATGATGCATGACCATTTAATTGATGCATCAAAATAAACTAGTTGACATGGTAACATAACATAATTAAATGGACCCACATGCAATTTGAGTTGCATATGAAAAGCCCATGAATTATGGTTGAAATAATTGTTCTACCACTAATCATCATGTGAAGGTTGATTAGCATGATGCATGGATGAGGAAAACAATAAGAAAACAACAATAGAAACAATTTGAAATAAGGTTTACCAAGTTTGGGATTTTATTTATTAAGTTATGGAATTTTGGTTCCTTAAAGGTGTTACACAAGCATTTGTTGTTTTCATCAAGTTTAGTTGTTCAAAACAGATAACAAAGTTAATATTTGAAAAGAACACAAAATTTTAGGTGGATTACATGTTTCAATTATTGAAAAAGGAATCACAATGATTTAATTATGAATTAAACAAGTTTAAACAAGTTTTAATTGAATTTAATTCAAGTATGAATTTATTTGAATTTTTATTTGTTCAAAACATTAAACCAAATTCATATTTGAAAAGTTTATACTTTTCTAGTTTGAAAACATATTTTATATGTTCAAAAATAATTTAATTTGAGCAAGTTATGAATTTAGCAAATTTAAATGATTTAAACAAGGTTTAAATTATTTAACCAATTTTAATTATTCAAAACATGAAACAAATTTTATATTTGAAAAGGTGGTTCAAAATGGCATGGAAAACATATTTTATTTGTGTTATTTGAATTAAGTTTGAATTATTTCTGAAATTAACCAACTTTAAGAGGAGTTGTTTGAATTTGAAATTTTAATGCATTTGAAATGTTCAAAACAGAAAACAAATGTTTTAAACAGGTAGAGAATTTAATTTGGTGCAGAAAACATATTTTATTTATATTATTTGGAGTTAGAAAATAAAAGTTATTTGCATTTTATTTCTAGGGACTAATCTGTAAAAGCATTGGACTTAAATAAAAGAAAACTGGGCAGAAATCATTTTTCACTCCGCAGTGGCTAGCTCCAGCCACTGACAGAGGGGCCCCTGGGCCACGGTGGCCCGCGTGGTGCACAGCAGCTGACAGGGGGCCCTCCTGTCAGTGCTCCTCGCAAAAAAATGTGGGGATTTCAATTGCGGGAGGCAGGGATCGAACCCTGGCCTCCTGCGCGCGCTCGCTGTTGCGCTACCACTGCGCTGCGATTGTTTCTTGTCAGTATAGGATGCGCGGACAGGTTATGGTTCAGTTTCAGTTAGCTAACTGAAACTGACGAAGCTGCTGCCTTTCTGAATCTGACGGAAAGAAATCTCCAGCGGCGAGCTGCCCTGCTCGTGCTGTTGCTCGCTGCGGTGTGCTGTGGTGATGCGCGCGGTGTGCAACGTGCAGAGAAGAAGCAGGAGGGAGATGGAAGGGTGCTGCTCACTCGCGAGGTCGCCGTGGCAGAGGCCCGGGGCAGAGGTGGCCGGCAACGACATCGAGGATGGCGGCGGCGTTGCAGTGGCCCTCCGAGGCAGCTGCGGTGTCGAGAAGGTCGAGGAAGAGACGGGGGGCTGATCCCTGTGGTTAGCCAGCGAGGTGGAGTGTGGGAACGGCGGCGATCATCGTCGATTCAGAAGAGGGTGGCGCGGTGGTGTTGCGGTGTGATGTTCAGAGAGGGAAAACGTCGGGCAGAAAGAGAGAACGACGGCGGCGAGGGAGGTAGGTGGAGGTTTAGGGTTAGGGCTAGCTCGGGGAGGCAGCGGTAGGGTTTATAAGGGCGAGGGCGAGCGCCGCTGGCCGTCTCTGCGCGCCGTACGGCGACGTGGAGAGCCGGATCGGCTGCCGTACAGAGAGAAGAAGGAGCGAAGGGGTAAGCAGGCCCTTGGGCTGGGCCTGGCTGGGGGGGCGCAGCCCACCTGGCTGGCCTGCCCCTCTGCGCTGGTTTTTTTTTTTTTTTTTGCTGTTTTTTTTTTGCTGAATAGAAATAGGAAGAAAAAGAATAGGAAAAATTGGTATTGCCTATTTATTGTAACAGCAACAACTTGCAAGTTTAGATTTCCAAAATAAATAAATTATGTTGTTGTTTGAATTTTGATTGAATTTGAATGAATTTGGGATATTAAGTGAAAATTAAAAAGAACCATTTCAAATAGTTTGAACCCTCCATTTTATTTGAAACAAATTGATTAGAATTGTTTTGTAATTTTCATAAATTTCAAATGGTTGTTGTTTGGAATTGAATTTGAATTAAGTGAATTATTAAAAGCCATAATTTTGAATAGTTTGAACCTTATGGTTTAATGGAAACAAATGGTTGTTTTGATTGAACTTTTTATTTGAAAAAAATTGTAACATAACAAGTATGAAACAAGGTTTGAATTCTTGGTTTGAAATTAAAATAGAAAACAAGGGAAAACAAATGCAAACAAATGGAAAACAAATGCAATGATTAAGATACCATGATGCAAAACAATAATAAAGCAAGAAACAAACATTCTAAAGGTGATTTTCATACTTGGGATGTTACAAAACGCCCCCCTTGAAGGAATCGCGCCCCGAGATTCCTACTGAGAAGAGAAAAGGTCCGGATACTTCTTGCGAAGATCCTCTTCGGTCTCCCATGTTGCCTCTTTATCGGAATGATGCGACCATTGCACTTTCAAGAACTTGGTGCTCTTGTTGCGAGTCTTACGCTCGGTGTCATCGAGAATTCAAACAGGGTGCTCCTCATAAGAGAGATCTTCTTGCAGTTCAATGGAATCATGATCAACTGCACGATCTGGATCTTTGAAACACCTCTTGAGCTGTGACACGTGAAACACATCGTGCACCTTGGATAGTTTTTCTGGAAGTTCAAGACGATAGGCATTTTCCGCACGCCTTGAGAGAATGTTGAAAGGAGCAATGTATCTTGGTGCAAGCTTTCCTTTCACACCAAAACGATGAGTGCCTCTGAGGGGAGTTACACGGAGATATGCTTTGTCACCAGGTGCATAGATCATATCCCTGTGTTTGCTGTCATAGTAGCTTTTCTGACGAGACTGAGCAATCTTGAGATTGTCACGAATGATGCGAACTTTCTCTTCGGCTTCCTTAACAATGTCAGGGCCTAAGAGTGAACGTTCACCAGCTCCAGACCAATTGATTGGACTCCTGCATCTGCGGCCATAGAGAGCTTCAAATGGTGCCATGCCTAGGCTTGCCTGGAAGCTGTTGTTGTAGGAGAATTCAGCATATGGAAGACATTCCTCCCATTTCATGCCAAAGGAGAGACCACCTGCTCTGAGCATATCCTCGAGAATCTGATTGACTCTTTCGACTTGCCCTTGAGACTGAGGTTGATAAGCTGTGCTGAACAGAAGTTTGGTGCCCAATGCTTCTTGAAAGCTTTTCCAGAAATGAGAAGTGAATATGCTTCCACGATCTGAGCTTATTTCCAATGGAACACCATGAAGAGGAACAATCTTTGCGGTGTAGAGCTCTGCTAACTGGCTAGCTGAGATTGTTTCTTTGACAGCAAAGAAGTGAGCTACTTTAGTGAGACGATCAATGACAACGAAGATTGCATCGTTGCCCTTCTTGGACTTTGGAAACCCAGTGACGAAGTCCATTTCAATCATGTCCCACTTCCACTCAGGAATTTTCAGAGGTTGGAGAAGACCGGCTGTTTTCTGATGAACTGCCTTAACACGTTGACAAACGTCGCATTCAGAAACATATTGAGCAATTTCACGTTTCATGCCAGGCCACCAATACAGTGTCTTAAGATCCTGGTACATCTTTGTACTTCCAGGGTGTATGGAGAGAGGAGTTTCATGAGCCTCCTTAATAATGACATCTTTGAGACTTTGAACTTGGGGAACTGCAATGCGTCCTTCGAAGAACACAGTCCCCTTGTCATCAATTGAGAAGGACTTGAATTTCTCCTTGCCTTCTTTGATGTGTTCTACCATCTTCTTCATTTCAGCATCACGAAGTTGTTCAGAACGAATCTTGTCCTCGAGAGTTGGACTGGCTGTCAAGCTTGCAAGATAACCTTGAGGAACAAGACCAAGGTCCAGCTTCTGGAATTCTTCATGAAGTGGAGGTTGGCTTTCCATGATCATGAGATTATTGCAATATGACTTGCGACTGAGAGCATCGGCCATAACATTAGCCTAGCCTGGAGTGTAAGAAATGGTGAGATCAAAGTCTTTAATCTTTTCAATCCATCTCCTTTGCCTGAGGTTTAGATCTGGTTGAGTGAAGATGTATTTCAGACTCTTATGATCGGAAAAGATTTCAGTGCGATTACCCAACAAGTATTGCCTCCATTTCTCGAGGGCAAACACAACTGCTGCAAGTTCAAGGTCATGAGTGGGATAATTTTGCTCATGTGCGTTCAACTGACGTGAAGCATAAGCCACAACTTGACGTTCTTGCATAAGAACTTCACCTAGACCTTGGAGAGAAGCGTCACCGAATATCTGGAAAGGTTTGGTAGGATCTGGGCCAACTAGAACTGGAGTAGAAGTGAGTTTAGTCTTCAGGAGATTGAAACTATCATCACATTGTGGAGATCAAACGAACTTCTTGTCCTTCTTTGTGAGATCAGTGAGAAGTTTTGCAATCTTGGAGAAGTTTTGGACGAAACGACGGCAATAGCTAGCCAAGCCAAGAAAACTTCTTACTTGCTTCACCGTCTTAGGAGGTTTCCAATCAACAATTGCCTTAACCTTTTCTGGATCAATGGCTATGCCCTTGGCAGAGATGATATGACCAAGGTAAGCAACTTCTGGAATCCAGAACTCACATTTGGAGAACTTGGCATATAGACGATGCTCGCGAAGTTTCATGAGAGTGAGACGAAGATGTTCTCCATGCTCTTCCTCAGATTTGGAGTAGACCAGAATGTCATCAAGATATACCACAACGAACTTGTCGAGGTATTCATGGAAGACATAATTCATGAGCCGAGAGAATGTCGCCGGTGCATTGGTGAGACCAAAGGACATGACGGTGTATTCATATAGACCGCAACGAGTGGTGAAGGCTGTCTTTGGAATATCTTCCTTTCTGATCTTTATTTGATGGTACCCCATCCTCAAGTCCAACTTTGAGAATATTGAGGCTCCAGCAAGTTGATCAAAAAGATCATCGATACGAGGAATTGGATACTGGTTTTTGATGGTTTTCTCGTTAAGAGGACGATAGTCAACCACGAGTCTCTTCGTTTGATCCTTCTTCGCAACGAACAGAGTTGGGCAACCCCAAGCCGAGGAACTAGGTTGAATGTAACCTTTCTCCATGTACATATCGATTTGCTCCTTTAACAATTTCAGTTCAGGATGAGCTATCTTGTATGGATGCTTAGAGATTGGAGCAGTACCTGGTTCAAGCTCGATCACGAACTCAACTGCTCTGTCCGGAGGCATCCCTGGCAACTCTTCTGGAAAGACGTCAGGGAAATCACAAACCACCGGAACATTTTCGAGTAGAGGTAGAGGTTTTGCATCGAGGTTGCACAGTTGAACAGAACTTGACTCATTTGGAGAATAGACTATCTGGCTAGAAGGGTGGAACAGAGTTATTGACTTTTGAGCACAGTCAATTCTAGCTTTATTAGCTTTCAGCCAATCCATACCAAGAATGACATCAATGTCAGAATTTCCCAGCAACATGAGAGAAGCAAGGAATATGCGACCTCCAATTAGGATTTGATTATCCTTACTTATCTTGGAAGTCAACATTTGAGATCCCGGAGAGTGAACAGTGATTTGATTGCTTAGTGGAACCACAATTAGATTGTTTGCTGCGGCAAAAGTCTTTGACACGAAAGAATGTGATGCTCCGGTATCAAACAACACTTTAGCTGGAATAAAGTTTACGGGGAATATACCGAGAACGACGTCAGCAACTTCCTCAGCTTTGTCGACCTTGACATGATTCACCCTTGCGGTCCTCCCGACAGGCCTGTTGTTGGAGTTGAAGGCCTTCGCCGGGGGAGCACGCACCATTGCCTGGTTGGTGTTGGGACGAGGTGGTGGTGGAGGTAGCTGCCTCTGCGTGCACTTGTCAGCGTAATGCCCCGTCTGCTTGCACTTGTAGCAAGTGACGACACGAGGAGGCCCTGGCCTTGGCTGCCCCATTGAAACCCTCTGATCATGCATCTGAGCAGGGTTGGGTGGGCGGGGAGCGAAGCCTGGAGAAGTTTGGGCGTATGGAGCCCGAGTGACAGCACCATTTGGCACCCAGATGCGGCGCTTCTGCGGAGGGGTGGTCATGTTGGAGGAGGAACCACCCTCACGCGAGTGCTTGCGAGACTCTTCGAACGCCTTGCGCCCATTTTCTTCATTGAGCACGGTGTTAACGAGCTCCTCGAAGTCTTTGGCCTTGATGACGGTGAGGGCATACTTGAGCTCCGGGTTAAAACCTCTGCGGAACCTTGTCATCTTCTTGGCCTCAGTGGACACCTCGTCTCCAGCGTATCGAGCGAGACGATTGAACTCACTCTGATAGCCGATGACGTCCAGCTTGCCTTGCTTGAGAGAGCAAAACTCTTCACGCATCCTTTCCATTAGACCATCTGGAATGTGGTGCTTCAGGAAGGCTTCCTTGAAACAACCCCAGGTGATTGGATAGCCAGCTCTCATGGTCTGGTAGTTTACCCACCAAGTGGCTGCCTGACCCTTCAGCAGATAGGAGGCATACTTGACCTTGTCTTCCTCAGCAACGTGAGCAATGTCCAGAGCCTTGGCTATCTCACGGATCCAGTCATCAGCATCCAGAGGCTCCCGTGTTGCCACGAAAGCTCTCGGCCCCAGACTGAGAAACTCCTTGATACTGACTCGTGGAGCCGTCTGGTTGTTGTGCTGAGTAGTCTGGAACTGGGCCATCTGCGTCATGACTTGGGTCATCTGAGTCAACAGCTCCGCGATTGGCGGTGGCTCAGACGGGGTGTTCCTTGTTGGCGGCATCCTGAATGGAAATGCATTTTAGCACAACAATAGAAAAGGATAGACTTGGTAACCGAAAGAGAGATTATTTCGACGCATGAATAGATAACCAACAGGTACATCATCACATGTTCAAATACATCAGAATATCCAACACACCATTCATGGTTCGAATGCCAAAGGATAACTAAACATAGCTAAGAATGGATACATCGGTACTCCCATGCTCATCACGCAGGACGGTGGTGAGTAGTACGACGAGAGGTACGGTGAGGAGGACGTCCACGAAAGTAGGTAGAACGACGATCCACGTAGATCTGACGTGGTCTAAGCCCGACTCTAGGTGTGGTGAAGTATGTAGCGTCGACTCCCTGTGCTCCAAAGCGAGGAATCCCAGTGTAACCAGCTCCAAGGTTGAGGAGTGGACCTCTGATCGGCTCGTAACCTCCAGCATCTGGTAGAGGACGACCAACTGGCTGCTCGAAACGTGCAAAGCGCTCGTCTCCAACAAAGTCTGTGGTGTAAGTCGCCAGACGAGTCAAAGCAAGGTAGAGCTGCTCTCTGACTGAAGCCAACTCCTGAGATAGTGTGCTGGCAACTGCATCACTGTGCCTCACAAACTGAGCGGTGGTGTGCAGCCTGGTGTTATCATGCTCGTAGACATCCAACTTGTCGTAGAGAGTGAAATGAGCTCCCTCTGAAGTGCTGTAACCACGGGGAATATGGCGATAGATGGAATCGTCAAACCCCCAGTAGTCAGCACGAAGGACGGTGAGACTCACATAAGCTGCCTGCTGCACAGCCATATCCACTGTGGAACCTACTGCCTCGTAGCGGTGGACCACGCTCATGCCATCATCTGACAGAATGTAGACGATAGCCTGGTAGTAGGTCTGGTCAAACTCTCGCTGCTGCTCGTAGACCTGGTACTCTGGTGCCCAACGGAACCCCAGATAAGTGACCATGTCCCTCAGCATCTCCGGATAACCGGCGGTGCTCTCGCAACGAGTCATCCGAACCACCTGCCGGTAGAACCTGAGATCCATCTGCAGATGATTGGGGAAGTTTTATTAGGCGCCGGTAGAAGAACTGAAGTGGAAAGCAACAACAAGGTTTCAACGGACGAAAAGGATGTTGAGAAGAACAGGATATCGAAGCAACATCGGGAAACACGAGACCAAAACTCCTGAGGTACTACGGAAAACCCATCCGGGCTTCTAAAGGATCAATATCTACTGCTTAAGGAATAGAGTATCTGCTTCCGGGGCTTACACGCCTCCGTTCTCAATTGTGAGTAGGCAACATGATAAATCGTGTCACAACCACCTCCATTCCTATGGTCTAGTAGATATAACTATCCTAGAGAAACCAGGATACGTGAAATCCTAACTTGAAAGTTTAGATGAGAAGAGAAAACAACGTTGCACTTCCTTACCAGAAAAAGGGAGGGTGGGTGGGGAAAGAAGAAAAAGAACAGAATTCCTACTATCACGTTTCATTTTTCCTATATAGCTACAAAATAGTTTCTAGACTCAACTGTGTCGCACCCTGACTTCTAGAGGATACTCACCGGGCCGAACTGGATAGTAGATGATTGGATTACGGGGCTTACCGGCACCCGCGTCCTCTTACGAGTAGGCCAACACTTATGTGTGACAACCAAACTCTACTATCCACCGTCGATGTAAACTATCCCGTAGAAATCAAGATACTACCATTGACGTACTTCATACCATACACACATGGTACGTCAACGGCTTGTAACAGAATGATAGCACAACATATCTCTAAGACACAAAAGATGGAAATAAGTTGCAAATGGCTCTCACTAGAGCAGAGATAGCAAATACAATCATCCAGAGGACACATGTCCCAACATAACATCATTACAACACAGCGGAAGCATCCAAAATGTCTGAGTACAGACAAATCCAAATAGGCTTAAGAAGCCGGGAATGAAAGGAAAACGGAGCCCATCCACGTAGTCTCGGATCCTGCCCGGGTCCGCTATCTACTCGTCAGCAGCCTCGTCAAACTCAACGTAGTAGCCATCACGGGGATCCTCGTAGGCGTAGTCTGCGGAAACCACAGCCCCAAAGGGGTCAGTACAACAACGTACTGGCAAGCAAGACTCACAGTTCACCAAAGTGTAACCCGTCAACACCAAGCACAGATGCTTTGGGTACAACGGAAGAAAGGGTGATATAAGAGATGCGGCAGCTGGCTGCACTAACCAACTACAGATACATACTACAACTTCCGGCTAACATAAAGAAGATAAGATAACGTATCGTAACCAAATGTAACTAACTCCAAGCAAACCCATCCTGGATCTCGCCCCTTATCCAAAGAAGCAATCCGAGGATAACTCACACAGTTGGATTAATGATGGTTCAGGTTATTGTGTCAATAAGACTATTACTAGTCAAGTTATCATTAGTTAGGTGTGAGTTGTTCTGAGTACGTGTTAGCCAGTACTTTCACCAAGTTAACCATAACCACGGAAAACACGGCTTCTCGAGAAGATTTATCCCTGCAGGGGTGCACCAATTTGGCCGTACACGTAAGAATATCCCGCCAGACGGGAATCAAACCCACCAAGCGAGGCACTCAACACAACTCAACTCTTCTTTGCATCAAGCCCAAAGCACCACGTGTTGTGCGTGCGCGGCTAATCGAGCCCCACGAAGAAAAGGGGACCCTCATAGCACTCTAAGACCACGTCGCCCTAAATGCCGACTACAAAAGTTCCACCCTGGCCTCGGGTTCGTACATGCATATGCGTGCATCAAATGGAAAGCCCGAACTAAGTGTGGCGATTTGGACGAGATACGAATCGAATCAAAGTTAGGGGGGCGCCCATACACTCTTCCCACATGCGGATAGTGCGCTCATCATGGATCAGTAGACAAGACCCTTTTCCTAATTAGGGTCGACACTAGCAGGCCTCAAAACCACGCCGGGCCTCCTGCCGGTGCCTTATCGATAAATTATTATTACCCATAATAGTAGCATGATTATTGTTTAAACATCGAGCCCCAGACATAAAGAATAGTAACAGAAAGTAACGGGTAACAGACTCGAGCAGAAACAACCCTAAGCATGCTAGTAAAACACGGGCTCAAACAACGGGGTTATAGGAGTGGAGGTGAGGCAATATCAGGGTTAAAGGATACATGTAATAGGTTCGTAACAGAAGCAACGATTCATAGGGATAGCATAATAGACAACAGAAAGTATCGGTAACCAAGGTTGAAAAGGAACATAGTGGTTCATGTGAGTGAATACTTGCCTGCAAACTCAGCAGCCTGGTACTGAGCTAGATCCTCAGAAGGGGTGTTGTAGGTATCGTCTGTCTCAACGTCGTCGTCTATTCGAGAAGAAGCAAACAAACAACACAGAGAACAAACAATCAATAACATGGCATAGTGCACAATCATGGGATGATGCATGACCATTTAATAGGTGCATAGAAATAAACTAGTTGACATGGTAACATGTTTAAATGGACCTATATGCAATTTGGATTGCATATGGAAAGCCCATGAATTATGGTTGAAACAATTGCTTTACAACTAATCAACATGTGTAAGTGAATTAGCATGATGCATGGATGAAGAAAACAACAAAATAACAACAATAGAACCAATTGGAAATAAGGTTTACCAATTTTGGAGTTTTAGTTATTAAGTTAAGAATTTTGGTTCCTTAAAGGTGTTACACAAGCATTTGTTGTTTTCATCAATTTAAAGTGTTAACAACAGATAACAAAGTTCATATTTGGAAAGAACACAAAATTTTAGGTGGATTACATGTTTCAATTATTGAAAAAGGAATTACCATGATTTAATTATGAATTAAACAATTTTAAACAAGATTTAATTGAATTTAATTCAAGTGGGGAAATTATTTGAATTTTATTTGTTCAAAACATAAATTCAAATTCATATTGGAAAAGGTTATACTTTTCTAGTTTGAAAACATATTTTGCATGTTCAAAAATAATTTAATTTGAGCAAGTTATGAATTTAGCAAATTTAAATGATTTAAACAAGGTTTAAATTATGTAAGCAATTTTAATTATTCAAATCATGAAACAAATTTATATTTGAAAATATGGTTCAAAATAGCATGGAAAACATATTTTATTTGTGTTATTTGAATTAAGTTTGAAATAGTTATGCATTTAATCAAATTTTAAATGAATTATTTGAATTTGAAATTTGGATGCATTTTAATTATTCAAAACAGAATACAAATGGTTTAAATAGATAGATGATTAGATTTGGGGCAGTGTACATATTTTATTTGTTTTAATTGAAGTTATAAATTAAAAGTTATTAGCATTTTAAACCTAGGGACTAATCTGTGAAGAAAAAGGACCTAGATTAAAAGAAACTGGACATAAACGTTCTGCACCGTGCAGTGACCTAGCCTAGGTCACTGCCAGTGGGCCATGGGGCCAACGTGGCCCGCGTGTGCGCGCGTGGCAGCACGGGCCACTTACGAGTGGCCCCTGCCTGTCAGCAGCCCAGCGCAAAAAAAGGTTGGGTTATTTGCGAGCGCCAGGGCTCGAACCCGCGAGCGAACGCGTGCGTGCGCTGCGCTGCTACCAGTGCGGTGATCGATTCGTTCTTGTCAGTATACGCTACGCAGTGAGGATAACATTCAGTTTCAGCTAGTTAACTGAAACTGTCGAAAACCCGCGCCTTTCTGAACCTGACGGAAACAACTCGACGGCGGACGGCGGCTTGCCGTGGTTGCTGCTCGGGCCGTGCTACTGTGCTAGCGTGGGGTGCTGCGTGCTCGCGGACATGATGCAGAGAGGTGGAAGGAGAGAGATGTGGAGGAGGTGATCACCGTGAGGGACAGAAGGTGGTGGTCGACGGCGAGGTGGACGACGCGGACAGCGGCGAGGATGGCGGCGGGGATGCAGTGGCTTGCTGGCGTCGTGCAGGTGTCGACGATGTCGAGGACGCCACGACGGTTTGATCCCCGCGGTCAGCTAGGGTGGAGGGGCACGGCAACGGCGACGAGCGCCATAGATTCAGAGGGAGGCGCTCCGGTGACGGTGAGCTTCAGAGGGAGAGGGAGGTGGCAGAGGTGGAGGACAACGGCGTCGCGGTGGGTAGCTGAGGTGGTCTAGGGCTAGGGCAGCAGCTCGGAGGTCTAGGAGGTATTTTATAGGGGCTAGGGGACGCTGCTGGCCGTTCGCTGTCGACGGCGTCGACGTGGAGGGCGGCATCGCCCTGCCGTACGCGGGGAAGAACGAGAGGGGGGAGCGAAACGGTACCAGGCCGAGGGGAGCTGGGTTGGGCCGTGATGCTCCCCTGCGCTGCGCGTTGGTTTTTTTTCCTTCTATTTTTTTGCTGAAATGAAATTAGGAAGAAAACTAGGGTTTGAGTTAGGAAAATTTTAGAGAAAATTTGTGTGAGTTGATTAGGTCAACAGCAACCACTTGCCAAGTTTTGATTTCCAAAAAGTTCAAAAACTTGCTGTTTGTAAATTGGTTCAAATTTGAATGAATTTTGGATTAAGTGGTTTATTGAAAACAAGAATTTAAATAGGTTGAACCTTAAGGTTTAAAAGGGAAATAAATGATGATAATTGTTTTGGTAATTTTCATAATTTCAAATTGGGTGCTGTTTGTGATTTGATATGAATTTTGAATTTTGAATGGAATTTGAGTTAAGTGGATTATTAAAGAACAAATAAATAATTGAGCTTTTTGTTATTTTCATGGAAACAAATGGATGTTTTATTTGAACCTTTTATTTGGAAAGTTGTAACATAACAAGTATGAACAAAACACTTGACATATTGTTTGAATTTGAATTGTGGAAACAAATAAAAACAGATGCAAACAAAAGGAAAACAAATGGAAACAAGGCAAACAAAGTAATGAGTATGATGACATGATGCAAAACTTTAATAAAACAAGAAACAAACATTCTAGGGATGGTTTTTCATACTTGGGATGTTACAAACTGCGACCAGTAAAAGGGATCCTACAGGCAGACAGGCTCTGATACCATTTGTCGCACCCTGACTTCTATAGGATACTCACCGGGCCGAACTGAATAGTAGATGATTGGATTACGGGGCTTATCTGCACCCGCATCCTCTTACGAGTAGGCCAACACTTATGTGTGACAACCAATCTCTACTATCCACCGTCGATGTAAACTATCCCATAGAGATCAAGATACTACCATTGACGTACTTCATACCATACACACATGGTACGTCAACGGCGTTGAACAAAATGATAACACAACATATCTCTAATACACAAAAGATGGAAATAAGTTGCAAATAGCTCTCACTAGAGCAGAGATAGCAAATACAATCATCCAGAGGACACATGTCCCAACATATCATCATTACAACACAGCGGAAGCATTCAAAAGGTCTGAGTACAGACAAATCCAAATAGGCCTAAGAGGCCGGCAATGAAGGGAAAACGGAGCCCATCCACGTAGTCTCGGATCCTGCCCGGGTCCGCTATCTACTCGTCAGCAGCCTCGTCGTACTCCACGTAGTAGCCATCACGGGGATCCTCGTAAGCGTAGTCTGCGGAAACCACAGCCCCAAAGGGGTCAGTACAACAACGTACTGGCAAGCAAGACTCACAGTTCACCAAAGTGTAACCCGTCAACACCAAGCACAGATGCTTTGGGTTCAACGGAAGAAAGGGTGATACAAAAGATGCGGCAGCGGGCTGCATTGACCAACTACAGATACATGCTACAACTTCCGGCTAACAGAAAGGAGATAAGATAGCGTATAGTAACCAACTATAACTAACTCCAAACAAACCCATCCTGGATCTCACCCCTTATCCAAAGAAGCAATCCGAGGATAAACTCACACAGTTGGATTAATGATGGTTCAATTATTGTGTCAATAAGACTATTACTAGTCAAGTTATCATTAGTTAGGTGTAAGTTGTTCTGAGTATTTGTTAGCCAGTACTTTCACCAAGTCAACCATAACCGCGGAAAACACGGCTTCTCGAGAAGATTTATCCCTGCAGGGGTGCACCAATTTGGCCGTACACGTAAGAATAACCCGCCAGGTGGAATGCCTCCCACCAAGCGGGGCACTCAACACAACTCAACTCTTCTTCGCATCAAGCCCAAAGAACCCCGTGCAGTGAGCGCACGGCTAATCAAGCCCCACGAAGAAAAGGGGACCCTCATAGCACTCTAAGAACGTGTCTCCCTAAATGCCGACTACAAAAGTTCCACCCTGCCCTGGATTCGCAAAATACATATGCATGCGGCAAATGGAAAACCCGAAC
This sequence comes from Alopecurus myosuroides, assembly GCA_028641055.1. Classification (NCBI taxonomy): domain Eukaryota; kingdom Viridiplantae; phylum Streptophyta; class Magnoliopsida; order Poales; family Poaceae; genus Alopecurus; species Alopecurus myosuroides. The sequence goes on along the minus strand of CM054060.1, from coordinate 241,866,428 downwards.
TAAATGAGGCGATTTGGACGAGATGCGAATCGAATCAAATTGAGGGGGGCGCCCATACACGCTTCCCACATGCGGATAGTGCGCTCATTATGGATCAGTAGACAAGACCCTTTTCCTAATTAGGGTCGACACTAGCAGGCCTCAAAACCACGCCGGGCCTCCTGCCGGTGCCTTATCATCAAATTATTATTAACCATAACATTAGCATGATTGATTGTTTAAACATCGAGCCCCAGAACATAAATGATATAGTAACAGAAAATAACGGGTAACATACTCGAGCAGAAACAACCCTAAGCATGCTAGTAGGACACGGGCAACAAGCAACGGGGTTATAGGTGTGGAGGTGAGGCAATATCAGGGTTAAAGGATAACATGTGATAGGATCGAACACAAGCAACAATTCATATGGCTAGCAGAATAGACAACGGAAAGTATCGGTATCCAAGGTTGAAAGGAACACAATGGTTCATGTGAGTGAATACTTGCCTGCAAACTCAGCAGCCTGGTACTGAGCTAGATCCTCAGAAGGGGTGTCGTAAGTATCGTCTGTCTTAACGTCGTCGTCTATTCGAGAAGAAGCAAACAAACAACGCAGAGAGATAAACAATCAATAACATGGCATAGTGCACAATCATGGGATGATGCATGACCATTTAATTGATGCATCAAAATAAACTAGTTGACATGGTAACATAACATAATTAAATGGACCCACATGCAATTTGAGTTGCATATGAAAAGCCCATGAATTATAGTTGAAATAATTGTTCTACCACTAATCATCATGTGAAGGTTGATTAGCATGATGCATGGATGAGGAAAACAATACGAAAACAACAATAGAAACAATTTGAAATAAGGTTTACCAAGTTTGGGATTTTATTTATTAAGTTATGGAATTTTGGTTCCTTAAAGGTGTTACACAAGCATTTGTTGTTTTCATCAAGTTTAGTTGTTCAAAACAGATAACAAAGTTAATATTTGAAAAGAACACAAAATTTTAGGTGGATTACATGTTTCAATTATTGAAAAAGGAATTACAATGATTTAATTATGAATTAAACAAGTTTAAACAAGTTTTAATTGAATTTAATTCAAGTATGAATTTATTTGAATTTTTATTTGTTCAAAACATTAAACCAAATTCATATTTGAAAAGTTTATACTTTTCTAGTTTGAAAACATATTTTATATGTTCAAAAATAATTTAATTTGAGCAAGTTATGAATTTAGCAAATTTAAATGATTTAAACAAGGTTTAAATTATTTAACCAATTTTAATTATTCAAAACATGAAACAAATTTTATATTTGAAAAGGTGGTTCAAAATGGCATGGAAAACATATTTTATTTGTGTTATTTGAATTAAGTTTGAATTATTTATGAAATTAACCAACTTTAAGAGGAGTTGTTTGAATTTGAAATTTTAATGCATTTGAAATGTTCAAAACAGAAAACAAATGTTTTAAACAGGTAGAGAATTTAATTTGGTGCAGAAAACATATTTTATTTATATTATTTGGAGTTAGAAAATAAAAGTTATTTGCATTTTATTTCTAGGGACTAATCTGTAAAAGCATTGGACTTAAATAAAAGAAAAAACTGGGCAGAAATCATTTTTCACTCCGCAGTGGCTAGCTCCAGCCACTGACAGAGGGGCCCCTGGGCCACGGTGGCCCACGTGGTGCACAGCAGCTGACAGGGGGGCCCTCCTGTCAGTGCTCCTCGCAAAAAAAAATGTGGGGATTTTAATTGCGGGAGGCAGGGATCGAACCCTGGCCTCCTGCGCGCGCTCGCTGTTGCGCTACCACTGCGCTGCGATTGTTTCTTGTCAGTATAGGATGCGCGGACAGGTTATGGTTCAGTTTCAGTTAGCTAACTGAAACTGACGAAGCTGCTGCCTTTCTGAATCTGACGGAAAGCAATCGCCGGCGGCGAGCTGCCGTGCTCGTGCTGTTGCTCGCTGCGGTGTGCTGTGGTGATGCGCGCGGTGTGCAACGTGCAGAGAAGAAGCAGGAGGGAGAGGGAAGGGTGTTGCTCACTCGCGAGGTCGCCGTGGCAGAGGCCCGGGGCAGAGGTGGCCGGCAACGACGTCGAGGATGGCGGCGGCGTTGAAGTGGCCCTCCGAGGCAGTTGTGGTGTCGAGAAGGTCGAGGAAGAGACGGGGGGCTGATCCCTGTGGTTAGCCAGCGAGGTGGAGTGTGGGAACGGCGGCGATCATCGTCGATTCAGTAGAGGGTGGCGCGGTGGTGTTGCGGTGTGATGTTCAGAGAGGGAAAACGCCGGGCAGAAAGAGAGAACGACGGCGGCGAGGGAGGTAGGTGGAGGTTTAGGGTTAGGGCTAGCTCGGGGAGGCAGCGGTAGGGTTTATAAGGGCGAGGGCGAGCGCCGATGGCCGTCTCTGCGCGCCGTACAGCGACGTGGACAGCCGGATCGGCTGCCGTACAGAGAGAAGAAGGAGCGAAGGGGTAAGTAGGCCCTTGGGCTGGGCCTGGCTGGGGGGGGCGCAGCCCACCTGGCTGGCCTGCCCCTCTGCGCTGGTTTTGTTTTATTTTTTTTGTTGTTTTTTTTTTGCTGAATTCAAATAGGAAGAAAAAGAATAGGTTTTGATGTTAGAAAATGTTAGGAAAAATTGGTATTGCCTATTTATTGTAACAGCAACAACTTGCAAGTTTAGATTTCCAAAATAAATAAATTATGTTGTTGTTTGAATTTTGATTGAATTTGAATGAATTTGGGATATTAAGTGAAAATTAAAAAGAACCATTTCAAATAGTTTGAACCCTCCATTTTATTTGAAACAAATTGATTAGAATTGTTTTGTAATTTTCATAAATTTCAAATGGTTGCTGTTTGGAATTGAATTTGAATAAAATTTGAATTAAGTGAATTATTAAAAGCCATAATTTTGAATAGTTTGAACCTTATGGTTTAATGGAAACAAATGGTTGTTTTGATTGAACTTTTTATTTGGAAAAAATTGTAACATAACAAGTGTGAAACAAGGTTTGAATTCTTGGTTTGAAATTCAAATAGAAAACAAGGGAAAACAAATGCAAACAAATGGAAAACAAATGCAATGATTAAGATGCCATGATGCAAAACAATAATAAAGCAAGAAATAAACATTCTAAAGGTGATTTTCATACTTGGGATGTTACAAGGTGGTAGGCAATACCATGAAAATTCTAGCCCCGCAGCTAGAAAGTTCAGAAATGAGTGATTAAAACTACTCCTCCTAGTTTCACTAATAGCAATGAAATCTTGTTTCAACTCGCACACCGCTTCCCTTATAGCCCAATGTTTAGCCGAATCCCAAAACCCGTCATAATTCGAGAAGTACCCTCTCATTATGATCCTATTTTCTTTATTCTAGCACTCCTTCTAGGTTTCGAATTACCCAATTTTTGTTTTCCCTTACGGGAATGTGCCATCTTGACACCCTGGGGGTATGGATCCACTTGATCCTCCAGGCCTTCTTCAACATCGTGCACATAATCATCACACATACTTGATGCCATTTGCATCACTGTACTGTGCTTAGATTCTTTGTTATCCTCGTTAACATCATTTAGATTATTAGATAATGTTACTAAACGACGAGATTGTTCAATATTTTTGAGAGACTCGACCATACGATTAGCTACAGTTGGTGACTCCCCTAGAGAAACACCTAGCCTAGCCACATTATCAATAATAACATCATTATTAAAAGATGTAAATGATAATTGTACCGCCATACCTTTGAGAAGCTCGTTCTTCTGCGCAGCCCGAAGAGAGGCCCTCTCCGCTATCGGCACGTCTGCCGAATGGTGAGCATGGAGGCACGCACTTGAGCGCAATCCAGCGGACACCGGGTCCAGGATTCCCCCAAAGACCACCACGTCCTCCAGAGTAATCTCTGCCTCTCCTCCTAGCGCAGCAACCTTTTGAACTCCGTCAACACCCATCAATATAGGTGTGGGAGGGCCCAGCATCGACGTTCCCCCAGCCAAAACTTCCTCTCGGCCACCCACATACGCCTCCTCTCGGCCATGCAAAACGGCCACAGCGCCATCTTTGCACACAACAGGGGTTAGCACCGCCGCCACCCCATCATTCTTCAGCCCCAGACTAGTTGGACTCGCTACAATAACCTGACGAACCGATCCCTCGTCGGTGCACTTCTGTAGAGCTTGAGGTGACGCAACCATTGAAGGTTCCGCGATGTGCACGCTATGATCATCAACATACTTCTTCCCAAGAACAGCCACATCAGCAGAGGAGCACAACTTCGCTGGTACACTATTGGACAGCGTAATCCCTTTGATCTTCTACCCATTAGGAGCTCCCGCCCTCCCAGTCGCACCAACGGCAGCCGAGCTGCACCACGGCAGCGCAGCCCCACCCGCGGTAGAGGAACTGCTCGGCGGCAGCGCAGGTAGAGCCACGGAAGAAAAACCGCACCGCAGCAGCGTCGGTTTGCTGGCCACAGCAGAGAAAACACGCCGCGGCAGCGCAAGTTCGCTGGCCTCGGCATACAAACCGGCCCGCGGCAGCACTTGTTCGCAGCCCACGGCATCCAAACTGCCCCGCGGCATCTCCGATCCCCTCACCGGGAGCACTGGCGTGTAAGTTTCCTGCCTTACGGTCGAGTGTACCGAGGCAATCATCTCCTCTTCAAGTTTACGAAATTGTTTCTGTAACATCGGTGAAAACACCACACCCGACCTCTTCAACTCCATCCCTGTAGCACCATGAGATACATTTCCAGCTTGACCATTATTGTCCGTTTGGGAAATTGAGTTCTGAGTCGATTCTCCATTCCCCGCGGTGTCCTCAAGTGATGTTTTAGCTAGGGCCTCGCGGAAATCAGACATATCACTATTATCCCCCTCATCTTCCTCATCCTTCTTGTCAACAATCATATCGTCGACATTATCGGGTTTCTCCTCTCCCTCCACAAAGAAAGAAAGTGCATAAAACTCCTCTTTTATGAGCATAGGGATCGTTCCAGGGATTTTAGTGTAGTCAAGGCATCCCACCAGCATACACAAGACACCGTGATGTCGAGTATACTTCATATCAATCTTCCTAGTTACCCCAATCTCCAACCACCCACATTGCTAAGAAATCACCAGTGTGCTCCTCTGGAATCCCAGACACTCAAACCCAAAAGTTAGGCAGTGTGTCCAAACACTCTATCCTCTCACCCCGGCTATCCACCGTCATCTCACAGCGGGAATTTGGAACTCTACATGTTCCAAAAATCTTCAAACGATCAAGCTCAATATGAGTAGGGAATAAGACCTTGAAGATATTATGTCCCGCATGGCTGATGTTCCAAATGAACCCATCCGTAGGAACCAAACGCTGCAACTGACTAATCACTTGCGGTATAGACATCTCCCCTTTATTAACCACCACAGAAGCCCATCGTGCATTCACGATTTTCAGCCTAAAGCTCACTGTGAGTGGAATACCAAAGATCATGAGCTCGTCGTGGGCATACCCATCCATCACGGGGTGAGGCTTAGATGCAGCTAGTAGATGACAAGGACCACTTTTATGAATCGAGCCCTGACAGTAGTCGCACACTGGGGCCGGGCAATCAGCGAGAAAATGCCCCGCCTCTCCACAGCGAAAGCATTTGTTCTTATCAATCTTATTGTTTTTCTTTTGAACAGCCCCTGCCACTGCAACAGCCAGTTGGTCCGCCGAAACCCTCTTCTCCCCCTGCCTCATCACTGTCTCCCCAACCGAGAAAACTTGCTGCACCACTGGAACCTGAGCCACCTGTGTCTGAGGTTGTGCCGCCACCACCGTCGCAGCAATCTGCCCAACAACTTGGTTAGTAGCCATAGGAACCGCAACGTCTGTCCGCTGGTCTCTTTGCACCACCAGCTGCGGTGCCCGAGGAAAGTAACGACCCCTGCCGTTGTCAAATTGGTGTCCATTGGGGCCACGTACCCACCGTGGCCACCTCTCCCAAATCCACCTCTGGACTGGTCGTAACGTTGCCTGCCACGAAAACCAGCATGCACCGGACGGTCTCCTCCTTGAAAACCCGCCCCCGCTGAAAGTGCAAGATGGTCAACTAGAGGGGGGTGAATAGGTGACCTACAAATTTTAATTCTTTTTCAATTTTAGAGGTGGCTTAGGGAAAGTAAAAGCTTGGTTATCTAAATGTGCAACTAAGTGAACACCCTATGTGACGAGCAACAAGTAGCAACGGAAGTATGGCAAAGGCACAAGATAACCACAAGTCAAAAACACGGAGACAAGGATATGTTTCCCGTAGTTCCTTCTTGAAAGAAGTACGTCTACGTTGGAGAGGTGGGGAGCCACCTAGGCGCTCCTCAATAGCACGGATGTGCACACCTTATTCTCCGTGAGCTTCTCCGGTGAGGGAGATTCTCGTTTCCACTATGAGGTCGACTTGAAGGCGTTGACCAAACCTTTACAAGGGGTTGAGGCTACTCCACAAGTGAGATGGATGCTCTCAACAATCGAAGCTTCTTGCTACAAGGTGGAAGCTACAAGCACTAGGGTTAACCTTGGATGACAAGGCAACCAAGAGATTACAAGATCCCAAGAGTTGTGGTGTGGGAACACACGTTTTGGCTTGGTGGAAAGGTAGATCTAGGCCTCCTCCATTAGATCCTTGAAGGACATCGAGTTTGGTTGGAGGAGGAGGGAGGTCGGTGCGTTTTGAGCTCTACAACAATGGAGGAGAGAGAGGAATGGACGAGCTACCTATCTAGAGGAAGAAGACAGCTATTTATAGGCTCCTCCAATTTCTGACCGTTGCAGTCCGCCAGGGCTGGAATATTCCGGTGTTAGCACCGGAAATTTCTGGTCTGCCCGGGCCGGAAATTTGAATAGTCCGGGGGGCGGATTTTTGAAATATCCGGGGGCGGAAATTTCCGTCCCAATACTCCGCCCCCATCTCTGCGTGCAGGCACCAGCTTGTTGATGAAAATCTCTAAGGACCAGGGTCCGGATATTTGCACCGGAAAATTCCGGGGAAAATTTCCGCCCCAGCTTCTGTGCGCGGTCACCTGGGAGGACTCCTTTTTCTGCTAAGTCCCAGAGGGCCGGATTTTTGCACCGGAAATTTCCGGGGCAAATTTCCGCCCTAGCTTCTGTCCGCGGGCAGCTGGAGAAGATCTTGATCATTATGAAGATGCCAGAGTGGCCGGAATATTCCGGTGCTAGGGCCGGATATTCCGCCCCATAAGCACCGGAATTTCCGGACTGAATACTGAAAAATCCGGTGGCAATAATTCCAGAGTGTAGACCTTCTCTTTGGTCTTTTGACAAGAGTATAACAATAATTATCTGAGAGAATAGCTGCACAGTCTAAAACAACATTGTTAGATATGTGATACCCATGTTATCATCATCACCAAAATCATTAGAGGGATCATGAGCTTTCAATCTCCCCCTTTTTGGTGAGTGGTGACAACACGGGTATTTGCAAGGAAATAAACTGACAATGCAAGATATGAAAACATCACAGACAACATATATAGGAGACATGCCTTCTAATAATAATAGTTCACCAACTAATAACGAGTACGATAAAATGAAGTTCGAAAAGACGCACGAAACGATAAAAGGGGCAACAAAGAACGAAACCCACCCAAGAAAATCCCGCGATCATCTAGATCTTCTCCCCCTTTGGCATCAGGATACCAAAAAGAGAAAAGAGAGTGCTACGTCCCATGGAACAAACTCTAGGCCTGGGTGTCTTCTTCTATTTCTTCCTCCTCCTCGCTAACATCCTCCATGTCTTCATCATCATCCACTCCGAGATCCCAATCAACATCGCGGTTGTTCCAATTCTTGTATGGAATCCTGTCAGGAGGAGGAGGAGGCACATTGGGAACCTTGAGAGCAGTCATGATGTGGTGCTGGTTCTCCAGGATGGTGCGGCGCTCTGCATAGGAACTGTAGTTCTCCTTGTGGATGCACACATTCATGCACATCACCTTCTCAATAGCGTGAACCACCCATGAGCGCTTCTTCTTGCCAGGTGGAGGAGGACGCATGCGAGAATCACGATGGCCCTGACCAGTGGCGCCAACATCATGAGAAGCCTGTTGAGTGTGGGCAGCCTTCTTGTACAGAGTGACATCCTTGTGCTCTTCACAGTCAAGCTCCAAGTCCTCACGAAGTGCTTCGGGATAGCGAGCCTTGATGAGCTTCATGATGTACGGAGCATACAGAGGCACTTTGCGGTGGAAGAGAGCAAAGTGGATCTCATTGAAGATGAAATCCATCAGATCAATCTTGTGGGCCTCCATGTCAGTCATGTCACTCTCAGTGAAGGTCAAGTAAGCGTGGTACATGAGATTGACCAAGCCGCCACGAATAGCATCATTATTGCCCGCACTCGGAGCAATAGTCTCTCTGAACATGCGCAACAGAATGTCATAGATGGCAAATAGTCCTTTAGCCGAGCCAACAACACCTCTGGAACCATACAGCTCAGCCAGTCTGTTCTTCTCATACTCCACCCCGTGAACATGCATGCGGTGACCCTGAGGAGTGTTAAGACCAGCAAATTGATACCCGAGCACTGTTGCAAAGTCATGAAAGGTGGCGGTGAGCAAGTGAGGGCCAAACATCCAGGACATCCCAATATCATCAGAATCATCAATGACAAGTGTGGCGAAGAAGTGTTGGATGAACGTGGTGTTGAAGGAGCATCTAGTCTCCATAAGAGGACGCAGACCAAGAACCTCAGCCAACTTGACGGAGTTGTTGAAGTAGGAAGGATTGGCAGCCAGATGAGCAAAGTTGATCACCTTCATGGGACACACGGGCTTGCTCATCACAGTGTACACGTGCTTGAATAGGGTCTCCTGCTCAACATGCCAGAAGCAGGAATCGATGGTGGGGTCTTGAGGCCCCTCTGTTTACCATGCCTTGGCCCTCCATGCCTTGAACTCAAGGATGGACATGGTGGCCAAGTTGAGAGCGGCCTTGCCTTGCTGCCTGCCTGCCTTGCGAGCAGCCCCGGCGTCACGTTGACGCACATAATCTCTCTCAGCATCCCTCGCACGCCGGCTAGTCTCATTCTCATCAACAAATGTCCCCTCCTCATCTTCCCTCAGAGTACGGTAGCGCTTGCGAGAGCTAAGCAACTTGGAGGGCCTAGAGCTTGAACCATCTGCGAGGAAAGCAGGAAAAATGCAAAGAAAAAGAAAACAACAAGAGATCAAAAACGGGGGCTCACGAACTTGTGGAAATGGGAAGAATAGATCTATGTTCGAGATTGAGTACATGCCGGAAATTCCGGACACCGGTGCGGAAATTCCGGAGGGTGGAAATTCCGGCCAGAGGGAAATTTCCGGGGGGCGGAAATTCCGATCCTGGGGCGGAAATTTCCGGCCTTCGGAATTTTCGAAACCATATCGAAATCTGGGCCTGTAACGAATCTAGAACAATGAAATTTTGCACAGAGGTGAAACCTACAGAATATATGACAATAGTATGAGGATGAACTACCGTGAAACACCATGAATAACACTAGATATGAGATCAAATCGACTAACAACCCTAGATTGCGGAGAAAACGGAGCACATACCGGGATCCATGGGATCGGAACGGATGTGTGGTCTCTTGATCCGCAAAAGGCGATTAGAGGACGAGGAGGGGAAGCGAAGGGGCCTCCCGGAGGTCTCGGAGGCGGCGGCTGCGTCTGGGGGCGGAGTGGAGGCGAAGGGAGGAGAGCAATCTGGAACTGCTCCCTCCCGTCGCCCTTATATAGCCCCAGACAAGCACACCGGAAATTTCCGGTATTAAGGCCGGAATATTCCGGTGCCCGGAGATTTGGCCGGAATTTTCCGCCCAAATATCCGGTGTGCCTTCTGCGAGCGGGCACGCTGGATATTTGGGTAAAAATTCGACTCAATCTCGAACCCCCAGAAATTTCCGGTGCTTAACGCACGGAATATTCCGGACCCCCGAATATTTGCCCCAGAAATTTCCGCTCAAATTTCCGGGGTGCCTTCTGCGAGCGGGCACTTCGGAAATGAGCAAAATTTTTGGGGGAAAATGTCTGAGGGCCGGAATATTCCGGGCCCTAGGCCGGAATTTCCGGTGTTCCATGCCATCCGAGTTTTTGTGGAAGATGGAACATGACGTGAGCCTCCAAAAACGAGAAACACAAAAACCAAACACACGAACACGAGCGAAACATCAAACAAACCAAATACAAATAACGGAAAAAGTTTATGGCCGAAGCCACCGTGTTTGAGTGATACCAAGGAGTCGCGAAGATGTATCTTGGACTCAAAAGTATAACTCACGTTTTAAGCACAATAAGTCACAAATTGACTAGATATGCATGACGCTTTGGTTGTTTTGCGCATGATAGGTGGAGTGTTTGTTCATGAGTTGAACTACGCTCCCCCTATGTCCATGCCTACATCTAAACTAGATAGCACATATAGTGATGGTACTTATGCGAGGGTTCAAGAGAAGTTGGACGCATCGATCACATTTAGTTCATTCCTCAAACCCCTAAATCTTGGTTCATCAAGGGCCTTCGTGAAGATATCCGCGAGTTGATCCTTGGTTGCCACATAGGAGAGGTCAATATCACCCTTCTCAACATGATCCTGAATAAAGTGATGCCGTATCTCAATGTGCTTCGTCTTGGAGTGAAGAACGGGATTGTAGGCGATCTTGATGGCACTCTCATTGTCGCAAAAGAGGGGAACTTTGTCGAAGACGATGCCATAATCTCTCAGTGTTTGCTGCATACAAAGTAATTGAGCACAACAACTCGCCGCGGAGATGTATTCGGCCTCGGTGGTAGAGAGAGCAATGCAGTTTTGCTTCTTGGATGACCAACACACCAATGAGCGGCCAAGAAATTGACAACCTCCGGATGTAGATTTCCTATCCGTCTTCTCTCCCGCATAGTCCGCATCCGAATACCCAATGAGCTGAAAGCTTGAACCCTTGGGATACCAAAGACCGAAGTTTGGGGTATGAACTAAATATCGAAAGATGCGCTTAACCGCTTCAAAATGACTTTGTCTCGGAGAGGCTTGAAACCTTGCACATTTACCTACGCTATACATAATATCGGGTCTAGATGCACAAAGGTAGAGCAAAGAGCCAATCATGGAGCGGTATACCTTTTGATCTACCTCTTTACCATTCGGGTCGGGTTTCAAGTCAATGGTCGTGGACATGGGGGTCTTCATTGGTTTGGCATCATGCATGTTGAATCGCTTGAGCATGTCTTGAGTATACTTGGCTTGCTTGATGAATGTGCCTTCGGGATATTGCTTGATCTCAAAGCCAAGAAAATACTCTAATTCTCACATCATAGACATCTCGAACTTATCCGTCATAAGCTTGCAAAACTCATCATTGAATGCGACGTTAGTAGAACCAAAGATGATATCATCCACATAGAGTTGGCATATGAACAAGTCACCTCCAACCTTTTTGGTGAAAAGGGTGGGATCGATTAAACCAACATTGAACCCACGATCAACCAAAAACTCTTTAAGGTTCTCGTACCACGCACGTGGAGCTTGTTTAAGTCCATAGAGTGCCTTATCGAGTTTGTAGACATGATCGGGTGGTTGGGATCCTCGAAACCCGGAGGTTGCTTGACATAAACCAACTCGTGGATGGGACCATTCAAAAATACACTTTTCACATCCATTTGTTGCAATTTAAAGTTATGATGAGAAGCATATGCAAGTAAGATGCGAATAGATTCAAGACGAGCTACGGGAGCGAATGTTTCACCGAAGTCGACACCTTCGACTTGAGAAAAGCCTTGGGCTACCAATCTAGCTTTGTTGCGGATGACGATGCCGTCCTTGTATTGTTTGTTCTTGAAGATCCACTTGGTGCCGATGACGTTCTTGCAATCTTTGGGTCTTGGCACCAACTTCCACACCTTGTTGCGCTCGAAGTTGTTGAGTTCATCATGCATTGCTTCAAGCCAATCTTGATCTTCAAGTGCTTCATAGACCTTCTTTGTCTCAATGTGAGAGACGAATGCATGAGATTTGCTAAAGTCCGCTAGTTGCCTCCTTGTGACGACCCTTCCCGAACTTGTACAAGAATCATGTCCTTCGTGTGACCGGCACGAGTAAGATTATCTAGCCTTCTCTTTGCCCTACGATCTAGCATCTCCTCCAAAGTTTCCTTGGATAGCACTTTATCATCACCTTCATCATCGGAGACATGTCCACCTTGATCTTGATCATCGACGGGAGGTGGATTCCTTATGTTTTAAATTGTGTCATCATAATGTGTATCTTGTTCTTCATTGTGAGCTTGGCCTTCATCATGAGATTGGCCTTGATTGTTAGCTTGGCCTTGATTGATTGAGTGATCTTGATCATTAGCTTGGCCTTGTGGTGAAGCAAGAGGGTTTGGTGCATCTTGTTAGGTAGCTTGGTTATCAATGGATGTAGTCAATGGCTCCACTTGAGTGGAGCATAGTCCTTCTCCCTCCGTCATCCAGTGTCCCTCAATGGGGATTATTTCACCAATCCCCATTCTTAGTATGACGATGGGAGGAATTGCATATCCTACAAAACCATGATCTATACGGCCCCCTTGGGACCCATTATCCTCATCAAACACCACGTCTATAACTTATTCAACTTGTCCGGTGGACTTGTTGTAGACTCTATAGGCGTGAGCGTTTGTGGCATAACCAACAAAGATACCCTCATAGGATTTAGTCTCGAACTTTGACAAGCGTTTATCTCTCTTGCGAATGAAGCACTTGCAACCAAAGACCTTGAAGTATGAAACATCCGGCTTCTTGCCCGTGAGAATCTCATAAGGGGTCTTGTTCAAGATCTTGCGGAGATATAATCGGTTGCTAGCATGGCAAGCGGTGGAGACGGCCTCGGCCCAAAAATTATAGGGAGAAGAGAACTCCGCAATCATGGTTCGAGCCGCATCCATAAGAGTCCGATTCTTTCTCTCCACCACACCATTTTGTTGAGGGGTGTAGGGAGTAGAGTATTGATGAGCAATTCCTTCCTCACTAAGAAAACCCTCCACGGTGTAGTTCTTGAACTCGGAGCCGTTATCACTTCGGATAGCCATGATGCTCGTATTATGTTGGCGTTCCACCAAAGTGATGAACTCGATGACCCGCTTTTGAGTCTCACTCTTCCTCTTGAAGAAGTACACCCAACAATATCGTGAATAGTCATCCACAATCACCAAGCAATACTTTTTGCCCCCAAGACTATCGTATGATAGGGGACCAAAGAGGTCCAAGTGAATGAGCTCGAGGATCCTTGAGGTGGTGATGTTCGTCTTGGTGGGGTGTGCTTCTCCATGTTGCTTTCCTAGAACGCAAGAGCTACACACACGATCTTTGGAAAACTTAGCATTTGTTAGTCCTAGAACATGATTGCCACTTTGAAGGTCATGCAACGTCCTCATATTGGTGTGGGCTAACCGGCGATGCCATAGCCAACCCATATCAACTTTAGCCATTAGGCATGTCGTGGCACACGTGTCTCCTTTAGAGAAGTCCACTACATACATGCCGTTCTCGACATGCCCAACAAAGGCTACCTTAAGAGTCGTCTCCCATGTGACAATCACATTCTCCTTATTAAAGAAAGAGGTAAAACCACTCTTAGCAAGTTGAAGAACCGAGATGAGATTATAGCCTAGAGACTCAACAAGAAGAACATTCTCAATTGACAAGTCATTTGAGATTGCTACCTTGCCTTGTCCCAATACCTTTAGTTTGGAGTTATCACCAATAGTAACGCAATTGAGATGAGGTAATGGAGGTTGAAGATCACTCATTGCGTCATTGCTTCCGGTCATATGTTGGGATGCACCACTATCCACCGTCCATTTGCTTGAACCGGAAGCACTTCCCTACAATAGATTAGTTTCTTGATTTAGGTACCCATCTTTGAATGGGTCCTCTCATGTTAGCGACAAGGGTCTTAGGAACCCAAATACTCCAATGATAATCATCACCATAAGAAGTACCAACATATTTAGCATATACATGACCATCTCTAGATTTCATAAGAACATAAGATGGATTGTATTTCCCGGCAAAGTCATTGTGAGTGGTGCTCCCCCTAGAGGTCTCACCACCCACAAAGGTGTTGGTCTCCTTCCCTTTGGTCACCTCTCCCTCTTTCACAAATCTTACTTCTTGTGAGGGGGAGGTGACTTTCTTGTTGTTCTTCTTCTTGTACTTCTTCTTTGATGTGACGCCCCGAGATCGGGCACTATGCAGATTTCAGCATTCCCTCCAGAATCCACATAATAACCGATTCCAGGTTTCCACTTGTGATAACATTACAGCAGTTCACGAATAATCCACAACGACAACAGAAAAGATATATACAAGATGACTCAAACGAGTCAACGATACAACTGATACAATACAAAGATCCAAATAACAGCGGAAGAAACAACATAGCGTCCGGCTACGGACAAGATACAAATTGGACTAAGAGTCCTGAAGATAACCGAGAGCGTCCAATCCCTGCCCAGGCCAAGCCGGAGGGATTCCCAAGCTAACGTCGTCAGACTTCAAACCTGTTGACTGCAATGTTGAATATGCAGCCACGAAAGAGATTCGTGGGTCAGTACGGTTAAGTACTGGCAAGTGGATAAACCATACTCACAAGATACCGGCGTAGCCAGTCATCACAAGTTACAAATACTTTGGGTTCAACGGGAAATAAGGGATTATTGCAAATAAGCGGCAGCGGGCTGCACTAACCAACTACAGAGACTCACTACAACATCCGGCTAAAAGAGGGGGATAAGATAGCGTATCGTAACCAACTAGTACTAACCACCCAAACAAACCCATCCAATGTTACCCCCTACTAAGGAAGCAACCCAAGGATAATTCACATTGTTGGATTAAGGATGGATCAAGTTATTATGTCAATAAGACTATTACTAGTCAAAATTAGCATTAGTTAGGTGTAAGTTGTTCTGAGTACTTGTTAGCCAGTACTTTCACCAAGTCAACCATAACCGCGGAAAACACGGCTTTTCGAGAAGATTTAACCCTGCAGGGATGCACCAATTTGGCTGTACACGTAAGAATAACCCGCCAGACGGGAGATCAACCCACCAAGCGAGGTACTCAACACAACCCAACTCTTCTTCGCATCAAGCCCAAAGCACCACGTGCTGTGCGTGCGCGGCTAATCGAGCCCCACGAAGAAAAGGGGACCCTCATAGCACTGGAAGACCACGCCGCCCTAAATGCCGACTACAAAAGTTCCACCCTGGCCTCGGGTTCACACCTGCATACGCATGCATCAAATGGAAAGCCCGAACTAAGTGTGGTGATTTGGACGAGATGCGAATCGAATCAAGTTGAGGGGGAGCCCATACTCGCTTCCCACATGCGGTTAGTGCGCTCATCATGGATCAGTAGACAAGACCCTTTTCCTAATTAGGGTCGACACTAGCAGGCTTCAAAACCACGTCGGGCCTCCTACCGGTGCCTTATCATCAAATTATTATTACCCAAAACATTAACATGTTGTTGATTGAATTGAAACCCAACTATCAACTAAACATGTGATACGAAAGGAACAACAAGACTTGAGCGCAAACAACACTAAGCATGCAACTACGACACGAGGGCCAACAGGGTAAACAAACAACAGTTAATAGGAAGTGGAAGGAAGGCTATATCATGGCTGCAAGGTAAACATATAATAGGATCGAGACAAAAGCATCGAATCAACAGGCTAGAATAAGAACAACGGAAAGAATCGGTAACAAGTGATGAAAGGCAGCCATTTGGCAGCAAGTGAGTATACTTGCCTGGAATCCAGCAAGTAGAGGTACATCCGCAGAACTTGTCGTGGCTCACATCATCTCAACGTCCTATCCGGGAAGAAGCAATGAACCTCGAACAAACACCGGAGGCAACAATTACTACTACGGCAAAAGATCCAGCATGATCAAGATATGGATGCATGACAATTTAATGGATGCATAGAAATAAACTAGTGGACATGATAACATATTTAAATGGACCCATATGCAATTTGAGTTGCATATGAAAAGCCCATGAATTATGGTTGAAACAATTGTTTTACAACTAACCAACAGGTGAAAGTGGTTTAGTATGATGCATGGATGAGGAAAACAACAAAATAACAACAATAGAACCAATTGGAAATAAGGTTTACCCATTTTGAATTTCACTTATTAAGTTTTTGGGAATTTTGGTTACTTAAAGGATTTGTTATTTTCATCAAGTTAAATTGTTCAAAACAGATAACAAAGTTCATATTTGAGAAGATCACAAAATTTTAGGTGGATTACATGTTTCAATTATTGAAAAAAGAATTACAATGATTTAATTATGAATTAAACAAGTTTAAACAAGATTTAATTGAATTTAATTCAAGTGTGAATATTATTTGGATTTTATTTGTCAAAACATAAATTCAAATTCATATTTGAAAAGGTTATGTTTTTCTGGTTTGAAAACATATTTTATAAGTTCAAAAATAATTTAATTTGAGCAAGTTATGAATTTAGCAAATTTAAATGATTTAAACAAGGTTTAAATTATTCAAGAAATTTTAATTATCCAAAACATGAAACAAAATTTGTATTTGAAAAGGTGGTTCAAAATGGCATGGAAAACATATTTTATTTGTTGGAAAACAATTTCAAATGATTTAGTTAAGCATATTACCAATTTAATTGCATTAAATAAGAGATGAAACAATTATTCAATTTAGATGTTGCAAACCAGAAAAAAAGTTGATATTCAAGTGTGGCATGTGATTTTGGATGAAATTCATGTTTTGAGTATTTAATTTGGAGCAACCATTTGAAAGTTATTAATTATGCCATTTAATTTGTCACTTTTAAGGATTATTAAATAACATTAATTTCAATTGCCCAAATTGCAAAACAAGGTTGATAAACAGAAAGTACATTTAATTTGGACTGAAAAACATATTTTACATTTTCAATTTGGAGTTTATTTGCAATTTCTAGGTGTGTTTGAAGTTCAGGGACTAATTTGTGAAAGAAAAAGTGGGGCAGGGGCTTAACTGCGAAAACTGCGCCCAAAACTGGGCTGCACCAAGCCACAGTGGCCCTGGGTCGCTGCCAAGCGGGCCCAGGCCACGCTGGCCCTGCCGTGGCGGGGCTAGGAGGTGACAGGGCACCCAGGGCCCATGACAGGTGGGCCTGGGGCTCGCGCGAATAATTCACCAAAAAGGGGGGGGCAGTGCGCCCGCGGGGACTCGATCCCTGGAACCCTGCGCTGCGCGCCGTGGAGCAGAACCACTGCGGTGTTCGTGTGTTTGTGATACACTAATAGGTTGACTGAAGAAGAGGTAAACATCGGGTGTTTACTGAATTTCCAGACGGAACGAAGCTACAGGCTTTCATCTGCAAACGCGACAGAACAAAAAAAAAAACCTCGCGTCAGGAGGGATTCGATCCCGGGTGCTCTCAGCGTGAACACGACGAGCGCTACCACTACGCTACCACCACATCGGTGATGCACCAAGGGCAGGAGCAAACTTGTACTGCCTCTGCGCGATTGGGGTTTACTGACGAACAGAACCACCGGAACTGGAAACGGACGACGACAGACGATGGATCGACGAGCTGGAGCGGTACCTGGCGATGATGCCTTCGGCGATCTTGGAGCTGGAGGGGTGGTGGTTCCATTCCCGGGAACAGAGGAACCTCGCGGTGGCCGTGGCGAGCCAGCAGCGACCAGCTTCTGACGGCGACGGGAGGCAGTGGTGGTGGTGCACGGCAGAGGAGGGGCGAGGGTGGAGAGAGGGATGGCGGCGCGGCAGGAAGGTGGGAGTGGGTAGGGCTAGCCTAGGGCACGCAGGAGGGAGGGGGCTTTAAGGGTGAACCGAGCTCGGTACGGCAGCAATCAGAGGAGGGGGGAGATGATCGAGCGGTGCCGAGCAGGTTCGTACTGTCGTGACGACAGCACAAGGAAGATGACCTCCCCGAAGGGGTATGGGCCAGAGAGAAAATGGGCTTGGGTAGTGGGCTGAGAGAAAAGAATGGCTGGCTGCCTCAGCCCACCTTTTCTCTTTCATTTATTTTTCCTTCTCCTTTTTTTTGTAAGAGATAAAGAGATAGAGAGAGAGAGATAGAAATAGGGTTTGGGGGGGTTATTTCATTTGATGAACATTTTTTTTATTAATTGCAAAACAGCAATTCAAGCCATTTAACATAACTTCAAAATTGGGAAAATATTAATTTGATTTTTTTTAATGGGTTAGTTGAATTTCCAAATAGGGTTTGGGGTTTTAATTTTTATAAACTATTTTTATTTAGCTTACAAAACAGCTACAACAAAGGTAGGTTCAATTATTTTCAACCATTTGAAAGATGTCAAATAGTTTGAATTTTGGTGTTTGAAATTCATATAGGGTTTCAGTTGATTTTTTTAAAATAGACAAATTTTATTTACTAAGCCCAAACACTAAGAAACTTAGTGATCTTAAAAGTTTGCAAGTTTGTTAATTGTTAAACCACAATTTGAATCATGTCAATTATGAATTGATTTGAAATTTAATTTGCCATTAGGGTGTTGAAAAAAAAGGGGGAATTTTATTCACAAGCAATTTAAATAAATCAACTTCAAACTATTGAAAACAATTGGAGTTGTTTGGTTGCAATTTTTAAATTGGAAATTTGGACAATGTTTGAAAGTTTAATTTGGTTTGAATTTTTGAGTTGTTTTGAAAACAGGATGCAATGCTTATGTGATGCATGTGATGCAAAAAGGAAAAAGAAGCAACCAATTCTACTAAGGGGGAACACCCCAGGTGTTACATTTGACTTGGCTACATAGCCAAGTCCCTCCTTTCCATTGTTGACTCGTTGAGAAGCAATCTCATGGGGATTCTTCTCACTTCCTACAAGATTAGTCGCACTACAAGCATTGCTAGGCAAGACATTTAAGCTAGGAGATGAAGTGGACACAACTTGCTTGTTAGATAGTTGAGCTAGAAGATTGTCACGAGATTTGGTTAACTTGTCATGAATTTCCTTAAGAGACATGAACTCCTTTTCGA
This sequence comes from Alopecurus myosuroides, assembly GCA_028641055.1. Lineage (NCBI taxonomy): Eukaryota > Viridiplantae > Streptophyta > Magnoliopsida > Poales > Poaceae > Alopecurus > Alopecurus myosuroides. The sequence continues at coordinate 241,847,363 of CM054060.1, read as the reverse complement.
GTTTTTCATGACGAGTGCCAAGTTCCTCGTGAGAAATTCCTAGCTTCAACTCTTCATGTTCAAGAGTTTTAATGATAGAAAGAGATTGTGCATTTTCCTTCCTAAGCTTAGAGACACTTATGGCAAAGTTTTCTTCAAGACAAGATAATTTCTCCTCAAGTGAGGCACGAATGGAACGCTCATTTTCAAGCGCTTTTTCAAGCTCTTGTTCATTGCAAGTGTGACCTTCATGGCTTTCCAAAGTCATGATGATCTCCTACTTTTCATCTACAAGAGAGTTAGCCTCATCAAGTTGCCTTAAAAGGGCATTCACCTTTTCCTTAGTCTCACCTTTAAGGCTTGATAGCCACATGCCTAACTCATTAGACTCACCATCCGCCTCGCAAACATTTTCAACACAATCCAATAACGAAGGAGGGTTAGTGATAATGGTCTTGGAGTTAGGAGAGCATACCTAAGTGGCTTTTGCCATAAGACATGTAGGTCGGGTTGCCATATTCTCATTGGGGATTCGAATAGAGAGATCGAAGGAGATGATGCGGTGGCCATGGCGATGTGAGCAACTCCACCTACTTCATCTTCTCCTTCATCTCCGGAGATGTAAGTCTCAAGCACCGCCCCTTCTTGAACATAGAGGGCCCTTGGCACCCTCCTAGCGAAGTTCTTGTTTTGAGGAGGCTTGGCCTTGTTTTTGCGAACAAGCTTGCCTTCGTTTTCTTCTCTTGGCTCAAAGGGGCACTCCTTCACGAAATGGTTTGCGCTACCACAATTGTAGCATGTCCTTGGGCGCTCCCCCTTCTTCTTGTAGTTCTTGTTTCGTGGAGGCCTTGGAGATCCGGCCTTGTGAGCTTCTTATCTCTTCCAATATCCATGCATAGCGAGGGCAATGCACTTATGAGCTCCAGTGTAAGTGTCCTCATAGTATTCCTCAACGTAATTATCTTCTTCACTTTCATCGATTCGGGCCATAGCCTTTGATTTCAAAGCGAGATTGGGTGACCTTCCTATTCCTCGAGAGCGAGCTAGAGCATCGGTCGCGCTCTTGTGTGAGAGAGAGATAGCAATGAACTCACTTAGAACACCAATCGATTTGAGGGTATTGTAGTCCGCTCTTGTCCGGATGCTTGTGGAGAGATTTTTCTCATAGGGTGTAATAGCTTTGACAAATTTCCTCTTGATCCACTCATCGGAGATTTCTTATTTTCCAAAGTCTCTCAATTGGTTGGCAAGGGTGATAACTCTTCTATATAGCTCTTCGGGGGTCTCATCCTCATGCATGACGAAGTTCTCGGAGTTGTCAATGGCCACGTCATACTTGGAAGATTGGATGCTTGCATTTCCTTGGAACAAGGTGTCAAGTTTGTCCCAAGCTTCCTTGGCGGTCTTGCAACTACGAATCTGAGTGAAGTACTCCCTTGGGAGAGCCTTTTGGATGATGACAAGTGCGGTCTTGTTGAGTTGAGATTCCACATCCTCCCTTGGAGTCAAATTTCTTGGATCATGAGGATGAAATCCATGAATCACACTTCTCCATAATGCGGTACACGATCCTGAAATGTGAGATTCCATCTCGAACTTCCAAGAGGAGAATTCATTAGTGTTAAGGATGTGTGGCATGGAACTTTTGAATTTGAACCCGAACCATTAGCCGTTTGAGACTTGGAACCACCGTCACTCTCCTTAGCTTTGGCTTTAGCCTTTTGTGCGGCTTTAGCCTTAGCTTTGGCAATGTTCTCTTCGAGTTCGGAGTTGTCCGGAGTCGTTTCCTCATCCGAACTATCCTCATCAGAGATATGGGGAGAGTGTGACGGTTCCTTAGGTTTACCCATCATGATCTCCAACATCTTCTTCATGGAGGAAACCTCCGAGCCCACACTAGAGCTAACCTTGGACAATTGGGTTTGTATGGTACAAACCGTTGTCTCTAGGTTGGCTATAGTGTTGGCCATTTTGGCGAGCTCCTCCTTAGAAGATTCGGGATCATCTCCGTTGACCATGATGCTCTTAGGCGGTTAAGCCCGATAAAAGAGCCGAGGCTCTGATACCAATTGAAAGTGCAAGATGGTCAACTAGAGGGGGGTGAATAGGTGACCTACACATTTTAATTCTTTTTCACTTTTAGAGGTGGCTTAGGGAAAGTAAAAGCTTGGTTATCTAAATGTGCAACTAAGTGAACACCCTATGTGACGAGCAACAAGTAGCAACGGAAGTATGGCAAAGGCACAAGATAACCACAAGTGAAAAACACGGAGACAAGGATATGTTTCCCGTAGTTCCTTCTTGAAAGAAGTACGTCTACGTTGGAGAGGTGGGGAACCACCTAGGAGCTCCTCAATAGCACGTATGTGCACACGTTATTCTCCGTGAGCTTCTCCGGTGAGGGAGATTCTCGTTTCCACTATGAGGTCGACTTGAAGGCGTTGACAAAACCTTTACAAGGGGTTGAGGCTACTCCACAAGTGAGATGGAGGCTCTCAACAATCGAAGCTTTTTGCTACAAGGTGGAAGCTACAAGCACTAGGGTTTCCCTTGGATGACAAGGCAACCAAGAGATTACAAGATCCCAAGAGTTGTGGTGTGGGAACACACGTTTTGGCTTGGTGGAAAGGTAGATCTAGGCCTCCTCCATTAGATCCTTGAAGGGCATCGAGTTTGGTTGGAGGAGGAGGGAGATCGGGGCGTTTTGAGCTCTACAACAATGGAGGAGAGAGAGGAATGGACGAGCTACCTCTCTAGAGTAAGAAGACAACTATTTATAGGCTCCTCCAATTTCTGACCGTTGCAGTCCGCCAGAGCCGGAATATTCCGATGTTAGCACCGGAAATTTCCGGTCTGCCCGGGCCGAAAATTTGAATAGTCCGGGGGGCGGATTTTTGAAATATCCGGGGGCAGAAATTTCCACCCCAATACTCCGCCCCCATCTCTGCGCAGGCACCAACTTGTTGACGAAAATCGCTAAGGACCAGGGGCCGGATATTTGCACCGGAAAATTCCGGGGCAAATTTCCGCCCCAGCTTTTGTGCGCGGGCACCTGGGAGGACTCCTTTTTCTGCTAAGTCCCAGAGGGCCGGATTTTCGCACCGGAAATTTCCGGGGCAAATTTCCGCCCTAACTTCTGTCCGCGGGCAGCTGGAGAAGATCTTGATCATTATGAAGATGCCATAGTGGCCGGAATATTCCGGTGCTAGGGCCGGATATTCCGCCCCATAAGCACCGGAATTTCCGGACTGAATACTGAAAAATCCGGTGGCAATAATTCAAGAGTGTAGACCTTCTCTTTGATCTTTTGACAAGAGTATAACAATAATTATCCGAGAGAATAGCTGCACAGTCTAAAACAACATTGTTAGATAGGTGATACCTGTGTTATCATCATCACCAAAATCATTAGAGGGATCATGAGCTTTCACCCGCGTGGAAGGCCATTGGCGGCGCGGCCATATCTGCCCATTGCCACCGGGCTGAACTGCCGTCCCACTTGGACCCCCTTGCTAAAAATTGTTGAACCCCATTGCCGGCTGTGCACCACGTCCCGGATTTGGCCCTGTCGGTCGCTGACCTCCACCTTGCTCGCCTCGATTAGCCATGGCGGCTCCCGAGATGCGGAACGAGCTTGTCGTGGAGATTTTTTATCGAAAGAACCCTAGTAGCCTCGTGGGCCCATGACCCCTTGGGATCTTAGCGTTGGCCACGCAGACCCGGGCCCTCACCTGACAGCGACCTGTCTCTGGTGGCCCCACATGCATTGGTGGCGTACGGTGTCCCGCAATCACCTCCGTGATCGGGCCCTTCCGAAAACCAAGGGAATTCAAACCCGATCGCGATCCCGAAATCACGGTAACGTCCTCCTCCACTGATGGCGACCTACGCCGGCGTCGCACCGCCGTCCATGGAAATGCGACACACTCGTCCTCGACGAACACGGTGGGCTCGAACACCGGTAGTTTCAAAGCCTTCCGCGCCAGAGCTCCCTCCGGCAAGGAGAAGCTTCTCCTTTTGCACCTAACGTTGTCATCCGAGAATGAACTCAAGGTTATGGATGCATACCTTTGTGCTAGTCGCCGGCAAATTCTCTTCTTCATCCTCTCCGATCCCGATCCCAAGGAGCGAGCTGCATCTGAAATCGGAGACCCGCAGATCGCCTCAAAGGCATCGAAATACCTAGCTGGTACCTCATCTTCCACCTCCGATTCCTCAGCACTCTCCTCCTCGTCGTCAGATGTAGACAGCGCCCAGAATATGCCCCCCGTCGACGTCGGGCTCCGATGGCTGTTGGGAGACTTGAACGGGCGCCGGTCGCCACCGATCGAGGCGCAGTCCGAATCCCGCTCGGAATTACCTAGCTGATCGGCGACAGTAACCCCGATCGCCCCCCCCCCCCCCTTCGTCGCCACCGCAGTCGCCTCCTCACTCATTCGTAAAGGTATATTGGTTGAAGCTCCAAAATTCCAGTTGCATTATTAACTTGTATGAAGAGTGCGGTGGTCGCGCTAAATTTAAGTTAAAAGTCCCGCAAAATAACTTAAGCAAACATAAATGCCAGGGTTTTGCATTATATTGCGCAATATATGTTTACATGCTTTGAAATATATAGTATAGTGAGACTTGATATATTAAAAGGTCCCATCTCATGTGTGATTATTATTTTTCTCGCCCCCTCAACTCCAAATCTTGGATACGCCCCTTCGCGGGACAACAACAAAATTTATAAAACAATTGCCAAAAGATCATTCATTTCAGGAATGCACCTATCAATATTTGGTTGTTGCGTCAAATTCGCTAATCTTTAATCTTCCTTCATTGATGACTCATGTTCTTTCTTCAAGGGTAGGTGACTCATATTCCCGTTTCTCAACACGAAAGCAACTTCAATCTCAGTCCAGACGGCCGTAAGCAGCATTAGAGTATTAGAGGTGTCAGTTGAGCTTCTCTTTTATTCGGTATCAAATATTATCTTTGAATGACCTATGGAGGTGTAGTTTATTGGGCCCAAACTTTTGACAAGATGCACTGATCGTTAATGACTTAAGCTAGACACCGAGTAAATTGCACGCCCCAATGTTTGAGTTTCTCCTTAAACTTCTGAAATGATAACTTCCTCTCATCTTCTCTTCATATTTGCCTTAGCAAGCAGATCAAGAATTGCCCGTTGCAATCTTTGAGGGAACTTGAGAAGGGTTTTGGTCTTTTGGAGGAATTTTTAAAGAATGAACCGTAGTAGTCTTGCAAACTGGAAATTAAATGTTATCACATATTTAAAGGGAAGTCTCTCCAATAATTATCACCCAAAATCATCAAAAAAGAAAACTTGTACTTTACTTTCTCGCTATGTGACCATCTCTAGTCATGCAAAGTGATTCTATAGTACCATGAGATCACCGAAAAACAATCCTTTTTTTACGAGAATCATCGAGATTTTATTACTAATATATAAAAAGGGGATACAATCAGCTAAGATCATGTCTAACAGGCCCCGTATATCGCGAGCGCCCCGTAAAATTCCGGCAGCATACGGGGTGCGGGCCAAAACGGCCTTCTAGCAGCCCCCGTATGCGGCCTGGCCCCTACGAAAATTTTACGGGGCCTGCCAAACCGCCCCCGCCGCCCCGTACTTATAGTGGGTGAGGGTTGGGGTGGGGGTCCAACCCCCCACCCGCAACCCTAGCTCCGCCGCGCGCCGCCGCAACTCCGGTGAGCGATTCCCCACGCGCCGCCGCCCCATTCCCCATTCCAAGCGCAGCGATGAGTTCCCCAGACGGCTCCGGCTCCTCCACCGCCCGCTCCAAGCGCCGCCACGAGCCGGAGTCGCTCGAGGAGGCGTGGCGGCGCCACTGCAAACATTCCGTTGCAGGGAGCCGCCGCGCCGCCTGGAAGTACGCGGCGTGGCCGGCAAGCATGCCGGCGTCGCTGGCGGACTACGCCGAGGGCGGGAGGTACTACTCCGTCGACCCGCCGCCGCGGCCGATGAGCGGCCCCCAATTCGCGAAATGGCGCGCGGATTGGGAGATGCACCAGCAGTGCAAGCGCCGCCGCGACGGCGCGAGCGGAAGCGGAGGAGGAGGCGCGGCGACAGCGGAGGAGGAGGTTCCGGCGACAGCGGAGGAGGAGGAGGCGGCGTTCGCGGCGGCCGTCGAGCTTTCGAAGAAGAAGGCGGAGGCCGCGGCGCGGGCGGAAGCGGAGGAGGAGGCGAAGGCCGTCGCCGCCGTCGAGCAATTCAAGGCGATGGAGGCTTCCGGCCCCGTCGTCTTCCTAGACTAGACTAGGTTAGGACGAGCTCGAGCTCGATTTCATGTAAGCAATGGTGATCATCAATAAAATCGAGTTCATCTATTCTCCCGCGAAGTTTAAATTCAAACATACAGGGCGGCGATACGGGGTCTGCTAGATGAACGCGTAAATCTTAGCACAAAAATTCCTCGATTTCGTTTGCAGGGCACTCTACACGCGATTTAGGGGGCGAAATTGTAAGGGTTCTGTTAGACATGCTCTAATACAAGCTGTGAATCACAGTCGGGGACATGGCATATCCAACAAGCGGTACAACCATCCGATCTACAATAATTTGCTAGACAATATGCCACCCTATTTTGTTCCCGGTCTACTTTCGCAAGGAGGAAATTTCGAAGACTCATTGGTCGCTTCACCTCATCAAATAAGTGAGCCTGTTAACCATGCATATACGAGCTATTTTGGCATCTCTTTCGAGAACTGGCAGAATATACTATTGGTAAAAGTGGACAGGAAAAATGGAAATGGAGGATTTTTTAAGCTGCTATTATTAGTGGATCAACATTTGATAGTACAGAACATAATCACCATGACAAGCTAAATGAGATTAAGCGTGCATTTGTCGACAGAAGGTGCAAAACAAAGTAGGAGACATTCTTGAGGTCAATCAAATGCGAAATATCAGAATCTGACAGAAAATTATCAACACAGATACTAATTAGTGGAGTACAAAGGACAACTTTCCATTATAGTACTTGGTTACTGAGTTAGCAGAATCAGACATTTTAGTTAAGTGGCAGCTTTCTCGTGTAGTTCTCCTCATCCAACACAAAACCTGCAAGAACAACATCCCAAGTATAGGCTACAATTCAAATAATCACACAGGCTCGTGAAAAGTGAAAACCAATCGCTCAACAGACATAAAGAGGTTGGAGTCGAACGGGACGCCTTCCGCGGTGGGACTGCCGCTCTCGGTGTATCCCACACGCTACATGTCGTCAATCTGCCGCCAGATATTATACGAGGCACCCTCGACACCCCACTCGACCAGCTCTGTATGCAAACACAGAAAAGGATCCCATCGCATCAGAAGTTCAGAGCAACAACCTATAAACAGCTAGCGAGAGATAGTTAAGCCTGAGGTTTTGTTTGGTAGTAGAGGTTTTGAGGGGATTAGTGGGGATAATCCCCACATGGATTGGGTGAAACCACTCCACTCACCCAACCTCCTCAAAACCTCTTCCAGCCAATTCCCCTAGAATCCCTCCGTTCAAAGACGCCACTTGGTAGGCAGAGTTTGGATATATTCAATCAAAGTAAAGAAAATCAACATAGATAATTAAAGATTCTATTTTTACACACATGATCAACACTATTTTAAATCAACATGCAACAGTTACGGGCATCCAAATTTACATAACTAAATTGAGTGAAAACTGTCAGATCTCCATACAAGGCATCACATAGAACATCAAGTGCAAACATAATTTACATAACCACATGATGCTATCTTGATGTGGTTCACATAGAACTGTAGCTTGCAAATTGTTCAAAGCTTCTCTCATGTCACCATCAACAGTAAAAATAATGGCTTCAAGGCCTTCTGGTACATAAGGGACCTTCATTGATCAAGAATAGATACGTTAGACCTGGCACCCAGAACAAACAAACAGAATATCCTTCTAACCAACATTCAGGCACAAGAATTTTGTTTAGTTCTTGTCTTTAGACTGGTGCCAATGCACCGCCCACTATTCACGGGCTATAGCCCCCGCCACGTCACCTTCTCTCACCACTCTCACGCCACTCTCACGGGCACGGTGCCAGTGCACGGGCTATAGCCCGGGCTATAAGATTCTCTCTCTGCCACATCAGCTTTTCTCTCTCCTCCACGTCAACACATATTTTGAAGATTAAAAACATTGCAAATAATAGAAGAAATTATTTTATTCAACTAAAATTGTACCGATTACATAATAATAAATAAAAATTACATAAAAAATGAGAAAATTACATAATCTAGTTTTGATGAGCCCACACATGCTCAATCAAATCCCCCTGGAGCTGTGTATACATCGGCGAGTCCTGCATTTCAAATTGGTGTGGAATGAGTGCAGCATATGGGGGGGTATTTATAGGAGGGATCAGCTCCAAATTTCAAATTTTTCGAATTTTTTTTCACTTTTTTTTTACAGCAACGGTAACCCTAACGGCTAGCTGACGTGGACCAATAGGGGGGCGCCACGTCAGCTAGCCGTTGGCCCCCAACGGCTCTTCCCTGCCGCCCCGCCCTACCGCCCCGGCCCGCCATCCCACCGCCCCACCCTCTCTCCCTCTCGCCCCTCCCTACCGCCCCGGCCCCTCCCTACCGCCCCGCCTATGCGGGCGGCAAGCCGGGCGACACGGGCTATAGCCCGGGCGGCAGCGCCACCGCCCGCCGCCGCCTACCGCCCGCCCCTACCGCCTCCTCTCGCCCGCCACCGGGCGGTAGCGCCCCTACCGCCCCGCGCTACCGCCCCGGTTGGCACCAGCCTTAGTACATTTCCAAAATTCCAAATTTTGGATGCACACATGTTCGCAGGTTCAGGACGACATGACGCTGCCGCTGTCGCATTACTTCATCTACACGGGGCACAATTCGTACCTGACGGGCAACCAGCTGAGCAGTGGGTGCAGCGCGGCGCCCATCGTCAAGGCCCTATGCGACGGCGTCAGGGTCATCTAGCTCGACCTCTGGCCCAACGCCCGCAAGGACGGCGTCGAGGTCCTACACGGCAGGTACACACATACGCACTTGCTTTTTTTTACTACATCTAACACGTAGTTTCAAAATTAGGTATCATATTCTAAATAGTAAATATTTACTACATTTCATAGTAAGCATATAATTCAGACCACCTATTTACTACATTTCAGATGCAATAAAACCCCAGGGTATCTCTTCACTATTAACTACATTTCTCTTTTTTGCTCTGACTAATCTGTGATGGTATATGGATTCAGTTGGACAGAGAAGAATGACATGCTAATCTGATTCTGTGCAATAAACAATTAAGCTACTGTACAAGCATTCAAGTGTTGAGCTACTGTAGTTGCAATGAACCGAGAACTGATTCGAGAAGTAAAAGGAGTTATATGCACAACTAAAATAGTGAACTCAAACTGAAGAGAGATATGCACAACTTCTTGAATAATGCGAACACTGAGATAATTTATGCACAATAACAAAGAAGCATATAAAGAAGTTCCAATCTGGTCAAGGAAACCAAGTTCTAAATGGAGCATGGTGATTTTCCTTATGCTTAAAAATGAATCACGACAGGAAAATGAATTATACCGCAAGGTAAATCTTCAATTTCACTCGGAAGTCACGGTCGGACCCCGGACCCAGGGATATACAAACTGTCATGTGCTCCTAGTAATAGACCCACAAGGGCTTCAGGGTTACCATCCCTGGCCGCTACAAACAACGGCAGGCAGACCGGATTCATCGGCACGTAGTCCGGATCCCCGATCTGCAACTCGTTCTGTCCATGCTAGTCATAACCAGATATGTATACCCAAGCGTCCATGAGTCGGATGAAACTGAAGGAATGGGACCAAAGTTATACAGAGCTGCTATGTGTCCAGAAAGTGCAACAACAATCGAGGGTTACTGGGGTTACCTCGCCCCAGGCCGGATATCTCCAGCAGGCGGGCTCGGACATGGATCATCGGCTCCACAACCCCTCGACTGCGACAACTATGCAGGCATAGCCAAAACTGTATAACAACGGGCTCGAAACCAACAATCGATCAAAGCAGCACTCTAGACATGAAAGTTGTATTATACAAGGCATACTAGAGTAGCTTACACGCAGAGGTTACAAGACCAACATAGGTCAAGCAACCCAACATTACAACAAGCAGCAAAAGCAAATATGTTGCTATACAACAAGAGCAAAAGGACTAAGAGTCCGAAATATAAGCAACGTAGCCAAACCCATACTACAGATACCAGGCTGCCACCTGGGAACCCCTAACTACTCATCGACGTCGAGGTAGAACCCTTCTTCAGCTGCATCGCCGAAGTCTGAAACAAAACAACAACGAGGCAAGGTTGAGTACAAAAGGTACTCAGCAAGACTTGGCTGTTAAGGTCTTTTGCATAAAGCCATCTTTGTTTTCCGAAGTTGAGGAAGAAGAAGCACGTGTAATAGAGTGTTTCTAAAACAGAGGAGGAATTTACTCAACTACTGAGATCATCATGTTCTTTAGTCCACCAAGTACTTTATCATCCCCAGACTACCTTATGCTACAGGAATCACCCCTCTCGACGTAGTCGAGGAGGCATCCTTCAATCTTTGTCAACAAGTTTTAGTCATTCCGTTAGAGTTATCTATGACCCCGTGACTTTCACCAAGTTGTCCATAACCGTGGACACGTCTTTCCGAAAGATTTATCCCTATAGGGTGGTACACTTTACCCACACGTATCGACCGACTCTTAGTGCCACGCGGTAACGCTCCTCTCTAAGAGCGCGGCAGAGTGTGGTCGACCACGGCCTTTACCTTGCTTAACCCTATCCATGAGTCAACCCAAACAGGGCCACCCCGTCAACAGGGAGGTGGCCACCTCCTGACGGCACCTGTTCTGTGAGTCGGGACAAGATCCGTGTACGTCCATCACTGGTTCCGGTCACGCCCTAGTTTTCTCCAAAACGTTTTATGACACATCCGCAAATGGAAAACTCAAACTATGTGACCCATGGAAGTGATCAAACAAGTTAGTTAGCCGAGCGGGGTTCATTGGCCCGCGTGTGGCTGCACGCTCAGTCTTGGCTTCCGCGGCGAGACCTTAAATCCTAGGGTTGGCGAGTACGGAACGAATAACCCCTCCCGTGCTAGCCGTAGTCAGTTTCACATGCTCAGTACTCACAAATATAACAACATACAAGGTTATCGAAGTGATCCAAATCATCAACCGGATGAAGTAGATCAGAACACTAAGCATGGCTAAGCATAAGACACAAGGCTCTACGTTACTCAAACAACCCTAGTCATACTAGGAGGGTAAACAGGTATGAAGGTGACATGTGAGGGGAGGGGGTCATGCAGTGGATAGGTTAACTCTAACAGACTCAAAACTAAGTTGAATCGTATGCATGAGTAAGAGGTTGAAAAGACTCAAAACATGGGATAGCCATGAGGTGGTGCTTGCCTTGCTCGTCGAAGGTGTAGCTAGGGTTGTCGTAGAAGGCCGGATCAACCTCCGGATCTCGGTCTACCGATAACGAGCAACACCGGAAAGAAGGCAAACAATCAATACTTGATGACCGTGTAATGCAGAAAATGTATGCATGAGTAAAACAATGCAGTTGATTTGAATCTTAGAGGATAGAACAGGAGGCTAGGGTTCTACACCGTGAACGACGAACACCGGAGGGGCAGAAAACCCTACTCTAGATGTGTGACCAAGCTTAACTGCTCAAAAGACTTTGGAAACCTCATAGATAGGTTGCATTTTTTTCACTGGTCATTTTGGTATATTACACTTAATTTTCTAATTTTATTGAATTAAAACTTTATTTTCAATATTTAAATGAATTAAATGTAAACTACAAATGTGGCCTCATTTTAAACTTGGTTAAACATGTATGAAAACGGTATAAACAAATATCTCACATTTTTCTGAACATGTTGCATATTTTTCCATAATTTTTGGAGTTATAAAATAGAAGTTATTTAATTTTCAAATTTTATTTATATTCTGTTCTCTAATTAATTGTTGGGCCCACTGTTTAACTTAAACAGAATGGAAAAGCTACCTGGCGCGCCATGTGGGCAGGTGACGTCAGGGTGACGTCACCGTGACGCCACAGTGTGGCCGGCCGGGGACAGAGGAGCGCGCCGGCGGCGAACGGAGGCGTCCCCGGACGCGCCGTTTGGCCCACGGGCTTCCTCTCGTCGATAGGAGCCCGGGGAGGCTTGGCTCGCTTCCGGGGAAGCAACAACGGCTAGACTACGACGGAGAACGGCGGCGGGGGTCGACGGGCTCCGGCGGTTACAACGTTCTGGGCCGGAGGAAAGGAACGGAGGGGGTGGGGAGGATCAGGGACTCACCACGAACGCGTAGAGGAGTTCAGAGGGGCCGGAGGAGGGCGGAAACGGCGGCGCGGTAAAGAAATTCCGGCGACCGGCCGCGGGGAAGAAGGCGGCGATTCCGCGCGGCTAGCCCATATCGGCGGCTCCGGATGCTCGAGGACGGAGAGGAGGACGATGCGGTGCGGAGGGACTCGTCGGAGGTGCTCGGGAGTGGGTGAATCGGCGGCGAGCTAGGGTTCGGGTGCAGAGAAGGAGAGACAGAGGGAGAGAGGGGAACTGTGAGGGGGCTCTGAGGGGTGAGCTCGATCTGGACTTCTCCTCGAGAGACTCCGGGCCTCCACGTCAAAAGGGGCAAGCAGGAGGTGGAGGGCGGCGGCGGGTTGCCCTCCTGGCCGGCGACAGGAGGAAGACGATAAAAACGGTTTTCACGGATAATCCCCTGGAAAAAGCTGGGGATTTGCAGGGAGGTCCTTTTGGACCTAAAACAGAACCAGAAACAGATTTTGGGGGCCCTTTTGTGAAGCAAAAAATTGCACCAAAAATACTTGTTGGAAAGCTCTTCAAATTTGCCACCTTTCTATCACATAGTTGGTTAACTTTGTAAAACAAATTTGTGTGAAGCCAGATTAAGTGATCTTCTTTTAATTCACTCATTAAATTTTAAATGCAAATTTTTGGGCCAAATTTTCATGCATGCATGCCATGTACTCAACACCTCTCTTTATTACACAAAAGTAGGGATGTTACAGTCACATGATGGGGTTATATGTGTCCTTCACAAAACATTTAATAACCAATCGATTAACACACTTGTGTAGATGAATTACAGGCAATACAAAATTTAAGCAACCGTACCATCATAAAGTTCACCAAGTTGATCAAATAGAGGAAAGTTCTTTGTCTTGAACTTTGGCCATGACTGCAAATAACGAATGTGCAATAATGAATGCCACCATGATTATGACCAATCCAACTATGGGAAAACAACTTACAATAATCGTATTGTCCGAAAGGTGTTCCTCGGCTTCTATCGTGCATTTGTCCAAGTTCCAACCAGCACCGCTTTGCTTTTGGGCCTCCATCAGCATCTTATATTCACTCTTCAGCTTCTTTTCTTTGTCTTGAGTTTGAGTCGCTGTGAAGTTTGTATCCGGGTGTCTACAATGGAATATTCTGACCATTCAATTCTAGGTTTCACTCTCCCAACCATTTTGACCTCTGTGGTAAGAAGTATTGTGCTCGTGCAACAAATCTACCACTCTTCTCAAGCCTTGGATTCCATGGGGTCCCTCTCGGAATCATATCTGTTGAGCAAAATCTGCAGAGAGAAAAAGTTGTATCTCGATCAGATGAAACTTCACAAAAGTTGCAGCTCAAAGAGTACCAATGTATGTTGTAACTGTCTCTACTAAAATACTATTGCCATAAGGTTAGTACTCCTACACCAGGTTATCTCACTATCGAGTAGACAGTGACCAACTGACCATATATTGTACCCAGCCACGGCTGAACAAACCAAGCATCGTACATTCGGTACAAAACAGCTGACACAAACAGAAGCAAATCATCGTGAAAGTTGTAAGTTCTATACAAAATAGCTGACACAAATTGAACCAAATCATTCGACACAAACCACAACTGAAAGTTAACGCTTGACAGAAACCACATTTGAACAAAACAACAGTACACTCTTATTGTACTTTAGTAAAAAAAATATCACCAAAAGCTGGTGACGTCACCGTGACTGTGGCCGGCCGGGGACAGAGGAGCTCGCCGGCGGCGTCCCCGGACGCGCCGTTTGGCCTACGGGCTTCCTCTCGTCGAGAGGAGCCCGGGGAGGCTTGCCTCGCTTCCGGGGAAGCAACAGCGGCTGGACTACGACGGCGAACGGCGGCGGGGGTCGACGGGCTCCGGCGGTTACAACGTTTCCGGGCCGTATGAAAGGAACGGAGGGGGTGGGGAGGATCAGGGACTCACCACGAACGCGTAGAGGAGTTCAGAGGGGCCGAAGGAGGGCGGAAACGGCGGCGCGGTGAAGAAATTCCGGCGGCCGGCCGCGGGGAAGAAGGCGGCGATTCCGCGCGGCTAGCCCATATCGGCGGCTCCGGATGCTCGAGGACGGAGAGGAGGACGATGCGGTGCGGAGGGACTCGTCGGAGGTGCTCGGGAGTGGGTGAATCGGCGGCGAGCTAGGGTTCGGGTGCGGAGAAGGAGAGACAGAGGGAGAGAGGGGAACTGTGAGGGGGCTCTGAGGGGTGAGCTCGATCTGGACTTCTCCTCGAGAGACTCCGGGCCTCCACGTCAAAAGGGGCAAGCAGGAGGTGGAGGGCGGCGGCGGGTTGCCCTCCTGGCCGGCGACAGGAGGAAGACGATAAAAACGGTTTTCACGGATAATCCCCTGGAAAAAGCTGGGGATTTGCAGGGAGGTCCTTTTGGACCTAGAACAGAACCAGAAACAGATTTTGGGGGCCCTTTTGTGAAGCAAAAATTGCACCAAAAATACTTGTTGGAAAGCTCTTCAAATTTGCCACCTTTCTATCACATAGTTGGTTAACTTTGTAAAACAAATTTGTGTGAAGCCAGATTAAGTGATCTTCTTTTAATTCACTCATTAAATTTTAAATGCAAATTTTTGGGCCAAATTTTCATGCATGCATGCCATGTACTCAACACCTCTCTTTATTACACAAAAGTAGGGATGTTACGGTCACATGATGGGGTTATATGTGTCCTGCACAAAACATTTAATAACCAATCGATTAACACACTTGTGTAGATTAATTACAGGCAATACAAAATTTAAGCAACCGTACCATCATAAAGTTCACCAAGTTGATCAAATAGAGGAAAGTTCTTTGTCTTGAACTTTGGCCATGACTGCAAATAACGAATGTGCAATAATGAATGCCACCATGATTATGACCAATCCAACTATGGGAAAACAACTTACAATAATCGTATTGTCCGAAAGGTGTGCCTCGGCTTCTATCGTGCATTTGTCCAAGTTCCAACCAGCACCGCTTTGCTTTTGGGGCCTCCATCAGCATCTTATATTCACTCTTCAGCTTCTTTTCTTTGTCTTGATTTTGAGTCGCTGTGAAGTTTGTATCCGGGTGTCTACAATGGAATATTCTGACCATTCAATTCTAGGTTTCACTCTCCCAACCATTTTGACCTCTGTGGTAAGAAGTATTGTGCTCGTGCAACAAATCTACCAGACTCTTCTCAAGCCTTGGATTCCATGGGGTCCCTCTCGGAATCATATCTGTTGAGCAAAATCTGCAGAGAGAAAAAGTTGTATCTCGATCAGATGAAACTTCACAAAAGTTGCAGCTCAAAGAGTACCAATGTTTGTTGTAACTGTCTCTACTAAAATACTATTGTCATAAGGTTAGTACTCCTACACCAGGTTATCTCACTATCGAGTAGACAGTGACCAACTGACCATATATTGTACCCAACCAGGGCTGAACAAACCAAGCATCGTACATTCGGTACAAAACAGCTGACACAAACAGAAGCAAATCATCGTGAAAGTTGTAAGTTCTATACAAAATAGCTGACACAAATTGAACCAAATCATTCGACACAAACCACAACTGAAAGTTAACGCTTGACAGAAACCACATTTGAACAAAACAACAGTACACTCTTATTGTACTTTAGTAAAAAAAATATCACCAAAAGCTGCCAGTACTCATTCATGAAGCAAATCGTTCCCTTCAGAACTAGTGTGATTTTGTAATGCAGAATTGAATCTGTTTTTTTATACTTTTCCTTACTCAGGAGACTTGATCTTCATGCATTGCTAGAGCCGGCATGAGCTAGGACGGCATTGAATATGCATTGCCAATGCTATTAAAACCTTGAAAGCAGCTAACGGATACACATGTTACTGAATTCATTATCGCACGTATGTATCTTTTTTTCAACAAAACAACTCAGTGTATACTTTTAACAAAGAATAGGGAATTATATTAAAGAAAAGGGCATACACAAGAAACATGACACAAATCTCGGGCACCCATCTACAGGTCAACCAAGATATAGCTTAGCATACCTGCAGTGCAGAGAACGAAATTGGAAGAAATCCAAAAAGGCGCGCAGCAAATCGGGCAAGAATTAATTCTACTCTAACGTTGCCGCCGGATCCAGCACCAGCGGCGCGCGAGGGGAGGGGGGGGGGGGCGACTGCCGGAGCTACTCGGCCATCGTCACTGCGCCATCAGGGACGGCGGCAATCTCGGATATACTGGAGCAGCTGGCGGCGGCTGGAAAATTGAAGGGAGAGGAGGGGCAGATGTACCCGAGAGAATTCCAGAAGCGACGGCGCCAGCAATGGGAGGATAAGGAGGAGGCGGCGGACCTCTCCAACGGAAGGAAGAGGCGGCGCCCTGCGACGGGTGGAGGAGGCGGCGAAGCCTGTCGCCTTTCGTCCCGTCGCCCCGGTCGTTCCACGAGGCAAGCCACGAGGCGTGTAAGGGTGACTTCTTTTAAGTTTCTGCTTATGCAGAAGCCAGTTTCTGGGTTGTGGTGGGTAGAAACTGTTGTGGGGAGAAACTCCAGAAGCTCCTCGGGAGACTTCTTTTGGCTTCTACAGATTTTGCTTATTTGCTAGGTTGGGTTGGAATATGTCCGATATAACCCCGAATTTGATATGTCCACTTAATAAACGGAGATGTATGTATCATACACTATGTTTAAATAGACAATGCGCTAGATATTAAAATAACATAATATGAAAGGGTCTAGTTATTTCAGAATTACAATAAAAATAGATTCATTTATCCACTATATGCCAAAATAATAGAAATGTCATAGTGATTTTTGGATAACAATAAAAATAAATGCTCAAGCTATTTTTGCTTCGGAGATGCATATGAGATGAAGGAAGCATACGAACAAAGATTAGCACATGTTCAGAGATAATTACAACTAGGAGTTCAGCATACATCCATTGCAGCGAAGTGCAACCAGTTCTGTACCATTCAATCAGGAGGATAACGAACAAGATTACCAGATGCGCAGACTTTTGGCTAAACTGTTTCGTTTGGGCATTCCGACGAACACATAGCTGACTTGAATCGGGCCTCAGACCAAAGGACCTCGAGGAAATAGGATAGTCTGGGAGAAAAACCTCTGGATAGAGACGCCCAGCGAGTGGAGCTGCCGCACCACGTCTAGGCGCTCCTCCTGCAAGCGCCGGAAGCTATCGTCGAAGAAGGCAGTCCATGAGGTGCCGGCATAAACATGGGTGCGGCAGCTGCGACGGGAGCGGCGGTGGGTCAGACGACGAAGCTCCTCGAAGTGGTCGCCGAAGTCGAGGATGAGACGCGGCGGGGCGTCGAGGGGCCGGCGGCGGACGTGGAGGAGAGGCGGCGGAGGTGGGACTGCGGGGTCGGGAGAGTCGCCTCGCAACCTCTTGATCTGATCTGTTTTTTTTTTCTTTGAGGTGTTGACCGGTTGGGGAGATGGGCTAGAGGAGCGGTGGCAATCCTCTGTAATTTTCCGTAATTATATGTCTATTTCTGAATACCCTTCCGCGGGACTGCTCAGAAACTCGGGAATCTGCTCCCGGACAGTTTCTCCTCCTTAGGCAAAAGATGAGTTTCTCGGTGGGTAGAATCCAGGTACAATCTAGACCCTTCTTTCCGGTTTTTGCTTATTTGGACCTAGAATCTGCCCAAAAACTGAAAAGAAGTGTCCCTAAACCGCGTGGGTCGGGGTGGTTTGGAGCAGTTTGGCCGGGCTGGCCCAACCTCACCCCTGCGGACCAAACGGATAGCCCGGTAATTTTGGGGTTTTCGACCCGCGCGTGGAAAATCCCTTCACATACCGGCCCACCCCTGCTGACCAAACGAGGCCTGACGAGGTCGTCGCTGAGAGTGAGGAGCAAGTCAAACTTCCCCGGCATGCTCCTTGATGACGGTGACGGATGCCACGGCTTCCACGACAACCTGCGGCCTCGGTCACCTCCGCGATCTCGTCGAGCAGGCTGTAGAGCTCCTGCGGGATGCGCTCCACCGCCTGGATCTCTGCGAGGACGCCCGTCGACGGAGAGGACGAACACAGAGACATATCGAATCACGACCTCTTCTTCTCCCTCTGCCTCGATTCGTCCAAGATCCGCTCCTGGACGTCCAACATAGGCCCTGTGCGAGTTGGAGTGAGACGATCTCCCCGAGGAGCGAGGACGGCGTCGGGGCGGCGCTAATGCCGTCGGCGCCATCTCTTCTTCGAAGCATCACCACCTGCCTCCATATCCGTGAGGCGCGGAGTAGAAGGAGGATTGCTACGGTTCGTGTCAGTTGCAGTTCAAGGTGGCTGGGTGTTTGGGGAGGAAGGAGAGCATGGGGCTTGGGGGATGCGAATGGTTAGAGTCGCCGGTGGTTGGTTTCTGTGTGGAGTTTTGAGAGGACTAGAGGCTGGGGCGCCCCTTGGGGCGCTTCATGACTGGTCTTGTGCGGCCAAATAACATCTATTTAGCGAAAAGTATTGCTTAAAAGAGATCAAACAGTAATCTAAACTAATTATAAAAGAGCAAACTTCGTAGATACATTTAATCTGACGTGTTCAATTCCCTCCAATCGACGTACCGGATCGTTCCAATGTTGAGCAAAACTCAACACAATTTAACCCCTCGCAAAGACGGAATCACTTAACATATCTAATTACAACTCCTCCCGCAGAAAAAGAACTCGATGTACACCTCGACCCAAACGACGACGCCATGGCCCGATCGACCTGGCAAGGTCGCCGCCGTCAACGTGACTTTCCTGATTAAGCCGACCAACGTTCTCGGGCAGATGCAGGGGACACGCCATCGGCCCAAACGACGACGCGAGCGCCCGATCAACCTGATAAGGTCGCCGCCGCCAATGCGACCTCTCCCTGATCAAGCCGACCCAATGTTCTCGGGCCGATGCAGGCGACACGCCATCGACCTGCTCCGCTCGACCTGCTCCTGTTTGCTGCCGACCTGCCCCCCTCGCCGCCATGGACGTAACGCCGAAGACCTGCTCTGCTCGCGACACAGACGCAACGTCCTTCCGCCGAAGACCTGCTTTCGGTCGCCACCATGGAGGCAACGTCCTCTTGCCAATTTCCATACCTACACATTTAGGACCTCATGCTTGTTCGATCCCTGCCTCTAGACCGGTGTCAAGATTCAATGGCGTCGTTCACTTGGAGGAGGTTGCGACGACGAGTGGGAGAAGGACACGTCCATGGCCAGGAGCAGGATGGGAAGCCGGAGCTTTCTGGAGAAGAGGAAGAGCTCGGCAACCACAGGCGGCGTCCATGGCCGTGGCTCCAAGAAGAGCAGCAGGTCGGGACAGAGCTCGGCTCGCTCGCCGGGAGAGGGAGGGTCGCAGGCGCGTCCATGGGTGGCCGAGGGCGGCGCGTCGAGGTTGTGAGGAGACGGGGAGAGGTGAGCGGGAGCGGTACTCGGAGGAGTTTCAAACTGATTTGGTGACGCCATTGGAGACAGGTCTGAAGTGCGGTTCAGGCTTCAGACTTCAAAGAGACGAAAGAAAATGTACATTGTTCTATTGGGCTGAATCCTGGGCCTTGCTCTTTGGTTAACATGATCCCTTTTCTATTTTAGTCAGCACGTGGACGTTTCTTTTTAAAAAAATGGTTTGTACAGTGGGGTAGACACTGTCTACGGATCCGTTCAGAAATTGGTGCACACGATACTGCTACATATTTCCCCTAAAATGTCCTGTGGATTGGCTTAAGTTTTTTACTAACGGCAGACAACACATTCTACTATGATAAGCTTAGGCAGAACGCAGCGTGCAGATCTTAAAGGCCAGGACGATGCGCAAGCCAAATGATTGATATCCATGCAAGAAGTTGAACTCTTCATCTATTTTGTGTGCTGTTCATGGCATCATTTGACCCTTTTAGTGGAGACAGGGTAACCGGGGCAATGCAGTACTGTGTCACGAAGATATATCGTGCATATGGTTTATATACATTAATGATCAAATGATCGAAGGGTAAAATTACTCCAATGTTGAGCTCAACTCAACACGGTTGCGCACATGTTAGAGGAAAAAACGGAAACTTGATCGGAACCGATTCGATTGGGACCATCACCAACTCGTGTCTGTGTCGATCTGCACAAGCGCCAAACGCAGAACTCATGTAAGTATGATCAAGGTGGTGGCTAGGGCGACTAGGAAAGTTGAGGCCATTAGGTACTACGCGGCAGCTACGCAGGGTGACGGGAACGAGTGCTGACGGTGCCAGGCGCGGAGGGACACTTTCGTTTCCTATGCCCCTGCTCGGCGTGGCCAGCACTGGCCTCTCTGCTCCACCTCTAGCCCGAGCAAGAAATTCCGCAAACACCTCACGTGGACTCCTGTCTGCGGCGTTCTGGACGACTGGACTACCGTGAGCACATGTCCACTCCTGCTCTAATTCCGACCATGATTCCGCGGCGCCGCGTCAGTCCGGTCCACGGTACGCAGCAAGGCTGCTCGCTATGCCTGCAACCGTATCACAATGGCCACGCCGCTAGCTACCACTCTGTACACATCGTTTGCCTAGGACCGCTGAGGGCAGCCACGAACCTCTCCTTCGCTGCCATGAACTTCCCTGGCTGCCGCAAGGAACTCCCCCGAGCGCACTGCTCCCTCGACCTCAGCCTGCTGTGAAAAACGGACGTACATGTTGTTCTGAATTGTTGAACTGTTGCTAATGTGCACCTCTCCGTCGCCAAGCTCCTGCACATCGTCCAACTTGGCAAGCAGCGCGAGACGAGCTGCTCGACAGGGGACGACCTCTACTCGTGAGGGGTGGCCAACCTGAATTCGAGCCAAACCCACACCTATTTCTTCATCCACTTCTTCTATTTTTTTTATAATCTTGGACCTCTTAGTCCACTTCTACTACTAGGAATAATAGCTCGAGTAGGCCGGTGAATTCACCTTTTATCAAAAAAAAAAGTAGGCAGGTTAGCTAGCTAGCTTATGGTTTCAAACATGCAAGTTGAAAATGTTAATGACTACTCAATCCTAAATGTAATCAAGCTAGCTAGCGTGCGTACTTTTGCAAAGAAAGAAAAGCTAGCGTGCATATGTAGGAATGATCATGAATACCAAAGAGAGCGCACATGTTGATCGAAAAGGAAATAAAATCCTGATCGATCCTCCTCCTCTCCGGCTACTTCGAGCTCCCCTCATCATCACTACGGGACGCCTCAACGTTGATATGGCGTTTGATTGCATTGACTGAGATGCCGTGTTGGGTGCTACCGCATCCGAGGCAAGTTCATGTCTTCCAACGCAATGATGGTGTCTGCCAAGGGTTCCATTAACGACAAAACAGGGTGGGAAGGTGCAAAATGGGAGAAGATGAAGACATCTTGGCAAGACCGTGGCTATCAACGCAATGATGGCATATGCGAAGGCTTCCATCATCGGCATAGTGGGATGGGGTCATTGGGAGGTGCGATATGCGGAAGATCAAGACGCCGCATGTTTGATACTCTGATGTTCGTGAAGGGGTGGGCGTGGATCCTCGATGGGGTGTACACATGCTAATACGGCGACAGTGGCGTGTGGATCAAGGTCGTCACCATCGTCGACCCGACGAGGGCGCAACGTTATGGTAATGTAGTACAGTTGGTTCAATGAAATGTTTTTGATCAATTGTATATACGTGCGTTGCACGTGCAAACCTACTAGTCACAAATAAACGATTCTTTGTGTCCCAATCAAAGCTCATATATTTTCGTCTAGTAGTACCTTAAATGCCTCCTGGTCAACCCTAAAACAAGATAACCTTTCCAAATCACATAATCTACAAAAGGTAAAATTTCACACAAAATGATAAATTTGCAAGAATTTTACACCGCCACGCCATTTTTCTAAGTATCTCTTCAAGAATACAACAGAATGAATGAATGGTAACATTAACAACAGAACGACGAACATTTGGACTACAAATAAAATCAGGAAATAATTGTGTATCAAAATATGACGAGTAAAACAACACTTCATGAGTTTGGCAACATGGTGCTCAGCAAAACACACACAATGGATTAGCTGTCAAAAAATATTTACTTGTAAACATATGCTAAAGCATCAACACACAGAAGTCAATATCATAAACTTGGCAGAGGAAAAACTTGTAGCTCAATAAATGCAACATGAGAGAACCATGAGTGATTCTTTCAAGTTTGCCTCAAATATAGATACATGACATTATTATACAAAGGATGCTTAGGGCCTTGTCCTTTCCTAATACGGCACAAACTTCTAACAGATTAGACACCTTCCAATCTTGTAAGACACCACTATTAACTAAAGGACTAATGATCTCTCCGCGACTCCCTGCTCCTAGTCCACAACAAGTATGTTCCCTAGCAAGAGTACAATGAATTAAATAAGGGTTGTTTCACTGGTTAGCCGTTGCAACTCAAGAAGTTGAGGTGTTCTACTGGGTAATGGACAAGTCGCAACTTAGCAAAAGATATTCTCATGCATGAGTGCTAATTTTATGAAAATTGTTGTTTATAACTTATTTATGGACCCATGCAGGAATACTACCATGTTGTTTAATACGTCAGCAAGACAACAACACCAACTTGTGTTTGAGTCAGATTATCTATGAGGTTGTGACAGTAGAAATGTTAACAGAAGCGATTCATTTTAAATTACAAGAGGATAATGCATCCAAATAATATGAACAAAAAGAAAATTGGAAGAAAAAATGATTAAACATGTGGAAACAAGAAACTACTGGTCGCCAATGCTCTATAGTGAAGGAGATAACTATTCCCTTTTGTTCTTCAAGCCTTAAAAACTTTTCACCTAAGTACAGGAAGAGAGTTTTAATTAGTGGAAGCAAAATAGTGGACTATGATAAAATTTCGAGTTCAATAATGACGTACAAATAACAAGCTGAAGGTTAATATAAAGGTTATGGTTGGAATAACAAAAACAAACAAGGAATAATAATACAAATATAGACTCTCCGATTAGGTGCATTCCAATCATTCTATGTTCTCCAATCATCCGATCAGTATGTACAAGGCAAGGCCTCTAATTATTTTAGTGGTACTTCTAACTGAATGTGAGGTTGACTTTTGTAATCCAGAGAGAAATGTATAGAGGACATGATAATGCTTATGTGCAACTACACAATAAAGCAATCATAGTTGCTATCAAGAGGACACGGTACACACGTTTAATACATGATGCACTACATAGTTCATGCAACATACATTACGTCAAACCGGGGGGTCATCAACAGTGTTATGGCAACCTAAATAACTGATTGATAATAGAACCTGCATTTTATGACAATCATATTAAGAAAAGTGCTACAATGTTGTTCATGGCTCTCTCAAATTTATTGCCACAAATAGGAAGCAACGAGAACAAAATTAATTTCACCAAGAACTAAAGGGGAGCAATTGCTGCTGGAGCTATGTCTCATATTCCAGCCAACGAAACCAAAACAGAAACCACATCTACGAAACATCTGCAACATGGAGGAAGGGAGGCCACAATGAAAGTATCTTGGGGAGGAATAGTGCACCAACAGCTTACTACTTGACGTGTTGTCTCAGAAGATTATATGGTGCTATCGTTGGACACTTGACCGGTGATACATAGGGTCGAAGCTGAAAACATGGAAAATACAAACTCGCTCAAGCTTCCTACCACGACCCAAAAACAACAAAATCTAAATGACTGTGTAATAGAAGTTCCCATATAAAGGTCCTTTTTTAGAACAAATTATCTCAAGAAATTGGGAAGGTAGAGAGGTAAGATTTATATAGCCAAACTGAACTTGTAAAACCTGAAAAGAAAAACAATAGCTTCGCTATGAGGTTTATAACCTCGTAGCCGGTAATTGCTATCGAGAAATTCTCGAAACAATGATACAAGACCAACTTACTTACCAGCACCGGTAATTGCTCTCGAGAAATTCTCTTTTGCGTCATCGGAGAATTCCATGAGAATAGGACCAGTGAACCACACCTTGCCAGTTGTTGCTTCACTTGTACTCTGCAAGAATACTGGAATGACATTGTCGGTACTACAGAGCATCTATTTCCCCTTCTGATCATTTATTCTATTGGATGCTTGGTATCACAAATCAATTCAAAACCTAGTCCCAGAGTGGATTTCACAAAAGGGTAATTATATTTTGGCATAGTGTCAGTAAAAAGCACAAAATAACTTACTCATCTGTGAATGCATATATGGTAGAAAAGGGATGGTAGTGGCTCAGAAGAACATCCATGGAGCCGACATGTGTAAACACAATGATCGGTGTACGAAGGATGTTTGTCATCATCTTTGCATGAGATTCGAACATTTTACTCAATTGGTTTTGCAGAAGTCGTCATTAAGTAGAGCCTACAAAGATAATCATGCGAAAGCAAGGTATTATAACAGAGGGTGTAAGGCAGTAAACTATGAACATCAAATAAAGCAGAGACAATGTATAGTGGGTTGAAGGTGCAGAAAGCAGAAAAAAAGGATTCGCGTACATGTGGTTGTGCAACAAGACTGGGAGCTTTAGTTGGGTCATAAAGGCTGGATCATGTTGTAAGTGCCACGGTGTGCATCACCTTCACTGCCTTCAATTGGTACCTTAACACAGCAAGATATAGATGTAAGGCAAAATGCAATGTAAATGAATGTAGATTTGTATCCACTAAAAGCTCTTACGTAATTGCTTGATTACTACACATAAGACCGGGTTGAAAACTTACTTTCCATGAGCAATTTCACCAGAGAGCATAATGGTATCAGCAGCTTCCCAAATAGCGATTGCTATATCAAAACTTCAGCCCTTGTTGGATTTGGATGATCTATCATGCTTTCCAACATATTTGTGGCAACAATTACTGGTTTCTGCATGCTTCGGCATGTTCTGATAATCTCCTCCTGTAACAGGTATTGCAGTTTAGATTTAATTGGCGATTGGTCGCATTTAGGAGAATTAACAAAAAAGGGGTGTACAAAATATGAATATTTTCTCGACGCCCTAAAATTATATATATTGTTTTTCAGTCTCACCTGTAGTAAAGGAAGTTACTCAACTGGAAGTTTAGCACCCAGGTCTCCACGAGCCACCATTGCCTATAAACATTTCAAGAAGTTCAGTATTTAGCGGTCATAAAAAAATCCAAGACGGCAGTGAATTATAACGTTTTCATTATCATATATATAAGACCTTCATGTGCACATAGGGACGCATCTTTACATAATGGAAAAAAAGGTAATTCATACAATATAAGAACAATGTGTTCAAAAGTTTCAATTACAACCAAAGCTCCTCATGGTCTCACTTCTCATGATTCAACTGTCTAAAGTAATTTACATTTGGGAAGAAGTTGCCGCTTGTTTTAACATGATAAACCAACATGAATGAACTAATAATACAGGAGGGTCTTAGGGCATCTCCAGTCGTTGCGCCCCCCAGGGGCCAAAACGCCGCCGTTTTGGGGCCGCCGCGGCGCTAAACGGCGCTATTCTGGAACCGGGGGGGCGCGTTTCCCAGTCGCGTCCCGAGCCCAAGAATCGGCCCAAAACAAACGCATTTGCAAAACTAGTCGAATTTTATTGAAATTTGGAAACTGCGTACATATTCGGCGCGAATTTAAAGCTAGAACGAAAAATTTAAACTAAAACAAACTATTTAAGGCCGAGGCTGGCGGCGATCGCCTGGCTGTAGTCGCCGCCGCCGTCGTCGTCGTCGCTGGGGGCGTCGCCGGGGCGCCTGCTCCCCCCTGTCCCTCGTCGCCGCCGCCGCAATCCCACCTGCTCGCCTCGAGGGCTTGCTGGATCGCGGCCTCGTCGTCGGAGTCCGGGTCGAGGATGACGTACTCGGTCTCCTTCTGCAGCGGGGGAGGGACGCGGAGGCGGGCCGCTTTGGCGGTGGCCTCACGCTCGCGCGCCGCCTTGCGTTGCTCGGCTTCAGCCAGCAGGCGGAGCTGAAGTTCGAGCTCCGCCTCGGTGGTGTCCCGCAGGCTCCACCGGGCGGCGGTGTCGACGTCGAGTGGTTGCAGCGTGTCCAGCGACAGCTGCTCCGCGACCTTTTGGTCGGGCCACTCGTCCTCGCCGTCGTCGCCGGCGTTCTCCGTCTTCGGGCGAACCACGCGTTCGAAGCGTGGCTCGCCGATGCGGAGCGCGCCGCCGCTGCGCCTGCGGGCAGGCGCTCCGGCGCTGAGAAAGGGGGGGAGGTGGAGACAGAGTGGCCGGCGGAGGAACTCGAGGTCGCGGTCGAGGAAGACGCGCCGGTCCGCCGTGCCACCCACGGTTGGGCGGCCTGCGGCGGCGGCATCTCCAGGCGCGGCTGGTTGCCGACGTTGATGTGCTGGAGGACCTCCTCGAGGGTCCTGACAGGGGCGCTCCACCAGCGGCGCCGCCCGTGGGCGTTGAAACGCTCGTCGACAGGGCCGTTGTCGTTCTCGGAGTCCAGCTCCCGGTCGCGGCGTGTCGTGAGCCGCCCCCACCAGAACTCGTCCACGCCGGTGGGCGGGTAGTTCTGGGGGTTTGCCATTCCGTCGCGCATCTCGCGGATGGCGCGGCGGAACTCGGCGTCGGTGGAGGGAAGGGGAGGAACGGGGACTCCGTCGGCGCTGAGGGTCCAGCGGCTCGCCCCCGCGGCGGAGCTAGGAAGGCGCGTGTCCGGCGGGCAAGGATAGCCCGCGCGGTACAGCGCCATCGCCTCGCTCCGGCGCAGGTTGTGGTGCGGGAAGCCGTTCGCCGCAGCTCCGTCCGACATCTTCGTGGAGAGAGG
Source organism: Alopecurus myosuroides (assembly GCA_028641055.1). Taxonomy (NCBI): domain Eukaryota; kingdom Viridiplantae; phylum Streptophyta; class Magnoliopsida; order Poales; family Poaceae; genus Alopecurus; species Alopecurus myosuroides. Next base: position 241,820,280 of record CM054060.1, on the reverse strand, counting down.
GGAGGAGGAGGGCGTCGAGAGAGGGGAGGAGGAGAGGTCGCCGGTGTGAAGAATGGTGGGGCGCGCCGCGCGGCCGGGGGGTTTTATAGCGCGGTGAGCGGCCGGGCATTTACTGCGCGCGCGCGTCCCCTCGCTGCCGCCAGCCACGCCATTACGCCGGCAGCCTTTGGGCGGGGCGCATGCACTGGGCGACCGCCACGCCATAAACGCCGGCAGCCTTTGACCGCGCGGTAGCCGAGAAGACGATCACGGGCGGTTCTGTTCCCGCGCTTTCTCGTCGCGTCGCTGACCGAGCTGGCCCACGCGCGCGGCCACGCAGTTTCGCCCCCCCCCCCCCAGGCCGAACCCAGCGGGCTGGGTTTGGCCTGGGTGCCGCGGCGCTATTTAGCGCCGAAACGGCGCTATTTGGGCCTCTGGGGGGGCCGAGTGGTGAAGAAGCGGCGCTATTCGCCGCTTCCGCCGCGAAAAACCCCCTGGGGAGGCTCTGGGGGGGACGGCTGGAGATGCCCTTACCCCATCTGAAGCTAAAATAATCGACTGGAGATTTGGAATTGAATCAACACTCCCAATTTTTGGAATGACATAGATATCCGCATTAGCACCTGGATATTAAAAGACCAAATAAAATATTGAGTAAGCTCCCGATGTAGTTTTCAGGACTTCCATAGATGACAAAAAAACATTACTTTTCAGGCAGTTCATGAATAACTTTGGCATCCTTCATAAATGAAACAACGCATAAATCAACACCGTTTTCAACACCAAGCTTGATATCTTCCCAATCTGCACAACTATGTGACAATTGAACATGTTAGAGAAGAAACAAACAAACCTGCTATAGAGGGCAGTGTTGTGCTCTTGCCTCGTACATTAATGTCGCGCCTTGATTTCAAGTCTCCACTATCAACTACTACATACTTGCTGAGTCAGTTGTTTTCGACTTCACGACAAGCGACATCATTCCTCCTGTAACACAAGCAATGTACCGAATGATTAGTAAGTGTAACATTTTGTATCATTTAGTTGCAGAAAAAAATAAGAATTAACTTAAAACACATGCAAATAATCTGACAGACCGAAAGTAGTACTCCCTCTGGTTCACAATATGAGTAGTTTTTAGGACGGTGACCTGCTTCCCCGCACGTGCTCCGCCTGACCACCGTCGGCAATGGCTATCGGAATCCTGAGCAGCCCTGCACTCCTTCTCCTAGTATGGAGATGCAGAGAAGGCAGAGAGAAAGGGCGGCGCGAGCACAGCGACGGGAACAAAGGATTCTTGAACGGGACTCAGGCGGTGATGGCAGTGGTGGCGACCCTCCTTGGCCCCCATCTCCTTCCTTGGCTTACTCTATTTCATGCCCCTGCAGCGGACACCTCTTCCATGAGACCAAAGGGGAGAGACAGGAGTGATGGCAAGGGTATGCAAACCTGAATCACCGCGGCACATTTATCCTTCTGGGTGATGCAGGCTCTCAGGCGGAGATTCGATTCAGCCCCATCTGCGGCAAGAGGCAGCCAGGATGGGATGTGGTGGCAGCGGCGGGGTGAAAGATACCCTAGGATTGGAGCAACGCATGGTTGCAGACCTTGATGAATGGATCTTGAACTAGGAGTAGCAGCCGGCGACGACTGCAGCCATGCGGGGGAGGAGGCTCGCGGTCCTCGTGCTGATGACTGCGGCCATGGACGACGCCGCTCGTACCTGAGTGACGGCATGGGGAGGGGGTCGAGGTCGAGAGTCGGGGATCGCCCAGAGAGAGCGAGGGGGTGCGCCAGGCAGCGGCGGCGAGGGGAGGAGAGAGCCAGAGGCGGCGGCGCGAGGTAACGGGGACAATAGGTTTTGTGTCGTGGGGCTGCTACTCCTCACGACCCCTTTTTGTTTCTTTGTCGAAGGAGCGGACAAACTAACGAGCAGGACAAAATCCCACGCCAAAACCATCCCAGGATCGCCACGTGGATGGCCGCAGAGGCGCGGCAGGTAGTTCGGCCTTACTTGTTTTAGATGCGAGCATGCGTGGGATGTGGATGACTATTTGACTAACTGTCCCTTTTATTTCGAGGCAGGATCGGCAAACAACATAGCGGTACTTGCGTGCGTGTTTCCTTCTTTTTCCCGTCCGTGGGTTGTTGGAGCCTGATGAGGGACGTACGAACACGAGATACTGCCTAATCTTTACTATTATTAAAGGTGACTAGCTGAATTCCCGTGCGTTGCTACGGATCTATTTATTTTTCTCGTAAAGTCTGTGAGTATAATACATACATAACATTCATGTATAAGAAAAATAATACCGGTTCATTAATAAGAAAAAGATGGTCATAAAATATTACATAATATATACGTTTTTAGTCTTTTCCGGTAGCACCATATTGGGGTCTATGTTGATTGATTCAGTGTCGGTGTTATTTATTTCGATCTGGTCCACGATCTACAAAATTGGTATATAGAACATCTGTATACAATATTAAAATAGAAATGTACAATTCTCGCGACTTTTAATTGTGTAGAACTTGTTGAGTTTTCAGACTCTTCAACCATCATGTCGGCAGATTCTTTCGAAACACCGAAGATATCTATTTATGTCACATCAACAATCTACAAAGAGGAAAACAATAGAAAAAATGATGAATCTTTAGTATTAAATAACACAAATGTATAACTCTCGGTTGCACATCTTTCGATCGTATAGATCTCAGTAAGCTTTTGTTCCCATCCAACGTCATCGTGTCAGTGCTTATTGCCTCCAAAATTGTATATAATTAAAAATCGCATATATTAAAAAAATCATGGGATTATTTGTAAGCACAGAAAAATTATACGGAGATCTATGTCTAAATTAGTTTTTTTTTTGTGAGGGGTGTCTAAATTAGCTAATCTGGTTTAGCAAGGCTTGGTGCGAAGTGTGCTCATTATATCTAAGCTGTGCAGCTCCGAGAGAAGGAAAAATGATTGCATGGTTTCTATTAGAGGAAGGATCAAAGTTAGAACTATCCACTCTATGATGAAACAAGTAACTCCTATATATTAGTGCTCCTCTCTCTGGACAATTTCAGTTAACATATGCACAAACCCTCTCTCTCTGGTCGACAACTCGACATGTCCCTTTGGCTGTATTGTAAGACTGCTCATAGTGGGGAGTATCATATACAAGTATCATGCGCATGTTATTGATATATGATACTACCTCTATAGTGTATAGTATCATGTGGTAGTATCATAGTCCCACTCTATTTATTATTTTGTAGAATCTCAATGTAAATGTGTGTATAAGATTTAGTTGACATTACTTTTTCTAGTTTTACGTGTCATGATACGGTACCTATCTATGTTACTCTTATCATCCCTCTCTTCTTTAATTAGCTACCACATCAGCTTTTTTGTGGGACCAAATTACATGATACCACCTATGATACCACCACTATGACTAGTCTAAGGTCTTTCGTAGTGGAGAATGGCAAAGCCGTATCTAATGGTGTTACAGGTCATCAACGATTATTAAGAGACGTCAACATGCAGTCCATCGTTTCTTATTTGACCCACCACATTTAATTCTTTTTCTCAATGCCCAGCAACGGGCCTGGCTGCTAATTGGTCAAACGATTAGTAAAATATTCTTTTGTCTTGGATTATGTGTCAAGAGCCGTAGACTATATAGGAAACGGTTTCTATGTTTCTCTTCATTTAATTATCTCCACGTAAGATTATCTGACCTGGCTCTCTAAGATACGAGCCAAGCTGGACCATTACGGATGACCTAATAAAAAAAAAAACTAATCATCACTCTTTGGCTCTTGTTGACCCCATCTCCGGTTCGCCACTCCTCACTGAGCTTTCATCTTCTTCCATGGGCCGCTCGATCACATCCTGGAGCTTCTGCACCACAAGCCCGAAGCCACAACCACCGATCCCCATCCTTCTCTCTACGCCGCCGGCGCTCGACCGGCCGCCCGCCATGGCCTCGCCGGCGCTGCCAACCAACGATGCGGGAGACAGATGCCGCTCCTGGCCCTCGCGGACGAGAACTTGGAGGAGATCTTCATCCTCCTGCCCGGTCCAGCGGCGCTCGCCCCTCGCCTCCTTCTGCCATGCCATGACCGAGCGCGCCTGCGCAGCTCGTGGAAGTCGATCAGCTCCTCACTGCCGGCTGCTCTCCCACGGCCTCCGGCCTACGCAGCCTTGCGCGAGGTCGCCGATGGTGCACATCGAAACATGGCGCCACCCTCTCCCGCCCCCACTGATGCAGTCACCCCCGTGCCGCGCTACGCCCCAGCGGCAGGTGCCGCTCCCGGAACAACATTGACGAAGGGGCAACCCGCTTATGCAGTCCTCATCAGGTAAACATTTTTCAAGCGATTGACAAGATCATCTTCTGCGCTAAATACTTCTATAAACGTAGGTTAGACTGACAAGCTCATCATGGTTGTTTCCAGATTAAATCCTCTACCTGTAGCTCATGTCGTTGACAAATCTCCGAAGTGACCATGAAAACAATTGACTTTATGTCCTGCAACAAGTGATTTCTAATGATCTCGACGTGTCACCGATGGTTCGCCAAGAAGGATCCAGACCCAGAGAAAGAGGCCAAGCTGAGATCATTTTTCCATAATTGCTATGAAACCGGGCACAGAAAGGATACACCTCATCAAGGTTTGTTTCACCTATCCAGATGAAATTTATGTGCCAAATAAACAGTACTTACTTATATTTCAGAGTACCTATCTTTCTCTATGTGTGTATGCATTATGTATGCTTGCTGATTGATGGAATTTCACAGGGGACAAAGAAGACAAATGGAACTTCTGAATTGTGTCATCAATGGCAGAGGAACGATAAAGAGATGTTCATCGTGAAAATCGGCTTCCAGCAATATATATATCCCAATTGGCAGAGATGTTTGTAACATCCCAAGTATGAAAATTACCTTAAAATGTTTGTTTCTTGTTTTATTAATGTTTTGCATCATGGCATCTTAATCATTGCATTTGTTTTCATTTTGTTCCCATCTGTTTTCCTTTGTTTTCACAATTGAAATTCAAACAATTTTCAAATGTTTTCTTTCATACTTTCTCTGTTACAATTTTCCAAATAAAAAGTTCAAATAAAACATTCAATTGTTTCCATTAAACCATAAGGTTCAAACTATTTAAAATTATGGCTTTTAATAATTCACTTAATCCAAATTCTATTCAAATTCAATTACAAACAGCAACCATTTTGAACTTATGAAATTTGCAAAACAAATCAATCACTTGTTTCACAATAAATTTGAATTTAAAACTTCTAAGTTGCTTAAGTCAAAATTATTCAATTAATGTTAATTTCACCCAAATTTCAAACAAATTCCAAACATCAACAAATTTGAAATATTTTTTAAAGATAAACTTTGCAAGTTGTTGCTGTTGACCTAATTAACTTACACAAATTTTACCTAATTTTTCTAACCCCAAAATCTAGCCTTTTTCTTCCTATTTCTTTTCAGCAAAAAAAAAAACAGAAGGAAAAAAAATACGCACAGTGAGGGGGGCAGCAGGCCCAGCCCACCTAACCACCGGCCCGGTACCCCCTCGCTCACCTTCTTCCACACGTACGGCAGCGCATCCGCGCTGCCCACGTCGACGCCGTCGCGATGGGACGGCCACTGTCGCCCCTACTCCCCTATAAACCTAACCCGAGGACTCCCTGAGCGCTGCCCTAACCCTAGACCTCCCCTATCTCCCTCAATCGCCGCCGATCTCTTCTCTGCAACCACCACCGACACCACCGAGCGCCACCCACCTCTGAATCCATGGTGATCGCCGCCGTTCCCACACTCCACCTCGCTGGCTAACCACGGGGATCAGCCCCCCCGTACCACCTTCTACCTCTTGGACACCTCAGCGAGCACAGGAGGGGTCTGCATCTCCGCCGCCATCCTCGCAGCTATCGCCGTCGTCCACCTCGCCGTCGAGCCGCTGCTTCCTCTACAGCGACAGTGAGCACGCCATCCTCCCCCTCCTGTTCCTTCTCTGCTGCACGCACGCGCACATCACCATAGCACACCGCAGCGAGCAACAGCACGAGCACGGCAGCTCGCCGCCGGCGATTGTTTTCCGTCAGGTTCAGAAAGGCAGCAACTTCGTCAGTTTCAGTTAGCTAACTGAAACTGAACAATAACCTGTCCGCGCATCCTATACTGTCAAGGAACGAATCGCAGCGCAGTGGTAGCAGCTAGCACGCGCGCTCGGGAGGCCAGGGTTCGATCCCTGCCTCCCGCAAATAAAATCCCCACATTTTTGCGAACAGCACTGACAGGAGGGCCCCCCTGTCAGCTGTTGTGCACCACGCGGGCCACCGTGGCCCAGGGGCCCCTCTGTCAGTGGCTGGAGCTAGCCACTGCGGAGTGAAAAATGATTTCTGCCCAATTTTCTTTTTATTTAAGTCCTTTTCTCTTACAGAATAGTCCCTGCTTTTAAAATGCTAATAACTTTTAATTTCTAAATCCAAATAATGCAAATAAAATATGTTTCCTGAACAAAATTAAATTCTCTATCTATTTAAACCATTTGTATTCTGTTTTGAACAATTCAAATGCATTCAAATTTCAAATTCAAACAACTCCTTTTAAATTTGATTAAATGCATAACTAATTCAATATTAATTCAAATGCCACATATTAAATATGTTTTCCATGCTATTTTGAACCACCTTTCCAAATATAAATTTTGTTTCATGTTTTGAATAATTAAAATTGGTTAAATAATTTAAACCTTGTTTAAATCATTTAAATTTGCTAAATTCATAATTGGCTCAAATTAAATTATTTTTGAACATATAAAATATGTTTTCAAACTAGAAGAGTATAAACTTTTCAAATATGAATTTGGTTTAATGTTTTGAACAAATAAAATTTCAAATAATTGCACACTTGAATTAAATTCATTTAAATCTTGTTTAAACTTGTTTAATTCATAAGTAATTTATTCTAATTCCTTTTTCAATAATTGAAACATGTAATCCACCTAAAAATTTGGTGTTCTTTCCAAAAATGAACTTTGTTATCTATTTTGGACAATTTAAATTGGTGAAAACAACAAATGCTTGTGTGACACCTTTAAGAAACCAAAATTCCAAAAACTTAATAAATAAAATCCCAAACTTGGTAAACCTTATTTCAAATTGTTTCTATTGTTGTTTTCCTTATTGTTTTCCTCATGCATGCATCATGCTAATCAACTTTCACATGGTAAGTATTTGTAGATCATTTATTTACACCTTAATTCATGGACCTTTTCCCTATGCAATCCAAATTGCATATGGGTCCATTTAAACATGATTATGTTACCATGTCAACTAGTTTATTTTGATGCATCAATTAAATGGTCATGCGTCATCCCATGATTGTGCACTATGCCATGTTATTGATTGTTTGTCTCTCTGCGTGGTTTGTTTGCTTCTTCTCGAATAGACGACGATGTTGAGACAGACGATACTTACGACACCCCTTCTGAGGATCTAGGTCAGTACCAGGCTGCTGAGTTTGCAGGCAAGTATTCACTCACATGAACCATTGTGTTCCTTTCAACATTGGATACCGATACTTTCCGTTATCTATTCTGCTAGCCTTATGAATCGTTGCTTGTGTTCGAACCTATCACATGTTATCCTTTAACCCTGATATAGCCTCACCTCCACACCTATAACCTCGTTGCTTGTTGCCCGTGTCTTACTAGCATGCTTAGGGTTGTTTCTGCTCGAGTCTGTTGCCGTTACTTTCTGTTACTATGTTACTTATGTTCTGGGGCTCGATGTTTAAACAATCAACCTGTTAATGCTATGGGTAATAATAATTTGTTGATAAGGCACCGGCAGGAGGCCCGGCGTGGTTTTGAGGCCTGCTAGTGTCGACCCTAATTAGGAAAAGGGTCTTGTCTACTGATCCATGATGAGCGCACTATCCGCATGTGGGAAGCGTGTATGGGCGCCCCCCTCAATTTGATTCGATTCGCATCTCGTCCAAATCGCCACACTTAGTTCGGGCTTTCCATTTGATGCACGCATATGCAGGTACGAACCCGAGGCCAGGGTGGAACTTTTGTAGTCGGCATTTAGGGCGGCGTGGTCTTAGAGTGCTATGAGGGTCCCCTTTTCTTCGTGGGGCTCGATTAGCCGCGCACGCACATCACGTGGTGCTTTGGGCTTGATGCGAAGAAGAGTTGAGTTGTGTAGAGTGCCTCGCTTGGTGGGTTTGATTCCCGTCTGGCGGGATATTCTTACGTGTACGACCAAATTGGTGCACCCCTGCAGGGTTAAATCTTCTCGAGAAGCCGTGTTTTCCGCGGTTATGGTTGACTTGGTGAAAGTACCGGCTAACAAGTACTCAGAACAACTTACACCTAACTAATGATAACTTGACTAGTAATAGTCTTATTGACACAATAACTTGAACCATCATTAACCCAACTGTGTGAGTTATCCTCGGATTGCTTCTTTGGATAAGGGGCGAGATCCAGGATGGGTTTGTTTGGAGTTAGTTATAGTTGGTTACGTTCTGCTATCTTATCTCCTTTCTGTTAGCCGGAAGTATATCATGTTTCTGTAGTTGGTTAGTGCAGCCAGCTGCCGTATCTTTTGTATCACCCTTTTGTAACACCCCTGTTTTTAAGCACTTGTTTAATTGTATATTAGCAAGCATCTTAAGACTTTTGTAAGACAATTAAGTGGACAACATGTTTGTGTAGTCATGTTTATCTATGCAATATAAGTGGTGTGTTTCTTTTCACTCATTTGAGGATTTTCCCTGATGATTGATTATTTCCTGCCTGATGTTTTTCAACTGGAAACCCTAAGAATTTTCTTCTCAAAGTTTGGGGAATGCTTGATTCACTCATGATAGCATTATTTAGTCATGCCTTGACCAAGGAAACACTTTGGTTTGGATTTAAATAGCTTTGGGATTTTGTTTCCTATTTAAACATTTAGCAGAAAAACAACAGAACTAGCTGTTTTCCACACTTGTTTTCAGGAGGTAAACATATTTGATTTGTTGTTTTTCTTGTTGTATTATGGTTGACCATGTTATGTAATACAACTAAATGCCACTGGTTTAAATTTAGCACTTGGAAAACAATCTAATCCATGATTGTTTTCCTAGTATAAAAATATTGCAAAACCAATTCTTTTTGGAAAACAGAAACATAGCCTTTTGGATAGTTGTTTCAGAAGGTTAACCAACTCAAATTCTTGTGTAATTGTTGTTTTCTCAAACTAGAAAGTACATAGAACAATTACCAACTTGAATTTTCAAAATCCAAGTTCATTTGCCCTTTCAAACAGAAGCAAACTTTTGCTTCAAATCTCTGTTTTTCCAACACTTAGTGAAAATTTCACTAAGTCTTTTTCTGAATTTTCTGAAAACTGTTTTTGAACCAAACTTTGGAGATTTGTTTCTCTGCCAATTCTTCATAGTTTTAAATAAAATTGGTGTCTAATGTGATTGCCTTGGATCCCTCTGTAACCCCATGTGCTTGTTGGCCCGAGGCATGCCTTAGCAAGGAAGAAAAGAGGAGGGAAACTAGGGCTCGAGTAGGAGGGGGTGTGCAAGTGGCATAGCCAAAAAAACCCTCATGCCTCTCTACCCTAGCCCACTGTGGTGACTAGTGACTTTGGCACCGCCCCTGGCTCGAGAGAACACGAGGGAAACGACCCCCCCTTCCCTCTACGTGCCAACGTGCATACGCACATGCCACCCGAGAGCACACCACACGGGCCCGTGCCTACAAAGCCTCCGAGGGCTTGCCGTTTCGCCACGGCACTCCACCACCATCCACTCCCCCACCCACGAGAGAACTAGCCGTGCCTCGCCGTGTGCGAGCGGCACGAGCTAATTTTCGCCGCCGGCCACCGCAAGATCCACCGAAGCAAAACGAACCAACCCGTGCGTAAGGGCTCGGCATTTTCGCACGAGCGTGCATCCCGTGACCCTGGCCACCTCCCTGACATCCTCCGCGGTCCGTTTGCTTGCAGGAGGGCCCGCGCCATCTCCGCCGTGTCCGCCGTGCCGCCGCGGAGAGGAACACGCCGTCGAGGAAGCGAACGCCGCCACCACCGCGCCACCAGCCTCGCACGACCCCTCCGCCACCACGCGCCGCTCCACAGACCCCCTAGGTGAGCACCCCGCTCGTCCCGTGCGCGCCCGTGAGGTGTTCGACGCCGGTTAGGTCGTGAGAGGAGAGGGGAGGAAGAAAGGCGCAGCGCCGTCGATCGGGAGATCAACGGCTGCGCTTAAACGGGCGTTTCCCGCTTCCTCCGCCCGCGCGCGCGCGCAGCTGGGCTAGTCTAGGCGCTATTTGGGCTGGGCGCGGCAGATCTGGCCCATCTGGGCTTGTCCCAGTTATTTTTTAATCGAATTTTTTTCTGGCAGAAAGATACCTGTTAGCTTTTGGCCTAGGATTGTTAGCAACGATTTTATTTGGCCTTGCCAATTTTTGTGCCTATAGCCATACAAAATCACAACCACCTCCCTTTTGCAGAATAATGTTTTGACTTTTAGTTATTTTTCTATAGCCATTTTTCCAGACAGTACCCTTAAAATTGAAATGAATAGAACTTCAAAAATACAAACCTTTTTGAGCAAACTCAACTGTTTTGGTAAGCCCTTGTAAATACCTACCAGTAGAATTTTAGTTTGAACCAAGGTGAGTTACCATTTGGAAATGCCATCCATTTTGGTGAAACATCTGTGATCTATTCCAGGATTTTTAGGGGGAGTTTGGGACATTATTTTTGAGTGGGACCAATTGGAGAGGCTTTGTATTGTTAAGTACTAACACATCCTAGAAGGATTTAATTTTTGGAGCCATAGAAAAAATTAGGGAGACAGAACAAGTTTTTGTACTTTTCTGCCTAATTTTAAATTCCTAGATCTTGTTTTATATGTTCATTTTGTGATGTGCACATGATGTGTTCTTGCTTGTAATGTTGTTTTCTAGTGTAGTAATGATGTTTACAAGTTGTATGAACATGTTAGAATGAATGGTTTGAGTGGTAGAATTTTTAGAATTATTTTTCCATGCATAGATCTTGCTCATAGCTTAATTTCTATCTAAGTTTTTGAGTAGATTTTTAGATATGTATTAGGCCTATTTGCTAGATTAATTTTCATGGAACCAGTACCATTTTGGTACTGTTATTTTGGTTACAGCACCTCTGGTTACTTGGTGCTTGTGTTTGAAATATATTTAAATAGCAAGGCTTAAGGTCTAGATTTCATACTAGATTATTCGTGCATGCTTTTTGTCTTGTTTTCCACTAGGGAAAAATATGATCCTTTGTAGTTGAAAACAGAGGATTAAATGTCCTTTTGGCATTGTTATCCTTGTGTTTTCACCTCTGATAATTTTCCCCTTAAGTATTAGAAATTGTTTGAGTAACATTTGGGTGTCTAGATTTAATTCCCTCACATGTGTAGCATAATTAGTCTAGTTTTTCCTTGGTTAATAGCTAGACTTATTATTTTGTTTTGGAGGATCCAGTAGCATTTTGGTACTGATTATAGGAGTATTTTACCTCTGTTAGTTTGCACACTTGTGCCTAAAATTAACAAGTGAAGTATAAACTAGTCTAGTTTTTTTTCCCAAGTTTCTACTAGTATGAGTAGGAGTTTGTGGGACTAGTTTGTTTGTTTTGAGCATTTTTAGAAATGTGACCAGAGGCTTATTAACCTCTTTATGAGCATTATGCTAGTGGAACACCCACTGTTATTTTTTGTATCATGGTGGAAAATGAGCTTGACTTGTTGTCATGAGCCTTTTTCACCACTTGCATAATTTAGCTTATTATTTGTACTTGCCTTAGAGAATATTGGGGAAGTTTTTAGACATCAAATTGTGTTTTATGTGACACCCTACTGTCTAGTAACATGTTTTTTACCCCACTGGTCCATGATGCTCTTGACTTAAAATCATTAAGTTGACCACACATAAACACTAGGAAAAAGCAGATTTTCCCACTGTGGTTTTCATGTCAATTTTCTTACGGGAAAATTGAATGTCTTGAGTGTTACCTTTTAATTGCTTGCTGTATGTATCACTTGTAGCATTGTTTGTCTTGGTTGGCTCTGAAAGTGTGCCTTTATTTCTTTTTACGACGTTAGAAAACGAGGAGGAAGGATTTGCTGAAGAGGGGTATTGCAACTCCTGTTACTTTCAGGACCAGGACCATCACTTGTACCAAGGCAAGCCATCCTAATGCTTGCTGTATAAATACTTATCATTATCTATCATGCATGCTTTTCACTTCTGAAGTTTTCACAAAACTATACTCTCAAAACTATTTTTGTTGTGAATACTACTACTATTAGTATTATTAGAAGAAGGAATCATATTAATAGTCAACTTGGTATTGCCAAGCCCTTAGCCACTAAATGGTATATACATACCATCTACCAACTTAAAACTTGAGTTCTTAAATGAACTACATAAAATGGGTTTTTGTAAACAATTACCTTATGGAAGTAAAACTCCGGAGGAAGGGTGAGACCCTGTCTACCGGAAGGATGTCATGATGGGAAATTTTTGAGAAATGTTTACAAAAGACACATAACCTAGTCTTCGCTGGACAACCATTATTGTACTGCCACTTTACCCCAATATGGGTAGGGGCTTGATTAAAAACTTGTTATGGTTAGTATGTGTGCTATCTCAAGTGCTATAGGGGATTGAATCCTCCGAACCGAAATGTCACTAGGAGTGGAGGATACGGGATATCTAAAGTGTGGGATTAATTTTCCCTCCGGATGCAGCAGTTGGGTCTCCTGTTTGGGCGGTGTGGGACATGGCTTGCCAGGGAGGGTAACCCCAATTGAAGAGATAGTCATGTACTAGCTTGCACATAGTGGATAGTCAAGATCAGTTATCTGATGTTCTCATAGGTTGAGGACAGCCCATGGTTGTTTCATGGCGGATTCTGGATCTAGTGGAAATGTGTACACCTCTGCAGAGTAAAACTATTTCGAGATAGCCGCGTCCTCGGATATGGACGGTTGAATGGCCATGTAGCTAGTATTGTGTCAACTTTTCAAAAGAGGTTTTGAAAGACGACCTGGTACCTGAGAGGTACTATGGAGGAATGACTTGGTATCTGCGAGATACTGATGAGAAGGAAACTATTACTAAAAGTTTCTGAAAAGAAAACTTTCTTTTCTAAAAAGCCTTATAAAACCTCCAAGATATGTGATATCTACGGGAGAAAAACTACATTATTTTAAAGGATTTTTCACTAAGAATGCAACTTGAAGAATCAACCATGATAAATCTTTTATCTGTCATGGGTAGCTGAACCATATGTATGGCCTACCCACTCCACCAAATAAGCATGTATGCATAATTGTAAGCTTATAAAGGATGTCTTGTTGAGTACATTCAAATGTACTCATTTGGTTTCGCCCCTGGTATCTACTTATCAGACTATGAGGAGCCACCCCAGGAGGAGTTCTATGAGGAGGAGTTCTACGCTGATGGCCCTGCGAGTTAGGATCGTCTCCCAGTCAGCAGCCTGTAGGATGAGGCGTGACTCGGGTTCTACTACGCTATGCTTGTCGTCTTCCGCTGTGTTTATTTTGAATGTCTGTCCTGTGTGACAGTTATCAAGAACATGGTCATGTGACCATTTATGTAAGACTCTAATATTCTTGTAATGGATGATGTATTCTGTATGCCAACTACGTATGTTGTTCACAACTGGTTATTCTGGGATTGTGAATGAATGCATATGAGGGGTGCTGAGCCTTCCGGTTTGGGGCCTCTACAAAGTTGGTATCAGAGCCATCCTGACTCTAGGAGACCTTAGTTAGCATGGACGTTAGTGTATACTCCAAAAATCTAAGTTATAAATACAAAAGATTGGATATATGACTATGTATAAAAATATTCCCTATATCCCACCACCTCTCTGTGTCAAACTATACTTGCATTAAGATTGTTCTTTGCTTAAACTTAAAACTTTGCACACTGTGTTCTCACTTAAACTATACTTAAAATTTTGTGTAGATGGACGTGGTCATCACCGAGGCTTTCCAGTTGGGACGTCCACGTGGCGAGACTTTCCTTTTCGAGGAGAGGCTAGTAGCTATGGCTACTGTGTTGGGACGTCCACTTCCGGAGCTGCGAGGAGGTCTTGTTGACGGTGCACCTCTGGAGGGAGACTGGTACGCGGAGGTCACTATCCGTGCACCTCTGGCTAGCCCGACAGTGGATGCCTACGTCTTTCGTGCTGTTGATCGTTCTTGGACCGAGGCAGCCGTGCGGGTGATTCAGGAGTCAGTGGCACGACTGGCACACATTGGGGAGTACATGTTCATCGGTTTCCGGTTCGAGTTGATTGGGAGGCGCGATGAGGAGGGCATACCACTTCCTGTTGAGCCAGACACTACCACTGTTGGTCCTCACTTGGACGAGATGGAGATTCTGTTGTACCGCACTCAGCACAGGTTGGACGATCAGCGACTCGCTCACCACCTTGGCACATTGGTGCACCACACACTGATAGTCGAGACTGACGAGCTGAGGGCTGAGCTTCAGGACAGCCAGGAGGAGAGTGGAGCACTGGCACAGCAGTTGTCCCAGTTGAGGGAGGAGTTTGAGGCCGCCACCGCGAGGAGCCGTGCCTTGGAGAGACAGTTGCGGGCCACCCGTCTGAGCCGTGCTCGTCTCACCAGCAGGGTGACGGCTCTGGAGGGGGCTAACTCAGCTCTGCACACTAGGCTTCACATAGCTCGTGACGACATAGCCGCGAGAGACTCTGCCATAGAGGAGCTTGAGGAGGAGGGCGCAGAGCTCAGCAGGGAGATTGAGGAGCTCCTGCCAGTAGAGGATGTTCCGTCCGACTTGGAGGGGATGGATATGAATGAGGCTAGCGAGCAGGATGATGATGACCTGCTTGGCGAGGAGGAGGAGGAGGACCCTGAGGAGCGTATCTTCGAGGTTGGGGACAGTGACGACTCTGTGTAGTCACAGCCTCCTCACCCTTAGCACTTGATGCTGGTCTAGATGCTAGATAAGTATGCTAGATCGTTTTGCTAGTAGTAGCCTTGCGATGACCCCACCAATCGCACCCCATGTAGCTCGATGAAGCCTTCCTTGTAAGATATGGCTTGTAATGTGTGTGTAATGTCAAAAACTCTGTTTAGCTTTTGTGATGAATGAAATGTTCTGCTTGGTTCTTTGATGTTTGTCACTATTTTGCGTTCATTTCATCCAAGTTTGCGACTGCCCCGCTCTTGTTTTTGAAACATATCACTCGTATTCCTTTTGTTGAGGTTAAAGGTACTGGGTTTTCAAAAACAAGAATTTACTTCTAAACCTTACACATGTTTTCACTTCAGAATGGCACCTCGTCGCGAACCCCCACCGCCGCCACCACCCACAGTGGAGGCGCTGTTGGCCCTGCTGATGGAGGATCGCCAGGCCAGCCGAGATGAGAGTGCAGCTACCATTGCCGCTCTGCAACAGCTAGCTGCTGCCAACAACAATAATGGCAATGGTGCTCGCTCGAGACTGAGAGACTTTCAGCACACAAACCCCCCAATCTTCACTAGGATTGTGGAGCCTCTCGATGCTGACGACTGGCTCCGCACCATTGCAAACAAACTGGAGGTTGCTGCAGTTGAGGAGAATGATAAGGTCCCGTTTGCCTCCCATTTCCTTGCTGGCCCTGCCAGGACTTGGTGGGAGACTACACGTGAGACTGTTGCTGCTGGTCACGTGTTCAACTGGGAGGATTTCTCTGCAAGATTCCGCAAGTACCACATTCCCCAGGGAATGATGGCACTTATGCGGGAGAAATTTCTGAATCTGAAGCAAGGAAGTATGCCGGTGTCTGAGTACTGGGAGAATTTCACTACTCTGTCCCGGTATGCACAGGATGATATTAATACTGATGCTAAGAAAAGAGAGAGGTTCTTAAATGGGCTGGATGATGAGCTCCAGTGCTGTCTAGTGGTGGTTCCATTCCAGGACTTGGAGACCCTTGCAAATGTCGCTATGGTGCTAGAGCACAAGCGGAAAGCTGCTGATGATAACCGCAAGAGGAAAATGACTGCGCATGGAGGACCTAGTGCTCAAAGGACTCGCAACACTCCGTATGCGAGGCCACCATCCCACAAGGTGCCTGCTTATGCACCCCGCCCCAGCCACAACTATGCACCAAGGCCCAACAACTACAACCACCCTGCACCTCATGCACCAAGGTACGGAGGAAATAGCTATGGTGGTAACCATGGTAATCATTCTGGGAACCATCATGGAAACCGCCATGGAGGCAATAATAGTGGAAATGGGAACAACTCCAACAATGCTCCCAATGCTAACCCAAGCCCAAAGCCTTCTGGAGGTTGCTTTGCATGTGGAAAGGAAGGTCACTTTGCTCGGAATTGCCCAACCAAAGTTACTGCCCCAGCCCAGCCTACTGCAACCAAGATGAACCATGGTCCTTCCACTGGACGGCATAATAGGATGAAGGGACACCTGCACCACGTCACTGCTGCAGAAGCTCAGGAGGCACCAGACATGGTGATGGGTATGTTTCCTGTCAACTCGGTGCCAGCCGCAGTACTGTTTGATTCTGGTGCATCGCATTCATTTGTCACTAAACCGTTTGCTGAGAAAAGTGGTATGAAGCATTCTCGTATGAACAACCCTATGTTAGTACAAATACCTGGGGATAGTACTAAAGCCAACCTAATTTGCAATGACGTACCAGTAGAAATACAAGGGGAAACTTTTCATGCTGATCTTATAGTGCTGGGATCCAAAGGGATAGAAGTGGTACTCGGTATGAACTGGATGGCCAAGTATAGGGGAGTTATTGGTTGCACTAAGAAATCTATTGAAATGATCTCTGAGGATGGGGAAAAGGTTGCGTACACTGCAACTAGACCCTCGTCGCAAGTTCACTGCCACACTGGTATAGCCCACCCTGACCTTGAGGAAGTCCCGGTCGTTTGCGAATACCCGGATGTTTTTCCTGAAGAGTTACCCGGTATGCCCCCTGATCAGGATATCGAGTTTGTGATCGAGTTTGTGCCCGGAACTGGACCCATAGCACAGAAGCCCTATCGGATGAACCCAAAAGAATTAGATGAGTTGAAGACCCAGCTGGATGACATGTTGAGAAAAGGTTTGATTCTCCCTAGTGCATCGCCATGGGGATCTCCGATCATTTTTGTGGAAAAACGGGACGGTACCACTCGTTTATGTGTGGACTACCGCAAGTTGAATGATGTTACCATCAAGAACAAATACCCGTTGCCCAAAATTGAAGACCTGTTTGACCAGCTGAATGGGGCCGTAATCTTCTCGAAGATCGACCTTCGGACTGGTTATCACCAATTGAAAGTCCGTGATACTGATATTCCCAAGACTGCTTTCACCACTCGTTACGGGCTGTATGAATACACCGTGATGTCCTTTGGTCTAACCAATGCCCCGGCCTATTTCATGAATCTCATGAATAAGGTATTCATGGATTTTCTAGACAAGTTTGTCGTGGTGTTTATTGACGACATTCTCATATATTCTCGGAGTGAGGAAGAACACGAAGAACATCTGAGAATTGTGCTCGGAACACTTCGTGAGCATCAATTGTATGCTAAGTTTAGTAAATGTCAATTCTGGTTGACGGAAGTCGGGTTTCTTGGACATGTAGTATCTGCGGGAGGAATATCTGTTGACCCTACTCTAGTTCAGTCTGTGGAGAAGCGTGCTGCTCCGACCAACCAGACTGAAGTCAGATCCTTTCTGGGTTTGGCAGGATATTACCGCAAGTTTGTTCAGGGATTCTCGAGTATAGCCAGACCCCTCACCCAGTTGCTCAAGAAGGATAGCAAGTTCCTATGGACGGACAAGTGTGAGGAGAGTTTCAATGAGTTGAAGCATCGACTTGTGACCGCTCCAATCCTTATTATGCCGGATATCACCAAGAATTTCGACGTATATTGTGACGCTTCTAAGCTTGGTCTTGGAAGCGTACTTATGCAAGAAGGGAAAGTGATATCTTTTATATCCTGCCAGTTGAGACCCCACGAGTTGAATTACCCCACTCATGACTTAGAGCTTGCTGCTGTTGTTCATGCCCTCAAGACATGGCGACACTTCCTTATGGGAAGAAGAGTGGAAATTTACACGGATCATAAGAGTTTAAAGTATATCTTTACTCAACGTGAGCTCAACATGAGGCAGCGCCGCTGGATTGAGCTCATTAAAGATTATGATCTTAGTATTCATTATCACCCTGGGAAGGCAAATGTGGTTGCAGATGCTCTTAGTCGAGAGCCGGCCTCTCTAAATGCTATGATTCTAGTAAGGCAGCCCGAGTTGTGGAAAGAGCTTGACCAACTTGGCATTGAAGTGGTCAGCTATGGTATGTTGGACGCCATAGAACTTAAACCAACTCTGGTTGACCAAATCAAAGAGGCGCAGAAAGGCCAGAAAAGTATTGATGGTATTAAGGCCCTCATGGAGAAAGAGAAGGTTGCTGGGTTTACTATCGATGCTGATGGGGGATTATGGTATGAAGGCCGTATTTGTGTTCCCTCTGAGTCTGATCTCAAGGAGACCATCATGGTCGAAGCGCATGAAACCATGTATTCTATCCATCCTGGAGGAACAAAAATGTATCAAGACCTGAAGGAGAGATTCTGGTGGCATGGAATGAAGCGAGAGATTGCTTCATTTGGAGCCAAGTGTCATGTCTGCCAGCAAGTGAAAGCTGGGCACCAGCGTCCCACTGGCTTGCTCCAGCCGTTGCAAGTACCTGTTTGGAAATGGGATGAAGTAGGGATGGACTTCATCACAGGACTTCCTAGGTCCAGCCGAGGAAATGATTCTTGTTGTATTATGGTTGACCATGTTATGTAATACAACTAAATGCCACTGGTTTAAATTTAGCACTTGGAAAACAGTCTAATCCATGATTGTTTTCCTAGTATAAAAATATTGCAAAACCAATTCTTTTTGGAAAACAGAAACATAGCCTTTTGGATAGTTGTTTCAGAAGGTTAACCAACTCAAATTCTTGTGTAATTGTTGTTTTCTCAAACTAGAAAGTACATAGAACAATTACCAACTTGAATTTTCAAAATCCAAGTTCATTTGCCCTTTCAAACAGAAGCAAACTTTTGCTTCAAATCTCTGTTTTTCCAACACTCAGTGAAAATTTCACTAAGTCTTTTTCTGAATTTTCTGAAAACTGTTTTTGAACCAAACTTTGGAGATTTGTTTCTCTGCCAATTCTTCATAGTTTTAAATAAAATTGGTGTCTAATGTGATTGCCTTGGATCCCTCTGTAACCCCATGTGCTTGTTGGCCCGAGGCATGCCTTAGCAAGGAAGAAAAGAGGAGGGAAACTAGGGCTCGAGTAGGAGGGGGTGTGCAAGTGGCATAGCCAAAAAAAACCCTCATGCCTCTCTACCCTAGCCCACTGTGGTGACTAGTGACTTTGGCACCGCCCCTGGCTCGAGAGAACACGAGGGAAACGGCCCCCCTTCCTTCTGCGTGCCAACGTGCACACGCACATGCCACCCGAGAGCACACCACACGGGCCCGTGCCTACAAAGCCTCCGAGGGCTTGCCGTTTCGCCACGGCACTCCACCACCATCCACTCCCCCACCCACGAGAGAACTAGCCGTGCCTCGCCGTGTGCGAGCGGCACGAGCTAATTTTCGCTGCCGGCCACCGCAAGATCCACCGAAGCAAAACGAACCAACCCATGCGTAAGGGCTCGGCATTTTCGCACGAGCGTGCATCCCGTGACCCTGGCCACCTTCCTGACATCCTCCGCGGTCCGTTTGCTTGCAGGAGGGCCCGCGCCATCGCCGCCGTGTCCGCCGTGCCGCCGCGGAGAGGAACACGCCGTCGAGGAAGCGAACGCCGCCACCACCGCGCCACCAGCCTCCCACGACCCCTCCGCCACCACGCGCCCCTCCACAGACCCCCTAGGTGAGCACCCCGCTCGTCCCGTGCGCGCCCGTGAGGTGTTCGACGCCGGTTAGGTCGTGAGAGGAGAGGGGAGGAAGAAAGGCGCAGCGCCGTCGATCGGGAGATCAACGGCTGCGCTTAAACGGGCGTTTCCCGCGTCCTCCGCCCGCGCGCGCGCGCAGCTGGGCTAGCCTAGGCGCTAGTTGGGCTGGGCGCGGCAGATCTGGCCCATCTGGGTTTGTCCCTGTTATTTTTTAATCGATTTTTTTTCTGGCAGAAAGATACCTGTTAGCTTTTGGCCTAGGATTGTTAGCAAACGATTTTATTTGGCCTTGCCAATTTTTGTGCCTATAGACATACAAAATCACAACCACCTCCCTTTTGCAGAATAATGTTTTGACTTTTAGTTATTTTTCTATAGCCATTTTGCCAGACAGTACCCTTAAAATTGAAATGAATAGAACTTCAAAAATACAAAACATTTTTGAGCAAACTCAACTGTTTTGTTAAGCCCTTGTAAATACCTACCGGTAGAATATTAGTTTGAACCAAGGTGAGTTATCATTTGGAAATGCCATCCATTTTGGTGAAACATCTGTGAGCTATTCCAGGATTTTTAGGGGGAGTTTGGGACATTATTTTTGAGTGGGACCAATTGGAGAGGCTTTGTATTGTTAAGGACTAACACATCCTAGAAGGATTTAAATTTTGGAGCCATAGAAAAAATTAGGTAGACAGAACAAGTTTTGGTACTTTTCTGCCTAATTTTAAATTCCTAGATCTTGTTTTATATGTTCATTTTGTGATGTGCACATGATGTGTTCTTGCTTGTAATGTTGTTTTATAGTGTAGTAATGATGTTTACAAGTTGTATGAACATGTTAGAATGAATGGTTTGAGTGTTAGAATTTTTAGAATTATTTTTCCATGCATAGATCTTGCTCATAGCTTAATTTCTATCTAAGTTTTTGAGTAGATTTTTAGATATGTATTAGGCCTATTTGCTAGATTAATTTTCATGGAACCAGTACCATTTTGGTACTGTTATTTTGGTTACAGCACCTCTGGTTACTTGGTGCTTGTGTTTGAAGTAGATTTAAATAGCAAGGCTTAAGGTCTAGATTTCATACTAGATTATTCGTGCATGCTTTTTGTCTTGTTTTCCACTAGGAAAAATATGATTCTTTGTAGTTGAAAACAGAGGATGAAATGTCCTTGTGGCATTGTTATCCTTGTGTTTTCACCTCTGATAATTTTCCCCTTAAGTATTAGAAATTGTTTGAGTAACATTTGGGTGTCTAGATTTAATTCCCTCACATGTGTAGCATAATTAGTCTAGTTTTTCCTTGGTTAATAGCTAGACTTATTATTTTGTTTTGGAGGATCCAGTAGCATTTTGGTACTGATTATAGGAGTATTTTACCTCTGTTAGTTTGCACACTTGTGCCTAAAATTAACAAGTGAAGTATAAACTAGTCTAGTTTGTTTTCCCAAGTTTCTACTAGTATGAGTAGGAGTTTGTGGGACTAGTTTGTTTGTTTTGAGCATTTTTAGAAATGTGACCAGAGGCTTATTAACCTCTTTATGAGCATTATGCTAGTGGAACACCCACTGGTATTTTTTGTATCATGGTGGAAAATGAGCTTGACTTGTTGTCATGAGCCTTTTTCACCACTTGCATAATTTAGCTTATTATTTGTACTTGCCTTAGAGAATATTGGGGAAGTTTTTACACATCAAATTTTGTTTTATGTGACACCCTACTGTCTAGTAACATGTGTTTTACCCCACTGTTCCATGATGCTCTTGACTTAAAATCATTAAGTTGACCACACATAAACACTAGGAAAAAGCAGATTTTCCCACTGTGGTTTTCATGTCAATTTTCTTAAGGGAAAATTGAATGTCTTGAGTGTTACCTTTTAATTGCTTGATGTATGTATCACTTGTAGCATTGTTTGTCTTGGTTGGCTCTGAAAGTGTGCCTTTATTTCTTTTTACGACGTTAGAAAACGAGGAGGAAGGATTTGCTGAAGAGGGGTATTGCAACTCCTGTTACTTTCAGGACCAGGACCATCACTTGTACCAAGGCAAGCCATCCTAATGCTTGCTGTATAAATACTTATCATTATCTATCATGCATGCTTTTCACTTCTGAAGTTTTCACAAAACTATACTCTCAAAACTATTTTTGTTGTGAATACTACTACTATTAGTATTATTAGAAGAAGGAATCGTATTAATAGTCAACTTGGTATTGCCAAGCCCTTAGCCACTAAATGGTATATACATACCATCTACCAACTTAAAACTTGAGTTCTTAAATGAACTACATAAAATGGGTTTTTGTAAACAATTACCTTATGGAAGTAAAACTCCGGAGGAAGGGTGAGACCCTGTCTACCGGAAGGATGTCATGATGGGAAATTTTTGAGAAATGTTTACAAAAGACACATAACCTAGTCTTCGCTGGACAACCATTATCGTACTGCCACTTTACCCCAATATGGGTAGGGGCTTGATTAAAAACTTTTTATGGTTAGTATGTGTGCTATCTCAAGTGCTATAGGGGATTGAATCCTCCGAACCGAAATGTCACTAGGAGTGGAGGATACGGGATATCTAAAGTGTGGGATTAATTTTCCCTCCGGATGCAGCAGTTGGGTCTCCTGTTTGGGCGGTGTGGGACATGGCTTGCCGGGGAGGGTAACCCCAATTGAAGAGATAGTCATGTACTAGCTTGCACATAGTGGATAGTCAAGATCAGTTATCTGATGTTCTCATAGGTTGAGGACAACCCATGGTTGTTTCATGGCGGATTCTGGATCTAGTGGAAATGTGTACACCTCTGCAGAGTAAAACTATTTCGAGATAGCCGCGTCCTCGGATATGGACGGTTGAATGGCCATGTAGCTAGTATTGTGTCAACTTTTCAAAAGAGGTTTTGAAAGACGACCTGGTACCTGAGAGGTACTATGGAGGAATGACTTGGTATCTGCGAGATACTGATGAGAAGGAAACTATTACTAAAAGTTTCTGAAAAGAAAACTTTCTTTTCTAAAAAGCCTTATAAAACCTCCAAGATATGTGATATCTACGAGAGAAAAACTACATTATTTTAAAGGATTTTTCACTAAGAATGAAACTTGAAGAATCAACCATGATAAATCTTTTATCTGTCATGGGTAGCTGAACCATATGTATGGCCTACCCACTCCACCAAATAAGCATGTATGCATAATTGTAAGCTTATAAAGGATGTCTTGTTGAGTACATTCAAATGTACTCATTTGGTTTCGCCCCTGGTATCTACTTATCAGACTATGAGGAGCCACCCCAGGAGGAGTTCTATGAGGAGGAGTTCTACGCTGATGGCCCTGCGAGTTAGGATCGTCTCCCAGTCAGCAGCCTGTAGGATGAGGCGTGACTCGGGTTCTACTACGCTATGCTTGTCGTCTTCTGCTGTGTTTATTTTGAATGTCTGTCCTGTGTGACAGTTATCAAGAACTTGGTCATGTGACCATTTATGTAAGACTCTAATATTCGTGTAATGGATGATGTATTCTGTATGCCAACTACGTATGTTGTTCACAACTGGTTATTCTGGGATTGTGAATGAATGCATATGAGGGGTGCTGAACCTTCCGGTTTGGGGCCTCCCGTTGAACCCAAAGCATCTGTGCTTGATGTTGTGGGGTACACTTTGTTGAACTGTGAGTCTTGCTTGCCAGTACGTTGTTGTACTGACCCCTTTGGGGCTGTGGTTTCCGCGGACTACGCTTACGAGGATCCCTGTGATGGCTACTACGTGGAGTTTGACGAGGCTGCTGACGAGTAGATAGCGGACCCGGGCAGGATCCGAGACTACGTGGATGGGCTCCGTTTTCCTTTCATTCCCGGCCTCTTAGGCCTATTTGGTTCTTGTCTGGACCCAGACATTTTGGGATGCTTCCGCTGTGTTGTAATGATGTTATGTTGGAACATGTGTCCTCTGGATGATTGTATTTGCTATCTCTGCTCTAGTGAGAGTCATTTGCAACTTATTTCCATCTTTTGTGTCGTAGAGATATGTGGTGTTATCATTTCGTTTAACGCCGTTGACGTACCATGTGTGTATGGTATGAAGTACGTCAATGGTAGTATCCTGATCTCTATGGGATAGTTTACATCGACGGTGGATAGTAGAGTTTGGTTGTCACACTTAAGTGTTGGCCTACTCGTAAGAGGATGCGGGCGCCGGTAAGCCCCGTAATCCAATCATATACTATTCAGTTTGGCCCGGTGAGTATCCTCTAGAAGTCAGGGTGCGACAATGTTCAAAATGGATCTTTACGTCATATCCAAGACTATAAATCAGAAGGTATGAACTTGCATTTACTGTTTCTGTCGTGTGCTAAATACAACCAGTAATTTTATCACCTTTCGTACGTAATGAATGTTGGACTGACAAGCACATATTGGTCGAGTTACATTTTTAGATTTCAAATTTTGCTATACACACTCGATGCAAAACCTCTACCTCTACTTGAAAATGTTCCGGTGGTTTGTGAATTCCCTGACGTCTTTCCAGAAGAGTTGCCAGGGATGCCTCCGGACAGAGCAGTTGAGTTCGTGATCGAGCTTGAACCAGGTACTGCTCCAATCTCTAAGCATCCATACAAGATAGCTCCTCCTGAACTGAAATTGTTGAAGGAGCAAATCGATATGTACATGGAGAAAGGTTACATTCAACCTAGTTCCTTGGCTTGGGGTTTCCCAACTCTTTTCGTTGCGAAGAAGGATCAAACAAAGAGACTCGTTGTTGACTATCGTCCTCTTAACGAGAAAACCATCAAAAACAAGTATCCAATTCCTCGTATCGATGATCTTTTTGATAAACTTGATGGAGCCTCAATATTCTCCAAGTTGGACTTGAGAATGGGTTACCATCAAATAAAGATCAGAAAGGAAGATATTCCAAAAACAGCTTTCACCACTCGGTACGGTCTATATGAATACACCGTCATGTCCTTTGGTCTCACCAATGCACCGGCGACATTCTCTCGACTCATGAATTCTGTCTTCCATGAATACCTCAACAAGTTCGTTGTGGTATATCTTGATGACATTCTTGTCTACCCAAAATCCGAGGAAGAGCATGAAGAGCATCTTCGTCTCACTCTCATGACACTTCGCGAGCACCGTCTATATGCTAAGTTCTCCAAGTGTGAGTTCTGGATTCCAGAAGTTGCTTACCTTGGTCATATCATCTCTGCCAAGGTCATAGCCATTGATCCAGAAAAGGTCAAAGCAATTGTTGATTGGAAACCTCCTAAGACGGTGAAGCAAGTCAGAAGTTTTCTTGGCTTGGCTAGCTATTGTCGTCGTTTCGTCCAAAACTTCTCCAAGATTGCCAAACCTCTCACTGATCTCACAAAGAAGGACAAGAAGTTCGTTTAGTCTCCAAAGTGTGATGAAAGTTTCAATCTCCTCAAGACTAAACTCACTTCTACACCAGTTCTGGTTGGCCCAGATCCTTCCAAACCTTTCCAGAAATTCTTTGATGCATCTCTCCAAGGTCTAGGTGCAGTTCTTATGCAAGAACGTCAAGTTGTGGCTTATGCTTCACGTCAGTTGAATGCACATGAGCAAAATTATCCCACTCATGACCTTGAACTTGCAGCAGTTGTGTTTGCCCTCAAGAAATGGAGACAATACTTGTTGGGTAATCGCACTGAAATCTTTTCTGATCATAAGAGTCTGAAATACATCTTCACTCAACCAGATCTAAACCTCAGGCAAAGGAGATGGATTGAAAAGATTAAAGACTTTGATCTCACCATTTCTTACACTCCAGGCAAGGCTAATGTTATGGCCGATGCTCTCAGACGCAAGTCGTATTGCAATAATCTCATGATCATGGAAAGCCAACCTCCTCTTCATGAAGAATTCCAGAAGCTCAACCTTGGACTTGTTCCTCAAGGTTATCTTGCAAACTTGACAGCCAGTCCAACCCTCGAGGACAGGATTCTGTCGCACCCTGACTTCTAGAGGATACTCACCGGGCCGAACTGGATAGTAGATGATTGGATTATGGGGCTTACCGGCACCCGCGTCCTCTTACGAGTAGGCCAACACTTATGTGTGACAACCAAACTCTACTATCCACCGTCGATGTAAACTATCCCATAGAAATCAAGATACTACCATTGACGTACTTCATACCATACACACATGGTACGTCAATGGCTTGTAACAGAATGATAGCACAACATATCTCTAAGACACAAAAGATTGAAATAAGTTGTAAATGGCTCTCACTAGAGCAGAGAATAGCAAATACAATCAACCAGAGGACACATGTCCCAACATAACATCATTACAACATAGCGGAAGCATTCAAAAGGTCTGAGTACAGACAAATCCAAATAGGCTTAAGAAGCCGGGAATGAAAGGAAAATGGAGCCCATCCACGTAGTCTCGGATCCTGCCCGGGTCCGCTATCTACTTGTCAGCAGCCTCGTCAAACTCCACGTAGTAGCCATCACGGGGATCCTCGTAAGCGTAGTCTGCGGAAACCACAGCCCCAAAGGGGTCAGTACAACAACGTACTGGCAAGCAAGACTCACAGTTCACCAAAGTGTAACCCGTCAACACCAAGCACATATGCTTTGGGTTCAACGGAAGAAAAGGGGATACAAAAGATGCGGCAGCTGGCTGCACTAACCAACTACAGATACATACTACAACTTCCGGCTAACAGAAAGGAGATAAGATAGCGGATCGTAACCAACTATAACTAACCACCAAACAAACCCATCATGGATCTCGCCCCTTATCCAAAGAAGCAATCCGAGGATAACTCACACAGTTGGATTAATGATGGATCAAGTTATTGTGGCAATAAGACTATTAGTATTCAAGTTATCATTAGTTAGGTGTAAGTTGTTCTGAGTACTTGTTAGCCAGTACTTTCACCAAGTCAACCATAACCGCGGAAAACACGGCTTCTCGAGAAGATTTATCCCTGCAGGGGTGCACCAATTTGGCCGTACACGTAAGAATATCCCGCTAGACGGGAATCAAACCCACCAAGCGATGCACTCTACACAACTCAACTCTTCTTCGCATCAAGCCCAAAGCACCACGTGTTGTGCGTGCGCGGCTAATCGAGCCCCACGAAGAAAAGGGGACCCTCATAGCACTCTAAGACCACGCCGCCCTAAATGCCGACTACAAAAATTCCACCCTGGCCTCGGGTTCGTACCTGCATATGAGTGCATCAAATGGAAAGCCCGAACTAAGGGTGGCGATTTGGACGAGATGCGAATCGAGTCAAATTAAGGGGGGCGCCTATACACGCTTCCCACATGCGGATAGTGCGCTCATCATGGATCAGTAGACAAGACCCTTTTCCTAATTAGGGTCGACACTAGCAGGCCTCAAAACCACGCCGGGCCTCCTTCCGGTGCCTTATCAACAAATTATTATTACCCATACCAGTAGCATGATTATTGTTTAAACATCGAGCCCCAGAACATAATAGAAATATAGTAACAGAAAGTAACGGGTAACAGACTCGAGCAGAAACAACCCTAAGCATGCTAGGAAGACACGGGCTCAAACAACGGGGTTATAGGAGTGGAGTGAGGCAATATCAGGGTTAAAGGATACATGTAATAGGTGCGTAACAGAATCAACGATACATATGGCTAGCAGAATAGACAACGGAAAGTATCGGTATCCAGGGTTGAAATTAACACAATGGTTCATGTGAGTGAATACTTGCCTGCAAACTCAGCAGCCTGGTACTGAGCTAGATCCTCAGAAGGGGTGTCGTAAGTATCGTCTGTCTCAACGTCGTCGTCTATCCGAGAAGAAGCAAACAAACAAAGCAGGGAGACAAACAATCAATAACATGGCATAATGCACAATCATGGGATGATGCATGACCATTTAATTGATGCATAGAAATAACCTAGTTGACATGGTAACACAACATGTTTAAATGAACCCACATGCAAAAATTGGACTGCATATGGAAGGGCCCATGAATTAAGGTTGGAATAATTGTTTTACAACTAACCAACAGGTGAAAGTGGATTAGTATGATGCATGGATGAGGAAAACAGAAAAATAACAACAATAGAATCAATTGGAAATAAGGTTTGCCAATTTTGGAATTTTATTTATTAAGTTATGGAATTTTGGTTTCTTAAAGGTGTTACTCAAGCATCTATTGTTTTCAGCAATTTAAATTGTTCAAAACAAATAACAAAGTTTATATTTGAAAAGAACACAAAATTTTAGGTGGATTACATGTTTCAATTATTGAAAAAGGATTTACAATGATTTAATTATGAATTAAACAAGTTTAAGCAAGATTTAAATGAATTTAAAACAAGTATGAATATTATTTGAATTTTATTTGTTCAAAACATAAATCCAAATTCATATTTGAAAAGCTTATGTTTTTCTGGTTTGAAAACATATTTTATATGTTCAAAAATAATTTGATTTGAGCAAGTTATGAATTTAGCAAATTTAAATGATTTAAACAAGGTTTAAATTATTTAAGCAATTTTAATTATTCAAAACATGAAAAAAAATTTATATTTGGAAAGGTGGTTCAAAATAGCATGGAAAACATATTTTATTTGTGTTATTTGAATTAAATATGAATTAGCTATGCATTTAATCAAATTTCAAATGAATTGTTTAAATTTGAAAGTTGAATGCATTTGAATTATTCAAAACAGAATACAAATGTTATAAACAGGTAGACAATTAAATTTGGTTCAACAAACATATTTTATTTTTATTATTTGGATTTTGGAAATGAAAGTTATTAGCATTTTATTTACAGGGACCAATCTGTAATTGAAAAAGGAGTTAAATTGAAAAGAAAAGGCTGAAAACGTTTTTCACTCAGCAGTGGCTAGCCCTAGCCACTGACAGAGGGCCCCTGGGCCACGGTGGCCCGCGTGCGTGCACAGCAGCTGACAGGGGGGCCACCCTGTCAGTGCCCTTCGCAAAAAGGTGGGGATTTAATCGCGAGCGCATGGCTCGAACCCGCGCTGCGGACGAGCGCGCAGTGGTGCGTTACCAGTGCGGTGCGAATGTGTTCTTGTCAGTATAGTGGACGCAGCCAGGTTGAGGTTCAGTTTCGTTTAACTGAACTTTTCTGCGCGCGCGTTTCTGAATCTTGACAGAGGGCACGGCGGCTCAACGGCGGCGAGCTGCAGCGACGTTGCGGTGCCTGGTGCGCGTGGGTGTTGGTGTGGTGATGTGCGCGTGCACGCGTTGCAGAGAGGAGGAAGGAGAGCACGGTGATCACCTCCGTTTGCAGGTGAGGCATCGGCTCGGTGCAGGTCGCTGTCGCCGGCGGCAACGGAGTGGATGGCGGCGGCGTTGCAGATGGTCCCAGCCAACGAGGAGTCGTCGTGGAGGAAGAGGGGAGTACGGGGGTCTGATCCCCGTGCTTCCCTAGCTGGAGACGCACTGCTTCGCCGGCGATCATCGTGGTTTCAGTAGGTGGAGCTCGGCGGCGATGAGATTCAGAGAGGGATCGCCGGGCAGAGAGAGGGAAAATGGCGGCGGTGCTCGAGGGAGAAAGGAGATAGGGGTCTAGGGTTGCTCTCCGGGGACCTAGGGTAGGTTTTATAGGGGCGGCAGGGCGCTGCTGGCCGTTCACTGTCGCGCCGTCGACGTGGAGGGGCTCGATGCCCTGCCGTACACGGAGAAGAAAGGCGAGGGGGGCAGCGAAGGGGTACCAGGCCGTGGGGAGCTGGGCTGGGCCGTGTTGCTCCCTTGCGCTGTGCGTTTGTTGCTTTTTTTTCCTTCTATTTTTTTTTGCTGAAATGAAATAGGATGAAATAGATGAGTTTTGGGTTTAGAAAAATTAGGCAAAAATTTTATATTACTTATTTATGCTAACAGCACAAAGTGCACTTTTGTTTGTTCAAAAAGATTTGAATTTAGGTGCTGTTTGAAATTTGTTTAAAATTTGAATGAGATTAATATTAATTGAAAATAATTGAACTTGAGCAAATAGGTTTTAAATTCAAGTTTCTTTGAAGCAAGTGAATGAATTATTTTGTAATTTCCATAATTTCAAATTGGGTGTTGTTTGTAATATGTGATTTGAATTTTGAATGCAATTTGGATTAAGTGGATTATTAAAGAACAAATTAATAGTTGAGCTTTTTATTTTTTATGGAAACAAATGGATGTTTTATTTGAACCTTTTATTTGGAAAGTTGTAACATAACAAGTATGAACAAAGCATTTGAAATATTGTTTGAATTTTCAATTGTGAAAACAAAGGAAAATAGATGGGAACAAAATGAAAACAAATGCAAACAAAGGTAATGAGTATGATGACATGATGCAAAACAATAATTAAACAAGAATCAAACATTCTAGGGTGGTTTTCATACTTGGGATGTTACAAAACGCCCCCCCCCCCCCTTGAAGGAAACGCGCCCCGAGATTCCTCACTGAGAAGAGAAAAAGTCCGGATACTTCTTGCGAAGATCCTCTTCGGTCTCCCACGTTGCCTCTTTATCGGAATGATGTGACCATTGCACTTTCAAGAACTTGGTGCTCTCGTTGCGAGTCTTACGCTCGGTCTCATCGAGAATTCGAACAGGGTGCTCCTCATAAGAGAGATCTTCTTGCAGCTCAATGGAATCATGATCAACTGCACGATCTGGATCTCTGAAACACCTCTTGAGCTGTGACACGTGAAACACATCGTGCACCTTGGATAGCTTTTCTGGAAGTTCAAGAAGATAGGCATTTTCCGCACGCCTTGAGAGAATGTTGAAAGGACCAATGTATCTTGGTGCAAGCTTTCCTTTCACACCAAAACGATGAGTGCCTCTGAGGGGAGTTACACGGAGATATGCCTTGTCACCAGGTGCATAGACCATATCCCTGTGCTTGCTGTCATAGTAGCTTTTCTGACGAGACTGAGCAATCTTGAGATTGTCACGAATGATGCAAACTTTCTCTTCGGCTTCCTTAACAATGTCAGGGCCTAAGAGTGAACGTTCACCAGCTCCATACCAATTGATTGGACTCCTGCATCTGCGGCCATAGAGTGCTTCAAATGGTGTCATGCCTAGGCTTGCCTGGAAGCTGTTGTTGTAGGAGAATTCAGCATATGGAAGGCAATCCTCCCATTTCATGCCAAAGGAGAGACCACATGCTCTGAGCATATCCTCGAGAATCTGATTGACTCTTTCGACTTGCCCCTGAGACTGAGGGTGATAAGCTGTGCTGAACAGAAGTTTGGTGCCCAATGCTTGTTGAAAGCTTTTCCAAAAATGAGAAGTGAATATGCTTCCACGGTCCGAGCTTATTTCCAATGGAACACCATGAAGAGGAACGATCTTTGCTGTGTAGAGCTCTGCTAACTGGCTAGCTGAGATTGTTTCTTTGACAGCAAAGAAGTGAGCTACCTTAGTGAGACGATCAATGACAACGAAGATTGCATCGTTGCCCTTCTTGGACTTTGGAAAACCAGTGACGAAGTCCATTTCAATCATACTTCCACTCAGGAATTTTCATAGGTTGGAGAAGACCGGCTGTTTTCTGATGAACTGCCTTAACACGTTGACAAACGTCGCATTCAGAAACGTATTGAGCAATTTCACATTTCATGCCAGGCCACCAATACAGTGTCTTAAGATCCTGTTACATCTTTGTACTTCCAGGGTGGATGGATAGAGGAGTTTCATGAGCCTCCTTGAGAATGACATCTTTGAGACTTTGAATCTGAGGAACTGCAATGCGTCCTTCGAAGAACACAGTTCCCTTGTCATCAATTGAGAAGGACTTGAATTTCTCCTTGCCTTCTTTGATGTGTTCTACCATCTTCTTGATTTCAGCATCACGAAGTTGTTCAGAACGAATCTTGTCCTCGAGAGTTGGACTGGCTGTCAAGCTTGCAAGATAACCTTGAGGAACAAGACCAAGGTTCATCTTCTGGAATTCTTCATGAAGTGGAGGTTGGCTTTCCATGATCATGAGATTATTGCAATACGACTTGCGACTGAGAGCATCGGCCATAACATTAGCCTTGCCTGGAGTGTAAGAAATGGTAAGATCAAAGTCTTTAATCTTTTCAATCCATCTCCTTTGCCCGAGGTTTAGATCTGGTTGAGTGAAGATGTATTTGAGACTCTTATGATCGGAAAAGATTTCAGTGCGATTACCCAACAAGTATTGTCTCCATTTCTTGAGGGCAAACACAACTGCTGCAAGTTCAAGGTCATGTGTGGGATAATTTTGCTCATGTGCGTTCAACTGACGTGAAGCATAAGCCACAACTTGACGTTTTGCATAAGAACTGCTCCTAGACCTTGGAGAGAAGCGTCACAGAATATTTGGAAAGGTTTGGTAGGATCTGGGCCAACCAGAACTGGTGTAGAAGTGAGTTTAGTCTTCAGGAGATTGAAACTTTCATCACATTGTGGAGACCAAACGAACTTCTTGTCCTTCTTTGTGAGATCAGTGAGAGGTTTGGCTATCTTGGAGAAGTTTTGGACGAAACGACGGCAATAGCTAGCCAAGCCAAGAAAACTTCTTACTTGCTTCACCGTCTTAGGAGGTTTCCAATCAACAATTGCTTTAACCTTTTCTGGATCAATGGCTATGCCCTTGGCAGAGATGATATGACCCAGGTAAGCAACTTCTGGGATCCAGAACTCACACTTGGAGAACTTAGCATATAGACGATGTTCGCGAAGTTTCATGAGAGTGAGACGAAGATGTTCTCCATGCTCTTCCTCAGATTTGGAGTAGACAAGAATGTCATCAAGATATACCACAACGAACTTGTCGAGGTATTCATGGAAAACAGAATTCATGAGTCAAGAGAATGTCGCCGGTGCATTGGTGAGACCAAAGGACATGACGGTGTATTCATACAGACCGTAGCGAGTGGTGAAAGCTGTTTTTGAAATATCTTCCTTTCTGATCTTTATTTGATGGTAACCCATTCTCAAGTCCAACTTGGAGAATATTGAGGCTCCAGCAAGTTGATCAAAAAGATCATCGATACGAGGAATTGGATACTTGTTTTTGATGGTTTTCTCGTTAAGAGGACGATAGTCAACAACGAGTCTCTTTGTTTGATCCTTCTTTGCAACGAACAGAGTTGGGCAACCCCAAGCGGAGGAACTAGGTTGAATGTAACCTTTCTCCATGTACATATCGATTTGCTCCTTTAACAACTTCAGTTCAGGAGGAGCTATCTTGTATGGATGCTTAGAGATTGGAGCAGTACCTGGTTCAAGCTCGATCACGAACTCAACTGCTCTGTCCGGAGGCATCCCTGGCAATTCTTCTGGAAAGACGTCAGGGAATTCACAAACCACCGGAACATTTTTGAGTAGAGGTAGAGGTTTTGCATCGAGGGTGTAGAGCTGAACAGAACTTGATTCATTTGGAGAATAGACTATCTGGCCAGAAGGGTGGAACAGAGTTATCGACTTCTGAGCACATTCAATCGTAGCTTTATTGGCCTTCAACCAATCCATGCCAAGAATGACATCAATGTCAGAATTTCCCAGCAGTAAGAGTGAAGCAAGGAATATGTGACCTCCAATTAGGATTTGATTTCCGTGACTGATCTTGGAAGTTTGCATAGTTGCTCTAGGGGAGTTTACTACTAGCGGGGAACCCAAACCAACAAAGGGTATTTTAACTGCTGTCGCAAAGATCTTTGACACGAAAGAATGCGATGCTCCGGTATCAAACAACACTTTAGCTGGATTAGAGTTTACGGGAAAAGTACCGAGAACGACGTCAGGAGCTTCCTCAGCTTTGTCGATCTTGACGTGGTTCACCCTTGTGGTCCTCCCGACAGGCCTGTTGTTGGAGTTGAAGGCTTTAGCCGGGGGAGCACGCACCATTGCCTGGTTGGTGTTGGGGCGAGGTGGTGGTGGAGGTAGCTGCCTCTGCGTGCACTTGTCAGCGTAGTGCCCCGTCTGCTTGCACTTGTAGCAAGTGATGACACGAGGAGGATCTGGCCTTGGCTGCCCCATTGAAACCCTCTGACCATGCATCTGAGCAGGGTTGGGTGGGCGGGGAGCGAAGCCTGGAGAAGTTTGGGCGTATGGAGCCCGAGTGACAGCACCATTTGGCACCCAGATGCACCGCTTCTGCGGAGGGGTGGTCATGTTGGAGGAGGAACCACCCTCACGCGAGTGCTTGCGAGACTCCTCGAACGCCTTGCGCCCATTTTCCTCATTGAGCGCTGTGTTAACGAGCTCCTCGAAGTCTTTGGTCTTGACATTCGTGAGGGCATACCTGAGTTCCGGGTTAAAACCTCTGCGGAACCTTGCCATCTTCTTGGCCTCAGTGGACACCTCGTCTCCAGCGTATCGAGCGAGACGATTGAACTCATTCTGATAGCCGATGACGTCCAGCTTGCCTTGCTTAAGAGAGCAAAACTCTTCACGCATCCTTTCCATGAGACCATCTGGAATGTGGTGCTTCAGGAAGGCTTCCTTGAAACAACCCCACGTGATTGGATAGCCAGCTCTCATTGTCTGGTAGTTTTCCCACCAAGTAGCTGCCTGACCCTTCAGCAGATAGGATGCATACTTGACCTTGTCTTCCTCAGCAACGTGAGCAATGTCCAGAGCCCTGGCTATCTCACGGATCCAGTCATCAGCATCCAGAGGCTCGTGTGTTGCCACGAAAGCTCTCGGCCCCAGACTGAGAAACTCCTTGATACTGACTCGTGGAGCCGTCTGGTTGTTGTGCTGAGTAGTCTGGAACTGGGCCATCTGCGTCATGACTTGGGTCATCTGAGTCAACAGCTCCGCGATCGGCGGTGGCTCAGGCGGGGTGTTCCTTGTTGGCGGCATCCTAAATGGAAATGCATTTTAGCACAACAATAGAAAATGATAGACTTGGTAACCGAAAGAGAGATTATTCCGACGCATGAATAGATAACCAACAGGTACATCATCACATGTTCAAATACATCAGAATATCCAACAGACCACAAATGGTTCGAATGCCAAAAGATAACTAAACATAGCTAGGAATGGATACATCGGTACTCCCATGCTCATCACGCAGGACGGCGGTGAATAGTACGGCGAGAGGTACGGTGAGGAGGACGCCCACGAAAGTAGGTAGATCGACGATCCACATAGATCTGTCGTGGTCTGAGGCCAACTCTAGGTGTGGTGAAGTACGTAGCGTCGACTCCCTGTGCTCCAAAGCGGGGAATCCCAGTGTAACCAGCACCAAGGTTGAGGAGTGGACCTCTGATCGGCTCGTAACCTCCAGCATCTGGTAGAGGACGACCAACTGGCTGCTCGAAACGTGCAAAGCGCTCGTCTCCAACAAAGTCTGTGGTGTAAGTCGCCAGACGAGTCAAAGCAAGGTAGAGCTGCTCTCTGACTGAAGCCAACTCCTGAGATAGCGTGTTGGCAACTGCGTCACTGTGCCTCACAAACTGAGCGGTGGTGTGCAGCCTGGTGTTATCATGCTCGTAGACATCCAAGTTGTCGTAGAGAGTGAAGTGAGCTCCCTCTGAAGTGATGTAACCACGGGGGATGTGGCGATAGATGGAATCGTCAAATCCCCAGTAGTCAGCACGAAGGACAGTGGAGACTCACATAAGCTACCTGCTGCACATCCATATCCACTGTGGAACCTACTGCCTCGTAGCGGTGGACAACGCTCATGCCATCATCTGACAGAATGTAGACGATAGCCCGGTAGTAGGTCTGGTCAAACTCTTGCTGGTGCTCGTAGACCTAGTACTATGGTGCCCAACGGAACCCCAGATAAGTGACCATGTCTCTCAGCATCTCCGGATAACCGGCGGTGCTCTCACAACGAGTCATCCGAACCACCTGCGGGTAGAACCTGAAATCCATCTGCAGATGATCGGGGAAGTTTTGATTAGACGCCAGTAGAAGAACTGAAGTGGAAAGCAACAACAAGATTTCAACGGACGATAAGGATGTTGAGAAGAACAGGATATCGAAGCAACATTGGGGAAACACGAGACCAAAACTCCTGAGGTACTACGGAAAACCCATCCGGGCTTCTAAAGGATCAATATCTACTGCTTAAGGAATAGAGGATCTGCTTCCGGGGCTTACACGCCTCCGTTCTCAATCGTGAGTAGGCAACATGATAAATCATGTCACAACCACCTCCATTCCTATGGTCTAGTAGATATAACTATCCTAGAGAAACCAGGATACGTGAAAACCTAACTTGAAAGTTTAGATGAGAAGAGAAAACAACGTTGCACTTCCTTACCAGAAAAAGGGAGGGTGGGTGGGGAAAGAAGAAAAAGAACAGAATTCCTACTCTCACGTTTCATTTTTCCTATATAGCTACAAAATAGTTTCTAGACTCAACTGCGACCAGTAAAAGGGATCCTACAGGCAGACAGGCTCTGATACCATTTGTCGCACCCTGACTTCTAGAGGATACTCACCGGGCCGAACTGGATAGTAGATGATTGGATTACGGGGCTTACCGGCACCCGCGTCCTCTTACGAGTAGGCCAACACTTATGTGTGACAACCAAACTCTACTATCCACCGTCGATGTAAACTATCCCATAGAAATCAAGATACTACCATTGACGTACTTCATACCATACACACATGGTACGTCAACGGCTTGTAACAGAATGATAGCACAACATATCTCTAAGACACAAAAGATTGAAATAAGTTGCAAATGGCTCTCACTAGAGCAGAGAATAGCAAATACAATCATCCAGAGGACACATGTCCCAACATAGCATCATTACAACACAGCGGAAGCATTCAAAAGGTCTGAGTACAGACAAATCCAAATAGGCTTCAGAAGCCGGGAATGAAAGGAAAACGGAGCCCATCCACGTAGTCTCAGATCATGCCCGGGTCCGCTATCTACTCGTCAGCAGCCTCGTCAAACTCCACGTAGTAGCCATCACGGGGATCCTCGTAAGCGTAGTCTGCGGAAACCACAGCCCCAAAGGGGTCAGTACAACAACGTACTGGCAAGCAAGACTCACAGTTCACCAAAGTGTAACCCGTCAACACCAAGCACAGATGCTTTGGGTTCAATGGAAGAAAAGGGGATACAAAAGATGCGGCAGCTGGCTGCACTAACCAACTACAGATACATACTACAACTTCCGGCTAACAGAAAGGAGATAAGATAGCGGATCGTAACCAACTATAACTAACCACCAAACAAACCCATCCTGGATCTCGCCCCTTATCCAAAGAAGCAATCCGAGATAACTCACACAGTTGGATTAATGATGGATCAAGTTATTGTGGCAATAAGACTATTACTAGTCAAGTTATCATTAGTTAGGTGTAAGTTGTTCTGAGTACTTGTTAGCCAGTACTTTCACCAAGTCAACCATAACCGCGGAAAACACGGCTTCTCGAGAAGATTTATCCCTGCAGGGGTGCACCAATTTGGCCGTACACGTAAGAATATCCCGCCAGACGGGAATCAAACCCACCAAGCGAGGCACTCTACACAACTCAACTCTTCTTCGCATCAAGCCCAAAGCACCACGTGCTGTGCGTGCGCGGCTAATCGAGCCCCACGAAGAAAAGGGGACCCTCATAGCACTCTAAGACCACGCCGCCCTAAATGCCGACTACAAAAATTCCACCCTGGCCTCGGGTTCGTACCTGCATATGAGTGCATCAAATGGAAAGCCCGAACTAAGGGTGGCGATTTGGACGAGATGCGAATCGAGTCAAATTGAGGGGGCGCCCATACACGCTTCCCACATGCGGATAGTGCGCTCATCATGGATCAGTAGACAAGACCCTTTTCCTAATTAGGGTCGACACTAGCAGGCCTCAAAACCACGCCGGGCCTCCTGCCGGTGCCTTATCAACAAATTATTATTACCCATAACAGTAGCATGATTATTGTTTAAACATCGAGCCCCAGAACATAATAGAAATATAGTAACAGAAAGTAACGGGTAACAGACTCGAGCAGAAACAACCCTAAGCATGCTAGTAAGACACAGGCTCAAACAACGGGGTTATAGGAGTGGGGTGAGGCAATATCAGGGTTAAAGGATACATGTAATAGGTGCGTAACAGAAGCAACGATACATATGGATAGCAGAATAGACAACGGAAAGTATCGGTATCCAGGGTTGAAAGGAACACAATGGTTCATGTGAGTGAATACTTGCCTGCAAACTCAGCAGCCTGGTACTGAGCTAGATCCTCAGAAGGGGTGTCGTAAGTATCGTCTGTCTCAACGTCGTCGTCTATCCGAGAAGAAGCAAACAAACAACGCAGGGAGACAAACAATCACTAACATGGCATAATGCACAATCATGGGATGATGCATGACCATTGAATTGATGCATAGAAATAACCTAGTTGACATGGTAACACAACATGTTTAAATGGACCCACATGCAAAAATTGGACTGCATATGGAAGGGCCCATGAATTAAGGTTGGAATAATTGTTTTACAACTAACCAACAGGTGAAAGTGGGTTAGTATGATGCATGGATGAGGAAAACAGAAAAATAACAACAATAGAATCAATTGGAAATAAGGTTTGCCAATTTTGGAATTTTATTTATTAAGTTATGGAATTTTGGTTTCTTAAAGGTGTTACTCAAGCATCTATTTTTTTCAGCAATTTAAATTGTTCAAAACAAATAACAAAGTTTATATTTGAAAAGAACACAAAATTTTAGGTGGATTACATGTTTCAATTATTGAAAAAGGATTTACAATGATTTAATTATGAATTAAACAAGTTTAAGCAAGATTTAAATGAATTTAAAACAAGTATGAATATTATTTGAATTTTATTTGTTCAAAACATAAATCCAAATTAATATTTGAAAAACTTATGTTTTTCTGGTTTGAAAACATATTTTATATGTTCAAAAATAATTTGATTTGAGCAAGTTATGAATTTAGCAAATTTAAATGATTTAAACAAGGTTTAAATTATTTAAGCAATTTTATTTATTCAAAACATGAAACAAAATTTATATTTGGAAAGGTGGTTCAAAATAGCATGGAAAGGTGGTCCAGCTATTTTGAACCACCTTTCCAAATATAAATTTTGTTTCATGTTTTGAATAATTAAAATTGGTTAAATAATTTAAACCTTGTTTAAATCATTTAAATTTGCTAAATTCATAACTGGCTCAAATTAAATTATTTTTGAACATATAAATATGTTTTCAAACTAGAAGAGTATAAACTTTTCAAATATGAATTTGGTTTAAAGTTTTGAACAAATAAAATTTCAAATAATTTCACACTTGAATTAAATTCATTTAAATCTTGTTTAAACTTGTTTAATTCATAAGTAATTTATTCTAATTCCTTTTTCAATAATTGAAACATGTAATCCACCTAAACTTTGGTGTTCTTTCCAAAAATGAACTTTGTTATCTATTTTGGACAATTTAAATTGGTGAAAACAACAAATTCTTGTGTGACACCTTTAAGAAACCAAAATTCCAAAAACTTAATAAATAAAATCCCAAGCTTGGTAAACCTTATTTCAAATTGTTTCTATTGTTGTTTTCCTTATTGTTTTCCTCATGCATGCATCATGCTAATCAACTTTCACATGGTAATTATTTGTAGATCATTTATTTACACCTTAATTCATGGACCTTTTCCCTATGCAATCCAAATTGCAT
Source organism: Alopecurus myosuroides (assembly GCA_028641055.1). Taxonomy (NCBI): domain Eukaryota; kingdom Viridiplantae; phylum Streptophyta; class Magnoliopsida; order Poales; family Poaceae; genus Alopecurus; species Alopecurus myosuroides. Next base: position 241,780,658 of record CM054060.1, on the reverse strand, counting down.
ATGGGTCCATTTAAACATGATTATGTTACCATGTCAACTAGTTTATTTTGATGCATCAATTAAATGGTCATGCATCATCCCATGATTGTGCAGTATGCCATGTTATTGATTGTTTGTCTCTCTGCGTGGTTTGTTTGCTTCTTCTCGAATAGACGACGACGTTGAGACAGACGATACTTACGACACCCCTTCTGAGGATCTAGCTCAGTACCAGGCTGCTGAGTTTGCAGGCAAGTATTCACTCACATGAACCATTGTGTTCCTTTCAACATTGGATACCGATACTTTCCGTTGTCTATTCTGCTAGCCTTATGAATCGTTGCTTGTGTTCGAACCTATCACATGTTATCCTTTAACCCTGATATAGCCTCACCCCCACACCTATAACCCCGTTGCTTGTTGCCCGTGTCTTACTAGCATGCTTAGGGTTGTTTCTGCTCGAGTCTGTTGCCGTTACTTTCTGTTACTATGTTACTTATGTTCTGGGCTCGATGTTTAAACAATCAACCTGTTAATGCTATGGGTAATAATAATTTGTTGATAAGGCACCGGCAGGAGGCCCGGCGTGGTTTTGAGGCCTGCTAGTGTCGACCCTAATTAGAAAAAGGGTCTTGTCTACTGATCCATGATGAGCGCACTATCCGCATGTGGGAAGCGTGTATGGGCGCCCCCCTCAATTTGATTCGATTCGCATCTCGTCCAAATCGCCACACTTAGTTCGGGTTTTCCATTTGATGCACGCATATGCAGGTACGAACCCGAGGCTAGGGTGGAACTTTTGTAGTCGGCATTTAGGGCGGCGTGGTCTTAGAGTGCTATGAGGGTCCCCTTTTCTTCGTGGGGCTCTATTAGCCGCGCACGCACAACACGTGGTTCTTTGGGCTTGATACGAAGAAGAGTTGAGTTGTGTAGAGTGCCTCACTTGGTGGGTTTGATTCCCGTCTGGCGGGATATTCTTACGTGTACGACCAAATTGGTGCACCCCTGCAGGGTTAAATCTTCTCGAGAAGCCGTGTTTTCCGCGGTTATGGTTGACTTGCTGAAAGTACTGGCTAACAAGTACTCAGAACAACTTACACCTAACTAATAATAACTTGACTAGTAATAGTCTTATTGACACAATAACTTGAACCATCATTAACCCAACTGTGTGAGTTATCCTCGGATTGCTTCTTTGGATAAGGGGCGAGATCCAGTATGGGTTTGTTTGGAGTTAGTTATAGTTGGTTACGTTCCGCTATCTTATCTCCTTTCTGTTAGCCGGAAGTATATCATGTTTCTGTAGTTGGTTAGTGCAGCCAGTTGCCGTATCTTTTGTATCACCCTTTCTTCCGTTGAACCCAAAGCATCTGTGCTTGATGTTGTGGGGTACACTTTGGTGAACTGTGAGTCTTGCTTGCCAGTACGTTGTTGTACTGACCCCTTTGGGGCTATGGTTTCCGCAGACTACGCTTACGAGGATCCCCGTGATGGCTACTACGTGGAGTTTGATGAGGCTGCTGACGAGTAGATAGCGGACCCGGGCAGGATCCGAGACTACGTGGATGGGCTCCGTTTTCCTTTCATTCCCGGCCTCTTAGGCCTATTTGGTTCTTGTCTGTACCCAGACATTTTGGGATGCTTCCGCTATGTTGTAATGATGTTATGTTGGGACATGTGTCCTCTGGATGATTGTATTTGCTATCTCTGCTCTAGTGAGAGCCATTTGCAACTTATTTCCATCTTTTGTGTCGTAGAGATATGTGGTGTTATCATTTCGTTTAACGCCGTTGACGTACCATGTGTGTATGGTATGAAGTACGTCAATGGTAGTATCATGATCTCTATGCGATAGTTTACATCGACGGTGGATAGTAGAGTTTGGTTGTCACACTTAAGTGTTGGCCTACTCGTAAGAGGATGCGGGCGCCGGTAAGCCCCGTAATCCAATCATCTACTATTCAGTTCGGCCCGGTGATTATCCTCTAGAAGTCAGGGTGCGACAATGGTCAAAATGGATCTTTACGTCATATCCAAGACTATAAATCAGAAGGTATGAACTTGCATTTACTGTTTCTGTCGTGTGCTAAATACAACCAGTAATTTTATCACCTTTCGTACGTAATGAATGTTGGACTGACAAGCACATATTGGTCGAGTTACATTTTTAGATTTCAAATTTTGCAATCAGAGAACTACATATGTAAGCAAAAAATAAACTCCATAAAATACTAAGCTTGAATCTCCTGGCAAACTTGAAACTGTCTCCAAAAAGGGACCGTTAATTTACTTTGGTGTGCACAAAAGTAAAGCAACAAGTCTCCCATGATAACGTATCTAAATTATTGATAAAGATATCATTTGGTAGTAGAGATTAAGACCCTTAACTCTATAGTTTTCTGATGGCAAGGTTGTGTGTGTGTGGGGGGGTGGGGGGGGGATTAAGCTTCGCGTTGTGCCTCCAGGTACTTCGGGTTCGACTCCTCGGCACCGGCGGCCGTGATCTTGGTGCCAATCGTGAAGACCATGGGAAGGATGAACGGCGGCTTCTCGGCCCTCATGGTTTATGCCCCATGAATACCCACACCTTCTTTGCGAGCCTGGCATCGCCGTTGCCCCATGATGGCAAGGTACTCCCAAGCGTCGGCAACATGGAAACTCGCCATAATCCTTACTTTGCGGCGATGAGTGCGTAGTTGCTTATATATAGAGTATTTTCCCTAGCGATAGATAACACTCTGCTAATCAACAACCTGTCTTGAATAGATTCCATACAATCCGAATCGACATGAGCTGTATCGTGGAGACAATTTGAGTTTCTTGCCATGTACAAGTTTGGTAATGTCGTTGATTTTAAACATTGAATAGAGTCCGTATATACAGGGAGAAGTTATCAACAAACTGCCTTTCGAATAGAATCAGTTTCTACAGAAAATGCCTCTATATTTCGGAAATATTACACCAAGTCTTAGGAGAAGCCTATTTTCAAGGAGGGGCTGAAGTGGATCAAGTACATAAAAACAAGGAAAGGCTTATAATCGTTTTTCATGGCAGATTGAGAACTTTATTTAATCTATACAGTAGAAAGAGCTAACTTTTACCTTAAATCATGCAATTTATAGCCATACTTCTGGAATTCACAGGTGAATCCTCGGGTGAATCCTCATATAGAAGTTGAGAAGGACATGTACAATGATTTCCTCACCGTGGCTATGTGTCCTGGAGACGCCGCGATGGTGACCTGTGTCCCAACCAGGTCGACGATGGCATCGACAGTGGAGCTAGGGCAGCTCGCCAGGATGGGCGAGGAATCTGATCGGCCAAGCAAGATCATGGTTGAGAGCGCGGGGCAGTAGGTCGGCATAACATTTGATGATGATTAGATTGGAGGCCTGGTTTGTGCCCTAGTTATTTGGCAAGTCTGATTTGCCTCCGTGATTACACTGCCATAATTGATTGATCGTTTTTCAGACGATTCGGTACCTATTTGATTGCGAGCCTGCCTTATTTGAGATTGACTGGAGGATACGGATTGAGACTGATTTGGAGATTGCCTTATTTGTAACTGCACCTTATCTCTAGGCTGGCAAGTAGCGATGGATCAACTCAAGCGGAACGAGCAATCGATGGAGAACTGATGATGGGAGTCGTATTTAATACTCCCTCCGTCCCAAAATACAAGGCGTCCTCTTTTTATGCTGGTCAACAATGGCCGACTTTGACCAGTAATATGTAATAAATTATATGGATTAAGAATGTATAATTGGTACCGTAGGAATCGTCTTGTAAAAATCTTCCATTTTATATATCTTTGTACTAATTTTATAGACATATTATAAGAATAAATTATGGTCAAAGTTAAACATCGTTGACCAGCGTAATTAAAGGACGCATTATATTTTAGGACGGATGGAGTATATATATATTTTTTTTTTTTGAGAAACACAGTACAAATGCAAACGCTCACATACCCGCGCATACACTCACCCTATGAACGCACACACGCACACCCTACCCCTATGAGCACCTCCGAGAGACTGAGTCGGCGGGTCTTGAGATTGACGAAGTCACCACAGGCGCCTCGCTGTCGACGGGAACGTCGCCTCCCACTGAAAGAATATTCCGCCTAAATACGACACACAGGTGTCAAACCTGGGGTTTGAACTCTGTTGGCCTGGGGGTATAACCATCCTCCTAACCATCCAACCACAGGTTGGTTGGAGTAGTAAAGACTTGTCCGTGATTGCGGTACGTCGTCTGCCTCCCGCCACCCGCCAGGTTTGGAAAACACCACATCCCACGTTGTCCTTCGTGGTGGGCGCTGCTAATCAACGCCCTGAAGATAACCGCACAGTGCTCTCTCTCTTACTGTAGAAAATAAAAGGAAAAAAAGCAAATCGCACGATTGGGTGGCCGTTCGACAGGAGATTGCCTTAGAGCAGCCACAACGCGGCGCTAATCTGCCGACGCCATGGTGAAAATCCCAGCCCATCGGCAGTTGCACTAGCAAATCCCGGGCACCGGACGCATAAACTTTCGCGGGACGCTTAGCTCTTTCTTTGCTCGCGCATGAAAATCGGACCCATCTGGACGGCTTGCAACCACTGCATGCAAGGAGAATATAGCGGTTTGTTTGCATGCCCAGGAATATAGCGCCTGATTTAGCGCTCAGCGTTGCAGAAGAGAGCGCTAAGCACGTAATTATATTTAGGTAAATACTAACTATCGGTGTCCGATCCGGAACTAAACGTCGGAACACTCCAGCATCGTCCATCTTCAATTCGATTGAGAGGCACATATTTGCTTCCTTTTTTTTCCATTAATTGTTCTCTCGTAACTATTGTCCCCGTATGACCCTCCCAGTCTCCTTCCCCAAAAAACGCGATTTCCTCGGGTCTCCTTCCCCAATCAACGCACCTCTACAATCCCCTTCCATCCCCGTCGGTCTCTCCGCATCGTCTCTCTATGTAGTCCTGCATCCACTCGTACATGCCTCCACATCAAGGCTTCTTGATTCACATCCACACATGAACAAGTGCAGCGCGGATATGGCGGCGGGACATCTCTGACCGGCAGCAGGCACAAGCTGGTCTCACAATCTGCTGAATCAGAACATTAAGATTTTGACCCGCCAAAATCTGCAGGACATTTCTGCTTCCATCTTCGGGTGAGCAATAACGATCCCACCATCCACAAGCTGCTTTGGGTGAGGGTAATAGATTCTAACGTAGGTCCAGATGGGTGTCATCTTTTTCTGCATTTTTTGGAACAATACATTCTTGGTACTCCTCTATATGCTTTTTTGAAGTCAATTGTACTACCCGATTCGAATAAACCATATGTCTGATATACCTTACGTGTGCTTCCATGTACTGTTCCATGTGCTGTGTTACATGTATATTCATGCTTGCTGTGTACCATGTTTCTCAAGATGTTTATACCTAGTTTGTGATGAAGTTGGGTACATATACAGATAAATTGGTGGCAACCATTGGTATATAGTATTTATAAAATTTGCCTGCTTCCACACAGATATTTATCTGCTGGTTATAAACAGATTTGATGCTTCTCTATGTTTGTGTTCCCAAATTTGTACTTCTGTGTTTCCTAACTACTGAATGTTTGCTTCTGTATACTTTTGCACTCATCAACTATGTCATGCTTCCTATCGTTTTCGCAACATATATCTCCAAAATCATGACGAATGTCGAACCAGATTGTATGGTAAAGAGTCGTTTTTCAGCCAGGTTTTTCCAAAGTAACCTTTTTAACTGGGTTTAAACGCATTTTGAATATGCTTCCATGTACTATTTGTAGTGTTGTGTGAGTCTTGCATTCATGCTTCTAAACTAAAATTTTAATATTCTATTTGCAATATTGTTTTAAAATTTGTTTCCTGCATATATGTATTGTATGTAGAGTTGTGTGAGATTTACATTGACGCTTACATGTACCATTTGCAATAATTTTTCTTTTTTTGTTACCTCGTCTGATTCTACTTAGAATTTTGATGCTTTGCTTTATAATTTGATCGCATGCTTCTGGCTGTCCATGCTTCTAAACTAGAATGCATATGTTTCCTAATTTCCCAAACTTTGCTTCCACATAGTTCTAAAATATCTCCTTCTATCCCATTCTTCCGCACCTTACTCATTGGTCATTTACCCATACACACTCACTATACAGTCATGCTTCTGAATTACAATTTTTCATGCTGTCATTTTTAGGTAGATCACATCATTATTCTTACCACAGCAATTTTTTTTTCTGAATGCAGGACATGCTCTCGCATGGTAATAAGTGATAACCACATGATTCTGACATCTGAACTGAACAAAGCTGATCCTACATGGATGTTCAACAAGAAATAAACAAATATGCCTTTCAGTTTAGCTATACTATTGAAGCACCTTATGGTGTTTACTTAGCATATTTTGTTACATTTTATGGGCTCTTCTATGTTGACACAATGACTTTTCTTTACATCGCTAATCGTTTTCCTGAAATGTACTAATGTTACAATGTATAATAGTGTTACCTCTGTACGTCTTATTGAAGTATTTCGTTCATGTGTTGTTCATATCTATTTTGTTCGGCACCATATAATGCTATTCGACGGCAACTGGGAAGAAAATTGATGCCACTATACAATTTTCTGTCATTCTGTCACGCAATAATCTAGTGCGAAGCAAATGTTTCGTACTAGGAAAACTTTCTCGAATCTAGTCAGAAGCATATATATATGACACAATTTAATAACGAGATCATGCTCATAGAAAGCACCACGACCACCCCATCATTCGTACCCTTCATTTGTCAAGTCATATGCATCACGGAAGCAAAGAACTAGAATAACGCGGAGCAGTAAACCAACGTGCATTACGAGGCCGTTTTTAATGGATACGGGGCCGTTTTTAATGGAAGCATGCATCACGGAACAGCAGATGCTGGTCCAGCTAGCAAAATTAGACGCACATCTCATGTAGAAGATCGTACGGCAGGCTTGCTTTCAATCCGACGGTCCTCCTATGGTCCGATGGAAAGCCAACTGATGTGGCGAGTTACTCCTAGATTGGCCCGATCTTCACGAATCGACGAAGAACACGAAGAACGCTCAAGAACGCGAGGAACACGATGAACACACGAGGGGGGAATCGTGGGCAAACGCGAGGAAACACGAGGATAACTAGCAAGAACCGAAGAACCCCAAATCTTCCGTCAACTAACCCCGAGGGCCGCCTACGGAACGATCGATCCAACTGAGGTCACCTTGATTGAAACCGCTTCACACCCGTAGCCGGTCCACTACGCCAATAGAACCTCAAGATAACCGAGAGGAAGATTGGACAATGCTTGATAGAAACCCAAAGGAAGAGATCAAGTAATTGGATGATCCTTGATACAATCCTCGACGATGTCGGAGGGATGGCCTTGATACGTTCCTAGGTCAAACCATAGGAGTAGTTCCTCAAAGAGGGATACAAGAGAGCTGAGCTCCAAATGTTCTTAATTCAACTCTAAACCCTAGATCTAGCGCGGGGTCGTTCTTATATAGCCGGGGGTCGAAGCAGGTGGAAACGGGGTCGAAAACAGCTCATTTGCGTGCATTTTGGTCCACGCCGGCCTCAGATCCCGGCCTGGCCGGCCATGGGGCCGGGGTGGAGGAGGAGGGGCTCTCCCAGGCGCACACCAGCCTGGGGCCGGCCTGGAGAGGTCCCATGCCGGCCTGGGGCCGGCCTGGAGGCGTAGGGGCCGGCCTAGCAGGGTGGCCGGCCTGGGGTCGGGGTGGGAAGAGGGGAGGCCGGCCTTCAGGCCGGCCAGCTCTGGAGGGTGCCCGGCCTGAGGGGGGCTCGAGGCCGTCCTGGGGCCAAGGTGGAGGCTGGCCCCTTCGGGTGGGGGTCCGGCCTGAGGAGGAGGGAGGCCGGCCTGGCCGGCTCCCGAGGCCGGGGAGGGGTTTTCCCCCCTAACTTCTTCGCCGAGACTCCGAATTAGACGCCGTCTTCACCGCTCTTCTTCGTATCTTCTTGCGCATCGTCTCGGGTACTTTTCGGTTCCTCCGTGGTGGGTTTGAACCTGAGCACGCAAAGTGTGGAACCATGAGGTAGCGCACCATCCTCCACGTGATCGAAAGTATAGAGCGAGAGGAGCGAGTTCACCTTATCCTTGATGGCCTTTGCGCGTGATCTTGTCATCGGTACACTTGGTGGAGATGGTTGGCCTACATCATATCCCCCCTTGAAAGAGAGTCGACCTCGACTCGGCGTCGTCTTCATCACTTGGGTAGCCATGGAAGGGAGAGATGTCCTTGACATTGAAGGAGTTGTGGACGAGGTACTTGGATTCCGGTAAGTCGAGCTTGTAGGCGTTGTTGTTGATGCGCTTGATGACCTTGAAGGGGCCGTCGCCTCTTGGCTTGAGCTTGGAGTTGCGCTCTTCGGGAAAGCGGTCCTTGCGCAAGTGTAGCCAAACGAGGTCACCTTCTTGGAACACCATTGGTTTCTTGTTCTTGTTCATGATGGCGGCTCGGTGCTCGGCGTGCTCCTCAAGGGTAGCTCGTGTGGAGTCATGTAGCTTCTTGATGTAGTCGGTGCGTTTGTCCATTTCCATGTTCGCTCGCTCGCTTAGAGGCAACGGAAGTATGTCGAGGGCGGTGTTGGGGTTGAAGCCGTAGACGATCTCGAATGGGCTCTTCTTGGTAGCTTGATGTAGAGCACGGTTGTAGGCGAACTCGGCGTGTGGGATGCATTCTTCCCAATTCTTCAAGTTGGGCTTGATCAATGCTCGAAGTAGTGAAGAGAGTGTGCGGTTGACGACCTCGGTTTGTCCATCCGTTTGTGGGTGATAGGCGGTGGAGAAGAGTAGCTTGACGCCGAGCTTGGCCATCAACGTCTTCCAAAAGTATGAGGTGAACTTGACGTCGCGGTCCGAGACAATGGAAGTAGGTACACCATGGAGACGCACAATTTCCCTGAAAAACAAGGTAGCAACGTGTGAAGCATCATCCGTTCGGTTGCAAGGAATGAAATGTGCCATCTTAGAGAAACGATCCACAACTACAAAGATTGAATCCATGTTGTTTTTAGTTCGTGGGAGTCCTAACACAAAGTCCATGCTAATATCACTCCAAGGTGCATGTGGGATAGGCAATGGCATGTAAAGACCATGGGGGTTGGAAGTAGACTTAGCTCGGAGGCATGTAGAACATCTCTTGACGTGTCTCTCAATGTGATGCTTCATCTTGGGCCAATAGTAATGGTTGGAGAGCATGGCGTAGGTCTTGTCGCGTCCAAAGTGCCCCATGAGGCCTCCTTCATGTGATTCCTTTAATAATAACAAGCGAAGAGAGGACTCGGGAATGCATAGTTTGTTAGCCTTAAACAAGAAACCTTTGTGGAGATAGTAGTCATCAAACCCTCGGTTAGGCAAACATTTCTCAAAGATAGGAGCAAAGAAGACATCGAAAGCATATAAGTCTTTGATTTCATCCAAACCAATCACATTGATGTCAAGGCGTGTAAGAAGACACTCTTTCCTAGACAAGGCATCCGCTACAACATTCTCTTTACCTTTCTTGTACTTAATGACATAAGGAAAAGATTCAATGAATTCTACCCATTTAGCATGCCTCTTGTTCAAGTTAACTTGGCCTTTCAAGTATTTCAAAGATTCGTGATCGAAATGAATAACAAAATCTTTAGGCCAAAGGTAGTGTTGCCAAACTTCTAGCATCCGTACCAAAGCAAAAAAGTTCCTTATCATAGATTGGGTAGTTTAGCCTAGCACCATCTAGTTTTTCACTATGGTACGCAATGGGACGCCCATTTTGCATGAGAACGCCACCAATTCCTATGTTCATACGGATTTGATGATATCCACTTTTAAGATCAATTTTAGAGAAGATGGTAGCACCACTCAATTCATAAAGAATGTCATCGAGCCTAGGAATAGGATGTCTATATCTAATGGTGATAGCATTGATAGGACGACAATCCATGCACATACGTGAAGTAGCATCTTGCTTAGGAACAAGGATAACTGGCACGGCACAAGGGCTAAGGGATTCGCGGATAAAACCTTTATCGAGTAGTTCTTGAATTTGGCGTTCAATCTCCTTAGTCTCCTCGGGGTTGGTGCGGTATGGAGCACGGTTTGGAAGTGGAGCACCCGGAATGAGGTCAATGCGGTGCTCAATTCCTCGTAGAGGAGGAAGACCCGGAGGGAGTTCATCGGGAAAGACATCTTCAAATTCCTGCAACAAAGGCAACAAAGATGGAGGAACATTTGTCATGTCGTTAGTTTCAAGGGCTTCCCCTTTGCACAATATGACAAAGTGTAGTATGGTTGGGTTATCTCGTAGCTCTCGCATCTCTCTTTTGGTGACAAGCAAGGCAAGGCCTTTGGAAGCACTCGAAATTTTTTCGCTCATGTTTGGCTTGTGGCTCTCACTCTCTTTTAGGTGGATAACTCTCTCACCTCTTATCTCACTAGACTTAAGATCTTCTTGTTTGCGTGCAAGTGTCTTGGCGTTGTCAGCGATCACTTGGCTAGGAGACATGGGACGGAGAACAAAGGTCTTGTTGTTCCACTTAAAGCTATAGTGATTGGTACGCCCATCATGGATAGCACTCTTGTCGTATTGCCAAGGGCGGCCAAGAAGAAGATGACACACGGTCATAGGCACAACGTCACACTCCACCGTGTCTTCATAAGGACCAATCTTGAAGTGCACGGAAACCGTATGTTGAATCTTGAAGGAGCCGGAGTCACTAAGCCATTGGACATGGTATGGATGCGGATGTCTCTTGAATGGCAATTGAAGTTTTTCACAAAGTTCTTTGCTAGCCAAGTTGTGGCAACTACCACCATCGATGATAACCTTGATGGATTTGCCATTGATACCAGCTCTAGTTTGGAAGAGATTGCACCGTTGGTCATGCTCATCTTGAGGAGAAGAAGTGAGGACTCTTGTGACCACTAGAGATGGGTTCGTGTCCTCATCACAATACACACTTTCTTCATCTTCATTGGGCATATCCAAAGAATTGAGAGCCACTTGATGCATAGCATAGTATTCACCCTCACTCATGGAATCACGTTCGCCATCTTGATTGACTATCATGATCATCTTTTTGGAGCACTCAAAGGACTTGTGTCCACTACCACACTCAAAGGACTTGTGTCCACTACCACCACACTTTAAGCAAGTAATAGTGCTTGACTTGACTTGAGGAGCACTTGAAGAAGAGGTGGAGGGTACTTGCTTCTTGAATGGTTGTGAAGACTTGTTGGGAGCACTAGAGGCTCGAGTGTTGCTCTTGTTGGTAGTAGGAGTAGTAGCTTGAGTCACTTGAGTTGAAGAAGAAGGAGGTCTTGAGTTGAAGAAAGTCTTTTGCTTATTGTACTTGAGTTCTTCCGCAATTTGGCGTTCCGCCTTGAGAGCTTGGTGGACAAGGGCCACAATGTTGTCATATGGTTGATACTCGACGATCTTCCTTATAGGAAATGTGAGGCCATTGAGGAAGCGGGCCATTGTTTGCTCTTGAGATTCTATCACATGGGCACGTATGAAAGCGGTCTCCATTTCCTTGTAGTACTCATCAACGGACTTGAAACCTTGGCGAAGTTCTTGCAGTTTCTTGAAGAGGTCACGCTTGTAGTGTGGAGGAACAAAACGAGCATGCATGAATTGCTTCATGTCGTTCCAAGTGGCAATAGGAGCAATGCGGTTGCGAACTCTTTCGGCTTGTAGGCGATCCCACCACAAGAGTGCATATCCTTCAAATTCCAATGATGCTAGAGCAACCATCTTCTTGTCGGTGAAGTTGTGAATGTCGAAGATCTTGTCTACCTTGAGAGCCCAAGAAAGATATTCTTCGGGGTCATTCTCACCATTGAACTTTGGGACATTGAAACGAAGGGCACTCATGTTGTTGTCTTCTTGTTGACATTGGGGACGCTCATGGTGTCGCTCATGGGGATCTTCATCATAGACGGGGGGTGAATCATCATAGGGGTCATCCTCATTGTCTTGGCGGTGGCGATCATGATGGGGAGGATGACGCCGGTGGTCATTAGGTGGGGGTTGTTGATGGTGACGGAGTCTTGCTTCGCGGCGTTCACTATCATCATTGTCATTGCGGTGATGTCGAGGACGTTCTTGTTGTTGGCGTGGCGGAAGCACTTGTTCATCATGAGGGTGTTGAGGACGATCATGTTCTTGGCGGTCATTGTTGTTGAGACGCGCAATACGTCTTGGTGGACTTCGATGTTGATGAGCACAGTCCACGAAGTCATTTTGGCCATAGTCTTGAGCGTGGCCTTGAGGAGGTGGATGATGATGTTGTCGAAGGTCCGGGCGTTGCGGTTGTTGAAGAGGGTCACCACGGCCTTGGCGATGTCGAGGTGGTGGTGATGGCGAGCTATCTTCATGGCAATTTCGTCGCGGAGCTTTTTGAGGTTGTGGAGGAGGTGGTGGTGGTTGTTGTTGTTGACCATCCTCCTCCAAGTTGTTGTTGCGATCATGGCGACGAGGTTGATGAAGATCTTGATTGTTGCGAGTTGAGCGACGAGACCTTGACGACGATGATGAATGACGGAGATTGGCAAGATTAGCCAAGTTGATGTTGATGCGCGTCATTTGATCATTCAATCGAGCCTCTTGCTCTTGTAGTCGATGCTCATAGCGTTGCAATCCATCCTTCACGAGTTCGCGGAGGCGGAAATGGTCATTGCGAGTGACATAGGTGGCGCTAGCATTGACAATGTGGAATGGGTTGCCTTCATCTTCCGAACTCGGACTTGAGAATACTCCTTCCCTAGCCATCTCAAACACACAAGGGTGATATAGAAGAAATTGATGTCTCACTTACCCAACGTTACCTTTTTTGGTCGTATTGAGGCTAGTGGACGAGCCTAGGTGTAGGGCGGTATGTCAAGAGCGGATCCAAAAAGATCGAAAGAAACCGTAAACAACAACACGCACACTTTATGTGGAAGGCAAATGGGTTAGGAAAAGTGGCGAGGAAAATCGACAAAACCGAAGAAACGTCTATTGTCAAACGTGGAGAAACGTCAAAGAAAAGTTAACACAAAATCAAACCTAGTTGATGGAAATATGGTGGAACACACACACACAAGGGATAAATGGGGTTAGTGCGACCAATGGACGAGCGAAGACGAAATGATCCTAACGAAGACTAATGCTCAATGCCGCACTAACACAATGAGGACGCTAGCTCAAACCGCAAATTTGATAAGGCAACAAGATTCGCACCGTGGCAATCGGTCACTCTTTCTCTTTTGCGACGCAATGCTACATTTTCCTACAATGGAAAGCTATTGGCATCGATCCTTTGTTTCTTTTTCTATTTTTTTTTCTCTTTTTGATGGATTCCAAAATGCCAATGCCTACTCGTAGCTAATCTCTCACAAGCGCTAACTTCGCACTCTCGATGCCACAAATGCGACGCCAAGCGGTGTAAAACGAACTAATCTGAATAGGTAAGTGACACAATGGGGTGGGGTGGTTCAAGCGGAAGCAAGTTTATACCTCTCTTATTGATGATCACGGACTTGCGGCCGGTGGATGTCGATGTCGTGGTGATCCGATGATGTGGAAGCGTAGGTGATGTCGTGGGCGTCGCGTGGCAACTTGTTGCACTCAATTTGGATCACAAACGACAAAGAAAAACACGTTCCAAAATCTGTCGGAGAATCGAAGAGCTGAAATTTTCTGAGTTTTTGGCTCAAATTCGAAATTCCCACAAAATCAAGAAAAAATTTGGGCGAAATTAGAAAATTTGGCTGAATAGAAAGGTGTGGAATGGTGTTTGGCAACAAATCTAAGAAGAAAAAACACGAAAAACTCAACGAATCAACAGATCGGTCAAATTCCCTTTTGGCTATTTTTTTTAGGATTTTCGAAATTTTTGGTGGAAAAAGAAAAATTGGTGGATGGAAAGTGTTGGGGGTGTCGGATTCGTGTCAATCTAGCTCTGGATACCAGATGATGTGGAGAGTTACTCCTAGATTGGCCCGATCTTCACGAATCGACGAAGAACACGAAGAACGCTCAAGAACGCGAGGAACACGATGAACACACGAGGGGGAAATCGAGGGGGAATCGTGGGAAAACACGAGGATAACTAGCAAGAACCGAAGAACCCCAAATCTTCCGTCAACTAGCCCCGAGGGCCGCCTACGGAACGATCGATCCAACTGAGCTCACCTTGATTGAAACCGCTTCTCAAGATAATCGAGAGGAAGATTGGACAATCCTTGATAGAAATCCAAAGGCAGAGATCAAGTAATTGGATGATCCTTGATACAATCCTCGACGATGTCGGAGGGATGGCCTTGATACGTTCCTAGGTCAAACCATAGGAGTAGTTCCTCAAAGAGGGATACAAGAGAGCTCAGCTCCAAATGTTCTTAATTCAACTCTAAACCTTAGATCTAGCTCGGGGTCGTTCTTATATAGCCGGGGTTCGAAGCAGGTAGAAACGGGGTCGAAAACAGCTCATTTGCGTGCATTTTGGTCCACGCCGGCCTCGGATCCCGGCCTGGCCGGCCATGGGGCCGGGGTGGAGGAGGAGGGGCTCTCCCAGGCGCACACCAGCCTGGGGCCGGGGTGGGAAGAGGGGAGGCCGGCCTTGAGGCCGGCCAGCTCTGGAGGGTGCCCGGCCTGAGGGAGGGGTCGAGGCCGGCCTGGGGCCGAGGTGGAGGCCGGCCCCTTTGGGTGGGGGTCCGGCCTGGCCGGCTCCCGAGGCCGGGGAGGGGTGTTTCCCCCCTAACTTCTTCGCCGGGACTCCGAATTGGACGCCGTCTTCACCGCTCTTCTTCGTATCTTCTTGCGCATCGTCTCAGGTACTTTTCGGTGCCTCCGTGGTGGGTTTGAACCTGAGCACGCAAAGTGTGGAACCATGAGGTAGCGCACCATCCTCCACGTGACCGAAAGTATAGAGCGAGAGGAGCGAGTTCACCTTATCCTTGATGGCCTTTGCGCGTGATCTTGTCATCGGTACACTTGGTGGAGATGGTTGGGCTACATCACGAACAATCGGCATCCGATTCCTAGTGGTTGCCTTAAATTTAGCAGTATTTATTTTTTCCATTTAAGCGTCAGCTTAAGCGTTCCCCATTGTGGGTGCTCTTATCCTCCCTCGCCCGTAGGGTGTGTACCATCCGCCGCACTCCTGAGCGCAGACCGTCGCCTGGCCGGAGGCTCACGGAACTCGCCCGCCGCGACCAATCTGCTGCGATCATTGCGCCCGTCCAGCTGAGCCGGTCGGCCATCCCAATCGTTCCCATCAAGTAAGCATGTGCTGCCGCCACCAAGGTCTACGTCCTTATCTTTGTGTCCTAAGCTCTTCCAATCCTTGAGGTCCATGGGCATTGTACGTGTGGGAGATCACAAAAGGGAATCACCTAGCTAGACTGAGCCGATCCACACCGGCCGGAAGGTTCCCCGCGTCTCCGCCGCGCGCATGCCATGTGGCGTGGTAGACCAACTCCACCTCAAGTGGTAATCCTTATCGATGGCAACGAGATCCCACCGCTTGCACGCGACTTTCGTGGCCTCAGGTTTCACGAGCCCGTCCTGGACATGCTCTATGAGATGGGCACCATGCAGGTGCCGATGCGGGCGAAGCTAATCCAGGTACATGGGCTTCCGGTGGTGCTCTACGGGTGTGACAGATCGGCCACCCGTTCACCTGATCCGAGTAGTCTGGTGTTCATGCTACCGATGGTGGAGAACAGGGCAGTAGCACCTGTTTGTAAGGGCCTTTGGACTCGGATACAAATCCGGTGCTACGTATCCGGGACTAAAGGCCCCCACCTTTAGTACCGGTCTGTCACCAACCAGTTCTAAAGGCCTCCACGTGGGCGCCGAAGAGCGCGCGCAGGCGGAGGACCTTTAGAACCGGTTGGTAACACCAACCGGTCCTAAAGCTTTTTTTTTCTTTTTTTTTTCCTTTTCTTTTCAGGGTTTCTGATTCCGTATTTAGGGTTTAGGGTTTAGGGCGTGTTCCGTATTTTCAGGGTTTCCATTTACGTGTTTCCGTTTAGTCTTTCCGTTTCCATGTGTCCGTGTTTCGTTTTTTACGAACACGGAATGGAAAACACGTAATCGGAAATACGTATCCGGAAACACCGATTCCGTGTTTGCGGTTAAGTGTTTCCGATTCCGTGTTTGCGGTTAAATGTTGATGCACCAAATAAAAATACATATATATATACATGTAACACGAAGTAATCGACCGAGAATTACATAATCCGAAGTTCGTTTTCAATAGCTGTATACTTGCATAGAGAAGGGAGCTGGCTATTGGTTCATAGGATGGAAAAATTCACTGTCTTCTGCTATGACTTGCGTGAGAATAAATCCTGCCAATTCCTCTGCAATAGCCTTGCAACGGTCGATTGGTTTGAGCTGCGCCCGCTTTCGTGCCATCTTTAAAAGAAGTAGATGAAAACAATTAAGTTATGAACCAAACTAAACAAAATTAGTGGCAACATAAATAAAGTTGTGAAGATCCGGTTACGTACGTCTAGAATTCTGGAAGTACGGGATTTCTCATTGATCGTCCTGTGAATGAACTCGCAAACGTAGTATCCACAATAATTAGTTCCCTATGGTTGTTGCGGGACTTTCTATATACGAGAAACATAATTCAGTCAAATTAATAATAATCAAGGGAATGGTAATGGTATTGAAATCAGGGTACGTAGTACTACTTACTTTGTTAATCTGAAAGTGGAGCTTGTGTGCCCATGTACCGGGTTCTTCCTTGATGAACATTTGCCAAACCCTGGGCGACAAAAGAAAAATGAATAGAAGAGTTAATTATTACTTACTTGATATCAGGAAATAAACGAAAGAGGCCGATATATATATATATATATATATATATATATATATATATATATATATATATATATATATATATATATATACTTTTGAAGCATCTGACGCGCGGTCTTCCATGTGTCAGCGCCCCAGGTTAACGAGTCCCAGACTTCAACTTGTCCTTTATCGATTCTAATGATGAACAATATGAAGTGGCCGATGCGCACGTGTACACACGCAGTCATGCATACTCATCAATTACACTTAACATCAGGTAAGCAAAATGGAATGTCTACAAGACAGTAACACTCACTTGAATCCGTAGGGCCAACATATTTCTTTTTTGGTACTTTGTCGCTTCAAAAACTTAGCAAATCATCCGGTGTATCCTTGTTGAACCTTTCTATTGTGTTTTGATGATACGAATACGGGTCAATGAACCCAAAGTCCCAGATTTCTGCCAGCCTGCATTCACGAATCTTCATTCTGCATAGTAGCATACAAAAAGAATGTCGTGAGTGATAATTATACGGGCAACGAACGCGAGCTTAACTAAATAATTAAATTACACAAATAAATCACTTACAAACAGTAGCAGCTGAGGATAGACTTGTCGAGGGCACGTTGATTGTACATCTGGAAGAAATCATCGAACCCAAGCTCGATACCGTAATCTCCGAAGTAGTGTTGATCCTGAACTTGAGCCATGATACAGTCTCTCTTCTGCCTTGCGGCCTCCAAGTACCAATCATGTAAACTCCGTAGTTGGGTTGTTAGAGCAGTAGGATTTTCGACCAGAGGGTGCCCGGGCTTGTATGTATATACCACATCAGCAATAGCGTAACCCACGTCGCCCATGCGTGGACCGGACACTGAAGCCTGGTCAGATAAGACCTTGAGCGGGGCAATTGACCGTGCTTCTTGTTGTCCGAGCTGGGGAACTTGTTTCCCGCATTTCGTCTGCTCCGTCTGCTTCATCTCCTCCGTCTGCTTCATCTGTGCGGTGTGCGTCTTCTCAATGTACCGTTCATAGTCTGAAAGGGGCGGCGGTGGCGGCGGTGCAGGATAATATAAGTTGTCGATGGGATGTCCTTCAGAGTTTCCTTCCAGGTGTCTGGAGGGGGCTTCAGGGGAAACCGTGCGAACCATGCGCTGGTTTTGGCTTTCACGGCATCGGTTAGTTCCTCTGGAGTTATCAGGCCTGGTAACTTCGGGGGAGTCTCGACTTTCTTGGATTTGCTTGGTCTCTTCTTGGGAGGAGTCCCGTTTCTTCTGAACTTCAGCTTCCGCTTTGCCGTACCCGTAGTGGGCGCATCCGTCGGCTCACGGGAGTGCACGGGCGATGGACCCTCGGCCTCGGGCTCCCAATCTTCGTTGTGGGGTGGACTTGGAGGTTCGTTGGGGGGTGGACTTGGAGGTCGTGCATTCTCTGTACGAAAGTGAAAAAACTATTAAAAATAAGCTTACATGTGGTGCAACATTCAGTAATTGATGGAGGTATATATGGTGCATTTGTACCTGGAGGAGTCGGTGGCCTTGGCGCCGAGTTAGGAAACACGATGTGTTTCTTATTCCACAAGATGATACCAAGCTCCATTTCTCCCAGTGTCTTCTCGCCTTCACCTCCAGGAATATGGAGCTCAATTGAATGGCATCCCGGCGTAATTGTTGACAACCCGACACGAGCATGGGATGCTGGAATCTGACCACCATGGTAGGTTGCTCCAGGTTGATTCGGTAAAGCATAGCCTGACGCCACCCTGAAGGATATGTTCCCCATTGGCATATGTATCTCACAGTTTGTCTTCTCCGTGATATCATCCACGGGGTAGTGAGGCGCCGACGGTTCGACTGCACGACCGTCTTCTAGCTGCAGGTGCGTGGAACCAACGCTGCTTCTATGCTGAGATGGGACGGCATCTGCTACATGATCGTCTTCTATTTGCAGCTGATCAGGTGCAGGACGATGTTCTACCTCCTCTTCAGTGTCAGGTAGAGGGTGTCCCCCTTTCTTCAAGAGAAAATCCACCTTTTGTTCTAATGTCGATAGCCGTTCCATCGCCTTTTTCTTGCTTCTATCAAGGCTTCTGTATGTTCCAATGTCCGCTGCAAACCCTTGGCTCCAAGGGGTAGAGGCTCCAAAGCCTCGTGTTCGTCCCCACTTTTCGGGGTTCCCGAGTGCCCTCGTCAGCTCGTCGTTCTCTCTATCGGGAACAAAAGTTCCTTTTCGAACAGCTTCTATTGCCTTCTCTAGTTCTGCTACGACTTTTGTTATTTTTTCTGACCATGGTCCCTGAGCAACAATCATCCCAGTCTCAGCGTCCAACGTTGCCCCATGCGCGAACAACCAGAACTTGGACCTATCGGGCCAGTCATGTGTCTGTGGAATGATACCTCTTTTCACAAGCGCAGCTTCATAGCTTCGCCACCTAGGCAGGGCAGTCATGTAGCCACCTGACCCCAAAATATGGTGATATTTCTTCTTCTTCGCATTCTCCGAATTTGTGGCCGATCGGGATGTAAAGACACCCGATTTCTTGTACGCCTTAAAATCATCCCAAGCGTCTCTTATCTTCACTAGGTTCCCAGTGAAAACTGGATCTTCGTCCTTATATTTCTTCCACAGTTCTTTCTTCCACCTCTGGAATTGTGTGGCCATCTTCTTCAAAGCCCACTGCTCGACTTTCTTCTTCTTATCGCTCGCTACGCTGAAATTTAGCCATAGCGTTTCGCAAAGAATTTTTTTCAATCTTTCATCGACATAACTAGCTCCAACGTTGGCCCCGGTCTTCGGCTTATTCCATTCTATTAAGTTGATCGGGACCAGGTCTCTTACAACAACTCCGCACTGATTTACGAATTTGCGATAAGTTTCTGGGGCTGCAGTGGTTTGCCATCAGCAGCAACTGTATCGATCGGGAAGCTTGCGGTATCTTTCAACCTTGCGGCCGGGCCTCGTTTCGACTTTGTCTCAGTACTTGCGCTAGCTGTTCCGGAGGGCGCCTAAACGGGAAAATAATGATTCGTTAGTAAGTGCAATACAAATTAATTGTTGCATGAACAGTGACTTGAGATATACATTGGCAGAGTTTGTTCTGGAGGGCACTTCTTCATCCTCGACGTTGTCGTCGTCATCATCTACTACATCTTCTATATTCTGATCTCCGTCACCGGAGTCGTTCAAAAATTGATTGCTAAATGCCTGTCCACCGTCGTCATCACGATATATGACCGTTGCATTATTAAAAATCATCTCGCACATGTATCTTTCCTTCTCCGCCTCACCCATTCCCGCGAGTTTATCGGCGTGCGGATCATGTGCAGGTTCTTGGGGATCCATAGCTCAACACCTGCTAGTAAAATTTATAAAATGAAGAACACTTAGCGAAATTTTCATCGGGCACTTGGCGAAATTATTTCATCGGACAGTAATAAAATAATAGTTCTGGACATATTAATGAAATAATAGTTCTGGACACACCAAGAGTTACATAGCTCGGGTTAATTTTTTTAACCCTAATACATCACGATCGAATAATATCACTTATACATAGTCTCGTGACATCTCTCAAAATAATTAACTCCGACCGATTTCTAAGCCGCGGGGTGCTGAGTCACGGGTGCTACGTATCCATAGATAAGGAACCCTCATAGGGTCATAGCTCACGTGGTAAGGAACCCTCCGAATAATCGACCAACTGCTGCTATACTGCCTATCGAGCAAGTACATGTAGCGACGGACGTGCTCGTCCTCCTCCCTGATACGCTGTTGTACCACCTCCTCAGGGGCCGGCTCTCTCCGCACCGAGCGTGGCCCACGCGATGGCCCCCAAAGAATATCCGGGTCGACCACGTCACCCGGATTTCTCACCAAGCCGCGTGCCCCGGTACTAAGGAGCTCCCAGTGCCAGCCTGGCGGGGCCAGTCCCGGACATCGCCCGGCGGGTTCAACATAGACATGAACTAAAAACATGCCCGGACTAAGTAAATATTCCATAATTAAGTAAAATACCTTAGTGTTTCTAACTGAGAAATATGACAGAAATAAGATGAAAGTTAAACAGGAACAAGATGGTAATTTTTTAACTTAGTGAAATTATTTTAACTTTCTGAAATTTTCTAACACTAACTTAGTGAAATTTTCTAACACACTAACTTCTAACACAAAATTCTAACACAAAAATTCTAACACTAAACAAAATTGTAAAAACAAATTAAAGCACTAAAAAAAATCTAACACTAACTCTAAAAATTTCTAACACTAACACTAACTCTAAAAAAATATAACACTAACTCTAAAATTTTCTAACACTAACACTAACTCTAAATAAAATCTAACACTAACTCTAAAAATTTCTAACACTAACACTAACACTAACTCTAAAAATTCTAACACTAACTCTAAAAATTCTAACACTAAACAAAATTGTAAAAACAAAAATAAATCTTACCTAGCTACTCGTACAGAGGGCGACGGGGCGACGGCGAGGGGCGAGAGGCGATCGACGGGGCGGTGGCAGGGCGGTGGAGACGGAGACGGGACGGAGGCGGGACGGCGGAGGCGGAGGCCGCGGAGGCGGAAGCGGGGCGACGGAGGCGGACGGCGACGGCGCGACGGAGGCGGGGCCGCGGGGGATCGACGGCGACGGAGGCAAAGGGCAGCGGCGGCGACGGCGACAGAGGCAGAGGGCAGCGCGCGACGTCGGGGCGCGTCCGGGGCGGCGAGGCGGACGGCGACGAGGCGGACGGAGGCGCGGGCGGAGCAGGGCTTCGCCGTACGTGCGAAGGAGAGAAGACGCGCGAAAGAAGAATGAGCGAAAAATTTCACAAGTCCTGGAGATATCGCCCCACTACAGACCTTTAGCACCGGTTTGTGTTAACAACCGGTGCGAAAGGGTCTTTAGCACCGGTTGTTAACACAAACCGGTGCTAGAGGTCTGTACTTGGGGCCACATTCAGACTGCGCGCCCTGTACAGACCTTTAGCACCGGTTTGTGTTAACAACCGGTGCTAAAGGGTCTCTGTACCAACTGCTCGCCTCCCGCGCGCGGCGGTTTTATTGCTACAGTTCGCACCGGCCCGATCGCGAGTCTCTCTGTTTCTTCTCTGTATTCTCTTCTTCCTCTGTCTTCTCTTCTTCCTCTCTTGATCTTCCTCCACCAAGCACACCATGGCTGAAGTTTGGGAGGTATACCGTGGTCCCACACCATGCGGCAAGCATCTCGAGGTTTGCTACACCAACAGTTGCGAGAGGCTCCCCGGTGCTCTTGCGCATTTGACCAATCTCTATTTCAACTCTCCCGATGAACACCGGTTCTTCGGGCTTGATCTGGAGTATACGGCGGATTAACGGGATGTTGCCGTCATCCAGATTGCGTTCAAGGAGGCCGTTTTGGTCTTCCAATGGTCAAGGTAATGCACACGTACAATCTTGCATCTTCTATTTGTTTGTTGCATGTGAAGAATACATGTGTTGCAACATATCTAACACGTATCAAATTTTTGTTGTTGCAGTAGTTCAAAGCATTCTCCGGCACTTGTTGATTTTCTTGTCAACAAGGGATATGACTTTTGCAGCGTTGACATCACTCAAGACCGTCCGAAGTTGATGCGCTTGGCTATTGTGATACCTGAAGATCACTACATTGATCTTCAGGATCTTATCCATTTGAACGGGGCAAAGACCGGGATGGCTCGCATGGCAACTGCCTTCATCCACGAGGGCTACGAAACCATGAAGTCTGGTTTCCCCTCGAGGAATCACTGGTATTGGGAGAAGACCCCACTGGACTTGACGAACGTCAAGTATGCAGCCATAGATGCATACGTCTCCTACGAGTTGTTCCGCATCTACTCGACGGAGCCATAGATGTATGCGTTCGATATATATGCATGTAATGGATATCTTAGTATGTAATTAATGGATATCTTAGTATTGTGAGACTTATGTTTGTGTTATGTGTGATCGTAAGACTCTATGTTATGAATGTGATATGATTGTGTTCTAAAATCAGAAACAAAGATATAAAATATGGTGTAGAATGGGAAAAATCTGATCACTTACCCCAGGCGCACACTACACCATATGCGCCTGCGGTACTGCTCTTATCCCAGGCGCATCTGTCCACTGTGCGCCTGCGGTACTACTCTTATCCCAGGCGCATTTGTCCACTGTGCGCCTGCGGTAAAGTTACCCCAGGCGCATTTTGGAGTTTATGCGCCTGTGGTAAGTTAGGGTGGGTAATGAGTAAGGCAACGAGAAGTGAGAGCGCAAGTGACACATCGAGCATATATATCGTGGATACATATATATAGATTGATTTAGCGAGATACCATACATGTAGATTTTTCTTCTTTTATTTTTCTTTTTTGTTTCACTTCCCTGTTTTCTTTTACATTGATTTATAAAACATGGAAAATATGGAAAACAGAAGGTTACTTTTATTAAAAACAGAAAACAGACGCGCTAGCGCGCCGCAGTATCGCCGGAATACAAATTCTTTTATTAAAAAAGAGAAAACTGACGAACACTACTCCTCGTCGTCGTCTTTTGCATCAAACCGGACGCCACTGTTTTGGTTGGTGCTCTTTTTATCTTGGTCTGCCGTGTAAAATATGTTACCATTTATCTCGTACCCTTTAAACGTCAATACGGTCGAAGATGGTTACTTGGCCAACAAGTATAGCTCATCTTCAACAATGTTGTCATTAATGAGACGTCTTTGCAACCAACCGCCGAAAGTCTTCGCGTGTTCTTTAGCAATGAAATCTTCAGGTTGCTCCGGGTATTCCGAGCGTAAAATATCCGTGTGTTCCTGGATATATGGAGCCGCCAAGCTGGAATTAACTAGAACTGTGTAGTGTGCTTGAGTGAAAGATTGCTCGTCCATTAAGGAATTCGGGACGACGTCGATCACTGTACATCCATTGCCGGTTCATCTGCATTATATAAATTTATCAACAACCATTATGCTAAATCATCATGACTAAATTAATTAATTAATACAAAAAGTTCATCACACGTTAATACCAAACTAGCGTATAGTGACCATACATATATAGTTCTCAGAAAAATACACACTGAAACCATCCATAAAAACTCTCTCTAATTAATGCATTTAAAAACAACAACAAATGCGATCAAAATCGCAACAAAGGTAACAATTGACCCGACGGCATAATGATACCAAGCCTCTTTACTAATTGCATATTTCATAATCTTTCTAATCTTCAGGCGCATTGCGTCTATCTCGCTCTTGTGACCATCGACGACACCGGCAAGAACCTTTTCCAAGGTCTTCTTCTCTCTTTCAGTTTTTTCCAACATTTCTTCAGTTTTTTTCAATCTTTCTTTCAAGCCAACATTTTCTTGTTCAACTAAGTATAACTTCTCAACAATAGTGTCGATTGGCATTTTCGGTTCCACTACCTCCTAGATAAAAATATCTATGTCAAGTTGGTCGGCGTAAGTAATTGTCGTATAATCAGGAAATGAAAATATGTAGTGAAAAAAGATAATATACCACATCCGAATCATAGACTGGACGAGGGCCAACGGGGACGGATATCAAAACCATGGCGCTATGTATATAAAAAAATCTTACACAATAAGAAAATTATATACAAGTAAATACGTAAATCATACAAATCAAAATTTGTTTTGGTAAATAAAAACAATAGGCTCACCAAGGTTGTGTCGGTGATGGGGCGATCGACGGCAGTGAGGAAGGGGACAAGGCGCGCGACACTAAAAAACCCACAAATCATAATTAATTTTGAGCTCAAATTGCATCAATTTGTATACATAACAAAATGAATAACAAATTCTAGCTTAGGCATTTCATCAAACACCTAGCTAGCACAACAAAAATGAAATGAGCAAGAAAACGAGCAAAACTTGCAATGCCGGAAGAGGGAATGTTGATGCTAACCGTAGAACCGATGGGTACCAACAATCTTGACAAATGGTGGAGAAAAATGGGGATGGATTAGATCTCACAGGAGGAAGGAGAGAGCAAAAATGAAGTTGAGCTCGAGCTGGAAAAAATGGAGCTGAGCTCGGGGTGGTATGTAGGGTTTAGGGGAGGGATTTAGCACCGGTTTGTGTTACAAACCGGTTCTAAAGGATATGACAGCGGGACCAGCAGTTGCTGCAAAAAAAGAGAAAATCTGTAGAACCGGTTTGTGATCCAAACCGGTTCTAAAGGGTCTGTCCCTGGGCCCCCCTCCCTGCAGCAAATGGCCCGCAAGGCCTTTAGGACCGGTTTGTGTTACAAACCGGTCCTAAAGGCCTTGCGGGCCATTTGCTGCATGGGTGGGGCCCAGGGGACAGACCCTTTAGAACCGGTTTGTATCACATCCGGTTCCATTGTGCTTGGTGCTGGCGGTGCAAGAGGAGATGTGAATGTTGACGTGCCCACACGGCCCCGTTCTAATAATAAGGAGAGGTGACCAAGCAGATCGACATATGATGCGATCGAGATGGTTTTCACTCCGTTTGGTATATATAGTGAAGATGGCCGCGCATATCGTGGTGCTCACGCCTGGCTTGCGTAAGGATCTCCTCATACTAGGTTACAGTTAATCGTGGACTAATGATCTACTGTATCTTCCTTGAGGGAATTTACAACAATATTAAAGAAGCTAGGTTTATTCCACTTCATACTTTTACAGGTCTAGCTTCGAAGTTGTTCAGACCTCCACCAAATCAATCATACGTGTTTTGAAGAAAAAACTAAGTATGTTATATTTTTTGTGGATGGCCACCCAAAAAAGCAGACATTAGTAAAAGATGTAAGTGTCTGACTATTGCATGTATATTCTGCATTTCTGCTCAGTCCTGAAATAGAGATTCTTCAATAGCAAATTGAATAGTACTTTGAGGAGATTAGAGACTCCAAAGGAGCATCAATTGGATGTGCATGGAATTTATTCCGTGACACGTCCCAGCTGGAACAATGTGTACTGCTAGCTAGGAATGCAGCAGTTAGAAATATAATTTGTTTTTGGGCAAAGCATAAAAATATTCAAAAGCAAGTTAGTTTGCATTTGTTCTTGCAATTCAAAGTTGATGATATGATCCTAATTTGATAATACTTTCTGATAGTTTATCATCAACTACGTTGAACCACGTCTACATTCTATATGTTTGTCCAGATGATGCCATATTCTACATGTCGTTAGCATTTTTTTTTTTGTTCCTGTTGGTGTATGAGTACAAAAATTGATGGAAAATGTCCTCACCTATATATGTGCAAACCAAGATAAAAGATACATATTCAGTTTATGCTTTGAGTTCCACAAAAAAAAATCGTGTGCCAATTAGCTTCTCAAAGTGGTGTAGGATATTTATTTCGGATTCCAGTTCCTACATTTACTAAAAGTATTGTGTAAAAGTTTGTACCTCATATCATAGTTGTGTCACTTACTATGGAAGAAAATATTATTTGTAGTCTTTGCCGTCGAATCGGTAGAAAAAATACGTTTTCAATTTATTACGTAAATAATTGTGTGTATGAACCAAGTTCCAATTCTCAGATTCCCATTTTGTTTATTATTTCTTATATGTAACCCGTTGCAACGCACGGGCACCTTACTAGTCTTATCTATTAAAGTTGGGTCGGTGGCGTCCGTGATTGCGTTACGTCATACGCCCTTCAAGGAAAGAATACCCCGCTAAAAGGAAAGAATACCCCGCTAAAATGAACCGGAAGAAAACCAAGCTTCCGCCCGCGTCCGCGCCCGCGTCATTGGTTCCCTTCACGAAGGAAAACCGCATCCTGGAACTCAGGATAGCACGATCTGGTCAAACCATACCTACTCTCCCTCCTCTCATATGTACGCCGCAAAACCGCCCGCAGCTCCGGCGGACTTTGCTTCCCTACCGCTCGTTGTGCCGCCTCCCCCATGCCACGTCCCCACACCACGCCCACGAATACATTCTTCCCACACAGCTCAACAAGAAAAATCCCCACGTGGATGGATTCCTCCCAGCGATGTCGATGCACCAGCCAACTCTGATCCCCCCACCTCGCCGCCACCACATTTGATGCGTCGTGTCCTCCATCCCTGACCATGTTGCCTCTCCTATCCACCATGGTCAGGAAGTAACCGCCGATCAGCTCCATCGACATGGCAAGTGTCGATCTCTTGGTACCCCATCATCGTCCTCCCTTGAGTCCGGCGACTTTAGCCCACAGAGCTTAGATGGTGGTCTCACCGCCAAGTTTCCACCGAAATCCCTATCGTCAAGCTGCGGGCACAACAGATCAGCTAGCGGCGCGACTTGTACGGCTACTATATTTCAGGCTGCACACAACCTGACAGCCAGGACAAGAACCGCCGGCTTGTTTCCATGACAAAGGACCATGTGGGAGTGGAGGAACACATGGGGGATCTCGACAATATATCGTCGGTGCAGAGGAGTTGGGAATGACCTCCTTAGCCACCGCCTTGTACATGAAATTTTGGGACCGACTGGGCCACCATGCGATGGTTACGCTGGCTCAGAGATCCGACCTGGAGTGATCCTGAGGAGCAGAATCAAATCAAGCCACGGGCAAGAAATCAACATAAGGGCGTCTCCAATGTGAAAATAAGACTGGGTCTTAAGCCATTGTGGTCGGCCATAGCTAAAAATATACATTATGGCCACAGGTCTTAAGCCAGAAAATCTTGTGGTCGCCCTTACCGTTAGGGCGTCTCCAATGTTATGTTTTACGGAGGCCATAAGGTGAGTCCAACCCTATTTGCTATAGCAATGTGAAATCCATCCAATGTTTAAGAATATAGAAGGGCTTTAAGCTGGGACTCACACGGTATTATTTTGCTTGCATGCAAACTGCTCATCTCGATGGACCTCCACTTGCATGCAAACTGCTGTGTCAGAAAGTAGTTTTCTATTGCTCGTGGCCGGACCATAACGGTAAGGGCGACCATAAGATTTTTTGGCTTAAGACCTGTGGCCACAATGTATATTTTCAGCTATGGTCGACCACAATGACTATTTTCACATTGGAGACGCCCTTATGGTCTGGCCACACACAATAGAAAACTACTTTCTGACACATCAGTTTGCATGCAAGGGGATATCCATCCAGATGAGCAGTTTGCATGCAACCAAAATAATACCGTGTGGGTCCCAGCTTAAAGTCCTTCTATATTCTTAAATATTGGAGGGATTTCACATTGCTATAGCAAATAGGGTTGGACCCACCTTATGTCCTCCGTAAAACATAACCATTGGAGACGCCCTACGCAAGACCGATATGCCTACAGCTGTATAGCAGCAACCTTCAAATGCTTCCGGAATCAGATGAGCCATTACGATGTAGTGCCGAAGCTCTGGATAAGATAGGAGGACGCTGGATCTACTTAAGAATTACCTTGAGTAATACTTTAAGATAAACATGTACTCCACTTGCAATCGTTGGACTAATATTAGAGATTCCGAACTATTACTATCCTTGTATGGTGCCATGCTTAATTAGTTCCTATTATCTAATACAAAGTATTATTTCAAAGTACTATAAAGTAGCATATGTTTATTGGTTGCACTAAAATTCAGTGTGTGGAAACATAAAAGAAGTATTTGGTTGAATACATTTTATAATATCTGATTATACTGTGCTTTGCACATTAATATATCAAAATATAACTGTTGCTTTATGCTGAAACCCACGAAGTACTGAACTTATTGGGAACTTGCGGAGATTTATTTGTGTGCTTGAGTGTGTCCATGGAGTTCTGGGCATAATACCATCAGCACTGCTTGTGAACGACCAGTAATCGATGTTACCGGACCTCCGTGCTCAGTTCCTAGAGAGGTTGATATCTTGGCTGTTAATGTCGTGAAGATTGGTCAAGGTACAGGGGATGCTAGACCCCACTTCCTAATAATCAGTGTTGTAGTTTCACACTGTTTCCTTCCTTTTTGAAAGCTACTCGAAACAATGTTGAGGAAATAAACAAAAAACACTTATCTTGAAAAATCCGGTCATCTACTATTTCCTCAGCCAAATGTTTTCGTCTTTGCACAACTCTTTTTCATGGATATCCTTTGAAAACTAGAGCAGACAAGTAACTTTATAAGAATTTTTTTTGTCCTTTTTCTTCATGCACTCGTAAGTCTTCAAAGCGATTGAGAAAGCCATACTGGATCTTAATTTTATTCATTGGTTAGATTACCAATATTGGCAACAAATTTTGAACCCTACCCCTAAACCTCCCTCGCGTCGTGGCCGCCCGGCGGCTCGGGGGCTGCGCGTCCGCCGCCACAGCAGGCGCCCCCCGCCGCTCCTCTGCGTCGTCGCTGCAGGAGGGGACGGCGGCAAAGCCGGCCGCGCCCCGGTGATGGTTGCGGCGGGGCGGTTCCGTTCTTCTGCGTGCTCGGCTGGGTCGAGGGGGTCCATCCGCGGCGGCGGCCATGGCGGGTCAAGGTGCGTTCGTGGCGTACGGGGGCGGCTCCGGCGTGCTCCTTGGGACGGGCGCCGGTGCACGTGGTTGCGCGCAGCAAGGCGCCGGGGTCGCCCGCGTCTCCGGTGGCTACCGGTGCTGCCTGGTGGCCGTGATGGCGCCATCTGCTGGCCCTCCGACGGGGGCTGGCCGCGCGGTGCCACGGTCGGTGGCGGATGGCCTCCTTGCTTGTCCTTCAGGCAGCGGGATCGGAGCTGGGCCAGATGGGCCCGGCTCTGGCTGACGCGGGCGGGTCCCGGCGACGCAGCTCGTGCTCCCGGAGTGGGCTGCGTTCGGCAGACCTCCAGATGCATCTCCGGGGGAAACCTCAGATCCCATCAAGGTCGAGCGATGGCGGCGTCCCGGCGTCGTATTCCCTCTTGCGGGCATCGCTTTTGAGTCTTCACCGGATGGAGGGACCAGCGGCGGCGGAGCCGATGTCGTGGCAGCCTCGACTCTCCAGGTCATCGGACCTATGGATCAGGATCTGCAACGGCTTGCAGCGGGAGGAGGTCGTTGTCGGCAGCTGATGCTGCGTGGCAGTGTGGTTGCTTGCAGCTGGTCTAGAGGCGGCGCGCTGGCCGCAATTTTCTCGCTGCGGTGTCATCGACAACGCAGGAGTACGGAGATGGGGCGGCGGCCCGGCTTCTTCGACGGTGGTGGTCTTCGTGGTCATGTGGATGATGCGATGGCTGATCATTGAGATGGTGATGGTCTCTGGCTTCGTAATTCACAGCCGATGGCGGTATGGGACGTTCTCTTCTGTGGTTGCAGAGTTCTGAGGCTGGCGGCGGTATGGGACGCGTCCTCCATTTCGAGACAGGGTTCTATTCGACGCAGTAGGTGCTACGCACGACGACTTCAGAGGAGTTGTCAAGTCATGCCTGCCGGCGGTGGCAAATGCCTGATCCTGGCAGGTGCTACGCACGACTTTTCTCCGCGGTGTCAAGTCATGCCTGCAATTGTTTGATAGAAGGTGGTGTGACAACGGCTAGAGGCAGAGCGGGGACGTCATCGGCCTCCAGTTTCTCCTCCAGTGGTATCTGGCTATTCGTTGGCCGGAGAGGTGGTGATGGTAGAAGATTTGGTATCGAGTTTACACACTTCGGTGGAAACATCTCGGGCGAAGTTGACACGCGCTTGCATCGTTACCTTGCTGGAGTTGATGGTGCGCACGTCATCTTCGGCGCACGTGTGGCTTTTCCTTCTTGAAGGCTTCGTCTAGAAGTTGTGTATGTATCTTTGCTGTTATCTTTTGACATGAGTTTAGAGATAGTCTTTGGGGGGGGAGGGGTTGTTGTTGCGAGGCATGCGGCCTCATGATTGTTTACTTTGTACTTCTTTGATTCTTATATTACTGAAAAACCGGCTGTATGCATCAATTTGATGCAGAGGCCGGGACATAAAAAAAAAAGATTACCAATATTAACCACCATTTGAATCCAATAGTAACCACTATACAAATTTATTTTTCATTATTTACCTTCAATGAATATACATTATCGTTGTTTTTCGTCCATCTTGATCATTAACTGTTGTTTGTTCCATGCAACTTCAGATGGAATTAGGTGAACTGAATAAGTTTCTGGATTTCCTTTTTCAAATTTTCTTGCCTTACGCATGAACCTGTCCTCAAGATTTTTTTTGGAAGTGTATAAACGCTGCAATGAGGTCCTTGCCATAGACAGGAAGTTAAGCTATGTGTTTAGGCTTCCGCTTCGGTGTCTCCCCCTAACAAAACTTAAATACATTAACGGCTAAGATCGCTCCATACCCCTTCATAAATAAGGGTATGATGGTGATTGAAAAATATTAAATATTCATTACCGACTAATTGAGACTTGTGTTGGCATTATTTTCCTTGTTTCAGAAGAAACAGCGCCGAGGACGGCTTATCTTTCAAGAAAGGGAGGATGATGAGGACATGACCCGGCGGATACGACCAAGACAATTACTACTTCCTATAAACTTCATCAAGAAATAAGGGACATGATTAGATGCTGCTCAAGGAGTTCTCCCACGTCACTTTGGGTCCAAGAGAAGATAGAGTCCCCCTACTCCACGTTCTGGACACAGATTCGGACTGCAGAAATATAACTGACTTCACAAGGCTATAACTTTTGCATACGGGCTCCAAATGGGATGAATCTTTTTTTGTTGGAAAGTAGATCTCTTGCACTTTCCAGAAAAATTGGCCTCACCTAAAAATTCGTTTCGAGCGAAACGTTATGGCCAAAACAGTCCGACCATGTAGTTGAAAATGGGACAGGAATTCATGAAAAAGGTGTTGCGTCACCTCTAATTGGGCCCAAAGGCCTTGTACGAATTAGGGTTGGATTTTTGGTGCCTTGGGACGTCCTTCCTCCTCCTTGGCCGTCACCCAAGTCTCTCCTTCATATATACCCTCCATAGGCCTCAGTTTAGACTCGGATTTTGTTTAGTTAAAAAGAACTCAGCTTTATTTGCTAGTCTTCGCCATAGGCACGAGTGTCGGATAGACCTCTTGTACTACACACTTGCAGAATCCCATATATCAATGTCCTTCATATTTTATCCGCAATTCTTATTGCATATTTGGTTCTTGCTTGTTCTCGGTTGATTGCAGGAACTAGACCTGAGTGGTTGGGTCGATTGTGCTACGGCGCTGTCAAGAACCTCCCGGAGTTGGTGTAGCGATTGCTAAGACGCAGCGTCCTCGTACGTTTGTAGTCGGATCGTCAACGTCAACGCCACCCAAATCGTAGTTATCATCTCATCGAAAGATCGGACATCTTTGTCTCTATCAAGTGGTATCAGATTTCAGGTTGATCGGTGAGATTTACTGTTTTTCATAGATTAGATTCAATTTGTTCTTCATACCTATAGTCCACTGAAAAATCCATACAAAAATATATATATTAGATCATATTGTCCTACAACCAGTCCGAGCCTCTCGCATTTTCTTTTCAGTGCATTGCATCGTTGAGTTCTCGTCTACATCGTCGTGTTAAGTTGCTGGTCTTACCGTCTAGTCCCGTAGAGTTTCGAGTTCTTTGCATAGTTTGTCATCGCCGCTGCCGCATCACCTTGCACGCTCGCAGATCACCATTGCTGTGCACCACCAATTTTTCCGCTACCACACCATCCACCGCTGCTCGCACATCTCCATCTAACCGCACCGCTGCGTGTGCATCTCCATCCACTCACACCTCCTCTCGCATCTACTACCGCTTCCACTTACCATAAACAATATCCACCATCATCGCTGTTCTACAAGCTTCCGTTGCACCGCCATCACCACATTGCATCGCGCCGCCAATAGCTTCCATCCGCACGCGTGCGTCTCCACTTGTCCCCGTGCGCCGCTTCCACGCTCCTAGTTAAGGGCTAGGGTTTTCTAGTTGTTTCAATCCTTGTTTCTATCAACTAGAAGAATACCCCGCGCGTTGCGGCGGGATTTTTTTTAAAAAAAATGCGGAATGGGCCCGCATAAGACACACAGAATATTCATCTGTCAAGATTCAATTTATCATAACAATGTTTATAACAAATTTAATTTGTGTGAAATTACTATATAATTGAGCATTGCGTATTAGTGACATGGACAATTGTATGACTGAAAAAAGATGACATGGATATGTTGCATGAAAG
This sequence comes from Alopecurus myosuroides, assembly GCA_028641055.1. NCBI lineage: Eukaryota > Viridiplantae > Streptophyta > Magnoliopsida > Poales > Poaceae > Alopecurus > Alopecurus myosuroides. The sequence goes on along the minus strand of CM054060.1, from coordinate 241,747,747 downwards.
ATGTAACATTATTAATTATTTGTTAGTGGAGATGACATGGACAATTGATTGGCTAATAGAGTGGATGATGTGGATAGCTTGCATGTTGAGATAGAAAAATCATAAATGCATCTTAGTGGGGTTTTGCTTTATAAGAAGTATAGATAGATTAGAGTTCTAATCAGTTTGGGACTCCAAATTCGTGACCTACTATAAAAAAACGTGATCTCTCCTGACCACAGACATAGTCTGAGGTTTGGAGAGAGCCTAAAAAAAATCGTGATCTCGCCTAACCATAGACATAGTCTGAGGTTTGGAGAGAACGAAAGCAAAAAAAAAAAATCATGATCTCGCCTGACCATAGACATAGTCTGAGGTTTGGAGAGAGCGAAAGCAAAAAAAAAACTTACTCTCTTTAGTGCAGTTTTTTTTAACTGCTCTTTGCTCATACTTCTTCTCTTTTTGCTTGTTGTTGCCGCGCCGTGATGTTATTGGTGTTATAGACTCGCGTCTCTAAAACGGTCTAGCCTAGGACCAACACAGTACCGTCTTTGAGCGTTTATTCAACTTGCATTCCTGATTTGATTATTATATTCAAGCCTCCTAAAGCTCCACAAATTCTACATCGTGCGTTGTGACTTTCACCTGGCAATCGCTCCATCTAATCTTCAGTGAGACTTGACATCGTTCGTTGCCAGTCACCTCCTGCTGTTGGGTGAGAACTTGTAAGAACTTTATTTTTGCTGGAAGGATTATGCGACTTGCCACCACATCCTAGTAGGAATAGGAACATCTATTATGATTTGTTCTTGTCTTCTACTAATCATGGCATGTCCTTGGAGCTCGATGTAATTGGGATTCGTCTATAGTTGGAGATGAACTGACTCCTACATCACATGAACATCGACCACGGAAGGTAGAAACACGTACTCATGTATATGACCAGGTTACTGTTTCTATGCCATCTTTTGAGGGTCGTTGTAAACCTGCTTTATACATTGAATGGGAATTTGACACTAATGCAATATTTGTTTCCCATAATATTTCTGAGAATAAGAAAGTTAAATTCGCAATTTCTACATTTACTGGTTTGGCTTCTATTTGGTGGAATGAATATTGTCATTTATATCCTGATTATATACCTATTACTTGGCATGACTTGAAACTTGCTATGAGATATAAATTTGTTCCATCATATTATACTCGTGACATGGTTAAGAAACTGAAAACTTTAAAACAAGGTAATAACAATGTAAGGGAATATTATGATAAGTTAGAAAGTACCTTGTTGCATTCACTTTTAGAAGAAAGTGAAGAAGAGTTTATGGATAGATTTTGGAGAGGGTTACACCATGATATTCAGAAAAGATTACTATGTGAAGATGAGATATATTCTATAGACCATCTCTTTTGTCTTGCTTGTAAAGCTGAACAGGAAATACGAAGACGTGGCAATAAGACCGACAAGAGTTCGATGAAATTACTTTCATCAACAATAAAGAAGGTTAAACTCTCGAGCACTACACCTACCATGACAACCACTCAAGAATTTGTTGACGTCACACCACCATAAGCTCGGGATGTGTCTGCATCGCTAGTACCTACACCATCTGAGTTGGACATATATGGTAATAATAATTGTACTGATTCTGTTCCTCCACATGCTATTGATATATTCCATGAGGATTTGCATACATCATGTGTTGAGTTACCAGTTGTTTTGGTCACACCACCTATCTTAGAGAACTATGTTGCTGATTTGACTTTAACATGTGATCAAATAACCCAAGTAGCTACTGTTTTCAGTGCACCTATTATTGATGTTAATGCATCTATTTATACGAGTGCGCCCACTGAAATAAGAGTTAATGCAAACGAACCATCTGATTTAATAATTAACTCTGAATTGGATCATATAGAATTTATTAGGAATGATGAAGTTTTGGCTACAATTCATCATGTTAATACTTTGTTTTGTGTTCCAATGGATTCACCTATGTCTTTGTCACATGATAAGCATAAAATTTCTGAAATCACATGTTTGTGTACGTTCAAAAGTGTTTATGTCCCTAATTTAACCTTTCAGCTGATTGGTGATTATGGTATTAATAATAAATTTTGGGTGCATAAAATTTGTGTCACGTATGATGATATTGTTGTTTTCAGCAATCTATGCTATAGGCCAATGTATTGTTGCTATGGGATTGTTCATAATTTTCATGATCATGTGATACATTCTGGTGTAGTTGATACATTAGAAACTAGTTCGTCATATCCATTATGTGTGTCCCATAAGTTATTACCTAGTTGTGCTACTGATTTGTGCTTCACTTATATTTGCAATTTGAGTTGCATCTTACATGTTGGACATATTATTGATAAATTTGTTGTCCATCCATCTCATATTCATAATTATCAGAGTAGCGCAGTTGAAGCATGGTTTAAACCTATTTTGTTGTCACATTTTATGGATTGGTTTGAACTTGTTTTTCAAAAATTTGGTCATCGATCTTCTGTGAGGACATTGGATTTAGTATTGAACAATAAGAACTTCTACATATGTGTTTCTTCTCATGATCATGATTACATGAGTTTCACTTACACTTGCAATTATGATTGCTTATTGCTGAGATATTCTTTGTTCCATTATGACAATTATGTGTTATATATTTTCTATCTCAAATACAATTTTTCATTTGGGATCGATCATAGTAACATCTTCAAAGAAAATAACTTGATGCATATGTTCAATCATTTTGATATGACCTCCAACTCTGGTAGTGATTTTATGCTAAGTAACTTGTTGCATGATTGCTTATCTATACAAGTTTTGGCTAGAATTTTTGATACATCACTTATTTGTGTAACAATGTTGGGATGGTTTAATGATGTGCATCGCAATATCAATGTTATGAATAAAATCTTCAATTATATGTGCAAACTGAGTTGCAATAATTTAATGTGGTTTGTTTCTTGCGATAATTATTTGGTTTTATATTTAACAAGACATACCACTTACCCATGTATATATGTGTCATATGTGCAAAAATTAAGAGAAATACAAATGGATGACATTTACATCTATCATGCGTATACCTTGTCTCTTTTGTTATCCTTGTTTTAGAAGAAACAGGGCCGAGGACGGCTTATCTTTCAAGAAAGGGAGGATGATGAGGACATGACCAGGCCGGATACGACCAAGACAATTACTACTTCCTCTAAACTTCATCAAGAAATAAGGGAAATGATTATATGCTGCTCAAGGAGTTCTCCCACGTCACTTTGGGTCCAAGAGAAGATAGAGTCCCACTACTCCACGTTCTGGATACAGATTCGGACTGCAGAAATATACCTGACTTTACAAGGCTATAACTTTTGCATACGGGCTCCAAATGGGATGAATCTGTTTTTGTTGGAAAGTAGATCTCTTGCACTTTCCAGCAAAATTGGGCTGACCTCAAAATTCGATTCGAGCGAAACGTTATGGCCAAAAACAGTCCGACCATGTAGTTGAAAATGGGGCAGGAATCCAGGAAAAAGGTGATGCGTCACCTCTAATTGGGCCCAGAGGCCTTGTACGAATTAGGGTTGGATTTTTGGTGCCTTGGGACGTCCTTCCTCCTCCTTGGCCGTCACCCAAGTCTCTCCTTCATATATACCCTCCATAGGCCTCAGTTTAGACTCGGATTTTGTTTAGTTAAAAAGAACTCAGCTTTATTTGCTAGTCTTCGCCATAGGCACGAGTGTTGGATAGATCTCTTGTACTACGCACTTGCAGAATCTCATCTATCAATCTACTTCATATTTTATCCGCAATTCTGATTGCATATTTGGTTCTTGCTTGTTCTCGATTGATTGCAGGAACTAGACCTGAGTGGTTGGGTCGATTGTGCTACGGCGCTGTCAAGAACCTCCCGGAGTTGGTGTATCGATTGCTAAGGCGCAGCGTCCTCGTACGTTTGTAGTCGGATCGTCAACGTCAACGCCACCCAAATCGTAGTTATCATCTCATCGAAAGATCGGACACCTTTGTCTCTATCGCACCCTCTCTCTCTGTTCGACAACTCGACATGTCCCTTTGGCTATACTGTAAGACTGCTCATAGTGGGGAGTATCATATACAAGTATCATGCGCATGTTATTGATATATGATACTACCTCTATAGTGTATAGTATCATGTGGTAGTATTATAGTCCCACTCTATTTATTATTTTGTAGAATCTCAATATAAATGTTTGTATAAGATTTAGTTGGCATTACTTTTTCTAGTTTTACGTGTCATGATACGGTATCTATCTATGTTACTCTTATCATCCCTCTCTTCTTTAATTAGCTGCCACATCATTTTTTTGTGGGACCAAATTGCATGATACCACCTATGATACCACCACTATGACTAGTCTAAGGCCTTCCGTAGTGGAGAATGGCAAAGCCGTATCTAATGCTGTTACAGGTCATCAACGATTATGAAGAGACGTCAACATACAGTCCATCGTTTCTTATTTGACCCACCACATTTAATTCCTTTTCTCCATGCCCAGCAACAGACCTGGCTGCTAATTGGTCAAACGATTAGTAAGATATTCTTTTGTTTTGGTTTATGTGTCAAGAGCCGTAGACTATATAGGAAACGGTTCCTACGTTTCTCTTCATTTAATTATCTCCACGTAAGCAATTATCTGACCTGGCTCTCTCTAAGATACGAGCCAAGCTGGACCATTACGGATGACCTAATAAAAAAAAAAACTAATCATCACTCTTTGGCTCTTGTTGACCCCATCTCCGGTTCGCCACTCCTCACTGAGCTTCCATCTTCTTCCATGGGCCGCTCGATCACATCCTGGAGCTTCTGCACCACAAGCCCGAAGCCACAACCACCGATCCCCATCCTTCTCTCTACGCCGCCGGCGCTCGACCGGCCGCCCGCCATGGCCTCGCCGGCGCTGCCAACCAACGATGCGGGAGACAGATGCCGCTCCTGGCCCTCGCGGACGAGAACTTGGAGGAGATCTTCATCCTCCTGCCCGGTCCAGCGGCGCTCGCCCCTCGCCTCCTTCTGCCATGCCATGACCGAGCGCGCCTGCGCAGCTCGTGGAAGTCGATCAGCTCCTCACTGCCGGCTGCTCTCCCACGGCCTCCGGCCTACGCAGCCTTGCGCGAGGTCGCCGATGGTGCACATCGAAACATGGCGCCACCCTCTCCCGCCCCCACTGATGCAGTCACCCCCGTGCCGCGCTACGCCCCAGCGGCAGGTGCCGCTCCCGGAACAACATTGACGAAGGGGCAACCCGCTTATGCAGTCCTCATCAGGTAAACATTTTTCAAGCGATTGACAAGATCATCTTCTGCGCTAAATACTTCTATAAACGTAGGTTAGACTGACAAGCTCATCATGGTTGTTTCCAGATTAAATCCTCTACCTGTAGCTCATGTCGTTGACAAATCTCCGAAGTGACCATGAGAACAATTGACTTTATGTCCTGCAACAAGTGATTTCTAATGATCTCGACGTGCCACCGATGGTTGGCCAAGAAGGATCCAGACCCAGAGAAAGAGGCCAAGCTGAGATCATTTTTCCATAATTGCTATGAAACCGGGCACAGAAGGATACACCTCATCAAGGTTTGTTTCACCTATCCAGATGAAATTTATGTGCCAAATAAACAGTACTTACTTACATTTCAGAGTACCTATCTTTCTCTATGTGTGCATGCATTATGTATGCTTGCTGATTGATGGAATTTCAAAGGGGACAAAGAAGACAAATGGAACTTCTGAATTGTGTCATCAATGGCAGAGGAACGATAAAGAGATGTTCATCGTGAAAATCGGCTTCCAGCAATATATATAGCCCAATTGGCAGAGATGTTCAAAATGGATCTTTACGTCATATCCAAGACTATAAATCAGAAGGTATGAACTTGCATTTACTGTTTCTGTCGTGTGCTAAATACAACCAGTAATTTTATCACCTTTCGTACGTAATGAATGTTGGACTGACAAGCACATATTGGTCGAGTTACATTTTTAGATTTCAAATTTTTGCAATCAGAGAACTACATATGTAAGCAAAAAATAAACTCCATAAAATACTAAGCTTGAATCTCCTGGCAAACTCGAAACTGTCTCCAAAACAGGACCGTTAATTTACTATGGTGTGCACAAAAGTAAAGCAACAAGTTTCCCATGATAACGTATCTAAATTATTAATAAAGATATCATTTGGTAGTAGAGATTAAGACCCTTAACTCTATAGTTTTCTGATGGCAAGGTTGTGTGTGTGTGTGGAGGGGGGGGGGGGGGAATTAAGCTTCGCGTTGTGCCTCTAGGTATTTCGGGTTCGACTCCTCGGCACCGGCGGCCGTGATCTTGGTGCCAATCGTGAAGACCATGGGAAGGCTGAAGGTGGCTTCTCGGCCCTCATGGTTTATGCCCCACGAATACCCACACCTTCTTTGCGAGCCTGGCATCGCTGTTGCCCCATGATGGCAAGGTACTCCCACGCGTCGGCAACATGGAAACTCGCCATAATCCTTACTTTGCGGCGATTAGTGCGTACGTTGCTTATATATAGAGTATGTTGCCTAGCGATAGATAACACTCTGCTAATCAACAACCTGTCTTGAATAGAATCCATACAATCCAAATCGACAGGAGCTGTATCGTGGAGACAATTTGAGTTTCTTGCCATGTACAAGTTTGGTCATGTCGTTGATTTAAACATTGAATAGAGTCCGTCTATACAGGGAGAAGTTATCAACAAACTGCCTTTCGAATAGAATCAGTTTCTACAGAAAATGCCTCTATATTTCGGAAATATTACACCAAGTCTTAGGAGAAGCCTATTTTCAAGGAGGGGCTGAAGTGGATCAAGTACATAAGAACAAGGAAAGGCTTATAATCGTTTTTCATGGCAGATTGAGAACTTTATTTAATCTATACAGTAGGAAGAGCTAACTTTTACCTTAAATCATGCAATTTATAGCCATAATTCTGGAATTCACAGGTGAATCCTCGGGTGAATCCTCATATAGAAGTTGAGAAGGACATGTACAATGATTTCCTCACCGTGGCTATGTGTCCTGGAGACGCCGCGATGGTGACATGTGTCCCAACCAGGTCGACGATGGCATCGACAGTGGAGCTAGGGCAGCTCGCCAGGATGGGCGAGGAATCTGATCAGCCAAGCAAGATCATCGTTGAGAGCGCGGGGCAGTAGGTCGGCATAACATTTGATGATGATTAGATTGGAGGCCGTGTTTGTGCCCTAGTTATTTGGCAAGTCTGATTTGCCTCCGTGATTACACTGCCATAATTGATTGATCGTTTTTCAGACGATTCGGTACCTATTTGATTGCGAGCCTGCCTTATTTGAGATTGACTGGAGGATACGGATTGAGACTGATTTGGAGATTGCCTTATTTGTAACTGCGCCTTATCTCTAGGCTGTCAAGTAGCGATGGATCAACTCAAGCGGAACGAGCAATCGATGGAGAACGGATGATGGGAGTCGTATTTAATACTCCCTCCGTCCCAAAATACAAGGCGTCCTTTTTTTTATGCTGGTCAACAATGTCTGACTTTGACCAATAATATGTAATAAATTATATGGATTAAGAATGTATATTGGTACCGTAGGAATCGTCTTGTAAAAATCTTTCAATTTATATATCTTTGTACTAATTTTATAGACATATTATAAGAATAAATTATGGTCCAAGTTAAACATCGTTGACCAACGTAAATTAAAGGACGTATTATATTTTAGGACGGATGGAGTAGTAAAGACTTGTCCGTGATTAACGTACCGCGGTACGTCGTCTGCCTCCCAGCACCCGCCAGGTTTGGAAAACATCACATCACACGTCGTCCTTCGTGGTGGGCGCTGCTAATCAACGCCCTACAGATAACCGCACAGTGCTCTCTCTCTTACTGTAGAAAAGAAAAGAAAAAAAAAGCAAATCGCACGATCGGGTGGCCGTTCGACAGGAGATTGCCTTATCCTCCCTCGCTCGTACTCCCTCCGTTCTACAGAAAATGCCTCTATATTTCGGAAATATTACACCAAGTCTTAGGAGAAGCCTATTTTCAAGGAGGGGCTGAAGTGGATCAAGTACATAAGAACAAGGAAAGGCTTATAATCGTTTTTCATGGCAGATTGAGAACTTTATTTAATCTATACAGTAGGAAGAGCTAACTTTTACCTTAAATCATGCAATTTATAGCCATAATTCTGGAATTCACAGGTGAATCCTCGGGTGAATCCTCATATAGAAGTTGAGAAGGACATGTACAATGATTTCCTCACCGTGGCTATGTGTCCTGGAGACGCCGCGATGGTGACATGTGTCCCAACCAGGTCGACGATGGCATCGACAGTGGAGCTAGGGCAGCTCGCCAGGATGGGCGAGGAATCTGATCAGCCAAGCAAGATCATGGTTGAGAGCGCGGGGCAGTAGGTCGGCATAACATTTGATGATGATTAGATTGGAGGCCGTGTTTGTGCCCTAGTTATTTGGCAAGTCTGATTTGCCTCCGTGATTACACTGCCATAATTGATTGATCGTTTTTCAGACGATTCGGTACCTATTTGATTGCGAGCCTGCCTTATTTGAGATTGACTGGAGGATACGGATTGAGACTGATTTGGAGATTGCCTTATTTGTAACTGCGCCTTATCTCTAGGCTGTCAAGTAGCGATGGATCAACTCAAGCGGAACGAGCAATCGATGGAGAACGGATGATGGGAGTCGTATTTAATACTCCCTCCGTCCCAAAATACAAGGCGTCCTTTTTTTTTATGCTGGTCAACAATGTCTGACTTTGACCAATAATATGTAATAAATTATATGGATTAAGAATGTATATTGGTACCGTAGGAATCGTCTTGTAAAAATCTTTCAATTTATATATCTTTGTACTAATTTTATAGACATATTATAAGAATAAATTATGGTCCAAGTTAAACATCGTTGACCAACGTAAATTAAAGGACGTATTATATTTTAGGACGGATGGAGTAGTAAAGACTTGTCCGTGATTAACGTACCGCGGTACGTCGTCTGCCTCCCAGCACCCGCCAGGTTTGGAAAACATCACATCACACGTCGTCCTTCGTGGTGGGCGCTGCTAATCAACGCCCTACAGATAACCGCACAGTGCTCTCTCTCTTACTGTAGAAAAGAAAAGAAAAAAAAAAGCAAATCGCACGATCGGGTGGCCGTTCGACAGGAGATTGCCTTATCCTCCCTCGCTCGTACTCCCTCCGTTCAACAATAGATGACATGCATTTTTCTACATGTGGATGTATCTAGACACTAAAACATATCTAGATACATCCATATCTAGATAAGTGGAAGTTATCTATTGTTGAACGGAGGGAGTAGGTGTGTACCATCCGCCGCACTCCTGAGGGCAGACCGTCGCCTGGCCGGAGGCTCACGGAACTCGCCCGCCGCGACCAATCTGCTGCGATCATTGCGCCCGTCCAGCTGAGCCGGTCGGCCATCCCAATCGTTCCCATCGAGTAAGCATGTGCTGCCGCCACCAAGGTCTACGTCCTTATCTTTATCTTTGTGTCCTAATCTCTTCCAATCCTTGACGTCCATGGGCATTGTACGTGTGGGAGATCACAAAAGGGAATCACCTAGAACGAGCCGATCCACACCGGCCGGAAGGTTCCCCGCGTCTCCGCCGCGCGCATGCCAGATCGGCCACCCGTTCACCTGATCCGAGTAGTCTGGTGTTCATGCTACCGATCATCATGCTGGCGGTGCAAGAGGAGATGTGAATGTTGACGTGCCCACACGGCCCCGTTCTAATAATCAGGAGAGGTGACCAAGCAGATCGACATATGATGCGATCGAGATGGTTTTCACTCCGTTTGGCATATATAGTGAAGATGGCCGCGCATATCGTGGTGCTCACGCCTGGCTTGCGTAAGGATCTCCTCATACTAGGTTACAGTTAATCGTGGACTAATGATCTACTGTATATTCCTTGAGGGAATTTACAACAATATTAAAGAAGCTAGGTTTATTCCACTTCATACTTTTACAGGTCCAGCTTCGAACTTGTTCAGACCTCCACCAAATCAATCACACGTGTTTTGAAGAAAAAACTAAGTACGTTATGTTTTTTGTGGATGGCCACCCAAAAAAGCAGACATTAGTAAAAGATGTAAGTGTCTGACATTACATGTATATTCTGCATTTCTGCTCAGTCCTGAAATAGAGATTCTTCAATAGCGAATTGAATAGTACTTTAAGGAGATTAGAGACTCCAAAGGAGCATCAATTGGATGTGCATGGAATTTATTCCGTGACACATCCCAGCTGGAACAATGTGTACTGCTAGCTAGGAATGCAGCAGTTAGAAATATAATTTGTTTTTGGGCAAAGCATAAAAATATTCAAAAGCAAGTTAGTTTGCATTTGTTCTTGTACAATTCAAAGTTGATGATATGATCCTAATTTGATTATGTCCTTTTTTGTTCTTTAAATGCAAGACCAGGAAAACAATGATGCAGAGGAGATACAAGTGCAACCAGAGTACCGACACAACCGCAACATACCAGAGGTGAGTGAGCGTTAATATAAACATACCTTGATCAGTTTGTGGTTTTACTTTATAATACTTTCAGTATACCTATGTCAGTTTGCGGTTTTAGTTGATAATACTTTCTGATAGTTTATCATCAACTACGTTGAACCACGTCTACATTCTATATGTTTGTCCAGATGATGCCATATTCTGCATGTCGTTAGCATTTTTTTTTGTTCCTGTTGGTGTATGAGTTCAAAAATTGATGGAAAATGTCCTCACCTATATATGTGCAAACCAAGATAAAAGATACATATTCAGTTTATGCTTTGAGTCCCACAAAAAAAAAATCGTGTGCCAATTAGCTTCTCAAAGTGATGTAGGATATATATTTCGGATTCCAGTTCCTACATTTACTAAAAGTATTGTGTAAAAATTTGTACCTCATATCATAGTTGTGTCACTTACTATGGAAGAAAATATTATTTGTAGTCTTTGCCGTCGAATCGGTAGAAAAAATACGTTTTCAATTTATTACGTAAATAATTGTGTGTATGAACCAAGTTCCAATTCTTAGATTCCCATTTTGTTTATTATTTCTTATATGTAACCCGTTGCAACGCACGGGCACCTTACTAGTCTTATCTATTAAAGTTGGGTCGGTGGCGTCCGTGATTGCGTTACGTCATACGCCCTTCAAGGAAAGAATACCCCGCTAAAAGGAAAGAATACCCCGCTAAAATGAACCGGAAGAAGACCAAGCTTCCGTCCGCGTCCGCGCCCGCGTCATTGGTTCCCTTCACGAAGGAAAACCGCATCCTGGAACTCAGGATAGCACGATCTGGTCAAACCATACCTACTCTCCCTCCTCTCATATGTACGCTGCACAACCGCCCGCAGCTCCGGCGGACTCTGCTTCCCTACCGCTCGTTGTGCCGCCTCCCCCATACCACGTCCCCACACCACGCACGCGAATACGTTCTTCCCACACAGCTCAAAAAGAAAAATCTCCACGTGGATGGATTCCTCCCAGCGATGTCGATGCACCAGCCAACTCTGATCCCCCACCTCGCCGCCACCACATTTGACGCGTCGTGTCCTCCATCCCTGTTGCCTCCCCTATCCACCATGGTCAGGCAGCAACCGCCGATCAGCTCCATCGACATGGCAAGTGTCGATCTCTTGGTACCCCATCATCGTCCTCCCTTGAGTCCGGCGACTGTAGCCCACGGAGCTCAGATGGTGGTCTCACCGCCAAGTTTCCACCGAAATCCCTATCCTCAAGCTGCGGGCACAGCAGATTAGCTAGCGGCGCGACTTGTACAACTACTATATTTCAGGCTGCACACAACCTGACAGCCAGGAAAGAACCGCCGGCTTGTTTCCATGACGAAGGACCATGTGGGAGTGGAGGAACACATGGGGGATCTCGACAATATATCGTCGGTGCAGAGGAGTTGGGGAAGACCTCCTTAGCCACCGCCTTGTACATGAAATTTTGGGACCGACTGTGCCACCATGCGATGGTTACGCTGGCTCAGAGATCCGACCTGGAGTGATCCTGAGGAGCAGAATCAAATCAAGCCACATGCAAGAAATCATAATAAGGGCGTCTCCAATGTGAAAATAAGACTGGGTCTTAAGCCATTGTGGACGGCCATAGCTGAAAATATACGTTGTGGCCACAGGTCTTAAGCCAGAAAATCTTGTGGTCGCCCTTACCGTCAGGGCGTCTCCAATGGTTACGTTTTACGGAGGCCATAAGGTGGGTCCAACCCTATTTGCTATAGCAATGTGAAATCCATCCAATGTTTAAGAATATAGAAGGGCTTTAAGCTGGGATCCACACGGTATTATTTTGCTTGCATGCAAACTGCTCATCTCGATGGACCTCCCCTTGCATGCAAACTGCTGTGTCAGAAAGTAGTTTTCTATTGCTCATGGCCGGACCATAACGGTAAGGGCGACCATAAGATTTTTTAGCTTAAGACCTGTGGCCACAATGTATATTTTCAGCTATGGTCGACCACAATGGCTTAAGACCCCAGTCTTATTTTCACATTGGAGACGCCCTTATGGTCCGGCCACAAGCAATAGAAAACTACTTTCTGACACAGCAGTTTGCATGCAAGGGGAGGTCAGCAGTTTGCATGCAACCAAAATAATACCGTGTGGGTCCTAGCTTAAAGTCCTTCTATATTCTTAAACATTGCAGGGATTTCACATTGCTATAGTAAATAGGGTTGGACCCACCTTATGGCCACCGTAAAACGTAACCATTGGAGACGCCCTACGCAAGGCCGATATGCCTACAGCTGTATAGCAGCAGCCTTCAAATGCTTCCGGAATCAGATGAGCCATTACGATGTAGTGCCGAAGCTCTGGATAACATAGGAGGACGCTGGATCTACTTAAGAATTACCTTGAGTAATACTTTAAGATAAACAGGTACTCCACTTGCAATCGTTGGACTAATATTAGAGATTCCGAACTATTACTATCCTTGTATGGTGCCATGCTTAATTAGTTCCTATTATCTAATACAGAGTATTATTTCAAAGTACTATAAAGTAGCAGATGTTTATTGGTTGCACTAAAATTCAGTGTGTGGAAACATAAAAGAAGTATTTGGTTGAATACATTTTATAATATCTGATTATACTGTGCTTTGCACATTAATATATCAAAATATAACTGTTGCTTTATGCTGAAACCCACGAAGTACTGAACTTATTGGGAACTTGCGGAGATTTGTTTGTGTGCTTGAGTGTGTCCATGGAGTTCTGGGCATTATACCATCAGCACTGCTTGTGAACGACCAGTAATCGATGTTACCGGATCTCCATGCTCAGTTCCTAGAGAGGTTGATATCTTGGCCGTTAATGTCGTGAAGATTGGTCAAGGTACAGGGGATGCTAGACCCCACTTCCTAATAATCAGTGTTGTAGTTTCACACTGTTTCCTTCCTTTTTGAAACCTACTTGAAACAATGTTGAGGAAACAAACCAAAAAAAACACTTATCTTGAAAAATCCAGTCATCTACTATTTCCTCAGCCAAATGTTTTCGTCCTTGCACAACTCTTTTTCATGGATATCCTTTGAAAACTAGAGCAGACAAGTAACTTTATAAGAATTTTTTTTGTCCTTTTTCTTCATGCACTCGTAGGTCATCAAAGCGATTGAGAAAGCCATACTGGATCTTAATTTTATTCATTGGTTAGATTACCAATATTGGCAACAAATTTTGAACCCTACCCCTAAACCTCCCTCGCGCCGCCACCTCCCGGTGGCTCGGGGACCGCGCGTCCGCCGCCACAGCAGGCGCCCCCCGCCGCTCCTCTGTGTCGTCGCTGCCGGAGGGGACGGCGTCAAAGCCGGCCGCGCCCCGGTGATGGTGGCGGCGGGGCGGTTCCGTTCTTCTGCGTGCTCGGCTGGGTCAAGGGGGTCCATCCGCGGCGGCGGCCATGGCGGGTCAAGGTGCGTTCGTGGCGTACGGGGGCGGCTCCGGCGTGCTCCTTGGGACGGGCGCCAGTGCGCGTGGTTGTGCGCAGCGAGGCGCCGGGGTCGCCCGCGTCTACGGTGGCTACCGGTGCTGCCTGGTGGCCTTGATGGCGCCATCTGCTGGCCCTCCGACGGGGGCTGGCCGCGCGGTGCCACGGTCGGTGGCGGATGGCCTCCTTTCTTGTCCTTCACGCAGCGGGATCGGAGCTGGGCCAGATGGGCCCGGCTCTGGCTGACGCGGGCGGGTCCCGGCGACGCAGCTCGTGCTCCCGGAGTGGGCTGCGTTCGGCGGACCTCCGGATGCATCTCCAGGGGAAACCTCAGATCCCATCGGGGTCGAGCGATGGCGGCGTCCCGGTGTCGTACTCCCTCTTGCGGGCATCGCTTTGGAGTCTTCACCGGATGGAGGGACCAGCGGCGGCGGAGCCGATGTCGTGGCAGCCTCGACTCTCCAGGTCATCGGACCTATGGATCAGGATCTGCAACGGCTTGCAGCGGGAGGAGGTCGCTGTCGGCAGCTGATGCTGCGTGGCAGCGTGGTTGCTTGCATCTGGTCTAGAGGTGGCGCGCTGGCTGCAATTTGCTCGCTGCGGTGTCATCGACAACGCAGGAGTTTGGAGATGGGACGGCGGCCCGGCTTCTTCGACGGTGGTGGTCTTCGTGGTCATGTGGATGATGCGATGGCCGATCTTTGAGATGGTGATGGTCTCTGGCTTCGTAAGTCACAGCCGATGGCGGTATGGGACGTTCTCTTCTGTGGTTGCAGAGTTCTGAGGCTGGCGGCGGTATGGGACGCCCCCTCCATTTCGAGACAGGGTTCTATTCGACGTAGTAGGTGCTACGCACGACGACTTCAGAGGAGTTGTCAAGTCATGTCTGGCCGGCGGTGGCAAATGCCTGATCCTGGCAGGTGCTACGCACGACTTTTCTCCGCGGTGTCAAGTCATGCCTGCAGTTGTTCGATAGAAGGTGGTGTGACAACGGCTAGAGGCTGAGCGGGGACGTCATCGGCCTCTAGTTTCTCCTCCAGTGGTATCTGGCTATTCGTTGGCGGGAGAGGTGATGATGGTAGAAGATTTGGTATCGAGTTTACACACTTCGGTGGAAACATCTCGGGCGAAGTTGACACGCGCTTGCGTCGTTACCTTGCTGAAGGTGATGGTGTGCACGCCATCATCGGCGCACGTGTGGCTTTTCCTTCTCGAAGGGTTCGTCTAGAAGTTGTGTGTGTATCTTTGCTGTTATCTTTTGACATGAGTTCATAGATAGTCTTGGGGGGGGGGGGGGGTTGTTGCGAGGCATGCGGCCTCAGGATTGTTTACTTTGTACTTCTTTGATTCTTATATTACTGAAAAACCGGCTGTGTCCATCAATTTGATGCAAAGCCGGGACATCAAAAAAAAAAAAGATTACCAATATTAACCACCATTTGAATCCAATAGTAACCACTATACAAATTTATTTTTCATTATTTACCTTCGATGAATATACATTATCGTTGTTTTTCGTCCATCTTGATCATTAACTGTTGTTTGTTCCATGCAACTTTAGATGGAATTAGGTGAACTGAATAAGTTTCTGGATTTCCTTTTTCAAATTTTCTTGCCTTACGCATGAACCTGTCCTCAAGATTTTTTATGGAAGTGTATAAACGCTGCAATGAGGTCCTTGCCATAGACAGGAAGTTAAGCTATGTGTTCAGGCTTCCGCTTCGGTGTCTCCTCCTAACAAAACTTAAATACATTAACGGCTAAGATCGCTCCATACCCCTTCATAAATAAGGGTATGATGGTGATTGAAAAATATTAAATAGTCATTACCGACTAATTGAGACTTGTGTTGGCATCATTTTCCTATGGTAAGAAAATAGTATTATGTGTGTGAGGCTTGCCTGTAGTAGAGCTACATGGTTATCACTTTTTTTTTTATCGGACAGTTCTAAGATAGATTTCTAGTTAGTATACATACGGATTGTGTGTGGGCTTCGCAACACCGGCAAAGTCTAATATCTTTATCTTTATCTGTATTACCTACTAATAAAGACATTAAGGTTTTTTGCGAAATTTTCGTCCAACACAAATTTACCAATTTACCCTCCCACCAAATCCCATATTACATTAAATTGCCACTATACCGGTTCGTGGGTGAAAATTACACAAAGATTGCCATGTAGAGCACAATCAGACAAACCCGTCTACTCAATCTCTCTTCCTTCGTGCCTGGCACTGCGTCGATTCGCCGAGGTCAACCGGGCCTAGGAGGACAAGCCGACAACACCACCACCAACATGCCCAAGGTGGGGGCCCTCGATCTAGGACGTGGTGGCGTTCAGCGGATGGCTCGTGTTCAGCGGACCCGCGCCGGAGCATATCAATTGGAGGCAACGGACCCGCAGCGGAGCGCATCAACGGGAGGAGGCTCGTCTTGGTCGGAACTGTTGTACGATGAACACTCACATGGAAAAAACAATCCAAAATCAAATCCAAATCGTCAACAGCACTCGGCTGCAGCTCCGTCCATCCAGCAGCCCCGCGCTCGGGCTCCCAATCCGATGCCTCCACACCCGTGGAACCTGTCGTGCCCGTTCAACCTCTGTAAGATTCTCTATTAGACAGCCATGGGCATCACAATTCCTGGCCGCTCTTCTCAGGTGAAAGGTACATGTTGCCGTTGCTCCAGCGGGGAAAGAGCGAGCACGGGCCACACGTAGGGGGTGGCCGGCGATGGAGCTGAGAGCCGCGTGACGGTGCTGGCTGTCGAGGCGCAGTGCGGCGACAGGCTCCTGTCACATCTAGGCAGCGGCACTGGGCAGGGCGTGGTTCGCGTATACCGTCGATGTTTTGTCTGTGCCGTCGCTGGTGCCGTTGCTCCAGGGACAGAGTGCCGAGGGCAGGCTGGGAAGCCTCAACGGACTTCGGCGCCGACGTCAGGGGCAGCTACACCAAGACGCCGCTCCAGTTGTTCCGGTGCAACACACTGCGCCGCATGTGCCTCACAAAATGTCCGCTCGCGGCCTGCCGTGTGGCGTATGTCCTTGTCGCAGCGTCGCTGGAGACTCTCTGTCTGAAGCGGATCATGACGTCGACCGAGCCCCTACAGCAGCTGGTCGTTGTCTGCCCAAATCTCGGCGACCTGACGCAGGAGGAATGCCCAGTCGTCACGGAGATCACCGTGAGCATACCGCACCGTGATATGCTGGCAATGCGGCCACAACGCCTCGATCTCAATTCCCCTCTCTTCCAGGTGCCGCACACGTGGTGCGGTGGTAACTCTGCCACCGCCGACCGTCACCACCATGTCTATCGTCCGCTAATACCTCCACCGACCGGCGTTGGCACCGCTACTCCTGCACATTCCGTGCTCCTCACTTCTTCGTCAGCTGGGGAGATCGCGGCTGCCGGCCGCCGTTGCAGCGGCCATCCACCCCACCCCCGATTGGATGAGGTAAGAGTCGTCGCCCTCTCTCCCGTCCACCTTCTCCCTACTTTTGCAGGTTTCCCATCGAGGTAGATGCTTCCGAATCATCAGGCTAAGCGATGCCGCCCTCTCTCCCGTCCTCCTTCTCCCTACTCACAGGTTTCCCATAGAGGCTGATGCATCTAAATCTGCGGGCTAAGTGATGCAGGCGCGGCTGCATTTGTTGTCATCCTGGAGTGAATTGGAGCTCAACTCGACGTTGGTGAAGACTGAAGAGAAACTGGCATTGTCGCTACCAGCTCTATATAGCACGGGAAGAGCCTATTTTGTGCAGACCAGCTGTCGTTCGGTTCAGTTTTTGTCTATGTTGCAGTAGCAGTACCAACGAGGCCAAACACTCACCCCAGCAATCTAAAAAATGGAGCTGGCCTAGAATCTGGCCCTACTACTACCTCATGACCACTCTTCTAGCTATTGATTTCCACCATCGTTGTACTTTAGTTGTGCCAAGAGAAGACAAGCAGCCAAAAAAAAAGGGTATAAAGTACAAAACGATGAAAACAAAGCAATGGTTTTGTACTAAATTCTCACCTATGATGCATCACCAATTCCGAAGATAAGTCCGGAGGGAGTACCAACCATTTGACCACGGTGGTGTTATGAAAATAGTTATGTACAGTCTTTAAGAACTATATATAAAAAAGCTACTTGCGAAAATAAGTAAATGGGTCATTATTTACTTTTAAGAATACCCTAATCGTATTGTATTTGGACTAAGCGACCCAACATAAACTGACGGGAAATTGTACTTGAACTTTTGTTGACATATTTCAAGTGGTACCTCAAAAGTTTTAAAAAAAATGTAGTTCTAGAGCAACCAAAAGAAATTATAGTTCCGTGGCAATGCACGGGCTAAGTCATTTACAACCGCGGACATGAAGGAGCCGGAGCTTCCGCCGGTCCTTAGTGGCCATATTGGTTATGTGAAGTGATTACAGTCGTGAAGGAGTCGCTGCTGGTCGACAGTGGCCACATCGGTTACGGTCATCGCACTAGGAGTGGACGAGCCTCCACTGGTCGGTAGTGGCCAAGTTGGCTACATGCATAGATTGTAGTTGTGAAGGTACTACTGGTGGTTGGTAGTGGCCACATCGGTTACAATCGCCGATGGATAGTTGTCAGGGGACAAGACCGTGAAGGCAATAGCCGTTGTGGGAGAAACGAGCGTTGCTCGCCATCGCTGGGTTGTGCGAAGTGGTCGGATAGATGTGTATTCAAATTCAACCCGTAGCAACGCACGGGCACTTTTGCTTGATTAACAACTAATTAACATTAATTCATTGTAATAAATGACAATACTGCCCTTTTATGTTTTGCAAAGGCGGAGACACCGAAGCATAGCCCGTGTGTTCATTACAAGTTGCAGCGACGAATGATTGAATAGATGGGCAATTGGCAAGCAGACTTGATCCCCTCCTGGATTCTGCCAACAGGACATTAGGAGAGTGATATTATAGTTCTCGTTATTTTATAATTTGACTCTCGTTGATTTTTCTAATGGGTGTCTATAGTTTGCACAAAGAGCATGTCATGACACACAAGCTTGGTTGAGGCTGTAGAGTTTGAGCAGAGTTGCTTCTGCTTGCTTTGCTCATCAAACGGCTCCATCAAGATCTGGGACTTGGAAGAAGCTATATGTATGTACAAGATTAGTGTTATTTATATATTTTCTGTTCATTGTTAAATAGTTGTGACCTCCATTTAACTAACAATTTCTAACCAGTGCTCGATGGGCTGATGGCGGTGGCGAGGATGGATTCGACAGGTGAAAATAGTGACCGGAGAGGAACAAGAAAAATTATTTAACAATAAAAAAGATGACAATGACACTTTATGTGCACAAGGATCTTAAATCTATATATGTTTGACACGATTTGTGTTGCAGCATTGGAATATTTTTGCCCCCGTTGCAACGCACGGGCAGTTAACTAGTCCACTTTAATAGTAAAGATCCATGTTCAAGCCGACTCGACCAGGGCGCCTGACGGGCGGTTAGGATCCGCGTAGAGTCTCAGATCGGACGGCCTAAAATCTCAGATGGATGAGAGGGCGCCTCAGGGTCTCACCATTTATAATTTTTTTGCCTGAGCACCATCGTTTCCTTCGAGATGGTCATCATAGGCGGATAGATATTTTTACAAATATAACCGCTGCCAAATAGCATGTAATAAATGACCCCCTCAGAATTTACCTGTCAAAACTAACCTAGCGGGAAGACAAAAAACGACATCGACTTTCCGCCAACTCAAAAGGCGGAAAGCCACTTAACGCCAAATCATCTCGCAGGAAGACACTCCGTGCTAGTGGAGTTGGCACGCTCCGAACCACCTTCCACCAACTGTATTGGCACAAAGTGGCTTCCCGCCAATTGGGCTAGCGGAATGTACATGTGTCACTTTTCTACCATCCCAATTGAAAGGCGGTTGTATACTATGAAACGCTATCCGAGGAATAGGGCATGGCTAGAATCTTCTATTGTTGAGAGATATGTTGTCGGTTAATGTTCACATTTTGATCCAAATATTTGGATAATAAGACAACAAGATTTAACCATACACCTAGAAATGAAGGTTTCTCGGAGGCGTATGTGAAATCTTTTGGGCATGAAGTTAGGTTCAATTCTGCATATAAAAGTATCAAAGCCGTGGCATAGCAACATCGTGGGTGAGGTTGTGTCCGGGATGGATAACTAAGAGCATCGGCACCCCCAAACGACCCCTATTGGCCCATTGGGGATCCGGACAAAAACCCGCCCACGGCGGCATTCCCCAAACGGTCCACCCATCAAATTTATGTCTGGCACCCCACACCTAGAAATGAAGGTTTCTCGGAGGCGTATGTGAAATCTTTTGGGCATGAAGTTAGGTTCAATTCTGCATATAAAAGTATCAAAGCCGTGGCATAGCAACATCGTGGGTGAGGTTGTGTCCGGGATGGATAACTAAGAGCATCGGCACCCCCAAACGACCCCTATTGGCCCATTGGGGATCCGGACAAAAACCCGCCCACGGCGGCATTCCCCAAACGGTCCACCCATCAAATTTATGTCTGGCACCCCTAGCCCACTCACCAAACTTGGGGTCAGCCTGGGGGTGTCGGACAATGTCCATTCAGCCAACCCGACAAGAGGGGCTAGCTCGTCATAAAGGGAAGGCGGGGCGGGGTGTGAGTAAAGACGCCATGCACGAGGCCGGTCCGTGTTTAATGGCGCTCGTCGGTTTCCAATGCAGTGGGACACCGACCTGCAGAACACCTCGCAATAACACCGGTGACACGACGTTTCCGATGACACGTTGTCGGCGTTGCGGCTTCCCCAAGCATAGCATTTACGCCGTCACTGCCCTTCAGTCAAGGGTAAATGGCACAACCTTTACCTCGCCGTGCAAAACCTCCTCTCCCTCTCGCCATATCCCCCTCGCCATCCAAATTCTCTCGCCTTCGCCCTCTCCCCCGGCTCTCCATGGCAGCCAACAACTGGGAGGCCGGGTCCTCCTCCGGCTCGAGGTTCACCAGCTGGCGAACCATCAACACCGATGGAGCCTGAGAGTTATACCGGTACTTTTGGAGGTATGCTCTAGAGACATAAATATTCAATTATTATTCTATCTCCAAGTTCAGAATTAAGTTTGTGTCGTCATGCAACAACCGCTATAGCACTTGAAAAGTGATTTTTCAAAGGAAAATCTTTGTACGAGTGTGAAGATATAGACAAACAAGAGTTCCTAATCTTGTCTCTAAAATTATCTTATTGTTTGTGAGATGATCATATTTTTCTGATCATGGACTTGGTTAAAAGTCTAGCAAAACATAAGTGCTTATTGTTAGAGTAACAATAGTATTGAACCGATCCAAGTGTATGTTGTTGCTAAAAGAGACTAAACAATCATGGTGTATTTTAGCAAATACATATGAAGTTGACATTGACTATAATTCCTATATTACGAGAATATATAGTAACTGCAAAATCAAAATTTATACCTTCGATATCATCAACCGTCCTGCCGTAAGTGGGGATCATAACGGTGATATCTGGGTACGACCTAAAAAGTTTAATGGAACAGAGATCGTTCAAGACTAGTACTTAACTCCTCTAGAAGATAGAGAGATACACACTCTCAATCCTCTTAGTATCAACGATGACATATCGTCTAGCCAGACACAGTGTGACTTATTGATGGTGCAGGTCTTGCACTCCTTGGGAAACCCCAAGTGGAAGGTATGATGAGCACAACACCAGTTTTCCCTCAGAAAAGAAACCAAGGTTTAATCGACCAGTAGGAGGAAGGAGTAACTTCAGAAGGTTGAAGCAACTGAGATGGCAGGGCGCACTACCGGTTCAGAAGAAACGTGGAACCTACACAACACAATCAAATCACTTTGCCCCAGCGAGAAGTGAGGTTGTCAATCTCACCGATTTTGCTGAACACAAAGAGGTTAAACGTATGGCGTGGAAAACAATATGAAAACAGTAACAACAGTATGAGAGCAGTAGAAACAGTGGTTGTATTATCAGTATGAGGAAAATGGACCGGGGTCCACAGTTCACAAGTGGTGTCTCTCCGTGAAAGATAAATAACATGTGTGGTGAACAAATTACAGCTAGGCAATTGATAGAAATGAAGGCTGCACTGTAGTGCATATGCAAGACATAAAGATTACTATGTGATTCATACGGGCATTGCAGCAAAATACATAGACCGTTATCCAACTGCGTCTATGACTAATAATCCACCCTCCGAATATCATCCAAACAAACATTGGGTATTAAGTTGCAAGCAACAGATAATTGCAGTAAGCAAAGTGTGTAATGTAAACAATAACATCATCCTTAGACAAAGCAGTGTTGTTTTCTCCCTAATGGCAACAACACATCCTCCATCCATCACACTTCTGTCACTCGAGCACAGATGCAAAGAAGGCATGAACCCACTACCGAGCATAAATACTCCCTCTCGGAGTTACTAGCATCTACTTGGCCAGAGAAATTACTAACAACGGAGAGCATGCAAGATCATAAATAACATATGCATGAACATAACATGATAGATTGATAATCAGAAGACATAGAGTTCGAGATTCATCAGATCCCAGCAAAGACAACATGTAGCATTACATAAAAGATGATCTTGATCATGTTAGGTAGCTCACAAGATCTAAACATGAGGTAAAAAGTGGAGAGAACAACCATCTAAATACTGCTATGGACCCGTAGTCCAGGGATGAACTACTCACGCATCACTTCGGAGGAGGGCATGGCGGTGTAGACTCATCCGGTGATAAATTTCCCTCCCAGCAGGGTGCCGGGGAGAGCTCCAGAACCCTCCAAATCTCGGGATGATGATGACGGCGGCCTCGAGTGTTTTTAGGGAAGAAGTGGAATATATTTAGGTTTTACGTCTCGGGGGGAATAAATAGGCAAAAGGGCAGAGGCGGTGGAGGCCTGGGGGCCCACACCACCCCACAGTGCGGCCTCGGGGCGCGCCGTCCTATGGTGTGGCCCCCCTGAGACCCCTCTCCGGGTCTCTCCGGGACTCCGTGGAACCTTCGGGAATTCTAAGACTTCCGGGCTTCGAATTTTCCAATTCCGAGAATATTTGCAGAACAACTTTTCTGAAACTAAAAACAGCAGAAAACATGGAACTCGCTCTGTGGCATCTTGTCAATAGGTTAGTCCGTAAAATCAATAAAAATGAAATAAAATGTATAGAAAAAATGTCGGAAACAATAACAAAACAACATGGAACATCAGAAATTAGGGATATGTTTATGACGTATCACTTATCACAAAGTCATCGGGGATATGAATGACAAAAAGAGAACGATATCAGTTAACTAGTTTTATGTGTTGTAATCAAATAGTTTGATCAGAAAAGAGTATATAGTCTCACCTTGTTATATTATTGGTATCATTAATTTAATAAGTTCAATGAGTAACTTATAAGGTTCCCTCGTTCTTCAGGAACACACAGGAGCCATCATGGAAGTCCACAGTCCCGCTGTTGGTTATTGTTTGGTAAGTTCCCAAACATGTTTGTGTGTTATTGAATCTTTATGGGTCACACACTTAAGCCATACCGACCTTTAATTGGGATAATTAATATGTTTTTATTGGTTTTATGAATCTTCAGTGTTGTTACCATGTCACGGAAACAAGTCCAGTGTCAATCGGAGTGGTTTCGGGGAAGTTACTATAAGAGAGAAATTATGTCGGTGTTAGGCAGAATTTATATGAGAGGTAACGGAGGACATGAGATGTCCCGGGGTGTTAGAATTTTTTTTTTAACATCGTTACATAATATTGATGATTTTATATATAGGGGTTGTCGAGACATCGTAGTAGAGTTCATAGATGGGGGTGCCATGAGACTACTGGTAGATTCAGGGGGGGCGTGGTTGTACGACAAGTGAGAACACCAAGTTTATCCAGGTTCGGTACGACGCAACTAGGCGGCGTTCCTACTCCTGCAATCTCACTAAATCAGGGATGAAACCTGAAGTAGACAAAGTACAATGTGAGTAGGGTTTCGCTAACTCGGCGAGGATGAATTTCTCGGCGTGTTGGCTGCTAGCTAATTGTATGTGTCTTTATCCTCTCCCGTCCAGTTTTATATAGATAGCCAGGTTAGGGCTTACAGAAAGGAAACCTAGAAGACTATGGAAAGTATATAACTTGGAAAGTAAGTAATCCGTCTTCTCCTCTAAGCCGCACCACTTTGGGTCGTGGTTCGGGTTCTTCTAGAATCCGGCTTCCTGCGCATCAGCTTACTGGGCCGCCCAATGGACTGTGATCCATTACCAACAGGCCACTCGGGTAATCCGGCTCTTTTAGACCAATGCCATACATACCCCTATTCGGTATATATCCGACAGGGGTCAAGTGGTTCCGGAGATGTTTCGAGGACTTTCCATATAAAGGGGGAGTGCGGGGAGGGGGAAGATTTCCCCCTCATGGCCGAACCATATTTTAGGGGGCTGCCAGGTGGGCTCTAGTGGCTTCACAACTTGGTATTCATTGTCCCGGTTTTCTCTCTTGTGTTGAGAACTTCCAGTTTCAAGAATAACTCCAATCATAGTTGATTTGCGCTACCAATTAGAAATGTCGGAAGGTTGTCTCTCTTCGTCGGTGTCGAGTCCTAGACGGCGGAGCGCTGATGGGTTGGTACGAGCTAACGCATGCACACCATAATAGGGATTACACGTGTGATCCTTGACAAGGGATGACATAGAGACAACCTTGCAACTAGTCCTAGTTGTGAGGATCTACGATTGTTCAGATCTCTTCTACGACTACATTGAGTCCGCTACCCGGTGAGTCGTTATCCTGAACCTCACTTGTATGGGCATGCTTCGTTATGTGCATAGTGATCTTGGCGGACTACGTAGGGAAAAAAAATTAAATTCTGCAGCGTAGACCAATAGGTACGAGCTCCTCGCCATCCCCGTATTGTCGCATCCCGAAGGTGTGACGCATCTCCACCGGTAGACTCGTCATGCCACCGATGCCAGGAACAACAGAGCATATCCGTTGTTTCATCGTTCGCCGGTGCAACTGATATAGGTGTTGACCTCTAAGTTGGCCCGATCTTCACGAATCGACAAGAACGCACGAAGAACACACGAAGAACGCGAAGAACACGATGAACTCACACACACAAAAAGGGGAAGATAACTCGTGAAGCCTACGAGGGATCGCAAACCCAAGTCAACAACACGCTAATTGAAACCGATTCCTCTCACCGGCCGGTCCACCGATCCAACATAAGCCACAAGGGGAAGGTTGGCAAGCACTACTAAAATCACAAGGTGAAAGAGTAGCTCCTTGGAGAGATCTTGATACAATCCGATAGATGAATCTATGGAGTAGCCATGGATCCCATGGGGGAGGTTCTCCACATGGGAGGAGGAGCAACAAGCTCAATTCTATCTCAAAGTCAACTCTCACCCTAGAACTAGCCACCGGAGTCCCTTATATAGCCTAGGGGGAAAGGTGGGGCCAAACGGTGCCGAAACGGTGCATTTTCGCACAAAACAGGGGAGCTCGGCCTGGGAAGCCGGCCTGGCCGGCCTGTGAGACCGGGGTGGAGGCCGGAGGCCTCGGGCTGGTGGCCGGCCTGAGGCCAGGGCGGGAGGTCGGCTCCCTCGGGCTGGTGGCCGGCCTGAGGCCAGGGTGGGAGGAGGAGGCCAGCCTGAGGCCAGGCTAGGCCGGCCTGAGGCCAGGGGAGGTGTAACACCCGGGGTTTCCCCAATTAGTTTTGCTTGTTTTCTTTTTGCATCGTCATGCATCATGCCATCGTGTCATCCGCATCATAAAACTCACCAAACATTTAAATTTTTGCCAATTCTATTTTGCATAAAATCTAAGTGGAGTTTGTGGGCTCCAAAAACTATTTTAAGTAGTTCCAAAACAATCTTTGAAAATTAACAAAATAAAACAAACAAAAAACGTTTTAAGTGAGAGAGAGAGCATCCTAGCTGGTCAGGCCTAAAAAGGCCCAACCGAACCGGTCCAAGCCCACCCACACCAAAAACCCAACCTCCAGCCCACCTCCTCTCCTTTCTTCTCCGTCCGTACAAGCACGAGGAGGGCGTGACTGCATGTCGCTGTCCACCTCCACCACCGATCCCACCTGCTTCCCTTTTCCTCCCTGCTTAAAGCCGCCCCCTTCTATCCGCGTGAACCCTAGCTCTCTCCCCTCTCCCTCCTTTCCGCCGCCATCTCCCTCCCTCTCTTCCTCCTCTACTCCTTTCTCTGAATTTTTTTTTCTTCTGAACCGGGAGGGACAGCCGGAGTTCATCGTGGACGCCCCCGTCGCCATGGTCTCCGTCGAGCCAAGGGGACGACGGGAATGGGACCGCGGCGCCATCCTCAGCGGCCTCGTTCCCTCAGTCGAACCTGGGAGGCACCAACAGCGCCGCACCGTCCTCGTCAAGACCGTCGTCCGTCCGTGTGGAGCTCAAGGGTGCACCGTCTTCCTCTCCTCGCTCCGGTCCTCTCCGGTCGTCCTCGACCCTTCCGACCGCTGGTACAGCCTCCTCAAGGTGAGCCGCACCCCAAGACCTCTTTGTCCTCTACCCACCCTGCTCTGGACGTCCGCCATCGAGCGGCGTCTTTGTTTGCCTCACCGTCACCGAAGTTCAGTTTTCCACGAGGAACACACCAAATGTAGGGCCGGATCTGTTTCCTGACACAAACCGCACCGCAGCCCAGCGGCTTGGGCTTCCGTCCTCTGCTCTGGAGACCAGGGATCGAATCCCGTTCGAGGCAAAGCCTCCCAATTTATGCTCCTTTTCCGCGCGGGGTGCCGGCCCACCTGTTGCCCCATCAGCGCTAGCGTGGCACCAGGGCCCGCGAGTCAGCCTCTCTGGCTAGCCCGCCAGTTTGTGGAGATTTCCCAGATCCAGATCTGGATCTAGAATTTCGCACCGAGGCCCCTGGCCTTCCTATTTTTCCATCGGAGCCCTTCCACTCTCTGTTCTCCTCACGAACACGTCCCAGATTTTTACAGAAAAACCCCATAACTTCAAATGCTCATAACTTTTGTTTTACTAATCCAAATAATGCAAACTTTATGTTTATTTTGATCAGAAAAATGCAAGGAATATTAATATGCCATCCATGCTCATGTTTGCATCTTGCATCTAGCCTTGTTAGTAGTATGATTCATGTCCACCTAATTAATAAACCTGGAATGTGTTGGGCATTTAATTTAACTTGTGCCCTATTCCATTTAATCTTGTGTAGCTCACATATATCTTGTTCTCCATGTTAATCAACATTTAATTTTGATGGTTAGATAAACAACTTGAATCTTCTAATTAAATTGCTCGGACTTCGGTTCCGCTTAAATTGGTTTAGTTGCATCTTGCATGTCATGCATCCATATTTTGATCATGCTGGGTCTTCTGCCGTAGTAGTAAGAGTTGCATCCGTTGTTTCTTCTAGTGCTTTGCTTCGTCGCGGATAGGACGTTGAGATGATGTGAGCACCGACAAGTTCTGCTACCTCTACCAACTAGATTCCCGGCAAGCAATCCCTTCATGCCATTTATTGCCTATTTGCTCTCGCCATTCTTGCGTTAGTTGTCGATTCTGTTTGTCTCCGATCCTATTTTTTGCATAACCTAACCCTCACATGCCAGTTTCCCACCTATGTACCTAGTTGTGTGCAGCCTTAGTCTCGCGTCGTAGTTCGCATGCTTAGGTTGTGTTGGCAAGTCGGTTCTCTTGTTCAGCTCATGACTAGTGTGACGGGTAGGATCAACTTACTTAACATGTTAATGTTTGGGATAATATTAATTTGATGATAAGGCACCGGCAGGAGGCCCGGCGTGGTTTTGGAGCCTGCTAGTGTCGAACTTAGGAAAAGGGTCTTGTCCACCGATCCATGATGAGCGCGCTAACCGCATGTGGGTGGTGAGTATGGGCACTCCCCTTGATCTAGTACTTGAGCTGCTGTTCATCCAGGTACCACACTTAGTTCGGGCTTTCCATTTGGCACGATAACTTGCAGGTACGAGCTCATGGTGCTACGGTGACCTGATGTAGTCGTTGCGGTTAGGGAGACACGTTCTTAGAGTGTTATGAAGGTCCGTATTTCGGGGTGGAATAACCGTGCGCTCAAATTTACCCGTGGTGCCTTGGATGTGCAGTGGTGATAGGAAAGGTCGAGTTGAGATATCCTGCCTTTGTGGTTGTGGATTGATCGAACGTGTACGGGTACTGTAGCGCACCCTGCAGGGATAAATCTTCTCGAGAAGCCGTGTTGTCCGCGGTTATGTGACGACTTGGTGAAAGTGCTGGCTAACAAGTACTCAGACAAATTACACTTAACGATGATAACTTGACTAGTAATATAGATTACCTCCATCATCAAAATGAATGTCATCTTAATCAACATTGTGAGTTTTAGTTTCCTTGGGTTGCTTCCTTAGTAGGGGGTAACACTGGATGGGTATTGTTTTGGTGAGTAGTTATAGTTGGTTTTGTCGCGCTCTCTCGTCTCTCTCTAATAGACGTAAGTTGTAGCGTGTCTCTTTAGGTGCCTAGTGTTGCTTGCCGCCGTTTGAGTACACTCACCTTTCCACATCAATTCAATGCATCTTCTCCTTGACGTTTGCTTGCCGGGTATATTCCATGTACTGACCCCGTTTGGGGCTGCAACATTTCATGTTGCAGTCGTTGCTTCAGAGGATCTTCAGGGCGGTTACTTCGGGGAGTTTGACGATGTTAGCTTGGGAATCCCTCCGGCTTGGCCTGGGCAGGGATTGGACGCCATCGGTTATCTTCAGGACTCTTAGTCCAATTTGTATCTTATCCGTAGTCGGATACTCTTTCGTCTTCCACTGTTATTTGGATCTTTGTATTGTATCAGTTGTATCATTGACTCGTTTGAGTCGTCTTGTATATATCAATTATGTTGTTGTTGTGGATTATTCGTGAACTCTTGTAATGATTACCAAAAGTTGACAACCCGGGATCGGTATTATGTGGATTCTGGCGGGAACGCTGAAATCCCCATAGTACCCGATCCAGGGGCGTCACAGGAGGCCGGCCTGGCCGGGGGGTGAGGCCGGGAGACCCCGTTTACCTCCGTTCTCCCTCCTCGGGGCTCCAATCTTGACGCCGTATTCACCCACTTCCTTCCTAGCTTCATGTGCACCTTCTTGGATATGTTCTTGAGCATCTTGCTCACTGTCTTGGGTCTCCATGGTGTGATCCCACCTATGCATGTAGAGGGGTATTTCATGAGGTAGAGCACCGTTCACCAAGTCACCGGAAACATACGAAGATAGGAGTGAGTTCACCTTGTTGTGTATCGATGTTGTGCTTGGTTGAATACGGTGGGATACATCATCTCCCCCCCTTGAAGAAGAGTCGTCCTCGACTCTCGTTCCATCCATTTGTGAGCGAGAGAAGGAAGATTGACGACAAAGATGTCGTTGAAGTTGAGATGCTTGTCGAAGTTCATGTGACGGTAGGCTCGTAGCGGAGGTGGTCCAAAGGTGATGAAGATCATGAAATGTGCCTCCTTGGATGGTTGAGGAAGATCTTGCGAGGCAGTGTAGTCGTTGAAGTTGAGCCTCTTATTGAAGGTCATGCCAAGATATGCTCGTGGAGGGTGTAGTCCAAAGGTGATGACGATCTTGACATGGTCCTCATTGGATGGATGAGGGTGAGCTTGCGAAAGCGGTAGAGTGTAGATGAACTTGACGCATTGGTTGCATGCCGCACCATGGGGTGCGTTGTTGTTGATGCTTGTGTCGAAGTCCATGTACATCTTGGCGGTTGATGTGTAGTCGCGGTGATCATTGTCGTTGACGCGCTTGTCGAACTCCAAGTGCATCTTGACGAAGGGGATGTAGATGCGGTAGTCATTGTCGTTGACGCGCTTGTCGAACTCCAAGTACATCTTGATGTAGGGGATGTAGATGAAGAAGTTGTTGTCGTTGATGCGCATGTGGAACTCCAAGTACATCTTGACATGAGGGATGTAGGCGTAGAAGTCGTTGTCGTGGATGCGCTTGTCGAACTCCATGCACATCGAAACATGTGTGATGTAGGCGTAGAAGGAGTTGTCGTCGAAGTGCTTGTAAAGCGCCGTGTAGATCTTGACTTGAGAAGTGTGGATGTAGAACGCCTTGTCGTAGAAGCTCTTATGAATCTCCATGTGGATCATGACGAGCGGAATGTGCTCCTTTCAACTCTTCAAGTCGGTGTCGATGTTCATGCGATGTGGAGATCCTTGTATGTGGAGAAGTCCATGAGGTCGAAGATGCTTGATAGGGTCACCAAATCTCTGCAAAATAGACAACAAAGATGGAGAGAAAGTTGGTAAGCCGTTAGTGTCAATAAGCACAAATGGGGTTTTGCTCTCAACTCTCATCTCACTATTGGTGGCTATCATGGCAATGCCTCTAGGAACACTCATACTTTTTCCACTCATGATGGGCTTGTGGCTCCCACTCACGTGATGGTGGATCTCTCTCTCACCACTCATCTCACTAGAAGCTTTAGAGGGGACACTAGAAGGCTCCAAAGTCTTGGCACAAGAGGTGTGCGGGGTTGTCGAAGTCGTTGCATTGCTTGGAGTCGGTAGTGTCATAGCATGTGGCGAGGAGGACTCGAGCATCTCATCTCTTGGATTGATCTCCAAGTGTGGAAAGGGTGGCTTTCTTGGAGGAGGAGGTAGGGTCATGGCTTGTGTAGAAGAAGGCTCCATCATCTCCGTGATGTGGTAGTGAAAGACATGCCTTGTAGCATTCTCAAATGGTCGATGATGATGATGATGATGAAGATATCCTTGGCTAAAATGGTGGCTTGAGCGTGGCCTTGTGGAGGGTAGCATGAGATACTTTGAATTCAAGGGGAGTGTGTCACCCAATTCGTTGTTACCTCCATCAATGATAGATGAGCCATTGACGCCGGCTCTAGAGAGGTTGCATCGTTGGTCCCTATCTTGAGGATAGGCTTGAAGAACTCGTGTCAACACTCGCGATGAATTCTCGGCCTGATAGCAATAGACGCTTTCGTCACCATTGGTGGGCATGTCCAAGGAATTGAGAGCTAGTTGGTGCAAGGCATAGTATTGACCTTCACTCATGTAGGCATGATCACCATTTTGGTTGGCAACCATGATCACTTGTGTCATGGGAGGAATAGCTTCACACTCTTGATGTTGTTGTTGCGCTTGTTGCGAGGAGGAAAGCTCATGCTCTTGATCATGGAGGTCATTGTCCTTCCTCAAAGAATGTCGCTCATGGAAGTTGTGGTTGGGTGTTGGTGGTGAAGTATATCTCGCCTCTTGCCTTGATGAAGTAGTGGTATCATAGTGTACATGGCGATGATGATCTTGATCCTTGTCAAAGGCGGAGTGCAAATAGAAAGCACATTGTTGGAGAAGATGAGGTGGAGGCTCCCATTCCTCATGTTGGTGATGACGCTCATGGTCCTTGAACCGAGGCAAAGGGCGCTCAAGCTGTTGTCTTGATGGCCTTGATGATGCAATGGGAATCCTTGTTCAAGGTGATGCGGTGCTTCATCCAATATGGTAGGAGAAGAATCATGGATAGCAACTCCATTTGCTTGTTGTTGGCGAGGTCGCTCATGTGGGTCATCATCAAAAATAGGAAGTGAGAGGTCACTTGGAGCATCTTCACTTGCTTGTTGGTGACGTGGTCACTCAAGAGGTTCCTCGTCAAACCAGGGGAATGAGAGATCATGGGTAGCATCCGCGCCTAGTTGAGGTCAAAGTGGGCGCTCATTGGGGTCTTCATCAAAGAGAGGAAGTGAGATATCACTTGTAGCATGCCCACTTGGCTGTTGTCGAAGGTGGAGCTCATAGGGGTCCTCATCAAAGATGGGAAGTGAAGTAGCAAATATAGCAATCCCACTTGGTTGATGTCGAAGTGGACGCTCCCTCAAAGATGGGGAAAGACAAGCCATACGGAGCATTCTCACTTGCTTGGCGTTGCGGAAGTCTCTCATGTGGGTAATCATCATAGATGGGTAGAGAAAACTCATGTGGGGCATCCTCATTGGTTTGGCGATGGCGGTCATGATGGAGAGGATCGCGCCGGTGGTCATTGTGGTGGAGTTGTGGGAGGAATTCACTAGAAGCCATGTCGAGGGCACCTTCTTGATAATGGCCTTGGTCTTGGTGGTCATTGTGGTGGTGACACACATTTTTCCTTGGAAGCCTTGAATGTGGGCGAGCACCATCCACGAAGCCATGTAGACCATAGTCAAGAGTCGAGCTTGGAGAAGGTGGGTGATGAAGAATATCAGGTCGTAGAGGGTGATCTTGAAGAGGGTCACCACGGCCTTGTCGGTGTCGAGGTCGAGGTAGTGGTGATGGCGAGCGATGCTCAAACCAATGTCGTCGCGGAACTTGTGGTGGAAGATGCGGTGAGGTGGGTGTACCACTCTCTTCCATATGGCGGTGATGATCATGGCGACGGCCTTGGTGATGAGCTTGGTGATGATGGTTCGAAGTTTGTTGACGATGGAGCTTGCGGCGTTCCCGCACTTCATGTGTGGGATGACTCGAAAGTCATTTGGATGCGTTGGCCTCTTGGCCTTCTCCCCTTGATGGGGCCTCGATGATGTCCTTCTTGTGGCGCCGTCTTGATGTTGAAGGAGACAATCTTGACGTTGCCAACCTGTCGGATTTCTTGTCGTTGCACCATCTTGAGGTTGAAGGTAGTTGTCTTGTCTTGGCCTTGGCATTCTCCTTGAAGTTCCTTCGTCTTGAGCATAAACCATCGTACATGTGATGTATTGGCCATCGAAGCTTGGAGAGGAAATGCTTGTAGGTGAGCTCGTCCATGTCGGAGTCATTGTCGGTGTAGTAATCCGCCATGCTTGTGGATGCGGTGTCGGTGTAGCACGGCTCCATCTCGTCATCCAAGCTTGCGGTGTCGTCGTTGTAGTAGAAGTTCATGTCGGTGGAGCTCATGGATTTGAAGTTGTCGTGGTTGGTGTGGTGCTCCTCCATGTCGATGATGGTTGGGGAGGAGTAGTTGGTGTAGAGCTCGACGTCGTGGTCGTAGTAGTGGTGGTGATCCACCATGTCATGCTCGTAGTGGTCATCCACAATGTCGTGCTCGTCGGAGTGGAGGTCCATGTCTAGCTCGTTGTAGTCGTAGTGGTCCATCATGGACTCGTCATGGTCATCATGGCCTCCATATGATCCGCTCTCGCTACACATGGTTACTCACAACCACAAGTGTATATATAGAGTGTGAAGACCTAAGAGATCAAACCTCACCTTTTAGCAAATATTGGAAAATAGTGGACCATGCCAAGAGAAACCGATAACAAAAAAAATGAAGTGACTTGAGTTCGAAAGATCCCAAAAACACGCTCCAAAACACACATGGCTTATGGGTGGATGGCAATGGGTTAAAAAAGTGGCGAGAAAACGACAAATCCAAAGAAAAGTATGTTGTAAAACGTGGAGAAGAATCAAAGAAAAGTTAGCACGAAAACCAAACCTAGTGGAGGAAAAATGATATGGTGGAAACTAAAAAAAAAACACACACACAAATGATAAATGGGGTTAGTGCGTCCAATGGACGAGCGGAGACGAAATGTACCTATCGAAGACTAAGCTCAATGCCACACCAACGCAAGGAGGACACTAGCTCAAACCACAATTAATTAGAGGCAACAAGATTCGCAACATGGCGACCGGTCACTCTCTTCTCTCTTGCAACTCGAAGCTAAATGTTCCTACAAATGATAACAATTGGCATCGATCTTATGCTTCTTTTGGATCTTTTTACTTCTTGCTCTTTCTCCTTGCTCTTTTTTTTTTGATGATGATGTAGAGATAATTCCCAAATGCCAATGCCTACTCGAAGCTATTCTCTCACAAGCGCAAAACTCGCACTCTCGGTGCCACAATGTGATGCCAAGCGGTGTAAAGAACTAGTCCAAGTAGGTAAGGTACACAAAGGAATGGGGTAGTTCAAGCGGAAGCAAGTTATACCTATGCGGTGGATGATCTCGGGCTTGTGGCCGATGGATGTCGATGTCGTGTGGATCCGTTGATGTAGATGCGTAGGTGATGTCGATGGCGACGCGTAGGAACTTGCCTCACTCAAATCGGAGAAACCACGACAAAGAAAAAGAAGATAAAAAATCTGTCCAAGAATCGAAAAGCAGGAATTTTCTGTGATTTTGCTCAATTTCGAAATTCCTCTCAAATCAAGAAAAATTTTGGACAAATTCGAGAAATGTGGCTGAATAGAAAGGTGGGGAATGGTCTTTGGCAACAAATCTATGAATCAAAACCACGAAAAACTCAACAAATCGAGAGATCGGTCGAAATCCTTTTTGGCTATTTTTGGTCAAAATTTTGAATTTATGGTGGATAGAAGAAAAATTGGTGGGTGGGGAGGGGTGCGGGTGTCGGATCCGTGTCAATCTTGCTCTGGATACCAGATGATATAGGTGTTGACCTCTAAGTTGGCCCGATCTTCACGAATCGACAAGAACGCACGAAGAACACACGAAGAACGCGAAGAACACGATGAACTCACACACACAAAAAGGGGAAGATAACTCGTGAAGCCTACAAGGGATCGCGAACCCAAGTCAACAACACTCTAATTGAAACCGATTCCTCTCACCGGCCGGTCCACCGATCCAACAGAAGCCACAAGGGGAAGGTTGACAAGCACTACTAGAATCACAAGGTGAAAGAGTAGCTCCTTGGAGAGATCTTGATACAATCTGATAGATGAATCTATGGAGTAGCCATGGATCCCATGGGGGAGGTTCTCCACATGGGAGGAGGAGCAACAAGCTCAATTCTATCTCAAAGTCAACTCTCACCCTAGAACTAGCCACCGGAGTCCCTTATATAGCCTAGGGGGAAAGGTGGGGCGAAACGGTGCCAAAACGGTCCATTTCTGCACAAAACAGGGGAGCTCGGCCCGAGAGGCCGGCCGAGGTGGGAGGCAGGCGCCCAGCCTGGGGCAGCCGGCCTGAGGCCGGGGTGGAGGCCGGAGCCCTCGGGCTGGTGGCCAGCCTGAGGCCAGGGTGGGAGGCCGGCTCCCTCGGGCTCGTGGCCGGCCTGAGGCCAGGGTGGGAGGAGGAGGCCAGCCTGAGGCCAGGGGAGGCCGGCCTGGCCGGGGGGTGAGGCCGGGAGACCCCGTTTCCCTCCGTTCTCCCTCCTCGGACCTCCGATCTTGACGCCGTCTTCACCCACTTCCTTCCTAGCTTCATGTGCACCTTCTTGGATATGTTCTTGAGCATCTTGGTCACCGTCTTGGGTCTCCATGGTGTGATCCCACCTATGCATGTAGAGGGGTATTTCATGAGGTAGAGCACCGTTCACCAAGTCACCGGAAACATACGGAGATAGGAGTGAGTTCACCTTGTTGTGTATCGATGTTGTGCTTGGTTGAATACGGTGGGCTACATCAGCAGCTGGATGATACCAACAGATCGTCGCATACGCAAGAATGACGACGATCAACACAACTTGGGATGCTGGCTCGAACGGTTCAAGTGGGAGCGTGACGGTGGAGAGCTTGCACTCATTTGGAGGCCCCAAGTGTAAGGTGTGAGGAGTGCATCATCAAGTTTTCCCTCAGAAAGAAACCAAGGTTGAATCGACAAGTAGGATAAAGAAATCACTTCTGAAGGTTGATGCACCTGATGTTGGCTGGGTGCACTAAAGGTTTAGCAGCAATGTGGAACCTACACAACTCAATCAAATCAGTTTGACCCAACGAAGCAGTGAGGTTGCCAATCTCACCGGTTTTGTTGAAAACAAAGAGGTTAAACGTATGGTGTGGAAAACAGTACTTTTTTGCAGTAGATGAAAAGAGAACTTTGATGGCAGTAGGAAAACAATTGTAATAGTATGAAAATAGTGATTGCATTGGTTGTATTATGAGTATAAAGGAAATGGACTGGGTCCACAGTTCACTAGTGGTGTCGCTCCAAAACAGATAGATAGCATGTTGGGTAAACAAATTACGGCTGGGCAATTGACAAATTTAAAGGCTGCACCGTAGTGCATATGCGTGACATGATGAATACTATGTGATTCATGTGGGCACTACAACAAGATTCATAGACCGTTATCCAACTACATCTATGACTAATAATCCACCCTAAGAATGTCAACCGAGCAAACCTTGGGTATTAAGTTGCAGGCAACGGATAATCGCATTAAGCAAAGTGTGTAATGTAAACAATGTAAACATCGTTGTTTTCTCCCTAACGGAAATAGCACATCCCCCGCCCGTTACGTTTTTGTCACTCGAGCGTGAGTAAAAGGGAGGCATGAACCCACTATCGAGCATAAATACCGCCTCTTGGAGTTACTAGCATCTACTTGGCTAGAGCATCTACTAACAACAGAGAGCATGCAAGATCATAAATAACATACACATGAATAAAACATATTAGATTGATAATCATTGGACATAGAATTCAATATTCATCGGATCCCA
Source organism: Alopecurus myosuroides (assembly GCA_028641055.1). Classification (NCBI taxonomy): domain Eukaryota; kingdom Viridiplantae; phylum Streptophyta; class Magnoliopsida; order Poales; family Poaceae; genus Alopecurus; species Alopecurus myosuroides. The sequence goes on along the minus strand of CM054060.1, from coordinate 241,711,278 downwards.
AAAAACATAACATGTAGCATTACAATTAGATGATCTTGATCATGTTAGGAGCTCACAAGATCTAAACATGAAGCATAAAGAGGAGAGAACAACCATCTAGCTACTGCTATGTACCCGTAATCCAAGGATGAAGTACTCACGTATCATTCCAAAGGCGGGCATTGTGGTGTAAAGCCCTCCGATGATAAATTCCCCTCTCGGCAGGGTGCCAGGAAGAGCTCCAGAACCCTCCCGAACTAGGGTTGACAACGATGGCGGCTGCGGATGTTTTTGGTGAAAAGGCTCGAGTGTTTAGGGTTAACTCGAGAAGAGGCTTAAGTAGGCAAGAGGGCAACGTCGGTGGGTGGCCAGGGGGACACACCACCCCTGGGCGGGGCTAGAGGGGGGCCATGCCGCCCTATGGTGTGGGGTCCATGCGGCCCCCTCTGGACTCCGTGTGCGTGACAGATTTGTAAGAAATCTGGTTTTCGAATCGTCCAATTCCGAGAATATTTCCAGAACAACTTTTCTGAAATAAAAAACAGCAGAAAACAAGAACTGGCTCTGTGGCATCTTTTCAATAGTTTAGTCCCAGAAAATCGATAAAATGGCATAAAGTGTATAGGAAACATGTAGCATATAGTACGAAAACAAAATGGAACATCAGAAATTATGGATACGTTTTTGACGTATCAACATCCCCAAGCTTAGTTCCTACTCGTCCTCGAGTAGGTAAACGATAAAAACAAATAATTTCTGAGGTGACATGCTACCACCATGAACTTGATCATCATAGTAATGTAAAGCATGTAAACCAGGATCAAATGAATAAGGGCTATGGTTTATAGTTGATATCAAATAGAATAATGTATAAACCATTAGGAAACAAAGTAAAACTTTTCAATGAATCAATACTAAAAGATTTAAGCTTCAAGAACAACAATATAATCATCCAAGGAATCAAACTCTCACAATAACTCCTGTTAGGATCAAGTCAAGAGACAACAATATGCACGTAGAAAAATCATTAAGATATTTGTGCACTCAAAAAAAAGCAAGCGTTCTGTATTGGTCCCTGGCGCCAGCATGTTATGGCTAAAAGAACATTATGGGGGTTTGGAAGGTCAATGGAAGAAAGTCTCACACAACTGAAAGTGATCATTAGACAAGAGTAAGTCTTATAATCTAAGTTATTCAAGGAGTAGTGATTGCCACATAACGGATGCACATAGAGATATAAGTGTATGAAAGCTCTCCAAAGGAACTAGTGGGGGTGCATCCAACTTTATTGCTCACGAAGACCTAGAGCACTTTTGAGGAGGCTCATCATTGGAATATACAAGCGAAGTTCTATAACGTAAAGTTCCCCACATAGTTATGCAAGTCATTATATGAAAACTATCTCCAAACTTAAAGTATTGGTGCTAAATAACCACAAGTGTGGAATAGATGATTGTAATGCCGCCCCTCTCTGTTTTCCCTTTCTTTTTTATTATTTTTTCGAGCTTTTTCTCTTTTTTTTGATATATAACCTCATTGGTAGGGGCAAGACTCTATTTTACAATGAATCGTCATATTTTTAGTACTCATAACTCAAACTAAAATATCTCTGGTGTATATAAAACTAAATGCTCCTGCCAGTGTAGCAGTATGCAAAATAACAATGAAGCATGCCATCAAGTAACATAACGAGGATGGATGTTGTATGGAAATATATCTTGGAATGACTATGGAAATGCCATGGTAGGTAGGTATGGTGGCTGTTTTGAGGAATATAATTTTTTTCTTATGTGTAGAAGAACAAAGTTCTTCCACGGGATTTGGATGCATTGGCAAAATTTGTACCAACTCTCAATTTGAGAATGAGCAATGCACAGTACCAAAGAGGTAGGGATGCAGGCGGACAACCGCCAGAGAGACCGGCCTATCCGCTAGCTTTGCCGTTTAGTTATGCACTAATGAATCATTAACCGAACCGTTTTCCAATTAGCCCCCCAAAAAAAGGTGGAGCGGCCCGTCTGCCAAGTCCAACGTCCCGTCTCCTTGCATCCCTACGAAGAGGCTAGCAAATATGGATGGTGGATGTGCCAGAAAACCCGCAACATAGAACTCACAAGTTAAAAGATTATAACTAAAATCATGATATTACAAGAAATAATGAAAATCACTCCAAGAGGGTCCGTGTAACATCCCTGTTTTGCTAAATTAGGGTGTGTGGTGTTGTGTACATATCATACATGCATGAAAACAAAAATTTAGATCATGTTTGAAACAATTTAAATTGTGAATTTAAATGCTTTGAGAAAATACCACAAATAGTACTTATTTTGGTTTCCAAAATCTTGTATTGGAAAATAATTCAATTTCACCAAAGAAAAATATGGTGAGGTTGGAAATTTTGTGAGGTTTTCAAATCTTATTTTTTTTTGCCAATTTTTCTGTTTGCAAAAAGGCCCTAAAAAGGTTTCCTGTCATGTTTTAAAACAGAGAAAGACCTCTTGGTATTTTCCAAAAATTCCATGCGGTTATCCATAAAAATCCCTTTTAACGTCTTCTTCCTCGTGACAGAAGGATGGAAGCTCGTCGACGCCGTCGCAGTTGCTACCTCCTGCCTGCTTCACTCGCGCGGATAATAGGGAGGCGACGTCTGCATCTCGTCCTCCTCTCTCTCTATCGCAGCGCCCTCTCTCTGCTTCTCCTCCTCGGATCGAACCCAAACCCTAGCTACTGCCTCTCTGGCCGCCGCCTCCTTCCCGCCGTCTCCGGCCACGCCGCGATGAGCGGACACCACCAATGGCTCCGCCTGGACCTCCTAGTGCTTCCAAGCTGGGCGCCGTGAGCAGGGACGAACGGAGTCGGCCGCGCCGTCCTCTTCTTCCCCGCGGACGACGAGCCTTGCCGCTGTCGATTCGCCGCCACCGCTCCTCTCCGGCCTTCACCGACCATTCCACGAGCACCATCGAGCCATGGTGAGCTTCCCGGTGCCCTCCCCGTGCTCCCTATCTTCCTCTAGCTTGCTGTCCTCGAGGGCCGCCGTCGGACCTCGTCGCCAGCGTGTAATCCGGCCACCATCCGGCCGTCCGCCACCACCCCTCAACTCCCCTTGACCTCCTCTTCCTCGTTGTGTAGTTTAATTTTCAAGTTACACACTAATTCGATCGAATATGGAATCAACTGTGAAGAACAGAGCAATGTGATGCCAAAGTGACATCATAGTGACATCATTTTTTCCCTTTTTGATAAATCCAGGAAATTCCAGAAAAGGAATAAAATTGGTATTTTAATAACTTTTGTTTTATACCTCAGAAAAATAAAAGGAATGTACCAAAATTTTCATAAAAATGTAATCTACCAAATATATCATTTTGATATATGTTTGGCAAAGTTCAAAAAATGAGCATTTATTTAATGTTGTTTAATTCTTTTAAAAAATAGAAAAATAAGTTTTTATTCAATAAAATTAGAAAATTAAAAGTTATATACAAAAATGACAAATGCAACCTGTTTATGATGTTTTCAAACCCATTTGAGAACTTTAACTTGTACTCACTTTCAGAATTGTCCGAAGTGCCCCTCCGGGGTCTATTTTGGGATAATTCAGTAAAATTGCATATTTGACATACGAGCCCTAGCAACCCAACGATCATGAAGGGAATATGCCCGAGAGGCAATAATAAAGTGTTTATTATGTTATTCCTTGTTTATGATAGATGTTTATTTCTCATGCTAGAATTGTATTAACCGGAAACGTTGATACATGTGTGATTAATAAACAAACCAACGTTCCTAGTGAAGCCTCTCTTTTAACTAGCCCGTTGATTAAACAGATGATCAAGGTTTCCTGATCATGAACATTGGATGTTGTTGATAACGGGGTCATGTCATTAGGAGAATGACATGATGAACTTAAACCCTAAACTAAGTATAACAATACGATCAAGTCATTTAGTTTTGTTGTTATGTCTTACATTCGGAGTAACATTATTCCTTAGATCATGAGATCATGTTAATCACTAATACCGAAAGAATACTTTGATGACATCAAACGTCACACCGTAAAAGGGTGACTATAAAGGTGGCATTGGATATTCGGAAAGTATTGGTTGAAGCTCATGGATCGAGAATGGGATTTGTCCATCCAATATGACGGATAGATATACTCAGGGCCCTCTCGGTGATATCACATCGACACCGCTTGCAAGCAAGTGATTTGATCACTAGGATGTTATATCACGGGAACGAGAAAAGAGTACTTGTCGGATAACGAGATCGAACAAGGTATAGTGGATACCGATGATCGGATCTCGGACAAATAATATATCGCGAGACAAAGGGAAATCGTTACGACGTTGAAAGGTTCACACGATCACGAGAGTCATCGTTGAATATATAGGAGTCATCACGGTTTTCCAGACCCCGCTGTTGATTATTGATCGGAGAGGAGTCTCGATCATGTCTATAATATTCACGAACCGTAGGGAGACACACTTAAGGTTCGATGAAGCGTTTAGAGAGGATACGGAATACCGAAGAATATTTTGGGCAGCTCCGGAATTGTTTCGGGGAAAATTGAAATAGTTCAAGGGGTTTTTCGTCGAACGGTTGTTCATAGAATTAACAAATGGTTCGAGGTGCTGCATGCAAATGTTTGTTAATGGAATTAACAAATATAAATAGAGAAATAAAAATGTTTTATTTATTTATTAAAGAAAAACCTTTGGATTTTCCAAGTGGGAAATTAAGGGATTTTTGAGTGGGTTTGAGTGGAGCTTCCACTCACATGAAGAGAGGAAGGGGTGGGGGCACCCATGGCTGGCCGCACCCCCCCTTGGGCTGCCTCCCCCTCCCCTATAAAAGGAGGGTGAGGGCTCTCTCTTCTACACACACTTGCTCACACATTTTCCCTTCCATCCGCTGCTCCATTCCATGGTCTCCGGCTTGGCGAAGCCCTGACCGTGGGATTCTTCACCACCACCACGCCGTCGTGCTGCTGGAATTCCGGAGGGATCTTCTACTTCCGCAACCCGCTGGAACGAGGGAACGGAAGTCTTCATCGAGCTGAACGTGTGACCGATTACGGAGGCACCGCCGGATTGCGGTGCTCTTCTTCTCGCTCGGGATCGGCGTGAGAACGACTACGCCAACCACGAGATCTTTTCTCGTACCACTTTGAGTCTTCGAGGGTATGTTATCTCAAGACTCTCTTTCTCCCCGTTGCCTTTCATCTCATAGATTAGATCTTGGCCATTTGGGTTTATCGCGTGTAGGAATTTTTTTTGTTTTCTATGCTACGTTCCCCTTCAGTGGTATCAGAGCCGGATCTATGCGTAGATGAATTGTACGGGTAGAACACATAGGAGTATGTGGGCGTTGATGATCATGGTTTTGTCTCTTTGAGTATTTTATGATCTTAGTGGCATAGTAGGATGAAGCGGCCCGGACTAACTTTACATGTCCACGTACATGAGACTTGTTCCACAACTGACATGCAACTTGAATTGCATAAGTGGCTTGCGGGTGTCGGTTTCTCCTACTATAGTTAAGATATAATCTACAAAGGATTGTTCAAAAATATGTTTTATCAATGTTGTGGTTCTTGTACGTAGATATGAACGGTTCTATCCTCGTAAGCCCAAAGCCATGTAAAATATGCAAAAATAAATTAGAGGCGTCTAACTTATTTTTGCAGGGCATGTGATGTGATATGGTCAATGTTACAAACGTTATGTATGAGATGATATCTTTTGTAAATTATTGACATACCGGCTGGAGCCATATGGTTGTCTTATTTTATGGCCTGCGTGCTGTATGTCATATCCATGTGATATGTTGTAATGGACAATCAAGATGGAGGTGCCACGGACCTTGGTGCCACGCCGGTGGAATGATGGAGATCATACCATGATGCACAAGATGGAGATCAAGTGCAAGAAGGACCATATCATATCACATTATCCATGCATGTGATGTTTATCCTTTTATGCATCTTATTTTGCTTAGATCGCGACGGTAGCATTATAAGATGATCCCTCTCACTTAATATCAAGATAATAATGTGTTCTTCCTTAAGTATGCACCGTTAAGAAAGTTCGTCGTTTCGAGACACCACGTGATGATCGGGTGTGATAGACTCAACGTTCGCATACAACGGGTGTTTTCAAGCCTAGCATGTACAGACATGGCCTTGAAACACATGCAATACAATGGTTCTACTTGGCGAGCCTAGCATGTACAGACATGGCCTCGGAACACGTAACCGAAAGGTAAAGCATGAGTCATATGAATGATATGATGAACATATTGATGTTCGCCTTTGCAACTACACCGTCTCACGTGATGATCGGTTTCGGTGTAGTGAATTTGGTTCGTGTAATCACTAAAGACAACTAAGAGGGATGTTGTTTTTGAGTGGGAGTTCATGGGATAATTTTAGAATTAACTTGAACTTAATTTATCATAAACATAGTCTAAATAGTCTTTGCAAATATGTTGTAGATCATGGCACCACCTACCTTCAATTTCAATATGTTCATGGAGAAAGAGAAATTAGCGAACAATGGAAGCAACTTTACCAACTGGGCACTTAACCTGAGGATTCTCCTCACCGCTTGCAAGAAGCTCTATGTGCTTGATGCACCTCTAGGTGACCAACCCGCTGATGATGCTTCTGATGAGGATAAAAATGTTTATCTGACTCAACAAGAAGACCACAGTATAGTTCACTGCGGCATCCTCTATGGATTAGAGCCAGAGCTGCGAAAACGTTTCGAGAACAGCACTGCTTATGCCACAATGGGAGAATTGAAAATGATTTTCGATACCCATGCCGCAGTTGAGAGTTATGACGCTTCAGAAAAGTTCTTTAGCTGCATGATGGAAGAGAACAGCTCCGTTAGTGAGCACGTACTCAAAATGTCTGCGTACGCTGATAAGTTCATAGCCTTGGGAATATCGATTCCCATTGAGCTAGGGATACATCGTGTTCTCCAATCTCTGCCACCTAGTTACAAGAACTTCGTGATGAACTATAATATGCAGAGCATGAAGAAGTCTCTTCCTGAGCTTCTCTCGATGCTTAAAACTGCTGAAGTGGAGATCAAGAAAGAACATCAAGTGTTGATGATCAATAAGACCACTAGTTTCAAGAAAGGCAAGAAAGGCAAGCCAAGGGTAAACTTCAAGAAGGGTGGCAAATCTGTTGCTACTGCTAAGAAGAAAACCAGGCATGGCCCTAAGCCTGAGACTGAGTGTTTCTATTGCAAGGGTACTGGCCACTGGAAGCGCAATTGCCCCAAGTATCTGGCAGATAAGAAGGCCGGCAAAGTGAACAAAGGTATATATGATATACTTGTTATTGATGTGTACCTTACTAGTACTCTCAGTAGCACCTGGGTATTTGATACTGGTTCGGTTGCTCACATATGTAACTCGAAACAGGAGCTGCAGAATAAGCAACCACTAGCAAAGGATGAGGTGACGATGCGCGTCGGCAATGGATCAAGAGTTGACGTGATCGCCGTCGGGACGCTACCTCTACGTCTACCATCGGGATTAGTTATAAACCTCAATAAATGTTATTTGGTGCCCGCATTAAGCATGAACATCGTTTCTGGATATTGCTTAATGCGGGACGGTTATTCCTTTAAGTCCGAGAACAATGGTTGTTCGATTTATATGAATAATATCTTTTATGGTCATGCACCTGAGAAGAATGGTTTATTTCTTTTGAATCTTGATAATGTTGATACACATATTCATAATGTGAATGCCAAAAGAATTAAGTTAAATGATGATATTGCTACTTATTTGTGGCATTGCCGCTTAGGTCATATTGGTGTTAAACGCATGAAGAAGCTCCATTCTGATGGACTCTTAGAATCACTTGATTATGAATCATTTGAAACATGTGAACCATGCCTTATGGGCAAGATGACTAGAACCCCGTTTTCAGGATCTATGGAACGGGCGACAGACTTACTGGAAATCATACATACTGATGTATGTGGACCAATGAGTGTATCGGCGCGCGGTGGATATCGTTATTTTGTCACTTTCACAGATGATTTGAGTAGATATGGGTATATTTACTTAATGAAACACAAATCTGAAACGTTTGAAAAGTTCAAAGAATTTCAGTGTGAAGTTGAAAATCATCGTAACAGAAAGATTAAATTTCTACGGTCTGATCGTGGAGGTGAATATCTAAGTTACGAGTTTGGCATGCATATGAAACAATGTGGAATAGTTTCACAACTCACACCTGCCGGAACACCACAGCGAAATGGTGTTTCCGAACGTCGTAATCGTACTTTATTAGATATGGTTCGATCTATGATGTCTCTTACAGATTTGCCACTATCGTTTTGGGGTTATGCACTAGAGACCGCTGCATTCACTTTAAATAGGGCACCATCTAAATCCGTTGAAACGACACCGTATGAATTATGGTTTGGAAACAAACCTAAGCTGTCATTTCTAAAAGTTTGGGGATGCGATGTTTATGTGAAGAAGCTTCAACCTGATAAACTCGAACCCAAAGCGGAAAAATGCGTCTTCATAGGATACCCTAAAGAAACAATAGGGTACACCTTCTATCACAGATCCGAAGGCAAGATTTTTGTTGCCAAGAATGGATCCTTTTTGGAGAAGGAGTTTCTCTCGAAAGGTGTGAATAGTAGGAAGGTAGAACTCGACGAGGTTATTGAACCTTCTCTTCTTGGAATGGCGAGTAGCGCAGCGCCGGAAGTTGTTCCGGAGCCGACCCCGTCAGATGAAGAGAGAGTTAATGATCAAGATCATGAAACTCCAATAGAGGAAACTACCGCACCTCGCAGGTCAACTAGGGAGCGTGCAGCTCCTGAACTATACGGAGATCCCGTATTAAACTTCATGGTAGATGGAGGTGATGACCCTGCGACATATGAGGAAGCGATGATGAGCCCAGATTCCAACAAATGGCTTGAAGCCATGAAATCCGAAATAGGATCCATGTATGAAAACCAAGTTTGGACTTTGGTGGATTTACCCAATGACCGCAAGGCCGTTGAGAACAAATGGATCTTTAAAAAGAAAACTGACGCTGATGGTAATGTGACCGTCTATAAAGCTCGACTTGTCGCAAAAGGTTTCCGACAAATTCAAGGAGTTGACTATGATGAGACTTTCTCACCAGTAGCGATGCTTAAGTCAGTTAGGATTATGTTAGCAGTTGCTGCATTTTTCGATTATGAAATATGGCAGATGGATGTCAAAACGGCGTTCCTTAATGGTGACATTGAGGAAGAGTTGTATATGATGCAACCCAAAGGTTTTGTTGATCCTAAGGATGCTGACAAGGTGTGTAAGCTTCAACGTTCCATTTATGGACTGAAGAAAGCATCCCGAAGTTGGAACCTCCGTTTTGATAAGGTGATCAAAGGTTTTGGATTTGTCCAAACATACGGAGAAGCTTGTATTTACAAGAAAGTGAGTGGGAGCTCTGTAGCATTTCTGGTACTATATGTGGATGACATATTGTTGATTGGAAATGATATAGAACTTTTAGAAAGCGTAAAAGGTTATTTGAACAATAGTTTTTCGATGAAAGACCTCGGTGAAGCAGCTTATATATTGGGCATCAAAATCTACAGGGATAGATCAAGACGCTTAATCGGACTTTCGCAAAGTACATACCTTGACAAGATTTTGAAGAAGTTCAAAATGGAAGATAGTAGGAAAGGGTTCCTACCTATGTTGCAAGGCAAGACGTTGAGTAAGACTCAATGTCCAGCTACAGCAGAAGATAGAGAAAAGATGGATAAGACTCCCCATGCTTCAGCCATAGGTTCTATCATGTATGCTATGCTGTGTACAAGACCGGATGTGGCACATGCTATTAGTTTGACTAGTAGGTACCAATCCAATCCAGGTTTGGAACACTGGACTGCGGTCAAGAATATCCTAAAGTACTTAAGAAGAACTAAGGACATGTTTCTCGTATATGGCGGTGAAGAAGAGCTCGTCGCAAGATGTTACGTCGATGCTAGCTTCGACACTGATCCGGATGACTCTAAGTCTCAGTCCGGGTACGTATTTATTATGAATGGAGGAGCTGTAAGTTGGAGGAGTTCCAAGCAATCCGTGGTGGCGGGATCATCAACAGAAGCGGAATATGTTGCTGCCTCGGAGGCAACACAGGAAGCAGTTTGGATGAAGGAGTTCATATCCGAACTAGGCGTGGTTCCGAGTGCGTTGGATCCAATGGTTATCTATTGTGACAACAATGGTGCCATAGCCAATGCTAAGGAACCAAGGTCTCACAAGAATTCCAAGCATATCAAGCGCCGTTTTCACTCCATCCGTGAGCATGTCGCAGATGGGGATGTGAAGATTTGCAAAGTACATACGGATCTGAATGTGGCAGATCCATTGACTAAAACTCTCTCAAGGACAAAACATGATCAACACCAGAACTCCATGGGTGTTAGATTCATCACTATGTAATATAGATTATTGCCCCTAGTGCAAGTGGGAGACTGAAGGGAATATGCCCGAGAGGCAATAATAAAGTGTTTATTATGTTATTCCTTGTTTATGATAGATGTTTATTTCTCATGCTAGAATTGTATTAACCGGAAACGTTGATACATGTGTGATTAATAAACAAACCAACGTTCCTAGTGAAGCCTCTCTTTTAACTAGCCCGTTGATTAAACAGATGATCAAGGTTTCCTGATCATGAACATTGGATGTTGTTGATAACGGGGTCATGTCATTAGGAGAATGACATGATGAACTTAAACCCTAAACTAAGTATAACAATACGATCAAGTCATTTAGTTTTGTTGTTATGTCTTACATTCGGAGTAACATTATTCCTTAGACCATGAGATCATGTTAATCACTAATACCGAAAGAATACTTTGATGACATCAAACGTCACACCGTAAAAGGGTGACTATAAAGGTGGCATTGGATATTCGGAAAGTATTGGTTGAAGCTCATGGATCGAGAATGGGATTTGTCCATCCAATATGACGGATAGATATACTCAGGGCCCTCTCGGTGATATCACATCGACACCGCTTGCAAGCAAGTGATTTGATCACTAGGATGTTATATCACGGGAACGAGAAAAGAGTACTTGTCGGATAACGAGATCGAACAAGGTATAGTGGATACCGATGATCGGATCTCGGACAAGTAATATATCGCGAGACAAAGGGAAATCGTTACGACGTTGAAAGGTTCACACGATCACGAGAGTCATCGTTGAATATATAGGAGTCATCACGGTTTTCCAGACCCCGCTGTTGATTATTGATCGGAGAGGAGTCTCAATCATGTCTATAATATTCACGAACTGTAGGGAGACACACTTAAGGTTCGATGAAGCGTTTAGAGAGGATACGGAATACCGAAGAATATTTTGGGCAGCTCCGGAATTGTTTCGGGGAAAATTGAAATAGTTCAAGGGGTTTTTCGTCGAACGGTTGTTAATAGAATTAACAAATGGTTCGAGGTGCTGCATGCAAATGTTTGTTAATGGAATTAACAAATATAAATAAAGAAATAAAACTGTTTTATTTATTTATTAAAGAAAAACCTTTGGATTTTCCAAGTGGGAAATTAAGGGATTTTTGAGTGGGTTTGAGTGGAGCTTCCACTCACATGAAGAGAGGAAGGGGTGGGGGCACCCATGGCTGGCCGCACCCCCCCCCTTGGGCTGCCTCCCCCTCCCCTATAAAAGGAAGGTGAGGGCTCTCTCTTCTACACACACTTTCTCACACATTTTCCCTTCCATCCGCTGCTCCATTCCATGGTCTCCGGCTTGGCGAAGCCCTGACCGTGGGATTCTTCACCACCACCACGCCGTCGTGCTGCTGGAATTCTGGAGGGATCTTCTACTTCCGCAACCCGCTGGAACGAGGGAACGGAAGTCTTCATCGAGCTGAACGTGTGACCGATTACGGAGGCACCGCCGGATTGCGGTGCTCTTCTTCTCGCTCGGGATCGGCGTGAGAACGACTACGCCAACCACGAGATCTTTTCTCGTACCACTTTGAGTCTTCGAGGGTATGTTATCTCAAGACTCTCTTTCTCCCCGTTGCCTTTCATCTCATAGATTAGATCTTGGCCATTTGGGTTTATCGCGTGTAGGAAATTTTTTTGTTTTCTATGCTACGTTCCCCTTCAGATCATGTTTAGGGCTTTATATCAGTGCATTAACTTGTTCATGCATACATATTGCGCATTGCATCGATGCCATGGTTGATTGTTCTTCTTTGTTTCGGTGTTGTTTTCCCCTCGGTAGAACGCGAGTCCGAAGAGAAGGCCGGCAATCCAATGGTGAATACTTGATCTTAACCGACAAGTCAAGCACTTATTCCTGAAGTCTCTATCTGGTTTTCTTATAACCAAGGAAAGCATAACCTCTTATCTGCTCATATATGTTTTCCAACAACATTTGATTCTCGTACTTTGCATTCGATTCTAAAGTATTTGATGCTAGTAGATATAGTTTGCCTATATACTGCATTGCCTCAATATTCTGATCCACTGCTCCTAGCCGCCATAGATTTGCTTGTGTGCATCGCTAGAGCCTCATATCTGCTTCGCTTAGTCATACATGTTTGTTTACCTCTGCTCCATCCGGTTGATGAATCAGAGCTGCGATAACCTAGTATGATATGATGACGTGGTGAGATGAGCATTGTGTGGTTAACCTGACTAAGGCTTGGACGGGAGGCCACTTGGGAAGTGGTTGTTTGTCCTGTACTTGCCAACCCTAGGATTAAGGTCTCGCCGCGGAAACCAAGACTGAGCGTGCAACCACACGAGCGAGCCAATGAACCTCGCCTGACTAACTAACTTGTTTTGTTCTATCCGTGAGTCACGTAGTTTGGGAGTTCCATCTGCGTGTGAGTCAAAAACCTTTTGGAGGTGTTTAGGGCGTGACCGGGACAAGTGAGGGACGTACACGGATCTTGATCCTGACTCACAGAACAGGTGCCGTCAGGAGGTGGCCACCTCCCTGTTGACGGGGTGGCCCTGTTTGGGTTGACTCATGGATAGGGCTCGACAAGGTAAAGGTCGGAGCCAGCCACCCTCTGCCGTGCTCCATGGAAGAGCGTACTTGTGGCGCTAAGAGTCGGAGGGTACGTCTGGGTAAAGTGTACCACCCTATAGGGATAAATCTTTCGGAAAGCCGTATCCACGGTTATTGACGACTTGGTGAAAGTCACGGGGTCATAGATAACTTGAAAGTGGCGTAAAAGATGTTGGCAATGAATGAAGGGTGCCTCCCCGGATATGCCGGGAGGGGTGATCCTTGTAGCATGTGAGGTGCTGGGAAATGATGTTGGTGGATGAAAAGATGATGATTTCAGAAGTTGAGTAGTTTTCTCATATGTTTTGAAAACATTCCACAAGACGTGCTATTCCTCCGTGATTTGGAAAACAAAGATTGCTTTACGCAAAATAGCCATCATAAAACCCTTTCTGAAACTAGCAGATATATAATAGGTTAACTAAGTCTTGTCGAGTACCTCCCGTACTCATGTTTGCTTCAACTTGGTTCAGGTGAAGTTACTCACTTCGGTGGTGTTTCAACGTGGACATCGACGAGTAGTTTGGGGTTCCCAGGTAGCAGCCTGGAATCTATGGGCTGGGACGTCGCCTTATGTTTGTGGCCTCTTAGGCCTTTTTGGTTCTTGTTGATTAGCAACATAATTTGCCTTCCGTTGTCTGATGTAATGTTGGGTCATGTGACCTCTGTTTGTAAAGCTATACTCTAGTAACATGTGTTTAATACAACTTTCATGTCTAGAGTGTTGCTTTGATCGGTTGTTGGTTTCGAGCTCATTGTTATACAGTTTTGGCTATGCCTGCATAGTTGTCGCAGTCGAGGGGTTGTGGAGCCGATGATCCATGTCCGAGCCCCCATGCCGATGTTATTCGGCCTGGGGCGAGGTAACCCCAGTAACCCTCGATTGTTGTTGCACTTTCTGGACACATAGCAGCTCTGTATAACTTTGGTCCCGTTCCTTCAGTTTCATCCGACTCGTGGACGCTTGGGTATCCATAATTGGTTATGACTAGTATGGATACAAGGAGTAGTAGACCGGGGATCCGGACTGCGTGTCGATGAATCCGGTCTACCTGCCGTTGTTTGTTGCGGCCGGGGCTGGTAACCCTGAAGCCCTTGTGAGTCCATGGCTAGGAGCACATAACAGTATGTATATCTCTGGGTCCGGGGTCCGACAGGTCTTGGTATCAGAGCAGGACTGCCTGTTGGAAAACCTTACTGCTTGGTCGATGTTGAGTCTAGTGTTTGTGAAAACTATTTTGAAACTCCAAATGAGTTGTGAAAACCTTCTTAGGATTCTTTTTACTCCTTATCTGGTATCGCTCTAACTCTTTGTCATCTTACCTGTTTTGATTTGCTATCTCTTCTAGTCATTCAAAACTAGGTGCCTTCTTTGGCAATGACGTCTTTTACCCAAGTTGACCTAGTGTTAAAGTTTCTAAAGTCGTGTGTGTTCCATATTCCGTTCTCTCTTGTTTAAATTGAGAGATTTCCTTTCCATCACAATCTCTCATATTTGTGTGGATTCCACATTATCAAGTTCTAAAAGTCTCAAATCAAGAACCTCGAGATTTCCTTCAATCTCGAATGTATCATTTATCCTCCACTCCAATTCTTCCGGAGTCATGTTTGGCTTTTGAAAGACACCTCGTGATTGCTACTCGTAGTGTCCTAAGGCACTTGAATAGTAGTTACTCTTTTCTCCAGGTCTTAAACCCTTGGACTTGAACCGAAGGTCCCGGAATGTGCTGAATTGTGATGGGTTAAATCGTATGGTTTTATAACCATGTGGTGCTCACTCCATCAGTGCATGATGCTGAACTTTAACCCAAGTTTATTTATGTTGGTCTGAGGAACATCTTCTACCTCAGGATGACTAGGTAATCTCAATTCCAACGGCCATAGGTTCTCCCTTGGAATAAAAAGGGATCACAACAAGAGTGGTCATCTTGAATTCCACATCTTCGTTCTTGATTCAGCTATATCGATCTTTTAGCATGGGTCTTACAAATGAGTACGAACCTGTGCAATCAACTTGACCTTAGGATCTTCCCTGAGCATGTTTCCACCTTCCAGTTGCTCTCAAATCTCCACCCGTTGTTTTGGACATCAAGTTACATATGTGTGTTGGATTCTTTCAATGCATTTTCTCTTGTTTTCCGTCAGAACGTTCCACCTTGGAATGTCAGGAGAAACAAACTCCAGAACCTCTTTCATCTCTAGTACTAGGTCAAAGTTTTGTAATCCACAGATTAAAGAAGTTTCATTAGCTTCTGTTTTGTTCCACCTTCGAGTATCACACTATTCTATATCAAGAGGTCGTGTTAAGTTTCATGGCCTTTTTGATGAAGTGATGCTCCTACACATCTTCACTCACCATTTCTACAAGTTTGAATGCCCGATAATGTTGGGTGTGCATTGAGGTGTGTATAAGATATTCCTAGCAATTCTGATTGCTTTGAAAAAGTCTAAGAAAACATTTGTATCCTTCTTAGCACTATTGATCATCAGGTCTGTATTTAAAGTTGACCGTGTTACCAAATCCATTCATTCCGGTGCACATTCTCGGTCAGAGAGTTAGGTTCATACCAAATCTCTCAAGACCATATCGGTTGCTTTGAAAACCAAGATTCCTTCCAAACTCCAAGACATACCGGTAGGTTGTGATATTCTGGTTGTCTTTCTAGAAGTATCACCATGTTTTTACCTGTCCGTAATGTCTAAGCAAGGGGTAATTTGAATTGCTCCTTTCTCCAAGAAGCTATGTTGGATACCCTGAACTAGTTGGTTGAGCTTAAAACAATAACTTGGAGAGTTGAAAGACAGGAGCTCTTCCTAACTTGTTCCCTTGCAATGGGATGTCTAGTTCTTCTCATGTTGAAGAAGGATAGTATCTCCCTCGTGGATATGCTACCTAACAAACACTTGATTTGATTTGGCTATCGTCAAACCAAGATCAGATCCAAGGGATATCTTGATGGTGTTTCCACTCAGGGTGTTTCACCAGTTACACCTTCATGTCCTTTGGTCTGATCAATATTTTTCCTTGTTCATGTACCATATGAGTCCCTCTTCTTGGAGTGTTTTGATAAGTGTGTTGTCTAGCCCATCGATAACATCCCTATTTTCCCCAAGTTGCAAGAGGCTCATTTTGAACAATTGGCACTAATATTGGAAACTTTCGAGAACCATCTTTGTGTCATTGCAAAGTTGTGTTCTGGATGTTTGAAGTGGCTTACTCTAGTCCATGTGCTTATGGTGAAAGTTGTCGACATGGGTCCGAGTATAGTTTCCTTGTTTCCTCAGGAATAATCCCAAGTCGGTCATGCATGTGTGGACTATTCTTGAGATGGTAGGTTGTTACCTCCACTCCTTGATTAAGTTCATATCCACAACAAGCCACTGACTGATTGTCTACTAAAGTGAAGAAGTTTAAGAACTTCGTTATCTTCGCAGTCATCTTTCCAACCAAGACTCTGAATGTGTTCTTCTGCAAGTAAACCATGTAGGTGCAACCGTATTTTACAAGTTGTTAGTACATGAGTTCCGCAATCTCGCTCATCTCTTGATCTTGACATCATAGTCCATATCTTGAGAATCTAGCATACGTATCTCGTTGGTAACTGGTGTAATCTCTCCGGTCACATATATCGAGTCTGAGTTATCTATCCACTAACCAGAGCTGAATCTCATGCAGCAACGATGGTTGGTGTTTCCTCAAGGGTTTTCAATTAGGTCCATTTGAAAATCTGGCATGCTTGATGTTGTGGTTGACATAGTTAGCCGGAAGGCCTAATGTCATCTCTTTTTGAATCCGTAAAAACAACCACTCTCCGTGAGAATTCTTGTGGCTCTTTCCAAACAAGTTTTCCTCACCGTTCTTTAAACCGGAGTTCTACTTTCACCTGATTACCTATAAAAGGCTTGTCATAAGCCTGATATTGGTATCTAAAACATCCAGGAGAACCTGGAAGATGTTTCTTCCAATGTCTCTTTATCGATACTCCGAACCTTTGTTCCAGTGGAAACAAGTTCCTCATGAGAACATCTCATGGTGTTTCGTAACCACCTTTGATGAGTTCCCTTTTTCAAGTTGTTAGTACCTGAAGTTCTGCTCATTTCATACATTGTGTGAATTTGTCAGTCACTTCAGCCGTGGGATCTTAACTATGTGGTATATGTATTTCTACGTCAAATCCACAATAGGAAAAAGATTCCTTATTCCTTCCGGTATTCTAATCCCCGTTGGTTAACCATCCTTATGGTGTGACCAAGAGTTCCTCCTTCATTACGGTGTTCCAATTTCCTTTGGTTACTCCTCTTCTCATGAAGTAACATCCCGATCTTTGACAAAGTTTTCGACAAACTTTAGCGGAATGAAAGTTCCTTCATCTTTTGTGTCCACTCCGAAGAGTGAACATGATTCTGTATCAAAAAAATCTCTGACACACGAATTACAGTGTTTTCTCGTGTTTTCCCTTGTCTACGGATATTACGTTATGGTATCCAAGGCAATCCTTCCCATTTTGGTATTCTTTTTGAAGAAACCTTGATGTCAAAAGTTGTTCAACCTTTCTTTTCCAAAAGGATTTAAAGTCTTATGCAAAGCTCATATTCTAAATCCTTTCAGGAACCATCATTCATAAACTTGAAACCTTCTCCTACTCCCTCCGTTATCTCGATGTGTTTCATGCTTGTTAACTCAACAGTTCCTCATGAACATTCCTATCATGAGTTATCCATGAGATACTCGATCTTTGTGAAGATCAATTTCTCAGAGTTTTCCCTCTGCCTAAGGTGTAACCGTGGGATATCTTCGCAAGTGCTACGGATCAACCTCTACAAGAAGAAAACCGCAAGGTTCAAGAAGATCGTTCCGAAACCGGTGTTCCTTCTTTCTTCTCCTTCGCGAATCTCGGGACGAGATTCTTGTAAGGGGGGTAGATTTGTAACATCCCTGTTTTGCTAAATTAGGGTGTGTGGTGTTGTGTACATATCATACATGCATGAAAACAAAAATTTAGATCATGTTTGAAACAATTTAAATTGTGAATTTAAATGGTTTGAGAAAATACCACAAATAGTACTTATTTTGGTTTCCAAAATCTTGTATTGGAAAATAATTCAATTTCACCAAAGAAAAATATGGTGAGGTTGAAAATTTTGTGAGGTTTTCAAATCTTATTTTTTTCCAATTTTTCTGTTTGCAAAAAGGCCCTAAAAAAAGATTTCCTCTCATGTTTCAAAACAGAGAAAGACCTCTTGGTGTTTTCCAAAAATTCCATAGGGTTTTCCATAAAAATCCCTTTTAACGGCTTCTTCCTCATGACAGAAGGATGGAAGCTCGTCGAAGCCGTCGCAGTTGCCACCTCCTGCCTGCTTCACTCGCGCGGATAAGAGGGAGGTGACGTCTGCATCTTGTCCTCCTCTCTCTCTATCGCAGCACCCTCTCTCTGCTTCTCCTCCTCAGATCGAACCCAAACCCTAGCTACTGCCTCTCTGGCCGCTGCCTCCTTCCCGCCGTCTCCGACCACGCCGCGATGAGCGGACACCACCAATGGCTCCGCCTGGACCTCCTAGTGCTTCCAAGCTGGGCGCCGTGAGCAGGGACGACCGGAGTCGGCCGCGCCGTCCTCTTCTTCCCCACGGCCGGCGAGCCTTCCCGCCATCGATGCGCCGCCACCGCTCCTCTCCGGCCTTCCCCGACCATTCCACGAGCACCACCGAGCCATGGTGAGCTTCCCGGTGCCCTACCCGCTTACTGAGGATTAACTTGCTTAGCTTGCAGCTTCCCTAGCCTCTCCTCTCCCCCTTTCCAAATCTAAGGAATGCGGCAGCTCCTGACCTCTGTTCCTATGGGGGAAAGAAGGTGTGCTCTCGTTTACTTCAATCAAAAAAGGTAGGTCATAACACAGATTGAATTAGACCTTACTCAATCACTCATCGCTGGAAAAAGTAGAGCGATTTCCAGGAATCCCAGCAATAGAGCTGGCAAGGTTGAAGTGAAGCTGGAATGGATCCGGTCGTTCCGCTCTGTCGGATCGATGGTAGTCTCAGAGATCTGGTAACCTCCGACATTTAGCTAATAGATCAAAACAAGAGAAAAGCAGAAGCGAAAGCTTGAGTCGAAGAGTGGAGGTCGCTCGGTAACTCGGCTCCCTATCTTCCTCTAGCTTCCTGTCCTCGAGGGCCGTCGTCGGCCGCCGTCGGACCTCGTCGCCGGCGTGTAATCCGGCCACCATTCGGCCGTCCGCCACCACCCCTCAACTCCCCTTGACCTCCTCTTCCTCGTTGTGTTGTTTAATTTTCAAGTTACACACTAATTCGATCGAATCTGGAATCAACTGTGAAGAACAGAGCAATGTGATGCCAAAGTGACATCATAGTGACATCATTTTTTCCCTTTTTGATAAATCCAGGAAATTCCAGATAAGGAATAAAATTGGTATTTTAATAACTTCTGTTTTATACCTCAGAAAAATAAAAGGAAGGTACCAAAATTTTCATAAAAATGTAATCTACCCAAATATATCATTTTGATATATGTTTGGCAAAGTTCAAAAAATGAGCATTTATTTAATGTTGTTTAATTCTTTTAAAAATAGAAAAATAAGTTTTTATTCAATAAAATTAGAAAATTAAAAGTTATATACCAAAATGATAAAAATGACAAATGCAACCTGTTTATGATGTTTTCAAACCCATTTGAGAACTTTAACTTGTACTCACTTTCAGAATTGTGCGAAGTGCCCCTCCGGGGTCTATTTTGGGATAATTCAGTAAAATTGCATATTTGACATACGAGCCCTAGCAACCCAACGATCATGTTTAGGGCTTTATATCAGTGCATTAACTTGTTCATGCATACATATTGCACATTGCATCGATGCCATGGTTGATTGTTCTTCTTTGTTTAGGTGTTGTTTTCCCCTCGGTAGAACGCGAGTCCGAAGAGAAGGCCGACGATCCAATGGTGAATACTTGATCTTAACCGACAAGTCAAGCACTTATTCCTGAAGTCTCTATATGGTTTTCTTATAACCAAGGCAAGCATAACCTCTTATCTGCTCATATATGTTTTCCAACAACATTTGATTCTCGCATTTTGCATTCGATTCTAAAGTATTTGATGCTAGTAGATATAGTTTGCCTATATACTGCATTGCCTCAATATTCTGGTCCACTGCTCCTAGTCGCCATAGATTTGCTTGTGCGCATCGCCAGAGCCTCATATCTGCTTCGCTTAGTCATACATGTTTGTTTACCTATGCTCCATCCGGTTGATGAATCAGAGCTGCGATAACCTAGTATGATATGATGACGTGGTGAGATGAGAATTGTGTGGTTAACCTGACTAAGGCTTGGACGGGAGGCCACTTGGGAAGTGGTTGTTTGTCCTGTACTTGCCAACCCTAGGATTAAGGTCTCGCCGCGGAAAGCAAGACTGAGTGTGCAACCACACGATCGAGCCAATGAACCTCGCCTGACTAACTAACTTGTTTGGTTCTATCCTTGAGTCACGTAGTTTGGGAGTTCCATCTGCGTGTGAGTTAAAAACCTTTTGGAGGTGTTTAGGGCGTGACCGGGACAAGTGATGGACGTACACGGATCTTGATCCCGACTCACAGAACAGGTGCCGTCAGGAGGTGGCCACCTCCCTGTTGACGGGGTGGCCCTGTTTGGGTTGACTCATGGATAGGGCTCGACAAGGTAAAGGTCGGAGCCAGCCACCCTCTGCCGCGCTCCATGGAAGAGCGTACATGTGGCGCTAAGAGTCGGAGGGTACGTGTGGTAAAGTGTACCACCCTACAGGGATAAATCTTTCGGAAAGCCATGTCCACGGTTATGGACGACTTGGTGAAAGTCACGGGGTCATAGATAACTTGAAAGTGGCGTAAAAGATGTTGGCAATGAATGAAGGGTGCCTTCCCGGAGATGCCGGGAGGGGTGACCCTTGTAGCATGTGAGGTTCTGGGAAATGATGTTGGTGGATGAAAAGATGATGATTTCAGAAGTTGAGTAGTTTTCTCATCTATTTTGAAAACATTCCACAAGACGTGCTATTCCTCCTCGATTTGGAAAACAAAGATTGCTTTACGCAAAATAGCCATCATAAAACCCTTTCTGAAACTAGCAGATATATAATAGGTTAACTAAGTCTTGTTGAGTACCTCCCGTACTCATGTTTGCTTCAACTTGGTTCAGGTGAAGTTACTCACTTCGGTGGTGTTTCAACGTGGACATCGATAAGTAGTTTGGGGTTCCTAGGTAGCAGCCTGGAATCTATGGGCTGGGACGTCGCCTTATGTTGTGGCCTCTTAGGCCTTTTTGGTTCTTGTTGATTAGCAACATAATTTGCCTTCCGTTGTCTGATGTAATGTTGGGTCATGTGACCTCTGTTTGTAAAGCTATACTCTAGTAACATATGTTTAATACAACTTTCATGTCTAGAGTGTTGCTTTGATCGGTTTTTGGTTTCGAGCTCATTGTTATACAGTTTTGGCTATGGCTGCATAGTTGTCGCAGTCGAGGGGTTGTGGAGCCGATGATCCATGTCCGAGCCCGCCTGCCGATGTGATTCGGCCTGGGGCGAGGTAACCCCAGCAACCCTTGATTGTTGTTGCACTTTCTGGACACATAGCAGCTCTGTATAACTTTGGTCCCGTTCCTTCAGTTTCATCCGACTTGTGGACGCTTGGGTATGCATAATTGGTTATGACTAGTATGGATACAAGGAGTAGTAGACCGGGGATCCGGACTGCGTGCCGATGAATCCAGTCTGCCTGCCGTTGTTTGTTGCGGCCGGGGCTGGTAACCCTGAAGCCCTTGTGAGTCCATGCCTAGGAGCGCATAACAGTATGTATATCTCTGGGACCGGGGTCCGACAGTCCGTGGCAGTGACAAGTCACTCTTAGCTACCCCGATCGTAGCGCGTAACAAAAATCCGTCATGATTGCTATCAGCAAAGGAAGTCATATACCGTTATCCTATCAACTGGTAATTTGAGTGTGACACAGTTTCAAGCTTTTAGACCAACTGTTAATTGTTTTTACTCTACTAAACCAGCAAGTTTACCATTAAGCATATTAATATCATAAAACAACAGCAAATAATCAAGTGAAACAATTTAGTGATCGACAAGAATATGCAAGTTTTTTCGTTATACCATCTAACACATGTAGCATTTTCTATTTCCATCAAGCACCATTCAATATATATTTTAACACAAACTCTCCAAATGATATAGAAATAAAACAAGAGAGTACTAATACTATTCTACTAGAACTAACAGCTCTGAATAAGAGATGCATGAAAATAGGAGTTAAAAGGATTGCAGCAGCTAGAAGAAAAACTAAGAATACGGGCATAACTAGTATTCATATGAAAAAGCGGAGCGTGTCTCTCCCACACAACAATGCTAGGTTCCAACTATATTTATCGCATCAAGGAAAAAAAACAAAAACAAACAGACGCTCCAAGTAAAACGCATATGATGTGACCGAATAAAAATATAGTTTCACTTGTAGTGACATGATTGTTGATGAAGAAGTGGATGCCCAGCTTAGACGCTTGAGTCTTCTTAGAATTTGCTGGGATGAACCATGGGGCATCCCCAAGCTTTGGCTTTTCACTCTTCTTGATCACATTATATAACCCTCTTCTCTTGACCCTTGAAAACTTCCTTCACACCACACTCAAAGTAATTGACATTAGAGGGTTAGTGCACAATAAAAAAAATCATGTGTTCAGCATGGACACAAGCGTTATTAATACTTTTAAACATTAGCTACATACACTGATGTTTCGTGAAACAAATAAATCCACTCGACATAGTAAAAGAGAGAATGCAAGTAAAAAAAGGCAGAATCTGTCAAAACCAGAACAGTTTGTAAAGACGAATTTTTTCGGGGCACTTATGTTGCTCACATCAAAAAGCGTAAAGCTATAAAAAAATCGAAATTATATGAGGAATAAGTAGAAAAATTGGAAAGTCATTTTGATCTTTCTATGATTTTACACGAAATTTACGGTGGACAGCATAAATATGTTTTTTGCGCATAAATCCAAATCTAACACCAACTTTCGCTAGAGACTTTACTTGGCACAACTAAAACATGAAAATAAAGATACAAAGGAGTTGCTACAAAAGTATACAACACCTTGACTCCAAGAAAACAGAGAAAACAATGCAAAAATAAAAACATGGGTTATCTCGCAAGAAGTGCTTTTCTTTAACGCCTTTCTGTTATGCACAGAAAGAGAAAATCAAGTGTTTTCAAGTGAAGAAGCATCCAAATTGTAACTTGTTCGAATAATAGAATAAAAATGAAACTTCATTCTCTTCCTAGGAAAGTGTTACATACCTTTCTTGAGTGGGAATAGATATTTAATATTCCCATCTGTCATATCAATGATAGCACCAACGGTTCTAAGAAAAGGTCTTCCCGAAACAATAGGACAAGAAGCATTGCATTCAATATTCACAACAACAAAATCAACGGGGACAAGGTTATTATTAACCATAATAAGAACATCATCAACTCTTCCCAAAGGTTTCTTTCTAGCATTATCAGCAAGACGAATATACAAATAACAGTGTTCCAGTGGTGGTAAATCAAGCATATCATAAAGTTTCTTAGGCATAGCAGAGATACTAGCACCAAGATCACATAGAGAATTACAATCAAAATAATTCACCTTCATTTTAATTATGGGATCACAACCATCGTCTAGTTTTCTAGGAATAGAGGCTTCATATTTTAATTTGTCTTCTCTAATTTGTATCAGAGCATTTGTAATATGTTTTGTAAAAGCCATATTCGTAGTATTAGCATCGGGGTTACTAGTAAGCTTTTGTAGGAACATAATTACTTCATATATATTGCAATTCTCAAATTTAAGATCATTCTTATCAAAAGGAATGGGACCATTATCTCCCATACCTAGAAAAATTTCAGCACTTTTATCACGAACGTTTTTCGTGGTTTTAGGAAATTTTAAACGTTTAGGAGAGGAAGTGGAGACATTGACAACACCAATTACTTTTAAATTAACAGTAGAAGGTTTACTAGCATGATAAGCTTCCGTTTTAATAGTTTTGGTAATAGTGCAAACATTAGCTATATTATTCTTTCTAGCTATTTCATCTTCTCTTTCCCATCTAGCATGCAGTTCAGCTAACATCCTAACATTGTCATCAATTCGAATTTGAAAGGAATTCAAAGTTTTGCTTTACTTAACATCATGAGGTATTACCTTTATTTTAAGAAGATCGACATCAAGAGCAAGGCTATCAACTTTAGAAGCAATAAAATTAATTTTGCCAAACTTTTCCTCAACATATTTATTAGAAGCAGTTTGTGTACTAATAAAATTCTTAAGCACGTTCTCAAGATCAGAGGGTACACTTTCATTGTTTTTGTAGGAATTACCATAAGAATGAACATAACCATTATTTTTATTGTTGGGAAGATATGGTTTATAGTTGTTGCTACCAAAATTATTCCTCTAAGCATTGATGTTGAAATTATTATTTTTAATGAAGTTCACATCAACATGCTCTTCTTGAGCAACCAAAGAGGATAAAGGGACATTGTTTGGATCAATAGGAGTATGGACATTCACAAGCATAGACATAATAGCATCAAGCCTATCGCTCAAAGAGGAGGTTTCTTCAACATAATTTACCTTCTTACCTGTTGGAGCTCTCTCGGTGTGCCATTCAAAATAATTTACCATGATATCATCAAGAACCTTTGTTGTTGCCGCCAAAGTCATGGACATAAAGGTTCCTCTAGCAGCTGAATCCAGAAGGTTTCTTCAAGAAAAATTCAGTCCTGCGTAAAAAGTTTGGATGATCATCCAAGTAGTCAGTCCATCAGTAGGGAAATTCTTTACCAAAGATTCCATTACTTCCCATGCTTTAGCAACATGCTCATTATCAAGTTTCTTAAAACTCATAATGATACTTCTTAAAGATATATTCTTAGCAGGACGATAATTTTCCAATGAAAGCATCTTTACATTTAGTCCAAGAATCAATACTATTTTTGGGCAAAGATAGCAACCATTGTTTAGCTCTTCCTCCCAAACAGAAAGGAAACAATTCCAGTTTAATAATATATCCATCTACATCTTTATATTTTTGCATCTCACATAGTTCGACAAAATTATTAAGATGGGCAGCAGCATCATCAATACTAATAACAGAAAATTGTTCTCTCATAACAAGATTTAATAGGGCAGGCTTAATTTCATAAAAATCAGCAGTAGGAGCAGGTGGAGCAATAGGTGTACTAATAAAATCATTGTTGTTGGTGCTAGTAAAGTCACACAACTTAGTGTTCTCAGGAGTACTCATTCTAGCATGATTTAAAACGGGATAAAAATAACAACTAGAATAAGAACTATTTTTTTTGTGTTTTCGGTATAAAGAAGAAAACAAGACAAAATAAAATAAACTAAGCAAAAGTAAAAAAAAAGTAAAGAGATTGGAAGTGAGAGACTCCCCTTGCAGAAATCCTCTTTCTCGGTGCAGGGCTTGCACTCGTTGGGAGACCCCAAGTGTAAGGTGTGAAGAGTGCAGCAACAAGTTTTCCCTCAGAAAGAAACCAAGGTTGAATCGACCTGTAGGAGAAATAAATCACTTCCAAAGGTTGACGCAGCTGATGTTGGTAGGGCGCACTACCGATTCAGCAGCAACGTTGAACCTACACAACACAATCAACTCACTTTTCCCCAACGAAGCAGTGAGGTTGTTAATCTCACCGGTTTTGATGAAAACAAAGAGGTTAAGCATATGGTGTGGAAAACAGTACTTGTTTGTAGTAGATGAAAAGAGGAGAGTGATGGCAGTAGGAAAACAGCAGTAACAATATGAAAACAATGGTTGCATTATCAGTATTAAGGAAATGGACCGGGGTCCACATCTCACTAATGGTGTCTCTCCAAAACAGATAGATAGCATGTTGGGTAAACAAATTATAGCTAGGCAATTGACAGATATAAAGGCTGCACCATAGTGCATATGCATGACATGATGATTACTATGTGATTCATGCGGGCATTGTAACAAGATTCATAGACCGTTGTCCAACCGCATCTATGACTAAATCCACCCTTAAATGTCATCCGAGCAAACCTTTGGTATTAAGTTGCAAGCAACATATT
The DNA here is from genome assembly GCA_028641055.1 of Alopecurus myosuroides. Taxonomy (NCBI): domain Eukaryota; kingdom Viridiplantae; phylum Streptophyta; class Magnoliopsida; order Poales; family Poaceae; genus Alopecurus; species Alopecurus myosuroides. The sequence goes on along the minus strand of CM054060.1, from coordinate 241,685,063 downwards.
ATTGCATTAAGCAAAGTGTGTAATGTAAACAATGTAAACATCGATCTTTTCTCCCTAATGGCAACAGCACATTACCCACCAAGTTTCTGTCACTCGAGCGTGAGTAAAAGGGAGGCATGAACCCACTATCGAGCATAAATACTCCCTCTTAGAGTTACTAGTATCTACTTGGCCAGAGCATCTACTAACAACAGAGAGCATGCAAGATCATAAATAACATACACATTAATAAAACATGATATATTGATAATCATTGACATAGCATTCAATATTCATCGGATCGCAGCAAACGCAACATGTAGCATTACAATTAGATGATTTTGATCATGTTAGGCATCTCACAAGATCTAAACACGAGGCATAAAGAGGACAGAACAACCGTCTAGCTACTTCTATGGACCCGTAGTCCAAGGATGAACTACCCATGCATCATTCTGGAGGGGGTCATGGTGGTGTAGAGACTTCCGGTGATGAATTCCCCTCCCGGCCGGGTGGCGGGGAGAGCTCTAGAACCCTCCCGAACTAGGGTTGACGATGACGGCGGCTGTGAATGTTTTTGGCAGAAAAGGCTCAGGTGTTCAGGGTTAAACCGAGTAGAGGCTTAAATAGGGAAGAGGCAAACGTCGGTGTGTGGACAGGTGGCCTACACCACCCTATGGTGTGGGGCCCCTATGGCCCTCCTCCGGGTCCCCTCCGGACTCTGTGTGCGCGATAAATTTCTAAGACTTCTGGTTTTCGAATCGTCCAATTCGAAGAATATTTCCAGAATAACTTTTTTGGAATACAAAATAGCCGAAAACAGGAACTCGCTCTGTGGCATATTGTCAATAGGTTAGTCCCACAAAATCGATAAAAATGGCATAAAGCGTATAGGAAACATGTAGTATATAGTATGAAAATAACATGGAACATTAGAAATTATGGATACTTTTATAACTTATCAGAGTGGCAAGCCGTCATTGACATTGTCGACAACACTACGTGCTCCTATCGCGGCACAACGCCTCAAGGCACCGTTGCTGGCGGGTTACGACTGCCCATGGCCAACACGATCAAAGCAGCGAGGCGGAATGCTGCCACGGGGAATGTGTTGTCACATGTGCCGCGCCCCATTGCGCAGCAGGGGCATGGAGTTCCAGGCCTTGTCATCCTCGATTCTCCACAGCGCCACTCCCCACCTCCACCTGACGCCACTCCCAACCCCGAGGCCTCCTATTCCTTTGCCCACGCTGCCCGAAGCCGCCAAAGCCCCGCGCCGCGGTCAAAGGATGAGTCGCAGGAGGAAGACCTCTACAACCTCCCGTTTCTGCTGCGTGACCCGCTCGACTGCGACTCCACCATCCTCTTCGCAGAGATGTCCAAGTCGGTGGCCACGCTGGATCAGCAGGCGCCGGGTTGTTGACGACGATAAACTCCACGCCGATGGAAGCCTCCGGGAGCTGCGGCGCCTCCAGCAGCATGGCCAATTCGGCTACCTCCTGCAGCCGCACCCCTCGCACCAACCCCTCCTCAAACCACACCGCCTCCTCGAGCCACGCCGCCTCCTGCTCCTTAGTTGTCGTTGTCGACGACAACGACTCGTCGTTCGACTGGAGCGGCGACGAGGCGTAGGCTAGGGTTAGGGTTTTAGGCGGTCGTTGTGCGCAAATTTCATTCAAACTATGTAAATAGTTCAAAAATTGAATGAAATTTGTAAATTTTAATTATATTTTCGTGTTCAATTTTTTTATATTTCTGTAGAGGGTGACACACATCAAATTCGCGTACACATGTCGGACGCCCCAAAGCAGGCTCCATTGGGGGTGCCGGACACAAAATAAATTGGTGCCCGTAGAGATTCTCTAATTATAGTAAAATATTGCAGATTTTCAATAGGATTGGCATAACAATTGAGTTGATGTGGTTGCACTAGGTTTTAGGTTCCATCGTTAAAATATTAAATGTATTTTAGTGGGATGACTTTCCCATATATTCTAGATTTTGAGATAGTAGGTGAGGAGTTTTTTTAGTTAAAGTTACATTTTTTTTGTTTTGAGATAACTGGAATTTAACCTCTTATCTTAGTCCCAAAATTCAGTATGTAACCCTCAACTCTCATTTGGTTAAAATTTCAACTCTGAACTCTAAAAGGTATTTGGAATACACCCCTTTCACCAATTGAAGGCTTTTTTTTTGTCACATCTACTGTTTTATTTCATATATGTCGCACCCGGACTTCTAAAGGATACTCGCAGTTCCGTTGAACAGTAGAAGATTGGATTACGGGGCCTACCTGCACCCGCACCTCTTACGAGTAGGGCAACACACGTATGTGTGACAGCCAACCCCTACTGTTCATCGTCTACGTAAACCATCCCATAGAAATCCAGACACTTCCATTGACGTACTTCATAACATACACACATGGTACGTCAACGACATTTGAACATCTGATATCACAACATATCTCTAAGACACAAAAGATTGAAATAAGTTGCAAATGGCTCTCACTAGAGCAGAGATAGCAAATACAATCATCCAGAGGACACATGTCCCAACATATCATCATTACAACACAGCGGAAGCATCCAAATGTGTGAGTACAGACAAGAACCAAATAGGCCTAAGAGGCCGGAAACGAAAAGACGGAGCCCATCCACGAAGTCTCGGATCCTGCCCGGGTCCGCTATCTACTCGTCAGCAGCCTCGTCAAACTCCACGTAGTAGCCACCATGGGGATCCTCGGAAACATAGTCTGCGGAAACCACAGCCCCAAAGGGGTCAGTACATAAACGTACTGGCAAGCAAGACTCACAGTTCACCAAAGTGTACCCAACAACATCAAGCACAGATGCTTTGGGTTCAACGGAAGAAAAGGGGTGATACAAAAGATGCGGCCGCGGGCTGCAATAACCAACTACAGAAACATGCTACAACTTCCGGCTAACAGAAAGGAGATAAGATAGCGTATCGTAACCAACCTACCAACTAATCTCAAACAAACCCATCCTGGATCTCGCCCCTTATCCAAAGAAGCAACCCGAGGATAACTCACACAGTTGGATTAATGATGGTTCAAGTTGTTGTGTCAATAAGACTATTACTAGTCAAGTTATCATTAGTTAGGTGTAAGTTGTTCTGAGTACTTGTTAGCCAGTACTTTCACCAAGTCATCCATAACCGCGGAAAACACGGCTTCTCGAGAAGATTTATCCCTGCAGGGGTGCACCAATTTGGCCGTACACGTAAGAATAACCCGCCAGATGGAATGGCCTTTCCACCAAGCGGGGCACTCAACACAACTCAACTCTTCTTCGCATCAAGCCCAAAGAACCACATGCTGTGCGTGCGCGGCTAATCGAGCCCCACGAAGAAAAGGGGACCCTCATAGCACTCTAAGACCACGCCGCCCTAAATGCCGACTACAAAAGTTCCACCCTGGCGCCAAGGGTTCGCACCTGCACATGCATGCATCAAATGGAAAGCCCGAACTAAGTGTGGCGATTTGGACGAGATGCGAATCGAATCAAATTGAGGGGGGGCGCCCATACACGCTTCCCACATGCGGTTAGTGCGCTCATCATGGATCAGTAGACAAGACCCTTTTCCTAATTAGGGTCGACAGTAGCAGGCCTCAAAACCACGTCGGGCCTCCTGCCGGTGCCTTATCATCAAATTATTATTAACCACACATTAACATGTTGATTGTTTAAACATCGAGCCCCAGAACATAATAAAATATGGTAACAGAAAGTAACGGACAACAGACTCGAGCAAAAACAACCCTAAGCATGCTAGTAAGACACGGGCAACAAACAACGGGGTTATAGGTGTGGAGGTGAGGCTATATCAGGGTTAAAGGATAACATGTGATAGGATCGAACAGAAGCAACGATTCATAGGGCTAGCAGAATAGACAACGGAAAGTATCGGTATCCAATGTGGAAAGGAACACAATGGTTCATGTGAGTGAATACTTGCCTGCAAACTCAGCAGCCTGGTACTGAGCTAGATCCTCAGAAGGGGTGTCGTAAGGCTCGTCTGTCTCAACGTCGTCGTCTATTCGAGAAGAAGCAAACAAACAACGCAGAGAGACAAACAATCAATAACATGGCATAATGCACAATCAGGGGATGCTGCATGACCATTTAATTGATGCATCAAAATAAACTAGTTGACATGGTAACATAACATGATTAAATGGACCCACATGCAATTTGGATTGCATATGGAAAACCCATGAGTTAAGGTTGAATTAATTGATCTACAACTAAACATCATGTGTAAGTGAATTAGCATGATGCATGGATGAAGAAAACAGAAGGAAAACAACAATAGGAACAATTTGAAATAAGGTTTACCAAGTTTGGAATTTTATTTATTAAGTTAGGAAATTTTGGTTTCTCAAAGGTGTTACACAAGCATTTGTTGTTATCACCACTTTTAATTGTTCAAAATAGATAACAAAGTTCATATTTGATAAGAACACACAATTTTAGGTGGATTACATGTTTCACTTGTTGAAAAAGGATTTAGAATGAATTACTTATGAATTAAACAAGGTTAAACAAGATTTAATTGAATTTAATTCAAGCATGAAGTTATTTGAAATTTTATTTGTTCAAAACATTAAACCAAATTCATATTTGAAAAGTTTATACTTTCCTGGTTTGAAAACATATTTTATATGTTCAAAAATAATTTAATTTGACCAAGTTATGAATTTAGCAATATTAAATGATTTAAACAAGGTTTAAATTATTTAACCAATTTTAATTATCCAAAACATGAAAAAAAGTTTATATTTGGAAAGGTGGTTTAATTTAGCATGGAAAACATATTTTATTTGTTGAAAATGGATTTAAAGCAAGTTATTATTTTGGCAATTTTAAATGCATTAATCAATAAACAGTTGTTTTCAGCAATTTAAATTATTCAAAACAGCACACAAAGTTGATATTTGCAAAGTTCATGAAAAATTGAATGGAAAACATATTTAGTTTGTTGAATTTGGAATTTTTATGCCCAAGTTATGAATTTTGCAAAATTAAGTGAATTAAACAAGTTTTCAAATATTTCACCAATTTAAAATATTCAAAACAGTAAACAAATTTTATATTTGGGTAGAGAATTCAATATGGCACAGAATACATTTTTAAAATGTTTAAATTGGAGTTAAAATGAATTATTTATGCATTTGTGAAGTTTAAGTATTATTCTGCCATTTAAAATAACATCTAGGGACTTAGGAAAAATTAACAGGGACTTAAAATAAACTGGCAAGGGCATGTGTGTGAATAGGGGATTGTGCTGGCTTGGAAAAATAGAAGAGAAAAAGTGGGTTTAATCCGCAGCGGGTGGGATTCGAACCCCCCACCTCCTGGGCGCGCGCAGCGACTGGAACCACTGCGGTGTGGTGCGGTTTCGAGACAGGTAAGGGGCATGTTTCGATATGAGGTGCAGCTAGCGGATGTTAACTGAACCGCAAAAGTTCAGTTGCCTGAACTCGCTGCCAGTCGCGCGGTGGCCGCCGGCGGGCTGCTGCTCGCCGTTCGCGGTGGGTGCTTGGCTCGTGGGTGTGCGGGTGCTGTGCTGCTGCTGCTACCGTGCGTGAAAGAAATAAAGGGAGGAGAGGGATCGAGGGGGGAGCGCTCACTGTGAGGGCTCGAAGGAGGAGGGGCGGTGCAGGGAGGCGACGGCGACAAGAGGAGGACGGCGGCGGCGCTCCGGTGCCTCCCGGCCCTCTCCGTGGGGTGGAGGAAGAAGAGGGCGCCGGGGGGAACCCATTCCCGGCCTCGCCCTGGCCGGTGGGTGGCCTTCCCGTTGGCGATCACCGGAGAGGAGGAGGTGGGCTCGGGTGGAATTCAGGTTCAGTTACAAAAGAGGGAGGAGAGAAGAGAGATGGAGGTGGGAAGGAGAAATGGAGGCGGGGAGAGGGAGAAGGAGGGTTAGGGCAGGAGCCCTAGGGCTTATAGGGGGAGGGGGAGAGCTGCAGCCGTTCGCTGCTCCTCCTCTGCAACGTGGGCACCCTGGATGTTGAGCCGTGCGAGAGGTGGAAGATGACCTCGAAGGGGTATGGGCCTGAGGGGGAGTTGGGCTGGGCCTGGCTGGCCTGCCCCTCTCTCCTTTGCTTCTTTTTATTTTTTATTTCTGATTGTTTTTTTTGCTGATTTGAAAAGGAAGAAAAAGGCTAGGGTTTAGTGTTAGGAAAATTAGGAAAATTTGGTTATAGGTTATTTAGGGTAACAACAACAATTGCCAACTTTTGTTTTACAAAATATTTCAAATTATTTGATGTTTGGTAAATGGATTGAATTTAGGTGAATTTGCTATTAGTTGAAATATTGAAAGCAATAATTTAAATAGTTTGAACCTTAGTTTAATGGAAACAAAAGATTCATTTGTTTTGCAATTTTCATAAATTTCAAAAGGGTTGTTGTTTTGGAAATATAATTGAATTTGAAAATGGTTTGGTATTAGATGAATTTTTGTTAGAAACAAATCAACAGTTTTGAAATCACAACTTTAATGGAAACAATTGATTGTTTTGATTTGAAATATCATTTTGGAAAATTGTAACATCACAAGTATGAAACAAAAGGTTTAAAATTTGGTTTGCAATTCAAATAGAAAACAAGTGAAAACAAAAGAAAATAGAGGAAAACAATTGGAAAACAAAGCAAAACAAATGCAATGAACATGATGTCATGATGCAAAACATAAAATAACAAAGAGCAAACATTCTAATGGCTATTTTTCATACTTGGGATGTTACAAAACGCCCCCCCTTGAAGGAATCGCGCCCCGAGATTCCTACTGAGAAAAGAAAAAGGTCCCGATACTTCTTGCAAAGATCCTCTTGAGCTGTGACACATGAAACACATCGTGCACCTTGGATAGTTTTTCTGGAATTTCAAGACGATAGGCATTCTTGGCAACTCTTCTGGAAAGACGTCGGGGAATTCGCAAACCACCGGAACATTTTCGAGTAGAGGTAGAGGTTTTGTATCGAGGGTGTAAATTTGAATGGAACTTGATTCATTTGGAGAACAGACTATCTGGCCAGAAGGGTGGAACAGCGTTATTGATTAGACGCCGGTAGAAGAACTGAAGTGGGGAGCAACAACAAGGTTTGAACGGACGAAAAGCATGTTGAGAAGAACAGGATATCGAAGCAACATTTTGGGAAAACACGAGACCAAAACACTCCTGAGGTACTACAGAAAAACCCATCCGGGCTTCTAAAGGATCAATATCTACTGCTTAAGGAATAGAGGATCTGCTTCCGGGGCTTACACGCCTCCGTTCTCAATCATGAGTAGGCAACATGATAAATCATGTCACAACCACCTCCATTCCTATGGTCTAGTAGATATAACCATCCTAGAGAAACCAGGATTCGTGAAAACCTAATTTGAAAGTTTAGATGAGAATAGAAAACAAGGTTGCACTTCCTTACCAGAAAAAGGGTGGGTGGGTGGGGAAAGAAGAAAAAGAACAGAATTCCTACTCTCGCGTTTCATTTTTCCTATATAGCTACAAAATAGTTTCTAGACTCAACTGCGACCAGTAAAAAGGGATCCTACAGGCAGACAGGCTCTGATACCATTTGTCGCACCCGGACTTCTAAAGGATACTCGCAGTTCCGTTGAACAGTAGAAGATTGGATTACGGGGCCTATCTGCACCCGCACCTCTTACGAGTAGGCCAACACACGTATGTGTGACAACCAACCCCTACTGTTCATCGTCTACGTAAACCATCCCATAGAAATCCAGACACTTCCATTGACGTACTTCATAACATACACACATGGTACGTCAACGGCATTTGAACATCTGATATCACAACATATCTCTAAGACACAAAAGATTGAAATAAGTTGCAAATGGCTCTCACTAGAGCAGAGATAGCAAATACAATCATCCAGAGGACACATGTCCCAACATATCATCATTACAACACAGCGGAAGCATCCAAATGTCTGAGTACAGACAAGAACCAAATAGGCCTAAGAGGCCGGAAACGAAAAGACGGAGCCCATCCACGAAGTCTCGGATCCTGCCCGGGTCCGCTATCTACTCGTCAGCAGCCTCGTCAAACTCCACGTAGTAGCCACCATGGGGATCCTCGAAAACGTAGTCTGCGGAAACCACATCCCCAAAGGGGTCAGTACATAAACGTACTGGCAAGCAAGACTCACAGTTCACCAAAGTGTACCCAACAACATCAAGCACAGATGCTTTGGGTTCAACGGAAGAAAAGGGGTGATACAAAAGATGCGGCCGCGGGCTGCAATAACCAACTACAGAAACATGCTACAACTTCCGGCTAACAGAAAGGAGATAAGATAGCGTATCGTAACCAACCTACCAACTAATCTCAAACAAACCCATCCTGGATCTCGCCCCTTATCCAAAGAAGCAACCCGAGGATAACTCACACAGTTGGATTAATGATGGTTCAAGTTGTTGTGTCAATAAGACTATTACTAGTCAAGTTATCATTAGTTAGGTGTAAGTTGTTCTGAGTACTTGTTAGCCAGTACTTTCACCAAGTCATCCATAACCGCGGAAAACACGGCTTCTCGAGAAGATTTATCCCTGCAGGGGTGCACCAATTTGGCCGTACACGTAAGAATAACCCGCCAGATGGAATGGCCTTTCCACCAAGAGGGGCACTCAACACAACTCAACTCTTCTTCGCATCAAGCCCAAAGAACCACATGCTATGCGTGCGCGGCTAATCGAGCCCCACGAAGAAAAGGGGACCCTCATAGCACTCTAAGACCACGCCGCCCTAAATGCCGACTACAAAAGTTCCACCCTGGCGCCAAGGGTTCGCACCTGCACATGCATGCATCAAATGGAAAGCCCGAACTAAGTGTGGCGATTTGGACGAGATGCGAATCGAATCAAATTGAGGGGGGCGCCCATACACGCTTCCCACATGCGGTTAGTGCGTTCATCATGGATCAGTAGACAAGACCCTTTTCCTAATTAGGGTCGACACTAGCAGGCCTCAAAACCACGCCGGGCCTCCTGCCGGTGCCTTATCATCAAATTATTATTAACCACACATTAACAGGTTGATTGTTTAAACATCGAGCCCCAGAACATAATAAAATATGGTAACAGAAAGTAACGGACAACAGACTCGAGCAAAAACAACCTAAGCATGCTAGTAAGACACGGGCAACAAACAACGGGGTTATAGGTGTGGAGGTGAGGCTATATCAGGGTTAAAGGATAACATGTGATAGGATCGAACAGAAGCAACGATTCATAGGGCTAGCAGAATAGACAACGGAAAGTATCGGTATCCAATGTGGAAAGGAACACAATGGTTCATGTGAGTGAATACTTGCCTGCAAACTCAGCAGCCTGGTACTGAGCTAGATCCTCAGAAGGGGTGTCGTAAGGCTCGTCTGTCTCAACGTCGTCGTCTATTCGAGAAGAAGCAAACAAACAACGCAGAGAGACAAACAATCAATAACATGGCATAGTGCACAATCAGGGGATGATGCATGACCATTTAATTGATGCATCAAAATAAACTAGTTGACATGGTAACATAACATGATTAAATGGACCCACATGCAATTTGGATTGCATATGGAAAACCCATGAGTTAAGGTTGAATTAATTGATCTACAACTAAACATCATGTGTAAGTGAATTAGCATGATGCATGGATGAAGAAAACAGAAGGAAAAGAACAATAGGAACAATTTGAAATAAGGTTTACCAAGTTTGGAATTTTATTTATTAAGTTAGGAAATTTTGGTTTTCTAAAGGTGTTACACATGCATTTGTTGTTTTCACCACTTTTAATTGTTCAAAATAGATAACAAAGTTCATATTTGATAAGAACACACAATTTTAGGTGGATTACATGTTTCACTTGTTGAAAAAGGATTTAGAATGAATTACTTATGAATTAAACAAGGTTAAACAAGATTTAATTGAATTTAATTCAAGCATGAAGTTATTTGAAATTTTATTTGTTCAAAACATTAAACCAAATTCATATTTGAAAAGTTTATACTTTCCTGGTTTGAAAACATATTTTATATGTTCAAAAATAATTTAATTTGACCAAGTTATGAATTTAGCAATATTAAATGATTTAAACAAGGTTTAAATTATTTAACCAATTTTAATTATCCAAAACATGAAACAAAGTTTATATTTGGAAAGGTGGTTTAATTTAGCATGGAAAACATATTTTATTTGTTGAAAATGGATTTAAAATGAGCAAGTTATTATTTTGGCAATTTTAAATGCATTAATCAATAGACAGTTGTTTTCAGCAATTTAAATTATTCAAAACAGCACACAAAGTTGATATTTGCAAAGTTCATGAAAAATTGAATGGAAAACATATTTAGTTTGTTGAATTTGGAATTTTTATGCCCAAGTTATGATTTTTGCAAAATTAAGTGAATTAAACAAGTTTTCAAATATTTCACCAATTTAAAATATTCAAAACAGTAAACAAATTTTATATTTGGGTAGATAATTCAATTTGGCACAGAATACATATTTAAAATGTTGAAATTGGAGTTAAAATGAATTATTTATGCATTTGTGAAGTTTAAGTATTATTCTGCCATTTAAAATAACATCTAGGGACTTAAAATAAGCTGGCAAGGGCCTGTGTGTGAATAGGGGATTGTGCTGGCTTGGAAAAATAGAAGAGAAAAAGTGGGTTTAATCCGCAGGGGGTGGGATTCGAACCCCCCACCTCCTGGGCGCGCGCAGCGACTGGAACCACTGCGGTGTGGTGCGGTTTGGTGACAGGTAAGGGGCATGTTTCGATATGAGGTGCAGCTAGCGGATGTTAACTGAACCGCAAAAGTTCAGTTGCCTGAACTCGCTGCCAGTCGCACGGTGGCCGCCGACGGGCTGCTGCTCGCGGTTCGCGGTGGGTGCTTGGCTCGTGGGTGTGCGGGTGCTGTGCTGCTGCTGCTACCGTGCGTGAAAGAAATAGAGGGAGGAGAGGGATCGAGGGGGGAGCGCTCACTGTGAGGGCTCGAAGGAGGAGGGGCGGTGCAGGGAGGCGACGACGACAAGAGGAGGACGGCGGCGGCGCTCCGGTGTCTCCCGGCCCTCGCCGTGGGGTGGAGGAAGAAGAGGGCGCCGGGGGGAACCCATTCCCGGCCTCGCCCTAGCCGGTGGGTGGCCCTCCCGGCGGCGATCACCGGAAAGGAGGAGGTGGGCTCGGGTGGAATTCAGGTTTAGTTACAGAAGAGGGAGGAGTGATGGAGGGATGATAACCCGGTAGGCCAACTCCAAGGTGTAATTCGGCCCAAAGGACGCTGCGCAAGATCCGGCTAAGGATAACAGAACTTCTAGAAGGCCCAAGATTGTAGGCCTCGTAACCCGGATTGTGGGTTACGGTAAGGAAAGTTAGGGTTTTATACGCAGTGTCCGGGTAGGATTCAAGATGCGCCTTGGAGGGCAAGCCAGGAGGTTCGGGTGCTTTATAAACCGGCCTCCAAGGTTAGTTGAGAGAGATCCAAGAGTTCTAGCAATATCACCTGATATCGAGCATCCAGTGTAACACGAGAGTTGAATTAATATATCGAGATCGGAGACTCGGCGACTTGATTGCCGGCTACCAGATCGAGTACTATCATGTTTTCCTCTGAGCTAAACCCTCTCCCAAACGCCTGTGTCGCCTTGCCCCAAGATCAGTTACCCCCGGTAACGTCTGCCGTGATTATCCCACGACAGTTGGCGCCCACCGTGGGGCCTGCGTCCAAAGGTGTTTACATCACGGGAGAAGCTCGGAAGAACATGGAGAATCTAGTCATCGGCGAGATCTACATCGACCACGAAGAAGAGAAGATGGTGGACGATTCCGGCTGGGGACCAGAGTCGGATCACCTCGAATCCGGATCTATCATGACGATCGGCCAGATCAGCGTCTTCATCGGTATGGTACGTACTTCCGGTTCGATCCCTGATGACTTTGGGTTTGATTCTGTGTCAGGGAAGACCAGCTATATCCAATCAGATGGAGAAGAATCAGTTGGGACAACAAACCCGACAGAAGAGCCCACCACGAAGTGGGAACAGCCGGAGGAGCCGGCATGCACCCCGCGTGGCCGGGTCGAGAAAGAAGATGATACCGAATCTATCCTGCATCTACTGGAGAACCGGTACGAGGAACACAGCAGCAAAGAGGAACAGTATGGATTCGCGCCAAGCAATGTGCGCCGGGTTGCGGTTTATACGGCTCCCGCGACCATTCTCAACCAAGAGAACGTAACCGCGGCCGCAGCCGGGGCAGCGCAAGCATTGACCCGGCAGCGGGGACTGGTTAACGGAAACACGGTTTTGGCCCAGGTTGACGGAGAGTCGGCATCGGTCACCAGTCAAGCGCCAGAAAACGAGTTACACGCGAACACGTTTGGATTCCTAGCAAACCGGACACCAGGAGCGGGTCCTTCCAATCCACAACATCCGGCCCTGTTCGACAACAATCTGATCCTAGATCCGACAGTTCTTGCCACAGTTATCACTCCAGAGAACGCAGCGGAACGTGTTAGGGATTTGGACGTAGCCCGTCGTGCATTGGAGCAGCAGAGAAGGCAAGTAGAAGCAGAAAGACAAGGGATGGCCGCACGACGACGCGAGCTGGATGCACTGGAAACCCGGCTCCGAGAGGAAACGACTAGAATACATCAAAGGCACCAAACCAGATTGCCAGCATCGGGAGGAGTCATAAACCCGGCTGCGCTATTTATCACGCCTCAGGATCAGCCGATCCCAGCGGCAAATCAAGGAACCGCCCCTCAGCCAACAACCGGAGGAATACAACCGGTAGACGCGCAGGCCGGGTTACCCGTACTACAGACTGGAGTTACTACCGGCAATACTGTACCGCCACCACCACCACCATCACGTTTTCGCACACCAGCGGGTCATTACAACAATCCCATAGACAACGTGTACGCGGCAACGCTTGCACTGAATCAAATCCCCGTGAGAGAGTCACCCCACGCAGAGGAGAGCGGCGGGCGATAGATATGCTGCGCACTGCAGTGGCACAACAAGTTAATTACCCGGATCACAGAAGTGGAATGCATGGGACACCATATGTCAGCCAACAGCGAGGTGATGCCGAAAATATCCAGACAAGTTCGGCACGGCGGAGGGAAGAGCAGCAGCAAATGCCGCCTCCTCCACACATTCAGGCAGTAGCAGTAGCATCAGCAGCACAGGCCATCGTAGACAGTTCCAGAGCCAGGAGAGCCGTGGCCGGGTCCGCGGTACATGGGCCACCAGCAGTACCGCGTCCAGCTGTACCCCCTACAGGATCACACGTTTCCCGAGTAAGATCAGCTTCGACCATTCTTGCAGGACCTAAGTGTCTTTCGGATAGCATCAGGGCCGAACCTTACCCGGAAAAGTTCAAAGAACCGGGTAAAGTAGTGAATTATGAGCCGACTATGGATCCGGAAACATGGTTGAGCAGTTATGAGATGGCCATGTCGATTCGCAATGCTTCCGAGAATCTTCAAGTCAAATTCATGTATATAATGATGTCAGAGGGAGCAGCAAAGTTATGGTTCACCAATCTACCAGAAGGATCTATCAAGTCATGGGGAGAATTGAAAACTGCGTTTATCAAGCACTTTCACGGGACGTGCAGAAAGTTATTCACTATTGATGACCTAGAGCGATGTGTTCAGAAGAAGGGAGAATCGGCGCGCAGCTGGGTGCGCCGGGTTATGGAAATACTTCATTCATCTACAGATATTCAGCCCAAGGATGCGCTGCAAGCTATGGCAAAGACCTGCAAGTACACACCTTTAGTACAAAAATTAACTCGTATGAAATCTAGTCGGAATGCTTCAGAGGTTACGATGGGAGAACTGATGGATGCATGCAACAAACACGCCGCAACGGTCACCACGGAAGAGGAAACTGACGATAAAAAAGCAAAAGTAAACACAAGTAATAATGGAAGAACCGGCAATGGATCAGCGCCGGGTAACAACGGAAACAGCCAGAACAAGCGCCCGTTTGAGGGAGGCTCCGAGTTTGTCGCCAACACTGAAGCCGGATCTTCAAGACCCAGGGCAGAAGGAAATTTCAATACTGGAAATCACAATGGAGGAAACTATCAAGGGCCACCGAGGCCAAGTAATAATTGGGACATCTTCAGAATGGCATGCCCGAAGCACAGCAGAAACGGTAGGCCAGCTAACCACTCCTTGGAGCAGTGCGCCGACCTACAGAGGTGGAAGAACGAGGAAGTGAACAGAGCCATGCGAGGTGCAGGTCGGGGAGGAGGACCGGGTCCAGGTGGAAACCCGGGCAACGGCCCACCCCCAGCCGGTAACCCGGCAGCCGGAAATCAAGGTAACAACCAAGGGGGAGCTGGAGGTTTCCAGTCCAACCCCAAGCAGTTGGGTCAATATCACGTGCATACTACAGGAAGTTCCAACAAGGACAAGAAGATACTGAAACAGGCGGTAAACTCGGTGTCCTCGGCTGTTCCAAGATACCTGAGGTGGTCAGAACAGGACGTAACATGGAGCAGAAGGGATCACCCGGAAAGAATAGAACACCCGGGAGTTTTAGCATTGGTAGTTGCGCCGCAGGTCAATGGGTATGAGCTGAAAAAGGTCCTGATGGACGGTGGAAGTAGCATCAATATACTATATTGGGAAACCTTTCTACGCATGGGTCTCAAGGAGTCTCAGCTACAAAAAAGTTCAACAATTTTTCATGGGATAGTGCCGGGTCACTCAGCGTGCCCCGAGGGAAAAATCGCATTGGAGGTAGCTTTTGGGGAATCAAAGGATAACTATCGAGTTGAGTGGCTCACGTTCGAGGTGGTCAAATTGCGCAGTCCTTATCACGCGCTATTCGGAAGGCCGGCTTATGCTAAATTCATGGCTAGGCCGTGTTATGTGTATCTACAGCTAAAAATCCCGGGTCCTAAACATACCATCACCATACATGGAAGCCGGGACATAGCGGCTGAATGCGATGAAGGAGATGCAGCAATGGCTGAACAAGCTTGTAGAAAAGAGGAGCTCAAATATTACCGGTCTCAAACAGACCCGGATGACAGAACAGCATCGAAAAGGCAGAGTACTGAAGATGAAGAAGCAAAGTTCAAGGCAGCACAAGACACCAAGATGGTGGCTTTCATCAAACATGATCCCCCCAAACAATCTGCCACAGGAGAAGAAATCACACTGCCGTTCACAGCCAGCCGCGTCATGGAAACACCTCACCCGGATTGGCTAGCAAACCCAGTACTCATAATAAAAAAGGCCAACAAGTGGAGAGTGTGTATCGATTACCTCAGTACCGGACAGACTCCCAAGAAGAACTAAAACAATGTAACGGGCAGCAGGTTCTAGACGCACTCTTTTCCTATCCAGGGCACCTAAGGGGACTGGAAGGTTTTTAATGAGGCGGCCTGCTGACCCAAAACTTTCTCGTATCAATAAAGAGATGGTCATCAAGTCTTATTTTGTTATGATCTTCACTCCGGTTACAGATAAGTATTATCTATTGCCACCAGTACATCAGTATCATCAAGTATGTTGCATATATATAGGTCTTGAGGGCTGATTGCTTGAATAGCACAGTTACAAACTCAAAGACCCGGCCTTGATGCCTATGAGTTATAAGGGCCAATTACTCGCAAACGAGTACGGCTGCAATCTTATAACCGGACAAAGGAGCCAAATTTTCATGACTTTTCTTACTTAAGCTCGATGTGACTCGCACTAAAGTGGCATGATTTGCTCGCTTACGATTACAATCATCCATGAAGCCCAATGGGACTTGCCTGGCCCTGTTTTCGTATAGATGTAACAACATGGTATCCACGCGAAAGCCGGCTTACAGTACAAGATAGTCAAAAGGGTCATCTAAACCACAAGTTATGCAGAGTACAAGGCTAATAGCCGGAAACTCAACGATTATCAAGCATAACTTCAATACCTATGTGAAACGGCTCTGGGCTTGGGCTTAGCAGCAAACAACTTGTTCCCTTGGAAAAACCATACATCCCAGACTCGGCATTTTGGGTCTTGGGTACTGGAGATTTTTGAAAAAAGGAAAAGTTGCTTAGTTGCTAAAACTCAAAAAACCCAAACATCCGAGTCTTGGGACTTGGGGACTTAGAGAAAAGTCCGCTTGTCAAAATCCATGCAACTCGGAAACCGGGTCTCACAAAAAGAATCATAAAGAAAGTCGGATATCAAGAATAAACTCAAAAACCAGATAAATATCAAGTTCATCCAGAGGCCAGAAGAGGCACGAGGTATATCAAGGAATTAAAGTACGTTACAAATCTTAGTACTAGTATCAAAGGCGCACAGGTGCACCGACAAAAGAATATCTGTTTCGAACAAGAGCATCGAAACGACCAACGCATCGTAATGACATTTGTTTACTCGGCTTCTTGAATAGGGCCCACACCCTTGCCCTTGCCCTCCGGGTCTTGGTCCTGGGCTTGCTCTGCAGCCCTCCCGGCATCGTTACCCGGATTCTTCGCATCAGGACGGACAGGCGGGAGGATAGCCGGTGTAGAGGTGGTTGGCTCTGATCCTAACTCGGCCTTCCTCTTCGCGGTTTCTTCCCTTTTCCTGGCCGAATCGGCAGCCCATTTCTCCAAAATGTCGAACGGTGGGGGTGCTTCCTCCTTCACGATTTTGCCTTCAGCATCGTACGAACTCATAAGCGTACCCAGATCCATACTATCGGCCAAAGTGGTTGCCGAGTGACGCACTGCGGATTGTACGGCCTTGAAGTCCTTGGGCCCAAACTTGGAGCCGTCTGCTTTGAATTCTGGAAACCCGGATATCACTTTTGCCGGCTCAAGCTTAGGAAAATAAGCCTTAGCCAGCGCAAAGGCCCGGGTCATACCAATCCGGCATGCCGAGCGTTTCCAGATCTCGATCCATGCAGGCACAGTGGAGCAGGCTTGGATAAGATTTTCTTCACCCGGATATACTTCAGTTGGCCACTTCACGGCATCCAATATCCACTTGGTGCCGGCAAAGAAAGTCTGGAGTACAGTCTTTAAAGTTTTAGCCTTGGCAACAACATCTTCTTCTGGGGCTGCAAGGTTAGCACCTGCAGTTGAAACAAAGAAAGGCCATATCAGTAATTCCGAGTATCATGTAACAAAACAGAGCCACGAAAGCGGTCAGCAGCAAGAAACTAACTAAGCAAGATACGATAAGTATCGGTAATTTGCTCCGACAACTTTTTCAGTGCGGTTCGAGCATTAGTGCACCTTTTCTTATATTTGGAAACATTATTCTTCAAAGTTTCCACTTCATCCTCAAGGGCCTCTCTCCGCTTTACCTCGGCAAGCAGCAGTTGTTCGGTCTTGAGCAAAAGTTCATTAGACCGAGTGGCCTGTGCCTGTGAGAAACCAAAGTATGAGAATTAGTCGGGTATCATGGCAAAGCCGATTATCACGCATAATACCGAGCACAATTTCAACAAATTATACTCGGCACTTGGGGACTAGATGGATAAGAAGAGATATTAGGTAACATTACCTGGTGCTCTGCGGCCATGCGTTCTAGCACATCTCTCTCCGAGGCCTTCATAGCAAGGAGAGTGTTCATCATCTGGTCAAAAGTATCATTGCCCAAATTGGAAGACCCGGGACCTTGGGGACTTGGAGGAGGAACCCTCTTCTTGGTGAGAGAGGGTATCCGGGTTGTCCGAGTATCGGAGTCCGGTGCCCTTTCTCCCGCGCCCAAGTCTGCAGCTTCTTCCTCCTCGAGTACATGCGATGCTATGGGATAGGCGGCCTCTCGGTCGGCTGGGTTTATTGGTGGCACTTGTTGTTCTTCTCCGCCAGCTGCGGCATGCATATCATCAGTCAGGTTCTCCTTACCCGGGTCGTCAGTTTCCATATCATCTTGGTCGCTGACAGTGATCGTGGCCCTACGGGTAGTATAAGTAAAGCAGTTAGCGGAAAAAAGTGATGAACAAACGGTAAAGCATCAGGAAAGGAATTTTACCCGGGATTCACCATATAGTCCGAGGGGAACTCGCTGCTGGACCCGGACGAAACTGAAAAACATCGAGCGAGATGTGGAATTGTCCCGTAAGGGGATGGTTCGGGAAGACTTTGATACTTAAGAAAGGATTAAGAGAATACCAGCGCGTTGAGCCGGAGACGACGGAATACCCGGATTAAGAGTGCCATCACCTAGAAAGTTCCGAGTTATTCGGCGCTTGGTCACGAGCGGTTCCTTCAAATACGACCAAGTGGATAATTTCCGGTTTAGCTCGTGCATGTTATCAAAGAAATATGGTTTAGAGGCAAGGAAAAGGTATGGAACCTTGAAGGCGACCCCTTGGGATTTCCTCTTTGTTCCGGCCTTGACCGTCGGCTCAGCTTCTTCCTCGTCGCTGGCGGATTCTACCTTGCCTTCAGCTTCTTCTTCTTCGTCTTTGTCCTCTTGTTCTGAAAATTATCAAGGTTTATAGTTGGAAAATGACGAAAGAGCAACGATGAGCTTAAAGTGACTAAGTAAAACTCGGAATGTACCTTCATCCGAGTTAACGGCGTCCTCTTTCTCCTCTGGGCGCTCAGAGTTAGGGGGAGTATCAATCTTCCAAAAAGCATCATCGGCCTGAGATGAAGACGTAAGAATGAAGCTTAACAACAGTATCGAGTGGAAAGTGTGAAGGTAAGAGTATGAAAGTCGGATAAGTACCTCAGGCGCCGGGTTCTCACGAGTGAAGGGTTCTAACCCGGCTATGTTCCGGATTACTTCCAACTTCTCTGTCAAGAAGCTCTTGATAGTCTTGTTGGTGTCTCCGGCTGCAAAGCTATTGGTGGAGTATCGGAGCGAGTCCGTGGTATGCCCCGAGTACTCGCACATTAACTTTGTGCGGATGGAGTTGGGTTGGATCCGGAAATCGACCCAAGTCTTTACCAGGTTAAGCCCAATGAGACCTTGGGCCGAGAGAATAGTTATTTTGGCCAATAAAGGCTGAATTGCCTCCATGTCCGAGTCAGGGGCAAAGGCGTTGAAGGTCTCGGAGATATCGAGGAGGCCCTCTGAGTAACCCGGCAGTTTCTTTTGGCCGGGTGGGGAGGTGTCCCGGCAGTAAAAATATGAAAGCTGCCAGTGTTTGACGTGGGAGTTGAGAGTGAGGGGTGGCATTAGAGAATTCTTGCGGCGCTGGATAGAGACCCCGCCGCAAGCGAGAAGTGCCCCGTCACCGCTTTCGCGGCACGGTTTGCACTGAAAAAGTTCGATAAAAAGAGCCAAGCTTGGCGGAGTGCACAAGTATGACTCGAAAAGGACAATGAAGTGGGAAATATTTAACACAGAATTAGGCCCTATGTCAAATATCCGAATGCCATAGTGGCTTAGAATATCTCGAAAGAAAGGGTGACCCGGAGGACGGAATCCCCGGGTCACGTGCTCCACGAAACATATTACCTCATCATCGGCAGGTGTGGGCCGGGTCTCGTTACCCGGCACCCTCCAATGGATATCTTTTTGGGAGGGGAGAACTCCTAATTCGGCCAGTTCTTCCAACTTGGCCTTCGTAACAGTAGATCGCGCCCAGTTGGCGGATATGGAATTGGTGGTCTTGTGTAACATCCCAAGTATGAAAATCTCCCCCCTAGATGTTTGTTTCTTGTTTTGTTATTGCTTTGCATCATGTCATCATAACCTTTGCCTTTTGTTTGCATTTGTTTTCATTGTTTTCCAATTGTAATTTCAAACCAAATTCAAATCATTTATTGTTCATACTTGTTATGTTACCTGTTTCAATAAAAAGCTACAAAACAAACAAATAATTGTTCCACCAAAATTGTTATCAAAAACTTAAATTGGCTTAAGTTTCATTTATTTATTTTGATACCAAAAATGGATCAATTCATTTAATTTTTCAACAAGCAACCTATTTAAATTTTTTGGAAAACCAAAGTGGGTACTTGATGCTATTACAAAACTTAATCAATAAAAACATTGCCCCAAAAATTTTGCTAAACCCTAACACCAATGGTTTTTCTCTCTTTCCCAAATCTGCAAGAAAAAAAATAAAAAGAGGAAAAAGAATAAAGAGAGAGAAGGGGGAAAGGGACACCCAGCCCACTTGGGCCAGCCCAGCTGTCCAAAGCCTGGTAACCCCTCGGTCGTCTTCTACCTTGTACGGCAACCATCTCCAGTGCCCACGTCGACATGTTCAGGCAGACAACGGTGATCCGAGCTCACCCCTCCCCCCTTAAGAATCCTTGCCCTCGAAGCTCCCCTCCTCGCCCTAATTTCTCTCCACCCCTCCTTCCCCTCGCGCCGCAGCTTCTCCTTCCTCTCCTCTCTGTAACTCCACCGAGGCCACCACCGCCACCTCCCTCTCCGGCTAAGCGCCGCCGCCACGGTGCCCTAGCGGTCGAGCTAGGGCCGGGAACGGAAAGGTCCCGACCCCCTCTACCTCGCCGTGCCCTCGGCTCCCCCCGAGGATCACCGGAGCTCCGCCGCCATCAACGGTTCCGCCACCGTCGCCCCACCGCTGCGACCGCTCCTCTGTCGACCGAGGTGAGCAGTCACCTCCTTCCTCTTCCCCTCCTCTCAGCGCCTCACCCCACCGCACGACCACCGCCCCCGGCAACCGCACCCACCGGCCACCCGCGGCAGCTCACCGCGAGCAGCAGAGATCGCCGGCGGGCACGCTCCTGTCGCTCGCTAGGTTCAGCGAACTGCACTTGCAGTTGCAGTTAAAAACAGCGCCTAGCTATATGTTATCTCCCTTCGCAACGCGTCCCTGTCACGAACCCAGCATCAGCCGCACTGGCAGTGCACCCGCGCGCGCTGTGGGAGGTCACGAGTTCGATCCCCGTCCAAAGCATTAAGCTTTGCTTTTTGTTTCACCTGCCATGTTAAATTCAGTTACAGCAGCAGTGTACACCACTTCCTTCGTCAGTCTCACATCCCAACAGCAATGAAGCAGTAGCGCACTGGTTAAACCCCTTGCGCGCACACCCTGGGTCCTGGGTTCGATTCCCCAAGCCCCCACCCTTTTATTTCCTGTTTTTTTTTCCTTTCTGCCCGAAATCTCAGAAACCCATATCTGAGCCATTAATTCAAAAACCCATTAAAAATTGAATCTTGCTCCAAATTGAGTGATTCAAGTTTCTGTGGAATCAAATTTTTGTGCTCTTTCTACTAGTAACAAAATTGCAACATATTTCTGTAACAATTTTTGCACTAAATAATTAATTACTGAAAATGCAATAAAAAGTGGAAACTTTGGAATTTCATAACTTTAGTTCTACTCATCCAATTTAAGCAAAATTGGGCTATAAAACTTTTTCTTAACAAACTCTACACATTGGTATTTTATTTGGGCACAATTGAATTAATTTTGAACATGTTTTCCTCTGTTTACTAAAAAGGGCAGAATAAGACTATTTATGGAAAATTGCATAATAAATTCAATAATAACCCCAAAATTATGTTTAATAGCTCTAAATGTTCAATGAAACATTTGCTACATGTTTTCAACCTTTTCAATGCAATTTGTTTATTGTTTTCCCTAATTAAAAATGGTTCAATAATTCAATGCTTTACTTAAACCCTTTTAAATTGCAAAATTCATAACTTGGGCAATTCAAATCCAATCCCAACATGTAAAATATGTTTTCCATCCCATTTTTCATGAACTTTGCAAATATAAACTTTGTTTGCTGTTTTGAATAATTTAAATTGCTGAAAACAACTGTTTCTTATTTAATGCATTTAAAATTGTCAAATTAATAACTAATTCATTTTAATTCCAATTTCAACAAATAAAATATGTTTTCCAATTAAAATTAAATGCTCTACCCAAATATAAAATTTGTTTACTGTTTTGAACAATTTAACTTGATGAAAACAACCAAATGCTTGTGTGACACCTTTAAGTAACCAAAATTCCATAACTTAATAAATAAAATTCCAAATTTGTTAAACCTTATTTCAACTTGTTTCTATTGTTGTTATTTTTCTGTTTTCGTCATCCATGCATCATGCTAATCCACTTTCACCTGTTGATTAGTTGTAAAACAATTATTTCAACCTAAATGCATGGGCTTTCCATATGCAACCCCAATTGCATAGGGGTCCATTTAATATTATTACCATGTCAACTAGTTTATTTTTTATGCATCAATTAGATGGTCATGCATCATCCCATGATTGTGCATTATACCATGTTATTGATTGTTTGTCTCTCCTGGTTGTTTGTTTGCTTCTTCTCGGATAGACGACGACGTTGAGACCGACGATCTTTGCGACACCCCTTCAGAGGTTTTAGCTCAGTACCAGGCTGCTGAGTTTGCAGGCAAGTTATCACTCACATGAACCACTGTGTTCCTTTCAACATTGGTTACCGATACTTTCCGTTGTCTATTTTCTGCTAGCCATATGTATCGTTGCTTCTGTTACGAACCTACCACATGATACCCTGAACCCTGATATTGCCTCACCTCCACTCCTATAACCCCGTTGTTTGAGCCCGTGTCTTACTAGCATGCTTAGGGTTGTTGTTGCTCGAGTCTGTTGTCAGTTACCTTCTGTTATCATATTTATTATGCTCTGGGGCTCGATGTTAAACAATAAACCTGTTAATGCTTGGGTAATAATAATTTGATGATAAGGCACCGGCAGGATGCCCGGCGTGGTTTTTGAGGCCTGCTAGTGTCGACCCTAATTAGGAAAAGGGTCTTGTCTACTGATCCATGATGAGCGTGCTCACCGCATCCGGGTGGTGGTATGGAACCCCCCTCGGCTTTGATCTGATCCGCAGTTTGTCCGAAGAGCCACACTTAGTTCGGGTGTTCCATTTGGCTCATACGCATAAATGGGTCGCTCCCATGGTTACTGATGATGATGATGACGCACACATATAGGGCGAGGCCTGTATTGCCGGGGTGTTGCGTCCTGCGGGAGTTTTGCACACTTGCGCTGAGTATTCGGCTGCGTGGCTGGGACCTTATAGCTCCGTGGCTCCTAGGACAGGCTGTAGAGATGGTTCGAGTCGTGTCAAGCCAACCTGAGTTTTAGTTGGTGGCTTGAGTGTGTACGGGTACTGGAGCACACCCTGCAGGGATGAATCTTCTCGAGAAGCCGTGTTGTCCGCGGTTATGTGACGACTTGGTGAAAGTACTGGCTAACAAGTACTCAGACAACTTACACCTAACTATAATAACTTGACTAGTAATAGGTTTATTGACGCAATAACTTGAACCATCATTAATCCAACTGTGTGAGTTATCCTCGGATTGCTTCTTTGGATAAGGGGCGAGATCCAGGATGGGTTTGTTTGGAGTTAGTTGTAGTTGGTTACGATACGCTATCTTATCTCCTTTCCGATAGCCGGAAGTTGTAGTATGTTCTGTAGTTGGTTAGTGCAGCCAGCTGCCGCATCTTTTATATCATCCCTTTCTTCCGTTGAACCCAAAGCATCTGTGCTTGGTGTTGACGGGTTACACTTTGGTGAACTGTGAGTCTTGCTTGCCAGTACGTTTATGTACTGACCCCTTTGGGGCTGTGGTTTCCGTAGACGACGTTTCCGAGGATCTCCATGGTGGCTACTACGTGGAGTACGACGAGGCTGCTGACGAGTAGACAGCGGACCCGGGCAGGATCCGAGACTTCGTGGATGGGCTCCGTCTTTTCGTTTCCGGCTTCTTAAGCCTATTGGGATCTTGTCTGTACTCAGACCATGTTGAATGCTTCCGCTGTGATGTAATGATGTTATGTTGGGACATGTGTCCTCTGGATGATTGTATTTGCTATCTCTGCTCTAGTGAGAGCCAGTTGCAACTTATTTCCATCTTTTGTGTCTTAGAGATATGTTGTGCTATCATTTTGTTCAACGCCGTTGATGTACCATGTTTGTATGGTATGAAGTACGTCAATGGTAGTATCCTGATTTCTATGGGATGGTTTACGTAGACGCTGAACAGATAGGGGTTGGTTGTCACACCTACGTGTGTTGGCCTACTCGTAAGAGGACGCGGGTGCCGGTAAGCCCCGTAATCCAATCCACTACTGTTCAACGGAACTGCGAGTATCCTCTAGAAGTCCGGGTGCGACAAATGGTATCAGAGCCTGTCTGCCTGTAGGATCCCTTTTACTGGTCGCAGTTGAGTCTAGAAACTATTTCGTAGCTATATAGGAAAAATGAAACGTGAGAGTAGGAATTCTGCCATTTTATTTCTTTCCCCACCCACCCTCCCTTTTCTGGTAAGGAAGTGCAACATTGTTTTCTCTTTCTCATCTAAACTTTCAAGTTAGGTTTTCACGAATCCTGGTTCCTCTAGGATCGTTATATCTACTAGACCATAGGAATGGAGGTGGTTGTGACATGATTTATCATGTTGCCTACTCACGATTGAGAACGGAGGCGTGTAAGCCCCAGAAGCAGATCCTCTATTCCTTAAGCAGTAGATATTGATCCTTTAGAAGCCCGGATGGGTTTTTCTCCGTAGTACCTTAGGTGTTTGTGGTCTCCTGTTTCCCAGTTGTTGCTTCGATATCGTCCTTCATAAATCTTCTCTTCCGTTGTAACAACTTATCTGTTGATCCGTTGTTAACCTCCATCCTTGTTCTATGCTGTCGACTTACCGTCTGAAGTAATCCTTTTAACCACTTATATTGGATTTTGTTATCCGGTTGGTGTGTTAATCTTGGTATCCTCTTCAGGATGGAAAGTGGTGACGAAGAACACACACTGCCACCTGAGATGGGGAAAGTGCTGTCTCAGATGACACAAGTTATAAAGCAGATGCAGCAGAACCAAGACCTTGGGAGTAATGGCAACACCCGGGTGTCTATTCGGGAGTTCCTTGAGCTCAATCCGCGCACGTTTGATACCTCCTCCGAGCCATTGGATACTGATGACTGGCTCCGTGAAATGAACCGTACTCTTATGGTAGCTCATGTGGCTGACGAGGACCGTGTTCCTTACGTGACCTACCTTCTCCGTGGGCAATCTATGTCTTGGTGGGAGAACTTCCAAGAAATGAGAGGTTCTAGTGTGGCAATCACATGGGAGGATTTCAAGCAAGCCTTCGTGCGCCATCACATTCCCGATGGGCTCATGGAGAAAATGCGTGAGGAATTCTATTCTTTCACACAAGGCAGTTTGGACGTTCTCGAATACCAAAGAGAGTTCAATCGTCTGGCTCGCTACGCCGGAGATGAAATCTCCACGGAAGCGAGAAAGATGGCAAAGTTCCGCAGGGGTCTCAACCCGGAACTCAAGTATGCTCTCACCAACGTCAAGGCCAAGAATTTTGAGGACCTCATCAACATCGCTCCAAATTAAGAGCATGGGCGCAAATTGGTTGAGGAATCTCGTAAACATTCTCGTGAACAGGCTAATCTTTCAAAAGCTATCATGCCTCCACAAAAACGAAGAGTTTGGGTTCCATATACCACTCCAACACCGCCCATCTGCTTGCCAAGCCCGGCAGGATTTCTTGCCCGCCCTCCCACCCAAGTGGTATCTTCAGGAGGTGCTCCATCTCAGCCAGGTCCAACAGCTCCTCGTTCTGCTAGTACATGCTTCAAGTGCGGTCTACCAGGACACTACTCCTACAAGGGCCCTCAGAACAAGCTACCATCACTACCTATCCCTAAGGTCAATCATGTGCTGGTACACACTTCTTCGCCTAGGCCCCGCAACAGGAACAAGTCTGTCTTGAGAACTGTGAAGGTGAACCATGTCAAGGCCCAGGGAGCAGAAGAATCTCCAGAGGTTGTAATGGGCACACTTCTTGTGAACTCGTTTCGTGCTAAAGTCTTGTTCGATTCTGGTGCTTCACACTCTTTCATCTCTCAATGCTTTGCAAACAACAGTGGAATCAATTTCGAACAGTTGTCTATCCCCCTCCTAGTGAAATCACCGGGATCTAGCTGGCAAAGCAATAAAGTTAGCCGGAACATCGAGATCACAATTGGAAACCTTCCATTCCAGGCATCTCTGATAGCTCTCCACTCTTCAGATATTGATGTCATTCTTGGGATGGATTGGCTGGTAACCACCAAAGCAGTCATTGATTGTCCTGCTAAGTCTGTCAAAATCGCACACCCTTCTGGCCAGATAGTCTACTTCCATGCTGAAAATCCAGTTGCTCAACTCTACACCCTCAATGCAAATCCTCTACCATCTATTGAAACTATTCCGGTGGTTTGTGATTTCCCTGATGTCTTTCCAGAAGAATTGCCAGGAATGCCTCCTGACAGAGCAGTTGAGTTCGTGATCGAACTTGAACCAGGCACTGCTCCAATCTCTAAGCATCCATACAAGATAGCTCCTCCTGAACTGAAGTTGTTGAAGGAGCAAATCGATATGTACATGGAGAAAGGCTACATTTAACCTAGTTCCTCGGCTTGGGGTTGCCCAACTCTGTTCGTTGCGAAGAAGGATCAAACAAAGAGACTCGTTGTTGACTATCGTCCTCTTAACAAGAAAACCATCAAAAACAAGTATCCAATTCCTCGTATTGATGATCTTTTTGATCAACTTGCTGGAGCCTCAATATTCTCCAAGCTGGACTTGAGAATGGGTTACCATCAAATAAAGATCAGAAAGGAAGATATTCCAAAGACAGCCTTCACCACTCGCTACGGTCTATATGAATACACCGTCATGTCCTTTGGTCTCACCAATGCACCGGCGACATTCTCTCGACTAATGAATTATGTCTTCCATGAATACCTCGACAAGTTCGTTGTGGTATATCTTGATGATATTCTTGTCTACCCAAAATCCGAGGAAGAGCATGGAGAACATCTTCGTCTCACTCTCATGAAGCTTCGCGAGCATCGTCTGTATGCCAAGTTCTCCAAATGTGAGTTCTGGATTCCAGAAGTTGCTTACCTTGGTCATGTCATCTCTGCCAAGGGCATAGCCATTGATCCAGAAAAGGTTAAGGCAATTGTTGATTGGAAACCTCCTAAGACAGTGAAGCAAGTAAGAAGTTTTCTTGGCTTGGCTAGCTATTGCCGTCGTTTCGTCCAAAACTTCTCCAAGATTGCCAAACCTCTCACTGATCTCACAAAGAAGGACAAAAAGTTCATTTGGTCTCCACAATGTGATGAAAGTTTCAATCTCCTCAAGACTAAACTCACTTCTACACCAGTTCTGGTTGGCCCAGATACTACCAAACCTTCCAGATATTCTGTGATGCTTCCCTCCAAGGTCTAGGAGCAGTTCTTATGCAAGAACGTCAAGTTGTGGCTTATGCTTCACGTCAGTTGAATGCACATGAGCAAAATTATCCCACACATGACCTAGAACCTGCAGCAGTTGTGTTTGCCCTCAAGAAATGGAGGCAATACTTGTTGGGTAATCGCACTGAAATCTTTTCCGATCATAAGAGTCTGAAATACATCTTCACTCAGCCAGATCTAAACCTCAGACCAAGGAGATGGATTGAAAAGATCAAAGACTTCGATCTTACCATTTCTTACACTCCAGGCAAGGCTAATGTTATGGCCGATGCTCTCAGTCGCAAGTCGTATTGCAATAATCTCATGATCATGCAAAGCCAACCTCCACTTCATGAAGAATTCCAGAAGCTGAACCTTGGTCTTGTTCCTCGAGGTTATCTTGCAAACTTGACAGCCAGTCCAACTCTCGAGGATAAGATTCGTTCTAAACAACTTCGTGATGCTGAGATCAAGAAGATCGCAAATAACATCAAAGCAGGCAATGTGAAGTATGAGTGCTTCTCAATTGATGACAAGGGAACTGTGTTCTTCAAAGGACGCATTGCAGTTCCTCAAATTCAAAGTCTCAAAGATGTTATTCTCAAGGAGGCTCATGAAACTCCTCTCTCCATACATCCTGGAAGTACAAAGATGTACCAGGATCTCAAGACACTGTATTGGTGGTCTGGCATGAAACGTGAAATTGCTCAATACGTTTCTGAATGCGACGTTTGTCAACGTGTTAAGGCAGTTCATCAGAAAACAGCCGGTCTTCTCCAGCCTCTGAAAATACCTGAGTGGAAGTGGGACATGATTGAAATGGACTTCGTCACTGGTTTTCCAAAGTCCAAGAGGGGCAACGATGCAATCTTCGTTGTTATTGATCGTCTCACTAAGGTAGCTCACTTCTTTGCTGTCAAAGAAACAATCTCAGCTAGCCAGTTAGCAGAGCTCTACACAACAAGGATTGTTCCTCTTCATGGTGTTCCTTTGGAAAAAAGCTCAGACCGTGGAAGCATATTCACTTCTCATTTCTGGAAAAGCTTTCAAGAAGCATTGGGCACCAAACTTCGGTTCAGCACAGCTTATCACCCTCAGTCTCAAGGGCAAGTCGAAAGAGTCAATCAGATTCTCGAGGATATGCTCAGAGCATGTGGTCTATCCTTTGGCATGAAATGGGAGGAATGTCTCCCATATGCTGAATTCTCCTACAACAACAGCTTCCAGGCAAGCCTAGGCATGGCACCATTTGAAGCACTCTATGGCCGCAGATGCAGGAGTCCAATCAATTGGTCTGGAGCTGGTGAACGTTCACTCTTAGGCCCTGATATTGTTAAGGAAGCCGAAGAGAAAGTTCGCATCATTCGTGACAATCTCAAGATTGCTCAGTCTCGTCAGAAAAGCTACTATGACAGCAAGCACAGGGATATGATCTATGCACCTGGTGACAAAGCATATCTCCGTGTAACTCCCCTCAGAGGCACTCATCGTTTTGGTGTCAAAGGAAAGCTAGCACCAAGATACATTGGTCCTTTCAACATTCTCTCAAGGCGTGCGGAAAATGCCTATCGTCTTGAACTTCCAGAAAAACTATCCAAGGTGCACGATATGTTTCACGTGTCACAGCTCAAGAGGTGTTTCAAAGATCCAGAGCGTGCAGTTGATCATGATTCCATTGAACTGCAAGAAGATCTATCTTATGAGGAGCACCCTATTCGTATTCTCGATGAGACCGAGCGTAAGACTCGCAACAAGAGCACCAAGTTCTTGAAAGTGCAGTGGTCGCATCATTCCGATAAAGAGGCAACGTGGGAGACCAAAGAGGATCTTCGCAAGAAGTATCCGGACCTTTTCCTTTCTCAGTAGGAATCTCGGGGCGCGATTCCTTCAAGGGGGGGCGTTTTGTAACATCCCAAGTATGAAAATCTCCCCCCTAGATGTTTGTTTCTTGTTTTGTTATTGCTTTGCATCATGTCATCATAACCTTTGCCTTTTGTTTGCATTTGTTTTCATTGTTTTCCAATTGTAATTTCAAACCAAATTCAAATCATTTATTGTTCATACTTGTTATGTTACCTGTTTCAATAAAAAGCTACAAAACAAACAAATAATTGTTCCACCAAAATTGTTATAAAAAACTTAAATTGGCTTAAGTTTCATTTGTTTATTTTGATACCAAAAATGGATCAATTCATTTAATTTTTCAACAAGCAACCTATTTAAATTTTTTGGAAAACCAAAGTGGGTACTTGATGCTATTACAAAACTTAATCAATAAAAACATTGCCCCAAAAATTTTGCTAAACCCTAACACCAATGGTTTTTCTCTCTTTCCCAAATCTGCAAGAAAAAAAAAGAGGAAAAAGAATAAAGAGAGAGAAGGGGGAAAGGGACACCCAACCCACTTGGGCCAGCCCAGCTGTCCAAAGCCTGGTAACCCCTCGGTCGTCTTCTACCTTGTACGGCAACCATCTCCAGTGCCCACGTCGACATGTTCAGGCAGACAACGGTGATCCGAGCTCACCCCTCCCCCCTTAAGAATCCTTGCCCTCGAAGCTCCCCTCCTCGCCCTAATTTCTCTCCACCCCTCCTTCCCCTCGCGCCGCAGCTTCTCCTTCCTCTCCTCTCTGTAACTCCACCGAGGCCACCACCGCCGCCTCCCTCTCCGGCTAAGCGCCGCCGCCACGGTGCCCTAGCGGTCGAGCTAGGGCCGGGAACGGAAAGGTCCCGACCCCCTCTACCTCGCCGTGCCCTCGGCTCCCCCCGAGGATCACCGGAGCTCCGCCGCCATCAACGGTTCCGCCACCGTCGCCCCACCGCTGCGACCGCTCCTCTGTCGACCGAGGTGAGCAGTCACCTCCTTCCTCTTCCCCTACTCTTAGCGCCTCACCCCACCGCACGACCACCGCCCCCGGCAACCGCACCCACCGGCCACCCGCGGCAGCTCACCGCGAGCAGCAGAGATCATCGGCGGGCACGCTCCTGTCGCTCGCTAGGTTCAGCGAACTGCACTTGCAGTTGCAGTTAAAAACAGCGCCTAGCTGTATGTTATCTCCCTTCGCAACGCGTCCCTGTCACGAACCCAGCATCAGCCGCACTGGCAGTGCACCCGCGCGCGCTGTGGGAGGTCACGAGTTCGATCCCCGTCCAAAGCATTAAGCTTTGCTTTTTGTTTCACCTGCCATGTTAAATTCAGTTACAGCAGGAGTGTACACCACTTCCTTCGTCAGTCTCACATCCCAACAGCAATGAAGCAGTAGCGCACTGGTTAAACCCCTTGCGCGCACACCCTGGGTCCTGGGTTCGATTCCCCAAGCCCCCACCCTTTTATTTCCTGTTTTTTTTTCCTTTCTGCCCGAAATCTCAGAAACCCATATCTGAGCCATTAATTCAAAAACCCATTAAAAATTGAATCTTGCTCCAAATTGAGTGATTCAAGTTTATGTGGATTCAAATTTTTGTGCTCTTTCTACTAGTAACAAAATTGCAACATATTTCTGTAACAATTTTTGCACTAAATAATTAATTACTGAAAATGCAATAAAAAGTGGAAACTTTGGAATTTCATAACTTTAGTTCTACTCATCCAATTTAAGCAAAATTGGGCTCTAAAAATTTGTCTTAACAAACTCTACACATTGGTATTTTATTTGGGCACAATTGAATTAATTTTGAACATGTTTTCCTCTGTTTACTAAAAAGGGCAGAATAAGACTATTTATGGAAAATTGCATAATAAATTCAATAATAACCCAAAAATTATGTTTAATAGCTCTCAATGAAACATTTGCTACATGTTTTCAACCTTTTCAATGCAATTTGTTTATTGTTTTCCCTAATTAAAAATGGTTCAATAATTCAATGCTTTACTTAAACCCTTTTAAATTGCAAAATTCAAATCCAATCCCAACATGTAAAATATGTTTTCCATCCCATTTTTCATGAACTTTGCAAATATCAACTTTGTTTGCTGTTTTGAATAATTTAAATTGCTGAAAACAACTGTTTCTTATTTAATGCATTTAAAATTGTCAAATTAATAACTAATTCATTTTAATTCCAATTTCAACAAATAAAATATGTTTTCCAATTAAAATTAAATGCTCTACCCAAATATAAAATTTGTTTACTGTTTTGAACAATTTAACCTGATGAAAACAACCAAATGCTTGTGTGACACCTTTAAGTAACCAAAATTCCATAACTTAATAAATAAAATTCCAAATTTGTTAAACCTTATTTCAACTTGTTTCTATTGTTGTTATTTTTCTGTTTTCATCATCCATGCATCATGCTAATCCACTTTCACCTGTTGATTAGTTGTAAAACAATTATTTCAACCTAAATGCATGGGCTTTCCATATGCAACCCCAATTGCATAGGGGTCCATTTAATATTATTACCATGTCAACTAGTTTATTTTTTATGCATCAATTAGATGGTCATGCATCATCCCATGATTGTGCATTATACCATGTTATTGATTGTTTGTCTCTCTGCGTTGTTTGTTTGCTTCTTCTCGGATAGACGACGACGTTGAGACCGACGATCTTTGCGACACCCCTTCAGAGGTTTTAGCTCAGTACCAGGCTGCTGAGTTTGCAGGCAAGTTATCACTCGCATGAACCACTGTGTTCCTTTCAAAATTGGTTACCGATACTTTCCGTTGTCTATTTTCTGCTAGCCGTATGTATCGTTGCTTCTGTTACGAACCTACCACATGATACCCTGAACCCTGATATTGCCTCACCTCCACTCCTATAACCCCGTTGTTTGAGCCCGTGTCTTACTAGCATGCTTAGGGTTGTTGTTGCTCGAGTCTGTTGTCAGTTACCTTCGGTTATCATATTTATTATGCTCTGGGGCTCGATGTTAAACAATTAACCTGTTAATGCTTGGGTAATAATAATTTGATGATAAGGCACCGGCAGGATGCCCGGCGTGGTTTTTGAGGCCTGCTAGTGTCGACCCTAATTAGGAAAAGGGCCTTGTCTACTGATCCATGATGAGCGTGCTCACCGCATCCGGGTGGTGGTATGGAACCCCCCTCGGCTTTGATTTGATCCGCAGTTTGTCCGAAGAGCCACACTTAGTTCGGGTGTTCCATTTGGCTCATACGCATAAATGGGTCGCTCCCATGGTTACTGATGATGATGATGACGCACACATATAGGGCGAGGCCTGTATTGCCGGGGTGTTGCGTCCTGCGGGAGTTTTGCACACTTGCACTGAGTATTCGGCTGCGTGGCTGGGACCTTATAGCTCCGTGGCTCCTAGGACAGGCTGTAGAGATGGTTCGAGTCGTGTCAAGCCAACCTGAGTTTTAGTTGGTGGCTTGAGTGTGTACGGGTACTGGAGCACACCCTGCAGGGATGAATCTTCTCGAGAAGCCGTGTTGTCCGCGGTTATGTGACGACTTGGTGAAAGTACTGGCTAACAAGTACTCAGACAACTTACACCTAACTATAATAACTTGACTAGTAATAGGTTTATTGACGCAATAACTTGAACCATCATTAATCCAACTGTGTGAGTTATCCTCGGATTGCTTCTTTGGATAAGGGGCGAGATCCAGGATGGGTTTGTTTGGAGTTAGTTGTAGTTGGTTACGATACGCTATCTTATCTCCTTTCCGATAGCCGGAAGTTGTAGTATGTTCTGTAGTTGGTTAGTGCAGCCAGCTGCCGCATCTTTTATATCATCCCTTTCTTCCGTTGAACCCAAAGCATCTGTGCTTGGTGTTGACGGGTTACACTTTGGTGAACTGTGAGTCTTGCTTGCCAGTACGTTTATGTATTGACCCCTTTGGGGTTGTGGTTTCCGCAGACGACGTTTCCGAGGATCTCCATGGTGGCTACTACGTGGAGTACGACGAGGCTGCTGACGAGTAGATAGCGGACCCGGGCAGGATCCGAGACTTCGTGGATGGGCTCCGTCTTTTCGTTTCCGGCTTCTTAAGCCTATTGGGATCTTGTCTGTACTCAGACCATGTTGAATGCTTCCGATGTGATGTAATGATGTTATGTTGGGACATGTGTCCTCTGGATGATTGTATTTGCTATCTCTGCTCTAGTGAGAGCTAGTTGCAACTTATTTCCATCTTTTGTGTCTTAGAGATATGTTGTGCTATCATTTTGTTCAACGCCGTTGACGTACCATGTTTGTATGGTATGAAGTACGTCAATGGTAGTATCCTGATTTCTATGAGATGGTTTACATAGACGCTGAACAGATAGGGGTTGGTTCTCACACCTACGTGTGTTGGCCTACTCGTAAGAGGACGCGGGTGCCGGTAAGCCCCGTAATCCAATCCACTACTGTTCAACGGAACTGCGAGTATCCTCTAGAAGTCCGGGTGCGACATCTTGGTCTTGGCTGACTGTTTCCCCTGCTTCTTGGGAGCCATGGGATTAACCTGCAAAGCACAAGATAGAAGGGTACAAGAAATAAGACTCGGAAACCATGAGTCATCTGAATATTGGCGAGGGATATCAAGAAAACATGGAAGCGAAGAGTTATCCGAGTATCATTGTATGGAGCAAGGTTACAAGTTATCCGGGTATCAAATATCGTTACAAAAACTATGAAGGGTTTACGTGTTGAAAGGTGTTTGGGGAAGACGGATGGTTACCTCTGTATCTACTGCAAACAAAAGAGCCGGAAGAAGAGAATTTTCCGGGTGTCAACGTTAAGCGCGGAAATTTTGGGCGGCCCGAGCCTAGATTGGAGATTCCATTTCTAGATTTGTGGTGAAATTAGTGACTATGGGCAGTAGGGGAGTAAAGTGAAGTCTATATTCAATCCGTTGGATGAGTTAGAATGAATTCGAGCGACCTAATTCGGCGTGACCAGAAAAATGACCGACGGGTTGACTTAGATCTAATCTGAAGTAAATCGAGAAATTGCAAGCACAAGTTAATGGATATGAGAGACTTACTGGAGGAGATCGAAGTGAAGCCCGACGGAGGCAAATAGCACAAGCTTGATGCCCCTTTTGGATTCCCGGCGGGCAGGTCGGGGGCGCGGCGGCGGATCTTGGCGGTGGCGCGGGGCGAACCGTGGCGGAGCGCAGCCGGCGGCAGATTGTCTCTGGTGACACACGTGAAGTCTCCGTGATGATGTTCTGTGAGTTTGGGTGTGGAGGCGAAGAGAAAGAGGAAAGGGGGAAATGAGCCGTCGTGGTTAGGTTTACCTCTAAGCACTTATTTATAAGGGTGTGGGTGGATAAACCTAGCCCAACGGGTGGCAGCCGGAAATTTCGGGTTAACGGCTATTTGCCTGGATTCTGTGGGGTGTGCTTTGGGTGCTGAGCGGGATATCCGGACGGAAATAAGAAGGAGATCTTCTCCGCAACATCAGGGTCAATTATCGAGTAAAGTTAGCCGGATCCTTAAGATTCTTATCAGGGTGTTAACCCGGGAAGATAAGTAAAGACTTGGAGAAAGCCGGGTTACTATATGGCCACCGTGGAGTTAGGCCTAGCTATTTATCAAAGCTAGTTAACCCGGCCTCCATTGAACTTGTAAGTTTGATAATTTTGCAGGGAATAGCGTGCGCTTGAAAGAGGATCCTGTGAAGCCCAAGCTATTCTGGGGACTACTGATGGAGGGATGATAACCCGGTAGGCCAACTCCAAGGTGTAATTCGGCCCAAAGGACGCTGCGCAAGATCCGGCTAAGGATAACATAACTTCTAGAAGGCCCAAGATTGTAGGCCTCGTAACCCGGATTGTGGGTTACGGTAAGGAAAGTTAAGGTTTTATACGCAGTGTCCGGGTAGGATTCAGGATGCGCCTTGGAGGGCAAGCCAGGAGGTTCGGGTGCTTTATAAACCGGCCTCCAAGGTTAGTTGAGAGAGATCCAAGAGTTCTAGCAATATCACCTGATATCGAGCATCCAGTGTAACACGAGAGTTGAGTTAATATATCGAGATCGGAGACTCAGCGACTTGATTGCCGGCTACCAGATCGAGTACTATCATGTTTTCCTCTGAGCTAAACCCTCTCCCAAACGCCTGTGTCGCCTTGCCCCAAGATCAGTTACCCCCGGTAACGTCTGCCGTGATTATCCCACGACAAGGAGAGAAGAGAGATGGAGGTGGGAAGGAGAAATGGAGGCGGGGAGAGGGAGAAGGAGGGTTAGGGAAGGAGCCCTAGGGCTTATAGGGGGAGGGGGAGAGCTGCAGCCGTTCGCTGCTCCTCCTCTGCAACGTGCGCACCCTGGATGTTGAGCCGTACGAGAGGTGGAAGATGACCTCGAAGGGGTATGGGCCTGAGGGGGAGTTGGGCTGGGCCTGGCTGGCCTGCCCCTCTCTCCTTTGCTTCTTTTTATTTTTTGTTTCTGATTGTTTTTTTTTTGCTGATTTGAAAAGGAAGAAAAAGGCTAGGGTTTAGGGTTAGGAAAATTAGGAAAATTTGGTTATAGGTTATTTAGGGTAACAACAACAATTGCCAACTTTTGTTTTACAAAAGATTCCAAATTATTTGATGTTTGGTAAATGGATTGAATTTAGGTGAATTTGCTATTAGTTGAAATATTGAAAGCAATAATTTAAATAGTTTGAACCTTAGTTTAATGGAAACAAAAGATTGATTTGTTTTGCAATTTTCATAAATTTCAAAAGGGTTGTTGTTTTGGAAATATAATTGAATTTGAAAATGGTTTGGTATTAGATGAATTTTTGTTAGAAACAAATCAACAGTTTTGAAATCACAACTTTAATGGAAACAATTGAATGTTTTGATTTGAAATATCATTTTGGAAAATTGTAACATCACAAGTATGAAACAAAAGGTTTAAAATTTGGTTTGCAATTCAAATAGAAAACAAGTGAAAACAAAAGAAAACAGAGGAAAACAATTGGAAAACAAAGCAAAACAAATGCAATGAACATGATGTCATGATGCAAAACATAAAATAACAGAGAGCAAACATTCTAATGGCTATTTTTCATACTTGGGATGTTACAATATACATCTTAAACAAAAATATACCATTTCGTGTACATAACTCCTTGAGTTGAATTTGTCAAATGGTGAAATGGGTGTATTTGGGACTCAGCTTTTAGAGTTAAGGGGTGAAACTTGAACCAAATGCCAAATGAGAGTTGAGCATCCTAAATTAAACCTTGAGACAAATTAGACAAAATTAAGGGGGTAAATTGGAATTCTCTCTTTACATATTAGATATGCTAATGTCGTAATTCACGTGCGTACAACACATGCATCTGATGTTTCCTTTCTGCCATCAGATTGTCCAAGTAACAAAACACATCTGGCAACCACGATTTTTTTTTGATAAAGAGCTTTATTACTCAAAAATCAAGCATTACACCCGGCCTCTGCATCGTGAAATGCACACAGCCAAAATCCGAAACTGAAAATAAACATGGCGACAATACTACAAAACATCTGATGTAGACTGTCGATGCTATGGAGCCGCTATCCGTAGATCAAGCGGCCATCCATGTGGGATAAAAATATCCCTCGCCACCTGCTCCAGTCGTGCACATGTCTCCGTAAAAAGGCCTCGTAACTCCCCTCGCTGTAATGTGGAGCATGAACGGAGAATACCTGTGCTCCTGAATAGATCCTGCATACGAGAAAAAAAATTATCATTGAAAATCTTGTCGTTTCTACATAGCCAGAGCGACCAAATAACGGCAAGCGCTACTACCTAATAATAGTCTTAAAACGTTTATCAACCCCATTTAACCAGTTGCCAAATATGTTCGCAATGAAAGTAGGTTGATAAAGATTCGAAGCCATTTGGAGAGCGAACAATATAGAACGCGCAAATGTGCACTCAAAGAATAAGTGTTTAATTGTCTCATCGTGAGAACAAGAAACACACTTAGAGCTCCCATGCCAATTACGTTTGACAAGATTATGCTTTGTAAGTATGACCCCCTTACGAAGGTACCACGCGAAGATTTTAATCTTCAGCGGTACTTTCATACGCCATACATTTTTTAAGATATCGACTGGCATGTCCGATTGGATCAGAACCCTATACATGGAGTCCACCGTGAACAGTCCATTCTTAGTGATCTTCCAACGGAACTCATTAGCGCCTGGTGTAAGAGTAACCATAGTTAATCTATCAACCAAGTTCTGCCAAGACATAAGTCGAGGCCTGATTAAATCTCGTCTGAACGTAACATTAGGAGGTGATGTTTGCATGACCGTAGACAGCGTATCGTCCTTATGTCGCGCTATCGTGTACAAAGCCGGATACTGTTCTCTGAGTGTGGTATTGCCTAGCCACTTTTCCTCCCAGAACCGTATCTGCGATCCATCCTTAATCTTAAATACCCCATAGCGAAAAAACTTATTTTTGTTCGCCATAAGTCCAGCCCAAAAGTGTGAATCGCCAGGTTTCCACATAACCTGTGATACTGCTTTCGAACCTATGTATTTACGTTTCAGGAGGGTTTGTCATACACCATCTTCGGTTAGTAGTTTGAACATCCATTTACCAAGTAGGGCTGAATTCTTGACTTGTAGGTCATGAATACCGAGTCCCCCTGATCTCGTGGACGACAAACTACATCCCATCTGGCCAATCGATATTTCTTTTTCTCGTTGTCACCCTGCCAAAAGAATCTTGATCGGAAATAATCCAATTTTTTTAACACTCCTTTAGGTAACTAGAAGAATGATATCATATACAGTACCATATTAGATAGGACTGAATTAGTGAGTACCAATCGTCCACCAAGTGATAACAATTTTCCTTTCCAGCTAACAAGCCTTTTCTGTAGACGCTCTTCGACTTGACCCCATTCTGCATTAGTCAATCTCCTGTAATGTATTGATATTCCCAAATACTTAATAGGAAACTGACCTTGCTCACAACCGAATAGCTCGGCATACTAGGCAACTGCAACATGGGCCTCACCAAAGCAAAACAATTCACTTTTATGGAAGTTAATTTTTAATCCGGATAGTTGCTCGAATACTGAAAGAATTAATTTCAGATTCGCCGCTTTCTCCAAATCGTGTTCCATAAATAGAATTGTATCATCTGCATATTGAAGGATAGACAATCCCCCATCGACAAGATGTGGAATTACTCCCTCAATTAGGCCATTTTCCTTGGCTCGGTCAATCATGATTGCTAACATATCAGCCACAATATTAAACAATACGGGCGATAGCGGATCACCTTGTCTCAAGCCTTTCTTAGTTTGTAAGTATCGGCCAACATCATCATTGACTTTGATAGCCACGCTACCTCCAACTACAAAGTTGAGACCTAGGGAGCACCACTCTTCTGAAAATCCTTTCATTCTCAGAGTCTGTTGGAGAAACTCCCAATTCACTTTATCATAGGACTTTTCAAAGTCTATTTTAAGGATTACCCCATTAAGCTTTTTCGAGTGCAACTCATGTACGGTTTCGTGTAAAGTCACGACCTCATCTAGGATATTCCTACCATGCATAAATGCAGTCTGTGTAGGCTTTACCACATGGTCTGCCACTGAATTTAGCCTAATAGTGGCAACTTTCGTAAAGATTTTGAAACTAACGTTAAGAAGGCAGATTGGTCGTACTGTTGTATCCTTTCTGCGTTCAAAACCTTAGGTAACAAAATGATTTCCCCAAAATTAAGGCGATATAACTCCAGATGTCCACTCTGTAAGCAACCAAACATCTCGATGAGATCATATTTAATGATCTCCCAGAAATGCTGATAGAACTCCGCCGGACAACCATCTGGGCTAGGTGCCTTATTATGTTCCATTTGGAATATCGCCTTCTTTATCTACTCTTCTGAGAAGGGAGCATTAAGAAAAGAGTTTTCTTCCATTGAAACTTGAGGAATATCATCTGTGCGGATCTCATCCATAGTAATATTACCTACTTCAGGAGCCCCGAACAGATCTTTATAGAACTTTGTGATATAGGACTTGAGATACTCTTGTCCCTCAATGAGACCTTCATCCTGATGGAGACAGTGAATCCGTTTTTTCCTATGTCTGCCATTGGCAACATTATGGAAATACCGCGTATTCGAATCTCCTTCGAGAATGAATTGAGCTTTCGATCTCTGATACCATTTGAGTTCCTATTCTTGCAATATTTGTGCTACTTTCGCCTTCGATTGACTTTTAAGTTCAACCTCTTGCGAAGATAGCACCCTAGTTTCTGCAAGTCGATCTAACTCATCGATAATGGAACAAAGACGCTCTTTCTCCTTCTTTAGCATTCCGGTCGTATGTCTCGATCTAACCTAGTTTCTGCAAGTCGATCTGGCAACCACGACTGTTCAGTTTTCTCGGTATCCATGGCGTTCTCGCGACGTGTGACTCCAGGACAAGAACTTCCATTGAGACTGCAATTTACATAGCTTTTCTCCATTTCTCCCACCCAATCTATATCCGCAACCTCTCCCGCATATGTTCCTCATCGTACTCATCTCCTCCCGTTCATATTCGGGGTAATAAAGGGGCTCTCTAGCAGTGCTACCCACCCTTGGTCCGACAGGGCGGCGATCTGGACGGCGACGACAATGGCGGGATTAGTGGATGCATCTGCGAGGGAGAAGATAGTGATTGGTTCCTGTGAAGATCGCGGGGCATCCCCTGCGGCCCAGGCGCGGTCAGAGAAGGGGAACTAGGGGAAGGCTACGGGAGTCGAGGAGCCTATAGGATCGTTGAAAACCGATGAGCAGGTGGTGAAGATGATGGAACGGCTCCAGCTGACGACTATGGAATCAACAACGATGGTGATTGATGATGCAGCAGATCTGAATTTGGTTGATCCGGAGAATATTTCGTGGGCATCATTCTGGCCCCGAATACGCTCCATACCTAGACCATAACGTCGGCACTAAGGCCGGCATGGGGTAATCCGAAAGGGGTGATCCTAAATCCCATAGGTGCCAATCTGTTCCTTGGAGAGTTCGGCACAATAGTGGACCGCGATCGCGTGATGGATGGCTCATCGTGGACGGTTGGTAAACATGATGTGTTGAGGAAGAAGCATGATCCAGATGTTCAACCTCAGCTGGTCGTGCTTGATCCTTTAGAGATTTGGGCAAGAATCCTAGCATTGCCCTACAGGCTGATGAATGTGCAACGGGGGATTGAAATTGCCAAACCTATTGGCCTAGTGAAGAAGGTGGAATACGATTCCCTAGGAAGATGGTGTGGGAGGTTTTATGCGATTTAGGGTGGAGATTAAGGTTCATGAGCTCTTAGGACGCTTTTTCACGGTTTATTCTAGCAAGCTCCAAACTTAAGAACGCTATGTTGTTGAGTATGAACATCCTCCTTTCTATTATTTCTCTTGTGGGCTCGTTGGTGAGTCCTACTTGACATGCTCTAATCCGGCTGAACGAGATGAACTACCCTATGCTTTGAGGAGGGTGTCAGCCCCGGATGTGAGGAGGTTAGGGGGTGCGAGATTTGGTACTAATGCCTCGTCTACAGGTGGTGACCATTCTGCCCTAGGGTCCAAGGATCAGATGTTGGCTCCTTAGTGGCGGGCCAACGCATGGGTCGTGGTGATGGCACGACAGGGAGTTGGGTTGTAGGAGAGGAGGTGTCCTCACCTTAAAAAGGACGTAAACGTCGCGAGCGTGGACGATGTGGTCGAGGGCGAGGCAGAAACTCGGTCGAGAAGGAACTTTTCTCTGCTGAAGGATCCTCCAAGTCTTCTATAGGGCAGAAGCGTAAGGCGGCAAAACACCAGCCTGCCCTGATTTTGCCCAGTTGATGACCCACAAGTATAGGTGGTGTATCGTAGTACTTTCGATAAATAAGAGTGTCAAACCCAACGAGGAGCAGGAGGTGTTGACAAGCAGGTTGGATAGAGGATTCACTATAAACACTAGCAAACTGGTTTTTGGTTGTTTTGGATATAGCATATAAATAAAGTGCGAGTAAATAAAGTGTAGTAAATAATATTGCAGCGAGTGGCCCAATCCTTTTGAGAGAAAAGGACAAGCCGATTGTACTACTTATGACTACCAAACGTTCTCGAGGACACATGGGAATTTCATCAAGTGCTTTCGCTTCGTTACAGTTGATTAATATTTATTGGTTCGTGAAGTGTTGTGTGGGTGAACCTATGCTTATGCACCGCCCAACTAGGACTAATACATACTTGTGATTATACCCCTCGTAAGCATCCGCAAATACAAGAAAGTAATTAAGATAAATCTAACCACAACCTTAAAACTCCGGGATTCTACGCTCCCTCGTGCATTGGTTCCCTAACGGAAGTTTAGGTTTCTGTCACTCCGGCAACCCCACAGTTAGTAGCCAAATACACAATGCATCCTCCTAGGCTAATAAAGGTGAAGTATCATGTAGTCGACGTTCACATGACACCACTAGAAGAATAGCACGACAACTTAAATACTAAAACACGAGATATTACTTCAACATAACTTCACTACTAACATCACGACTTCTCCCATGTCCTCAAGAACTAAACGAACTACTCACAAGACATCATATGGATCATAATCAGAGGTGATATAATGGATAATAACAATCTGGTCAAAAAGTGCTAACACCGATAAATCTCACAGGTATCAACTACTAACAAGTAATCCACACCGGGAGAGAGATCTAATGTAAAACAACGATAGAGACCCCTAATTGTTACAGCAGGATGACGGTGGATGATGAGAGTGATGATGCTGGTGGTGATGATGATGACGATGACGATCCTGATGATGCCCGAAGCGATGACGGTGACGATGGCGATGATATCCCATCTCCGGAGAGGAATTTCCCCGGCAGATTTCTCCCTGCCGGAGAGCTTTTTTCTCTCTGGTGTTTGCCGCCTCGAGACGGCAGCGAATAATTCTTCGATGATATTCTGGGGCTTAGGGTTCCCTAGGGGTCAAGTACGCGAAAGGGATCGACCAAAGGTGGGCCAGGGTGGCCACACCATCAGGCGACGCAGTCAAGGGGGGCGCGCCACCCCATGGTGTTGCCTGTAGTGGCCCCCCTCTGGCTCCCCTTATGGATAGCTCCCTCATATGAACTTCTAAGACATATCCGGTGTCCCCCCTCTTCTTCTGAACTTCTGAAATAGGGTATCTCGACGGTGCTTATTCCATCAGATTTCTCGTCCCTGTGTTTATTCTCCAAAAATTATGAAACATGCAAAATAAGACAAAATAACATAAGTGATGCATCATAACATGAAATATATCGATGAATAACAGAAAATAAAAATTTAAAACAGTGATGCAAAATGGACGTATCAACTCCCCCCAAGCTTAGACCTCGCTTGTCCCCAAGCGAAACTGAACTCAGTAAGCATGACCACAGGTTTATGGAGTTACGGATCGATTAATAAAATACAGACAAGAGGCATAACATCTAACAAATACATGTCATTTTAGACATCAACTTCCTCTCATATAATCAAACTTGAAACAAGAAAAGGAACAATAAAGGTGCAAAAAGTAAATAAAAATTGGTAAAGGAAAACTTTGTTCTTGGTTAGAGAACAATTAACAGTGTACTTATCTTCCGATCAGAGTCTTTATACTAGAGCTTATATTGCATAGTTTATCATGCTCAATTATAAAGGCCTCTTTGCAGACATTGGTAACTTTCAAAGTGGTATTCAAACAGATAAAAGCATTTGTAGAAACAAGGAAGAATAAATAACATGATTGAGTAAATAACCATATAGCTGGATGAATCACAACAACTCAAATCTTTTCTGAAGACAAAAAGAAGTAGGTTTACTGACTCAACATAAATGTAAAAGATAGGCCCTTCCCAGAGGGAAGCATGGATCACTCATGTGCTAGAGCTTTTATTTTGTAAAACAGAGGTATAAAATGGTTGACACTCCTCCCAAACTTTCTTACACAAACCATGGCTAACTGAATCCTCGGGTGGCTGCCAACAATCACAAACCATGGAGGAGTGTCTAATTGAGACGTGTATGTTTATGTCAACGAATAGAAAACAGAAAATGCAGTACGTAACAAGAAAACTAGAGTTCACAAGAGCAGCTCCCATAGAAGGACGCAACTGGTATAGAAGGTCATCCCTCTTTCTCTTTGTTTACACAATTATGCTTTGACTGATAAATCAGGGGTAAAAATAGTGAAGATCACTTGTATTATTCTTTGGGGCTGAGAACCCTGCTGCCAAGTCTTCTAGCATTTGGATAAGCGGATGAAGCCATTGGTCCAGGGTGGGAAATCCAATCAACAGGTGAGATAAAGATTCTCTATTTGTGTCCC
The DNA here is from genome assembly GCA_028641055.1 of Alopecurus myosuroides. NCBI lineage: Eukaryota > Viridiplantae > Streptophyta > Magnoliopsida > Poales > Poaceae > Alopecurus > Alopecurus myosuroides. The sequence continues at coordinate 241,641,638 of CM054060.1, read as the reverse complement.
CATGAGCTAAAATAGGGGCACAAAACAGGTGTAATTTTGAAGGTTTAAAGGTAGCACACAACCAATTTACTTGGAGTGGAGGTGAAATACCACACATAGGCAGGTATGGTGGACACAAATGGAAAGCTTTTGGGCTCAAGGTTTGGATGCATGAGAAGCATTCCCTCTCAGTACAGGTTTTTGGCTAGCAAGGTTAGGTAGCAAGCATAAGAATCAAAGTAAAATAAACGAAACCATGTATGATAAAGTCAATCATGCAATCTTCCTTGAAGGTGCAAACAAACTTATTTTAGAATACTAAGCTTATGAGATAACAAGAAAGAAAGATCATGGAATAATATATCTACATGCAACTCCCTCTTTCCTACTTAAGTATCAACGTATTGTTGCTACTGACCAATGCTAAGTTTGCCAAAACCAACTAGATTATCTTGAAGCTCGAAAACCTATGTCAATACTAATAACAAGATCAACCACAGAACAAAAATTGCAAACTAAAATAAACTAGAACAAGTAGATGATGAAACTTCTCATTAATATTTCATTACAACGACTCAAACCAAGGGATACAATGACTCAAACTCAAACCTATATGATATTTTCTATACTCACGATATGACTCTACCAAAAAGGTAAAAAGGGTGAAAGATAAAAGTGATACCGCGGCACTCCCCCAAGCTTGGAACATGCCAAGGGGATGCCAATACCACTGACGAATCAATTCTTAGGTGGTGGTGGTGAATCCTTCTCGATGAGCTTATCAATTGATTTCTTCAGATATTCAATTGCGAACATAAGCATATGCATAATCTCCGTATTGTGATAAATACGTTTTGCATGCTTGTCATACGGTGAATGCCAGCCATCAAGATTTTCCCCCACACTTCCTTAGGTTGAGAGCTTTCTCTATCTGCACGGTTAGAACGATCCATATCCCAGCAAGAAAGAAAATCTGCCTCGGGTACCCTCCTAGATTGATACTCATGAATTAAAGTATGGAAAGGTTTCTTTATGCCAGAAAGTGGTGTCCTTGAAGCTAAGCAATGACGTGGGGCCTTCCCTCTGGTGCTCATCGTTTCCATTTGCTTGGAAGGTTTTGCAACCATCCAATGCTTGTGATGGTAGTGCGTAACGCACTCGTGGGTTTTCTTCTACATCTCCTTTAGCTCCACTCTCGATCTCCTCCTCCGGCTTTGGTCTTGGATATCATCTTCCTTCGGTCCCTTCCCCTTGTTGTTGTTGGCGGAGACCATGATGCTGCTAAAACTGAAAACAGATCCTGGATGAAACAACTCGAAACAGAAACACGACGAGAAAACGATATACGGACCTCGGGGGGTCCGGGGGGTTATATAGCAAAAATATGCGTAAAGAAAGGAAAGTCTAGGTCGAGAATGGGTCGGAGAGGGGCTCCGGGGAGCCCACACCATAGGGTGGCGCGGAAAGGGGTGGGCCCATGCCCCATGTGCTGTGGTGCCTCCGGGCAACTTCTCCAACTCCTCTTCGGCTCGGTATTTTTTATATTTTCCAAAAACCAATAAATTATAACTGAAAAGGTATTTCACGAACTTTTTCTAAACATAACTATTAACTATTCCAAAACAGACTCTGCAGATTCTAGAATCTTCCCTCTAATGAACTTCTTCGGAGTCATTACTTGAATAACATCAACATCTTCATCATAGGAATCCCCAGAAATATAATGTTTGAATCTTTGCCCATTTACCACTTGGCCAGTCTTATCTTTGAGGGAAGTAATCTTGATTGTACCCGAACGATACACTTCTTTAATAATATAAGTTCCTTCCCGTCTGGAGAGTAATTTTCCTGCAAAAAATCTGAGACGAGACCGATACAATAGAACTTTCTCACCAACATGAAACTCTCTTTTAAGGATTATTTTATCATGCCATTGTTTAACTTTCTCTTTGAAGAGCTTGGCATTTTCACAAGTTTCACATCTACATTCATCTAGATGATTCAAATCAAGCATTCTTTTCTTACCAGCAAGTTTAAAATCTTTGTTAAGTTCTTTCACTGCCCAATAAGATTTCTGTTCTAATTCTAAAGGCAAGTGACAAGATTTTCATAAACCATTTTATAGGGAGACATACCCATAGGATTTTTATTATCACTTCTATATGCCCATAAAGCATCATTCAACTTATCCGACCAATTCTTCCTAGATTTATTAACAGTCTATTGCAAGATAGTTTTAATTTCTCTATTTGATAATTCTACTTGCCCACTAGTTTGAAGATGATAAGCTAAGGATATTATATGATTAACATCATATTTAGCAAGGGGTTTTCTAAAACCACCATGAATAAAATGAGAACCTCCATCAATTATAAGATATCTAGGCACACCAAACCTAGAGAAAATAAGATCTTTAAGCATTTTTAAAAAGGTCTCACCATCAGCACTTTTTCTAGGTATAGCTTCTACCCACTTAGTAACATAATCAATAGCAACAAGAATGTGAATGTAATCATTCGAAGGAGGAAAAGGACACATAAAGTCAAATCCCCAGCAACCAAAAGGTTCAATAACAAGAGAATAACTCATAGGAATTTCATTACGTCTAGAAATATTACCTGCTCTTCGAAATTCATCACAAGATAAAATAAATTTACGTGCATCTTTAAAGAGAGTAGGCCAATAGAAACCTGATTGTAGAACCTTCTATGCGGTTCTATCTACAACGTGTTATCCTCCATAAGCACTACCATGGTACTTCTTCAATATTTCACGTTGTTCATGATCTAGAACACATCTTCTCATAATACCATCTACTCCTTTATATAAATGTGGATCATCCCAAAATAATGCCTCAAATCATAGAAGAAATTTCTTCTTTGTTGAGCTGTAAATGTTGGAGGCAAATACTTTGAAACAATAAAGTTAGCATAATCACCATACCAAGGACTATCCTAGGGTTTTACCTTTATTGCAGACAACTGTTCATTTGGAAAACTATCATTAACAAGAATAGGGTCAAAAGTAATGTTTTCCAATCTAGACAAGTTATCAGCAACGGGATTTTCAGCACCCTTCCTATCCACAATATGAAAATAAAACTCGTGTAAAAGCAACACCCATCTAATAAGCCTAGGTTTAGCATCTTTCTTTTCCATAAGGTATCTAATAGTAGCATGATCAGTATGAATAGTAACCTTTGAGTCAACAATATAAGGTCTAAACTTATCACATGCAAAAACTACAACTAAGAACTCTTTTTTATTAGTAGCATAATTCTTTTGAGCAGCATCAAGAGTCTTACTAGCATAATGAATAACATTCAACTTCTTATCTACGCGATGTACAAGAATAGCACCTACAACAAAATCACTAGCATCACACATCATTTCAAAAGGTAAGTTCCAATCAGGTGGTTGAACAATAGGAGCTATAGTTAAAGCCTTCTTTAAAGTTTCAAAAGCTTCCTTACAATCATCATAAAAACAAATGGTACATCTTTTTGAAGAAGATTAGTAAGAGGCTTTGATATTTTAGAGAAATCTATAATAAACCTCCTATAAAAACCAGCATGACCAAGAACGCTACAAATACCTTTAACATCCCTAGGACAAGGAATTTTATCTATTGCTTCCACTTTAGCTATGTCAACTTCAAAACCTCTTTCAGAAATTTTGTGTCCAACGACAATTCCTTCATTCACCATAAAGTGGTATTTCTCCCAATTAAGAACAAGATTGGTTTCCTCACATCTCTTCAAAACTTTATCAAGGTTTTGAAAACAATTATCAAAAGAAATTCCATAGACGGAGAAATCGTCCATGAATACTTCCACAATCTCTTCACAAAAACCATGAAAAATAGCAGACATGCATCTTTGAAAAGTAGCAGGAGCATTACACAAACCAAAAGGCCTACGTCTATAAGCATAAGTAACATAAGGACAAGTAAAGGTTGTTTTCTCTTGATCTTGCTTCCTAACGGCAATTTGAGAAAACCCAGAATAACCAACAAGAAAGCAAAAATGAGTTCTCTTAGACAACCTCTCTTGTATTTTGATCAATAAAGGGTAAAGGATAATGATCTTTCTTAGTAACTTTATTAACCTTTATAAAATCAATACACATTCTATAACCAACTATTACTCTTTGTGGAATGAGCTCATTGTTTTCATTAGGCACAACAGCCATTCCTCCCTTCTTAGGGACACAATACATAGGGCTAAACCATCTACTATCATCAATAGGACAAATAATTCCAGCATCAAGAAGTTATAATACATCATTCTTACCACTTCCTTCATCTTAGGAATTAAACGATGTTGATGTTCAACTACTGGCTTTGCAACAGGTCAATATTAATAGCATGCTAACAAATAGTAGGAGAAATTCCCTTCAAATCATCAAGAGTATATCCAATATCTCCACGGTGTTTCTTCAGAATTCCCAATAACTTTCCTCTTCTTCACCTGAAAGTTTAGCACTAATAATAACAGGATATATTTTCTTATCATCAAGATAAGCATATTTAAGATCAGCATGCAAAGGTTCTAAATCAAAAACAGGATCCTCCTTCGGTGGTAATGTGGAATATCGTCGATCTCATTTCTCTCTTCCATAAAAACTTCACTCTCGTGGTCCTCCATATATTGCTGCAAGGAATTGTTAGGAGCAAGAGCTATAGAAGCAAGTTGTTCAACTTTAAAATTCTCATCAGGCAATTTAGATTCATAAGGTGATCTAGCAAATTTGGATAAATTGAACTCATAAGATTTTCCATCAAATTCAATATAGTCTCCCTCTTACAATCTATAATAGCACCACAAGTGTTCAAGACAGGTCTACCAAAAATAATAGGACAAGTTATACTAGCAGCCTTACCAAGTACTAGAAAATCAGTGGGATATTTAATCTTACCACATCTCTAACAATACCAATTGGAAAAACATTTTATCTATTAGCAAGCTGAATAACCACATCAATATCTTCAAGCTCACAAGAACCAATTTCATGCATAATTTCTCTATAAAGCTCATAAGGTATAGCACTAGAACTAGCGCCAATATCACACAAACAATAATGGCAATGGTCACCAATCTTAATAAAAAGCACAAGAACACTAGTGTTCTTAGCTCTATGAGGATGGGAAACAATATTAGAAGCATCCAGCATCCTCACATAAGACAATGTGTTCATCCTCTATATTTCCACAAACAAGATCTTTCATTATTGCTATAGCAGGTTCAACAGTTATTTGTTCATCAAGTTCAATAGATTTCTTATTACTCTTATTAACCACACTAGCCACCATAGGGTGTTCTTTCACCTTAGGAGGGAAAGGCATTTTTTTCAACATAAGGCTCAGGAACAGCAGGATTAACAGCATGCACTTCTACTTTACTAGCAGGAACAATATCTTTATAAGGTGCATGGTACTTGTGATAATACTTTTTAGGAATATCAAGATAGGAGGCAAAAGTTTTGATAAATTTTGCAAAGATTTGAGAATCAAGACCACAAACAACACTAACATTATAGAAATCATTGGTTCCCATAAAATATTTAATGCATTCATAATCATAATTTATACCTGACTTTCTACCTTTGTCATTCTCCCATCCTTAAGTGTTCTCTTGAATACGATCCAGAAGATCCCATTTAGCTTCTTCCTTCATACGTGTGAATGGTCCAGAACAAGAAGCATCCAATAGATCCTTATCATGAAGAGAAAGCCTTGCATAAAATTATTGCTAGCAATATTACGCGAGAGTTCATGAACGGGACATTTGAGCATTAATAACTTCATTCTTCCCCACGCTTGGGAAATACTCTCACCATCATGAGGCCAGAAATTATATATTTGATTCCGGTCCTTATGAATCTCACTAGGAGGATAGAATTTGGAATAAAAGAGAGGAACAATTTACTCCCATCCAATAGATTCACCATTCTTCATTAATTTGAACTATTTAGCGGCTCTTCCTTTCAGCGATAAACAAAATAATTTCCTTTTAACTAGATCCATTGTAATACCTGCACACCTGAAGAATTCATGTATAAAGAGAAAATGATCACCGGGATGGACAGTTCCATGACTGTAATAGCAGTTATCCATAACACGTCCAACAATTTTCATAGGTATTTTATAAGGATCTAATTCAGCAGATAACGGGTTACCTACTACCCTAGTAGTAACAGTAGAAGTACCCCTAAAGAGAGAACAAAAAGTATTCTCCATAATGAAATAAAACAACAGAAGGAAATAAAAATAGCACTCACACTAAAAGTTTCTCTTAGCAATAGCACTTCACTCCCCCGCAACGGCGCCAGAAAATAGTCTTGATGACCAACAAGTATAGGGGGTGTATCGTAGTACTTGTGATAAATAAGAGTGTTGAACCCAACGAGGAGCAGAACGTGTTGAAAAGCAGGTTGGATAGATGATTCACCGTAAACACTGGTTGTTTTGGATATAGCAAATAAATAAAGTGCGAGTAAATAATATTGCAGCGAGTGGACCAATACTTTTGAGAGCAAAGGAGAAGCCGATTGTATTACTTATGACTACCAAACGTTCTCGAGGACACATGGGAATTTTGTCAAGTGCTTTCGTTTTGTTACGGTTGATTAATATTTATTGGTTTGTGAAGTGTTGTGTGGGTGAACCTATGCTAATGCACCTCACAACTAGGACTAATACATACTTGTGATTATAACCTCGTAAGCATCCACACATACAAGAAAGTAATTAAGATAAATCTAACCACAGCCTTAAAACTCTGGGATTTTACGCTCCCTCGTGCATTGGTTTCATAACGGGGGTTTAGGTTTCTATCACTCCGGCAACCCCACAATTAGTATCCAAATACACAGTGCATCCTCCTAGGCCCATAGAGGTGAAGCATCATGTAATCGACGTTCACATGACACCACTAGAAGAATAGCACCAAAACATTAATACGGAACCACGAGATATTACTTCAACATAACTTCACTACTAACATCATGAATTCTCCCATGTCCTCTAGAACTAAACGAACTGCTAACTAGACATCATATGGATCATAATCAGAGGTGATATAATGGATAATAACAATCTTGTCATAAAGTGCTAACTCCGATAAATCTCACAGGTATCAACTACTAACAAGTAATCCACACCGGGAGAGAAATCTAATGTAAAACAACGATAGAGACCCCTAATTGTTACAACATGATGACGGTGGATGATGACGGTGATGGTTCTGATGGTGACGATGATGACGATGACGATCTTGATGATGCCTGGAGCGATGACGGTGACGATGGCGATGATATCACCTCTCCGGAGAGGAATTTCCCCGATAGATTTCTCCCTGCCGGAGAGCTTTTCTCTCTCTGGTGTTTGCCGCCTTGAGGCGGCGGCGGAATAATTCTTCGATGATAGTTTGGGGCTTAGAGTTTCCTGGGGGTCAAGTTCGCAAAAGGGATCGACTAGAGGTAGGCCAGGGTGGCCACACCATCAGGCGGCGCGGCCAAGGGGGGCGCGCCACCCCAAGGTGTGGGCCCCTGGTGGCCCCCCTCTGGCTCCCCTTCTGGCTAGCTCCCTCATATGAACTTCTAAGACATCTCCGGTATCCCTCCTATTCTTCTGAACTTCTGAAATAGGGTATGTCGACGGTATTTTTTCCATCAAATTTCTGGTCCTGGTGTTTATTCTCCAAAAATTATGAAACGTGTCAAATAAGATAAAATAACATAAGTGATGCATCATAACATGAAATATATCAATGAATAACAAAAAATAACAATATAAAGCAGTGATGCAAAATGGACGTATCACCAGTCAGCAGGCGCAGGAATAAAACTATCTAGCCATTGTTGTGAAGGACAACAAAGTGGTGCCTATTTAGGCTGCAGAAGATGCTTTGAGCTTAGACTCGAACAAGAAGCAAAGGACTACACAAAATAGATCGGCGGACCTGCTAGAGACTGAAGTGCAGTCTCGCCCGACGCAATGAGTATCCTCCCGTGGAACTGTCGTGGTTTAGGGCCTGACGCGATAGTGGGAGAACTTCGCTATCTAGTGAAGAAATACATACCTGCCCTCCTCTTCTTGTTCGAAACTAAGATGTGGGATACAAAGGCGAAGAACTTCATGTGGTCTTTAGGCTACTCAAGTTTCTTTGTTGTCAGTTGCGTAGGCCGAAGTGGAGGCCTGGTTCTTTTTTGGAAGCAACCATATGATGCGTACCTGAAGGGTTTCAACTCACATTGCATCGATGTTGTAGTGAAGCCGGTGGACGCTGAAACCTGGCGTTCTAACTTTGTATATGGTGAGCTGAGGCGAGAGCATCGGCACATCTTCTTGGATATGCTACGACGCATCTGGCGAGAATGGAGTGGTGCATGGCTCTGCTACGGAGACTTCAACAAAGTCTTGTACCATGATGAACATGTTGGACTGCGGGATCATACAGATTAACAAATTGAGTTGTTCAGAATTTGTCTTGAGGACTGCACTTTGATGGATTTGGGTTACTCTGGACCTAAGTTTACCTGGAGCAACCGGCAGGATGCTTAGAGTAATGTTCGCGTCCGACTGGATCAAGGTGTGTTTGTTTCTCGATTTGAGCATGCTCATGTGGAGAACGTCATTACGACATCATATGACCACTACTCACTTGTTACCATCTTTGAAGCTGGTGGTGGCTCCCAAGTAAGGGCACCAATGCCGCAATCCTTTCGGTACGAAGCTATGTGGCGAAGGGCAGAGGATTACAAGTCCATTGTCGAAGAAGCCTGGAAACATAAAGATAATGGGCCAAACCCGTTACAGGACACATGGTCATCGTTGATTCAAACGGCAGCATCCCTCCAAAATAGAGTAAATCTACCATTGGCTCGGTCAGACGCATTATTTAGCGCCTTTAGTGGAGATTAAGGGTCATTCGGGATGCTCCGGTCATCGAGCATGGTTTCTCTTTGGAAAAGGAAATTGAAAGGGGTCTGTGTGAACTTTTTTAGCGCGAAGAGGTAATATCTCGACAACGATCCATAGTGGAACGGCTGCATGAAGGTGATAGAAATACAGCCTTTCCACTCACGTGCCACTTTGAGGAAGAAGAACAGCCGTATCGATGTTCTTGTCCACGAGAATGGCTCCAAATGTGAAGATCGGGAGGGGATCAAAGCTATGGTCCACACTTTCTATGAAGATTTGTTCACCTAATAACCTTTCCTGCCCATGGATGAGGTCCTTGACTCAATTCCTGCTAAGGTTCATGATGGTATGAACGCGGACTTGTGCGCACCTTATTCAGATGAGGATATCAAGACCGCTCTGTTCTAGATGGGACCAACAAAGGCGTCTGGTCTAGATGGCTTCCCTGCTTTTTTTTTACCAAACTTCACTCGGATCTTATTTGGCAGGAGGTATGTGATGCTATGAGGGGTTTTCTTTGGGGGGCACAGATCCCAGATGGTTTTTATGACTCCATTATTGTTCTCATCCCCAAGGTGTCCCGAGCTAAACACTTTTGTAAATTTAGACCCATCAGTCTATGCAATGTGAAAGTTAGCTTCAAAGGTACTTGCCAATAGACTCAAGATACTTCTACCTAGCGTTATCTCGGAGTATCATAGTGTTTTTGTACAAGGGCAGCTGATCAGGGATAGTGCTCTTATTTCTTTCGAGTGCGTCCACGCAGTTCGGAAACAATGGAGTATAAAATCGTTCTTTGCCTTGAAGATTGACATGATGAAGGCATATAAACGAATCGAGTGGGATTACCTCCTTGTCTGCCTGAGTAAGTTGGGATTTGCTTCTAGTTGGATTTTATCATTTATGAGGTGTGTAACAACAACTAGATATGCAGTTAAAGTCAATGGGGAGCTGACTGACACGTCCATTTTGCATCACTATTTTATATTGTTATTTTCTGTTATTCATCGATATATTTCATGTTATGATGCATTACTTATGTTATTTCATCGTATTTTGCATGTTTAATAATTATTGGAGAATAAACACCGGGACCAGAAATCAGATGGAAAACGCACCGTCAGGACACCCTATTTCAGAATATCAGAAGAAGAGGGGGGATACCGGAGAGGTCTTAGAAGTTAAGAAGAGGAAGCCAGATGCAAGGGGGCCAGAGTGTGGCCACCAGGGGCCCACACCAAGGGGTGGCGCCCCCCCCCCCCCGCCGCGCCGCCAGGTGGTGTGGCCACCCTGGCCCACCTCTGGTCGACCCCATTCGTGTACTTGACCCCCAGAGAACCCTAAGCCCCAGAACATCACCGAGGAAATATTCCGCCGCCCCCTCGGGGTAGAAAACAACAAAGAGACAAAAGCTCTCCGGCAAGGAAAATCTGGCGGGGAAATTCCTCCCCGGAGAGGGGAAATCATCGCCACCGTCAGTGTCAACACTTCGGGCTTCATCAAGATCATCATCGTCATCATCCTCACCACAAGCACCATCACCCTCACCGTCCACCTTCATCCCGATGTAACAATTATGGGTCTTTATCATTGTTTTCCACTAGATCTCTCTCCCCGTGTGGATTACTTGTTAGTAGTTGATGCTTGTGAGATTTATCGGTGTTTGCACTTTATGAACAGATTGTTATTTACCATTATATTACCTCTGAGTATGATCCATATGATGTCTCGTGAGTAGTTTGTTTAGTTCCTGAGGACATGGGAGAAGTCATGATGTTAGTAGTGCAATTATGTTGAAGTAATATCTATATGGTTTGATATTTAAGTTGTGGTGTTATTCTTCTAGTGGTATCATGTGAACATCGACTACATGACACTTAACCTTTATGGGTCTAGTAGGATGCATGGTGTATTTGGCTACTAATGGTGGGGTTGCCGGATTGACAGAAACTAAACCCCCGTTATGAGACTGATGCACGGGGGAGTGTAGGATCCCAGAGTTTAAGATTGTGGTTAGATTTATCTTAATTACTTGTTGTATTTGCGGATGCTTATGAGGGGTATAATAACAAGTATGTATTAGTCCTAGTTGGGAGGTGCATTAACATAGGTTTACGCACACAACACCTATCAAAATAATAAATATTAATCAAATGTATGAAACGAAAGCACTTGACGAGATTCACATGTGTCGTCGAGAACGTTTGGTAATCATAAGTAAAACAACCGGCTTGTCCTTTGCTCTCAAAAGGATTGGGCCACTCGCTGCAATTATTATTACTGTTATTTATTAACTCCCACTTTATTTATCTGCTATATCCAAAACCATCAAAAACATGTTTGCTAGTGTTTAAAGTGAATCCTCTATCCAACCTCCTTGTCAAGACCTTCTGCTCCTCGTTGGGTTCAACACTCTTATTTATTGAAATTACTACGATACACCACCTATAATTGTGGGTCATCAACCGGGCAAAATCAGGGCAGGCTGGTGCCTTGCCACCTTTCGCTTCTGCCCTGTAGAAGACTTGGAGGATTCTTCGGCAGAGAAAAGTTCCGGGGAGTGAAGAGCTATTGGTAAGTGGAATTGGTAAGAGAAACTTTTACTGTGAGTGATGTTTTTATTTATGTGTGCTGCTTTATTTTACTATGGATAGTCTATATGGTTCTTTATTTCACGGAACTACTATTACTTCTAGGGTAGTAGATGACCCGTTATCTGCTGAATTAGATCCTTATAAAATACCTATGAAAATTGTTGGACGTTTTATGGATAACTGCCATTGTGGAGATGGAACTGTCCATTCGGGCGATCATTTCCTCTTTTACATGAACTAGCACAGTGGCCCGCGCACATGCGCGGGCAACAACTTTATTGTGCTTTTTTTTGCATTTTGAATAAAGATAATTTTTATATATTTTACCATCATTCAGAAGAATATACCATATGTGGAGTTTGATCTTCATAGGCCTAGCACATATTGAAATATATACCGATAAGAATACACGAACACACGCAATTATTCTTGTGGGAAAAGTCGCAAAAGCGTTCGTATATACATCTCCATCTGGTGAACGAAAAGCATACACACTAACATGTTATATCAAATGTTAGGAAATGATCTTCTCTAACTCATTGAAGAATTTTTATATGTATGAATATAAATGGAGAATCTTCAATATTCATGAGCACATCTCCAGCTACATAATTTTTCTCCAGGTTTAAAATCCCACAAAATAACCATTGAAAATTCGCCATAAGCACAAAAATATGTGACACAAATGAAACATGTAATTGGAGATGACAAAAACTTACCAGACACCATCATAAAGACTCCCAAGACTTGGTGGTGATATTTTACCACCTAACATTCATTAGGTTGCTCATATCATAGTATGAAAGGATCCATTTATTATATGTTAGCGAAGTTCAATGGACGTAGAGCAAGTATAACATGTTTATTTCACATAATATTGTCTGATTTTACCATGTGAACTAAAGTTATATAATAGAACTCAGATACATACTGAGTTACACTTGGAAAGTGACACTTGAAAACCCTGGATGTAGTGTTTGATATGACTATGATTCAGTAAGAGATTACTTGGGAGAATACAGTTTATAAGTTCAAGAACTATATTTTAGTGGAAGCATCATATCCTTCACAAACCCTTTTCAACAACATATGAAACCTATATTTTTTTTCCATTAATTATTTTAAAAAAATTCGACACACGAAAATCCTAAGTTGATTACTTAAATACACATAAGAACAACCTTTTAATCATCAATCACAAAATGCGCGTTAAAAAAATAAGGTCCGGTTTTGACGCAAGTAAATCAGCCGTGTCAGTAGAGTACGTGCAGTTTTGACGCTTGCGGCTCAACCCCTTCCGACGATATTGTAGATTTTATTTGGCCGTCACTCATTATCTCCTAGCATGTCCTCCTACTGATTCATACCAACAGCTTCAGTCGTGGGCGGACTCTTCACCTCTTCTGGTAAAAATGGTTCATATATATGAACCATCTGAAACCTGGAACGTACAGAGTGGTAGGTGAAGCAAGGGAACGACGCTGGCGACTGCCTTTTTATTACCTGTTTCAGCCTCATGCCCTCATATGTGCTCCGTCATCTTCGGTCGCCTAATCAACATTCGCTCGGTTCGCCCTGCTGCCCTACAGGTCATCATCAGTCTCCTCCGAGTCGTCTCCATTTAAGGGTGTCAAGCTATGATTTTTCCTGCCAAAAATATCTCCATCATGACTGCATCGCTGTTCAGAGCCTAGGGAGTCGGTTCAACCTACTGAATTTGCTTCTTCTGCCGAGGTGCCACATTTTTTAACGATCCGAGTTTGAAGATGTGAATTCGTTTCTTCTGGTAAAATTTTAACTACACAAATATGTGGAACGATGCAGATAATCATATGAAAATATGAGCCACAACATATTATTGCAAAATTCTTGCATTGGAAAATATCAAATTACACATAGAAATCCACATCCCAGGAATCTAAGTACAAAAGTTTTGACTTGCCAGTGATAAACTTATCTACTAAATGGTGCATCGTCTTGAGCTCATAAAATAATTTATTTAGAACGTAACAAATATATGCTCATGGCCCATAAATCATTTAGTGGCAAACTGACCACAAACTAATACTGGAGAATGTATTACTGACTTTGGTAGGCGTTCCAAGTATAAGACTCCAGCGTTTTTTTTACCATGCATCTGAGAAGGTCTGCCGTGTACTTTGATATTGGAAAGACAAATAGGAGGAGTGGTAAGCAACATAAGGATATACTACCAACTATATCTATGAGGGGCCATTAGAGGAAAATACTAAATTTCATGGAGAATATTTTACAACAGACATATATTACCATTGGGATAAATCATTTGGTCACCATTTAGATACATCAATTACCTGCAAAGACCAGTAGAATGCATAAATCAACTTATGAAGAACAGCGAACAAATTACATATGAATTACCCACAAATTCAAGTACACATATTCATGTGTTTACTTGAGGACAAAAGTGTTGAGTTCTCCCTATCCTTCTCAGCATCTCTTTGTCCAAAATGCCCAGGTGCTTTGGTCCCGCCGCCATCGTCACCGAAGGTAATATGACTATGCAAAAAAAATTACATAAAAATTACACACAATATTTTTTATAAAATATTGTTCTACTATGTTGATGACTGCTTTTCTACTCTTGTAGCCATTTGCAAGATACCCTCGGTAGTGGAAGATAGGGTCATTATAAGAGTTTAGTTTTGTGAAATCTAAAATAGGGAGAAACGTGATTACCTTTGACATCCATGGTATGAAGACTGCGAATAAGATTAGATATGAAGAACTGATTGTGGGTCGGAAAACGCACAGGAGGGCTGCTTCTGGACACCCTATCCACCTCAAATCGTGGTCACTTGTTCGAGAGAGAGCAGCCATATCGGCCAGGTTGGTTACACGCCATCTGAATTTCTGATGATGGCACAAGTGTGAGGAGGAATATGATGATGGGAATAACGTTAGCAGCTAGCTAGGGCGGACCAATCAAAGAAAAGATACACATCACACACAGCTACGTAGTTAGATCTGGGTTGTATCTTGAGGCATGCATGTCTTCCATTATACCTAGATCGATCCATCCATCTTGCAGGGATAGGTGTCCGCTCGTGGCATGTTCCGCCCATGAGGCAAGCACGAATTCAACATGAGCCGCTTCATGCACTTGGTGAAGGTTGGCCGGCCGACGGCGTGAGGTAAATACGACGGTGGCAGCTACGCCCGCGAGGACACGCTAGGTACGTAGGTATGTGTTTGCATCGATGGAGTCTAAAATATCGAAGCGGTACCGTAAAATTTATGTAGGGCATTGGTGGGTAAATATTTTCCAACTTCATAGTCAATAGATAATTTGTTAGATCCATTGGCTGGCATTGACTAAATAGTTAAATAGATGGCCGGATGTGTCTGTTTTTTATGAGATTTTCTAGACTATTTCTTTAATTTGTGGTAGCCCGTCATGTACTTTTAATATATAATAGATTATGCGAGTTATTCAAGTGTGTGGGTATTGCAATGGATCAAACTAAAGCAAATTATTCTGTTCGTCACTGAAGGTCAAAGCTGCGGAATTGTTTAAAATGCTGAAGAATGGTCAATCTATTGGATGTGAGGAGATTGTACCTCTCTTTAATCCTAAATTCTATCCTCCCAGTGAGATTCATAAAGACCGGAATCAAATATATAATTTCTGGCCTCATGATGGAGAGAGTATTGCCCAACGTTGGGGGAGAATGAAGTTATTAATGCTTAAATGCCCCTTTCATGAGCTCTCGAGTAATATTGTTATCGATAATTTTTATGCAAGCCTTTCTCTTCATGATAAGGATTTATTGGATGCTTCCTGTTTTGGATGATTCACATGTATGAAGGAAGAAGCTAAGTGGGGCCGTCTTGATCGTATATTCAAGAAAGTACTGAAGGATGGGAGAATGACAAAGGTAGAAAGTCATGTATAAATTATGATTATGAATGCATCAAATCTTTTATGGGAACTGATAATTTCTATAACGTCAGTGTTGTTTGTGGTCTTGATTCTCAAATTTTTGCAAACTGTCTTTAAGCCTTTGCTTCGTATCGTGATATTCCTAAAAAGGAGTTGAACAAATATCATGCACCTTATAAAGATATTGTTAATTGTGATCCTGTTAGAAACATAGAAGTGCATGCTGTTAATCCTGTTGTGCCTGAACCTTATATTGAGAAAATCCTTTCCCTGCTAAGGTAAAGGAACACTCTATTATAGATATTGTAGTTAACAAAAGTATAAAGAAACCTATTGAATCTAATGAACAAATAACTATAGAACCTATAGTAGCTATAGTTAAAGATCTTGTTTCCGAAAATGTAGAAGATGGACACATTGTCTTCTTTGAGGATGCTTATAATATTGTTTCCCATCCTTATAGACCTAAGAAAACTAGTGTCCATGTGCTTTCTGTTAAGATTGTTGATCTTTGCTATTATGGTTTATGGGATATTGGTGCAAGTTCTAGTGCTATTCCTTACGAAATTTATGAAGAAATCATGCATGAAATTGGTTCCTGTGAACTTGAAGATATAGATGCTGCTATTCAGCTTGCTAATAGAGAAACTGTCTTTCCGATGGGTATTGCTAGATATGTGGAAGTTTTATGTGGTAAAACTAAATATCCTACTGATTTTCTAGTACTGGGTAAGGCCGCTAGTAAGACGTGTCCAATTATTTTTGGTAGACCTTTCTTGAACACTTGTGGTGCAGTTATAGATTGTAGGGAGGAGAAAATATTTACTAAATTTGATGGAAACTATTATGAGTTTAATTTCTCTAAATTTGCTAGAGCTCCTTATGAATCTGAATTTCCTAATGGAAATTTTAGATTTGAATAGCTTGCTTCTATTTCTCTTGCTCCTAGCAATGCTTTGCAGAAATACATGGAGGACCATGAAAGTGAGGTCTTTATGGAAGAGAGAAATGACATTGACGATATTCTTATTTGTGAACCAGTGATGCTGAGACACAATTTACCTGTGGAGGATTTGGGTACCACATTACCACCCAAGGAGGTGTCGCACCCGGACTTCTAGAGGATATTCACCGTACGAACTGAACAGTATTCTGATGGGATTACGGGGCTTACCGGCACCCGCGTCCTCTTACGAGTAGGCCAACACTTATGTGTGACAACCCATCGCTACTGTTCACCGTCGATGTAAACTATCCCGTAGAAATCAGGACACTACCATTGACGTACTTCATACCATACACACATGGTACGTCAACGGCTTTGAACAAAAGGATAACACAACATGCCTCTAAGACACAAAAGATTGAAATAAGTTTGCAAATGGCCCTCACTAGGGCAGAGATAGCGAATACAATCATCCAGAGGACACATGTCCCAACATAGCATCATTACATCTCAGCGGAAGCATTCAAAGGGGGTCTGAGTACAGACAAATCCAAATAGGCTTAAGAAGCCGGAAACTGAAATAAAGACGGAGCCCATCCACGATGTCTCGGATCCTGCCCGGGTCCGCTAACTACTCGTCAGCAGTCTCGTCAAACTCCACGTAGTAGCCGTCACCTGGATCCTCGTAAGCGTAGTCTGCGGAAACCACAGCCCCAAAGGGGTCAGTACATAGAAGTACTGGCAAGCAAGACTCACAGTTCACCAAAGTATAGCCCGTCAACACAAGCACAGATGACTTGGGTTCAACGGAAGGAAGGGGATATAAAGGATGCTGCAACTGGCTGCACTAACCAACTACAGAGAATCTACCACTTCCAACTATCAGAAAGGGGATAAGATCGAGTATTGTAACCAACTGAAAGATAACTTCAAACAAACCCGTCCTGGATCTCGCCCCTTATCCAAAGAAGCAATCCGAGGATAACTCACACAGTTGGATTAAAGATGAATCAAGTTATTGTGTCAATAATCCTATTACTAGTCAAGTTGTTAATCATGGGGTGTGAGATTGTGAATCATTAGGTTTAAGTTGTCCTGAGTACTTGTTAGCCAGTACTTTCACCAAGTTAACCATAACCGCGGAAAACACGGCTTCTCGAGAAGATTATCCCTGCAGGGTTGCACCAATTTGGCCGTACACGTATGAATAACCCGCCAGATGGGATGCCTCCCACCAAGCGGGGCACTCAACACAACTCAACTCTTCTTCGCATCAAGCCCAAAGCACCTTGGGCGCACGGCTAATCGAGCCCAGAAGAAAATGGACCCTCATAGCACTCTAAGAACGTGTCCCCCTATATGCCGACTACAAAAGTTCCACCCTGCGCTGGGCTCGCAAAAACATGCATGCGGCAAATAGAAAGCACGAACTAAATGAGATGATTTGGACGAGATGCGAATCGAATCAAACTGAGGGGGGCGCCCATACTCGCTTCCCACATGCGGGTAGTGCGCTCATCATGGATCTGTAGACAAGACCCTTTTTCCTATTAGGGTCGACACTAGCAGGCCTCAAAACCACACAGGGCCTCCTGCCGGTGCCTTATCATCAAATTATTATTAACAATAATATTAGCATGATTGATTGATTGATTAAACATCGAGCCCCCAGAACATAATGAAATAGTAACAGAAAAGTAGCGTGTACCAGACTCGAGCAAAAACAACCTAAGCATGCTAGTAAGACACTGGCTCAAACAATAGGGTTGTAGGAGGGGTGGTGAGGCAATATCAGGGTTAAAGGATTCATGTGATAGGTTCGTAACAGAAACAACTACCACTAAGGCTAGCAGAAATAGACAACGGAAAGTATCGGTAACCAGGGTTGAAAGGAACACAATGGTTCATGTGAGTGATAACTTGCCTGCGAACTCAGCAGCCTGGTACTGAGCTAGATCCTCAGAAGGGGTGCTGTAAAGATCGTCTGTCTCAACGTCGTCTATTCGAGAAGAAGCAAACAAACAAAACAGGAATGTAAACAATCATTATCATGGCATTGTGCACAATCAAGATGATGCATGACAAGTTAATGGTTGCATCAAAATAAACTAGCTAACATGATAACACAATTTAAATGGACCCCTATGCTATTTTGAGTGGCATATGGGAAAGGGTCCATAATTAAGTGGAACAAATGATTTACAATTAATTATTATGTGAAAGTTGTTAGCATGATGCATGCATGATGTTAACAACAAAATAACAACAAATAACAATAATAGATGCAAGTGATAAAATGATTTAACAAGTTTTGGAAATCATTTATTAAGTTTGGAAAGTTTGGTTACTTAAACATGTCACACAAGCAATTATTGTTTTCATCAATTTAAAGTGTGCAAATCAATTAACAAAATTTATATTTGAAAAGGACATCAAATTTTAGTTGGATTACATGTTTCACATATTGAAATAGGAGTTAGGATAATTTTAATTATGAATTAAACAATATTAAACAAGTTTTAAATGATTTTAAAACAAGTTTGAATATTATTTGAATTTTATTTATTCAAAACATAATTTCAAACTCACATTTGAAAAGTTCACACTTTGATGGTTTAAAAACATATTTTGCATGTTCAAAAATATTTTATTTTGAGCAAGTTATGATTTTTATCAAATTTAAATGAATTAAACAAGTATTAAATTATTTAGGCAATTTAAATTACTCAAACCAGGAAACAAATTTTATATTTGAATAGGATATTCAAAATGGTATGAAAAACATATTTTATTTGCCTTATTTGGAATTAGTATGAATTATTTATGAATTATTGCAAATTACATTTGAATTACTCAAATTTGAATTTTAAATGCATTTTGAAAATTCAAAACAGGAAACAAAAGTTACCAAAAGGTAGACAATTGAATTTAGACTAGCACACATATTTTATTTTCAGTTTTTAGAGTTATAAAATAAAAGTTATAACCAGAATGCTTTCAGGGACCAATCTGTGATTTAATTGGACCTAGATTTGATTACAGAAAATTTAAAATTCGTTTTACACGCACAGGGGATACACCCTGTCACTGCCAGGGGGGAACCCCACTAGCGCTGTGCTGGCGTGGCCACACGAGTGACTGACAGGGGGCCCTCCCTGTCAGTACCCCGTCGAAAAAAGAGGGGATTTTAATCCCGCGAGGGCAGGGGCTCGAACCCTGCACCTCTCGCTCGCTGCGCGTTAGACTGAACCAGTACGGTGAGTGAGCGTTGCTTGTCAGATAGCAGGGCGCAGAGAGGATATCGTTACAAGGCGTGAACTGAAACTCTGACGAACAAATGCAACCGCGATTGCAACCTGACGGAGCGGCCGGCGGCGATCAACGGAAACATGCGCTCGTGCTGGTGATGCGGTGGTAGCGATGCGTGCAGACCTGGACGCGCGACAGAGAGGGGATGAGATGGGAGGGGACGGCGGTGCTCACCGCGATTGCAGAGGGAAAACAGAGGGCGAGCCCGACGGTGAGGCGACGACGGCGTGGACGGTGGCTTGGCTGCCGTGCTCCTCCGTTCGCGCTCCGGTGTCCAACGTGTAGAGGAAGGAGTGGCGGAGTGGTTCCCGTACTCAGATCACGACGAGGGTACCTGCATCGACGACGGCAACCTCGGGTTCAGCAATGGAGCCACGGTGGCCGGAGGCGGTCGAGGATCGCGGCATCGAATCAACGGCTTACCGAGGTCGATTAGGTGTCGAAGACGTAGAGGAAGGAGAGGGGAAACGATTCCAGCACTCAGGTAGGGTGGAGGAGGGTCATGGCGATGGCGGCGTGGATGGATTCAGGTCGGCGGCTCCGGTGAGGTGGATATAGAGAGGAGCACGGTGGCTGCGAGGTGAAATTGGCGGCGGAGAGGAGGCTAGAGGGCTAGGGCTCGGTCTGGCGGCGCTAGCTGTGCCCTAGGGGGTATTTATGGAGTGCGGGGGAGCTCCCTGGCCGTCGGGTGCCGCCGTACGCCGACGTGGCGGCCTCGGATGCCCACCGTACTCCGAACAGAAGGGGCGCACGAAAATTGAAGCGGTACGAGGCGCTGTAGGCGGGCTGGGCTGCGGGTTAGTTAGCTTAGGTGGGTTTGGGCTAGTTAGTTGCTGCGCGCGCGGCTGGTTTTCCTTCTTTTATTTTTTCTGCTTTCTGTTTTTTTTTTGTAGCAATTAGAAAAGGAAGAAAAACATGAGGTTTTGGTTAGTAAAAATTCTAGGAAAAATTGGATGTGCTTGTTATGTTAATTTCAAACAGTTAACAAGTTGGGAGTTCAAAATGTTTAAATTTTTGTGCTGTTTGTTGAATAAACCAAATGTGAGTGATTTTTGAATATTAAAAGGATTATTAAAACCAACACTTTCATAAGGTGACCCAAATTGATTCAATTGGATACAAAGAATAAAAGAATGTTTTGGTTATTATTTTTATAGTTTCAAATTGGTTCTGTTTGAAAATATTTGATTTGCATTGGAATATTTTGTTAATTAATATAGAAACAACAACTTAATAGGGTGAACCCTATTATTAGTTGGATTAGAATTATTGGAATGGTTTGGTATTTATATAATTTCCAGATGGGGTGCTGTTGAATTTGAGTTTGAGTTTGAAAACAATTTGGGAATTATTTATTTGAAATAAAGCACCATTTTATTAATTGATCCATATTGAGAATTATGGCAACAAATAGATGGTTTTTATTTGTGATTTTTATTTCAAATGTTGTAACAGAGCAAGTATGAAATAACCATTTGAAATTGTTTGAGTTTCATTATGAAAACAAGATAAAACAGATGCAAAAACAAATAGTAACAAATGCAAACAAATAATTAAACATGATGACATGATGCAATACTTGAATTAAAACAATAAATCAAACATTCTAAGGGATATTTTCATACTTGGGATGTTACAGGAGGATCCTGTTTTCAATTTAAAACCTTTTCCTGATGATCTTAAATATTCTTATATTGATGATAAGAAAATATATCATGTTATTCTTAGTTCTAAACTTTCAGGTGACGAAGAGGAAAGATTATTGGGGATACTGAAGAAACACCGTGGAGCTATTCGATATACTCTTGATGATTTAAAAGGGAATTCTCCTACTATATGTCATTGTGTTATTAATATTGAACCAGATGCAAAAGCCAATAGTTGAACATCAACGCCGTTTAATTCCTAAGATGAAGGAAGTGGTAAGAAATGAGGTATTGAAACTCCTTGATGCTGGTATTATTTATCCTATTGCTGGTAGTAGATGGGTAAGCCATATGCATTGTGTCCCTAAGAAAGGTGGGATGACCGTTGTGCCTAATGAAAATAATGAGCTTATTCCACAAAGAGTAGTAGTTGGTTATAGAATGTGCATTGATTTTAGAAAGGTTAATATAGTTACTAAGAAAGACCATTGTCCTTTACCGTTTATTAATCAAATGCTAGAGAGGTTTTGTAAGAAAACTCATTTTTGCTTTCTTGATGGTTATTCTGGTTTTTCCCGAATTGATGTTAGGGCAAAAGATCAAGAGAAAACAACCTTTACTTGTCCTTATGGAACTTATTCTTATAGGTGTATGCCTTTTGGTTTGTGTAATGCTCCTGCTACGTTTCAAAGATGCATGTCTACTATTTTTCATGGCTTTTGTGAAGAAATTGTGGAAGTATTGATGGACGATTTCTCCGTCTATGGAACTTCTTTTGATAACTGTTTGCAAAATCTTGATAAATTTTTGCAGAGATGTGAGGAAAGTAATCTTGTTCTTAATTGGGAGAAATGCCACTTTATGGTTAAAGAAGGAATTGTTCTTGGACATAAAATTTCTGAAAAGAGGTATTGAAGTTGACACAGCTAAAGTGGAAGCAATAGAGAAAATTCACTCTCCCATGGATGTTAAAGGTATTCATAGTGTTCTTGGTCATGTTGGTTTTTATAGGAGGTTTATTAAAGATTTCTCTAAAATATCAAAGCCTCTTACTAAACTTCTTCAAAAAGACGTACCTTTTGTTTTTTATGATGATTGCAAGGAAGCTTTTGAAACTTTAAAGAAGGCTTTAACTACTGCTCCTATTGTTCGACCACCTGATTGGAATTTACCTTTCAAAATTATGTGTGATGCTAGTGATTTTCCTGCAGGTGTTGTTCTTGAACAGCGAATAGATAAGAAATTGAATGTTATTCATTATGCTTGTAAGACTTTTGATGCTTCTCAAAAGAATTATGCTACTACTGAAAAAGAGTTCTTAGTTGTAGTTTTTGCATGTGATAAATTCAGATCTTATATTGTTGATTCAAAAGTCACTATTCATACTGATCATGCTGCTATTAGATACCTTATGGAAAAGAAAGATGCTAAGCCTAGGCTTATTAGATGGGTGTTGCTTTTACAAGAGTTTGATTTGCATATTGTGGATAGAAAGGGTGCTGAAAATCCTGTTGCTGATAATTTATCTAGATTGGAAAACATTGCTTATGACCGTATTCCTATTAATGATAGTTTTACAAATGAACAACTAGCTGCAATAAAAGTAAGCTCGCGGGATAGTCCATGGTATGCAGATTATGCTACCGTTATTGTTTCCAAGTATTTGCTACACTTACAGCTCAACGGAGAAGGAAATTATTTTATGATTTGATGCATTATTTTTGGGATGACCCACACTTATATAAAGAAGTAGTAGATGATATTATGCGAAGATGTGTTCCAGAATATGAACAACGTGAAATATTGGGAAAATGCCATGGTAGTGCTTGTGGAGGACATCACGCTGGAAATAGAACCGCACAAAAGGTTCTACAATCAGGTTTCTATTGGCCTACTCTTTTTAAAGATGCACGTAAACTTTTTTATCTTGTGATGAATGTCAAAGAGTTGGTAATATTTCTAGACGTAATAAAATGCCTATAAATTATTCTCTTGTTATTGAACCTTTTGATAGTTGGGGATTTGACTTTATGGGTATGTTTCCTCCTTCGAATGGTTATACTCATATTCTTGTTGCTTATGATTATGTTACTAAATGGGTAGAAGATATACCTACAAAAACTGATGACGGTGAAACCTCATTAAAAATGCATAAAGATGTTATTTTCCCTAGGTTTGGTGTGCCTATCTATCTTATGACTGATGGAGGTTCTCACTTTATTAATGTTGGTTTTAGAAAAACCCTTGCTAAATATGATGTTAATCATAGAATTGCCTCATCTTATCATCCTCAAACCAGTGGTCAAGTAGAATTATCAAATAGATAAATTAAATCTATCTTGCAAAAGAATGTTAATAAATCTAGGAAAAAATGGTCTATAATTGGAATGATGCTTTATGGGCTTATAGAACTTCTTATAAAAACCCTATGGGTATGTCTCCTTATAAAATGGTTTATGGGAAAGCTTGTCACTTGCCTTTAGAATTAGAACACAAAGCTTACTAGGCAGTGAAAGAACTTAGTAAATATTTTAAACTTGCTGGTAAGAAAAGAATACTTGATTTGAGTTCTCTAGATGAATGGAGATGTGAAGCCTATGAAAATGCTAGACTCTTTAAAGAGAAAGTTAAACAATGGCATGATAGGAGAATTCTTAAAAGAGAGTTTCAAGTTGGTGAGAACGTTCTATTGTATCGGTCTCGTCTCAGATTTTTTGCAGGAAAATTACTCTCGAGATGGGAAGGACCTTATGTTATTGAAGAGGTGTATTGTTCGGGTGCAATCAAAATTTCGTCCCTCAAAGATAATACTACACAAGTTGTAAATTGGCAACGAATCAAACATTATATTTCCGGAGATTCTTATGATGAAGATGTTGATACTATTGAAGTGGTAACCCCGGAAGAGTTCATAAGGGAGAAAGTTCCCGAATCTGCTGACTCTGTTTTCAAATAGGCAACAGTTCTGTTAAGAAAAATTTCGCAGATTACTTTCCAAGTTATAATTTACTAGCAAAAGTGCCCGTGCGTTGCAACGGGAGATAAAAAATCATGTTATTTTTTTGTGTGGCTCAATCGCTTCAACGGGTTGAGATACATAAGGATACATGTTTTATATCTATCTTCAAAAACTTATGTTTTAGTTCTTACTTTTAATTCTATCTGTCCTTTGTGCTCGTTGATTATATTGTGATCAGAAAAGTTAAATCTGTATATTGTGATCAGAAAAGTTAAATCTGATAAACACCTGCGTATGTTCCAGCACTTCTTAAGAAAAACACACACAAAAGTATTTAGAATTAATAAAAGAATGGATTAGCATATTTGAGATATTTGAATTGTTACTATTATTCTAGGCCAAAAAATTAATCGTATACAACTCCTCCCAGATTTTCAGAAATAATGGAATGTTCAACTCTTCTCCTTAAAGAAACGGAGCAGGGTGCCCTTTGCCTTGTATTTTTAAAAATATGCAACAACCGTGAAATTGCGCCAAACAGTTGAAACAACATTTCCACATATCACAAGAATCAACATATTTGGTAGGATGTAATAAGATTTCAGTTCACAATAATATACAGAAGCAGAGCTTCCTCAGATTTGCTTGCAACCAGAACGAGGTCTAGCACCAAGGATTTAATTTAGAGAGTTGTCACTGAATCGTGCTTACAAAACAACTTCACAATTGCTAGGAATTGCCAAGCGCAATGCGCAACCAAGGAATGCAGAGCTATGTAGACTTACTTATTTTCACCTTTGAAGTATCTCCGCCATTTGTTCAGCCTTTTTTTAATCTATTCACCTTAATATATACTTCAAAATTATTTTTTGACATATCTAAAATTGAGTAATGAAGTAAACATGCCCGTGCATTGCAACGGGATAGAAAACAATATTCGCATTATTGAAAACACACAAAGTAAGTTATTGTTGGCATGGCATGGTTACCGGGTTAGATGACGGCATGACGATACCGTGTGTTTTACTGGTACATTTTTTGGGATGTTCTAACATATTAAATAAAAAATAGTTAAATCCCCACTGAAAAAATGAAACCAAATCCATAATAAACCAAATCCAAATTAAAATTACATATTGCCGATTCCCAGAAAGGAATAAGCTTAACACGATCTTCTCTTCAAGTTATCAGGGTCTCCATGAATCGATCCACTAAAACTGAACTATGTGTGATTCAATTTTGAGCACCGCATAAGCAGACTACGTTTTGTCTTTATGGTAAAAATATCACTTGGTTAAATGACTTGCACCTCAATACAGCCACAATCAAAATCAGATCCTCAAATCCCTTAAACGCCCTCAGTTGAAAGTTTATTTAAGACTCTAAGTGATATGGTTATATTACAGTTGCAGAGTGGTACATCCGACGCACATCAATGTATCAGCTTTTCCTAGTTGCTCATTAGGCTTGCTACATTAACTGGTGAACTGCTGCATACTGAAAAAAGAAAATGAAGCTGAACAATATATAAATTGGTAGGATGTAGTGAATGAGATTCACATGTCTCCCGATCAAGAATATGCAAGAGTTGTGGACTTAGCAAGCAACTGGTCACCTCAACTCACGGTGGGCATAAAACCCGATACCCGAATCCTGAACCCGAAAAACCCGATCCCGAACCCGTATAGCCCGAACCCGAAAAACCCGAGTACTACATCGGGTAGCTGTTCTGGAAACCCGAATTTTATTCAACTAATTCGGGTAAAAGGCCATGACACCCGAACTTCCCGATCAACCCGAAATAATTCGCAGCCCAGTAAAAAATCACACTCATAGAGACGGCCCAGCCCAAAATAAGCTAGTTTTCACGTTACACTGGAAAAAGTTAGGTCGCTCGACCTTGCCCGCAGCCCCTCACGGCTCACGCGACTCCCAGTCCCCGCCTCCAGCTTCCTCCTCCCCCTTCTCTGTACTCGCTCACACCCGCGCGCCGCCGGGGCAGGCCAACTCCCACCACCTCGCAACGCTGCGCTCTGCTCAAGGGATCTGCAAGGCGCTTTGCTGGAGCTTCCATGTGCCATCTCTGATGCCCTCCTCTGCCTCCTGCTTGCCCCGACCAGCCTCCCAGCCGCATCTCCAGCAGCAGGCCAGCAGCGCTGCGCGCCGGCTCCAGCGTCCGTCGGTCGCTCTCTGCGACGTCCGGCCAGCGAGCTCGCCCACCTCTACCTATGTCATCCCACCTCGTCCGATGGCCTCCTGTTTCGGCCAGCTTCCCAGCCCCTCGCCTCACCTCTACAGTCGTTGTATTTTTTATTTTCCGCGTTGTATCTCGGGCAAATCGGGAATTCCCGAACCCGAACCCGAATTTTCGGGTTCCCGATTTGTCGGGTAGCACATATTATGGGAGAATCTCGGGTATCATTTTTGGAAGCCCGAAATTTCTAAAACCCGAATTACCCGTCCCGATTATTTCGGGTAACCCGAACGCCCAGCGTGAACCTCAACAAGCAGTCAGCATTATGCCATGCTCCATGGACATCTGCATAGGTATGTAGGAACATATGCATAGATATGTGGATTTTTTTCCAAAAACATTCTGTGCCTTCAATTTTTTTTTTACTTCCCTCTTACAAATTTCTAAGGAAAGGCACACTGCATGGTAGGATCCTTTCTCATACCTCAATTAACTAAGACCCGACAAATGTAACACCAGTCATGTCCCACTACTAGTTTAGGAAACGCGGCTTGCCGCGCGACACCTGTTGGTTCTGAAAATATTTTGCCCGTAATTTTCATTTGTTGTACAGATTAATAAGATGCACAATATACCAGGCATGAATATAAACCATATGGGAAGGTAATAGCACACACGATTCAAAATGCTCACAGATTCAAACATATATTCAAAAGTCACCAACCAGCAGCACACAATGAGATCAGGTCAAACTGATGGCTCAGACGAAGAAAAGTTGTTTGCACTCAACTTCTACAAAATGCCTATTCTGTCATCTATGGTACAAATACTACTGTTGGTACACACATACCGAATTTTATTTATATATGCAGGACAACGACTCAAAAACAGAATTTCAACACCTTCTCTACTCTCCTACGCATCTAAAGGTTGCATTGATGTTCAGTGACCAACCATCTAAATGCCTTGGTATGCATCTCTCTGCAGCACTACTACCGTGAAAGTGTAGGAAATTTCTTGAGGAGCTTCCCTATACATGCTGAAGCTTTCTGGCTCATTCCAGGAACGCAAGTCAAATACTTCTGGATAGATATCCTGCAAAAATACAGGGATAATTGGGAAAATCCAGAGCTCTTGACCACTTCATCTCCTTGTCCAAATTTCCAACCAGCCATCCAAACCTGTATAACATCAATATGTGATATGCAAAACTGAATACCATAGTATGTTAGCAATCTCTGACAGTGAGAAACCAACCTATATAGCAACAATGTTAATATTAGTGATCGGATCTCGGGCTGGCTGGTTAATTTCAATAACCTGGTGAATGTGCCTCCAACCCACGTGTTAAGCGAGGCTTCGAAGCTGGATATATTCAGCCTCACCTATCTGATCTGAAACAATTGCTAAGACGCGATACCTATAAAGAAACATGCTTCCGGTGATATTGCAGGCCATTGTCAGTTAAATAAGAAACGTCATGCATATGATGATAAATTGAGGCGGAACCCCGAGAAAGAGGTGCAATTTTACACATGGAAGTAAAATACTAAAAATAAGTTATTGCTGTAAGGTTGAAAACAAAAAACTAACATCAAATTATTTAACTTGATTCGAGGATTGAAAATTTCTATAAGGCTGAAGGAAATCATGACCAAAAATCATAGTTAACCTCATGTATATCGAGTTTCTACGGCATCTAGGAGCCCAAAATTGTAGCATCTTCGCAATAATCTTCATTGCTCGTTTATATGGATAATAGTTTATCTGTGTACCAAGTATGTATCCCAAGTCTTAGAAACCTAATCGGCAGCCTAGCGTGGGGAAATGAGAATCTAAGCAGTGCTATTTCATGAGGGGAAATCAGGCTATGAAACCAAATCACTTGCACAACATTGTAGCGGTACAGTGACGGTTTGAATCACTACAGGTAGAAGTGTCTGATCTCCATAAGTAGAATTGGCTTGTCTTCCGTACAATGAAAGCTTTGACAACGGAGTACATAATTGATGATAAAAGAAATTATGTCTTTGGATGGGCTATGAGACTTGCTTCAGTGCGACACTTGTGCCCGGCTTGCTCAGCCTCTGTTGGACATGAATTTTCTTGCCTTTAATTTCCAAACAGAGAGAATATTAATATTTTTTTATAAATGTAATAAAAACGAATAAGTCTAAAATGACTCAACCGAGCTAGAAACACTTAGGTACCCATATTTATCCGTAAAAAGTATCATTACTAAGAGACGTAAAAAAAATACGGATAATTCCATATTTTAGATGGAAAACCTGTTGTATTCTAGTTGTAGGTAGACATATGCCCCGTATTTATACAACCTAGTTATTAGAGGCACAAAAAGAATTCATATAATTCTAGAAAACAAATTGGTACCAAAATGCAGTAGCCAATATGTCATAGTATCTGTCCTTGCACCACTCATTTTAGATATATGTACACCATGTTGATCATTAAAAAATATCACACATTAAAACTGAAAAAAGTACACTAAGACATTGATCATTCTGACAAAATTTATCACATTTGAATAAAAACATATAATTGCACAACCCTGAATATGCTGATGGGCATAACAATATTGAGCATTATCTTCTCGCCGGTAAAACATATAATATTAGCAAAATAGTTTTGGTGCTCACTCACCTTTTTTTTTCAAGATAATGTGTGGCGATCTCAAATATGCATGTGCTTCTTACACACAGAACTCTGCACATATAGAAATGCAAGTTTATGGGGATTAAATTTGGCGAACCAGAGCAGACCAATATGTTATTCATCCAAACAAATGAAAATAAAAAAGAAAGAAAGTGAACCCCATATAAAGCAGATCAAGATATCGTGCAACCACCAACCATGAGCCTGTATACAGGTAGATCAAAGGAAATTAAGCAGACAGAGACATGTGTTTGCACCAGAAAAAAATCAAGAGACTTCATTCAAAGAATCACCATCAGGCAGAGGAAACTATCTACTGTGGCACAATATAACAACACATTGAGCTGACTGGAACATAAGCACACAGAAGAAACATTGAGACATATCGGCTGCGACACCTCCCACATACCAAAATAGCACTTCCAGTGCAGGATAAGTAAATTTCAGAACGTCCAGTGACACCAAAGGATGGAGCAGAGAAAGACATCAAACCTGAATCGACGAAGTCCACTGCAATATTTTCGCTAGCAACTAATGGATAGATCATCACCTGCAATGAAGAACATGACCAGGTCGCATATTAAATTTAGATCGACTATGAAATAAAACAGAAAAACACTACATGGTTATGAAATAGCACTCAGTATACTACTGTCGCAACACACCCAATGACCTAAAATGCATTGGAGAGAGTACAAAGAACTTGATGTTTTTTACAACACAATAGCTGCATGGTCAACTCAAGGAAATTTCAGCTTGTCGATGCTATCACATTTTTATTTTATAAGCAAAATTAAAATAGACAATATAAACTGAAACGCAAAGAGCATAAGCTCTCCATATGGCATTGTTTCGAGAGAAAACACAAGCGTTATTATGGATCGACTCGTCTTAAGAAGTACTACTGTAATTGCCATGAAACAATAGCATCATAAAGCCTCACCTTTACCTTGGAAACCAGTAGCAACGCCTCTTCATTTCAGATAAAGCCCCTCTTTTATCTTGTCTGCAAATACAAATACAAATACAAATACAAATACAAATACAAATACTAAGAATGGTACCAGATAAAGCCTCTCTTTTATCTATAACGAATCACACACTAACTAAGTCTTCCTATGAACGTACCACGCAATAATTAAGGTACAAATGCAAAGAAAATTTTGGTACCCAAAGGCAGTAGCCAATGGGTATTATTGGTATTTAGTACCTCTGTTTTATCTTTGCAACACTCATTTTAGATAAAGCCTCTCTTTTATCTTGCACAAAGAAGAAATCCAAAGTAACATATCTTCTTCCAAAAAAGAAATAAATTTGCATCATCTCAGCATGCACATACAGAGAGGAAAACAGACAAAAATAAGAATTGCAAACAGCTAGATCGAGCAAATGACCTGTTATCGTTAACTGAAGATTAATCTTCCCAGGCGGCCTGCTTGGATTTTGATCAGATAGCGTTATAGGCAGAGATAACAAAAGAATCTGCACAAGCAAAGATGGGAAGTTTTAGGGACTAACTCAAAAGAGGGATGAGAGAGAGAGAGATAGAGAGAGGGCACAAATCTGGAAAGAAACTGGTTGGAGGTTTGCTGCAAGTGGATGTCGGCCAGAGGATCTTCAATACACAGCCAGGGACGCACCGACGATGCAGCGGTGGCCCGTGGGCTGCTCCGAGGAGAGGAAAAAACGACTTTGTGGCAGAGGAGGACCAACCTATAGGCTGCTGGTCAAGCAGGTGCCGCCGTCGAAGTCCTCTCTCGTGCCACCGCCGTCGAGGTCCAGTACCGTGCCAGACAGTCGAGGCGGAGTTTGGACATTTGAATCCAGCAAAATCTATTCGAAATGAATTAAAAATATATGGACATCAACCAGAAAAACTATGAAGAATAGAAACAATAAAGCCACCATGGATAAAAGTACTCATAGTAAGTTGCATGAAACACGTATATGTTCCATGGTTACGTATGGAGACCAAACAATAGGATTTAGAAATTCTCTAACCATCAGCTATACCATGTAAACGATAAAATCGTTAGACTGGCAGAGAGGCGCACCTGAAACAAAATACATTGGATACGAAACAATAAGAACTTTATCTTCTTTCTCTAAAATACACCCGAACCAAAATAATTTATGGACTCTATTACATATGCACTCATTCAAGCTATCTTGCATCCAATTTATTTAGGATATTGTTATTCAGATTTTTAACCAAACATTATGCGAAATATTTCAAAACACAGAACATGCATATCAAAAAAAGCTAGGCAACACACCTTGTTATCATCTCATATATGCTGCACACCATCTGTACCCAATAGAACAACTTCAAACCTCAGCGATGGCCAAAATAGAGAGCTGACCACTTATCATATAACACCCTAAAAGTAAAAAAAGATCTGTTATAAATAAGAAATGAAGGGCTAAAAAATAAAGGAGACCTCTCGATAACACAGCTCTGGAAAATCAAATTGGTAAGAGGCTCTTCTACCCAAAGGAATATTTTAGTGATCCACTCATCCTCAGAGTCATAAACCATCTTGCCATCATAAAGATCATACTAAAAAAATTAATCCCAAGTTATGAAAATACAAAATCCGTGCGAGCGTACATTTGGCCATAGGAATGCTCGTTCTCTCTCAATATAAACTAAATTCCTTCAAGCCTTTCCTCTGCTTCTCCCCTTCAAGTAAAGTAAGGAATCTAGTAACCAACTAAGCTACAAAAATTGAATGATCAATAATCACATTATCAATGCAAGCAGATGTTTACACCAAAAAATATGTTCTGGTTTGATTGGAGAAAAACATCAGAACTGAGATGCAATCCGCGCTGCTCCTAGATATTAAAAGCGTGTATAGCTATTTTTATGTACAAATTTAAGCTATATTCAATATATTATGGAAAGTATATATTAGAATTTAGGATAGCAAAGAAAATAAATAATGGAAGTAATAACAACAATTTTAATGCTCTATAGATCTGAAACTCACGACTATGCAAGGAAAACACATACTAAAACAAAAACCAAGCATTAGACATTTGACGTTTAAATCATTATCGTTTAGATGAGATAGATGAATTACATTGGATGCTAATTACGACTATGAAGAATATGCAATTCCTGTAAAAGATTAAAAGATACAGCATGCTTTGCATCACATAGGCTTTTTTTCAAGTACACGATGAATCTGCAATGCATGAAAAAATATATATGGTAGGCTATAGCCTATGGTTCAGTTTCTAAAGGGTCCAATCATTACCTGCTCGAATAGAAAAGATAGTGGCCCAATCCTCTACATAATTTCTTCTTCTTTCCTCGGAATACATCTGAACGTGTAACCATAGGTAAAATCAGACGGACAACAAAAAAAAATATGCTCAATAAATATTGCCACGGCCAGGCCGAGCCGTCCTCCCTCAGCAGCCTCCAATCGAGTGTTCATACTCCTGGCCGTGGATGCTCACTTCTTCCAACAGGTTGGGGAGGTGGAGCGCACCATCCTCCATTAAGACCACTATGCCAGCCAAGCCACTTCAGGAAGAAGAAGGGGATCAAAACGTGCACACACAAAACACCCACACACGCACCCATATACAGGCAGAGGGAGACACAAACCTGCAGCTCCACCAGCTGCTCCTCCCGACAGTGGCGCGAGCCGTTGGTGACGCCGTCTTGTCGGCGAGGTGCAACAACTACTCCTCCCGTTGAGAGCAGAGGAGGAGATGGAGCGCCTCGCGTTGAGAGCCCCTGGTCTGGCTTGGCGGCAACTCACGTTCCTCCTACTGGCCTTGCTCGCCCCTGGCCATAGGGAAACCACGTCTCGAGCGCGCCCCCAACAGATCTGAGCCGAGCACCGCTCCACGGAGGCGCCCCACAAGCTGCTCCTCATGGCAGCGCGGTGTGCGGCGATGGTGTGTGTGGCAGGCTGCGCTGCTCGATTTGAGAGAGCGCACGCGTTGCGGCGGCGCGAGGTGGCGAGACGGAGGAGGAGAAAGGCGCGGGAGCGAGGCGGCGGGATTGGAGGAGAAGAGAGACGCGAGGGGATTGGGGGAAGCTAGGGTTTTCTACCGAGGCGGGCGCAGCTTTTATACGAAGCCGAGTCGGGCAGTAAAAATTTTTTACCGTCACGCGGATGGCTGACACGCACTCGTAGAGGCTTGATCTAACGGCCAAAACTGCCAAACGCCCTGGGAAGGCCCGTGTGACACCCAAGGATGTTATCTTTAGATTCCTTTACAGAAGCAATCATGTACACTTATCCTTCATATAACTAACTGTATGAACAAAAACCAAGAGCCTATCTATATCGATGAGATTCATGAGTTAACCAAATGCACCACCAACAACCGTAAACAGAGTCTACTCTTTGTATTACAAAGTATACTATAGAAAATTACCTGAACTTACAGGCCCTTGAAAGAGTAGAATGCAAATGAGGCATGTGCCATTTGTTTTTGATTTGGTAGGAGTCAAGGAGAGAGTCCTGGGGATATTGAAGGCACAGGAAGCAGCGGTAGTCACCTGATCTGCTTCAACTTCTATCTCCCATCAGCACACCTCTTCCCACTATGCGTGCACATCATCTGCATCTTGCCTGGTCGGCAGGCTGCCAAGGCCGCCTTGGCGACAGAACGGGAATGTTCGGTGCCACCATAAATTGACCGTGAAAGCCCCACCCGCATGTGCGCTTCTGCGCGTCCAGACCACGCCGGCGGGTGTGTCCGGCGAGCGGACGCCTGCAGCATCTTGACGGAGAGCACATCTCTGTTGTCGGCCATCGCACATCTTGGAGAGCTGTTGGCAGAGAGGATGCACTCTAGTCCACGAGCAGATCACCAAGGTCGACACCATCAAGTGGGAAATCATCAGATCCCGATTCCAAACTCTAGATCTTACGGGTGGACATGGATGGATGCGTGAGGGCCTTGATTTAGGGGCGAGGAGGTTTAGGGCGTCCATGGTCCAATTCCATCGGACAGGGAATGTGTAGACCTTCGGTGGCCGGAGATCCACGGGGTGGTGGCCCGCGGTGGCCGTTGGCCGCTTCAGGGTTCGTTCGGTGTTGGAGAAGAGAACCGACGAACCATCTAAAAAAGATAGAACACAACAAAGGGGAGGGGAGAAAAAAAAGAACGAACCGGTACGTTGGGTGGCAATTTGAGTGTATTATGTAATTTAGTGGGACGGCAAAAAGGTAAATTTATGTTAGACAAAAATTTTGGCAGAAACCTTAATGCTTTTATTAGTAGGTAAAGATTCATATTTGAAAAATATAATAAATATCAAGCCGAATAAGGGAAGGAGATGGTGCCCGAGGGCACCACACCACCTGGTGGCACGGGCCCACTCTTGGTTGCGCCACCCGAAGGTGTGGGCGCCTCGGAGCCCCTCTCCGTCTCGTTTTTTACCTGCACCATGGTCCCTATATCGTTTTCTCGTCGTGTTTTTCTTTTGACCTGTTTCTGTTAGGATCTGTTTTCTGTTTTAGAAGAACCATGGCCTCTACCAACAACAACAAGGGGAAGGATCCTATGGAAGATGATCTCCAAAGCCCCAAGCGCAAAAACATGTATCAGGGAGCCAAGAGAGAAGCAAAGCGGACGTCATCAAGCAGCGATGGACGTGTTTCTTCTTGTAGCATGCAGGGACCGCGACCATCAGTTCCGGGCTTCAGCCCCATACCTGGAGTAGAGGAAGCTCTTCGAGTCGCAGATGAGTTCTGTGATCGGTATCGACCTCTAAGGACGGAGGCGGAGATACTTCAAGAGGAGAATGGCAGATTCTGTGAGATGTTGGCGCGTTTTCATGCCTTGATCGACAAGAGTTCACCACCACCACCAAAGAATTAATTCGTCATTGGTATTGGCATCCCCTTGGCTTGTTCCAAGCTTGGAGGAGTGCCGCGTTATCGCACCTTTATCTTTCACCTTTTTACCTTTTAGTAGGGTCATATCATGAGTAGAGAAATTATCATATATGATGGTTTGCAGTATGGAAGTATCACTCTTTAGTTGGTTATCGTTGTATCCCTTGGTTTGAGTTGCCATTATAAATATTAGTGAGAAGTTTCATCATCTTCTACACTTTATTTTAGCTTGAAATTTCTATTATATGGTTGATCTTGTTATTAGTATTGGTATCAATATTGGAGTATCAAGTTAATTTAGTTGGTTTTGGCAAACTTAGCATTGGTCAGTAGCAACAATATTTTGAGGCTTAAGTAGAAAAGAGGGAGTTACATGTAGATATATTATTCCATGATCTTTCTTTCTTGTTGGCTCATAAGCTTAGTATTCTCAAGTTAAGATTGTTTGTACTTCCAAGGAAGGTTGCATGATTGGTTTTATCATATATATGGTTGTTTGTTTTCCCTCAACTCTTATGCTTGCTACCCAGCCTTGCTAGCAAAAACCTGTACTGAGAGGGAATGCTTCTCGTGCATCCAAACCTTGAGCCCAATACCATGCCATTTTTGTCCATAATACCTATCTATATGTGGTATTTAACCGCCACTCCAAGTAAATTGCTCGTGTTCTACCTTTAAAACCTTAAAAATTACACATGTTTTGTGCCCCTATTTTAGCTCATGAGGACGCAAATAGAGAATATTTATCTCACTTGTTGATTGGACTTTACACACCTGGACTAGTGTCTTCATCCGCTTATCCAAATGCTAGAAGAGCTCGCAGCGGGGTGCCCAGCCCCAAACTTAATTACAACAAATTCTCTTCACTATTTTTGCCTCTGATTTATCAGTCAAAGCATGATTGTGTTAAAAAAAGAGAAGAGGGATGGTCTGCTGATTTCAGTTAGCGTCTTCAATGGGAGCCGCTCTTGTAAGGCCTAGCTGGCTTGTGACGTACTATATTTTATGTTTGCCATTCGTTGACGTAAACATACACCACTCTCAAAATTGTTTTCAATGACTCTGTTTATCAAATAAAAAGCTCTAGAACATGAGTTAATCCCCGCTTCCCTCTGCGAAGGGCCTATCTTTTACTTTTATGTTGAGTGAGTAAACATACTCCCTTCTGTCTTAATCAAGCATTTGAGTTGTTGTGATCCATCCATCTATATGATGATATAATCAATCATGTCTTCCTTGTTTAGTACAAATGTTTTTATGCGAATGAATACCACTTTGCAAGTTATCAATGATTGCAAAGAAATTGTTATGATTGAGCATGTTAAACTTTGCAATATAAACTCTAATATAAGACTCCGGTCGAAATATAAGTGCACTGTTAATTGTTCTCTAACCAAGAAGGAAGTTTTCCCGTACCAATTTTGATTTCCTTTTGCACCTCTAGTGTGACTCCTTTTACTTGTTTCAAGTCAAATTGTATGAGAGAGAGTTTCTTGCTGTTGGAACACGTAAATATAAACAAAAACTTTTATACCCGGTGCCTCCAAGATCTAGCCGAGGTAGAAGACCACAAGTATTACCACTAGAGGCGCAGGTGCGGATTATCGATGAAGCACGTCGATGGAGTGCAGTCCCACGATCCGATCCAGCCGATCCAATCCCGCGATCGTCGAAGTGCTGAACGTATAGCACCTATGCCGGTATCCACACGTACGAGGAGGAGCTCCGGCGGTGGAATGCTAGGTCCGGTGCGACAGCTGGACTGAGTGGGGCTAGGGTTCCCAATGCATGGGAGTGGAATAACGCGCTCGCTGGGCAACCTGCGCCCCTCTTTATATAGTGAGTGGTAGTGGGCTTCACAACGCTTGTGGCCCATTCCCTCTGTGAGTCCAAATCACTAATTCAGTCCATTTCCGGTTCGGGTCCAACCCGACCAATACACTTGCTCCCGCTCTTAAGTGTGCGACCCTGCAGGCTAATGGCGACTTGGACACGATTGGAGTCTGACTCCCAATCGATCAATCGGTAGCGGCTCCTAGCAGAACGTGCCGACTCCCAAGTGCCATAGAGTCATGACGACGTACCTTCCAATGTGACTTTCGTCTGAGTCTCCTTTACCTCACGATATACCTTGTCGAACTATAGGTGAATTATCGTCATCCCTTAAATAGATCAACTCTCTTCTCGGTCTGTGATATATGATTCATCTGACTAACTCTTAGTCAACACACTCAGTTAACAATTAACCGAGTCGCGCATGGTCATGCTTCCGGAATCATATCATTCGAGAGGGCCCAGATAATATCTCTCCATTCGGAGGGGCAAAATCTCATCTTGATTATCCACATCACGCAACTTGCTTCTCATTCGACTCGAACTCTACCTTTATAACTGCCTTGTCACGGAACAGCGTTTGACAGAACCTAAGTCCATGATCCACAACTCGGATTGTGCGACAACCTCAGGTCTAAGGATTACATTGATTGAGACATGCAAATGACGACTTACTCGTTGCATCTCAATATGGGTCAGTACGACTTGCTAAACTCTTTAGCCAAGTCTGTGAACGTTGGAATGGCATCACCATGCCCATGACAAGTGGAATTGAGTCATCATCCAACACTCACATTAGTCTAGAGTGTGTGTCCAGCACAACCCTGATGACCAAGGACAATTTAGCATGAACAACATGAATACATAGTTCCACAATCGAATCACATATTCAATGACATATATCAGATGTTCAAAACAATGACGACTTAATAACTTTATGAATACATTGGGAATTACATCATACATGATTGCCTCTAGGGCATATTCCCAACAGTCTCCCACTTGCACTAGAGTCAATCATCTTGACATCATATGCCTAGGCATCGAATGCCCATACCTCTCATGTGCGCCTCATGCTTTGGCTGTGGTAGCGCCTTTGTCAACGGATCTGCAATGTTTGCATCCGTGTGTACTTTGCATAACTTGATATGACCTTGTTCGACAAACTGGCGAATGAGGTGGTAACGCATGAGTATATGTTTGTTCTTCTGGTGTTATCTAGGTTCCTTGGCTTGTGCGATAGCACCATTGTTGTCACAATATACATCCAATGGATTGGACGCGCCCTGAACTACATCAAGATCTATCAGGAGGTTCCTGATCCAAACAGCTTCCTTTGCAGCCTCCGAGGCAGCAATATACTCAGCGTCTGTTGTAGATACCGACACGGTATCTTGCTTGGAACGCTTCCAGCTCACAGCCCCTCCGTTCATTACAAACACGTATCCAGATTGAGAACGAGAATCATCTAAGTCGGTGAGATAACTCGCATCCGTGTAACCCTTTACACTAAATTCCTCATCACCTCCATAAACTAGGAACATGTCCTTAGTCCTTCTCAAGTACTTAAGGATGGTTTTAACCGTTGCCCAGTGCGATTCTCCAGGGTCAGCCTGGTATCTGCTCGTTACACTTAGAGCATAGGAAACATCTGGCCTAGTACAAATCATGGCATACATGATGGATCCGACTGCCGAAGCATACGACATCACACTCATCTGACTTCGCTCATCAGTCGTCAAAGGACACTGAGTCTTGCTAAGTTTTACACCATGGGACATCGGTAAGAACCCCTTCTTAGACTCTTCCATTTTGAATTTCTTCAAAACTTTTTCCAGATATGTACTCTGACTCAATCCAATGAGCCGCCTTGATCTATCTGTGTAGATCCTGATTCCCAATATGTAAGTATCATCACCCAAATCCTTCATTGAGAAACTCCTTTCCAATGATTCTTTGGGTTCTTGCACCATCATCACCTCATTTCCCATCAGTAATATGTCGTCCACATATAAGATTAGAAAATTTACTTTGCTCCCACTAAACTTCTTGTATAAACAAGAATCATGATGTCTCTTGATGAAGCCAAACGATTTGACTAACTCATCAAAGCGAATGTTCCAACTCCGAGATGCTTGCTTCAACCCATAAATGGATTTCTGAAGTTTGCCTACCTTGCCAGCGTTAGTCGGATCGACAAAACCTTCGAGCTCTATCTTATACATGTCGTCAGTTAAATTTCCATTAAGAAAGTCGTCTTGACATCCATTTTCCATATCTCATAGTAGAAATAGGCTACTATG
The DNA here is from genome assembly GCA_028641055.1 of Alopecurus myosuroides. NCBI lineage: Eukaryota > Viridiplantae > Streptophyta > Magnoliopsida > Poales > Poaceae > Alopecurus > Alopecurus myosuroides. The sequence continues at coordinate 241,602,488 of CM054060.1, read as the reverse complement.
GCTAACATGATCCGAACTGACTTAAGCATCGGTACGGGCGAGAGGGTCTCGTCATAGTAAACTCCTTGAACCTGTCGGAACCCCTTCGCGACAAGTCGTGCTTTATAGACGGAAATATTTCCATCCATATCAGTTTTCTTCTTAAAGACCCATTTGCACTCGACGGCTCTTCCACCGTCAGGCAGATCAACCAAATTCCAAACTTGGTTTTCATCCATGGACTTTAACTCGGATTTCATGGCTCCAAGCCATGGCTCGGAATCAGATCCCACCATCGCTTCCGAATAAGTTGCTGGCTCATTACTGTCTAACAGTAAAACATCACGAGCATTTTGTAATCTGGCAGATCTCCGTGGTTCAGGTGTCGTTGCCGGTGTAGGTACCACGACCGGCTCAGCCTCCAAGGCCCTTGCCGACTCGCCCCTAGACGGTTCGTCTCGAATTTGTTCAATTGCACTGTGCTCCCACTGACTCGCCGATTGAGAAACTCTTTCTCAAGGAAGACACCATTCCGAGCGATAAACACTTTGCCCTCTTCTCGGTTGTAGAAGTAGTACCCCAAGGTTTCCCTCGGATACCCCATGAAAATACACTTATCGGACTTGGGCGTGAGCTTATCCGACTGAAGTCGCTTGACAAATGCTTCACAACCCCAAATCTTAAGAAAAGACAAACTTGGCCTTTTGTCAGTCCACATCTCATGTGGTGCCTTCTCTACTGACTTTGATGGTACTCTGTTTAGTGTGAACGCTGCAGTTTCTAGACAATAACCCCAAAATGATAAAGGTAGATCTGTACGACTCATCATTGATCGTACCATGTCCAACAAGGTCCGATTTCTCCGTTCCGATACACCGTTCCTCTGTGGTGTACCCCGGCGGAGTGAGTTGAGGAACTATTCCACAACTCTTTAGATGGTCATCAAACTGGCTCACGTACTCACCCCCACGGTCCGATCGTAGAAACTTTATTTTCTTTCCGAGTTGATTTTGTAACCTCACTCTAGAATTCCTTGAATTTCTTAACCGCTTCCGACTTGTGTTTCATTAAATAGATATATCCATACCTACTCAAATCATCATTGAAGGTAATGAAGTACTTATAAACACCTCTGGCTGTCGTGCTCATTGGACCACATACATCACTATGTATTACTTCCAACAAGTCGGACGCCCTTTCACAAATCCTTGCAAAAGGTGTCTTGGTCATTTTGCCTAGTAGGCATGATTCGCATGTCTCGAATGACTCTAAGTCGAACGAAGTTAGAAGTCCATCATCATGGAGCTTCTTCATGCGCTTCCAACTTATATGACCAAGCCGACAGTGCCAAAAATAAGTCATATTTAGATCATTTGGTTTCAACCTTTTCACATTTATATTATAGACTGATTCACTATCAAGATTCAAAATAAATAACCCGTCATGAACGAGTGCAAAGACATAAAACATATCTTTCAAATATAAAGAACAACCATTATTCTTAATATTCGAATCATAACCTTGTCTCATCAAACATGAGGCGGAAATAATGTTTCGACTAAGCACTGGAACATAATAACAATTATTCAGCTCCATTAAAAATCATGAAGGTAAATGAAGTTGCATCGTGCCGACTTCCAACGCAGCGACTCTCGCCTTGTTGCCGACCCGAATATCAACATTTCCTCTTGCCACGCTCCTAGTTCTTACCAGTCCCTGCAACGAGTTGCATATGTGAATAACTGATTCGGTATCATATACCCAAGAACTGTTAGGTGCATCAGCAAGATAAATGTCTATAACATCGCACACAAGCGTACCTGAGTTGGAAGTCACACCTCCACTCTTGGCTCTATCAGCCAAATACTTTGTGCAGTTCCTCTTCTAGTGGCCATCCTGCTTGCAATAGAAGCAATTGGCTTCGGCTGTAGGAGATGGCTTAGTCTTTGAGGAAGAGCTCTGGACAGGGCCATCGGCGCTGCCTCCTGACTTAACCTTCTTCTTCTTGGTCCAAGAACTCTTCTTGAACTTAGCCTTATTCTGCACCATCAACACTTGACTGGCGCCTTTCTTGAGATCAGCCTCTGCCGTTTTGAGTATCTCATGTAATTCAGTGATCTTCTTATCAATACCATGCATGTGGTAGTTCAAAATGAACGGACCATACGCTCTAGGAAGAGAATTCAGAATTATATTAGTAGCGAACTCTTCGTTAATTGGGAAGCCCAGCCTATCCAGAGACTGCACGTAACCAGTCATCTTGATTACATGCGGACTCAGTGGATCGCCGTCTTTGAGCTTACAGCCTAGAAAAGCTTGAGAGACTTGATACCTCTCGGTCTTTGCCTGAGCCTGGAACATACTTTTGAGGCTTTCGATCATATCGTAGGCCTCAACATTCTCGAACTGTTGCTGGAAGTCCGGTTCCATGTGTGCAAGCATAAGAGTATAAGACAGCTAATTTCCATAGACTCATCTCTAGTCTTACGATAGGCATTCATGACAGCGACAGTCGCATCATCATCAGGCTCATCTAGAAGTGGAGTTTCTAGAACATGTTCTTTCTTGTCGTGCTTGAGGACTATCCTCAGATTACGATACCAGTTGGTGAAATTAGTTCCATTAAGCTTATCTTTCTCTAAGATTGACCTCAACGCAAAAGTGGACAACTGAGGAAGGTTGCTAGGTGCCATTGATCTACAACATAAAATATGCAAAACACTTAAGACATGTATTCATAAAAGAGCAGGCATATTAAACGCTTTAATACTTATGCTCCCACTAGAACCAACACCCCTCTGATGGTTGCCAAGTGATTCAAGATCCTAAATAAGCAAGCCGACTAGTGAGCTTTAGCATCACCGCTAGCCGTCAAGTGATCTAGGTAGGCAACACCTTGCTAATCGTATCCAATACGACTCCTGTTAGTCGGGTTGCATCACATGCCCCGGCTCCTAACCTACCTCTCCCCGAGCCCCACAACCGTTGTGGTGGACTCTTCTAGCTTACCAAGTGCTTCCGCTGTAAGAGTCCGACTCAAAACCCACATAATCGGAAATAATTGGTAGCACCTCAATGTCCGACTTGTGATGGTGCAGCACTGGCGGGGCGACCGACTAGACCTTCTTTGAGGGATTAAAATCTACCAACTATCTAAATAGAGGTAAAAAAAGACATAACAATAACACAAATAAAGCAATTATAATGTGAAATGGTATGGATCCCTTCATGGTGATCTCCATCTCCATAAAGCTTGTAAGTCGACTCGTGCCAACTCTTGTCACGTGTCATCTTACTCCATGTCGCCGACTCGTACATCGACTTGCATGTCATCCGGGTTCTCCAACAAGCTACACTAGCTAGTAAATGAAAAATTACATAGAGAATCCGACACGCAGGCCGTTATACAATAAAATGACAGCACCTAGGCTCTAGCCGGCTGACAAAAACATGATACGCAGATCACGTATGGATTACACACATCACATGCACATAAGCCATACCATTCACAACATCCTGCAAAAACAAGTTATGCATAGAAACGATATCTACTGGCGTTGTGAAACTCGTAACGATATCTACTGGTGTTGTGAAACTCGTAACGACATCTAAGGCGCTACGACAGGGCGAAGCCGGCGGTCCCTCGCGGGTGCAGGCAGCGCCCGACAATTTTGGAAAACACAGATCTCATCTGCATTCCGAACATGGATTTCTTTATCGGATAAAATAATTTTACCCAAATCTGATCCATATTCCTATTCGACCAAACTCTTTGATCTTCGATTACTGCAACTGAATTTATGTGTCACGGTATACCCCGATGGCGGAAATCGACCGGTAGGGATAAGTTGTTCCACGACCTTAGCAGTATGATCACGGAAACCAGATCATCCATTAACCCCCGAGTACGATTGATCTTATCAACCTTGTACAAAACCGATCTATCTTATAGAACGACCACCAAAACAGCAATTAGATCCAATCTAACTCTAACTACATATCACATATGTGCAGATCACGGGCCTAAAACCAGAAGCTACCGCTCTGATACCACTGTTGGAACGCGTAGAGATAAACAAAAACTTTTCTACGCGGTGCTTATAAGATCTAGCCTAGTTAAAAGGCCACAAGGATTACCACTAGACGTGCAGGTGTGGATTATCGATGAAGCACGTCGATGCAGTGCAGTCCCACGATCCGATCCAGCCGATCCAATCTCGCGATCGTCGAAGTGCTGAACGTACAGCACCTCTGCCGGTATCCACACGTACGAGAAGGAGCTCCGACGGCGGACTGCTAGGTCCGATGCGACGGCTGGACTGAGTGGGGCTAGGGTTCCCAACCCATGGGAGTGGAATAACGCGCCCCCTGGGCAACCTGCGCCCCTCTTTATATAGCGAGTGGTATTGGGTTTCAGATTTCTTGTGGCCCATTCCCTCTGTGAGTCCAACTCACTAATTCAGTCCATTTCTGGTTCGGGTACAACCCGACCAATACACTTGCCTCCGCTCTTAAGTGTGCGACCCTGCAGGCTCATGGCGACTTGGACACGATTGGAGTCTGACTCCCAATGGATCAATCGGTAGCGGCTCCTAGCAGAACATGCCGACTCCCAAGTTCCATAGAGTCATGACGACATACCTTCCAATGTGAATTTCGTCCAAGTCTGTCGTGGTGGTGTCACGGCAGATGCCATGGGATGGCTAAAGATGTGGGGACGATGGACGCTGGAGGTGTCCGGGGAGGGATCACGCGACGAGTAGCCGCGTGAGGTAAGAACCACACAACACAAACAACACGATGTACCCAGGTTCAGGGCCCTCGTGAGGAGGTAAAACCCCTACTCCTGCCTTTCTCTATGTATTACGATGTCTCTCCGAGTAGCCACAGTACAAATGGTAACGCTACCGAGTAGCCTTTCTCTCCTCTCCGAGTAGAGCTAGGTTAAGGACTTAGGGTTTCTAGGGTTCACTATGAGCAGGTGAGAGCATGTGTGTACGTGCCTCGCGCAGAAGGCGGCGGGGCACCTTATATACATGGTGCCCAGCCGGATACGTCCAAATCTTAGACAAGTGTCGACATAGTGTGCACACTGTCCTTTCTCCGAGTACCCGCTGACAGCTTTGGTCGTTGATCTTGTCTGCTTCTGTAAAGTCGTTGGGCAAAACTAGGGGACAGACTGGTATCACTGTACCTAGTCACAGAATAGGCCCCCCTTATCCTGCCACGGCCTGCTTCCATGCTGTCACTGTCAGGCAGGCCGTCCCCACGTGAACAGTAGTTCGAATGCTGCCAAGTACGGACCCAGGATACGCGGGATCCTGTGTCAGAACGGCTCCTTTGACTTCCTGCCCGAGTAGTTTCCCGCCAAAGGTTCCCGCCAATTGTACTCGGGCCAAACCTTCTACTCGTCAGGGCAGAACTTGATTGATATCTCCTTCTGGTCATCTTGAGGTGAGACCGAGTAGCAGTCGACCGGGTAGCGAGTACCCTGTAGTCGGCTACTCGACCAAACCTCTCTTCTGTAAGCGGCCTTTACCACCTGTCTTTACCCTACTCGGGGGTAACCCCCCGACAGCAGTCCCCGAAGCTGGTTGAGTCTTGCGAACTTGTTCACTAGGCTCTGCCAGCTTAAAACCAGCCTTTGCATCTCAGCCATCGAACCTCAAGATGCCGAGTAGGTCCTCCGAGTAGCTATCTGGAAAGTACCTTGAGTTTCCTCTCTTCCGAGTAGCACTTGCTTTCTACTCTGTAACCGAGTAAAAAGACTTAGCGAAATTTCGCAAACTGAGCCTCTGCAGCGTAGAGCAACATCCAGCCCTTCACGCAGGCACTGCCCACGTGTCAAGCATCCACGACCTCGTCGTTTGGTTGCCCAGGACACGACGCCACGCGTCCAGTTTTCACGCTGTGGGCCCACCGGCCGTCATGTCCCATCACGCGCAATTACTGGCCACGATCTGATGGTGGGATCAAATGCGGCCGTTACGCGCGCAGCCCGCGCTTGTGTGCGTTTCTAGCCGGCCACAGGACCCACCACACGCCACAGTCGATCCCACTTCCGCGGTGGTAACGGTAATCTCGCGAGGGAGATATAAATACCCCCGCGGTAACTTCCTTTTCCCCTTCCCTGCACTTTTCCCCTTCTGCCTCTTGTTCTTCTTCGCCACCGAGCCCTCCGCCGCCGCGCAAGCTTCCGCGCCGCCGCGGACTCACTCCACCGAGCAACTCCACTCAAAAATCATCCACTCCTCCCACTCGCAACGATGGCCAAGGCTAGCTGGGCGGGTTCCTCCGTCACCAAGGCCAATCTCGCCTGGCTCGTGACCAGCAGAAGGGTTCCCCCCGGCGTGGAGTGCCGGGCACCCGACGACGAGGTTGTGCCAGCTCCACGGGACGGCGAGCGGGTGGTCTTCATGTCGCACTTCGAGCGCGGCTTTGGACTGCCCGCCTCCGACTTCCTGCGCAAATTCCTCGACCACTTCGGGCTGCAGATGCATCATCTGCCGCCCAACGCGGTCGTCTTCCTCGCCTACCATGCGGTGGTCTGCGAGGCTTTCCTCGGCATCAGGCCCACGACTGATACGTGGCTCAGGTATTTCAATCTTCGCCAGCAGTCAGTCGGGAAGAAAGACGCCGCAGGCATCGGCCGCGCCACCGACACGGGCTGTGCCATGATGGTGCAGCGGACCGGGACGAATCATCCCCGCATCCAGGGGCTGGATTCCTGCCGAATGTGGCAGCAGTCGTTCTTCTACGTCAAGAATGTCCCCGCCACGGAAGGAGGTGCGGTTGATGATCGAATCAACCTGCCCGCTTGGAGGAATCGTGCTCCACTCGGGTCAAACTGGAAGGAGAAGCCCACCATCGACGAAATCGCCATCGAGATAGAAGATAGACTCGGCGAGCTGAAGAAACTGGGCCTCAAGAACGACGACCCGGTGGTGTGCTGGATCAAGCGCCGAGTGCTCCCTCTGCAGGAGCGTTGCCATCTCATGTGTTACATGGGAGGCCCCCGCGACTGCACCAGGACCACCACCGTCGAAATCGACGACGTCGACGTTGCCTATCATGCCAAGAACATTCTGAAGACAAGCCTTAGCGAGAAGTGGCGGTATGGTTTCGTCCCGTACAGCCGCACGCAACCGATTGCCCGGGTACGCTGTTCCTACTCTGCTTTCGCCTTTGCTTCCCGAGTAGATAACTTCCCTTTCCGCCCCGACTAGCAATCACCTGGTGCACCGAGTAGAGCACTTAGTCGACTCGCGCTTAGGCTTAGTATGCTTTGTGTTTGCACGCCTATCCGGGTAGAACACATAGAAAACTGTATAGGCTTAGTGTGCTTTGTGTCTGCACGCCTATCCGAGTAGAATACTTAGGAAACTGCATAGGCTTAGTGTGCTTTGTGTTTGCACGCCTATCCGAGTAGAGTTCCATCCTGATACTCGGTTGACTTATGATCCTTCTCTGTCTTTCAGACTCTTACTCGACAGTTGATTGAGAGTCGCGAAGTTTTTGAAGACAACTGGTTCGCCGATCGCGAGGAGGATGACATGCTGCCTTCTGATGACGCGGAACAGAGCAGTCCCGTTCCTGACAAGCGCGATGCTCTCCGCACTTGGTCGGATGAAGGCTCTCACGGTATTGTTATTTTCATCTTGTTTGTTTCTGAGAAATACCAACCCCTTGCACTGCTGTTTCTGATTCTTCCTTCTTCTCTCTTGAATTTCTCAGATGAGGCCGCTGCGGAGAAGGACGACGAGGATGAGGACGAGAACGAGGGCGATGCGCCCCTTGTCGTCCAACCTCTGTCTACTGTCCCTCCCGAAACCCGCAAGCGGACCGGCAGCGGAGCAGAGGCACCTCCAGCCAAGAAGAGGAAGCCCGCCGAGAAGGAGGAGGCCGCCGAGAAGAAGAAGAAGGTTACTGTAAAGAAACCCCGACGACAGCTTAAATCCACCACTGCGTGAGTTCTCTTCTCGTTTGCCCTTCTTCTCGCGTAGTACTGTTTTCTCCCAAATCTTCTTCCAATCCCTGACTTCTTTCTTCTCTGCAGTCCTGCCATGGATGCGAACGCAGCCTTTGCGTCCGGCCAAGACAGGGAGACAGCAGTACCCCTGATCGACCTCGTTGACGATGAGAACGACGCCACCAATGCTGCTGCCACCAACGCACAGGCTAGCGATGCTCGAGGAGCAGAACCAGAGCCAGCAGCACAAGATACCACCATTCATGAAGAGAGACCCCCTTCTCCTCCGGCTAGCAACGCAGAGGAGAACCAAGAACAAGAAATGCAAGACGCCGCCGCCCTTGAGCGGCCAGAAGTAGAACGGGAGCAGCCTACCACCGAGGCTGCCGCACAAGAGAACATCACTGCCGAGCGGCTGGTGAAAGACGACACCGCCGCGGATGCTACCATAGCAGATGTCTACCCACTGCCAGGCGGCGCACCGAGTAGTGTTCAGCCAGGAGCTGCACCGGGCGATGGGTCTGGGGCGCCACCAACCGCGCAAGGCCCTACGCCACCAACTGCGCAAGGCCCTACGCCACCAACTTCCTCCTCGTCTCCACAGAGCAAGGACACATCCAGCCCTCCTGGGCGAGTAGCCAGGCAACAGGCCCTTGATGCTCTGAGGGATTACTGTTCCGAGAAAGGCCTTTCTGAGAAGGAGACTGCCGATAAGGTGGCTGCTGAGAAGGCCAAGGCCGAGGAGGAAGCCGCCGAGAAGGTCAAAGCTGAGAAAGAAGCTGCTGAGAGAGCCAAGGCCGAGCAGAAGAAAGCCAGGGCTGAGCAGAAGAAGGTCGAGAAGCAAGCTGCCGAGGAAGCAGTCGCCGAGAAGGCAAAGGCCAAGACTGACGGGAAGAAACCCGAGGATCTCGAGAAGCAGGGAATCGAGAAGGAGCAAACGAAGAAAAGGGCCAGAGACCAAGGCGCATCCGCAGGCGGAGCGCTCGTGATCCGCGAGTCCGGCCCTATTCCTGCTGCGCTCTCGGCTGATGCTCGCGCTGCTGGTCAGCCCTGCTACCCGGAGTATATGATTGAGGTTAGCCAACAACACACCATCGGCTTCCCTCCCCAAGATAAAGCTTTAGCTATTCAGAAGGGAAGGAAAGTTGTAGCCAGGAATACTCCTCCCTTCGATCCAGCTCAAAACAAACCCGTCAATATTGCTTCTCGGGGAGCCCAAGACAAGCCAATAACCTCCAAGGGTCTTGAGCAGGTACTGGACACTGTTGGCCACATCAGCGCCAAGTGGGACAGCAGGGTTCTTGGAGAGGAGAAGTGGCACGGCTTGACCCTTGGCTCCATCGACCACTACCGCGTGGAGTGGAACAAGATCGACCTGGGACACCAGCCCATGTCCGTCTCCACTGATACCGCAACCCTCGCTGCCAAGATGTTCTTGCACCGCAAGAACGCCGAAGATATCGAACAGAGCTATGCAGTAAGTCTTTTTTGCCGTTTCCGAGTTGAATTTTCTTCTCTTCTACTCGCCTTTCTTCTTTCTTACCATCACCCCCAGTCCCCGAGATTTGGGTCGAGTAGATGGATACTCTCCGAGTAGCCTCCTACTCGGGCCGAATCTTCTCCGCTTTGCCTAACTCATTTTCTTCTCGGTCTTCAGGATAGCGTTCTTAAGCGGACCAACTTATACCGCATCCTTCTCTGGAACCACTCCATCGCCAGGAGGCGTATCGCCATACTGGAGAAGGAGAAAGCACTGGCCAAGGCCGCGAGCAAAGATGCTACCACCAGCACCCAACAGCTGGCTGAAGTGCAAGGTACGCCTTTAGCTCCGCGGTTTCTGCGTTTTATGTGTACGCCCGCTTTTGCTTTCTTATGCGCTAACCCTTCCTTCTCTGCAGAGAAACTAAAGGCCCTGGCCGAGGAGCATGAGAAATGCCGCACTTTCGTGGCGAACGCCGAGGCCACCATAAAGAAACTTGAAGGTGAGTTTGTTGTTTACTCGGTGTGACCTTGAATTTGGTTCTTCCCTGCTTATTTACTAACCTCATCTATCTTTTCGCAGAAGATCATAAGTCATTTGCTGAGGCACACCAAGATTGCGTCAAGCCAGTGGAGGTGGAGAAGCAGCTATCCGACCAGGCCATTACTCTGGTGAAGGACCACACCACCGAGATGGAGAAGCTGCAGGTCCAGCTTCAGAAAGCACTCCAAGATGCCGTCAAGATTGGCGCCGAGAGGGACAAGGCAATCGCCGAGAAGGCCAAGGCCGAGACCACTTTCAAGGCCAAGGAGAGGGCCCTCGAGGCTGAGTGCGAAACTTTGAAGAAAACCAACGCTGATCTCTTTGCTCAGATGGACAGCTTGCGCCTGATCCAATCCAGGCATATTGGCAACGAGGAGTCCTGGAAAACCAAGCTGCAGCAGCTGCGCCGCCAACTGATCGGCAAGTTTTCTCTTCATTGCATCTTTTCTTCTCGGTCTTGTTCCTTCTCTGCTTCTTCTTTCTTCTCGGTTTTTTATCTTGCTACTTGCTATTTCAGATATCTGGCCTCGTCTTGATTCTACCTCTGCGCCTACGGTAGCCAAGGCCCGAGCAGTTCGCCTTTCGCTGGGTGAGCCAATTGACACCAGGGCTGAAATCGAGGACAGCCTGCTGGTGCTTAAAGATTACTTCGAAATGCTGTCTGGCGTCGGAACTGACTTGATTCATGTGGGCTTTGAGCTCCACCGGCTGTTCTGGCCTCATGATCCCGAGCCAAGAAACATGCGGGAGCTCGCCCTCAAGCTGGAGAACGTGAAGGCCGAGTTGAAAAAGTGGCGAGCCTCCGGAGCCCGTGCTGGTGCGGACGTGATGCTTCTCTGCATAGCATCTTGGTATGAAAACCTGGATATGCAGCGCATCCGCGGGAAGCGCAATAATTCCAAGTGGGAGACGGATGCCGAGAGCGTGGCCTTGCGCAAGCAGATTGCGTATGAGGTCGCAGAGTGCGCCGAGACGGAGGTCTACATCGATGGCGTCCCCGAACCCGACACCGAGTACGAGGACGAAGAAGATGATGACGAAGAGGAAGAACTTGGTGACTTCTTCGAATCTCCCAAGGGCAAGGCCGGGAAGGGAAAGGCCGCCGTCGTCGCGAGTAGCGACGAAGACGAAGGGGCGCACATCGACTCCGAGCCACTCGACTTCGGCACCTCCTCAGGTGCTGCTCTCGACGACACGGTGCCCCCTCCTGGCCACGCTTCATGCTCCTCCTCGGCTCCAGGACCCGTCTCGGTGGCCACGGCCACTTCCGAGCAGGCGGCCACCCAGGAGGATGCCGAGATGGAGGAATCCGCCGCCGTGCAGACGGAGGCGGATGCCACTCAAGCCGGCACCGAAGGAACAGCTACCGCGACCGCCACTGAAGAAACTGCTGCCAAGACCGCCGCCGAGGAAACATCAGCCAAGGCCAGCGCCGAGAACAACGCCTCCTCATCTTGAAACAACCTGCATTCTCTTTCAAACTTGAACACTTATCAGATCCCCGGGATGCCGGGAGCAGATGTAACAGACTATCTTTATCTTGCTTGCTACTCAGTTTTTATGCCCACTCGGTTTATGTTGACATTAATCAATTTGAACGACACTGGCTTAATGCCGAGTTGTGTTTCCATGCGAGTCCCCGAGTAGCTTTTCTTATTCACCCTGTCTTTTCATCTCTGCTCTACCTGCGACTTGTCGCTTGTTTGGTATTCGAGTCACAACAATCAAGTAGCAGGGCTGCAAATACTTAGCCGCTAGAAACAATCATGGTAACGCAGCCCACCACCTAGCCGAGAAGACGAAAACGGGGAACAAAAAGTAACCGACAATCTACTCGGTTCCTGCACTCTTTCTTCCTTAGTGATTTTCGTGTGCTCATTGACCTTTTGCTTGTTCTCTTGCTTGCCATGAAGCCGGGTTTCGGACAGCAGCAAAGTCGAAGAGTTGGCATATAGGTTTAAACACAGTACTCAATGCACTTTTGAGTTCTGAAGTGGAGCAACCGAATAGACAAAGGAACAAGCCAAGTAAGAAAAACACTTAGAGCAATTTTGGACGAGGGCAGTCCCCGAGAACAATTTCAGATTGCAGAGTAGAATTTCAACTCGGATAGGAGGGTACATACACATCTTTGCTTACGAATGAAAACGACGAAGTAGAGCTACATTCCAGGGACGCTTGGTTTCCTCTCCAGCTTTATCTGCCCTGTTCGCCTGCGATGGGCGCACATCTACAAGGTAGTACGCGTCATTGTGCAGCGCTTTGCTGACAATGAAAGGCCCTTCCCAAAGAGGAGACAACTTGTGCATCCCGGCTGTGCGCTGCACAAGCCTAAGGACCATGTCTCCTTCTCGGAAAACCCTTGGGTTCACCTTTCGGCTATGATAGCGCCGCAGGTTTTGCTGGTAGATAGCCGAACGTGACAGAGTCAGCTCTCTTGCTTCTTCAAGCAGGTCAACGTCGTCTTCTCGAGCTTCTCTCGCCTCCACCTCAGTGTAGAGGGCTACTCGGGGGGAGTCATGCTCTAAGTCTATTGGCAACACGGCCTCAGCCCCGTATACCAAGAAGAATGGCGTGTAGCCGGTTGACCGGTTAGGGGTAGTCCTTAGACTCCACAACACCGCTGGCAACTCTTCTAGCCAACACCCAGGTGTTTTCAGCAATGGCTCAATCAGCCTCGGCTTGATGCCTGCCAGTACCATCCCATTTGCTCTCTCAACTTGCCCATTGGAGGCAGGGTGCGCGACTGACGCAACGTCTAGTCGGATATGCTTATCTCTGCAGAATCGCACCATTGCCCCCTCTGCAAAGTTGGTGCCGTTGTCGGTGATGATACTGTGCGGGTAGCCATATCTCATGATCACATCCTTCACAAACTTCACAGCTGTGACTCCATCGCACTTCCGAATAGGCTTCACCTCGATCCACTTGGTGAACTTGTCCACCATGACCAAGATATGAGTCATGTTGCCTTTAGCCGGCTTGAAAGGACCAACCATATCCAAGCACCAGACAGCAAAGGGCCATGTGATAGGAATTGTTTTCAACTCGGAAGCTGGCATGTGAATCTTACTTGCGAACATCTGGCAGCCGGCGCACTTTCTCACGATATCTTCAGCTTGCTGCAGTGCAGTGAGCCAGTAGAAGCCATGCCGAAAAGCTTTCTTGACCAAAGCCCGAGAAGAGGCGTGATGCCCATATTCCCCTTGATGTATCTCCACCAGGATTTCTTCTCCTTCTTCTGGGCTCACACAGCGTTGCAGCACGCCGGTGGCACTTCTCTTGTGCAGCACATCTCGGACTATAGTGTAGCCCTTGGACCTTCTCTGAATCTGCCTCGCGGTCACCTCATCTTCAGGTAAAGTACCGTCCCTTAGAAAGGATAATATGGGCATTGCCCAACTCAGCGTCTCCCGCACGGGAAACACTGGTTCGTCCATTTCCATTGGGACAGGCTCTGTTGGTTGCACAGGAGGAGTAGGAGCGCTTCTCTGCAGCCCAGACCGATTGGCGAGAACTTCTTCAATGAATGCAACAGCTTCTGGGTTGAGGGCGGCAGTCCCCGAGTAAGGAGTGGCAGTCCCCGAGTAAGGAATGGCAGTCCCCGGGTAGGGAGTGGCAGTCCCCGAGTAAGGAGTGGCAGTCCCCGAGTAGGGAGTGGCAGTCCCCGAGTAGGGAGTGGCAGTCCCCGAGCAAGGAGTGGCAGTCCCCGAGTAGGGAACGGCAGTCCCCGAGTAGAGGACGGCAGTCCCCGGGTTCCCTGCAGCACTCTCCCAGTCAATCTCCATTGGGTCAGATTCCTCACTCGGCAGAGAAGGAACAAAGATGGATTCCGAGTTGGGGGAAGGCTTGATAGATGGCTTCCTCAAATGCTCCAAGGCAATCCCTGCCGGGATGGATTGCCGAGAAGATCCCAACTTGGATAGCTCGTCTGCGGCTTCGTTCTCTGCTCGGTGAATGTGCTGAAACTCACAGCCTTCGAAAAACCCAGTCATTGACTGCACCAGGAAGCGATACGATGCCATGTTGGCATCCAAAGCGTCCCAGGTACCTGAGACTTGCTGCACCACTAGATCTGAGTCGCCATAGCATATAATGCGCTGCACACCAACCTCCTTTGCTACTCGCAACCCATGCACCACTGCCTCGTACTCGGCTACATTGTTGGATGCCTTGAAATGGATCTGCAACACATACTTGAGCTGATCCCGCTTGGGTGATGTAAGCACCACGCCAGCACCAAGGCCTTCTTTCACCTTTGAGCCATCAAAGTGCATCTTCCAATAGTTGGAAACTGGAGCGGGAGGTTCATACTGCATCTCGGCCCAGTCCACAAGAAATTCCGCCAGTACCTGAGACTTGATTGCTTCTCTTCTCGTATACGCGGGAGCGTACGCGGCTAGCTCAATCGCCCACTTGGCTACTCTGCCACTCGCCTCCTTGTTACCCATGATGTCCGAGATGGGAGCTGAGCTCACAACAGTGATGGGATGCTCCTGGAAGTAATGTTTCAGCTTCCTGGCGCCCAGGTACACACCATATGTCATCTTCTGGTAATGTGGATAGTTTTGCTTGGAACTGGACAGCACTTCACTGAGATAATAGACTGGGCGCTGCACACTCTTGCCTTCTTCTTCTCGCTCCACCACTATCACCACGCTGACTACTCGGTTAGTCGCGGCAATGTATAGCAGCATAGGCTCCTTGGGTAGCGGACTAGCCAAGACAGGAGCGCTAGCCAACATTGCTTTTAGCTCATTGAATGCCACATCCGCCTGCGGAGTCCAGACAAACTTGTCGCTTTTCTTCATCAGCTGGTACAAAGGCAGAGCCTTCTCGCCCATCCGGCCCAGGAAACGGCTCAGAGACGCCAAACACCCCGTGAACTTCTGCACATCCTTCAATGATCTCGGCAAAGACATGCTTTCAATAGCTTTTATCTTAGACGGATTGGCTTCAATGCCCCGACTAGAAACCAGAAAACCGAGTAGCTTTCCAGCTGGTACACCAAAGGTGCACTTACTCGGATTCAGTTTCATTTTGTACCTGCGTAGGTTAGCAAAGGTTTCCTCCAGGTCGGCAAGCAGAGTATGTGTTTTATTCGTTTTGATGACAATGTCATCTACGTACACCTGCACATTCTTGCCGAGCTGGTCGTGCAAGCATTTCTCCATGCATCTCTGATAGGTTGCACCCGCATTCCTCAGGCCAAAACACATGACACGATAGCAATAAGCCCCGTACGGGGTAATGAAAGCAGTCTTTATTTGATCAGCAGGGTTGAGTGCAATCTGGTGGAAACCAGAGTAGGCATCTATGAAAGACAACAGCTCACAGCCGGCAGTGGAATCGATCACCTGATCGATGCGAGGTAGCGGGAAAGGATCCTTGGGGCATGCCTTGTTCAAGTCGGTGTAGTCGACGCACATGCGCCATGCGGTGGCAGCCTTGGGATCTTCCTTTTTCTTCTCGACCATGACCGGGTTGGCTAACCAGTCCGGGTGCAGCACTTCCATGATGAAGTTACTGACCAGCAGCTTGGTGATTTGATCACCGATGGCCTTCCTTCTCTCATCCCCGAAGCGGCGTAAAGCCTGCTTCACGGGCTTGGCGTCAGGACGCACATGCAAAGAGTGCTCAACCAACTCCCTCGGGACTCCTGGTAGATCTTGATTGGTCCAGGCGAACACGTCCCGATTCTCACGGAGGAAGTGGATGAGCGCGCTTTCCTATTTCTCGGCCAACCCGGCACCAATGATAGCCACACGCTCCGGGAACTCGGGGTCAACCTGGACCGTCTTGGTCTCCTTGGCAGCTTGGAAAGCAGTACCATGCTGAGTACTCGGCACACCTTGTGCGCCAGCTTGTGCGGACTGAGCCATGGCCACCACCTCGTACATCTTCTTCTTCTCGGCAGCAATCACCATTGACTCCGCCAGCTGGGAGCTAGCAGAGGCACACTCCATGGACTTCTTGTAATCTCCCGAGATGGTGATGATGCCATTGGGGCCGGGGATCTTCATCTTCAGATAAGCCACATGGGTAGAGGCCATGAACTTGCTCAGAGCAGGCCTGCCGAGTAGAGCATGATATGGGCTCTGATGGTCCACCACCTCGAACTGCAGGCGCTCTGTGCGGCAGTTCTCCCGAGTACCGAATAGCACATCAATCCACACTCGGCCAATCGGATTGCACGAGATCCCAGGCACAATGCCATGGAAGGTGGTCTTGCTAGGCAGCATCATGTTCTCGGCCAGGCCAAGCTTCTCGAGTGTATCCTTGTACACAATGTTGATGCTGCTGCCGTTGTCGATCAGCACTTTGCTGAACCTCACATTCTTCTCGGGGCCCAGGAAGGTAGGATCCAGCACCAAAGCATAGGTACCCGGATTGGGCATCACCTTGGGGTGATCTGCCCGAGTCCACCTGATCTCCTGGTCGCACCAATACATGTAGTGAGGGACAGCCGGAATCACTGCATTGACCTCCATGGCCCGCCTGTGCTGTGACTGCTTGTCGACTGCCTCAGAAGTGAAGATCATATAGCTCTCATGGTGCTCTTGGTACTGGTTGGAGCCATTGCCCCCATTGTTGCCATTGTTGCCGCTGTTGTTGCCCTGATAGTTGTTGTTGCCTCTGTTGTTGTTGTTGCGGTTGTAGTTGTTGTTGTTGTTGCGGTATCTCTCGTTGTTGAAGTTCCGGTTGGCTCCTAAAGCCACCTGGTTGACATTCTCTCTTCTCGGATATACTGGCGGCCGAGTTGCGGGAGCGCGAGTAGGCTGAACAGTAGCATTGGCAGCTGGCAGAGGAGGTGGAGGAGGCAAGCCATCACTCTTGATCACATCCCACCACTCGCATTGCCGAGTAGTGTGGTTGGCAGGCCTTGAGGGGTGGTGAGTGTGGAAGCTACACGGACCATCCTTCATGTCATCAAAGACAAACTTCTTCGGCTGCTCGGAGTTCCCGCTACCCGGCTGCGCAGTGCGGAACGGTTTCTTGTTGCCTTGGCCCTGGTTCTGGTTCTGCCCGTAGGCTCCAGCAGGTTTCTGCCTTTGGCCACCACCGCCTCCGACATTCACTGCATTCACCTCTTCGGGATCATACCGAGTATCTACTCGGCGCTTGTTGCGGAACTCGTTGCGCTTGCTGCTGTTGAAGTTTCTTCTCGTCTCAGAGGAATCCATCAGTGGCTGAGTAGGATCTCCGAGTGCGTACTGATCCGCGATCTTGATGGTCTCGGCCAGGGTATTCGGCATCTCCCTCTGCAATCTCTGCCAAAGCATGCTGCCATGTCGGCAACCCTGCGCAAACCAAGTGATGGCCTGCGCCTCATTCACACCCTCACAGGTGTTCCTCAAGGTGCTCCACCGAGTAAGGTACTCGCGGTCCGTCTCGTCTTCTCGCTGCCGGCAAGCCGACAACTGCTGTGGCCTATTCGGCCTCTTGTAGGTGCTGGTGAAGTTGCTGACGAATGCGTCCGAGAAGTCCAGCCAGCAGTTTATGTTGTGCTTGGGCAGGTTGTTGAGCCAAGTGCGAGCTGGACCCTCTAGCATCTGCGGCACGTAGCGCACCGCCCATCTCCTGTTGCCACCCGCAATATGGACTGCGGTGACGTAGTCGTTGAGCCAATCTTCAGGCTTGGTGCTACCATTGTAGCTCTTGGTGCCTCTTGCGAGCTGGAAGCCCTTCACGGATGGCTCGTTCATGATGCGCGGGCCAAAGCACTCGGGGCCAGGAGGACCCGTGCTCTCAAGCCGCGCCGACAAGCTGAGACGATCCAACTGGTGCCTTGCATCTCCAGGCGCCAACACACGCTCACCAACACGGTCATGGATGTCATATCCAGCCATCTCCATAGCCGAGTAGCCATCATCATACCTATCCACCTGCATTGCTGCGGGCTGCTCCACCGGGTTGGCGACTGGTGCCACTGGGCGCGGCTGCTGCCTCTGCCGAGTAGGCGGAGCTGCGGGTTGCCGAGAAGTACCCGGACGCGCGGCTTCTCGGACACGGCTTTGAGCTTGATGGGCTTGAGAGCCTGCTCTTGCAGCGTTGTGTTCCCGCCCGGGCTGCTGCGGCACAGCAGTCTGTTTCGCGGCAGCAGCCGGGTCATACACCTGCATTTGCCTGTCTCTACCCGAACGCCCGCTGCGGCTCTTCTCGCGACTAGGATGCGGAGATGAGGCTTGATCGTTAGATCTTGCCGCATGCGAGTGAACCACCTGCGAAGCTCCAGCTCCCGGGTTGGCCTTGCGGAACTCCTCGTTCTGCCTGGCAGCCTCCAGCACCAACTCATTGAGCCTCTCCTGCTGCCTGAGACGCGCCTCGCCATCCAGGCGCGGCAACTCGGCAGCCACGGCTTGCGCTGCTCGCAGCGTCTTGGCGGGCGTGCTGTACCTCGGCCTTGTGAAGGTGTTCGCGGTAGCGGACTGCGCGGGCTCCTCTGCAACTGTCGCCATCTCGGCACCCAGGTTGCGCCGCGTAGCACCCACTCTGCTGGGCCTCCTGGCGACTGGCGTGAAGCCGTGCGCCTTGTTGTACTCGAGCTGGTCCAGGCTCAGCTCCAACCTGATCTTCTCTAACTCCGCCTGCTCGGCGAGCAGCTCCTGGCGTTGCCGCTCGAGCTGCTCCCGCGCGGCTAGGAGCTCGACGTCGGTGGGCGTGGGCATGCCGGTTCGCGCGGCAGACGCGGGGATGACCGTAGACGTGGAAGGCGGCAAGTTGCTCTCCTTCTCGTAGGGCCGGTGGTTCCTGCCTCCAGCAGGCGGGTCGTCAACCTCCTCGACGACGGCCGCAGCGCCCGTAGCAGCTGCGCCAGTGTTTGCCGCCAAGCCCGTCACCATCACCTCAGCGCAGCATGCAGAGCTACGTGCAGGCCTTCCGCGAGCAGCAACCACCGCGGGAGGATCCTCCGCGTCTTGCACCAGCTCGGGGTAGGCGCTGTTGGCGACGGTGGCGACGTAGACGAGATGCGAGCCGAAGGAGATCACCGAGCCGCCCTCGGGCATGGCCATACCGCCGAAACAGCCGGCGTTGTCGGTGACGAAGTCGAAGGAGCCAAATCTGTGGACAAGGCCACAAACTACGCGCTCCGCCGATGAAGATCCCGTCCGAACAGAAACTCCAGCCAGCGCCGCTGGTTGCCCCACGGTGGGCGCCAACTGTCGTGGTGGTGTCACGGCAGATGCCATGGGATGGCTAAAGATGTGGGGACGATGGACGCTGGAGGTGTCCGGGGAGGGATCACGCGACGAGTAGCCGCGTGAGGTAAGAACCACACAACACAAACAACACGATGTACCCAGGTTCAGGGCCCTCGTGAGGAGGTAAAACCCCTACTCCTGCCTTTCTCTATGTATTACGATGTCTCTCCGAGTAGCCACAGTACAAATGGTAACGCTACCGAGTAGCCTTTCTCTCCTCTCCGAGTAGAGCTAGGTTAAGGACTTAGGGTTTCTAGGGTTCACTATGAGCAGGTGAGAGCATGTGTGTACGTGCCTCGCGCAGAAGGCGGCGGGGCACCTTATATACATGGTGCCCAGCCGGATACGTCCAAATCTTAGACAAGTGTCGACATAGTGTGCACACTGTCCTTTCTCCGAGTACCCGCTGACAGCTTTGGTCGTTGATCTTGTCTGCTTCTGTAAAGTCGTTGGGCAAAACTAGGGGACAGACTGGTATCACTGTACCTAGTCACAGAGTAGGCCCCCCTTATCCTGCCACGGCCTGCTTCCATGCTGTCACTGTCAGGCAGGCCGTCCCCACGTGAACAGTAGTTCGAATGCTGCCAAGTACGGACCCAGGATACGCGGGATCCTGTGTCAGAACGGCTCCTTTGACTTCCTGCCCGAGTAGTTTCCCGCCAAAGGTTCCCGCCAATTGTACTCGGGCCAAACCTTCTACTCGTCAGGGCAGAACTTGATTGATATCTCCTTCTGGTCATCTTGAGGTGAGACCGAGTAGCAGTCGACCGGGTAGCGAGTACCCTGTAGTCGGCTACTCGACCAAACCTCTCTTCTGTAAGCGGCCTTTACCACCTGTCTTTACCCTACTCGGGGGTAACCCCCCGACAAAGTCCCTTTTGCCTCACGATATACCTTGTCGAACTATAGGTGAATTGTCGTCATCCCTTAAATAGCTCAACTCTCTTCTCGGTCCGTGATATATGATTCATTTGACTAACTCTTAGTCAACACACTCAGTTAACACTTAACCGAGTCGCGCATGGCCATGCTTCCGGAATCATATCACTCGAGAGGGCCCAGAGAATATCTCTCCATTCGGAGGGGAAAATCCCACCTTGATTATCCACATCATGCAGTTTGCTTCTCATTCGACCCGAACTCTGCCTTTATAACTTCCTTGTCACGGAACATCATTTGACAGAACCTAAGTCGGTGATCCACAACTTGGATTGTGCGACAACCTCTGGTCTAAGGATTACATTGATTGAGACATGCAAATGACGACTTACTCGTTGCATCTCAATATGGGTCAGTCCGACTTGCTAAACTCTTTAGCCAAGTCTGTGAACGTTGGAATGGCATCACAATGCGCATGACAAGTGGAACTGAGTCATCAGTCAACACTCACATTAGTCTAGGGTGTGTGTACAGCACAACCTTGATGACCACGGACAATTTAGCATAAACACATATTCAATGACATATATCAGATATTCAAAACAAGGACAACTTAATAACTTTATGAATGCATTGGGAATTACATCATACATGATTGCCCCTAGGGCATATTCCCAACACTTGCTAGATTTACTAGTGTATCGATAGATGTGATGCTTTTTCCGTATTTTATTTATCGACACCTCACTCCATAAACCTATGGTCATGTTTACCGAGTTCAATTTTTCTTGGCGACAAGCGAGGTCTAAACTTGGGAGGAGTTGATACGTCCATTTTGCATCACTATTCTCTATTGTTATTTTCTGTTATTCATCGATATATTTCATGTTATTATGCATTACTTATGTTATTTCATCTTATTTTGCATGTTTAATAATTATTGGAGAATAAACACCGGGACCAGAAATCTGATGGAATAAGCACCATCAGGACACCCTATTTCAGAAGATGAGAAGAAGAGGGGGGATACCGGAGAGGTCTTAGAAGTTCAGAAGAGGAAGCCAGCCGCAAAGGGAGCCAGAGTGGGGCCACCAGGGGGCCACACCATGGGGTGGCGCGTCGCCCTGGCTGCGCCGCCAGGTGGTGTGGCCACGCTGGCCCACCTCTAGTCGCCCCCTTTCGCTTACTTGACATCCACGAAACCCTAAGCCCCAGAACATCATCGAGGAAATATTCTGCCACCACCTCGGGGCGGAAAACAACAGAGAGAGAAAAGCTCAATGGAAGGGAAAATCTGGTGGGGAAATTCCTCCCTGGAGAGGGGAAATCGTCGCCATCGTCACCGTCATCACTCCGGGCTTCATCAAGATCATCATCGCCATCATCCTCACCACCAGCACCATCCACCTTCATCCCGTTGTAACAATTAGGGGTCTTTATCGTTGTTTTCCACTAGATTTCTCTCCCGTGTGGATTACTTGTTAGTAGTTGATGCTTGTGAGATTTATCGGTGTTTGCACTTTATGACCAGATTGTTATTTACTATTATATCACCTCTGATTATGATCCATATGATGTCTCGTGAGTAGTTCGTGTAGTTCTTACGGACATGGAAGAAGTCATGATGTTAGTAGTGAAATTATGTTGAAGTAATATCTATATGGTTTGATATTTAAGTTGTGGTGTTATTATTCTAGTGGTGGCATGTGAACGTCGACTACATGACACTTCACCTTTATGGGCCTAGGAGGATGCATTGTGTATTTGGCTACTAATTGTGGGGTTGCCGGAGTGACAGAAACCTAAACCCCCGTTAGGAGACCGATGCACGAGGGGGTGTAGGATCCCAGAGTTTAAGGTTGTGGTTAGATTTATCTTAATTACTTCTTGTATTTACGGATGCTTATGAGGGGTATAATCACAAGTATGTACTAGTCCTAGTTGGGAGGTGCATTAGCATATGTTCACCAACACAACACCTATCAAAACAGTAAATATTAATCAACTGTATGAAACGAAAGCACTTGACAAGATTCCCATGTGTCCTCGAGAACGTTTGGTAGTCATAAGTAAAACAACCGGCTTGTCATTTGCTCTCAAAAAGATTGGGCCACTCGCTGCAATTATTATTACTGCAATTCTTTGCTAGAAGTGATGATGAAAGTGTGAAGACACTCAAAAATGTTCTCAACATATACTATGAGTATACTTGGCCATGGTCCGGGTTGGGCTGGGCTTGGACTAGGTCTAGAAAAGCCCATGGAAAAAAACTAAGACCCAAGCCCTACCAACGGGCCTACTTTTCAAGCCCAAGCCCGGCCCATATGTTGAAAATCCCTTAGGGCCTAGGGCCGTGGGCTGGCCTCTTCCTTAAAATCCCAATATGCCAAGCCCAGACCCATCCAGGCCCTGCTTGTGGGCTCAAAACTCAGGCCCAAGCCTGGCCCACGGGCAAGCCCTATGTGGTAGGCCTGGATTTTAGGGTTGGGCCTGGGTGGGACGATAGGGCCGGGCCCGAGATGGCCAGGTATAACTGTGAGGCACCGGGACGGAAGATAAATCTTCAGAAGTCTTCGGTCTTTTTTTGCAGTAAATGCCAAGCTTGGGTTCAGCAACAAGTTAAGGGTTTGTTGGAGGTTGATAATGAGATTCTCCACGACTCCTACTTGGGCATTCCCACTCAAGTTGCAAGAGCGATATCGTCTTCTTTCAAATTTCTCTCAGACCGAGTGTGGAAAAGTGTGATCAGCGTGTCAGACAAACCTATGTCTAGGGCGGGCAAGGAGACGATGCTCGAGTCGGTCACGCGGTCGGTCCCAAATAATGTCATGACTTGTTTCTAGGTGCCTATGGGCATCTGTAATATTATGAAATCGAGTGTGGCTAACCCCTGGTGGGGTTTTGAAGATGGCAAGAGAAATATGCACCGGAAGTCTTGGGATTGGTTATCTTTGCCAAAATCCATGGGTGCAATGGGCTTTAAGGATTTCATGTTGTTCAATCAGGCGATGTTGGGGAAGCAGTGTTGTCCTCTTCACACCGAGCCAAATTCACTATGTGCTCGGGTGTTGAAGGGGCGTTATTTCCCTGAAACTGACTTCATGTCTGCGGTCAAGCCTCGGTCCTCCTCCTTCGCCTGGCACTCAATCCTCTTAGGGCACTCAATCCTCTTCGGTCGGGAACTTATGTTAAAGGGAATTAGGTGGGTTGTTGGTAATGGAGACCGAATAAAGATTATGCAAGACAACTGGATTCCTGGTTTCCCAACAGGAAGGTTTACCACTGAAGCGACGGACCCTGCAAATGCTACTGTCAGCTTCTTGATGAATGACAGTGTCGGACTCATGGAACAGTGCGCAGGTTAAGAGGCTCTTCTCAGAAAATGTGTCAAAGACAATTATGCATATTCCTATCAGCCGGCATGGAGTCGATGATTTTGTCTCATGGCCACATGCGAAATTTGGCATCTACACCGTCAGATCATCTTATTTTCTAGCCCAAACTGAAAATTTTCTTCCGCAAGAGGAGAAATAAGGGTATTGGCGAGTTATCTGATTCAAGTAAGCAGGGCAAACAATGGAAGGGCTTCACGGATGTTATCTTCGTGTCAGACTGCCTCTCCCTCAACCAGTCTTCAGGTTGGGTCTCCCAGTCTCCAGGTTGGGATCTGTGGTAGGCGATATCAAACGCCTGGCATCAGACTTTGTTGTTTGCTCGTTCAACCATTGGGTCTCCGAGTCTCCAGGTTGGGTCTGTGGTAGGCGATATCAAACACCTGGCATCAGACATTGTTGTTTGCTCGTTCAACCATGTTGGACATCTCTCAAATGTCGAGGCGCATACTTTAGCTCAGTATAAGCTCTCATCATGTAATTTTTAGCTTGGCTGTAATCTGAAGGGCATCCGGACAGAACTATGCAATGATGTGGTTTATAATCAATAAAGCGCCGAAGTTGTATAAGAAAAAACACATCTGGCCTGATACCACCAATTATAGGACGATTTCCATCGAACTCATAGCGGTCCTCTTGCAATCTGGACTACATATACCGATTAAAATGAGTGAACATACACATCTACGTGAACACGAAACTGAGAAAATAACTAAAAAATCTTATTTTTCTAATAATAAATAGATAAAAGCTAAAACTTCTTATTTTTAGATTTTAGAATTGCAGGGAATAGTATTAATAAGCAAAGAACAACAGAAGAAATTTTTAAAGTGCATTAACATCCATCAGGATGAATAACCATAACCAATTCCAAGTCGAGACGCGCAATCAAGATTACTACAGTAAATATAGGCAAAGAGACGAAGTTTCTCAATACTAATAGTCTGCCTTAACATCCATCGATCATAGTGAATAACCATATAACCTATTCAAGTCTCCCACCAGTCTCCCACCAGTCTGCCTTAACATCCATCATACTCCCTCCGTTCCATATTAGATGACTTTTAAATGGATGTATCTAGAACTAAACGATGTCTAGATACATCAATTTGGATGTCATCTAATTGCGCCGATATCCTGAAATCCTCGCACCTATTCCAAGTCCATATCATCCCCGTGATCATCCATGGAAGGAAGGTTCTCGCTGTGATATTCTTCTTCCACCATTCGGGCTAGCTGAGCCTTGGAAGTAAAGGCAGGCGCCTTCCTGCGGGCTGATCCTCCAAGCGACGAGGGCCCTCGTTTTCTGATGCTCGCCTTTGAATCTGCAGGGTAATGAAAAGTAGTATAACTGCCAGCGTTCCCAGAAAAAAGTACAACTGTCAGCGTGCTTGGTAGCTCGATAGACAGCAAAAAATTCTATTCTACTAGAATGTAGTAGTATCAACCTATATTTTGGTTATGTATATGAACTTGCAATCTCAAATTTAGTTGAAAAGGGTGTACCTCCTGGTGGAGCGAGATACTTGGAGATGGTAGTGAGCATGTAGGCGAAGGCTATGCTCCCTTGTCTCTGTGTGGTGTACTTGGCGACTCGCTCCATCTTCTTGTTCTTCATGTCCAGAGCAATCACACTTGACTCGTGGTCACGTAGAGACGTGCTAGCCTTGGCCATGAGGTAGATAATATGACGGTGGTGGGAGCTGAGAGTTGGGTGGGCAACAACGAAGGACCCAAGGTCCAATGCATCCGAGGAGGCAATATCAGCAGAGTTCACCTCCCCGTCCTTTCGAAACTCTGAATCGCCAACCGACATACTCCACGTAACGACAGTCCAGGATTTCAGGCCCGGGCAGCTTTTGTTGTGGATCTCAAGGTCGACGAACTTGATGCGGTCATCAACAAGAGCGATGTCCCGGTAGAAGAACGGGCTGCTGATGGAGTAGCCGGTGGACTCGTTGTACTTCTGCAATGGCTTGGGCAGCCGGACGTAGCGGAGCTGCCTCGGGCGGCCCCCAGCTGGTGGGCTTTCCACGTGCAGGTCGCAGAGGATGATGCCCTGCGATAGGTCGACCCAGACCATGGTGCCGTCGATGGTAAGGACCCTGTCGGATGTGAAACATTCAGCTGGCTCCTCCTGTAGAAAAACGGTCGGCTCGCGTGTCCAAGCTTCAGTCTTGGAATCGTAGATGAAGAGGTGGTAGTGCGTGATTCCTGATGTCTCCATTTCAGCATAAAGAGTGGCGATTTTGCAGGCATCGTATTCCTCGGGGGGGTTGTGGCGGCGGGCAGGGGCATGGGTGAGAATGAGGGTGGGGGTGGGTGGGGTGAAGGGAAGCTGTTGCTTGGCCGTGGTGCGGTAGCGCAGGATGCCAACCTCACCCTGATTGAAGTAGCAATATTTGTCCCGGGGAAAGAAGCCGGGTTCCGGGTGGGGAAGCAGTTGTAGCCGGGGCAATTCCTGGCCACGGGTGGGGGCATGGTAGACAAAGAAGTTGTGGTCGGTGGGTTTGGCTAACAAATTAGGGCCGTGCTTCACGCAGATGAGGGCGAGATTGCCCTCCGTGGCCACTATCACAGGCTCATAGATGAACTGGGTGCGTGCACCGCTAGTGTAGGCCATGCAGAAGTAGGAAACATGCGGCGGCGGGGTAAGGCAGAAGGTCACCTGTAGCTCCTCGCGCTCGCCCGCTCTCGTGATGAAGGGAGAACGAGCGGATGTGTGGTTGCGCTCGTCGATCATGTAGGCGACCCTGTCGATGAGGGCTTCCCCCCAGTCCCAGGAAGCCCTCTCATCTTCTTCCGCGTCGCCGCTTTCTGGCGGCGGACACAGGGACTGGTCAAAATAGCTAGACACGGACGGGAACGAAGATCTAGACATATTCAAAGATCCTCTTCTACCTACTACTGGTGGTATTTATCCACGGTGGTTCTTGTTGCTATTGGAATCGGATGAACTGACAGAAGTTGTAGTCGGGCTAGGAAGGTCTCGCTGCTAATTGGAATCGGATGGAAAGATACAAGCTGTAGTCGGAGCAGGAAGGAATCGTTTGGCAGTGGCAGTGGGAGTGAGGAGGACGAAGACTGAAGACTATGAGGGCACGGCGGCGGCGGCCGAGCGTATGCTTTCCCCTCTCCCACCGTGGCCGTTGGATGGCCTGCGGCGGACGGCGCTCGTTTATCTGCGGCTCTTTCTGGGCTGGCTGCAAACCCTAGAGGCCCAACTACTGTACTCGTCAAAATCTCCTCCCAGACACATGTAAGCACTAGACTCAAAAAAAAAAAAGACACATGTAAGCACAATTCTAAAAATAAAAAGACAGATGTAACCTTCCGCTAAAAAAAAACAAAGAAACCAATGGTGCACGTGTAACCATTGCCCTTTCTCAAGAAGGCGGGAGTAGTAATCTTGATTCCGCGTCTCGATTGGAATATGCGCTTGGATTGGATCGAGTTATGGTTATTCATTACTATTGAGAATCTTTAGCCATCGTTTGTTTCTGGCAAAACGGACACACTTGACCATGGATCAAAAGTATTTCATAAACTGAACCCTCCGTAAAAGTATTTCACGAACTAGCCATTTTGTGTAGCGCCCAACAGCTAGGCGCTACACTCTACATTGTAGCGACTTGGCGTAAGGCGCTACATACCCAAATGTGTAGCGCCTAGTGGTTAGGCGCTACACAATAAAGTTTATTGAACGCGGTGCTCTACTATGGACTCAAGTCTTGTGTGTTTCAGATGGTCATAGCAATATTTGGTGAAGCCTAGATCATGGGTTCAAATCCTTGTACTCCATTTTTTTGTTTTTTTTTGTTTCTATTTAAAATAAATTCCTGTGCGAGGAGATTCGAACCGTAGACTTTTTGTTTGCTGAAAGAAATCAAAACCACCAGACTACCTCTATGTTAGAACGTATAAATGCACGTTCATATATTTGTCTAAATACAGTTGATTTTGATTTCTGTACTATGGTCAGTGGTAGGATGGTAACATGAACGTGCATTTGTCGCCATTTTATTTCCATCAATTATTCATATAAAAAATATTTAGAATTAAAATATCATCCAGAAAATTCATATAAGATATGAGAAAAAAAAACAACGATATTGGTCAAATACAGAAACGTGCATTTATATGCGTTAACATATAGTTGGTCTGGTGGTTTTGATTTCTTTCAGCAAACAACAAGTCTAAGGTTCAAATACCTCGTGCACAAATTTATTTTTTAATATAAACAATAAAAAACGAAAAAGTGTAGGATATAATTTTTTTCAGCAAACAACAAGCCTAAGTTTCAAATCCCTCGTGCGCGAATTTATTTTTTAATAGAAACAACAAAAACGAAAAAGTGTACTATGTGGGATTTGAACCCATGACCCAGGCTTAACCAAATAGCAGTCTGACCAATTGAGATGCACAAGACTTGTGTCCATAGTAGAGCACCGCGTCTAATAAACTTTATTTTGTAGCGCCTAACCACTAGGCGCTACACATTTGGGTATGTAGCGCCTTACGCCAAGGCGCTACAATGTAGAGTGTAGCGCCTAGCTGTTGGGCGCTACACAAAATGGTTAGTTCGTGAAATACTTTTACCGAGGGTTCAGTTTACGAAATACTTTTGATCCATGGTCAATTGTGTTCATTTTGCCTTTGTTTCTAGAGTTTTTCTAGGGATTGGCGGGATAACCCATCATAATCCCTAGTTCCCACGTATTATCGAAAAACAGATTTGCTATGTCACAGTCGACTGTTTTTTTGTTATGTCTCAGCCGATTTCTCCACCGTACGATTGACTTATTCTCCGCCATCGGATGTGGCTTGTGTTGTTGCGTCACGACAGCCATGCGTAATGTATGCTTGTTCGTTTTCTCGCCAGTTCATTTCCGAAGAACAAAGGAAAGGTGGAGAGACAGAGGAAAGGCTGGGCGGCGAGCTCATCGGCGCCATCGACTCTGCGCGGTGGCGGGCATGGGGTTGGGCGAAAATTTGCAGAGCTAATCCCGACCTCCCTCCACACCTCCATCTCCCCTTGAAGCGGATGCGCCTGCGTTCTCTGTCACAGTAGCGTCCAAATCTGAGGAGAGCAGCACACGGCGAGCTCGTGGCTGCACCGCCGGGCAGCGGAAGGTCCGCAGGTAATCCGTTGACCTCTCTTACTTCCAAGGTTACTGAATCGCAACAAGGGGATGGATCCTGCTCACACTACCTTCTGAATCTAAGGGAGCAGTTGATGTCCGATCTAGTTTTGTGTGATTTTAGGATTGTGCTCGTTGTGTGTTTTGAGGTTTGTGGATTGTTGTGTAAATTTGTGCCGGTTGTTGACCACGTATCAAGGGGGTGGGGCGAGACTGTGTAATTTGAGTTTGAGCTCGTTGTGTGCCGTTGTTATGATTGGAAATTGTTTTGCTCGTGTAACTGCAGCACATAGCAGGGGAGAGGGGGGTCGGGATGTTGATCTTGAGCTCGTTGTGTGATGCTTGTATATGGATGTGGTTTTTTTGCTTCTGTATCCGGAAGCATGTTTTTGTCATGTATCAGGAGCATAGGATGAGCTATAATCAGTGTCTTTAACTATGTAAACTAGAGCACATTTTTCTGGTCGTGCCTATGTGACACCACTGACTTCAATCAACACCACTGACATAAACCAAACAAAAGTGTAGGGGGGTTTGTTTAGTTTATGTCCCACTCAGCAGTTGAAATTGGGGGTTTGCCAATTTGTTGGCGGAAGAACCGGTTGCATCAGTTTCTGTTTTAGCAACGCGTATGTGAAATCAGGCATGGTGACCATTTTGTTGGCGTGGCTCGGGATGTTGGGCTTTGTTGTTGAGCATATATCAGGGGTGCCGAGCTCATGCGAATTGAGCTTTGTGTGCTCGTATTTTTTGTGCTGCTTGTTTTTGTAGGGAGTTGTTGCCTCTCTTTTTTGTGTTTGTCCTTTTATGTTGGATATATAAGGTGAGCTCCATTCAGTGAGTTAATTGTGTGAATTTGAGTACATTTTATGGTCGTGTCGATCCAATTTTAATTGTGATTTTAGATGGAGTGCAGGGATCTGTTGGATGTTTTTTTAGATGTATTTGTAGGCTGGTTGTTTTGCAGGTAGGTGCTGGACATCGTTTGGACTGCTTGTGTTTGGATGTGGGCATTGTTTTTTTTTTTTGTGTTTCGGTTTTTGTGCTGGATGCATAAGATGAGCTACAATTAGTTTGTTAACTATGTAAACTAGAGCATTTTTTTTTGGTTGTGTAGAACCATTCTCTGTTTGTGTTTTTAGAGGCAGTGTAGGGGAGCTTTTTCGATGTGATTTTTAGAGGTAGTGTTCACATGATGTTGGCGGGTATTGGATGTTTTTTAGGGGGAGATGTAGGGTGCTTTATTTGGTTATGTCCCCACCTGGCAATTGAAAATGGGGGGTTGCGAATTTGTTGGCGGAAGAATCGCCTTCATCAGTTATGTTATCAACGTGTACGTGAAATCAGGCATGGTGACCCAGTTTTGTTGGCGTGCATCATGTTGTTTGGCTTGAAATCAAAATCAAAAATTTATGTATGTTTTCGTTGAGCATATTTCAGGGGGCCGAGCTCACGTGAATTGAGCATGTGCTCGTTTTGTGTGTTGCTTTTTTTTGTAGTTGGGGGAGGGGGTGATGCCTGTTTTTTGTTGTGTTTGTCCTTAAGGTGGATGTATAAGTTGAGCTCCAATTAGTGTGTTTTGGTCGTGTAAACGTCATACAAGCAAATGCAGTTGGCTCATTTTTTTTCTCTGTATCCTATGTGTTGCTACAGGTGGGAAAGAGTATCACAAAAGAATATAATGGATAATACTAACGATAAATCTGGCAGTGGCGAAGAGGTAAAGATGAACTACATGGCTACTTTGTTTGTACACAAATTCCATTATATATGTGTTCATACCCACTGATAGTTTGTCTTTTTCCGTATTCTTTGTTTCTTCTGATTGTTTTGCAGGTCGGTACCAAATCTGACGATGATGTGGTACTCCTAAAGGCAGTGAATACAATTGTTCAAAGAAGTCTGAAAAGAACTCGGAGGCAAAGCAAATTTCCATTAACAAAAAGAATGGTAAGATCTCAATCTACTTTCTGGTATCAAGTTTTTGTGTGCTCTTATATTGTTTTCTGTTGTCTGTTATCTCTTCGTCAATCACATTTTCTTACAATGATCTTTTTTATTTTTTTGTTTTGCAAAAAGTGACACGTGATCGAAGGCAGGGGAGATTGCAAAAAGCAGATACAATGTGAATTATCTTATTCAAATCATCAAAAGTTTAGATGATGATAAAAAAATGATAAGGGAGATAGCTTTTGGAGCAATCCTTCACCTTGATGGTGGTGTTGTTCCCTGGTCATTTGTGCAGTGGCTTGTTGACCATGTAGATGTGAAGAATGAAGACATAGCGTTTGATAACAAGTTCATTCAGATCAACACAGAGTCAATTGGACAAGTTCTTGGAGTACCAACCAAAGGCAATCATGTCCCTCCTGAATCCAAGGCTTAAAAAATACAGTTCCTGGCTCATTTTGGTTTGTCAGAGATGCCTACGATAAAATTCTTTGGTGATAAAATATTGAACAAAGGACAACAGAAAGACGAGTTCCTTAGATGCTTCATGTGTGTTGCCATAGCAACTTTTTACTGCCCAACATCAAGTACAAAGCCTAGTACATCATACTTAGGTGGATTGATTGATACCGACAAAATCAAAGAATACAACTGGGGACAATTTATTCAGCAGTCAACTATGTTCTACATCAAGAAATACCATGGCTCATCTTCGACGTTGGCAGTATGCAACTACTACCTAGCGGTTCGTTAGCAAAACCACCCATGTACATTGTTTTTGACTATTTTTCGTATTGTACTTACCTCAATTCCATTTATCTGTATTTGATGTCCCTTTCTTTTCATTTTTGAATGCTCGGGTCCGATACTTGGATTTCTTAGATTTTGGGAGAGTGCAAATCAATCGTACTATGCCAATAATACAAGTTTGGAAGGGAGACATGATAAAAGAGCACATAAAGCAGGATATGGACGATGACAATTTTTATGGCAAGCTAAATGTTAGTCTCTTTTCGTTCTCGTTTATGTTTATACTTTTATTTTTATAAAATTGTGCATTTTCATGTACTTTTTATAATTTGTTGTGTTATTTTTTATGTTCAACCTTATCAATTAAACTTGAAAATTTGTTCTCATGCATGGTTTTCCACTTTTATTATTTGGTTGAAGATCAAGGATATACATGACACTTTCTATGCGAAATCATATTCAAACAAAAGCTCGGGTACCAGTTTCCCACTCGACCATTTAAGGCAGTCCATCGACTCATTTGAGCATTGTGCACTTCATGATAAGGTTCTAATCTTTCTCTTTCCACCCTTTTCAAAACTTAATATGTTTTTCCATTTTTTGCTTGATTTTATTTGTTGCATGAAAGCAGGTTAAAGATGATGTATGCTTAATTTTTGAAGCATATATACATGATGAGACCATTAGGAACTGTTCCAAGACAGAAGAACTTCTCATCGATGTGCTCACTTGTTTGATACAAAACAATTGCTTAGCTAGCAGCTCGCAAAGCACTGTGAAACTAGAAAGTTCATATGAGGAAAACAACAAGCAAAATAAAGCCGAAGATGCATCTGGAAGTACTTTAAAGCTGGCTTGCAGTGATTCAAGTAGCAACAAGATAAAGAAATTAGGTATCTGCTTTTGTGATACTCTTTTAAACATTTTGTTTTGAGCATATTAGGTTGGTTCTGTAACTGGTTTTTAAATCTGCCTTTCTGTGTTTCCTTTTTGTTGTTGAACATTTTCTAGAGTGCTCTGAAATAATCAAGGACGATGCCGACAAAAGTTGTGGCAGCCAGCACTCCAACAACTCTAAGCAACAAGATAATTTGAACATCGGGGAACATGCACTTATTTCGGAAACCAACCTACCACATCAAGGGGAAAAAGTTGCTTAACAGATCAGGTTTCTTTCATTTATCTAATTCGATATATATTGTCTCAAACCTTTTTTTTCATGTAACAAGAACAATGACAAATCCTGGTTCTGAAGCAGATTATTTCACGGTTAGTTGAGCCAATACATATCGACAACAAGATTGTGGGGGAAAACAACTCTTGAACCAGTACAAGATGTCAATAAAGCACTTTGCAATCTGAAAATAAAGGACAACATACCCGAGCAACCAGAGCGTCCGAATCTACAGAACTCTAAAGTAAGCAACCGAGAACTCATTTTTTTTTCTTTTTAAGATCTAGACTTTTTATCATTTCAATTTGTCTTAGTCATTTTTCTTTATGTATAGCACACTAATTGTTTCGCACATTTTTCCTGTATTTGCGACCGTCACAAAAAAGCCAAGGATCATATGCAAACAGTGCTAGTTTGGAGCATTTGCTAAACGATGAAACATATGTTAACACGGGGAATTATGAAGGGCAATCAACCATAGGTAGTATTCATATTTGCTTTTCTTTTTTTTGTATATTGTCGACAACCATCTTTTTTATTTGAAAAACACAATATGCTTAACTATGTTATTGACTGCTTCTAACAACAATTTTTTTTTGACACAGCCGCACCAAATGATCCGCGTAGGGAAACCAGACAACAACAAGAAGATGATATGAACAAAGAAATAAGCACACCTCGACCTGCTCATGCTATGTTTGCAGCAATAACTAATATAGGTAAGTTTTATCAATGTTTTTCGTCAACTTGTAGTTGGACCAATTTTTCATTTCCAAGAAAGACAACTATAAATAGTCTATGATTACTGTTACTACTGCAAATTGAGTCAACTCTGGACTAATTTATGTTTTTTTTGTATATGAATTTGTTTACGAAGCATCAGAAAATAGTAGCTCAATTCGTTGTGGGTAGAGATCAAATTTGTGGAACAAGCAAATAGTACCAGCATCTAACTTCAACAACATTTTCTCGCCTAGAGCAACACACCAGAATTGAGTTTACAATCAAGAATTGAAAGTTACTCAAGCCCCACAACAATTACAGGCCTTGATAACATAAATTTAGATGATTTTGAGGTAACTAATATATCACGAAAAATAGTCTCTATTCTTTCGAATCTTTTTTAGATGATTTGAACCCTATGCCTTCTTGCCAATTTTTCTGTTATTCTCGGGGAGACGTACGAGATAGAGTTCATTAACAAGTTTGGGGAATATGTGTACCTTTCATCATTGTTATCATGAATTTTTCTGTGTGTCTCCGCACTAGGTTCAGTAATTCCATGGATAAAATGGCTAGCCAGCTTCAATGGAACTTGCAGATTTCCCAAATTACGAAAACTGCAACTACACACTTTGTTATTATCTTTTTCAAACTTTTGTGTTTTTTAAGCAGACCGATGAAATGTTCAACAGGAGAACTTTTTAGTCTAAAGTTAGTTACACTCCCCTAAGTTTGTGTTATCCAGAAGCAACTGCACAAGCATGATATAAACTGAAGGTTCTTGTACAAATAAGAACACCCTTGACACACTAATGCTATGTTTTTTTTGCAGTAATAACAAATACAGGTAAGTACATTGTAGAAAACAGAGATCAAGATGCATATACAAAACTATAACTACACCGTCATTAATCAAATCTTTTGTTGCACTTTTTCTTAGCTGCAAATGCGCAACTCAGGCTTGTGAGGAGTTGCACCTTTTTCCAACTAGTAAAGCGCAACCATAAGCTTTTTTGTTTTCTTCTGTTTTGCACTTGACAAATGGAAACCAACTTGCACTTTTTTCAACTAGAAAAGCGCAACCGATGGGGCTAGCAGACTTGGAATATCTAGATCCTATATGTGCAGCTGACATTCAAATGAGTTGCACTTTTTCCAACTAGAAAAGTGCAAGTACGTCCAATCCGAGGCAAGTTGCACTTTTTCTAGTCGCGAAAGTCTTTTTGCACTATCTACCTGCTAAATATGCAACTGGCAGTCAAGTGGTGTTGCTCTTATTCAAATATAAAAGTGCAATCCATTTCTTCTTTTTCCTCAATTTGTGTACTCATAGAATGCTTATCGAGCCACCTTGCATTCTTGTTTGAACTTTGGGGAGTTGCACTTTTCCAACTAGAAAAGCGCAACTATGTCCAATCCGAGGCAAGTTGCACTTTTCTAGCTATGAAAATCTTTTTGCACTAACCTAGTTGATATATGTGCAACTGAAAGTCAAGTGGAATTGCACTAACTCAAAATACCAAAGCGCTAGTCATTTTTATCTTCCCCTGATTTGTGTGTACTCGTAGAATGCTCATCGAGCCAACTTTGCATTTTTTGGTTCCAACTATGTGTAGTTCCATTTATACAACTAGAAAAGCGCAACCATGCCCAATCTGAGGCAAGTTGCACTTTTCTAGATGTGGAAGAATTTGCACTATCTGAGCGCTATATGTGCAACTCACATTCAAGTGGAGTTGCACTTTACCCAAATACAAAAGTGCAAGTCATTTTTATCTTTCTTGATTTTGTTTTCTCGTAGAATGCTCATTGAGCCATCTTTGCATTTTGTCTCAACTATGTGTAGTTGCACATTTCCAACTAGAAAAGCGCAACTACGTCCAATCCGAGGCAAGTTCACTTTTCTAGTTGTGAAAATCTTTTTGCACTATCCTAGTTGATATATGTGCAACTGACAGTCAAGTAGAGTTGCACTAACTCAAAATAGCAAAGTGCTAGTCATTTTTATCTTAACCTGATTTGTGTGTACTTGTAGAATGCTCATCGAGCCAACTTTTGCATTTTTTTTGGTTCAACTATGTGCAGTTCCAAATTTCCAACTATAAAAGCGCAACTATGCCCAATATGAGGCAAGTTGCACTTTTCTAGCTGTGGAAGTATTTCCACTATCTAAGCGCTATGTGCAACTCACATTTGAGTGGAGTTTCACTTTACTCAAATACAAAAGTGCAAGTCATTTTATCTTTCTTGATTTTGTGTTCTCGTAGAATGCTCATCGAGCCACCTTTCCGTTTTGTTTCAACTATGTGGAGTTGCACTTTTCAACTAGAAAAGCGCAACTACGTCCAATCTGAGGCAAGTTTGCACTTTTCTAGTTTTGAAAGTCTTTATTGCACTATCCTAGGTGATATATGTGCAACTAACAGTCAAGTGGAATTGCACTTTTATTGAAATAGAAAAGTTCAAGTTATATTTTTCAACTATGTGGAGTAACACTTTTCCAACTAGGAAAGCGCAACTATGCCCAATCTGAGGCTAGTTGCACCTTTCTAGTCGCGAAAGCTTTTACACTATCTAATTGCTATATGTGCAACTCACAATCAAGTGGAGTTGCACTTTACTCGAAATAATAAAGTGTAAGTCATTTTTATCTTTCCCTGATTCTTGTGTAGTCGTAGAATGTCCATCGAGCCAACTTGCATTTTTTTTTGTTTCAACTATGTGCAGTTCTAATTTTCTAGCTAGAAAAGCGCAGCTATGCCCAATCCGAGGAAAGTTGCACTTTTCTAGCTGTGGAAGTCTTGCACTATCTAAGTGCTATATGTCCAACTCACATTCAAGTGGAGTTGCACTTACTCAAATACAAAAGTGGATTTGCCGAGCAACAGATTCGACAATTGGTGCCGTCTGTGGGAACGGCGGGCGCTGGATCTCCGGCATCTTCGGCTTCATCGACAACCAACTCACGGTGGAAACCCTCGACTACGGCTCCAACCAATCCCATCCGGATCGGATCTGTCGTGGTCACCCCTCACTCGCCGGAATCACGCCCGGTGTTCAGCGATTTGGAAAGGAGCGTCACCTTGACGTTCGGAAGCCTGAAGTTCGTAACCAACAGGGACGTGATCCTACACTTCCCTGAGGAATCAAGATCTGAGTCACAAGCTGTCGACTCGCGCCCCTACTTGGAGAAAAGCGGCGAGTCCGTCCGTTTCAACACCAACGACTACCATACCCTCTCGACAGAGGAACCTTCCCGAGTCCGGAAAGCTTTCCGTACCACGCCTAGGACGCACGAGCCTCGACTGGCTCAAGTCTGCATGGCAGGATCGGAATTACCCCCGAAAACAGAACACAGTGCGGCGGAACGCGCTAAGATTGGTGTTTCGCGGGAGGCCTGGGATCGAGCCAAGGAAGCTATGCGAACCAGCAAACCACCCGCAGCTGAAGCACCACATGAAGACATGATCGCCTACCACTACCATATAGTGAGAGCGGCCGCAACCATCAAAGAAGCTCGGGTAGATCTGGCCCGTCGAAAAAGAGCGGCGGATGAATCGAGTCAACGACGAGCTGAGCTGTCCCTAACACCCTCGGTCGAAACCCGACCCGCGAGGAGGGGATACGCGTCAACATCCAGGGACGTCGAGTCCTTAGGCGGAGCTGAAGGGTTCGTTGCATAGAAAACAAAAAATTTCCTACGCGAGAGACACCCGAAAGGCCAAGATCTAATCTAGGAGACGAAGTGTAACGGGCAACAAGAGGGTTAAGGAGAACACATACCCTCGAAGACTCAAAGTGGTACGAGATCAAATCTCGTTATTGGCGTAGTCGTACTCACACCGATCCAGATAGCGAGAAGATGGGCACCGCAATCCGGCGGTGCATCCGTGATCGGTCACACGTACGGTTGATGACGACCTCCATTCCCTCGTTCCAGCGGGGCGCGGAAATAGAGGATCCCTCGGAACTCCAGCAGCACGACGGCGTGGTGGTGAAGAAGAATCCCACGGTCAGGGCTTCGCCAAGCCGGAGACCATGAAATGGAGCAGCGGGTGGAGGGAAAGGGAAGTGGCCAAGTGTGTGGAGAAGAGGAGCTCTCACCCTCCTTTTATAGGGGAAGGGGAGGCAGCCCAAGAGGGGGGTGCGGCCAGCCATGGTGTGCCCCCACCTCTTCCCTCTTCATGTGAGTGGAAGCTCCACTCACACCCACTCATGCTCCCTTAATTTTCCACTTGGAAAATCCAAAGGTTTTCTTTTAATAAATAAATAAAACATTTTTATTTCTTTATTTATATTTGTTAAATACATTAACAAACATTTGCATATAGCACCTCGAATCATTTGTTAATTCTATTAACAACCATTCGACGAAAAACCCCTTGAACTATTTCAATTTTCCCCGAAACAATTTCGGTGCTGCCCAAAATATTCTTCGATATTCCATATCCTCTCAAACGCGTCATCGAACCTTAAGTGTGTCACCCTATGGTTCGCGAATAAGATAGACATGATCGAGACTCCTCTCCGATCAATAATCAACAGCGGGATCTGGAGATCCGTGATGACTCCTATATATTCAACGATGACTCTCGTGATCGTGTGAACCAACAACGCCGTGAACTATTCCCTTTGTCTCGCGATATTTTACTTGTCCGAGATTCGATCATTGGTATCAACCATACCTTGTTCAATCTCGTTACCGACAAGTACTCTTTTCTCGTTCCCGTGATATAACATCCTTTGTGATCATATCACGTGCTTGCAAGCGGTTTCGATGTGATATCACAGAGAGGGCCCAGAGTATATCTCTCCGTCATTTGGATGGACAAATCCCACTCTTGATCCATGATCCTAAACTAATACTTTCCGAATACTTAACGACACCTTTATAGTCACCCTGTTACGTTGTGACGTTTGATGCCATCAAAGCACTCTTCCGGTATCAGCGATTGACATGATCTCATGGTCTAAGGAATAAGTTACTTCATATGTTTGATATAACAATGTAAACTAAATGACTTGATCGCATTGCTATATTCTCTTTGGGTATATGTTCATCACATCATTCTTCTAATGACATGACCCCATTATTAATAACATCCAATGTTCATGATCAGGAAACCTTGATCATGTATTAATCAACGAGCTAGTTAAAAGAGAGGCTTTACTAGGAACCATTGTTTGTTTATTAAGCACACATGTATCAACGTTTCCGGTTAATACAATTCTAGCATGAGAAATAAACATTCATCATAAACAAAGAATAAGATAATAACCATTTTATTATTGCCTCTCGGGCATATTCCCTTCAGTCTCCCGCTTGCACTAGAGTCAATAATCTAGTCTGTAAGCACTTTAACACATATGGCGTACCAGTGTTATTACCATGCTTCGCATGCGGTAAACATCATCAAAAAGATCTGAACTGTTCAGGTCCTATTGTATTTTCAAGTTCTTTGCGTCTACACGCATCACTCATTCTCTAATGAGATGGCTTTGCATATATATGGTCAATCGGTGAAACCTTAATTCCTCGGCTTAAACCATTGTCACTAACATTGTGAAAATGTAGCTTCATAGTGTTTAGCAATCTTGGAAATGCACCAAGTTCCGGTGATACCTTAATTCCTCAGCTTAAACTGATGTTACTAACATTGTAAAAATGTAGCTTCATAGTGTCAGCATTCTTGGAATTTCACCAAGTTTAATAAAGAACTCCTTGACACAAAATACGCTTATTATCAGTTGTCAACACAACGATATACTTTAGCCTTTGTTGTAGTATCTGTGTAACATCCCAAGTATGAAAACTTACCTTTAGAATGTTTGTTTCTTGTTTATTAAAGTTTTGCATCATGTCATCATACTCATTGCCTTTGTTTTCATTTGGTTTGCATCTGTTTTTCTTTGATTGCACAATTGAAATTCAAACATTATTCAAATGCTTTGTTTCATACTTGCTCTGTTACAACTTTCCAAATAAAAGGTTCAAACAAAACATCCATTTGTTTCCATGAAAAAAATAAAAAGCTCAACTATTAATTTGTTCCTTAATAATCCACTTAATGCAATTTGCATTCAGATTCAAATAAAATTCCAAACAGCAACCCTTTGGAATTAAGGAAATTTACAAAACATTTCTAAGCAATTGGTGTCAATTAAAATGGAGGGTTCAAACTAATTGAAATGGTTCTTTTAAAATTTCACTTAATGTCCCAAATTCATTCAAATTCACTCAAATTTCAAACAGCAACATGGTTCAAGTATTTTTGAAATCAAAACTTACAATTTGTTGCTGTTACAAGAATAAAGCAATACCAATTTTTCTCCTACATCTTTCTAACATCAAAACCTTTCCTTTCTTTCTATTTCTATTTCAGCAAAAAAAAAACGAAATAATAAAAGAAGAAAAAAAACACACAGGAGAGGGGGAGAGGCAGGCCCAGCCCACCAGTCGCTGCAGCCCGCTACCTGTCTCCCCCAACCTCCGTACGCTAACGACAGCAATGGAGACAGCGACGTGCTGCCCCCACTGCTCCACCCCATCCCCCCTCCTATAACTACACCTCACCCCCTCGAAAACCCTAACCCTAACCCTAGCCGCACCCGCCTCCCTCCTCTCTCCCATCTCTGCCGCCATCGAGGAGAGGCACCGCCATTTTCTGCTGCCACCGCCGCCGCTCGCCGGACCTCGCCGCCGTCGCCTCCGTCATCCCCCGGCCGTGCTGCGGCCACCCCTGCGACGAGGGTAATCCCCTCTTTCCATTCCCCTAACTCCCCTCTCGTTTCCTCGCTGATTGAGCGTCCGTTTGCAGCCATCGTTGCCCTGTTCGTCGATAGAGAAAGCACCTGTTCGTTCGCTTGCATATCCAGTTAACGCAGCGTGTTAGGTACAAAAACCAATCGATCCCGTATCCATCAAACAGCCGCAGCAGCCCATCTGGCTGTGTCCGCTGCGCGCGCAACAGCAGCGCAGAGGATCGAATCCCCAGCCCCCCACCTTTTCTGTTTATTTTTCCGAATTGTTTTACAGTGCGATTTCTGAACCTTAACCACCCTGCTAACTGTTCCCTGTCACCACCACAGCAGCAGCCCAGTTGGTTGTTCCTTTGCGCAGCAGGCAGGAGGGCAGGGGTTCGAATCCCACCCCTGCCTCTTAAAACCAATCTTTTTCATTCTTTTTTTCCTAGATCCAGATCCACTCCAATTTACTCACAGGTCCCTGCTAGCATTTATATAGGTCCCTGTTTTTTTTCTTTCCAAGTCCCTGTATCTTTTCTAGGTCCATAGTTATTTCTATCAACCATAAAAATGCTTAAACTTGGTAATTTAATAACTTTTGTTTGGAAACTCCAATTGCAAAACTTTAAACATGTAAACCACTCCATTTTAAATTCTCTACCCAAATATAAAATTTGTTTACTGTTTTGAATATTTTAAATTGGTGAAATATTTGAATTCTTGGTTAATTCACTTAATTTTGCAAAATTCATAACTTGGGCATAAAAATTCCAAACTCAACTTATAAAATATGTTTTCATACTAGAAAAGTATAAACTTTTCAAATATGAAATTGGTTTAATGTTTTGAACAAATAAAAATTCAAATAAATTCATACTTGAATTTAATTCATTTAAATCTTGTTTGACTTGTTTAATTCATAAATAATTCATCCTAATTCCTTTTTCAATAATTGGAACATGTATTCCACCTAAAATTTTGTGTACTTTCCGAATATGAATTTTTTTATTTGTTTTGAACAATTAAAATTGATGAAAACAACAAATGCTTGTGTAACACTTTTAAGGAACCAAAATTCCATAACTTAATAAATAAAATTCCAAACTTGGTAAACCTTATTTCAAAATTGCTCTATTGTTGTTATTTTTCTGTTTTCCTCATCCATGCATCATACTAATCCACTTTCACCTGTTGATTAGTTGTAAAACAATTATTCCAACCTTAATTGATGGGCTTTCCATATGCAATCCCAAATTGCATGTGGGTCCATTTAATCATGTTGTTACCATGTCAACTAGTTTATTTTGATGCATCAATTAAATGGTCATGCATCATCCCATGATTGTGCATTATTCCATGTTATTGATTGTTTGTCTCTCTGTGTTGTTTGTTTGCTTCTTCTCGAATAGACGACGACGTTGAGACAGACGAGGTTTACGACACCCCTTCTGAGGAGTTAGCCCAGTACCAGGCTACTGAGTTTGCAGGCAAGTATTCACTCACATGAACCATTGTGTTCCTTTCAACATTGGTTACCGATACTTTCCGTTGTCTTTTTCTGCTAGCCATATGAATAGTTGCTTCTGTTACGAACCTATCACATGTTATCCTTTAACCCTGATATAGCTTCACCTCCACACCTATAACCCTGTTGCTTGTTGCCCGTGTCCTACTAGCATGCTTAGGGTTGTTTTGCTCGAGTCTGTTACCCGTTACTTTCTGTTACTATATTTCTATTATGTTCTGGGGCTCGATGTTAAACAACAACCTGTTAATTTTGAGGTAATAATAATTTGATGATAAGGCACCGGCAGGAGGCCCGGCGTGGTTTTGAGGCCTGCTAGTGTCAACCCTAATTAGGAAAAGGGTCTTGTCTACTGATCCATGATGAGCGCACAAACCGCATGTGGGAAGCGTGTATGGGCGCCCCCCTCAATTCGATTCGATTCGCATCTCGTCCAAATCGCCTCATTTAGTTCGGGTTTTCCATTTTCCGCATGCATATGCAGGTGCGAACCCTTGGTACCAGGGTGGAACTTTTGTAGTCGGCATTTAGGGAGACACGTTCTTAGAGTGCTATGAGGGTCCCCTTTTCTTCGTGGGGCTTGATTAGCCGTGCGCTCACTGTACGGGGTTCTTTGGGCTTGATGCGAAGAAGAGTTGAGTTGTATTGAGTGCCCCGCTTGGTGGGAGGCATTCCATCTGGCGGGTTATTCTTACGTGTACGGCCAAATTGGTGCACCCCTGCAGGGATAAATCTTCTCGAGAAGCCGTGTTTTCCGCGGTTATGGTTGACTTGGTGAAAGTACTGGCTAACAAGTACTCAGAACAACTTACACCTAACTGATGATAACTTGACTAGTAATAGTCTTATTGACACAATAACTTGAACCATCATTAATCCAACTGTGTGAGTTATCCTTGGATTGCTTCTTTGGATAAGGGGCGAGGTCCAGGATGGGTTTGCTTGGAGTTAGTTATAGTTGGTTACGATACGCTATCTTACCTCCTTTCTGTTAGCCGGAAGTTGTAGTATGTTTCTGTAGTTGGTCAGTGCAGCCAGCTGCCGCATCTTTTGTATCACCCTTTCTTCCGTTGAACCCAAAGCATATGTGCTTGGTGTTGACGGGTTACACTTTGGTGAACTGTGAGTCTTGCTTGCCAGTACGTTTATGTACTAACCCCTTTGGGGCTGTGGTTTCCGCAGACTACGCTTACGAGGATCCCCGTGATGGCTACTACGTGGAGTTTGACGAGACTGCTGACGAGTAGATAGCGGACCTAGGCAGGATCCGAGACATCGTGGATGGGCTCCGTATTTTCGTTCCCGGCTTCTTAAGCCTATTTGGATTTGTCTGTACTCAGACCCTTTGAATGCTTCCGCTGAGATGTAATGATGTTATGTTGGGACATGTGTCCTCTGGATGATTGTATTTGCTATCTCTGCTCTAGTGAGAGCTATTTGCAACTTATTTCTATTTATTTGTGTCTTAGAGATATGTTGTGTTATCATTTTGTTAAACGCCGTTGACGTACCATGTGTGTATGGTATGAAGTACGTCAATGGTAGTATCCTGATTTCTATGGGATGGTTTACGTAGACGATGAACAGTAGGGGTTGGTTGTCACACATACGTGTGTTGGCCTACTCGTAAGAGATGCGGGTGCCGGTAAGCCCCGTAATCCAATCAACTACTGTTCAACGGAACTGCGAGTATCCTCTAGAAGTCCGGGTGCGACAAATGGTATCAGAGCCTGTCTGCCTGTAGGATCCCTTTTACTGGTCGCAGTTTGAGTCTAGAAACTATTTTGTAGCTATATAGGAAAAATGAAACGTGAGAGTAGGAATTCTGCCATTTTATTTCTTTCCCCACCCACCCTTCCTTTTCTGGTAAGGAAGTGCAACGTTGTTTTCCCTTCTCATCTAAACTTTCAAGTTAGGATTTCACGAATCCTGGTTTCTCTAGGATAGTTATATCTACTAGACCATAGGAATGGAGGTGGTTGTGACATGATTTATCATGTTGCCTACTCATGATTGAGAACGGAGGCGTGTAAGCCCCGGAAGCAGATCCTCTATTCCTTGAGCAGTAGATATTGATCCTTTAGAAGTCCGGATGGGTTTTCCGTAGTACCTCAGGAGTTTTTGGTCTCGTGTTTCCCGTTGTTGCTTCGATATCCTGTTCTTCTCAACGTCCTTTTCGTCCGTTGAAACCTTGTTGTTGCTTTCCACTTCAGTTCTTCTACCGACGTCTAATCAAAACTTCCCCGATAATCTGCAGATGGATCTCAGGTTCTACCCGCAGGTGGTTCGGATGACTCGTTGCGAGAGCACCGCCGGTTATCTGGAGATGCTGAGAGACATGGTCACTTACCTGGGGTTCCGTTGGGCACCAGAGTACCAGGTCTACGAGCAGCAGCGAGAGTTTGACCAGACCTACTATCAGGCTATCGTCTACATTCTGTCAGATGATGGCATGAGCGTTGTCCACCGCTACGAGGCAGTAGGTTCCACAGTGGATATGGCTGTGCAGCAGGCAGCTTATGTGAGTCTCACCGTCCTTCGTGCTGACTACTGGGGATTTGACGATTCTATCTATCGCCACATCCCCCGTGGTTACATCACTTCGGAGGGAGCTCATTTCACTCTCTACGACAACCTGGACGTCTACGAGCATGATAACTCCAGGCTGCACACCACCGCTCAGTTTGTGAGGCACAGTGACGCAGTTGCCAGCACACTATCTCAGGAGTTGGCTTCCGTCAGAGAGCAGCTCTACCTTGCGTTGACCCGTCTGGCGACTTACACCACATACTTTGTTGGAGATGAGCGCTTTGCACATTTCGATCAGCCAGTTGGTCGTCGTCTGCCAGATGCTGGAGGTTACGAGCCGATGAGAGGTCCACTCCTCAACCTCGGTGCTGGTTACACTG
The DNA here is from genome assembly GCA_028641055.1 of Alopecurus myosuroides. Lineage (NCBI taxonomy): Eukaryota > Viridiplantae > Streptophyta > Magnoliopsida > Poales > Poaceae > Alopecurus > Alopecurus myosuroides. Next base: position 241,558,127 of record CM054060.1, on the reverse strand, counting down.
AGATTCCATGCTTTGGAGCACAGGGAGTCGACGCTAGGTACTTCACCACACCTAGAGTCACTCTCAGACCACGTCAGATCTATGTGGATCGTCGTTCTACCTACTTTCATGGGCGTGCTCTTCACCGTACCTCTCGTCGTACTACTCACCGCCGTCCTGCGTGATGAGCATGGGAGTACCGATGTATCCATTCTAAGCTATGTTTAGTTATCCTTTGACATTCGAACCATTTGTGGTGTGTTGGATATTCTGATGTATTTGAACATGTGATGATGTACCTGTTGGTTATCTATTCATGCGTCGGAATAATCTCTCTTTCGGTTTCCAAGTCTATCCTTTTCTGTTGTTGTGCTAAAATGCATGTCTATTCAGGATGCCGCCAACAAGGAACACCCCGCCTGAGCCACCGCCAATCACGGAGCTGTTGACTCAGATGACCCAAGTCATGGCACAGATGGCCCAGTTCCAGACTAACCAGCACAACAACCAGAATGCTCCACGAGTCAGTATCAAGGAGTTTCTCAGTCTGGGCCCAAGAGCTTTCGTGGCAACATGCGAGCCTCTGGATGCTGATGACTGGATCCGTGAGATAGCTAGGGCTCTGGAGATTGCTCACATTGCTGAGGAAGACAAGGTCAAGTATGCCTCCTATCTCCTGAAGGGTCAGGCAGCTACTTGGTGGGAGAACTACCAGACCATGAGAGCTGGCTATCCAATCACTTGGGGTTGTTTTAAGGAAGCCTTCCTGAAGCACCACATTCCAGATGGTCTCATGGAAAGGATGCGTGAAGAGTTTTGCTCACTCAAGCAGGGTAAGCTGGACGTCATTGGCTATCAGAGTGAGTTCAATCGCCTCGCTCGTTACGCTGGTGATGAGGTGTCCACTGAGGCTAAGAAGATGGCAAGGTTCCGCCGAGGTTTTAACCCGAAACTCAAGTACGCCCTCACCAACATCAAGACCAAAGACTTCGAGGAGCTCGTGAACACCGCGCTCAATGAGGAAAATGGGCGCAAGGCGTTCGAGGAGTCTCGGAAGCACTCGCGTGAGGGTGGTTCCCCCTCCAACATGACCACCCCCCCGCAGAAGCGCCGCATCTGGATGCCAAATGGTGCTGTCACTCGGGCTCCATATGCCCAAGCTTCTCCAGGCTTTGCTCCCCGCCCACCCAACCCTGTTCAGATGCATGATCAGAGGGCTTCAATGGGGCAGCCAAGGCCAGGGCCTCCTCGTGTCGTCACTTGCTACAAATGCAAGCAGACGGGGCACTACGCTGACAAGTGCACGCAGAGGCAGCTACCTCCACCACCACCTCGTCCCAACAACAACCAGGCAATGGTGCGTGCTCCCCCGGCTAAAGCCTTCAACTCCAACAACAGGCATGTCGGGAGGACCGCAAGGGTGAATCATGTCAAGATCGACAAAGCTGAGGAAGCTGCTGACGTCGTTCTCGGTATATTACCCATAAACTCTTTTCCAGCTAAAGTGTTGTTTGATACCGGAGCATCGCATTCTTTCGTGTCAAAGACTTTTGCCGCAACAAACAACTTAAGTGTGGTTCCACTAAGCAATCAAATCACTGCTCACTCACCGGGATCTCAAATGTTGACTTCCAAGATAAGTAAGGACAATCAAATCCTAATTGGAGGCCACATTTTCCTTGCTTCACTCATGTTGCTGGGAAGTTCTGACATTGATGTCATTCTTGGTATGGATTGGTTGAAGGCTAATAAAGCAAAAATTGACTGTGCTCAAAAGTCAATAACTCTGTTCCACCCTTCTGGCCAGATAGTCTATTCTCCAAATGAATCAAGTCCTGTTCAGCTGAACACCCTCGATGCAAAACCTCTACCTCTACTTGAAAATGTTCCGGTGGTTTGTGAATTCCCTGACGTCTTTCCAGAAGAGTTGCCAGGGATGCCTCCGGACAGAGCAGTTGAGTTCGTGATCGAGCTTGAACCAGGTACTGCTCCAATCTCTAAGCATCCATACAAGATAACTCCTCCTGATCTGAAACTGTTAAAGGAGCAAATCGACATGTACATGGAAAAAGGTTACATTCAACCTAGTTCCTCCGCTTGGGGTTGCCCAACTCTGTTCGTTACGAAGAAGGATCAAACAAAGAGACTCGTTGTTGACTATCGTCCTCTTAACGAGAAAACCATCAAAAACAAGTATCCAATTCCTCGTATCGATGATCTTTTTGATCAACTTGCTGGAGCCTCAATATTCTCAAAGCTGGACTTGAGGATGGGTTACCATCAAATAAAGATCAGAAAGGAAGATATTCCAAAAACAACTTTCACCACTCGGTACGGTCTATATGAATACACCGTCATGTCCTTTGGTCTAAACAATGCATCGGCGACATTCTCTCGGCTCATGAATTCTGTCTTCCATGAATACCTCGACAAGTTCGTTGTGGTATATCTTGATGACATCCTTGTCTACTCAAAATCTGAGGAAGAGCATGAAGAACACCTTCGTCTCACTCTCATGAAACTTCGCGAGCATCGTCTATATGCTAAGTTCTCTAAATGTGAGTTTTGGATTCCAGAAGTTGCTTACCTTGGTCATGTCATCTCTGCCAAGGGCATAGCCATTGATCCAGAAAAGGTTAAAGCAATTGTTGATTGGAAACCTCCTAAGACGGTGAAGCAAGTAAGAAGTTTTCTTGGCTTGGCTAGCTATTGCCGTCGTTTCGTCCAAAACTTTTCCAAGATTGCCAAACCTCTCACTGATCTCACAAAGAAGGACAAGAAGTTAGTTTGGTCTCCACAATGTGATGAAAGTTTCAATCTCCCGAAGACTAAAATCACTTCTACACCAGTTCTGGTTGGCCCAAATACTACCAAACCTTTCCAGATATTCTGCGATGCATCTCTCCAAGGTCTAGGTGCAGTTCTTATGCAAGAACGTCAAGTTGTGGCTTATGCTTCACGTCAGTTGAATGCCCATGAGCAAAACTATCCCACACATGACCTTGAACTTGCAACAGTTGTGTTTGCCCTCAAGAAATGGAGACAATACTTGTTGGGTAACCGCACTGAAATCTTTTCCGATCATAAGAGTCTGAAATACATCTTCACCCAACCAGATCTAAACCTCAAGCAAAGGAGATGGATTGAAAAGATTAAAGACTTTGATCTCACCATTTCTTACACTCCAGGCAAGGCTAATGTTATGGCTGATGCTCTCAGTCGCAAGTCATATTGCAACAATCTCATGATCATGGAAAGCCAACCTCCACTTCATGAAGAATTCCAGAAGCTGAACCTTGGTCTTGTTCCTCAAGGTTATCTTGCAAGCTTGACAGCCAGTCCAACTCTCGAGGACAAGATTTGTTCTGAACAACTTCGTGATGCTGAAATCAAGAAGATGGTAGAACACATCAAAGAAGGCAAGGAGAAATTTAAGTCCTTCTCAATTGATGACAAAGGAACTGTGTTCTTCGAAGGACACATTGCAGTTCCTCAAGTTCAAAGTCTCAAAGATGTCATTCTCAAGGAGGCTAATGAAACTCCTCTTTCCATACACCCTGGAAGTACAAATATGTACCAGGATCTTAAGACGCTGTATTGGTGGCCTGGCATGAAACGTGAAATTGCTCAATACGTTTCTGAATGCGACGTTTGTCAACGTGTTAAGGCAGTTCATCAGAAAACAGCCGGTCTACTCCAACCTCTGAAAATTCCTGAGTGGAAGTGGGACATGATTGAAATGGACTTCGTCACTGGTTTTCCAAAGTCCAAGAGGGGCAACGATGCAATTTTCATTGCCATTGATCGTCTCACTAAAGTAGCTCACTTCTTTGCTGTCAAAGAAACAATCTCAGCTAGTCAGTTAGCAGAGCTCTACACAGCAAATATTGTTCCTCTTCATGGTGTTCCATTGGAAATAAGCTCAGACCGTGGAAGCATATTCACTTCTCATTTCTGGAAAAGCTTTCAAGAAGCTTTGGGCACCAAACTTCTGTTCAGCACAGCCTATCACCCTCAGTCTCAAGGGCAAGTCGAAAGAGTCTATCAGATTCTCGAAGATATGCTCAGAGCATGTGGTCTCTCCTTTGGCATGAAATGGGAGGATTGCCTTCCATATGCTGAATTCTCCTACAACAACAGCTTCCAGGCAAGCCTAGGCATGGCACCATTTGAAGCTCTCTATGGCCGCAGATGCAGGAGTCCAATCAATTGGTCTGGAGCTGGTGAACATTCACTCTTAGGCCCTGACATTGTTAAGGAAGCCGAAGAGAAAGTTCGTATCATCCGTGACAATCTCAAGATTGCTCAGTCTCGTCAGAAAAGCTACTATGATAGCAAGCACAGGGATATGATCTATGGACCTGGTGACAAGGCATATCTCCGTGTAACTCCCCTCAGAGGCACTCATCGTTTTGGTGTGAAAGGAAAGCTTGCACCTAGATACATTGGTCCTTTCAACATTCTCTCAAGGCGTGCATAAAATGCCTATCGTCTTGAACTTCCAAAAAACTATCCAAGGTGCACGATGTGTTTCACGTGTCACAGCTCAAGAGGTGTTTCAAAGATCCAGATCGTGCAGTTGATCATGATTCCATTGAACTGCAAGATGATCTATCTTATGAGGAGCACCCTGTTCGTATTCTCGATGAGACCGAGCGTAAGACTCGCAACAAGAGCACCAAGTTCTTGAAAGTGCAGTGGTCCCATCATTGCGATAAAGAGGCAACGTGGGAGACCGAAGAGGATCTTCGCAAGAAGTATCCGGACCTTTTCTCTTCTCAGTAGGAATCTCGGGGCGCGATTCCTTCAAGGGGGGGCGTTTTGTAACATCCCAAGTATGAAAACTTACCTTTAGAATGTTTGTTTCTTGTTTATTAAAGTTTTGCATCATGTCATCATACTCATTGCCTTTGTTTTCATTTGGTTTGCATCTGTTTTTCTTTGATTGCACAATTGAAATTCAAACATTATTCAAATGCTTTGTTTCATACTTGCTCTGTTACAACTTTCCAAATAAAAGGTTCAAACAAAACATCCATTTGTTTCCATGAAAAAAATAAAAAGCTCAACTATTAATTTGTTCCTTAATAATCCACTTAATGCAATTTGCATTCAGATTCAAATAAAATTCCAAACAGCAACCCTTTGGAATTAAGGAAATTTACAAAACATTTCTAAGCAATTGGTGTCAATTAAAATGGAGGGTTCAAACTAATTGAAATGGTTCTTTTAAAATTTCACTTAATGTCCCAAATTCATTCAAATTCACTCAAATTTCAAACAGCAACATGGTTCAAGTATTTTTGAAATCAAAACTTACAATTTGTTGCTGTTACAAGAATCAAGCAATACCAATTTTTCTCCTACATCTTTCTAACATCAAAACCTTTCCTTTCTTCCTATTTCTATTTCAGCAAAAAAAAACGAAATAATAAAAGAAGAAAAAAAACGCACAGCAGAGGGGGAGAGGCAGGCCCAGCCCACCAGTCGCTGTAGCCCGCTACCTGTCTCCCCCAACCTACGTACGCTGACGACAGCAATGGAGACAACGACGTGCTGCCCCCACTGGTCCACCCCATCCCCCCTCCTATAACTACACCTCACCCCCTCGAAAACCCTAACCCTAACCCTAGCCGCACCCGCCTCCCTCTTCTCTCCCATCTCCGCCGCCATCGAGGAGAGGCGCCGCCGTTTTCTGCTGCCACCGCCGCCGCTCGCCGGACCTCGCCGCCGTCGCCTCCGTCATCCCCCGGCCGTGCTGCGGCCACCCCTGCGACGAGGGTAATCCCCTCTTTCCATTCCCCTAACTCCCCTCTCGTTTCCTCGCTGATTGAGCATCGATTCCTTCCGTCCGTTTGCAGCCATCGTTGCCCTATTCGTCGACAGAGAAAGCACCTGTTCGTTCGCTTGCATATTCAGTTAACGCAGCGTGTTAGGTACAAAAACCAATCGATCCCGTATCCATCAAACAGCCGCAGCAGCCCATCTGGTTGTGTCCGCTGCGCGCGCAACAGCAGCGCAGAGGATCGAATCCCCAGCCCCCCACCTTTTCTGTTTATTTTTCCGAATTGTTTTACAGTGCGATTTCTGAACCTTAACCACCCTGCTAACTGTTCCCTGTCACCACCACAGCAGCAGCCCAGTTGGTTGTTCCTTTGCGCAGCAGGCAGGAGGGCAGGGGTTCGAATCCCACCCCTGCCTCTTAAAACCAATCTTTTTCATTCTTTTTTTCCTAGATCCAGATCCACTCCAATTTACTCACAGGTCCCTGCTAGCATTTATCTAGGTCCCTGTTGTTTTTCTTTCCAAGTCCCTGTATCTTTTCTAGGTCCATAGTTATTTCTATCAACCATAAAAATGCTTAAACTTGGTAATTTAATAACTTTTGTTTGGAAACTCCAATTGCAAAACTTTAAACATGTAAACCACTCCATTTTAAATTCTCTACCCAAATATAAAATTTGTTTACTGTTTTGAATATTTTAAATTGGTGAAATATTTGAATTCTTGGTTAATTCACATAATTTTGCAAAATTCATAACTTGGGCATAAAAATTCCAAACTCAACTTATAAAATATGTTTTCATACTAGAAAAGTATAAACTTTTCAAATATGAAATTGGTTTAATGTTTTGAACAAATAAAAATTCAAATAAATTCATACTTGAATTTAATTCATTTAAATCTTGCTTGACTTGTTTAATTCATAAATAATTCATCCTAATTCCTTTTTCAATAATTGGAACATGTATTACACCTAAAATTTTGTGTACTTTCCAAATATGAATTTTGTTATTTGTTTTGAACAATTAAAATTGATGAAAACAACAAATTCTTGTGTAACACCTTTAAGGAACCAAAATTCCATAACTTAATAAATAAAATTCCAAACTTGGTAAACCTTATTTCAAAATTGTTCTATTGTTGTTATTTTTCTGTTTTCCTCATCCATGCATCATACTAATCCACTTTCACCTGTTGATTAGTTGTAAAACAATTATTCCAACCTTAATTGATGGGCTTTCCATATGCAATCCCAAATTGCATGTGGGTCCATTTAATCATGTTGTTACCATGTCAACTAGTTTATTTTGATGCATCAATTAAATGGTCATGCATCATCCCATGATTGTGCATTATGCCATGTTATTGATTGTTTGTCTCTCTGTGTTGTTTGTTTGCTTCTTCTCGAATAGACGACGACGTTGAGACAGACGAGGTTTACGACACCCCTTCTGAGGAGTTAGCCCAGTACCAGGCTACTGAGTTTGCAGGCAAGTATTCACTCACATGAACCATTGTGTTCCTTTCAACATCGGTTACCGATACTTTCCGTTGTCTATTTCTGCTAGCCATATGAATAGTTGCTTCTGTTACGAACCTATCACATGTTATCCTTTAACCCCGATATAGCCTCACCTCCACACCTATAACCCTGTTGCTTGTTGCCCGTGTCCTACTAGCATGCTTAGGGTTGTTTTGCTCGAGTCTGTTACCCGTTACTTTCTGTTACTATATTTCTATTATGTTCTGGGGCTCGATGTTAAACAACAACCTGTTAATTTTGAGGTAATAATAATTTGATGATAAGGCACCGGCAGGAGGCCTGGCGTGGTTTTGAGGCCTGCTAGTGTCGACCCTAATTAGGAAAAGGGTCTTGTCTACTGATCCATGATGAGCGCACTAACCGCATGTGGGAAGCGTGTATGGGCGCCCCCCTCAATTCGATTCGATTCGCATCTCGTCCAAATCGCCTCATTTAGTTCGGGTTTTCCATTTGCCGCATGCATATGCAGGTGCGAACCCTTGGTACCAGGGTGGAACTTTTGTAGTCGGCATTTAGGGAGACACGTTCTTAGAGTGCTATGAGGGTCCCCTTTTCTTCGTGGGGCTTGATTAGCCGTGCGCTCACTGCACGGGGTTCTTTGGGCTTGATGCGAAGAAGAGTTGAGTTGTGTTGAGTGCCCCGCTTGGTGGGAGGCATTCCATCTGGCGGGTTATTCTTACGTGTACGGCCAAATTGGTGCACCCCTGCAGGGATAAATCTTCTCGAGAAGCCGTGTTTTCCGCGGTTATGGTTGACTTGGTGAAATTACTGGCTAACAAGTACTCAGAACAACTTACACCTAACTGATGATAACTTGACTAGTAATAGTCTTATTGACACAATAACTTGAACCATCATTAATCCAACTGTGTGAGTTATCCTCGGATTGCTTCTTTGGATAAGGGGCGAGGTCCAGGATGGGTTTGCTTGGAGTTAGTTATAGTTGGTTACGATACGCTATCTTACCTCCTTTCTGTTAGCCGGAAGTTGTAGTATGTTTCTGTAGTTGGTCAGTGCAGCCAGCTGCCGCATCTTTTGTATCACCCTTTCTTCCGTTGAACCCAAAGCATCTGTGCTTGGTGTTGACGGGTTACACTTTGGTGAACTGTGAGTCTTGCTTGCCAGTACGTTTATGTACTGACCCCTTTGGGGCTGTGGTTTCCGCAGACTACGCTTACGAGGATCCCCGTGATGGCTACTACGTGGAGTTTGACGAGACTGCTGACGAGTAGATAGCGGACCTGGGCAGGATCCGAGACATCGTGGATGGGCTCCGTCTTTTCGTTCCCGGCTTCTTAAGCCTATTTGGATTTGTCTGTACTCAGACCCTTTGAATGCTTCCGCTGAGATGTAATGATGTTATGTTGGGACATGTGTCCTCTGGATGATTGTATTTGCTATCTCTGCTCTAGTGAGAGCTATTTGCAACTTATTTCTATTTATTTGTGTCTTAGAGATATGTTGTGTTATCATTTTGTTAAACGCCGTTGACGTACCATGTGTGTATGGTATGAAGTACGTCAATGGTAGTATCCTGATTTCTATGGGATGGTTTACGTAGACGATGAACAGTAGGGGTTGGTTGTCACACATACGTGTGTTGGCCTACTCGTAAGAGATGCGGGTGCCGGTAAGCCCCGTAATCCAATCAACTACTGTTCAACGGAACTGCGAGTATCCTCTAGAAGTCCGGGTGCGACAATCTGTCACAATATTTTAATTTTGAAACTCTTTCAAATCTAGCATGGAACTTTCTTCCATCCTATTGTGCTACCCTTCATCACATATTTTAATTGAGATAAAATTACTTGAATAAATGACAAGACTATTAGTGTAACATATTACAACTAATATTTTGTCATTACTATATAGGAAAACATATCCTTAGCATTTCTAAAATGACACAAGGATCTCTCCCACTATTGTCTAATCATCATATGAATTATCCTACTATAACATTTTATAGCATAGGACTCATATGGTTGTGTACATAGCATGGAAACATGATTTAGAAATCTCAATTTCAATGATGCTCATCATGTGTCAAAACACATGAATCTTGCTCAATTATTTTCCATGTGACAAGAACTCCTTCTTGTCATTTTCATATTGACTTACTTCAATATTTCATCTATGTAATTTGGCTTCAATCATATCAGGTGCGTCAATCCATCTTTTATAGATATCGATTCCCAATATCTTCTAAGCCTTTCATCAATATGAAATCGAAAATATTAACCGTGTTAATTTAAAATACATATTTTCCAATCAACCATATGTCATCTACATAAAGTATTGGAAATATGTCATAGCGCTCCCACTTAATTTTTTGTAACTCTACAAGCATCTTTATCATTCATGATGGAATCAAACTCTTTTGATAACTTCATTAAGCTAAAGATTTCAACTTCGCTATGCTCACTTCAACCATTGAAGTGTGCATGCCTTTATAGCAACCTTTTGAATCTTACAAAACTCTCAGACCGTGTCAAGTACACATCCTTGATCAAACTGCCTCGAGAGGAGAGTTGGTTTTGTTATTCAACTGCCATATCATAATATGTAACTTTTTGCTAGAACTATCCGCAAAGACTAAAGCATCACTACGGAAGATCGAAATCTTGTAGTAGTCAACTCTTTGAACTTCGTCGAAAACAACTTTTCGATAAGTATCCATGTCTTTGTCGCTATATAGACCCTTTTGCTATCGTTAGACATCATGCCTATTGAAAGGACTACCAAGTCACATACTTGATATTCATACAAGGATACTATGGCGGATATAATGACTCATAGTCAATTTTACGAAGTCAGGGCCCATCATTTGCTTCCTTTATAAGGTCCAGGTCCTTTTATTGTCAAAACAACACTTTACACTTAAACCACAAGTTGTTCTAAGTACAAAGTTTTTGGACTTTACTGGTACAGTTCGCAAACTCATTTGAAGTATCTACAACATTTGTAGTGTCTTCTATTTAGTCAAAATAGTAAACCCCGGAACAACTTCCAGTGCTGTGCTACTCTTGACATGATAACGAATATTCTCTAATCTCGTTGAGTTTGTACTGTGCTCGCACTCACTTGTTTCGCAAGAACTAGTTTCTCGAGAAATCAACCCTTTCTGACAAACAACATTTGTCTTTTGGTTCGGTGATAGGAGAAATACCCAATGTTTATTTGGGATAACCTTATAAACATATATTTATCCTATTTTGGTTGTAAACATTTTACACATGCTATGCATACCAAAACTTAAGAAAAATGACAATTCGGGTCATTACCCAAACCATATCTTATATGTTGTCAATTTCAACGGATCATGATGGTGCTCTTTTCAGTGTAAAAGCGGTTTTCCTTAATGTATAAACTACAAAATTATAATGGCAATTTTATTAATCTTACCATGTCAAACAAGGTTTGATTTTGTCTTTTGAATACTCCAATCTAATGTGGGGTATTCGAGAAGTTTAAGTTGTAGAACAATTCTGCAACTTCTGAGACGTTTTGCTAAACTTGTAACTCAAACTTTATCCTTTATGATCCAATCATAATACTTCATTATCTTGTTACATTGATTTTAACTTCATAGTAACAACCTTTTGAACCAATTCAAAATGTCAAACTATGTTCCCTTTAAATAGATATACTCACATATCTACTTAAATCACCGACATAATTTTATGAAGGAAAAATTAATCCACCATACATGACTACACATAATGGACTATATACATCAATATGTATAATCTCCACTAAATTAGTCGTCCATTCTACTTTGGCCTATGAACGGAATTCTAGTCATCTTTTGGAAGAGGTCTCACAAGCGTCAATTTATTCAAAACAAAATGACTCCGGAAGTCCATCAATATGGAGTTACTTCATGTTTTCCTTTCCGATATGAACTAAAATGGTGGTGTCACAATTTAAGTGAAAATCTTTTACGTCTTGCAACGTTTAGCATTCAGTCTTATAGATGTTTACTTTACCAACATGATTTATATTAACATATCCATCAATTATGGAATATGGTCATCGTTTGAACAATCTCATATGTTCTCACAAAAGACTAGAACAAAATAACAACTTATTAAGTTCTTAAAATAAATCTTGAATGTTTGGTTTCATACTACAATGAACAAAATAACAATTTATTTATGTTCTTGTCATAATCGATTCCACATCTATTACTAGTTCCTTTTAGGCCCTTGTATTTCTTGCATTGCGTTGCTTTGTATGACAACTCATACCAACCAATGTGGTATCAAAATACCCAAAAATACTTTGTTAACTAGTAATACATCTATAACTTGTATATCAAGCATATACTCCTGAGCTGGACTTTTCCAGTTATCTTCTTTTCTGCCATATATCTATTTGCAATTCTATTTTCAATATTCCCTTTCCTTTACAGAAGAATCATTCAACATCATACAATGCTAGCCGTACTAGCTCATTTTCTTTGGCGTGTTAGTCATATACTATCACCCATTGAGTCATACTTTGAGTTTGATTGTTCTACTAATATCACCATATTAATAGAATTCTTCTAGATTCCACTCTTAGCAATCTCCAAGTAAGGTAAACGATTTACACATACTTTCAATCCATCCCATCATAACAATTTTATGATTAAGCTACTATAGCTCGAAGGAAGGAATTTAGAGGATATTTTTTTAGCATCCAATTTCTTGGAATATTCAAACGCCTAGCATCTTCAATCATTGCATATATTCAAATAATATAAGCATACATTGTCACGCTAAATTATACTCAGCCATGTTGCCACAAATAAGTTTCTAGATATCAATATATCTTTCACTTGATTGTTTCTGAAAACAATTCTTTTCGGTTCCTAAATCACTTTGATCAACAAAACATTCTTTTGAAGATAAAGTAATACGGAAGCAACCATGACTTTGGATTCTAAGTAGGAATTGGTTGCTCTCTAGATCAACCAATCATTAATCACATGGAGGTAGGTAGGAAATACCGAAAATCTACAATAGGATTCAATTTTAAATTTCACTAATACGGTACCAATCTTAAATGGTATTTACCGGATCATAACAGTTATATCTCAATTAACAATCTAAGTGTAAGGTAATTATAGATGCCAATGAATACTACAATTTGTGCAAATTCACTTTGATTAGTTGTTCATGATAAATAAGTTCAAGTTAATTCAAAATTAAACCATGAAATCCCACTCAAAAAACAACATCCCTCTTAGTCGTCTTTAGTGATTACATGAACCAAATTCACTACACCAAAACCGATCATCACGTGAGATGATGTAGTTTCAAAGGCAAACATCGACATGTTCATCATATCATCCATATGACTCATGCTTTACCTTTCGGTTACGTGTTCCGAGGCCATGTCTGTACATGCTAGGCTCGCCAAGTAGAACCGTAGTATTGCGTGTGTTTCAAGGCCATGTCTGTACATGCTAGGCTTGAAAACACCCGTTGTATGCGAACGTTGAGTCTATCACACCCGATCATCACGTGGTGTCTCGAAACGACGAACTTTCTTAACGGTGCATACTTAAGGAAGAACACATTATTATCTTGATATTAAGTGAGAGGGATCATCTTATAATGCTACCGTCGCTATCTAAGCAAAACAAGATGCATAAAAGGATTAACATCACAAACATCACATGTAAGGATAACGTGATATGATGTGGTCCTCCTTGCACTTGATCTCCATCATGTGCATCATGGTATGATCTCCATCATTCCACCGGCGTGGTACCAAGTACCATGGCACCCCAATCTTGATTGTCCATCAATAAGAATACAATCATATGGATACCTTCCGGTATATCAATAATTTACAAAATAGATCATCTCATAATCAAATTTGTAATATTGACCATATCACATCACATGCCCAACAAAAACTAGTTAGACGCCTCTAATTTATTTTTGCATATTTTACGTGGCTTAGGGCTTTCGATGATAGAACCGTTTATACCTACGAACATCAACCACAACGTTGATAAACACATTTTTAACAACCCTTCGTAGATTAGATCTTAACTATAGTAGGAGAAACGGACACCCCCTTAGCCACAAGTGAGACAACTCTCGCGTACATAGTACACGTAAACTTAGTCTGGGGCAGCTTCATCCTACTATGCCACTAAGATCATAAAATACTCAAGGAGGAAATAACATGATCATCAACGCCCACATACTCATATGTGTTCTACCTGTACAAAACATCTACGCATAGATCCGGCTCTGATACCACTGAAGGGTTCGTTGCATAGAAAACAAAAAATTTCCTACGGGAGAGACACCCGAAAGGCCAAGATTTAATCTAGGAGACGAAGTGTAACGGGCAACAAGAGGGTTAAGGAGAACACATACCCTCGAAGACTCAAAGTGGTACGAGATCAAATCTCGTTGTTGGCGTAGTCGTACTCACACCGATCCCGATAGCGAGAAGATGGGCACCGCAATCCGGCGGTGCATCCGTGATCGGTCACACGTACGGTTGATGACGACCTCCATTCCCTCGTTCCAGCGGGGCGCGGAAATAGAGGATCCCTCGGAACTCCAGCAGCACGACGGCGTGGTGGTGAAGAAGAATCCCACGGTCAGGGCTTCGCCAAGCCGGAGACCATGAAATGGAGCAGCGGGTGGAGGGAAAGGGAAGTGGCCAAGTGTGTGGAGAAGAGGAGCTCTCACCCTCCTTTTATAGGGGAAGGGGAGGCAGCCCAAGAGGAGGGTGCGGACAGCCATGGTGTGCCCCCACCTCTTCCCTCTTCATGTGAGTGGAAGCTCCACTCACACCCACTCATGCTCCCTTAATTTTCCACTTGGAAAATCCAAAGGTTTTCTTTTAATAAATAAATAAAACATTTTTATTTCTTTATTTATATTTGTTAATTTCATTAACAAACATTTGCATATAGCACCTTGAATCATTTGTTAATTCTATTAACAACCATTCGACGAAAAACCCCTTGAACTATTTCAATTTTCCCCGAAACAATTTCGGTGCTGCCCAAAATATTCTTCGATATTCCGTATCCTCTCAAACGCGTCATCGAACCTTAAGTGTGTCACCCTACAGTTCGCGAATAAGATAGACATGATCGAGACTCCTCTCCGATCAATAATCAACAGCGGGATCTGGAGATCCGTGATGACTCCTATATATTCAACGATGACTCTCGTGATCGTGTGAACCAACAACGCCGTGAACTATTCCCTTTGTCTCGCGATATTTTACTTGTCCGAGATTCGATCATTGGTATCAACCATACCTTGTTCAATCTCGTTACCGACAAGTACTCTTTTCTCGTTCCCGTGATATAACATCCTTTGTGATCATATCACGTGCTTGCAAGCGGTTTCGATGTGATATCACCGAGAGGGCCCAGAGTATATCTCTCCGTCATTTGGATGGACAAATCCTACTCTTGATCCATGATCCTAAACTAATACTTTCCGAATACTTAACGACACCTTTATAGTCACCCTGTTACGGTGTGACGTTTGATGCCATCAAAGCACTCTTCCGGTATCAGCGATTGACATGATCTCATGGTCTAAGGAATAATTTAATTCGTATGTTTGATATAACAATGTAAACTAAATGACTTGATCGCATTGCTATATTCTCTTTGGGTATATGTTCATCACATCATTCTTCTAATGACATGACCCCGTTATTAATAACATCCAATGTTCATGATCAGGAAACCTTGATCATCTATTAATCAACGAGCTAGTTAAAAGAGAGACTTTACTAGGAACCATTGTTTGTTTATTAAGCACACATGTATCAACGTTTCCGGTTAATACAATTCTAGCATGAGAAATAAACATTCATCATAAACAAGGAATAAGATAATAACCATTTTATTATTGCCTCTCGGGCATATTCTCTTCATGAGCCAGCAGATCGATCGCACCTTCCCTGATGCGGGTCGATGAAGATGGGAACGTCTACCCGCAAACTCCTGCGGCCGCAGTCCTAGCCGCAGCAACTTACATGTAGATGAACCAACCGACGGAAAGCGACCCTCGAGCAGAACAGTACAAGCAAGTGCGCAAGGGACTAGGTTTGGCAGCCACGAGGCTCGCCTCCTATGACCGCCAGAAGGCCGCCAAACAACTAGAAAAGGAAAAAGAAAAAGAGGCATCGCGCAAACGCAGGAGCGCTTCTCCTAGAAGAGACAAATCACCTCGCCGTGGTCGAGGAAAAGAAGCTCGGAGACGCGGCGATAGTCGAAGCAGCAGTGAAGGTAGCGCGAGAAATAAAAGCTCGCGGCGTCATAGCAGCCGCTCGCGGAATCGCAGCAAAGAGCCAAGGAAAGAAGCTGACCGCGACTAGCCAGGATATAATGCGCGGTCAGATATCGCGCAAAACAAGGTGGACAAGGCAAGAGCTGCGAGGAACCGCACGCGCTCCTCATCCAGTTCCTCGGATGACGAGGCCTGCGGCGCGCTATGTTTCGCTCGCAGCATCCGCGAGGCACCCCTACCCAAGAGGTTCAAGCTCAGCACAGAAGTCACAAAATATGACGGTTCACTCGAGCCTTCGACGTGGATAAATGATTACCTTACGGCAGTAAAATGCCAACGTGGGAACAAAAACACGGCTATGCAGTATCTCAACCTGCACTTGGTCGGCGCGGCGCGCAGCTGGCTGGAAGCAAGGCCAAGATCTTGTTACGCATCATGGGATGACCTACACCACGATTTCTGCAAAAACTTCCAGTCCACCTACAAAAGACCAGCGACCATTGAAGAACTGCGAGCCTGCAAACAGAAGAGCGGAGAGTCCACCCGCGAGTATATTCAGCGATGGACAACACTCAAGAACACTGCAGGAAACATCTCGGAAGAAGTAGCGGTCGAAGCCTTTGCAAAGGACGCCCGACGAACTGCTTTCAGAGAAGAATTGGGCCGAGCAGCGCCCAAAACTATCGGGGAGTTGATGATCATAGCCGACAAATGGGCCAATGGAGAAGATGCAGTGCGCAACGAGAGAGCGTCATCGCCTGCGCCCAAAGAAGATCGCCATGGCCGAAGGAAAAGGAGGAAATACTACGATCACGAGGATCGCGAAGAGATGGTGGCAGCGGAATTCACGCGAAGTCACGATACTGGACGCCGTGGAAATCGCGAGTGGAGACCAAAGGCTGAGGACAAATCTCCCGAGGAGGACCTCGATGCGTACTGCTCGCTACATCTATTTACAGATAAGCGCACGGGCAAAACTAAGGCAACACAACTTCTCAAGGACTGCCGAAAGTTTATCGAAATCAGTGAGGCCTTCTCGAAGAAAAATAGATCAGCAGCCAATCAAAATTACCCGCCACTTCCAGGAGCAGGACACCAAGGATTCCAGCCGCCACAACCCCTACCTCCACCAGCAAATCCGAACATGGCGTTAGCCGCATTACCTGCGCCACCTGCGCAAAAACACCGGAGCCAACACGTACCCGAACCCGGCAGGACTACTAGGAATGATCCAGAAAGTCTGCCCATCCCGCAGAGCTCAGAAGATAAACACAAGGCAGTTATGCATGGCTGTGCAGACCCCGCCAACAAGGCCCGAATACCTGAAGATGGCGGACCAACCGATCACATTTTCAATAGAAGATCACCCACCACGAGTCTATCGACCAGGACACGCCGCCCTCGTAATAACTACGAACTAGCCCGCGTATTTATGGATGGTGGCAGTGGCATCAACATTATCTACGCGGATACGCTCCGCAGGATGAACAGGAACCTGGACGGCCTTGTGGAATCAGAAACATCCTTCCACGGGATAGTTCCGGGAAAGGCGATCCGTCTACTCGGAACAATTAACCTAGAGGTTGTGTTGGGCAATCGACGAAACTACAGAAGAGAATTCCTCGACTTCGAAGTGGTCGACTGGCCCTCACAGTACCACGCCATTCTTGGTCGAACAGCGTTCGCCAGATTCATGGCAGTACCACACTACGCGTACCTGAAGCTTAAGCTACCCGGAGAATATGGTGTAATCACAATCGACGGAGATTTCCAGAAGTGCAACAAATGCGACATCGAGTTCAACGAAATCGCAAAATCCTTCGGGATGCAAGAAGAACTGCAGGAGCTGGCAAAGACCACGGACCACTCCGTGATGCCCCTCACAAAGAAAAACGCGCCAGAATTGGAGTTCAGCACAAATAGCGACACCTGAAAGCATCAAGTGCACCCGACGGATTCTGCGAAGACAGCGATGGTCTCAACTACCCTCTCGCCAGCATAGGAAAGCGCGCTCATCGAACTCCTCCGTGAGTACTGGGAAATTTTCGCTTGGCAGCCTTCAGATATGCCAGGAATACCCAGGGAGTTCACCGAGCACTCACTTCAAGTCTTCAAAGACGCAAAACCCATCAAGCAGACCACTCGAAGGTTTTCAGAACCCAAGCAGAAAGCGCTTGGAAAAGAAGTAAACAAATTGCTGGCAGCAAAATTCATCAGAGAGATCAAGATATCCACCTAGTTAGCAAACCCGGTGCTGGTTCCAAAGAAGAACACCGACATCCTCCGAGTATGCATCGACTACACGTCATTACATAAGCACTGCCCCAAGGATAATTTTCCCCTCCCGCGAATCGACCAGATCGTGGATTCTACTGTGGGTTGTCAACGCCTCTCTTTCCTGGACGCCTACTCGGGATATAATCAGATCCGGATGAAGCAGGAAGACGAGGAAAAGACAGCATTCATCACGCCACACGGCGTGTACTGCTACACGACAATGCCTTTCGGGCTCAAAAATGCAGGTGCAACATATCAGCGCTGCATGCAAAAATGCCTCGCCAAGCTCATTGGCAAGAACGTACAAGTGTACGTTGACGACATCGTCATCAAGACTCAAGTTGAGGACACACTCTTCGAGAACATTAGAGAAACATTTGACGTCCTCAACGCATACAGGATCAAGCTCAATCCGACAAAATGCCTCTTCGGCGTCCCAGCAGGAAAACTACTCGGGTACCTGGTATCCGCTAGAGGCATCGAAGCCAACCCGGAGAAAATACAAGCAATCCTGACAATGAAGGAGCCAACCAATCTACGCGGAGTCCAGCAGCTCGCCGGGCGACTAGCCGCCTTGAGCAAGTTTATCGCGCGATTGGGCGAGCAAGCATTACCCTTCTACAAGCTGCTGAAGAAGTCAGATAAGTTCGAGTGGACACCAGAAGCTAAGCAGGCATTCGCAGACCTGAAGCGATCATTGCAAAGCAAGCACATCCTTGCGACACCGCAAGAGAGGGAGCCATTATACCTATACCTAGCCGCGACAAACCAGGTCATCAGCACATCAATTGTAGTCGAACGACCTGAGGAAGGCAAGGCATACGGGGTCCAGCGACCAATCTACTACATCAGTGAAGTGCTCTCGCCATGCAAGCAACGATACCCTCACTATCAAAAACTCGCCTATGGAGTTGTTCTCACGGCTCGAAAGCTCAAGCACTACTTCCAGGAACACACCATAACAATGGTTAACGATGCGTCACTCGGCACAATCATGAACAACCCAATGGCATCTGGACGGATAGCAAAATCGAGCATCGAGCTGAGCGCTTGGGACATCATCTATGGATGCCCTAATTCAGTGAAATCCCAGGTACTCGTGGAGTTCCTGAGCGAGTGGACAGAGCTACAAACGCCCGGCCCGCCAGAATACACGAGTAATTGGATCATGTACTTCGATGGATCAAAGAGAAACGAAGGAGCAGGAGCTGGAATCGTGCTAATATTACCTAGAGGGGATAAACTGCAGTACGTCCTCCGATTGGATTTTCCACCTGATGATCCATCATCAAACAACGACGCATAATATGAAGCTTTGTTGCATGGGATGAAGATGGCAGTTGCGTGTGGAGCCACCCGACTGATGATCTACGGCGACTCCAACCTCATCGTGCAACAGACAATGAAGGAATGCGACGCCATCGCTGAAAACATGGTCGCTTATCGTGACATGTACAACCTACTCGAAGGAAGTTTCAAGGGATGCGAGCTAAAGCATATCGCAAGATCTAGCAACGAAGAAGCAGACAGGCTGGCAAACATGGGTTCCACAAATACACCCATACCGTCAGGGATATATTTTGAACGGATGACTAGACGATCAGTAAAAATCAAGAAAACTACAGATGTACCCGCAGCATCGGAGACAGAGGTCAGCCCGCAAGTTGCTATTATCGAGTTCATTCATCACATTTCGCGACAAGTTTTTTTGGTCGAGCCAGTCTGGACGCAGAAATACCTCGACTACTTGTCCTCGAAGCAGCTCCCAGCAGATCCACGAGAAGCTCGACAGATAGTCAGGCGGAGCAAATCCTTTCGGGTGATCAACGGAGAGTTATACAAGCAAAGCATCTCAGGTATATTGCAGCGATGCATAGCACCTGAGGACGGCAAAGAGTTATTGCAAGATATCCATCAAGGAGATTGTGGACATCATGCTAGCTGGAAAGCAATCATGGGGAAAGCCTTCCGAGCAGGATTTTACTGGCTTACAGCCGCCAGAGACGCAAAGGAGCTGGTCGACAGGTGCAACGCTTGCCAGCGATTCGCACCAAAACCACACGCACCTGCTAAGGAATTACATATGATACCCATCGCCTGGCCCTTTGCACAATGGGGGCTAGACATGGTAGGACCACTACGCAAGTCCACGCCAGGCGGATACACACACTTGCTGGTTGCAGTTGATAAATTCACCAAATGTATTGAAGCCATGCCGGTCACATCGGCTAGCGCCCAATGCGCCGTCAAATTCCTCGACTCCATTGTATGCAGGTTTGGAGTACCACACGACATCATTACAGACAATGGTACTAACTTCACGGCAAAAGAAACACAACAGTTTTGTGAAGAAAAGGGCATCAACTTCAAGTTTGCCTCAGTTGCCCATCCGCAAACCAACGGCCAAGTCGAAAGATCCAACGGATTAGTTTCGGCTGGCATCAAGAAGCGTGTACTCGATCGTCTACACCCAGCAGCAGGACATTGGGCAGAAGAGCTCCCCTCCGTGCTATGGAGCCTCCGCACAACTCCAAACCGATCCACAAACTATACACCATTTTTCATGGTCTACGGGGCCGAAGCAGTCCTCCCCGAGGACGTTAGGTTCAGCGCCCCAAGGGTTGTTGCTTACAGCGAAGAAACCTCTAACAGGGCACTCGTGGACGACATGGACGCACTCGACGAAATACGCGATATTGCACTCGCAAGATCAGCAGTATACCAGCAGTCGCTGCGCAACTATCACAGTCGCCGCATACGCCACAGAGCCTTCACAGTAGGAGATCTGGTACTGCGGCTCAAGCAGAAGGAAGGACACAAGCTCGAGCCACCATGGGAAGGACCCTTCATCATACACAAAGTTATCCCAGGTGGCGCCTATCGACTGAAGAACCCGGCGACTGGAGGCATCTTTTCCAATCCTTGGAATGTCGCGCAACTCCGCAAATTCTACCCTTAGATTTATTTTGCTCGCAATAATAAGGCTATACTAACCATCGTGTAGCTCGACAGAACAACACATGATTTCTCAGTCATTGCAATAAAATACATGGTTTCTCAACCATAAATACTCGGAGATTCTTCATCCTTACATGCTAAAAAGTAACGGGTATACACCCCACAAAACATACGGGGGCTACGCCTAACTCAGCATTACAGGAAAATTTATATACACAAGGTTAAAACAACTTACAACAATTTTTACAAACTATACAGCACAACATGATACATACATCCTAAATTTACACATGGCGATGAGCATTCTCAGCCGCCAAAACTCGATCAACCTCATCCGAGGTCAATCGAATGATTCCTCTGCTGCAGGTCGAACGGCCCTGTAATGAGAAGACATATCGACGACTGGACCATCTGGAAGTCTGGCTATGGAGTTGAAATTCACCTCAGGATGCCACAGCCGGACGAAAGAGAGAGCCACCACCGAGCCGCAAGTCATCTGATTGCGAACACACTCGCGAATCTCTCCTTCCCGACCGAACACCTCGAGAAGATGGCTCCAATCTTCAGGGCCCCTTTGCAGCGGATAGAAAGCAGCGTTCATTGCAATCAAAACCTCGTGAAAGGAACTCACGAGTATCTTCGCCTGGGTGACTCGGAACTTCAATGTGGCAAGCACAAAACCTCGACTACGATCGGACCAAAAATTATTCGCATGAGGCCTTGAGCTGCCAGCTTCTTGACAGATGTGGTTCTCCACCCAATGTTTCTCATTCCTGTCATCTGGCCGAACAACTGAAAAAGCAGATATACATGATCAAAAAAGAGCACAAGATAAGAAAGACTTGGGGGCTGAACTACTTACAGAGCAAATCATTGGCAACAGACGCCAATTCATCCATTACAAACTGCTCGCGTTCAGTCGCCAGCTTCTGTTTGGACTTAGCCACATCGGCTATCCCACGCAACGCTTTTAGCTTGCGTTCACCATCAGCTACACGATCACGGAGACTAGCGAAGGTCCCAACAGCGGCCACAAGAGGATTTGCTGGAGCAGCAAGTCCACCTGAAGGCTCTGCAGCCACCCCGGATACCTGAAAAATACAAAGAAGTTAAAGGAATAAGATGCCCTATTCGAGATATATTAACCACCTATTCGACAGGTGCTCGGGGGGCTACTCCCATCGGGAGTAAACACACAATCGCGGGAAGCATTTCAGCAGAACATCTCGATTAAAATATTGAAAATACGAGAGCACATCCCAAGGTTCATTACAATCGAAACGACGAAGTACAAACAAAATAAACTAGGGAGCTACAGTTGTGCTACCGCTTGCGGCGGTGGTCCCTCCCCTAGAACGGGCAAATAACTCGGATAACTTCCGAGCAAGGACTCCGGTTGCATCGCCAAAACGACGAAGCCCTACCTTTTTGCCCGTAGCAGGATCGACGGGAAGCTCTGAGTAGGCCTCCTCCAAGCCGGTGACTCCGTGCGCCAGCGCGAACTGGATAGCGGTCTTCGCCCCAGATTCTGACTGAGCAACCGCGTAAGCTTCAAGGAGATTGCTCTCCGAGAAAATCTTCAGCAGATCGCCCAGCGCGGGTGGAGACACGGCGTTGATGAGCAGGCGGCCGTGCAGTTGCGTCAACACCCGAATGGCATCGCCAATCAAAGTGCAGACCCCTTCGACGTGCCTCCGGAGCTGGGCGCAAGAATCCGTCAGGGCATCCACCCAACGGACCCCAGGGAGCTCCAGTGGGACACCCAGAAGACCTGCAAAGAAAAATGTTAGGATCCAAAAGACTCAAGACGGCAGAATACAAATCATAGGCCAAAGATAACTTACCCGCAAAGCGCTCGGCGAGGGGACGAAGGAAGTCGACAAGATCGGCATCCGCCTTGGTTCCGGCTTCCTCCAACTTCTTCAGAGCCTCCTGGGCAGAAGCAAGTTTCCTTTCAAGGTCAGCCGACGACATGCGGGAGGACTCCAGATCCTGTCGAACGGCCGCCAACTCAGCCTCTTGAGCTATTAACCGAGTGGAAGTACTGTCCTTCTCGGTCTTCAAAAACTCAAGTTGAGCTGCACAGCAACACTTATCAGAACCGAAGAACTGATGGAAAAACGCAAACAAAAAAAGATGGTAAACTTACTTCGAAGAAGCTCATTCTCTGTGGCGAGTCGATTACGGTCCGCTCGAAGGATCCCGCATTCCGATTCAGCAAGAACAACGAGGATCCCAATCGCCGCAAGGGAGTCAATAAGCGACTGCAAGGAAAATGAAGATAGAAGAATCAGAAAAGTGAAATTTGAGCCTATACTCGATTGTAAACATTCGAGTATAGCCTAGGGGGCTACTCCCATCGGGAGCACTACCGTGCACCCGATAAAAAGAAGCAGAAGGAAAAGACTATCTCTGAGCCTGTAGCCGATCGCATGCGATCGACTACAGCCTCGGGGGCTACTCCCATCGGGAGCACTGACGTGCACCCGATAATAAATCCAAGGGCGAAAAAGCATTAAAAAAGCAGGTAGTGGAGTTTACCTAGCCTTGAGCAAGGGAGAGGGGATCCGCTGAGCTGCCTGACACCTCCTTCGGAGCCGAAGCCTCAGCAGCAAAACTAGGAATTCTGTATTCCGTAGTCGCCGCGTTGGGGGCTAAACTCGGTGAATTTTGGACGGTGTCGGCGGTAGGAGTCTCACCCGTAGCTCCCACTTTGTTCCTCCTCTCGGGAGGAAGGGAAGAGGCGCACCTGCGAGGGCTGATAGCTTGCAAGCTACAATGAAGGCAATGTGTCAGAAAGATGCGAAAGGAAATGTTCGACTAAAAGTAAGAAGAAAAACTTACTCGTCATCATCCTCCTCCTTGTCCATCATATCCGCATTCCAGGCGGTTTGGATTGTTGGGACTGAAGGAGGGGCGAGTGATTGCAGCGGGGTTACAATGAGGGGCCCCTTCCCGGGTGATTCCTCCAAAGAATTGTCCTTGGAAGTGGCCTCGTCGCCCTCTACCCGACGGCGTTTTCGCTGGAGGAGACCGTCGCCCGAGTCCTCTACGCTATCCGAGGAATCACTCTCGGAACTCGAGGAGGCGTCAGCAACACCGGTGTCAGCTGGGCCTTCCAAGTTGCTTGCCAGCAAGTCCGAGGCATCCTCCCCGGATATCGGCGGGTAGCAGGTAGTCACTGCTAAGCTCTATTGGAAAAGACAGAAGGAAAACGAGAGAAAATTCAGTCGACAAAATCTCAGAATAAAGAAAAGAAATCAACACTGGGAGATTCAAAACTTACTTCAGCTGGCGGCGGCTTCGATGCCTCAAAAGCGCCTACCGGCAGTCGGGGAAGGTATCACCTTCCTTCAAACTGGTGATAGCCGCGATCTTCTTCTCGAATTCAGCCCTCGAGAGTTCTTCACGGCTCACGCGACTAGGATCCCCAGCGCCCTGGTACTCCCACATCACGGATGGCCTATCTTGCAGAGGCTGAACCCTGCGCTTAAGGAAAACACTCGCAAAGTGCAAACCGTTCAGCGCAGATCCTGCGGCCTGGTCACGAAGAGCAGCCACCTTGGCGAGTAGGGGAGCGACGACTCGGTTTTCTTCAGCCGAAAGCTTGTGCCCCCAAGACTTCCGCCTCTTCAAAACAGCGAACGGGTGGAATTCGTTGACTCCACCCGCGCTGTTGTCGGTTACATAGAACCATTTCTTCCTCCATCCCTGGGCGGAGTCGATGAAGTGCATGGTGAAGTAGCCATTCTCGGACTTCGCCTGGATCCTGAAGCCGCCGGTGCGCAACGGTTCTCCGAGCTCCGTCTCCACTCGCGATCTCTCGCGGAAGATGCGCACCTTGAAAAGGGCCTTCCAGAGACCCCAGTGGGGGCGAATGCCCAGAAAGCATTCGCAAAGAACAATGAAGCACGCGATGTGCTGCATTGCGTTGGGAGGAAGATCATGGAGCTGTATGCCGTAGACATACAGCAGAGCCATGAGGAAGGGATGGAGAGGAAGAGAAAGACCGCGCGACATGTGATCCGCGAAGATCACGCGTTCATTCGCGTGGGGGTTGGGTACCTCCTCTTTCCTGCCGAGGCGTACCCGTTTCTCCGCGTCTGGGGGCAGCAGTCCATCTCGCTGCATCCCCTTGATGCTCTTGGCCATGGTGTTGGGCGAACGCCAATCACCTGAGTGCGGCGCGGGTGGTGGAGGAGCGTCCCCCAAGGCCCTCGATGAAGAGGCGACAATACGTTTCTTGCCGCCCGCCATTGCTGCTTGCACGAGCTTGGAGAGCGAGGGAAGATGGAGTGCGAGGAGGAAGATGAGCAGAGAAGACGAAGGCTGGGAAGTTTTTCACCGTTCCGCCAAGTCCCGTATTTATGCACGGGACCGCTCAATCTTGGCCACTCGATGCGCCACGTGGCATCCATCGCGGCCGCCGCGTGCGAAGGCGAAACGAGAGGGCGGCAGATGCTGTTTCGTGCCACGATCTTAACGGAGGATCGTGGGCATTTACTGCGAAGTTCGCGTAAAAACCGGGAACGGCGTCTCGTTTCCGGTCAAAAAGCTGACAAAGTGGGCCAGCACTTCTACTCTCACTCCGTCACGTCCCATCGGGAGGATAAAAGTGCGCCATGACGTCATAGCGTGCATCATCAAGCTGAAGAATCTTTCGAATGGAAAGTCCAAGCGCGAAAATAACTTCGCATGAACAAGAATCTTTCGAATGGAAAGTCCAAGTGCGAAAATAACTTCGCATGAACAAGAATCCTTCGAATAAAAGTCCAAACACGAAAATAACTTCGTATGGACAAAATATGACGTGAAAACTTTTTCACAGGAAAAAATGCCTCAAAACACGAAAACTCTTTCGTACAAACAAGGAATCACAAAAATCAAAACTACACGAGTAGGCAGATCCTGCCGCTCATTCACACGATGTTTGCACATCATAAACATGGATTCTTCAGCCGACTAGGTACATCCGGATGCCATATTCTTTCGAATATGAAGGTAAGACCCAAAAGATCTTTCTTGAGGGCCTAGAATCGCACTCAAGCTGCATCCTCCGGTATAATTCCGTGTCAACAACACGAAGAAAAATCCTAGCAGACACGCCGGGTACCCCTATAGGTTAAGTTCGACTCGGTAAGACCACTACGGCCCAGTCGCAACGATCACCTTATCAGGTTCGAGTCGGAGGTCTCGAATCTGTGTAGGCCAGAACTGTTTTTGCCCTAGTTGCAATTAATTGGCCCTGATCTTTCGGGAGAGCCAAGCTACTGCACCATATCCTTCTGCGATAAACAACCATAAATACAGGCACTTTCATTACTCCATACACGGGTATAAAAAGCTCATCACGCAGGGTATACACCCTCTAAATAGGAAACGACCATATTGGTTATCCGAAGGAAAGATGAATAATCTGACCGTCTACTCGACTGGAAAAATCCCAATCAAGCAAACGCTCGGGGGCTACTGACGAAGGGATGGATCTTAGATCCTGCGGATAAGGACACCCCGTCTCAGGCCCAACGTCAAGGCCTACATGAAGCCCACCCGCAATGCCTTGCGGGCTAAGTTAGGAAACATGTAACCGACTTAGAGCTAGAGTTCGAGTCCTCCCCGGGTAGGGTTTGAGACCTGGCCACCTATATAAGGCCAGGAGAACCACTAGAGGAGGACCAAGCAATACCGCACCACCAAAGCCTTAAGCTCGAGATTGTATTCTCGACTTGAGCGATCATCTTTGTAACCGATCTACTCAATAATACAAATCGACAGAGGCAGGAGTAAGGGTTTTACCTCTACGAGGGCCCCAAACATGGGTAAATTGTCCCCCCTGTCTAGCCGACGATCGCCACCAGCGCTCATGGGTTCTCCTATTCGAAACCCGATAGGTTCACCTGAGGGATTTGCCGAGCAACAGATTCGACACAGAGCCTCAATCAAACGAAATTTTGCAACTTATTTAGCTGTGAAACGTGCAACTGACAGTCGTATGGAGTTGCATCATCTTCAACTAGGAGATCGCAAACCATAAGTTTTGGCCTTTTTTTGTGTGCACTTTGGCAAATGGAAAAAATTCATTTTACAACTAGAAAAGCGCAACTGATGGGCTTAGATGAGTAAAATGATGATTATAGAATCTTTTTTGATTACCTAACTCATCCTGATTTTGAGCAAGATGTGCACTCCTCTTTGATAGGAACTGATGCTTTGGCGTGGAGGAAATTTGTTAGAACAACTGCTGTCTAAATAGTCCATGCAATTATGTTATCCAGTTTTCCAAGTTTATCTCCTCTTGAGAAAGAACTCATGAGCAAGCAAAATGGCTTCATTCACTAGATGAATTTGTGAACTGCTCTCTTATGAGACTGGAACAGTCACAAAAATGTGAGGGTTAATGCATTCCACTTTAGTTGTGGGGTGGTGATTATGTGGGCTTTATGATTTGGCTTTACTTCCTCCTTAGAATTCATATCCTAGGAGAAACATTATAAATATCAATGTAGATTCCTAGTTTAGAACTTGAACATGCTGCCTAGGTTATAATGTGGTTTCTTGTTTCCTTACTGTTATTTTCTCTCTTGGTTGATTATAGAAGGAATGTAGGTATAGTTTATGACATCAATTTGCCCTATGCATATAAGAAGAATTTGTTAGAAAGTTAGCTAGGATTGCCTCCAAATTACTATTCATATACAAATGGATGAGATGTACTAGGTTATCTAACCTTCTGTCTGTTTGTGTATGACACTCAATTGTTTGAGTATACAAAAGTCATTTGTTAACAAGGTGTAAAAGCTTGTTACCGAACTACTTCTATATCACATGAACATTGTAATATCACACTATTTCAAGAAGAGTTAGTAAGATGAGATTAAGATTAAAAGTTTCCAAATACTCCTATGATATATTGGAATAGCACTTTTAGAACACTATAAAGAATCCTTCGGCAGGTCTTCCTGTCGGAGTTCCTCCTTTCTTGTGGGTTGCTTCTCTTGCAGAATGACTTCGAGAAGATTGGGAAACAAGATAACATGGTCTAGACAAAGTAGAAAGATCTAGATTAAGAGTTAGTTAAGATTTTATTCCCCTTCTATATACTTCTTATTTTTTTCCCCATAAGATATTTACTTATTTCATATATGACTGGTTTTACTTAGTTATCAATTCAATTCCTCTAACAGAAGTTATAACTTGTTATTCATTAGTTGTATCCATAGATAATTTAGTTGTGGAATGTTGATTTGAATAGAAGTCTGGAGTGCTTATGGAATGATGAATTTAAGATAGTAAGTTGATCAAGTGGTCCCTTTATGCGTTGAGATTTCATATGCTCACTTGTATAAGATGAATAAGACAATGAGCATATGGAGGTTATTGGGGTTTAATGGTTTAAGTCAGAGTTGTAAGTTGGTTTCTCAGATGTCATGTTCATGCATAATGAAGACTTAGAGGTTTGGCAAGATCATATGTAATGATCAAGATATAACGGTAGTTTAGGAAGATTTATTTCTTCTTTTAGGTACTTCTTATATGGTTGATGAGATATGTACATATTCTATAAATATGTTAATAACGATTATTATGTCATTGCCCACTTGTGGGGTTTTAGTTAATACTTGTTTGTATCATTTGTGTTCTGTTGAACCTTGGTAATTTACTTGTAAAAGTTCACTTTATAGTTATTAGATGACTTATAAGAATGTTGTGTGAAGGTATTGATAACTTAAATGATTCCAGTTTTAAAAGGACACGTCATCTCTCTTGATGAGATTATTAAAATATGCTTTACCACCTTGTGGAAGAAAGATCATTATCTATGTGGTAGGGACACTGACCCCGCTTTGAGTTCTATATACCTAGATGAATACTCTAAAGTCACTTATAAACTTGTGGTTAAGTTGATGAAAGTTAGTGTTGGTCATAACTAATTTTGGTTTATCTTATCAAATGATTTGGTTTCTTAGGATACTTGTTATAAATACTAGAAGGATTCCCCGCGCGTTGCAGCGAGAATATCTTTAAAGAACTCTCTTGTATAAATGAAAGAGTATAAGACACATGCAACAAGAAGTTGTTTAAAGGAATATGCAAGAGTCTATCGGTCGAGAGGCCGACCTTTATTCGATCATTGGGTTGGTTGCGAGAAATTCTAATCAGCAAATAATTGATTTTAGGTAAACTAAAAATCATATCGAAACACAACATTTTGTGGCATAATCTAAAAGTTCATAAGGCTTAATCTCATAGAAAAATCAGTGTAGAACTTTCCCATATAATCGTCAAAACATAAAGGTTCGACGATAATTAGTACCCATCAGATGACGTAACCATGCACAGAATTCGCTCTCTGCACGTGTGCACAATTCATAATGTATACCTTATAACTTGGTAAGCACATATTTACAAAAGTATTTATAAACAAAAATGCACATTTGAGATGAACATGCAACACACACTATCATTCGCCTTTTTTCCTGCAATGCAAAATCTCATATGTAGCCAGTGCGGATCACTTCAAATGATACACCACAAATCACTGTAATATTTGCAAACATGTAGCATATAACATGAAAACAAAATGGAACATCAGAAATTATGGATACGTTTATGACATATCAACATCCCCAAGGTTAGGTCCTACTCGCCCTCGAGTAGCTAAACGATAAAACAAATAAATAATTTATGAGGTGACATGCTACCAACATAAACTTGATCATCATTGTAATGTAAAGCATGTAAACTAGGATCAGATGAATAAAGGATGTGGTTTATAGTTGATATAAAATAGAATAATGTATAAACCATTAAAATAACAAAGTAAAACTTTTCAATGAATCAATAATAAAAGACAATCAACCGTGCAATGGTTTATTAAAGAAGATTTAAGATTCAAGAACAACAATATAATCATCCAAGGCATCAAACTCTCACAACAACTCATGTTAGGATCAAGTCAAGCAATAACAATATGCACGTAGGAAAATCATTAAGATATTTGTGCACTCAAAACAAGAAACTGTTCTGTATTGGTCCCTGAGACCAGGATGTTATGGCTAAAAGAAGATTATGGGGGGTTTGGATGGCCAATGGAAGAAAATCTCACACAACTGAAAGTGATCATTAGACAAGAGGAAGTCTTATAATCAAAGTTATGCAAGGAGTAGTGATTGCCACACAACGGATGCACATAGAGCTATAAGTGTATGAAATCTCTCCAATAAAACTAGTGGGGGTGCATCCAACTTGCTTTCTCACGAAGACATAGAGCACTTTTGAGGAGGCTCATCGTTGGAATATACAAGCCAAGATCTATAACGTTAAGTTCCCCACATAGTTAATATGTAAAATCTCTCCAAACTGAAGTATTGGTGTTAACAAAGCACAAGTGTGGAATAAATGATAGTAATGTTGCCCCCTCTCTCTTTATTATCTCTCTTTTGCCCTTGGGGGGGGGGGGGGGTTATAACCTCACTGGTAGAGGCAACACTCTATTTTCCAATGAATCAGCACACTTTTAGTACTCATAACTCAAACTGAAATATATCTGATGTGAATAAAACTAAATGATCCGGCCAATGTAGCAGTATTGTCGTGGGATTATCACGGCAGACGTTACCGGGGGTAACTGATCTTGGGGCAAGACGACACAGGCGTTTGGGAGAGGGTTTAGCTCAGAGGAAAACATGATGGAACTCGATCTGGTAGCCGGGAATCAAGTCGCCGAGTCTCCAATCTCAATATATTAACTCAATCTCTCGTATACACTGGATGCTCGATATCAACAGGTACTACTAGGGTTCTTAGATCTCTCTCAACTAGACCTAGGGGTCGGTTTATAAAGCACCCGTACCCCCTGGCTTGTTCTCCAAGGCGCACCCTGAATCCTACCCGGACACCGCATACAAACTCTAACTTTCCTTTACCGTAATCCACAATCCGGGTTACGAGGCCTACAAACTTGGGCCTTCCAGAAGTTTCTTTATCCTTAGCAGGATCTTGCGCAGCGTCCTTTGGGCCGGGTTATACCTTGGAGTTGGCCTACCGGGTTATTATCCCTCCATCAGTAGTCCCCAGAATAGCTTGGGCTTCACGGATCCTTCCTTGAAGCGCTTGGTATTCCCTGCAAAGACATCAAATGCCCAAATACATGAAGGCCGGGTTATAACGCTTCAATAAACAACTAGGCCCAACTCTACGGTGGCCATATAGTAACCCGGCTCCTCTCCAAATACCCGGCTTAGCTTTCCGGGTCTAAGCCCTGATAAAAGTGTCAAGATTCTGCACTTTACTCGATAATTGATCTTGATATTATGAAGAATATCTCCTTCTTATTTCTACCCAGATATCACGTTCAACACATAAAGCGTATTTCGCAAGATTCAAACAGATAGCCGTTACTCCGTAATCCCCGGCTCCCGCTCGTGGAACCAAGCTTATCCACATGAACCATTATAAATATGGTCGCAGGGGTAACCCTAACCCCAACGGCTCATTCCCCCATTCCTCTTCCTTTCTTCCCCCGTGCTCAAATTCACAGAGC
Organism: Alopecurus myosuroides; assembly: GCA_028641055.1. NCBI lineage: Eukaryota > Viridiplantae > Streptophyta > Magnoliopsida > Poales > Poaceae > Alopecurus > Alopecurus myosuroides. The sequence goes on along the minus strand of CM054060.1, from coordinate 241,526,779 downwards.
GCCACCACGGAAATCCCGCGGGCATCACCGGAACCTATTGGCCGCCGGCTACGTTCCCCCACCGCGCACTCTGCACCGCCGCCAAGATCCGCCGCCAAACCCTCAACCGGCCCGTCGGGAATCGCAAAGGGGCACCAAACTTGCGCGATTTGCCTCCGTCGAGCTTTACTTCGATCTCCTCCAGTAAGCTTCCCATACCCGTTAATTAGCCTCCATAATTTCTTGATTTTCTTCAGATTAGATCTAGGTCAACCCGCCGGTCATTTTCCCGGTCATGCCGAATCGAGTCACTTGTATTCACTCTAGCTCATCCAATGGATTGAATGCTGGCTTTATTTCACTTCCCTACCGCCCACAACTGCTAATTTTGCCACGAATCTAGAAATGGAATCTTTAGCCTGGGCTCAGGCCGCCCAATTTTTCCGCCCTTGACTCTATCATCCGGAAAATCTTCCCTTTTCCGATTCCCTTTACTCATAATAGGTACCTGTATAACCATCCATTACCCTCAAACATTCTTTCAATGCATAAGCCTTCATGATTTTTATAATGATGCTTGATACCCGGGTGGCTTGAACCTTGCTTCACAAAATAACACCCGGATATTATGTAACCTTCATACTGTCTCGATACCGCTCACTGATACTCGACCAGCTTATGATTTCCGAGCCTTATTCCTCACACTCCTATACCTCGTGTTTTGCAGGTCACACCCATGGCTCCCAAGAAACATGGAAAGCAGCAGGCAAAGGCCAAGACCACCAACTCCATATCCGCCAACTGGGCGCGATCTACGGTCACCAAAACCAAGTTAGAAGAACTGGTCGAGCTGGGAGTTCTCCCTCCTCAAGAGGATATCCAGTGGAGAGTGTCGGGTAAGGAGACCCGGCCTACGCCGGCAAAGGACGAGGTAATATGCTTTGTAGAGCACGTGACCCGGGGCTTTCGTCCTCCAGGTCACCCCTTCTTTCGCGACATTCTGAGCCATTATGGCCTTCGTGTATTTGACATAGGTCCTAATTCTGTGTTAAATATCTCCCACTTTATCGTCCTTTCCGAGTCATACTTGTGCACTCCGCCAAGTTTGGCTCTTTTCGTCGAGCTTTTCCAGTGCAAACCGTGCCGCGAAAGCGGTGACGGGGCACTTCTCGCTTGCGGCGGGGTCTCTATCCAGCGCCGCAAGAATTCTCTGATGCCACCTCTTACCCTTAACTCCCACGTCAAACATTGGCAGCTTTCATATTTTTACTGCCGAGACACTTCCCCACCCGGCCAAAAGAAACTACCGGGTTACTCAGAGGGTCTTCTTGACATCTCCGAGAATTTTAATGCCTTTGCCCCTGACTCCGACAGGGAGGCCATTCAACCTTTGCTAGTCAAAATCACTATTCTTGCGGCCCAAGGTCTCATCGGGCTCAACCTGGTGAAAACTTGGGTCGATTTCCGGATTCAGCCCAATTCCATCCGCACAAAGTTAATGTGCGAGTATTCGGGGCAAACCACATACCCGCTCCGGTATTCTGACAACAGCTTTGCGGCTGGTGACACCAATAAAACTATCAAGGGTTTTCTGACAGAGAAACTAGAGGTAATCCGGAACATAGCCGGATTAGAACCCTTCACACTCGAGAACCCAGCCCCCAAGGTGAAGATCCGATTTTAACGTTTTTACCTTTGCTCTTTCCGCTTGATACGGTTGATAACCCTTGTTCTGATATTTTTATCTCAGGCTGATGATGATTTTTGGAAGATCGACACTTCCCCTAGCTCCGAGAGTCCAGAGGAACAAGAAGAGGCTGTTAACTCGGACGAAGGTGCTCGCCGGGTTTTACTTGATTCCTTTAAGTTCGTCGTAACCCCTTCATTTTCCAACTATAACCTTGATGACTTCCAGAACAAGAGGAGAATGACGAAGAAGAAGAAACTGACGGCAAGGTGGAATCCGCCAGTGATGAAGATGAAGTGGAGCTGACAATTAAAGTCAGATCTAAGAGAAAACCCCAAGGGATCGTCTTCAAGGTTTCATACCGCCTCCTTGTATTCAACTCGTATTCCTTTGATGATATACATGAGCTATCTTGACATTATTCCACCGGCCGTATTTGGAGGAGTCGCCCATGACCAAGCGCAGAGCAACTCGGAATTACCCGGGTGACGACGCTCTTAGCCCGGGTATTCCATTGTCTCCGGCTGGACGCGCTGGTATTAACCTTATCCTTTCTCGAAGGAAACAATCTTCCTGAACCGTTCCCTTACGAAACCTTCCTTAATACTTTTCAGTTTCGCCCGGGTCCAGCAACGAGTTCCCGTCGGACTTTGCGGTGAATACCGGGTAAAATCCCTTTCCTGATGCTCTATCACACTTTCATCACCCTTTCCTGATTGTACACTAACTGCTCACTCGTACTATCCATAGGGCCACGGTCGTTATTAGCGACCAAGAGGATATGGAGACCGATGACCCGGGTAAGGGGAACCTGGCTGACAAGGCAACAGCCGCGTCTAGCGGCGAAGAACAAGCGTCACCAATAAACCCGGCCAGACAAGAAGCCAAGTATCCGATAGCCTCTCACGCAAGCAAGAAGAAAAGAGCTGCCACTTTGGGTGCAGGAGAGGGGGCATCAGATTCCGACATTCGGATGACCCGGATTCCGCCCCCTGCTAAGAAGAAAACTCCTTCTCGGAATTTCCAAGGCCCCGGGTCCTCTGACACGGGTAATGATACTTTTGATCAACTGATGAGCACTCTCCTCACTATGAAGGCTTCAGAGAGCAATATTCTGGAGCGCATGGCCGCAGCGTACCAGGTAATAATACTTGATATCTCGTAGTGTATGCCTAGTCCCCAAGTTCCAAGCATGACTTGCTGGAGTTGTGCTTGGTACTTTACGCAATACTCAGCTTGCCATAATATCCGACTGATACTTGTGTTCCTTACTACTTACAGGCGCAGACGACCCGGTCTGATGAAATTTTGCTCAAGACCGAACAACTTCTTCTCGCCGAGGTAAAGCGGAGAGAAACCCTTGAGGATGACGTGGAAACCTTGAAGAAGGATGTTTCTAAATACAAAAAGAAGTGCAATACTGCTCAAAATGCACTGAAGAAACTATCGGACCAGGTCACCGATACCTATCAGATCTTGCTTAGTAAGTTTTTGCTGCCGACTGTCTTCATGCCTTTACTTTATTATATGACACTCGGGATTACTGATACGTCTTTCCTTTGCTTCAACTGCAGGTGCCAACCTTGCGGCCCCAGAAGAGGATGCCATTGCAAAGGCTAAAACTTTAAAGACTGTGCTCCGGACTTTCTTTGCCGGCACAAAGTTTATACTGGACGCCGTGAAGTGGCCTACTGAAGTATACCCGGGTGAAGAAAATCTTATCAAAGCCTGCTCCACTGTGCCTGGCTGGATTGAAATCTGGAAACGCTCGGCATGCCGGATTGGTATGACCCGGGCCTTTACCCTGGCTAAGGCTTACTTTCCGAAGCTTGATCCGGCAAAGGTAATATCCGGGTTTCCAGAATTCAAAGCAGATGGCTCCAAGTTTACACCTAAGGACTTCAAGGCCGTACAGTCCGCAGTGCGTCATTCGGCCACCACTTTGGCCGATAGTATGGATCTGAACACTATCATGAGTGCATACGATGCTGAAGGCAAAATTGTTACGGAGGACGCACCCCCTCCCTTTGATATTTTGGAGAAATGGGCTGCTGATTCGGCCAGGAAGAGGGAAGCAACTGAGAAGAGAGAGGTCGAGTTAGGATCAGGGCCAACCACCTCTACACCAACTGTTCTTCCGCCTGTCCGTCCTGCCGCAAGGAATCCGGGTGATGATGCCGGGAGAGCTAAAGAGCAAGTCCAGGAGCAAGACCCGGAGGGCAAGGGCAAAGATGTGGACCCTACTCAGGAAGCCGAATAGGCAAACGTCATAAAAATACTTCAATCATCTGATGTTTTTACTCAAAACAAGTATTCTTTTGACGGTGCGCCTGTGCACCCTTGATACTAGTGTCGCAACCTGTAACGCACTTTAATTCTGTGATACACTTCGTGCCTTTCTAGGCCTTTTGATGAACTTGGTACTTGTCTACTTTTGAACTTATTCTTGATATCCGATTTTCTTTTCATTTCCTTCTTTATTTCCGAGTATCGTGAGTTTTGACAGGTGGACTTTTCTTTAAGTCCCCAAGTCCCCACGACTCGGACATTGGGGTCTTTCGAGCTTGGCGACAAAACAACTTGATTCTGTTTCGGAACCCACAGTCCCCAAGGCCCGAATTTCCGAGTCTGTGGTGTGTGGTTTTTTCGAAGAGAACAAACTTGTTGTTGCTAAGCCGAAACCCGGAATTGTTTCATATAGATAATGAAGTTATGCTTGATAAACGTTGAGTTTCCAGCTATTAGCCTTGTACTCTGCATAACTTGTGGTTTAGATGACCCTTTTGACTATCTTGTACTGTAAGCTGGCTTTCGCGTGGATACCATGTTGTTACATCTATACGAGAACAGGGTCAGACAAATCCCAATGGGCTTCATGGCTGATTGTAATCGTAAGCGAGCAAATCATGCCACTTTAGTGCGAGTCACATCGAGCTTAAGTAAGAAAAGTCAAGAAAATTTGGCTCCTTTGTCCGGTTATAAGATTGCAGCCGTACTCGTTTGCGAATAATCGGCCCTTATAACTCATAGGCATCAAGGTCGGGTCTTTGGGTTTGTGGCTGCGCTACTTGAGCAACCAGCCCCCGAGACCTATACATATTCAACATACTTAATGATACTGATGTATTGATGGCAATGGATACTTACTTACTTGTAATCGAAGTAAAAGCCGTAACAAAATAGGACTTGATAATCATCTCTTTATTGATACGAGAAAGTTTGGATCAGCAGGCCGCCTCATTAAAAACCTTCCAGTCCCCTTAGGTACCCTGGTTAGGAAAAGAGCGCGTCTGAAACCTGCTGCCCGTTACATTGTTTAGTTCTTCTTGGGAACCGGTCCCGGGCTGACGTGACCGATACACATTCTCCATTTGCTGGACTTTTTCATGATGAGTACCGGATTTACTAGCCAACCCGGGTGAGGTGTCTCCATAGCGCGGCTGGTTGTGAGCGGCCGTGCGATTTCTTCTCCTATGGCAGATTGTTTGGGGGAATCATCCTTGATAAAAGCCACCATCTTAGCATCTTGTGCTGCCTTGGACTTTGCTCTTTCGTCTTCAGTACTCGGCCTTTTTGACGTGGTTCTATCCTCCGGGTCTGCTTGAGACCGGTAATGCTTGAGTTCCTCTTTTCTACAGGCTTGCTCGGCCATTGCTGCGTCTCCTTCATCGCATTCAGCTGCTATGTCTCGATTTCCATGTATGGTAATGGTCTTCTTGGGACCCGGGATTTTTAGCTGTAGATATACGTAACACGGCCTAGCCATGAATTTGGCATAAGCCGGCCTTCCGAATAACGCGTGATAAGGACTGCGCAATTTGACCACCTCAAAAGTGAGCCACTCAACTCGATAGTTATCCTTTGATTCCCCAAAAGCTACCTCCAATGCGATTTTTCCCTCGGGGCACGCTGAATGACCCGGCACTATCCCATGAAAAATTGTTGAGCTTTTCTGTAGCTGAGACTCCTTGAGGCCCATGCGTAAGAAGGTTTCCCAATACAGTATATTGATGCTAATTCCACCATCCATCAAAACCTTTTTCAGTTCATACCCATTTACCTGCGGTGCGACTACTAATGCCAAGACTCCCGGGTGTTCTACTCTTTCCGGGTGGTCCCTTCTGCTCCATGTTACATCCTGTTCTGACCATCTCAGGTATCTCCTTGAGGCCCATGCGTAAGAAGGTTTCCCAATACAGTATATTGATGCTACTTCCACCATCCATCAAAACCTTTTTCAGTTCATACCCATTTACCTGCGGTGCGACTACTAATGCCAAGACTCCCGGGTGTTCTACTCTTTCCGGGTGGTCCCTTCTGCTCCATGTTACATCCTGTTCTGACCATCTCAGGTATCTCGGGACAGCCGAAGAAACTGAATTGACCGCTTGCTTCAGTATCTTTTTGTCCTTGTTAGATCCTCCTGTGGTATGCACATGATATTGACCCAACTGTTTGGGGTTAGCCTGGAAACCTCCTGCTCCCCCTTGGTTATTACCTTGATTTCCAGCTGCCGGGTTACCGGCTGGGGGTGGACCGTTGCCTGGGTTTCCTCCTGGACCCGGTCCTCCTCCCCGTCCCGCACCTCGCATGGCTCTGTTCACTTCCTCATTTTTCCATCTCTGTAGGTCGGCGCACTGCTCCAAGGAGTGGTTAGCTGGCCTACCGTTCCTGCTGTGCTTCGGGCATGCCATTCTGAATATGTCCCAATTATTACCCGGCCTTGGTGGCCCTTGATAGTTTCCTCCATTGTGATTTCCAGCATTGAAATTTCCTTCTGCCCTAGGTCTGGAAGATCCAGCTTCAGTATTGGCGACAAACTCAGAGCCTCCTTCAAACGGACGCTTGTTCTGGCTGTTGTTACCCGGTGCTGATCCGTTGCCAGTTCTTCCATTACTACTTGTGTTTGCTTTTGCTTTTTTATCATCAGTTTCCTCTTCCGTAGTGTCCGTTGCGGCATGTTTGTTGCACGCATCCATCAATTCTCCCATTGTGACCTCCGAAGCATTCCGACTAGATTTCATGCGAGTTAATTTTTGTACTAAGGGTGTGTACTTGCAGGTCTTTGCCATAGCTTGCAGCGCATCCTTGGGCTGAATATCCGTAGATGAATGGAGAATTTCCATAACCCGGCGCACCCAGCTGCGCGCCGATTCTCCCTTCTTCTGAACACATCGCTCTAAGTCGTCAATAGTGAATAACTTTCTACACGTCCCGTGAAAGTGCTTGATAAATGCAGTTTTCAATTCTTCCCATGACTTAATAGATCCTTCCGGTAGATTGGCGAACCATAACTTTGCTGCTCCTTCCGACATCATTAGATACATGAACTTGGCTTGACGATTCTCGGACGCATTGCGAATCGACATGGCCATCTCATAGCTGCTCAACCATGTTTCCGGATCCATAGTCGGCTCATAATTTACCACTTTACCCGGTTCTTTGAACTTTTCCGGGTAAGGTTCAGCTCTAATGCTATCCGAAAGACACTTAGGCCCTGCAAGAATGGTTGAAGCTGGTCTTACTCGGGAAACATGTGATCCTGCAGGGGGTACAGCTGGCTGCGGTACCGCTGGTGGCCCATGTGCCGCAGACCCGGCCACGGCTCTCCTGGCCCTGGAACTATCCACGATGGCCTGTGCTGCTGATGCTGCTGGTACTGCCTGGATGTGTGGAGGAGGCGGCATTTGCTGCTGCTCTTCCCTCCTCCGTGCCGAACTTGTTTGGATGTTTCCAGCGTTACCTTGTTGTTGGCTGACATACGGCGTCCCATGCATTCCACTTCTGTGATCCGGGTAATTAACCTGTTGCGCTACAGCGGTGCGCAGCATATCTATCGCCCGCCGGGTCTCCTCTGCGTGGGGTGACTCTCTCACGGGGATTTGATTTAGTGCAAGCGTTGCCGCGTACACGTTGTCCATGGGATTGTTGTAATGACCTGCTGGTGTGCGAAAACGCGATGGTGGTGGTGGCGGTGGTACGGTATTGCCTGCAGTGACTCCAGTCTGTGGTGCAAGTAACCCGGCCTGCGTATCTACCGGTTGTGCTCCTCCGGTTGTCGGCTGAGGGGCGGTTCCTTGATTTGCCGCTGGAATCGGCTGATCCTGAGGCGTGATAAATAGTGTGGCCGGGTTTATGACTCCTCCCAATGCTGGTAATCTAGTTTGATGCCTTTGATGTACTCTAGTCGTTTCCTCTCGGAGCCGAGTTTCCAATGCATCCAGCTCACGTTGCCGTGTGACCATCCCTTGCCTTTCTGCTTCTACTTGCCTTCTCTGCTGCTCCAATGCACGACGGGCTACGTCCAAATCCCTAACTCGTTCCGCCGCGTTCTCCGGAGTGATAACTGTGGCAAGAACCGTCGGATCTAGGATCAGATTGTTGTCGAACAAGGCCGGGTGTTGTGGATTGGAAGGACCCGCTCCTGGTGTCCGGTTTGCTAGGAATCCGAACGTGTTTGCGTGTAGTTCGTTTTCCGGCGCTTGACTGGTAACCGATGCCGACTCTTCGTCAACCTGGGCCAAAACCGTGTTTCCGTTAGCCGGCCCCTGCTGCCGGGCTAATGCTTGTGCTGACCCGGCCGCGGCCGCGGTTACGGCCTCTTGGTTGAGATTGGTCGCGGGAGCCGTATAAACCGCGACTCGGCGTATGATGCTTGGCGCGAATTCATGCTGTTCCCCTTGGCTGTTATTCTCCTCATATCGGTTTTCCAGCAGATCCAGGATAGACTCGGTATCATCCTCTCTTTCGACCCGGTCGCGCGGGGTCCATGCCGGTTCCTCCGGCTGTTCCCACTTCGTGATGGGTTCTTCCGCCGGATATGTCGTTCCAATTGATTCTTCATCATCTGATTGGATAGAAGTGGCCTCCCCTGACACAGAATCAGATCCAAAATTGTCAGGGATCGAACCGGAAGTACATACCATACCAATGAAGACGCTGATCCGGCCGATTGTCACGAGGGATCCGGATTCGAGGTGATCCGACTCTGGCCCCCAGCCGGAATCGTCCACCGTCTTTTCTCCTTTGTGGTCGATGTAGATCTCGCCGACGACAAGATTCTCCATGTTCTTCCGAGCTTCTCCCGTGATGTAAACACCTTTGGACGCAGGCCCCACGGTGGGCGCCAACTGTCGTGGGATTATCACGGCAGACGTTACCGGGGGTAACTGATCTTGGGGCAAGACGACACAGGCGTTTGGGAGAGGGTTTAGCTCAGAGGAAAACATGATGGAACTCGATCTGGTAGCCGGGAATCAAGTCGCCGAGTCTCCAATCTCAATATATTAACTCAATCTCTCGTATACACTGGATGCTCGATATCAACAGGTACTACTAGGGTTCTTAGATCTCTCTCAACTAGACCTAGGGGTCGGTTTATAAAGCACCCGTACCCCCTGGCTTGTTCTCCAAGGCGCACCCTGAATCCTACCCGGACACCGCATACAAACTCTAACTTTCCTTTACCGTAATCCACAATCCGGGTTACGAGGCCTACAAACTTGGGCCTTCCAGAAGTTTCTTTATCCTTAGCCGGATCTTGCGCAGCGTCCTTTGGGCCGGGTTATACCTTGGAGTTGGCCTACCGGGTTATTATCCCTCCATCAAGTATGCAAAGAAACAATGAAGCATGACATCAAGTAACATAATGAGGATGTATGTTGTATGGTAGTATATCTCGGAATGGCTATGGAAATGCCATGATAGGTAGGTATGGTGGCTGTTTTGAGGAAGATAATTTTTGGCTTATGTGTAGAAGAACAAAGTTCTCCCACGGGGTTTGGATGCACTGGTGAAGTTTGCATTGACTCTCATTGTAAGAATGAGCAATGCACGTTAGCGAAGAGGCTAGGAAATGTGGATGGTGGAAGTGCCAGAAAACCGTAACATAGAACTCACAAGTTAAAAGATTACAACTAAAATCATGATCTTACAAGGCATAATGAAAATCACTCCAAGAGGGTCTGTGGTAGTGACAAGTCACTGTTGGCTACCCAGACCGTAGCACGTAACAAAAAGCCATCACGATTGCTATCACCAAGGAAGTCATATACCAATATCCCATCAACTAGTTATTTAAGCGTGGCACAATTTCAAGCTTCTAGACCAACCATTAATCGTTTTTACTCTACTAAACCATCAAGTTTACCATTAAGCATATTAATATGTCAAAACAACAGCAAATAATCAAGTGCAACAGTTTAGTGATCTACAAAAATATGAAAGTGTTTTCCATTATACCATCTACCACGTGTAGCATTTTCTATTTCCATCAAGCACCATTCAATATATATTTTAACACAATCTCTCCAAATTATATATCAATGAAACAATAGAGTACTAATACTAATCTACTAGAACTAACAGCTCTGAATAAGATAGGCATGAAAAACAGGAGATAAAAAGATTGCAACAGCTAGAAGAAAACTAAGAATACGAGCACAACGAGTATTCGTATGAATAAGCGGAGCGTGTCTGTCTCCCCTACAAGAATGCTAGGTTCCAAAAATATTTATTGAAGCAAGGAAAACAAAATAAAACAAAATAAAACAAACAAACGCTCCAAGTAAAATTCATATGATGTGACCGAATAAAAATATAGTTTCACTAGAAGTGACCTGATAAATTGTTGATGAAGAAGGGGATGCCTTGGGTGAACTGTGGACCCCGGTCCATTTTCTCATACTGATAATACAACCACTGCAATCCCTATTTTCACATTGCTACTACTGTTTTCATACTTTTTTCCTACTGTTTTCCACACCATATATTTAACCTATTTGTTTTCAGCAAAGTTGGTGAGATTGACAACCTCACTACTTCGTTAGGGAAAAGGGATTTGATTGTGTTATGTAGGTTCCATGTTGCTTCGGAACGGTAGTGTGCCCTGCCACATCAGCTGCATCAACCTTCTGAAGTGTTTTCTTTCTCCTACTGGTCGATTCAATCTTGGTTTCTTTTTGAGGGAAAACTTGTTGCTGCACTCTTCACAACCTTTCTCTTGGGTTTTCCCAACGAGTGTACTCTAGCACCATCAAGTTCCCTGGCTCCATTGCCGGGGAGAAGAGGATTTCTGCAAGGGGAGTCTCTCACTTCCAATCTCTTTACTTTGTTTTAGTCTTTCTTTGTTTATTTTATTTTGTCTCGTTTTCTTCTCTATATCGAAAACACAAAAAATTAGTTCTTATTCTAGTTGTTATTTTTATCCTGTTTTTAATCTTGCTAAAATGAGTACTCCCGAGAACACTAAGTTGTGTGACTTTACTAGCACCAACAACAATGGTTTCATTAGCATGCCTATTGCTCCACCTGCTCCTACTACTGATTTTTATGAGATTAAGCCTTCACCATTAAATCTTGTTCTGAGAGAGCAATTTTCTGCTTTTAGTACTGATGATGATGCTGCCCATCTTAATAATTTTGTTGAACTATGTGAGATGCAAAAAATATAAATATGTATATGGAGATATTATTAAACTATTTTTTTTTACTTTCTCTTTAAGAGGGAGAGCTAAAGAATGGTTTCTATCTTTGCCTAAAAAAAGTATTGATTCTTGGACTAAATGTAAAGATGCTTTCATTAGAAAATATTAACCTCCTTCTAAGATTATATCTTTAAGAAGTAGCATTATGAATTTAAAGCAACTTGATAATGAGCATGTTGCTAAAGCTTGGGAAAGAATGAAATCTTTAGTAAAGAATTGTCCCACTCATGGACTGACTACTTGGATGATTATGACCCACAAGTATAGGGGGTGTATCGTAGTATTTTCGATAAATAAGAGTGTCGAACCCAACGAGGAGCAGAAGGTGTTTACAAGCGGTTTCGATGAAGGAATAACTGTGAATACTGGAAAATACATTTGTAGGAGTTTTTGATATTGCAGATAAATAAAGTGCGAGTAAATAAAATGCAGTAATTATAAATGCAGCGAGTGGCCCAATCCTTTCTTCAGCAAAGGACAAGCCGGTGAGTTTACTTATGATTAACAAACGTTCTCGAGGACACACAGGAGGTTTCTGTCAAGTGCTTTTGTTCCATGCAGCTGAATAATTTTGGTGTTTTGATAAGTGTTGTGTGGGTGGATCCATGCTAATGTACCGTCCCATCCAAGACTAATACATACTTGTGATTATACCCCTTGCAAGCATCTGCAACTACAAGAAAGTAATTAAGAAATAATCTAACCATAGCTTTAACCTCCGGGATCCTACGCTCCCTCGTGTAATGGTTTCCTAATGGGGGTTTAGGTTTCTGTCACTCCGGCAACCCCACAATTAGTAGACAAATACACGATGCATTCCCCTAGGCCCATAAATGGTGAAGTATCATGTAGTCGACGTTCACATGACACCACTAGGAGAATAACACCACAACTTAAATATCACACGTTAATTATTATTCAACATTACTTCATTACTAACAACTTGACTTCTCCCATGTCCTCAAGAACAACACGAACTACTCACAACACATCATATGGATCATGATTAGAGGTTATATAATGGATGATAACAATCTGGTTATAAAGTGTAAACACCGATAAATCTCACAAGCATCAACTACTAACAAGTAATCCACACCGGGAGAGAGATCTAATGCAAAACAACGATAGAGGCCCCTAATTGTTACATCGGGATGAAGTGGATGATGAGGGTGATGGTGCTGGTGGTGATGATGATGATGACGATCTTGATGATGCCCGGAGTGATGACGGTGACTATGGCGATGATTTCCCCTCTCTGGAGAGGAATTTCCCCGTCAAATTTCTCCCTGCCAGCGTGCTTTTCTCTCTCGGGTGTTTTCCGCCCCGAGGCGGCGGCGGAATAATTCTTTGGGGATGGGCTTTGGGTTCCCTTGGGGTCAAGCATGCCAAAGATGACCCCTAGAGGTGGGCCAGGGTGGCCAGACCCCTAGGTGGCGCGGCTAGGGCGAGGGCGCGCCAGCCCTAGGTGTGGGCCCCTGGTGGCCCCCCTCTGGCTCCCCTTCTGGCTGTGTTCTTCCTCTTGACTTTTAGGAACCCCCGGATGTCTCCCTTCTTCTTATGATTTTCTAAAATATGGTATCTCGACGATGCTTTTTCCATCAGATTTCTGGTCCCGGTGTTTATTCTCCCAAAATTATAAAACATGCAAAATAAGATGAAATAACATAAGAGATGCATCATAACATGAAATATATCGATGAATAACAGAAAATTATGATATAAAATAGTGATGCAAAATGGACGTATCAACTCCCCCCAAGCTTAGACCTCGCTTGTCCCCAAGCGAAACTGAACTCAGAAAACATGACCACAGGTTTATGGAGTGAAGAGTCGATAAATAAAATACGGACAAGAAGTAACACATTTACTTATGCACCAACCATTATAGACATCAACTTCCTATCATATAACCCAACTTGAAACAAGTAAAGGGAGTCACAACAAAGATGCAAAAGAGAGAATCAAAATTGGTAATGGAAAACTTCATTCTTGGTCACATAACATTTAATGATATCCTTCTTATCTTAGGTGAAGTCTTTTTTATAATAAGGCTCAACTTGTAGAGCTCAACATGTTTAATTATAGAACTTATTTTATAGTGATTCATAGATTTTCAAAGTAATATTCATTCAGATAATAAAGCATGTGCTAAACAAAGAAGGATAGAAAACATGATTGAAATAAATCAACATATAGATGAGGAGATCACAACAACTCAAATGCTTGCTGGAGACAGAGAGAAATGGTTTTACTGACTCAACATGAAAGTAAAAGAAAGACCCTTTGCAGAGGGAAGCATGGATCACTCATGTGCTAGAGCTTTTATTTTATTAAACAGAGGTATTGAAAACATTTTTAAGATAGGTGTATGCTTATGTCAACGAATGGTAAACAGACAATACAGTACGTCACAAGCCAACTAGACTTCATAAGAGCGGCTCCCATATGAGGGACACAACTGGTGTAGAAGGTCATCCCTCATTCTCTTTTGTTTACACGGTTATGCTCTGACTGATAAATCAGGGGCATAAATAGTGAAGAGAATTTGTGTATTAGTTTTGGGACTGGGCACCCCGCTGCCAGCTCTTCTAGCATTCGGATAAGCGGATGAAGCCACTAGTCCATGTGTTTGAAGTCCAATCAACAAGTGAGATAAATATTCTCTATTTAGGTCCTCATGAGCTAAAACAAGGGCACACAACAGAAATAATTTTGAAGGTTTTAAAGGTAGCACATGAGCAATTTACTTGGAGTGGAAGTTAAATACCACATGTAGGTAGGTATGGTGTACACAATGGCAAGGTTTTGGGGCTCAAGGTTTTGGATGCACGAGAAGCATTCCCTCTCAGTGCAGGGTTTTGGCTAGCAAGGTTGGGTAGCACGCATAATAGCTGAGGAAAACAAATATACATATGATCAAACCGATCATGCAATCTTCATTGAAAGCCCAAACGATCTAAGCTTGTGAATACTAAGTTTACGAGCTAATAGGCAAATTCCTCTTTCCTATACTAGCATGTCAAATTATTATTTCTGCTGACCCAAGCTAAGTTTGCCAAAACCAACTAGATTGACTTGATGATCTCTATAGTGATACCAAATACTGATAACAAGTTCAACCATATGACGGAAATTGAAAGCTAAAATAATGTGTGCAGAAAGTAAATGATGAAACTTCTCATTAATATTTCAAACCGGCAACTCACAACAACGGATACAACGATAACCAACTAGGGAGAGACACTTCCATACTGCAAACCATCCTATATGATAACTTCTCTACTCATGATATGAATCTACTGAAAAAGTAAAAGATGAAAGATAGTGATGTGATACCGCGGCACTCCCCCCAAGCTTGGAACAAGCCGAGGGGATGCCAAACCCAATGAAGAATCAATTCTTCGGTGGTGGTGGTGAATCCTTCTCATCCTCGGCCTTCCAAGGTAAAGGTTCTCCATCCACAAATGATGTCTTGGTCTCCATCATCCTGAAACTAGCAGCAAAGCTTATATGTTTAAACTTGCGCTCATACTCATAGTTCTAGTTATGCACATCATAGAATTGTGCTTGCAGATCATTGGTGGTCTTGGTGAGTGATAGGATCTCCTCCCAAAGCTTCAAATTTTCCCTCTTGTATTCAGCGATTTGCTCTGTCTTTATCTTGTGAATGATCTCGACTTCACGCTCTGCCATCTTCTTGTACCTAACGACTTCTTGCTCCAGCTCCTTCATCCTAGCTTCCAGACTGCCTTCTCCCTCAGGGCCCCAAACATCTTCAATCTGCACCTTCCCGTCCTTAAGCAACAATTCCTTGGGATGCATCTTCAACTTGTTCATATACGGGTTGACGACGTTCTCAAAGAAACTGTCCTTAGGAGCTCCGAGAGATCCAGGAGAGGACATTGTGGCCCTAGATCTGTAGATGTAACCTTGCAGGAACAGCTCGAAATAAAAACACGACGAGAAAACGATATAGGACCTCGGGGGATCTGGGGGATTATATAGAAAAAAAAATCATTACGAAAGTAAAGTCCAGGTCGAAAACGAGTCGGAGAGGGGCTCCGGGGCGCCCACACCTAGGGGTGGCGCAGTCAGGGGTCGGCCCGCGCCACCCTATGGTGTGGAGCCTCCGGGCTCCGTCTCCCTCTCGTTTCCGGCTCATAATTTTTCATGTTTTCTAAAAACAGTAAAAATATAAGTTGGAAGATGTTTCGCGAACATTTTCTTACCAAAATTGTTACCTATTCAAAAACTGACTCTGCAGTTTCTGAAATATGCTTCCTTATGAACTCCTCCGGGATCATGGCTTGAATACAATCAACATTTTCATTATAAGGATCCCCAGAGATATAATGCTTGAGTCTTTGGCCATTCACCACTTTTGAAGAGTTGTCTTCGAGGGAAACAACTTTAATTTCCCCCGAACGATATACCTCTTCAATAACAAAAGGTCCTTCCCATCTCGAGAGTATTTTTCCTGCAAAAAATCTGAGACGAGACCTATACAATAGCACTTTTTCACCAACATGAAATTCTCTTTTAATAATTCTCTTATCATGCCATCTTTTTACTTTCTCTTTAAATAGCTTAGCATTCTCATATGCTTCACTCCTCCATTCATCTAAAGAACTTAAGTCAAGCAACCTTTTCTCACCAACAAGTTTAAAATCTCTATTTAGGTCTCTCACTGCCTAATAAGCTTTGTGTTCTAATTCTAAAGGCAAGTGACAAGCTTTTCCATAAACCATTTTATAAGGAGACATTCCCATGGGATTTTTGTAAGAAGTTCTATGAGACCACAAAGCATCATTTAATTTCTTAGCCCAATTTTTTCTAGATTTTTTAACAGTCTTTTGCAAGATGGATTTGATTTCTCTATTTGATAATTCTACTTTCCCACTAGTTTGAGGATGATAGGGTGAGGAAGTTCTATGATTAACATCATATTTAGCAAGAGTTTTTCTAAAACCACCATGAATAAAATGAGAACCCCCATCAGTCATAAGATATCTAGGCACACCAAACCTAGGGAAAATAATTTCTTTGAGAATTTTTAAAGAGGTTTCACCATCAACACTTTTAGTAGGTATAACTTCTACCCATTTAGTAACATAATCAACAGCAACAAGAATATGAGTATAGCCTTGTGAAGGAGGGAAAGGACCCGTAAAGTCAAAACCCCAACAATCAAATGGTTCAATAACAAGAGAATAATTGATAGGCATTTCATTACGTCTAGAAATATTTCCAACCCTTTGACATTGATCACAAGATAAAACAAATTTTCTAGCATCTTTAAAGAGAGTAGGCCAATAAAGACCTGATTGTAGAACCTTATGTGCAGTTCTATCTCCAGCGTGATGTCCTCCATAAGCACTACTATGACATTTTCTCAATATCTCTCGTTGTTCATTTTCAGGAACACATCTTCGCATAATACCATCAATACATTCTTTATACAAGTGTGGGTCATCCCAAAAATAATGCCTCAAATCATAGAAGAATTTTCTTATTTGCTGAGCTGTAAAGGTAGGAGGCAAATACTTCGAAACAATAAAGTTAGCATAATCATCATACCATGGACTCTCTTGAGAGATCACTTTTATTACAGCTAACTGTTCATTAGAAAAACTATCATTAACATGAATAGGGTCATCAGGGATATTTTCTAATCTAGCCAAATTATCAGCAAGAGGATTTTCAGCACCCTTCCTATCCACAATATGTAAATAAAATTCTTGTAAAAGAAGCACCCATCTAATAAGCCTAGGATTACCATCTTTCTTTTCCATTAGGTACTTCATAGCAGCATGATCAGTATGAATAGTAACTTTATAATCAATAATATAGTGCCTAAATTTATCACAAGAAAAAACTACAGCTAGGAATTCTTTTTCAGTGGTAGCATAATTCTTCTGAGCAACATCAAGAGTTTTACTAGCATAATGAATAACATTTAACTTCTTATCTATCCGCTGTCTAAGAATAGCACCTACAGCATAATCACTAGCATCACACATAATTTCAAAAGGTAAATTCCAATCAGGCAGTTGAACGATAGGGGCAGATATTAAAGCCTTCTTTAAAATTCAAAAGCTTCTCTACAATCTTCATCAAAAACAAAAGGTACATCCTTTTGAAGAAGATTAGTAAGAGGCTTTGATATTTTAGAGAAATCTTTAATAAACCTTCTATAGAAACCATCATGACCAAGAATACTACGAATACCTTTGACATCCCTGGGACAGGGCATTTTCTCAATAATTTCAACTTTATCTCTATCAACTTCAATGCCTCTTTTAGATATTTTATGTCCAAGAACAATTCCTTCATTAACCATAAAATGGCATTTCTCCCAGTTAAGAACAAGATTAGTCTCTTCACATCTCTGCAAAACTTTATCAAGATTCTGCAAACAATTATCAAAAGAAGTTCCATAGACGGAGAAATCATCCATGAAAACTTCCACAACCTCTTCAAAAAAAAAACCATGAAAGATAGCAGACATGCATCTTTGAAAAGTAGCAGGAGCATTACATAAACCAAAAGTCATACGTCTATAAGCATAGGTTCCATAAGTTCAAGTGAAGGTTGTTTTCTCTTGATCAAGCTTTTTAACAGCAATCTGAGAAAACCCAGAATAACCATCAAGAAAGCAGAAATGAGTTTTATTAGACAACCTTTCTAACATTTGATCAATGAAAGGTAAAGGATAATGATTTTTCTTAGTGACTTTGTTAACCTTTCTAAAATCAATGTACATCCTATAACAAACTACTACTCTTTGAGGAACGAGTTCATTATTTTCATTACGCACAACAGTCATCCCTCCTTTCTTAGGGACACAATGCACATGACTAACCCATCTACTATCAGCAATAGGATAAATAATGCCAGCACCAAGGAGTTTCAATACCTCATTTCTTACCACATCCTTCATTTTAGGATTTAAACGGCGTTGATGTTCAACAACTGGCTTTGCATCAGGTTCAATATTAATAGCATGCTGACATATAGCAAGAGAAATCCCTTTCAGATCATCAAGAGTATAACCAATAGCACCTCTATGTTTCTTCAATATCCCCAATAATCTCTCCTCTTCTTTATCAGAAAGTTGAGAGCTAATAATAACAGGATATAATTTCTTATCATCAATATGAGCATATTTAAGATTATCAGGCAAAGGCTTTAAATCAAAAACAGGATCTTCCTTGGGTGGTAATGTTGTACCCAAGTCCTCCACAGGTAAATTATGTTTCAGCATTGCTGGCTGATGTAGGAAAATCTCATCAATTTCATTCCTTTCTTCCATAAATACATCACTTTCATGGTCTTCCATGTATTGCTGCAAAGGATTATTAGGAGCAAGAGCAATAGCAGCCAACTGTTCAACTCTATAATTTTCATTAGGTAATTCAGCTTCATAGGGTGCTTTAGCAAATTTGGAGAAATTTTATTCATAAGGTTCTCCATCAAACTTTGTAAGGATTTTCTCCTTTTTACAATCTATAACAGCACCACAAGTATTTAGGAAAGGTCTACCAAATATGATAGGACAAGTATCACTAGCAGAGGTGCCTAATACTAGAAAATCAACAGGATATTTAGTTTTACTACATAATACCTCCACATCTCTAACAATACCAATTGGAGAAATAGTTTCCCTATTAGCAAGTTGAATAATCACATCAATGTCTTCAAGTTCACCAGAACCAATTTCATGCATGATTTCTTTATACAGCTCATAAGGAATAGCACTAGAACTAGCACCAATATCACATAAACCATAATAGCAATGATCACCTATCCTAACAGATAGCACATGAACACCAGGTTCCTAGATTTACTAGGATGAGAGACAATATTAGAAGAATCTTCACAAAATATAATGTGTCCCTTTTCTACATTTTCAGAAACAAGGTCCTTTACTATTGCTACTGTAGGTTCTACAGTTATTTGTTCCTCGGGTTCTACAAGTTTCCTTGCACTTTTATTAATCACACTAGCTAACATAGAGTGTTCTTTTACCTTAGCAGGGAAAGGCATTTTCTCAATATAAGGTTCAGGCACAATAGAATCAACAATATGAACCTCTATATCTCTAGCAGGAGCACAATTAATAGTATCTTTATAAGGTGCATGGTACTTATCCCATTCCTTTTTAGGAATATCAATGTAAGAAGCAAAAGCCTTATATAAGTTTGCAACAACTTGAGAATCAAGACCATAAATAACACTAACACTATGAAAATCCTGGGATGACATAAAAGTTTTAATGCATTCATAGTCATAATTTATACCTGGCTTTCTACCTTTATCATTCTCCCATGCTTCAGTGTTTTCTTGAATACGGTCAAGAAGATCCCTTTTAGCTTCATCCTTCATACGTGTAAATGATCCAGAACAAGAAGCATCCAATAAATCCTTATCATGAAGAGGAAGCCTTGCATAGAAATTATTAATAACAATGTAACTAGGAGCTCATGAATGGGGCATTTGAGCATTAGTAACTTCAATCTCCCTAATGCTTGGGCAATACTCTCTCCTTCATGAGGCCAAAAATTATATATATAATTCCGATCTCTATGGATTTCACTTGGAGGATAGAATTTAGAATAAAAGAGAGGTACAATTTCCTCCCATTCAATAGTCTGGGTATTTTTCAGCGGTTTGAACCATTCAGAGGCTCGGCCTGTCAATGATACAGAGAATAATTTCCTCTTCACTTGGCTCATAGTAATACCTGCACACTTGAACAACTCGCTTAATTCATGTAAAAAGAGCAAAGGATCACCAGGATGGACATTTCCATCACCTGAATAGTAGTTATCCATAACATGTTTAACAATCTTTATAGGTATTTAATAAGGATCCAAATAGTCAGGCGGTGGGTCACTTACTACCCTAGCAGTGGCAGCAGTGCCCACAAATAAGGACTCAATAGGAGTTCCAAACATACCGTAATAAAGCATTAAACAGTAATAAAAACATCACTTACAACAGAAGCTTCCTTTATCAATTCCACTTCCCAATAGCTCTTCACTCCCCGGCAACGGCGCCAGAAAATAGTCTTGATGACCCACAAGTATAGGGGGTGTATCGTAGTACTTTCGATAAATAAGAGTGTCAAACCCAACGAGGAGCAGAAGGTGTTGACAAGCGGTTTCGATGAAGGAATAACTGTAAATACTGGATAATAGATTTGTAGGGGTTTTTGATATTGCAGATAAATAAAGTGCGAGTAAATAAAATGCAGTAATAATAATTACAGCAAGTGGCCCAATCCTTTCTTCAACAAAGGACAAGCCGGTGAGTTTACTTATGATTAACAAACGTTCTCGAGGACACACGGGAGGTTTCTGTCAATTGCTTTTGTTCCATGCAGCTGAATAATTTTGGTGTTTTGATAAGTGTTGTGTGGGTATATCTATGCCAATGTACCGTCCTATTCAAGAGTAATACATACTTGTGATTATACCCCTTGCAAGCATCAGCAACTACGAGAAAGTAATTAAGAAATAAATCTAACCACAGCTTTAACCTCTGGGATCCTACGCTCCCTCGTGTAATGGTTTCCTAATGGGGGTTTAGGTTTCTGTCACTCCGGCAACCCCACGATTAGTAGACAAATACACGATGCATTCCCCTAGGCCCATAAATGGTGAAGTATCATGTAGTCGACGTTCACATGACACCACTAGGAGAATAACACCACAACTTAAATATCAAACATTAATTATTATTCAACATTACTTCACTACTAACAACTTGACTTCTCCCATGTCCTCAACAACAACACGAACGACTCACAACACATCATATGGATCATGATCAGAGGTGATATAATGGATGATAACAATCTGGTTATAAAGTGTAAACACCGATAAATCTCACAAGCATCAATTACTAACAATTAATCCACATCGGGAGAGAGATCTAATGCAAAACAACGATAGAGGCCCCTAATTGTAACAACGGGATGAAGGTGGATGATGAGGGTGATGGTGCTGGTGGTGATGATGATGATGATGACGATCTTGATGATGCCCGGAGTGATGACGGTGACTATGGCGATGATTTCCCCTCTCCGGAGAGGAATTTCCCCGGCAGATTTCTCCCTGCGAGAAAGCTTTTCTCTCTCGGGTGTTTTCCACCCCGAGGCGGCGGCGGAATAATTCTTCGGGGATGGAATAAGGCTTAGGGTTCCCTGGGGGTCAAGCACGCCAAAGATGACCCCCAGAGGTGGGCCAGGGTGGCCACACCCCTAGGTGGCGCGGCCAGGGGGAGGGCGCGCCAGC
Source organism: Alopecurus myosuroides (assembly GCA_028641055.1). NCBI lineage: Eukaryota > Viridiplantae > Streptophyta > Magnoliopsida > Poales > Poaceae > Alopecurus > Alopecurus myosuroides. The sequence continues at coordinate 241,505,327 of CM054060.1, read as the reverse complement.
CCTAGCTGTGGGCCCCTGGTGGCCCCCTCCAGCTCCCCTTCTGGTTGTGTTCTTCCTCTGGACTTTTAGGAACCCCTAGATGTCTCCCTTCTTCTTCTGATCTTCTGAAATATGGTATCTCGACGGTGCTTTTTCCATCAGATTTCTTGTCCCGGTGTTTATTCTCCCAAAATTATAAAACATGCAAAATAAGATGAAATAACATAAGACATGCATCATAACATGAAATATATCGATGAATAACAGAAAAATATGATATAAAATAGTGATGCAAAATAGACGTATCAATGCTCATCGAAACTTTTTATGCAGGATTAATTTTTTCTTCAAGAAACCTTCTCGATTCAGGTGCTCGATGAACATTTATGTCCATGCCTTTGGGGGCAGCAACAAAGTTTCTTGATGATATGATGGTAAATTATTCTGAATGGCACACTGGGAGAGCTCCAATAAGTAAGAAGGTAAATTCTGTTGAAGAAACCTCCTCTTTGAGTGGTAGACTTGATGCTATTATGTCTATGATTGTGAATGGCCATGTCCTATTGATGCAAATAATGTTCCTTTAGCCTCTTTGGTTGCTCAAGAATAGCATGTTGATTTGAACTTCATTAAAAATAATAATTTCAACAACAATGCTTATAGGAATAATTTTGGTAGCAACAACTATAGGCCATATCCTCCTAATAATAATAATGGTTATGTAAATTCTTATGGCAATTCCTACAACAACAATTAAAGTGTCTGATCTTGAAAATATCCTTAAGAATTTTACTAGTACACAAACTGCTTTTAATAAATCCGTTGAGGCTTTTTTTGGCAAAATTGATGTCCTTGCTTCTAAAGTTTATAGCGTTTCTCTTGATGTTTATCTTTTTAAAATAAAGGTTATGCCTCATGATGTTAAATAAAGCAAACTTTTGAGTGCCATTCAAATTCGAATTGATGACAATGTTAGGATGTTAGCTGAATTGCATGCTAGATGGGAAAGAGAAGATGAAATAGCTAGAAAGAATAATATAGCTAATGTTTGTACTATTACCACCACTAGTAAAACTTAAGCTTATCATGCTAGTAAGCCTTCTACTATTAATGGTAAAGTAATTGGTGTTGGCAATGTGTCAACTTCTTCTAAACGTTTAAAATTGCCTAAAACCACTAAAACTGTTCATGATAAAAGTGCTGAAATTTTTCTAGGTATGGGAGATAATGGTCCCATTACTTTTGATAAAAAGGATCTTGACTTTGATAATTGCAACATATCTGAAGTAATTATGTTCTTACAAAATCTTGCTAGTAATCCCGATGCTATTGCGATGAATATGGATTTTACAAAACATATTACAAATACTCTCATGCAAATTAGAGAAGAAGAATTAAAATGTGAAGCCTCTATTCCTAGAAAATTATAAGATGGTTGGGATCCCATAATTAAAATGAAATTGAATGATTTTGATTGTAATACTCTATGTTATCTTGGTGCTAGTATCTCTGTTATGCCTAAGAAACTTTATGATATGCTTGATTTACCACCTTTGGAACATTGTTATTTGGATATTTGTCTTGCTAATAATGCTAGAAAGAGACCTTTGGGGAGAGTTGATTATGTTCTTATTATGGTTAATAATAACCTTGTCCCCGTTGATTTTGTTGTTAAGAATATTGAATTCAATGCTTCTTGTCCTATTGTTTTGGGAAGACTTTTTCTTAGAACCATTGGTGCTGTTATTGATATGAAAGAGGCTAGGAAATATGGATGGTGGATGTGCCAGAAAAAGTCTTCATATCAATAACATCACCAATGGTTCTAAGAAAAAGTCTTCCCAAAACAATAGGACAAGAAGCATTGAATTCAATATTCTTAACAACAAAATCAATGGGGACAAGGTTATTATTAACCATAATAAGAACATAATCAAATCTCCCCAAAGGTTTCTTTCCAGCATTATTAGCAAGACGAATATCCAAATAACAGTGTTCCAAAGATGGTAAATCAAGCATATCATAAAGTTTCTTAGGTATAACAGAGATACTAGCACCAAGATAACATTGAGTATTACAATCAAAATCATTCACTTTCATTTTAATTATGGGATCCCAACCATCTTATAATTTTCTAGGAATAGAGGCTTCACAGTTTAATTCTTCTTCTCTAATTTGCATGAGAGTATTTTTAATATGTTTTGTAAAAGCCATATTCATCGCATTAGCATAGGGATTACTAGCAAGATTTTGGAAGAACATAATTACTTCAGATATGTTTCAATTATCAAAGTCAAGATCATTTTTATCAAAAGTAATGGGACCATTGTCTCCCATACCTAGAGAAATTTCACCACTTTTATCACGAACAGTTTTAGTGGTTTTACGCAATTTTAAACGTTTAGCAGAAGAAGTGGACACATTGCCAACACCAATTACTTTATCATTAATAATAGAAGACTTACTAGCATGAGAAGCTTAAGTTTTACTAGTGGTGGTAATAGTACACACATTAGCTATATTATTCTTTCTAGGTATTTCATCTTCTCTTTCCCATCTAGCATGCAATTCAGCTAACATCCTAACATTGTCATCAATTCGAATTTGAATGGCATTAAAAAATTTGCTTTCTTTAACATCATGAGGCATAACCTTTATTTTAAGAAGATCAACATCAAGAGCAACGCTATCAACTTTAGAAGCAAGGACATCAATTTTTCCAAAAAAAATCCTCAACGGATTTATTAAAAGCAGTTTGTGTACTAATAAAATTCTTATGGATGTTTTCAAGATCATACACTTTTATTGTTGTTGTAGGAATTTCCATAAGAATTGACATAACCATTATTATTATTAGGAGGATATGGCCTATAGTTGTTGCTACCAAAATTATTCCTATAAGCATTGTTGTTGAAATTTTTATTTTTAATAAAGTTCAAATCAACATGCTCTTCTTGAGCAACCAAAAAGGCTAAAGGAACATTATTTGGATCAATAGGACATGGCCATTCACAATCATAGACATAATAGCATCAAGTCTATCACTCAAAGAGGAGGTTTCTTCAACATAATTTACCTTCTTACCTATTGGAGCTCTCCTAGTGTGCCATTCAAATAATTTACCATCATATCATCAAGAAGCTTCGTTGCTGCCCCCAAAGGCATGGACATAAATGTTCCTCGAGCACCTGAATCCAGAAGGTTTCTTGAAGAAAAAATCAATCCTGCATAAAAAGTTTGGATGATCATCCAAGTAGTCAGTCCATGAGTGGGACAATTCTTTACTAAAGATTTCATTCTTTCCCAAGATTTAGCAACATGCTCATTATCAAGTTTCTTAAAATTCATAATGCTACTTCTTAAAGATATAATCTTAGCAGGAGGATAATATTTTCTAATGAAAGCATCTTTACATTTAGTCCAAGAGTCAATACTTTTTTTAGGCAAAGATAGAAACCATTCTTTAGCTCTCCCTCTTAAAGAGAAAGTAAAAAAAATTAGTTTAATAATATCTCCATATCCATATTTATATTTATTTGCATCTCACATAATTCAACAAAATTATTAAGATGGGCAGCAACATCATGAGTACTAATACCAGAAAATTGCTCTCTCATAACAAGATTTAATAGTGTAGGCTTAATCTCATAAAAATCAGAAGTAGGAGCAGGTGGGGCAATAGGTGTGCTAATGAAATAATTGTTGTTGGTGCTAATAAAGTCACACAACTTAGTGTTCTCAGGAGTACTCATTTTAGCAAGATTAAAAACAGGATAACAATAACAACTAGAATAAGAACTATTTTTTTGTGTGTTTTCGATATAGAGAAGAAAACAAGACAAACTAAAATAAACTAAGAAAGACTAAAACAAAGTAAAGAGATTGGAAGTGAGAGACTCCCCTTGCAGAAATCCTCTTCTCGCCGGCAATGGCGCCAGAGAACTTGATGGTGCTAGAGTGCACTCGTTGGGAAAACCCAAGAGAAAGGTTGTGAAGAGTGCAGCAGCAAGTTTTCCCTCAGAAAGAAACCAAGGTTGAATCAACCAGTAGGAGAAAAAAAACACTTCCGAAGGTTGATGCGGCTGATGTGGCAGGGCACACTACCGTTCAGAAGCAACATGGAACCTACACAATACAATCAAATCACTTTTCCCCAACGAAGCAGTGAGGTTGTCAATCTTACCAACTTTGCTGAAAACAAATAGGTTAAACATATGGTGTGGAAAACAGTAGGAAAACAGTATGAAAACAGTAGTAGTAGTGCGAAAATAGGGATTGCAGTGGTTGTATTATCAACTACCCACACATCATTCCAGAGGCGGGCATGGTGGTGTAGAGCCCTCCGGTGCTGATTTCCCCTCCCGGCAGGGTGCCGGGGAGAGCTCCAGAACCCTCCCGAACTAGGATTGATGACGACGACGTCCTCAGGTGTTTGTCGTGGAAAAGGCTTGTATATCTAGGGTTAACCTCCCAAGAGGAAAAAATAGGCGAGAGGACAACGTCGGCGGGCGGACAGAGGGACCACACCACCCCTGGGTGCAGCCAAGGGGGGCGCGCCGCCCTATGGTGTGGGGTCCCTGTGGCCCCCCTCCTGGTCCCCTCCGGAATCCGTGTGCGCGACAGATTTCAAAGACCTCCGGGCTTCGAATCATCCAAATCCAAGAATATTTCTAGAACAACTTTTATGAAAATAAAAATAGCAGAAAACAGGAACTGGCTCTGTGGCATATTGTCAATAGGTTAGTCCCAGAAAATCGATAAAAATGGTATAACGTGTATAGCAAACATGTAGCATATAGCATGAAAACAAGCCGGTAAGCGAAATGCTATATGCTACATGTTTGCTATACACTTTATGCCATTTTTATCAATTTTATGGGTCTAACCTATTGACAAGATGCCACAGAGCCAGTTCATGTTTTGTGTTGTTTTTAGTTTCAGAAAAGTTGTTCTGGAAATATTCTCAGAATTGGAAGATTCGAAGCCCGGAGGTCTTTGAAATCTATCGCGCACACGGAGTCCGTAGGGGGGCCACAGGCTGTGGTAGATGTCCATGTGTTGATGAAGTATGTCACCAACTCCAAGAAAGATGTGGAATGTGTTCCATTCCTATCAGTGGCGTCATTGACTTCTGCCTTCTTTCCTTTCTGGTCTTTCTGAGCTTTAGTAGTGGCTTCAATCGAGTGATAACTCATAGCGCTATCATACTAATCCTACACCCTCTAGACCAGTAGCATCAAGAAATAACTCAGTGTTGCAACATGCATTTTCATACTAAGTTCCAACTTCATGTACAGATCTAGTCAATCAAAAATCCAAATAAGATCCATTAAATCCCAAAGGCAGTTATATATCACTCATGCATCAAAAGCCCATAAAAGAATAGTACTCTGAATAAAACATCTCAAGTACCATGGCTCTTAAATTCTATGCACTAAAAGTAGGTATATAGTACCCTGTAATCCTATTCTACACAACCACTCTTTGCCTTGATAATTACTCCAATTGCATGCCTTACTGCAATGAAATAAACTAAGAAAAAATGAGCCTATTGTAGTTGTTGTCTAACTTGGTTCCATATAGGACTAAGTACCATGTCAATTGAAGTACTTCATCTTGATTATGATAATATTCTCATGACATCTATTAATCCTTTATGTTGTTGATCACATCGTAGGAGTAGTAATGTAGTTGCCATCAATGTTTATGCCTTCTCCTAATTCTATACTATACTATAATGATTCACCTCTAGACTTGCTAACTAAGGATATGGTATATACCCCATGGTTACCATAGTTTAATGAATCTTTATGACTCTCAAACACCCCTTATTGATGCTTCCTATACTTACTCTATACCATGTTCTACTCCATCCTATACATTCATAGAATGGGGTAATGATCACTGTGACTTAATCATCTCTGACTATGTCAGAACTCTTTTTCTCACTAAAACTGATAGATGCTAGAATTCTAACTATTCATACCTAGGTATAAAGAAAATAGATAAGTAGATTTACTCAAACTTGAGTAAGAACATTCTATACAAGTATGATCGTATCATTCTCAAGTGAATTGTCATCATAGTTGTAGGAAATGTGGTTTAGATAAGATGGCTTCCTATAGTCATTACCAACCTACATATCTCCTAAAAGGTTTTAAACCTAAGGTCGCTTTGCTCTGATACCAGCTGTGGTGACCCAACACACCACTTCATGTGTAGTGCACAAGTCTTTGACATAATACTCACAGAAGGACTTATCCGTGAATATTACATCCCTCAAAGTGGTACAACGGAAACATAGAAGGTCCAAGCAAAGCTTTAGGATACAACCTTTCATTACAAAATCTCGAGAATCTCTTTGATGAATAAAAAAAAGATCTCATGCAAATGAAACATCAGAAGAGGAAAATCGAAGCTCCAAGCCAGAGAAGAGCTCTAGCTCGGAACCTAATCGACTATGGCTCATGTCAGCCCTAATCTATGGCTTGTGAGAGTCTAAGTCCAGGAATAGACTCCACCTACACCTTGATAGCTTCTACTCCACCAGCATTTCTAATGACGACGCTCCATCAGTTAAGTAGAATAAGACTCCTCTTAACTTCATTAGATAGCGTTGGCTTCTCGATGAAGACCTCCATTTAGGCTTCAAGTGCAAGCAGGGGGTCAAACGGGAACGGATGAGTAACGAGCGTTACTCAACAATTTCATTATATACAGTAGGTAATTTTATGCACTAACTACAGCTTTAGACTCAAAAGATTCATAAGCTAATGCAAGGTTTTTGAAAATCTTTCTTCGAGAGGCTGCTTTTAATATTGAAAACTATGCCCGCCAAATCATCACAGGGTCTAGAACTTCATGGAGTTCCTTTCCTTTAGCGTTCACAGCTCCTTCCCGGAATAGGGGTAACATGTCACATCCTTTTACACTCTGCAGAGGTGCGTTACTTTACCCATAGGCGATCAAGACCATGTTGCACAACCAGGAGATTGTTCCTATCCATACCCACTTAGATGTGGGGCCCCATTGTTGATCCAAACCAAACCATGCTTCTCCACACAACACATGCCCACCCATTTCTGCCATGCAGGTTTAGCCCCTGATTCTACTCCTCATTATAGGTATCTAGGCACCCCGGGCAGACCATCATAGACCCCAGAGTCGGAGGGAATTAAGGGATCCCACCCATGTGCATGCAGTCTTGCAAGACCTACAGCATACGGCTCTGGCAGCCCGTTGACATGTGAACAGGAAAAGATCACAGCTGACTTACTCGCCCCATACAAGACCCATGGTTAACAGGGTATTTACGACGCACTGAGTTGTGATGACATTTGTTGTTAAGTCCTAGGTAATACTTTCCCATGCAGATGGAACCCTCCTTTGACCTATTCATCTTACCATGGTTCCATCCGCCCACCAAACAGAACACTAACACTCGGGTAGTCATTCAGTTAGTCATATTATTATAAAAATAGGATCATGCATTCTTTTGAGAATAGGTGGTAATACAATAGGTTTTTTTTAAATAGTTCTTGGGAAATACTGCAAAGGATATGATCAAGTGATGAACTTGCCTTAGATAGAAATAATAATATCCATGTTCTTCAGGTTCGAGGGTGCGTGGAAATCCCGAGATCTGAAAGATAGCAAACTAGTCCCGGTAAGCACTACAAAAACACTGGCAAGATGATACATGCATAGTAATGAGATGCATCGCAAAGTACCCTGAAAATACCCAACTTACCAGTGTAAGCCACGCTCGATACGATACTAAGATCACATTTGTTTTAGGTGACTTAAGGTTGTTTCATTGCTTGTGGTGGTGATGTTGTTACTTCTTTTAGACTTACATGTGTTCCATTTTATTTAGCAAAACAATTGTTTCCATGTTTAAATAGACGTATTTATTACTTGGTTATAAAACAAGGCAATATCATATCGAAAACAACTTTAAAGAAATAACCACACATGTTATTTTTTGTTGTTGAAAAGTGGGGGGATAAGACAAAAAGAATTTAACTGAAAGTGGGTACAAAATACAATCAACTCTACCTATTTGTAATTCATTATAGTTTGTGATGACGTTATAAAGTGTAAAACTATTAGGAATTAACTATTATTGAAAATAGTGTGGTGATGGTTACTTACGGTTAGATTGGAATATTAATGCATTTCATTGTCCTACTAAAAATAGAATTCATAAGTTAAACAAAATAAGTTGTTCTAGTCATAATGTATTTGAAAATGTTGTTATCTTTCATTTGGTATATTATTTGAATGTTTCTGAAAAGATTTGAATAAGTTATTGATTTCCTAATTTTAAATGAATTAAATGGCTATACAAATATTTATCACTTAAAAACTCGGTCAAATGAATTTGAAAACATCATAAATAAGTTGCATTTGTCTTTCTAAGAATTTTGGTACACAACTTTTATTTTTCTAGAATTATTAAAAAAATTATTATGTTTCTTAATTTTAAATGAATTAATTTAAATTCAAAAAATGTTTAAATTTAAATTTTATCAAATATTTTTGAAAATTTTATAAACATTTAGATTATATTTTTCTAAACATCTAGAAATTTTATTTGTATTTTTTTGGTAAGTATTTTGAAAGATATTGATTTTTCTGCCATTTTTTTAATTGACAGGTGGGACCCACTTGTCATGTTTGATTTAATTAAAAAAAGAAAATTGAAAAGAAAAATCCTTATAACGTCGGGATGACGTCATGCTTGTGTCAGCAGTGGAGGGCATTTACTACGTTGGATTTGAATCCACTGATTTGCTACAAATTGTTGTAATCGATCGTTTCTGCTAGGTAGAGGGGACTCTGATAGACCTAAAAGTGGCGGCGCTGCTGGATTTGGGTCGTAGGAGACTTGCCGACATGCAAGTTTTGCAGCGGCAGCGCAGGATGATGACGACGACGGTGAATCCACCCATGATAACCAAAATGGAGAACACCAAGAGGATCAGTGGCTCAGCCTGATTGCAGTGAAGCAAACGATGAGGCATAGAGTGGTCTAGAGCGCCGGCGATAAGCTATTTCCGGCAACTGCTGTGGGGTAGAAGACGACGCAATTCCGGTGATTCTGGCCATCCTAGCCCCTGGGCTTGCTATATGAGGTAGAGGAGAAGATCGCAGTGACGATGGCGTGCTCGCTGGGACAAGGGAGCGGCCGAAACTGCGTCAGTGAGTGCTGGACGGAAATCTAGGGTTAGGGTTTCGGTTATGCACAGAGATAGAGAGAGCGAGTGCGAGTGGGAGGAGAAAGAAGAGCACGATGAAGACGTCTCTACGAGTCTTTATCCTCGCGAAACGGCGGCGAGCAGGAGGTGGCAGTGATGTTGCCACGACGACACTCCTGTGCCTTCTGGTAGAGGAAGAAGAAGAAGAAGAAAGGAAATGGCGATTTGCGATAACCCCCTAAACTTTAGGATATTTACAATGAAGTCCTTCTGGTTAATAAAAATGAGAACAAAACCTATGTTTTTAGGACCTTTTTGCAAACACAAAAATTATTAATAATAAATTTGAAAACCTCATCAAATTTCCAAGGCCACCAAGTTTTGGTTTTTTCAGTTTTGAGCAAGATTTTTTTTTTGACTTAGGGTGCTCAATTTTAGGTGTTTTTTTTCTCCAATTTACATATCAAATGGATTTAAAATTTCTCCAATACATGCTATAACATGAACACACACAACAAACATGTTGTTTCCAAAGTGGTCTGTTTAAAATGGGATAATTTTGATATAAGTCTTATAGGAAACCATTTGTAAAACTACTTAGTAGTGTTTTTTATGTATTATAGAAAATCACCAACTATGGAATATTATTCCAAATCAAACTAAATGATTTTAATTAGTGAAAGGAATTGTTTTATTTTATGTGTCTTTGTTATTTTCATAGTTGGATCCATTATTAACTTTGGTTGACATTTTAATTTTGTGTGTGTAAGCCTTGTTTGCTATTTTAAGTACTTGGTCAAATGGAAAACATGAGTGGCTTTGGACTGTAGTGCCTAACAACTAAATCATGTGAAAACATGATCATATGTGTGTGGATGCATAGTATACATATGTCCTGCCTATGATCAAGTCTTATGGCAGATAGATGAGTAAAATGGTGAGAATAAAATATTTCTTGATTCCCTAACTCATCCCGATGTTGAGCAAGATGATGCACTCCTCTTTGATAGGAACTGATGCTTTAGTGCGTGGAGGAAATTTGTTAGAACAACTGCTGACTAAGTAGTCCATGCAATTCTGTTATCCCGTTGTCCAAGTTTATCTCCTATTGAGAAAGAACTCGGGAGCAAGCCAAATGGCTTAATTCACTAGATGAACTTGTGAACTACTCTCATATGAGACTGGAACACTCAAAAATGTGAGGGTTAATGCATGCCACTTTACTTGTGGGTGGTGATTATGTGGGATTTATCATTTGGCTTTACTTCCTCCTTAGAATTCATATCCTTGGAGAAACACCATAAATATAAATGTAGCTTCCTAGTTTAGAAAACTTGAACATGTTTCCCAGGTTATAATGTGGTTTCTTGTTTCCTTAGTCTTATTTTTTCTCTTGGGGTATTGTAGAAGGAATGTAGGTATAGTTTATGACATCAATTTTCCCTATGCATATAATAAGAATTTGTTGGCAAGTTAGCCACTACCAAATTCCGTGCGATCAGGGACGTTTTGAGTGTAACGTTTCGATAACGTCGCGTGTTTCCATCGCGGATGGCTGAAAAGTGGAGTTTGCTCTCGACGTATTGGTTTGGTCCGTCGCAGATTGGTTTTTCCCGACTTTTTGCTAGTTTTACGTCACGGAATTTCCTCTCTGACCCAGTAGCCCACTAAGAGCCCAGTTGCCTTTGATAAAACTTGCCTGGTCACGTAGAACGTCGCGAATTTTCTTGGGGCCACACATCTTGCCCTGTTTGACTGCTTTGACCGGCAACGACCACGCCCTTGGTGCCTGGCCCCACCTTCAGGCTGTGTGCACCGTTTGTAGCCGTTGGTAGTGTGGGACCCAATATAGCCGTTGACACAACTGAACGTACCAATTAAATAACTCGACCACACCACAGCAAAGCCACTGCCATCAATCCTCCGCCGCTGGTGCCGTAAATCCTCTGCCGCCGCTGCCGCTGACGAGGGCGCGCAGCTAAATTTCCCTCTCCTCTTTCTCCCTGGAGATTCTAGGGTTCCTCCCTGTCTCCCCTGTCTCACATGGCGCGCAGGGAAAGCATGGATGCTAGAGGCGAGAGTTCGTGCTCGTCGCACGAAGGGGGGTTTCCTCCTCGTCGCCGCAAACCTATTCCATACACTCCGGCGCGCTTGGACCACTCCAATGAAACAAAATGTATGTGCAGTTTGAAGATGACCATGTGGATTTCTTGGACCGACCATAATCCAGGCCGGAGATTCCTGAAATGCCAAAGACGCTTGGTTTAGATTCGTTCTTTAGTTTCAGTTTGGTTGCAAGATTTTGCTTTTGGTTAAATTTTATCTTATTTTGGTTGTAGAACTATGGCATTCCTTATGGTTGTGGAAAGTTCTCATGGCACGACCCAAAATGGACAAAATTCTAGGAACAGGTGGTTCTTCAACTGCGTAATGCAGTGTTTAGAGAGATGGACGAGAATAGCACATTGTAGGAAGAGATAAGTGCACTGAGGCATAAGCTAGATCAGGTGCTGCAGCAAGGGGTACACAGAGAAGGTGTTGATGAAGCTGCTGGAAAACCTACTCATGAAGGCAAGATTCAATATTCTGGCCGCATATATTGATGATTTGGTTTTTTTCAGTTTAATTTGCAATGTGTCTTGGCATGATGATGTCTGGCAGTTGAGTAATGGCATATTAGCAATGTAAGAAAGATAATTGGGTAATGGTAGCACTTGAGTAATATCATGTTCGCGGTCAATTTTATGAGCACTTATATGTACTCTATGTTTAATGCTATGGTTTTGACATATACGAGACAAATAGCTAAAAATCACACACACACACAAACACACAAACAAATTTCAAAGAAAATGCAAGAATGCACTTCAGTTCAACACAAGCATGCACAGACGCATGCACATCAGTTCAACACAAGCATGCAAGCAGGCATGCACAACATTTCAACACACATCATGCAAACAGGCATGCACATCAGTTCAACAAAAGCATGCACACAAAGCATGCAAAATCAGTTCGACACAAGCTTGCACACAGGCATGCAACTCTAGTCTGCATCGCTATCATCTGCGGGCAGTGCACCCGGATCACTGTCATAATCCTCATATGTGTCGTCTACTTCATCCTCACTGACTTCTAATTCATGGTCACCATCTTGTACTTCACCTTCCTTAGGCTGCACAGACAACTTTTTCCGATCTTTGATATAAGCCCAAATCTCATCTGCTGAGAGGATGCGGGGAGCCATTTCAGTGCGTTCCAGAGTAGCCGGAGGCGGAGGATGGGATATCGGGTCAGCAGGAACATCCGCATTGTCAGAGACTTCGACATCTTGATGTTCTAGAATACTAGGCCTCTCCTCCTCATCATTGTCCTCCTCATCTTTGTCCTTATCATGTTCGGACACATCAAAGGTCCGCCTATGCTCAAATTTTGGAATTCAGCAGTGTTCTCCCACTACATTGTCTGGCATATAAAACACTTTATGTGTCTGGGTTGACAAGATATACTTATCATCCTCGTACCACAAATTGGAAATGTTGATGCTCCTAAACAGTTTATCATACTTTTCCAGTTTAAACCTGCGCATGCCCCTGCCTGCTTCAAGACGATACCATTCACAACCAAACAGAACAACTGTCCGTTTATGTTTCTCGATAGAGATATAAGTCAGCTCTTTGATTTCCACGAGGACACCATAAAAATCTCTTGCGTCCCCGCTGTGATCTCCAGCAGTCATGACTCCACTGTTTTGCGTTTTCTTTCCTTTTTCACGCTCAGCGGTGACAAACCAAACTAAGTTCACATGATAAACTGAATATATTTTAACTTTGCTGTGTGGGCCAAGTGCCAATGCGAACAACTCGTCTTCATGAACTTCTGGTCTTTCCCGTGCCTTGTTCATCATCTGTGTACCACAGAAAAAAAGAAAAACAACATGGTCAAAATCATGCAATGAAATGCAGAAGGTCTAAGAGAAATGCAAATGGAAACTTGCATGCTCTTTGAACCATCCTGGAAAATCCTGCTCAACCCTAACTTCGACATCAGGTGTCCCTTCTTCCTCCAGCTTTGTCCTGAACTTTCTGCAAACCATGAAGAGTTATTAAACTCCGGTAACTAAGCGGTATACAATCTCTAGGGTAACATAAAATTCAGATGTAGGGAACATACTGGATATAGCATGTAACCTTGCTACAATTGTTTAGGACATACCAAGCCATTCTATGAAGCTATATTGACAGGGTCTCAGTGCTATCATTATTGATCGCAGTATATGCTCCAACTAAACGCGCACCATGGCGAATAACATCACAGGATGATTCTTCTCGTTCAACTTTTTGTTGAACCTCATATCTCCGTTGCCGGTTGTACCTTATATCAATATCTTCTTTCAAGTATCTAGAGGCAAATGTAAAGAACTCGGTGGAAATGTACGCCTCTGCAATTGAACCTTCTGTATGTGCCATGTTCCTCACATATCTCTTCAAAGTACACAACATCCTCTCGATTGGATACATCCACCCATAGTTCACAGGGACTCGGAGCAAAGCGTCGTCAGGTAAATGCACAGGCAGGTGGACCATAACATCAAAAAACGCCGGGGGAAGATGTTTTCAAGCATGCACAAGATTACTGGGATTTCAGCTTTCAGCCGGGGCAGAACACTTCTTTCCAACCTTTTACTGCACAAGTCCTTGAAAATTTTGCCTAGGCCACCTATCGCCCGATAGACATCGTCTTTCAATAATCCCCGCAGCCCAGCAGATAATGTTCTCTGCAACAGGATGTGGCAGTCATGGGTTTTAAGTCCCGAGATCTTGCGTGTTTATATGTTGACACAGTTGGACATGTTGGAACAAAAACCATCTGGATATGTACAGTCAAATAGAAACTGGCATAGATGTGTCTTCGCATCTTTGTTTAGGGTATAGTTTCCATATGTCATTACACATTTATATTTCTTCAGGTCCACGTCCAGGGGCATTACCCGTGGATCCAGCTGCAATTTTTTTCTAATGCCAAGGATATGAAGATCCTTCCTGGCATTGACGGTGTCCTTATTCTTCCCTTGGAGTTCAAGGACGGTGCCAAGGATGCTGTCTAAGATGTTCTTTTTGATGTGCATCACGTCGAGATTATGCCAAAGTTTCAACTTTGGCCAGTAATGCAAGTCCCACCAACCAAGCCTACGCTTCCAGATCGGTGTAGGTTCTCCACGCTTCCTCTTCTTGCTGATGCTCTGCGGACCAATTCCTGGTTTTAGATGTCTAACCTTCTCCAGCTCAGCTTCCAACTCTTTATCAGTAAATGATTCTGGCCGCTTGTTCATGACGAAATGTTCACCTTGAAGGTCTGTCTTTCCCCGCCAGTATTGGTCATGGGGGAGGAAATGATGGTGCCCAATGTAGCACAATTTGTTGGTTATGGGCATTGATAGAGGATCTTTGTCACAATGCAGGCATGCAGCATAGCCTCGAGTGGTACGCCCAGACATAGTGTCACAAGCTGGGTAGTCGTGTATGCAACCAGAGTACCGCAACATGAAGATCAAACATTTCCCTAGAAAATGAAACATAAGTCCTCACACCCTTCCAAAGGTCCTGCAAATCTTCAAGCAACGGCTGAATGAAAAGACCAAAGTCCTTTCCAGGACTTGTTTTGCCAGGGACTAGCAAGCAAAGCATGTAGCATGATGGATCACTGAACTCCTCTAGTGAATGGTTGTACGACATGGCAAACACATGCCACTTGTTGTAGCTTGTTATCATGGTTCCATAGGTACTGAAGCCATCGGAGACAATGCCGAGCCTTACGTTTGTAGGATCACCCGCGAATGTTTTGAAGTCATCGTCGAAAGCCTTCCACGCTGCAGATGATTCAATATGTCCTTTTCAGACTTCCTCTTTAACGCATGCCACTGCATGTTCTCCGCTGTTTTCCTCGAAGCAAACAATCTCTTTAGCCTCGGTGCCAAAGGAAAATAACACAACACTTTAACAGCAGATCTCTTTCTCTCCGGATACTTCCATCTTGATGCTTGACACTCTGGGAAGTTTTCCTTATCAGCATAATCTCCTCTAAAAATTATGCAGTTGTTTGGGCACACGTGTATGCTGTCATATGAAAGACCCAACTCCTTCATATAAGCTTTTGCTTCTCTATATGATTTGGACAGTGTATTGCCGTCCGGAAGTGCCTTGGCAAATATACGCATCCAAGCATCAAAAGCAGCGTTGCTGACCTGGTAATACGATTTGTGATGAAGTAGCTTTATCATTAATGTCATCCTACCGACGTGTTTATTTCCCGGGTAAAGCGGGCGTTCTGACTCTGCCAACAATTTTTCAAATACTTTATCATACCCACCTTCGACCTCAGTTTATGTTCCTTCATGGGATGTTGCTCCCGTGAGGTCTTTCAACATTGCTTCCATTTCATCGGCTTCTCTATCTGTCTCATCTTCGTCATCCATATCCATATTATGATTCCCATGACCCGCATGATCATCCTCATCACCACCATTTCCATCATCATGTGGAGGATCTTCAATAATCACGACATCACTTGGCTCTCCATGATGTATCCACCGAAGGTAGGTACTGGAAAATTTGTGGATCTATAAGTGCCGGGTTATCTCTCCAAAATGCTGCATCTTCATATTTAGGCACCTCGTGCATGGGCATCGAACACGACAATTATCGCCGTTTCTCTCCTTGAATAAGCTTAAGGACTCTTTGATTCCATCAACATATGGAGGGTTCCAAGGTCTACCACTTGAAATCCAACGCATATCCATCTGTTAAAGAGAGAAACAAGCTATTATTGGATTTGTTTGAAAGGGGGTACTCATTTTTTATAATAGGCTACTGAATTTGCAGAACAAACTAATCGAGTTTAACGAACATCAAATCACTAACCATGAAAAAACTAATAACAGACCATGAGCAAACTAATCAATTGGCAGAACAATTTCCACAACAGTTCTAGGTATTCTTAGCAAGTAGCACAAGGATGGGAGGGTTCTTTACCTTGGCTTGCAGAGGCGGCCGGAAGGAAAGCCCCAACTAGCCGAACAGTACAGGCGTGCGCGGGGAATGCGGCCGGAAGGGGAGCATCAGCGATGTAAGCCGTGGAGGGCGGGCGAGGAGATGGCGGCTGCGGAGGGGGGGTTGGGGTTGTGGGGGCGGCAGGATGAGCCTCTGGCGGCTTGCACAACCCCAGAAAAAAGGACGGAAGGGGTGAGCTCTGTGGAGAGCACCGTCCGCCGCCACCACAGACAAGGGTGGAGAGAACTGGATCTAGTTTCCAAACTTAATTTTGGTCTGAGCCGTGGTGGGTCCCACATGCCAGCCCCTCTAGCTCCGCATGCTGGCAAGGCGGCAATGGGATTTTCGTGGGTTATCCACGTGTTCCCTTTGTCCCCATATGTCTGCCACAGGTTGATTTTCGTTGGACTTTATTCTCCACTTGAGTTAATAGCCGAACAGACGCGGAGAGAGAGCACTCTGTCCCCTTCTACTGAGAGAAAAACCCCGCCATTTTTCTCCACGGGGAGATAACCGCCGCCTCCTCCGCCGTCGCCGTTCTTCTTCACAAGCCGCAAAGTTCTTACCTTTCCCTTCTCCTTTCTTTTTCCTCCGCGCGCATGGCGAGCGCGAGGAGAGTGAATGTCACATTTTCGCGTGCATGCATGCAGCGGTACGTGTGGTCGAATCCGCCGCTGGGGTCATCATTGGCGACGATGCAAAGGGTCAGCAAAACATCGGCGACGACACTCTTCTTCACCATCGGTAAGCACCCTCTTCATCGGCTGTCATCATCGGTTTGAATCTGCTGGGTTTTTTTTACGGCCATGGCGATGAACAGTACAAGTAGTACTACTAAACCTCCGTTCCCTGAACTAGCTTGCTAGAAAGGCTTACATTATGGAACGGAGGGGAGTACTAATTAGTACTAGTATTTTGCAGGGTTTTCTGCAGATTGTGCTGATTTAGTACTAAAATTGTAGTATTTATGCAGATTAGTACCGGTAGAAATAATTTTGTTGATCATTAGTGTTGTTATTTGTGTAGCTGTATCATGGATTCTGTTCTAATTAATATGCTTGTTTTTGTGTTTAAAACTCAGGAATGGCTCAAAACCTATGTGAGTTCTGTTCTCATGAACCTGACTGTTGCCTCGCCGGCAGTGAACTGCCATTATTGGATTTTAGAGTGAGGATGAGGGGGTCTACATAATTTTGTCATCAAGAGGCAGTAAGTATCCTTGACATTACAATTATGTTGTTCCCGAGCTTTTGATTTGTTGACGAATATATGTGTGCTTATTCTATGAAATTTTATATATGTGTACTATGGTAGGATCTGCCTTGTTCTTTCCATAAGCGTATAGAGCAATTTGTTGTTGGTCCACATAAGGCATGTATTGTCTGCAATGTCAATGAATACCACTTCTACATGGAACATGGGCCTGGAAGGACTTATATATGTGGACCATATTGTACAACATTTTGTCAAGCTTATGACATTCAACCGAACGATCTTGTGAGGTTTGATTATGATGGTCTATTCGGTATGTTTGACGTTCGAGTAACTAATGCAAACAGTGAGGTCAAATCTTAGGTTCTAGACCCTGGTATGTAATTGCATATTGGCTTGTTTTCCTTACACATTAATTTACTATCTAGTTAATATATATGTTTCAAACTTTCCAAGATGGCCTTGGTTATGTAATGGCAGTGAAACTTGACAGTGTAGATGGTGAGAACTTCTGAGTAATTTTAGAGAATGATAACAAACTTGTGTTGTTGTTTTATGAGCTAGTTTGGTGGTCAGAAATTGTGTTAAATTGTTTAACTAATTAGCCTGTATATTCCTTGTGTATAGATGTAGTAGTACCAGAAATGTTGTCTTTTGTTGTCCTACCAAAACTATCTCCTATAAACTTGTACTAGTACCAGAAATGTTGTCTTTTGTTGTCCTACCAAACTATCTCATGAGAAATGTTGTTGCAAACTATATCCTTTGTAGTGATTACTTTCAAACGTAGTCCAAATATTCATGAGCATTCTTAAGAAACAAATTATTGAGATAAAATATAAAATTAGTAAACACAACTTAAACATAGTTCGACACAAATCTGCGATAAACTTGCCAGTGCACACACATCAGGTCTTAAACTGAAATAAATGGATGGCAGGTAGCCTGGGACAAGCCCCAAACATGCTCACGCAGGAGCAATTGAGCTTAATTTGAAGCCCCGCTCTGGGAGGAACGTCCCTTGCTTGGCCAGTTTGAGTTCCCTATGGAGGAGAACAATTTCCCTATCTTTCAGCTGAATCTTATTTTCGAGGAATGAGACTGTTGGGGGAATAGGTAAGGGGGAGCCTTACCAGCCGCCAATATAAACTGGAGATCATCCCATCCGGTCTAAGATGCTTAACCTGGGTTATGTCAAGAAGAGCCGGGTTAAGTCAAGAAAAACCGGGTTACGGCGAGTATAACCCGGACTGGATGAAGGAACCGGCCCAAGGACCAGGAGGGAAGACATGGAAGCCCGAGAGCCTGGAGGGCAGTTCAAAGCTGGCGGGGAGTAGCCGGGTCATGACAAGAACCGGAGCGAGGCGGCCAGGAGCCAGATAAAGCTAGGACTCTGAGGACGGGTGCGACCTGGACTTCCCTGTAACCCGGAGGTCTCGTCCACTATATAAGGCGAGACCCTGGGACGTAGAGAGACATGTTCTAAACCAACAGCAAGGTAGCTCGAGACATCGAGATCCGGAATCGCCCTTTGTAATCAAGACCTTGTTCCCTAATAGTAAGAAGGCATGAGTAGGTTTTCCCTCAATAGAGGGGCCGAACCTGGGTAAACTCGCGTCTCTCGTTTCCACCTTAACCCTTTCGAAGTTTCTCTTAGAATCAATGGCCTCACAATCTAGTTCTCGTATGAGGACACTTGCCGTGACAAAACCACGATAGTTGGCGCCCACCCTGGGAAATGCTCGCAGAAGCGTCGTCTTTTCGGAAGGAGCCCTACCTAGGATCAAGAAGCTCGCGATAGGACGGCTCAGGAGGAGCCGGCGTGGGAATTATTACAACCATGATACGTGGGGCCCTGAGTTTGCCTCCGTGGAATCAGGACTTCATGTCCCTTTCGGAAAATCCATGTCTTCATTGGGTACGTCGGGATCGCAACTTCAGAACCGGACCAACTATCAGATTCGGTGTCTGAGAAGACCATGGTGGCGGATTCTGATGGAGAGTCCTCAGTTGAGAACAATGACGATCACGACGAAACAGGTTCTATCCACCAGCTCTTTGGAGACCATTTAGGAGGAGACCTGGAATTGGATACGCAGAGTTTCGCAGAGGCAACTTATCACGCCGCTGTTTATATGGCTGGGCCCACACGACCTGCGGAGCCCAGGTATGACGCAGAGGGAAATCTGGTTGCAAACGAGGCTTCAACCTCAAATCCGGTTCTTGGAGCACCAGGCACCATAGGAACAGCACATACTGGGCCAACGGTAGCCCCAGCCGGACCAACGGTGGCACCTTTGACAGGACATGGAAGAACCAGCTCTAGGCTAGGGGAGACGGTGATCGACCTAATAGGGTCTGCGTCATATAACCCAAGGCATGAGTTGATGGCCGCAATGGATTCTTAAATGTGATTTTGGCAACTCCGATCACCCCCGAAAACTTGGCGCAGCGTAACGCGGAGATAGAAAGGCTCCTATAGGAAATAACTCATGCCCGTCGGGAGATCGAGAAAGAGGCAACCTGCATAAACAAAGCTCGCTTAGAAGTTCTGGAGGAAGCAACGCGTCTGGAAAGGGAAGGAATTCAACTAAGTTTGAGACAAAGGGAGTTAGTTTCAATACAGAATAGACGTCATCATACTCGTTTGAACAACGAGTTCGGGGCAGGCCTAGAGCCAACCAACCTTCAGAATTTATTTACGTCCCCTGCTGGGACCCCCGCAGTTCATAACCCGGCTGGCCCAGTTCACCCCATGAACCCGCCGTTTACTCCTGCTCCAGTTCATCCAACATGTTTAGCCGCCCATCTAGCTACATGGTAACCTGAATCCGGTTCCGGCTCCAGCATAGCCTCTGCAAGAAAGGTTTCATACACCTCCAGGTCATTTCAACAATCCAATGGATAACATTTGGGCAGTGAAAACTAGTCTGGCACAGATTGCAGTTGACCCCAATAACCCTAATGGAATTGAAACTCCGAGGGCCATTGAGATGCTACAAACAGCAGTGGTTCAGCAGTTGAATTACAGTAATCAGGACAGGATACATTCAACTCCCTATAATAGCAGGAGCGCTTTACCAAGAAGTCACCGTGGAAATTCACCAGCCCCAACAGGATCCAGGAATGCTAACCGGCAGCAACCTAACCCACCCAGGCAAGTAGTATCTTATGCGCCCAGAGTTGTAAATACAGGACATAGAGTTGCAGAACCGGAAAATAGGAATCCAGATCATGTAAAAAACCCGACTCAAAACACGGTCTCAAACCCAGCTCAAGCCGAGTCTCGGAGAATTGGAATTCAATGTATTGGTCCTGCGATCAGGAACGAGAGAATACCGACTGATTTTAAGGGACCTCGCAGAGTTGTAAACTACATGCCTGACATGGAACCTGCAGATTGGATAGAGGGGTATGAGATGGCCATGGAGATATTGGAAGTAAGCAACGAAGTGTGCGCGCGATACTTAAGTGTGATGCTAGAAGGGCCTGTGAAGTCTTGGTTAAAGAACTTACCCGCGAATTCGATTAATAGCTGGCAAGAGTTGAAGGACCAGTTCATCAAAAAAATTCAAGGAACATGCAAGCGGCCGACGACTATTACAGACTTAGAGAACTATGTTCAGAAGGAAGGGGAGTCTGCTCAACACTGGTCTTGGCGGGTCGCGAAAATTATACATTCATCCGTCGGACTCACCGCTCAGCAGGCGGTCATAGCATTGGAAAGGAATTGCAGATTTGACCCGCTAAATCATAAGCTGGGACACATCAAGCGATACGTGAATGATATGAGCGAGTTAATGGATGCCATGACCAAGTACGCGGAATCTGACAAAACAAAAGACGTAGACTCGGATGATGAGAAGTCTGCAAAGGGAAAGAAAGCTGGGACCAAGGGTGGCCAGAACCCGAATCAGAGCAACAACAACCCCTAGAACCCGAATAATAACAAGCAAAAAATGGGGAAGGAAACTCGGATCTAGTGGCAAACATAAAAACATGTTACAGAAACCACCGTCAGGGTAACAATTTCAGAGGAAACCAATTTTTTTGACCAAACAGCTTTGCTCAAGCTCCGCAGGCTCTGAAAGGACCATGCCCCAGACACAGCAAAAACGGAAAGTTAGCAAATCATTCCTGGGAAAACTGCTTCATTATGCAGGGCTTTAGGCCTAGTGGAAATAATAACTATGGACCAGGAAACAACAGAGGAGGTAACTCAGGCAACATGGGAGCGGGACACCCATGACCTGGCAATCTTGGACCTGGAAATCATAATCCGGGTCATCCTGGTCAGAGTAACCAGTGAAACAACCAAGGCGGCGGTCACCAAGGAGGAAATTCCGGTTTTCAATAAAAAACCGAATCAGTTAAGTTCAGGCCAATATCATGTGTTTACTACGAGTTCATGTAGGAGAGAACGAAAGGTGCAGAAGCGTGCAGTCAATACGGTAGCTTCTGCTGTCCCTAGATGGCTCAATTGGTCAGAACAACCCATAACCTGGAGTCGGACGGATCATCCTTCCCGAGTTGATAGTCCGGGAAGCGTAGCTCTAGTTGTGGCTCTGCAAGTCGGAGGTTATAAGTTGGTCAAAGTACTGATGGATGGAGGAAGCAGCATAAACATACTTTATTATGACACGTTCAAAAGAATGAACCTGCAGGAGAAACAACTCCAGTCATCATCAACTGTGTTCCATGGGATCGTACCTGGTAAGTCCGCACAACCTATTGGGAAAATATACCTTGAAGTTGCCTTTGGAGTATTTGAAAATTACAGGACGGAGATGTTAGCATTCGAGGTGGTAAAATTCAAAAGTACATATCATGCCTTGTTTGGACGACCGGCTTATGCAAAATTCATGGCAAGGCCTTGCTACGTCTACCTCAAACTGAAGATGCCAGGAGCTAACAGAAATATAACTGTCAATGGCGACAG
This sequence comes from Alopecurus myosuroides, assembly GCA_028641055.1. Classification (NCBI taxonomy): domain Eukaryota; kingdom Viridiplantae; phylum Streptophyta; class Magnoliopsida; order Poales; family Poaceae; genus Alopecurus; species Alopecurus myosuroides. The sequence goes on along the minus strand of CM054060.1, from coordinate 241,482,948 downwards.
AGACATAGCTTTGGAATGCGAGGAAGGTGATGCAACATATGCAGAGACTGCATGTGCAGAAGAAGAGTTGAAACTGTATAAGTCGCAAGTTGATCCAGAAGATATGACCTCGCTCAAAAAGCCATCAGCTGAGTCCAAGTTAAAATTCCAATCTTCTCAAGACACTAAGTTGGTGGACTTTACCCCCGGTGACTCGTCCAAGCAGTTCAGCGTGGGGGCTCATATGACAAAAAAAAAAATAGGAAAGCGCGCTCATCAAGTTCCTCCGTGAGAATTGTGACATCTTTGCATGGAAACCTTCTGACATGCCAGGTGTCCAAAGGGAACTTGCTGAGCACAGTCTAAGTGTGGATCCTAAGCTAAAACCTATTCGTCGGTTCCTCCGTCGTTTTAATGATGAGAGAAGAAAGGAAATTGGAGAAGAGATAGCTAGGTTACTTGCGGCAGGGTTCATAATTGAGGTGTTACACCCAAAGTGGTTAGCCAATCCAGTTCTGGTACTCAAGAAAAACGGAACTTAAAGAATATGTATCGATTACACAAACCTGAACAAACATGCCCTAAAGACCCATTCTCTTTACCCCGTATCGATCAGATTATTGATTCTACGGATGGTTGCGAATTGCTATGTTTCCTGGATGCATACTCAGGTTATCATAAAATCAAAATGAAGGAAGAGGATCAAGAGAAGACCTCATTCATTACCCCCATTTGGAGCTTTTTGTTATACATCAACGCCTTTTGGGTTGAAAAATGCAGGATAAACTTATCAGAGATGCATCCAAAATTGCTTGGAAAGTCAGATTGGGCGAAATGTGCACGCTTATGTGGATGACATAGTGGTCAAATCCCAGAAAGGTGACACTTTGATCTCAGACCTAGAAGAGACGTTTGCCTGTTTACGCAAGTACGAGATGAAGCTCAATCAACCAAAATGTGTTTTTGGCATACCAACTGGGAAGTTACTGGGATTCATTATTTCATAAACAGGCATTGAAGCAAACCCGGAAAAAATCAGGCCATACATAACCTGAAAAAGCCGGTTTTCCTAAAGGACGTTCAGAAGCTTACAGGTTGTGTTGCTGCTTTAAGTGGTTTATAAGCAGGTTAGGCGAAAAGGTCATACCTTTATACCGACTCTTGAAGAAAACTAACACCTTCGTATGGAATCAAGAAGCGGATGAGGCGTTGAAGGCCTTGAAAAAACAACTTTCCAATGTGCCTATCTTGGCTGCTCCTGAGAAGAAAGAGCCCATGTTGTTATACATAGCAGCAAACAACAGGGTGGTCAGTGCGGTGGTAGTTGTGGAACGTAAGATGGAAGGAAAAGAAGGTCTTGTCCAGCGGCCGGTTTACTATGTCTGCGAGGTTTTGACAGACTCTAGGAAACGTTACCCGCATTGGCAAAAGTTAGTTTTGGGGGTCTTCATGGCTAGTCGTAAGATGAAACATTATTTTCAGGAATATCCTATTACCGTGGTTGGTTCAGCACCTTTGTCTGATATTATTCAGAACAAAGAAGCAACAGGGAGAGTTGCAAAATGGGATATTGAGATGGGGCCGTATCACATTAAATACGAGCCAAGGACTGCAATAAAGTCTCAAGTATTGATCGAATTTATAAATGACTGGACACAGTTACAAGTTCCACCGGATAAGCCTGATACTAAATACTGGACTATGCATTTTGACGGGTCTCGACAACTGGAAGGTTCAGGAGCTCGTGTGGTGCTAACATCCCCAAGAGGTGATAAGTTTCACTACGTCTTACAAATTTCATTCAAATGCACTAATAATGCAGCAGAGTATGAAGCTTTGCTCCATGGACTTCGAATCGCAAAGGAGATGAGCGTAACCCGGATTCGATGTTTGGGTGATTCAGACCTTGTTTCTCAACAAGTTACAGGAACCCGAGATTCTAAAGACCCAGTCATGGCAGCCTATAGGCGAGCGGTTACCCAGCTAGCTGGATACTTTCAGGGATATCAGGTTGATCATATTGATCGACGTCTCAATGAAGCAGCTGACGCACTAGCTCGTCTAGGTTCCCAAAAGAAACAGGTTCCACCTAACGTTTTTCTGGATGAGATTCATAGCCCATCGGTTAAAATTACAACAGAGGAAGACCTAGCAAACCCAGATCCAGAGTTAGAATTAGTAGCAGCGCTGCATACAATCCCAGAGTGGACTGAACCATACTTGGCGTACCTTACAAGAAGTGAACTCCCGCAGGACGAGGTTATGGCTCGATAGGTTATCAGAAGGTCAAAATCATATACAATTACAAATGGTGAGTTATATAAGAGAAGCGCGACTGGAATCTTTCAGAGATATGTTTCTCCAGAAGAAGGATGTCAAATCTTGAGGGAAATTCACTCAGGATATTGCGGCCATCACGCAAGTTCAAGATCTTTGGTCAAAAAGGCTTTCAGACATGGTTTTTTCTGGCTTACCGCAAATGCTGACGCAGAAAAAATAGCGAAAACTTGTGAAGGATGTCAAAGATATGCAAGGTAGGTTCAGGTGCCATCCCAGGTGTCGGGGGGTTACCCCCGAGTAGGGTAAAGGCAAGTGGTAAAGGCAACTGTCAGAAGAGAGGTTTGGTCGAGTAGCCGCCTACCCGGTACTTGCTACCCGGTCGACTGCTACTCGGTCTCACCTCAAGATGACCAGAAGAAAGAATCAATCAAGTTCTGTCCATTCGAGTAGAAGAGTTGGCCCGAGTAAAATTGGCGGGAACCTACTCGGGCCAGAAAGTCAAAGGAGCCGTTCTGACACAGGATCCCGCGTATCCCGGGTCCGTACTTGGCACTATTCGAACTACTGTTCACCTGGGACCGGCCTGCCAGACAGTGACAGCATGGAAGCAGGCGGTCGCAGGATAAGGGGGCCCCAGTCTGTATTTGGCACAGTGATACCAGTCTGTCCCCTTGGTTTTGCCCAACGACTTTCCGGATGCAGCCAAGGTTAGGAACCAAAGCTGTCAGCGGGAACCCGGAAGAAGGACGATGTACACACTATGTCGACACTTGTCCATGTTTGGACGTATCCGGCTGGGCACCGGGTATATAAGGTGCCCCGCCGCCTCCTGCGTGAGGGATCGATCGCATGCTAGAACACATTGTGACCTAATTCTTGACCTAGTTCATCACGTAGAGAGGAGAGTGGCTACTCGGTAGCAAGAACATTGTACTGTGGCTACTCGGTGAGACACCAGAATACATAGAGAAAGGCAGGAGTAGGGGTTTTACCTCCTCACGAGGGCCCTGAACCTGGGTAGATCGTGTTGTTTGCAGTGTTTACCTCATACCTCACGCGGCTACTCGTCGCGTGATCCCTCCCCGAGCACCTCCAGCGTCCTTCGTCCCCACATCTTTAGCCATCCCATGGCATCTGCCGTGACACCACCACGACAGTTGGCGCCCACCGTGGGGCAGCCAGCGGCGCTGGTTGGAGTTTCTGTTCGGACGGGATCTTCTTCAGCGGAGCGCGTGGTCTGTGGCCTTGTCCACAGATTCGGCTCCTTCGACTTCGTCATCGACAACGCCGGCGATTTCGGCGGCAGGGCCATGCCGGAGGGCGGCTCGGTGATCTCCTTCGGCTCTCACCTCGTCTACGTCGCCACCGTCGCCAATCCCGCGTACCCCGAGCTGGTGCATGACGCGGAGGATCCTCCCGCGGTGATCGCTGCTCGCGGAAGGCCCGCGTGCCGCTCTGCGAACTGCGCTGAGGTGATGGTGACTCGCTTGGCGGCAAACGCTGGCGCAGCCGCTACTGGCGCTGCGGCCGTCGTCGAGGATCTTGCTGCACCGGGTGCTGGTGGCAGGACTCACCGGCCCTACGAGAAGGAGTGCAACTTGCCGCCTTCCACTTCTACGACTGTTCCCGCGTCGGCTGGGCGACTTGGCATGCCGACTCCCACCGACATCGAGCTTCTAGCCATGAGGGAGCAGCTCGAGCGGCAACGCCTGGAGCTGCTTGCCGAGCAGGCGGAGTTGGATAAGGTGAGGTTGGAGTTGAGTCTAGATCAGCTCGAGTACAACAAAGCTCACGGCTTCACGCCAGTCGCTAGGAGGGCTAGAAGAGTAGGTGCCACTCGGCGCAACCTTGGTGCCAAGATGGCGACAGTTGTAGAGGTTCCTGCTCAGTCCGCCACCGCAAACACCTCCACTAGGCCCAGATATAGCACACCCGCCAAGACACTTAGAGCTGCAGAGGCTGTAGCTGCCGAGTTGCCTCGCCTAGACGGCGACGCGCGCGTTAGGCAGCAGGAAAGGCTCAACGAGTTGGTGTTGGAGGCTGCTAGGCAGAATGAGGAGTTCCGGAAGGCCAACCCGGGTGCTGGAGCTTCGCAGGTGGGGCACTCGCACGCGGCTAGATCTAACGATCAGGCCTCGTCTCCACATCCCAGCCGCGAGAAGAGCCGCAGCGGACGTTCGGCCAGAGATAGGCAAATGCAGGTGTACGACCCGGCTGCTGCCGCGAGACAGCTTGCTGTGCCGCAGCAGCCCGGGCAGGAACACAACGCTGCAAGAGCAGGCTCTCAAGACCATCAAGCTCAAAGCCAGGCCCGAGATGAAGCGCGTCCAGGTCCTTCTCGGCGTCCCGCTGCTCCGCCTACTCGGCAGAGGCAGCAGCCGCGCGCAGTGGCACCAGTCGCCAACCCGGTGGAGCAGCCTGCAGCTGTGCAGGTGGACAGATATGATGATGGCTACTCGGCTATGGAGATGGCTGGCTATGATGTCCATGATCGTGTTGGCAAGCGCATGCTGGCGCCTGGAGATGCGAGGCATCAGTTGGACCGGATCAGCTTGTCGGCGCGGCTGGAGAACACGGGTCCTCCAGGCCCCGAGTGCTTTGGCCCGCGCATCATGAACGAGCCATCCGTGAACAACTTCCAGCTCGCAAGGGGCACCAAGAGCTACAATGGCAGCACCAAGCCCGAAGACTGGCTCAATGACTATGTCACCGCGGTCCATATCGCGAACGGCAACAGAAGATGGGCGGTGCGCTATGTTCCGCAGATGCTAGAGGGTCCAGCTCGCACTTGGATCAACAACTTGCCCAAGAACAGCATCAATTGCTGGCTGGACTTCTCGGATGCCTTCATCAGCAACTTCACGAGCACATACAAGAGGCCGAATAGGCCACAGCAGCTATCCGCTTGCAGGCAGCGAGAAGACGAGACAGACCGCGAGTATCTTACTCGGTGGAGTACATTGAGGAACACCTGTGAGGGTGTGAATGAAGCCCAGGCCATCACATGGTTTGCGCAGGGATGCAGGCATGGCAGCATGTTGTGGCAGAGATTGCAGAGGGAGATGCCGAACACTCTGGCGGAGACCATCAAGATTGCGGATCAGTACGCACTTGGTGATCCAACTCAGCCACTGATGGACTCCTCTGAGCCGAGAAGAAACTTCAGCAACAGCAAGCGCAACGAGTTCCGCAACAAGCGCCGAATAGATACTCGGTATGATCCTGAAGAGGTGAATGCAGTGACTGTTGGAGCTGGTGGCAGCCAAAGGCAGAAACCTGCTGGAGCCTACGGGCAGAACCAGAACCAGGGCCAAGGCAACAAGAAGCCATTTCGCACCTCTCAGTCGGGTAGCGGAAACTCCGAGCAGCCGAAGAAGTTTGTCTTTGATGACATGAAAGATGGCCCATGCAGTTTTCACACTCACCACCCCTCGAGGCCTGCTAACCACACTACTCGGCAGTGCGAGTGGTGGGATGTGATCAAGAGTGATGGCTTGCCTCCTCCTCCTCCTCTGCCAGCGGCCAATGCCAATGTGCAGCCTACTCGAGCACCCGCAGCTCGGCCGCCAGTGTACCCGAGAAGAGAGAATGTGAACCAAGTGGCTTTAGGAGCCAACCGCAACTTCAACAATGAGGGCTACCGCAACAACAACAACAACTACAACCGCAACAACAACAACAGAGGCAACAACAACTACCAGGGCAACAACAACAACAACAGCAACAATGGGGGCGGAGACTCCAACCAGTACCAAGAGCACCACGAGAGCTACATGATCTTCACCTCTGAACCAGTCGACAAGCAATCACAGCACAGGCGTGCCATGGAGGTCAATGCAGTGATTCCTGCTGTCCCTCACTACATGTATTGGTGTGACCAGGAAATCAGGTGGTCCCGAGCAGATCATCCCAAGGTGATGCCCAATCCGGGTAGCTATGCCTTGGTGCTGGATCCTACCTTCCTGGGCCCCGAGAAGAATGTGAGGTTCAGCAAGGTGCTAATCGACAACGGCAGCAGCATCAACATCGTGTACAAGGACACACTCGAGAAGCTTGGCCTGGCCGAGAACATGATGCTGCCCAGCAAGACCACTTTCCATGGCATTGTGCCCGGAATCTCGTGCAACCCGATTGGCCGAGTGTGGATAGATGTGCTATTCGGCACCAGGGATAACTGCCGCACAGAGCGCCTGCAGTTCGAGGTGGTGGATCATCAGAGTCCCTACCATGCTCTACTCGGCAGGCCTGCTCTGAGCAAGTTCATGGCCTCTACCCATGTTGCATATATGAAGATGAAGATCCCTGGTCCCAATGGCATCATTACAATCTCTGGTGATTACAAGAAGTCCATGGAGTGTGCCTCTGCTGGTTCCCAGTTGGCGGAGTCGATGGTGGCTATGGCGCAATCCGCGCAAGCTGGCGCGCAAGGCGTGCCGAGTACCCAGCACGGGACCGCATTCCAGGCATCTCAGGAGACCAAGAAGGTCCAGGTCGACCCCGAGTTCCCCGACCGCGTAGCCATCATTGGCTCCGGGTTGGCGGAGAAATAGGAAAGCGAGCTCATCCACTTCCTCCGTGAGAATCGGGATGTATTCGCCTGGTCCAATGAAGATCTACCAGGGGTCCCGAGGGAGTTGGTTGAGCACTCATTACATGTGCGTCCTGACGCCAAGCCAGTGAAGCAGGCTATGCGCCGCTTCGGAGATGAGAGAAGGAAGGCCATTGGTGATCAGATCACCAAGCTGCTGATAAGCAATTTCATCATGGAGGTGCTGCATCCGGATTGGCTAGCCAACCCGGTTATGGTCGAGAAGAAGAAGGAGGATCCAAAGGCTGCCACTGCATGGCGCATGTGTGTCGACTACACCGACTTGAACAAGGCATGCCCCAAGGATCCCTTCCCGCTACCTCGCATCGATCAGGTGATCGATTCCACTGCTGGTTGTGAACTGTTGTCCTTCATAGATGCCTACTCTGGTTTTCACCAGATTGCACTCAACCCTGCTGATCAAATAAAGACTGCTTTCATTACCCCGTACGGGGCTTATTGCTATCGTGTCATGTGTTTTGGCTTGAGGAATGCGGGTGCAACCTATCAGAGATGCATGCAGAAATGCTTGCACGACCAGCTCGGCAAGAATGTGCAGGTGTACGTAGATGACATTGTCATCAAAATGAATAAAACACATACTCTGCTTGCCGACCTGGAGGAAACCTTTGCTAACCTACGCAAGTACAAAATGAAGCTGAATCCGAGTAAATGCACCTTTGGTGTCCCGGCTGGCAAGCTGCTCGGCTTCCTGGTATCTAGTCGGGGCATTGAAGCCAATCCTTCTAAGATAAAAGCTATTGAGAGCATGTCTTTGCCGAGATCTCTGAAGGATGTACAGAAGTTCACTGGCTGCTTAGCATCTCTGAGCCGTTTTCTGGGCCGAATGGGCGAGAAGGCACTGCCTCTGTACCAATTGATGAAGAAAAGTGACAAGTTTGTCTGGACTCCGCAAGCGGATGTGGCATTCAATGAGCTGAAAGCAATGCTGGCTAGCGCTCCCATCTTGGCTAGTCCGCTACCCAAGGAGCCAATGCTGCTGTACATTGCTGCGACTAACCGAGTAGTCAGTGTGGTGATTGTGGTGGAACGAGAAGAAGAAGGCAAGAGTGTGCAGCGCCCAGTGTACTATCTTAGTGAAGTGCTGTCCAGTTCCAAGCAAAACTACCCGCACTACCAGAAGATGACTTACGGCGTGTACCTGGGCGCCAAGAAGCTAAAGCATTACTTCCAAGAGCATCCTATCACGGTTGTGAGCTCTGCTCCCATCTCGGATATCATGGGTAACAAGGAGGCGAGTGGCAAAGTAGCCAAGTGGGCAATCGAGCTGGCCGCGTATGCACCTGCGTACGCAAGAAGAGAAGCCATCAAGTCTCAGATTCTGGCGGAATTCCTGGTGGATTGGGCCAAGGTGCAGTATGAACCTCCTGCTCCAGTTTCTAATTACTGGAAGATGCACTTTGATGGCTCAAAGGTGAAGGAAGGCCTTGGTGCTGGCGTGGTGCTTACGTCACCCAAGCGAGATCAACTCAAGTATGTGCTACAGATTCACTTCAAGGCATCCAACAATGTAGCAGAGTACGAGGCAGTGGTGCATGGCTTACGAGTAGCCAAGGAGGTTGGCGTGCAGCGCATTATATGCTATGGCGATTCAGATCTGGTGGTGCAGCAAGTCTCTGGCACTTGGGATGCTCTAGATGCCAACATGGCATCATATCGCTTCCTGGTGCAGTCAATGACTGGGTTCTTCGAAGGCTGCGAGTTCCAGCACATCCACCGTGCAGAGAATGAAGCAGCAGATGAGTTATCCAAGTTGGGATCTTCTCGGCAATCCATCCCGGCTGGAGTCGCCTTGGAGCACTTGAGGAAGCCATCCATCAAGCCTTCTCCCAACTCGGAGTCCATATTTGTTCCTTCTCTGCCAAGTGAGGAATCTGATCCCATGGAGATTGACTGGGAGAGTGCTACAGGAAACCCGGGGACTGCCGTCCTCTACTCGGGGACTGCCACTCCTTACTCGGGGACTGCCACTCCATACTCGGGGACTGCCACTCCATACTCGGGGACTTCCACTCCCTACTCGGGGACTGCTGTCCTTAACCCGAGGACTGTCGCATTCATTAAGGAAGTCCTTGCTAATCGGTCTGGGCTTCAGAGAAGTGCTCCCACCCCTAAAGAGCAACCAGAGGTACCCGTCCCAATGGAAGTGGACGAACCAGTGTTTCCCACACGGGAGACACCGAGTTGGGCTATGCCCATATTATCCTTTCTAAGGGACGGTACTCTACCAGAAGATAAGGTGGCCGCAAGACAGATTCAGAGAAGATCCAAGGGCTACACTATAATCCGAGATGTGCTGCACAAGAGAAGTGCCACTGGCGTGCTGCAACGTTGTGTGGACCCAGCGGAAGGAGAAGAAATCCTGGTAGAGATACACCAAGGAGAATGCGGGCACCATGCCTCTTCTCGGGCATTGGTCCAGAAAGCTTTTCGGCATGGCTTCTACTGGCTCACAGCTTTGCAGCAAGCTGAAGATATCGTGAGGAAGTGCAATGGCTGCCAGATGTTCGCGAGTAAGATTCACATGCCTGCTTCCGAGCTGAAAACAATTCCTATCACTTGGCCATTTGTTGTTTGGTGTTTGGACATGGTCGGGCCCTTTCAGCCAGCTAGAGGCAACATGACTCACATCTTGGTCATGGTGGACAAGTTCACCAAGTGGATTGAAGTGAAACCTATTCGGAGGTGTGATGGGGCCACAACTGTGAAATTCGTGAAGGATGTGATCCTGAGATATGGCTACCCGCACAGTATCATCACCGACAACGGCACAAATTTTGCTGAGGGAGCAATGGTGCGGTTCTGCAGAGATAAGCATATCCGACTAGACGTTGCGTCAGTCGCGCATCCCGCTTCCAATGGGCAGGTTGAAAGAGCAAATGGCATGGTATTGGCAGGTATAAAGCCAAGACTGATGGAGCCACTGCTGAAAACACCTGGGTGTTGGCTAGACGAGTTGCCAGCGGTGTTGTGGAGTCTAAGGACTACCCCTAACCGGTCAACCGGCTACACGCCATTCTTCTTGGTATACGGGGCTGAGGTCGTGTTGCCAATAGACCTAGAGCATGACTCCCCCCGAGTAACCCTCTACACTGAGGTGGAGGCGAGAGAAACTCGAGAAGACGATGTTGACCTGCTTGAAGAAGCAAGAGAGCTGACTCTGTCACGTTCGGCTATCTACCAGCAAAACCTGCGGCGCTATCATAGCCGAAAGGTGAACCCAAGGGTTTTCCGAGAAGGAGACATGGTCCTTAGGCTGGTGCAGCGCACAGCCGGGATGCACAAGTTGTCTCCTCCATGGGAAGGGCCTTTCATTGTGAGCAAAGCGCTGCACAACGATGCTTACTATCTTATAGATGCGCGACCACCACAGGGAAACATGGCAGATAAAGCTGGAGAGGAAACCAAGCGCCCTTGGAATGTAGCTCTACTCCGTCGTTTTCATTCGTGAGCAAAGATATGTATGTACCCTCTTATCCGAGTTGAAATTCTACTCTGCAATCTGAAATTGATCTCGGGGACTGCCCTCGTCCAGAATGGCTCCAAGTGTTTCTATTCGGCTTTACCTTTTGCCTATTCGGTTGCTCTACTTCAAAATTCAAAGGTACATTAAGTACTGTGTTTAAATCTACATGCCAACTCTTCGACTTCGCTGCTGTCCGAAACCCGGCTTCATGGCAAGCAAGAGAACAAGCAAAAGGTCCATGAGCACAAGAAAAATTACTAAGGAAAAGAAGAGTGCAGGAACCGAGTAGGGTGCTTTTATTACTGTTCTGTGTCTCGTCTTTTCGGCTAAGTGGTGGGCTGCGTTACTATGATTGTTTCTAAGCGGCTAAGTATTTGCAGCTGTACTCTTTAACTCTTGTGACTCGAATACCAAAAAAGCAACAAGTTGCGGGTAGAGCTGAGACGAAAAGGGAGAGTGAATAAGAAATGCAACTCGGGGACTCGCATGATAACGCAACTCGGCATCCAGCCCAGGTTGAACAAATTGATTAAGTTGAAAATAACAAGTGGGAATAAAAATGAGTAGCAACGGAATGAAATAGTCTGATACATTTGCTCCCGGCATCCCGGGGATCTGATAAGTGTTTGAGTAAAAAGTTTGCAGGATAAAACCAAATTCAGGTCGACGGGGTGTTCTCGGTGCTCGCCTTGGTTGCTTCGTCTTCCTCAGTGGCCTTGGTGGCGTCCGCCTCTGTGCTGGCATCAACAGTCCTCGCTTGCTCGGCGTCAGACTCGGTGGTGACCTGCTCGGAAGTTGCAGTGGCCACCGAGATGGGCGTTGTCGCGGAGGCGGAGCCGGTCTCGGGGGCGCGGAGGTTGACGGTGTCGTCAAGGGCGGCCCCTGACGAGGTGCAAACTCGAGGGCGGCTGTGTCGATCTCCTCGACCTCTTCATCGCTACTCGCGACAACCGCGGCCTTCCCTTTCCCGGCCGAGTCCCTGGGTGAATCAAAGAAGCCCAACTCGGGATCTGATTCTTCATCCTCCTCCTCGTCCTCCTCCACCTCGGTGTCGGGTTCAGTGAGGCCATCGATGAAGGTTGCCGTGTCAGCGCACTCCGCAACCTCATGTGCAATCAGCTTGCGCATGGTCACGCAGCTGGGATCCATCTCCCACTTGGAATTGGCGCGCTTCCCGCGGATGACCTGCATGTTCAAGTTCTCATACCAGGAGGCGACGCAGAGCAGCATCAGATCAGCACCCGCCCGAGCTCCCAAGGCGCGCCACTTCTTCAATTCGGCCTTCACGTTGCGCAGCTTCAGAGCAAGGCCACAAATAGTTGTTGGCGCAGGGTCCTCAGGCCAGAAGAGCTTGTGGAGCTGAAAGGCGGTGCGCACCAGGTCAGTGCCCATGCTGGCTAGGCGTTCGAACTGCCCTCGCATCACCAGCAAGGTATCCTCGATATCGGCTCTGGTGTCTGCAGCCTCGCCCTTCTCAATACGAGCTGCTTGGGCCTTGGCCAAAGCAGGCGCGCAAGAGGACACAATGTCAGGGAAGATTTCTGCAAGAAGCAAGTAAGAAATTCAGTAACAGGATTAGAGAAGAGGTAGGACCGAGAAGAAGAGATGCAGAAAGGAGAAAACTTACGATTCAACTCGTGGCGCAGCCCCTGCAGCTGGCTCTTCCATGTTTCTTCATTGGACACATGCTTCTCCTCGAGCAAGCGGAGCCCCTCAAGCTGAGTAAAGAGCCCAGCATTGGCTTTTGTCAGCACCTCGCACTACTGCTTGAGGGCATTCACCTTGGCATTGGCTATTGTCTCGGCCTTTGCCTTCTCGGCAATGACTCTGTCCCTCTCGGCACCAAGGTTGACAGCATCCTGGAGTGCCTTTTGCAGCTGGAGTTGCAGCTTCTCCATCTCGATAGTGTGCTCACTCTGCAGAGCTGCAGATTGGCTTACTAGTCGCACCTCCACCTCGGCAGGTTTAAGGCAATCCTGATGCTCTACAACAAACTTCTTATGATCTTCTGAAAAGAGCAAAGCACGGTTAGCAGAGAAGCAAAGGAAACAGACACAAGGGCGAACCGAGTAGACAGCGGTTTACCTTCAAGCTTCTTGATGGTGGCCTCGCCATTCTCAACAAAGGCACGGCAGTTCGAGTGCTCGTCAACCAGGGCTTTCAGTTTCCCTGCGGAGTAGAAATGGTTAACGCAAAAAGCAGAAGCGGGCGTAAACAAAAAACGCAAGAACCGCGTAGCTAGAAGCGTACCTTCCACCTCAGACAGCCTCATGGTGCTGTTCATTACTTCCTTGTCGGCTTCCTCGGTGCTCACTTTCTCTTTCTCTAAGGCAGCAATGCGCCTCTTGGCAATGGCATGATTCCAGAGAAGTTGACAGTGCAAGTTAGTACGCTTCAGTACGCTGTTCTGAAAAGAGAAAAGAAACAAGAATCAGGCAAAGTAATTGAGATTCAACCCAAGAAGGCGGCTACTCGGGAGAGTGTCGGCCTACTCGGCCAGAATCTCGGGGACTGGGTGATGGATAAGGAAAAGAGGAAGAGTAGAAAAGAAGTGAAGACGCAACTCGGAAAGGATAAGTTAAGGCTTACCGCGTAAGACTGCTCGAGATCTTCTGCGTTCTTGCGGTGCACGAACATCTTGGCAGCCAGAGTAGCAGAGGTGGTCGAGACGGTCATGGGTTTGCAACCCAATTCCACCTTGTTCCAATCCTGACGCATGTGGTCGATGTCGCCCAAATCGATGTCGTTCCAGTTGGGGTTGCCGAGAACCTTGCTATCCCACTTGGCGTCGATAAAGCCAATCAGGTCGAGTACTTGCTCGAGGCTCTGGGATGTTATCGCCTGATCTTGAGCTCCCCGAGAAGCGATGGAAACAGATCTGTCTTGATTTGGGGCCGGGGGCCTGGAGTCCACTGCCACGGCTTTCCTCCCTTTCTGAATAGCAAGAGTCTGGCCTGTGGGGGAGAAGCCGACCTGGTGCTATTGGCTGACCTTCACCATGTAATCAGGGTAGAGGGGCTGATCAGCTATAGTAGCGGCGGCAGGAACCGCACTGGGATTGCGGATAACCAGCTGCCTGGACTGGCCAGCTGATGTCGGCGGCGGCTTGTCGGCAGCTTTCTTCTTTGTTTTCTCCTTCTGGGCAGTTGGCTTCTCGGAGATTGGCTTCTCGGGCTTCTTCTTCTCGGTCTCTTTCTTCTCAGCCTTCTCCTTCTCAGCTCTCTCCTTCTCGGCTGCCTCCTTCTCGGAAGCATCTTGGGCGCTCTTCCTAGTAACCGGCTTGGCTGAAGGGCCGGTTGCAGCTGTGGGTTGTGGCACCAGGGAGGAGTCTGGCTGGGCGCCACCTTGGTCAGTTGGTGGCGCCAGGGAGGCGCTGTCTGATGCGCCATCTGGCTGGGCGCTACTCTGCGCGGCATCTGGTTGCACGTCGCTCAGAGGGTAGCGCCCAGTCGCGTCCTCTACCCGCTGTTCAGCAGCAGGATCAGGCTGGGAAATATCCATTGCTTCCACCCGCGCCTGGGACGCAGGATCTTCTTGCGCAGCACCCCCTGTGGCTGGCTGCTCCTGTTCTGCTCCTAGCCGCTCGATGGCGGCGTCGTGGTGCATCTCTGTATCTTGATCTTGATTCCCCTCGGCGGTGTCGGCCGGAGGGGAAGGTGGCTTCTCCTGATGAGCAGCATCCTGCGCCTCCTGCTCAGCGCGGAACTGTGGCTCTGGCTCGGCGTTCTGGGCATCAGTGCCCTCTGTTGATGCATTCACGGCATTGTTCTCGTCGCCATCGAGATCGATTAGATTGTCGACATCGATGGCAGTCTTCTTCTGAGTCTCGGTGGATGCAAGAGCGGCATCCGCGTTCAAGGGGGCTCTGAAGAGGAAATTGGGGTCAAAGATCAGAAAAGGGCAGAGGAAATCAAGAGAAAACAGTGAAGCAAAAGGATTGGGAGTCAACCGAGAAGAACAAAGTAAACTGAAACATGCAACCGAGAAGAAACTTACGCGTTGGTGGAGGGAATCGTTCGTCTTGTTCTCTTCACGACCTTTTTGGTCGTCTTCTCGGATGGTTTCTTCTTTTTGGCGGGGGGCTCTAGGGCGCCGCTGCCGGTCCGCTTGCGGGTAGCAGGTGCAGCAACTGAAAGAGGATTGGCCTCAAGGGCTCTCGCGTCCTCATCCTCGTCATCATCCTCAGCATTTGCAGCATCTGTGAAATCGAGAGGAAGAAAAACACTTCAGAAACAGCAGGCAAAGGGCTAGTGTTTCTTGCAGAGAGAAAGCGCGAATTCAGTTACCTTCTAACTCGTCATCAGACCAATCGCGGAGAGACGTTTCGGCAGGCTGCTTCTCTGTCGAAGGGGAATGTGGAAGATTGATCTGATCCGCGGTCTCGAGGGAGGTCTGGTCGTCTTCTTCTCGGTCATCTGACCAATTGCCCTCAAAACGCTCACAGCTTTCAGATAGCTGGCGGTCAAGGACCTGAAAGACAGAGAAACATTGCAAATTAGCCGAGTAGCGAGAAGGCATTCTACCCGGATGGGCGTGCAAACACAAAGCACACTGAGCCTAGGGAAATTTGCTAAGTATCCTACTCGGCAAGGCATGCAAGCAACAAGCATATTAAGCCTAAGTATTCTTCCTAAGTATGCTACTGGGCGAGGCGTGCAAACACCAAGCATACTAAGCCTAGGCAGTTCTGCAGAGTGCCCTACTCGGTGCGGGATGCAATCGCTAGTCGCAGTAGGAAGAGGAGAATATCTACTCGGATTGCATAAACTGGAAGCAGAGACAGGGGAACATACCCGTGGAATCGGCTTCTCGTGGCTGAAGGGGGTAAACCCGTATTCCCAATCGTCGCGGAGGCCCGTGGTCAGGATGGACCTCGCGTGCTTGGCGACGTCCGCGTTGTTGAGCTCGAACGTGGTCGTCCGAGTGCAATCGCGATGGCCTCCCAGGTAGCACATTGGATGGGCGCGCTGCTGCAGAGGCAGCACCCGGTTCTTGATCCAGCAGGCGACGGGGTCATCGCTCCTGAGCCCCTCTCCGATTAGCGCAGCAAGCCGCTCCTCCATCTGCACGGCGTTGCGGTCGTTCGAGGGCTTCGTCTTCCAGTTCTGCCCGGACGGAGCTCGGTTGCTCCAGGCGGGCAGGTTGATGCGGTCCGTCACTGGTCCCCCCTTCGTGGCGGGGATGTTCTTCACATAAAGGAAGGATTTCTGCCACATACGGACGGAATCCAACCCCTTGATGCGAGGGTGGTTGGTTCCCGCCCGCTGCAGCATCATGGCGCTCCCGGTGTCGGTTACCCGACTACCAGTGGCCGCGCCATCTTTCTTCCCCTTGCTCTGCAGACGAAGATGGAAGTACTTCAGCCATGTCTGTACCGTGGGGCGGACGCCGAGAAAGGCCTCGCACACCACGGTATGATAGGCGAGGAAGACGACCGCATTCGGAGGGAGGTGATGCATCTGGACACCGAAGTGATCCAGGAAAGAGCGGAGAAAATCGGACGCTGGCAGGCCGAATCCTCGCGCGAAGTGCGCGAGGAAGACGACATGCTCGCCCTCCCGCGGGGCCGGAACGAGTTCGCCGTCGGACGGCCGGCACTGAACACCGGGAGGAACCCTCCGGGTGTTCACGAGCCAGGAACAGTCATCGACGGTAACATCGGAACCAGCCCAGCCGGCGCGAGCAGCCATGGCAGTGAGCGAGAAGGTGGTGGAAGTTGGAAGAGTTGGGTGGAGAGAACGAATCCGCAGCGGCGCAAAGAGTTGCGCGGCGGCGGAGAGCTCAGCGGCGGAGAGGAAACAGGGCAGAAAAAAGGAAAGTGCGGAGGAGGAAGAAGGGGAAGTTACCGGTGGGGGGTATTTATACCCTCGCCTCAGACTACCGTTACCATCGGGGTAGTGGGATCGGTCGTGGCCATAACACTCGTGTGGTGGGGCCTGTGGCCGGATAGAAACGCACGCAAGCGCGGAACGCGCGCGTAACGGCCTCAGTTGATCCCACGACCAGATCGTGGGATATTACTGCGCTTGATGGGACATGACGAGCCGGTGGGCCCGCTCCGTGAAAACTGGGCGCGTGGCACGTCGTGTCCTGGGCAACGAGACGTCGGGGTCGCTGATGCACGACACGTGTCCAGTTGTGGCACGGAAGGCTGGATTGTGCTCTGCACTGCAGAGACGCTAGAGGAGAAATTCTCTAAGTCTTTTTACTCGGTTACAGAGTAGAAAGCAGGTGCTATTCGGAGGACAGGAAAACTAAAGGTACTTTCTAGAGTACTACTCGGAGGTTCTTACTCGGCATCTTGAGGTTCAAGGGCTGTGTTGCAAAGGTTGGTTTTAAGCTGGCAGAGCCTAGTGAACGAGTTTGCAAGATTCTACCAGCTTCGGGGACTGCTGTCGGGGGGTTACCCCCGAGTAGGGTAAAGGCAAGTGGTAAAGGCAACTGTAAGAAGAGAGGTTTGGTCGAGTAGCCGCCTACCCGGTACTTGTTACCCGGTCGACTGCTACTCGGTCTCACCTCAAGATGACCAGAAGAAAGAATCAATCAAGTTCTGTCCATTCGAGTAGAAGAGTTGGCCCGAGTAAAATTGGCGGGAACCTACTCGGGCCAGAAAGTCAAAGGAGCCGTTCTGACACAGGATCCCGCGTATCCCGGGTCCGTACTTGGCACTATTCGAACTACTGTTCACCTGGGACCGGCCTGCCAGACAGTGACAGCATGGAAGCAGGCGGTCGCAGGATAAGGGGGCCCCAGTCTGTATTTGGCACAGTGATACCAGTCTGTCCCCTTGGTTTTGCCCAACGACTTTCCGGATGCAGCCAAGGTTAGGAACCAAAGCTGTCAGCGGGAACCCGGAAGAAGGACGATGTACACACTATGTCGACACTTGTCCATGTTTGGACGTATCCGGCTGGGCACCGGGTATATAAGGTGCCCCGCCGCCTCCTGCGTGAGGGATCGATCGCATGCTAGAACACATTGTGACCTAATTCTTGACCTAGTTCATCACGTAGAGAGGAGAGTGGCTACTCGGTAGCAAGAACATTGTACTGTGGCTACTCGGTGAGACACCAGAATACATAGAGAAAGGCAGGAGTAGGGGTTTTACCTCCTCACTAGGGCCCTGAACCTGGGTAGATCGTGTTGTTTGCAGTGTTTACCTCGTACCTCACGCGGCTACTCGT
Organism: Alopecurus myosuroides; assembly: GCA_028641055.1. NCBI lineage: Eukaryota > Viridiplantae > Streptophyta > Magnoliopsida > Poales > Poaceae > Alopecurus > Alopecurus myosuroides. The sequence continues at coordinate 241,465,430 of CM054060.1, read as the reverse complement.
CGCGTGATCCCTCCCCGAGCACCTCCAGCGTCCTTCGTACCCACATCTTTAGCCATCCTGATGGGGGGATAGTAACCCGGTAGGCCCACTTCAAGATATAATCCGGCCCGAGGTGTGCTGAGTGATATCCGGCTTGGGGTAAAGAGATTATCGGAAGGCCCAAAGGCTTGTATGATTTGTAACCCGGATTGTGGGCTGCGGTAAGGGGAGTTAGGGTTTGTATGTGGAGTTCGAGTAGGACTCAAGATGTGCCTTGGAGGGCAAGTTAGAGGTGTACGGGTGCTTTATAAACCGGCCCCTAGGTTTAGTTTGCCAGAGATTCAAGTCATAGTTGTAACACCTGTTATCGAGTATCCAGCATAATTCATATTGAGATCCGGCGAGTTATTTTCCGGTTCTTAGATTGCTTTTCGCCATGTCTTCCTTCGAGCTAAACCATCTCCCGAATACCTGTGTCGACTTGCCCCAAGATCAGTTACCCCCGGTAACATCTGCCGTGATTATCCCACGACAGTTGGCGCCCACCGTGGGGCCTGCGTCCAAAGGTGTTTACATCACGGGAGAAGCTCGGAAGAACATGAAGAACTTTGTTGTCGGCGAGATTTACTCTGATGACGAAGGAAAAAGGATAGTGGACAATTCCGGGTGGGAGTTGGAGCCGGAGCACCTCGAATCCGGGTCCGCGGTATCGATTGGCCAAATCAGTATCTTCATCGGTATGGTACGTACGCTCAATTTAAAAGGACAATATCATGTGCATGTTACAGGGACTTCCAACAGGGACAAAAAGGCGTTAAAACAGACAGAGAATTCAGTTTCCTCGGCCACTCCGGGGTACTTGAGATGGGCAGAGCAAGAGGTAACATGGAGCAGAAGGGATCATCCGGAAGGAATAGAGCACCCTGGAACCCTGGCGTTAGTAGTCTCGCCACAGGTCAATGGTTACGAATTGAGAAAGGTATTGATGGACGGAGGGAGCAGCATCAACATCCTATATTGGGAAACCTTCTTGCGCATGAACCTCAAAGAATCTCAGCTACAGAAAAGTTCGACGGTTTTTCATGGAATCGTGCCGGGTCATTCGGCGCGCCCCGAAGGAAAAATTACATTGGAAGTAGCCTTCGGAGAGTCGGTAGATAACTATCGGGTAGAATGGCTCACGTTTGAGGTGGTCCGGTTGCACAGTCCTTACCACGCATTGTTCGGGAGACCAGCTTATGCTAGATTCATGGCTAGGCCGTGCTATGTATATTTGCAGTTAAAGATTCCAGGCCCCAAGCAGACCATCACTATCCATGGAAACCGGGATATAGCAGCAGAGTGTGATGAGGGAGATTCGGTGATGGCCGAGCAAGCCTGCAGAAAGGAAGAGCTTAAATATTACCGGTCTCAGGTGGATCCGGAAGATGGCACGGCATTGAGAAGACCAGATTCTGAAGACGAAAGAGTAAAATTTAAGGCGGCTCAAGACACCAAGAAAGTAGATTTTGTGGAAGGAGACCCCACCAAGCAGTTCACTATAGGGTCCAATTTGGAAGACGCGCAAGAAAAGGCCCTAGTGGAGTTTATACGCTCAAATGCGGATGTGTTCGCCTGGACACCCAGCGACATGCCGGGTATCCCCACCGAGTTGGCAGAGCACAGTTTGCATGTGGATCCCAGGGCCAGGCCTGTGAAGCAAGGTTTGAGAAAAATGAACGAGGAAAGGAGAAGAGCTATAGGTGAGGAAATCGCACGACTATTAACCGCAGGCTTTATCATGGAAGTATTTCACCCGGACTGGTTAGCAAATCCGGTTCTAGTGATGAAAAAGACAAATGAATGGAGGATGTGCATCGATTTCACGAGCCTCAACAAGCATTGCCCAAAGGATCCGTTCGCGCTGCCAAGGATAGACCAAATCATAGACGCGGTAGCCGGAAGCGACTTGCTATGTTTCTTGGACGCATATTCGGGATACCACCAGATTAAACTCAAAAGGGAGGATTGGGAAAAAACGTCATTTATAACCCCTTTTGGGGCCTTCTGCTACAAAACCATGACGTTTGGATTGAAAAATGCGGGCGCAACTTACCAGCGGTGTATTCAGAAGTGCTTCGAGGATCAAATTGGGCGTAACGTGCACGCGTATGTGGATGATGTGGTTATTAAGACCCGGAAAGCAGAGACATTTATTGATGATTTAAAAGAAACGTTTAAAAACTTGAGGAGGTATCAGATGAAGCTTAACCCAACGAAGTGTGTATTCGGAGTCCCGGCCGGGAAGTTACTTGGCTTTATAGTCTCCGAGAGAGGAATTGAGGCAAACCCGGATAAAATCAAGGCCATCCAGAATTTGAAGAAACCGGAAAACTTGAAGCACGTTCAAAAGCTCACGGGCTGCGTGGCAGCCCTGAGCCGGTTCATATCCAGGCTTGGAGAAAAGGCAATACCCTTGTACCGGCTTTTGCGGAAATCAGATAAGTTCGTATGGGATCAGGAGGCAGATGAGGCGTTTGAAGCACTAAAGAAGCAGTTATCTGAAGCGCCAGTACTAGCGGCGCCGGGTCCTAAAGAGCCTATGTTATTATACGTGGCAGCCGGTCCCCGAGCCGTCAGCGCAGTAGTTGTCGTGGAACGCAAAGAAGATGGGAAAGGTTACCCGGTCCAGAGGCCGGTTTACTATGTCAGTGAGGTGTTATCGGAAGCGAAGCAGCGTTACCCGCATTGGCAAAAATTGGTGTTTGGGGTCTTTATGGCCAGCCGGAAGTTGAAGCCATATTTCCAAGAACATCCCATAACAGTGGTTAGTTCAATACCAATGTCGGATATCATCAGAAACTCGGATGCAACGGGCAGAATAGCCAAATGGGCAATAGAGATGGGAGATTATCATATCAGCTACGAGCCCAGATCGGCAATCAAGTCCCAGGCCTTGGTTGATTTCGTTAACGACTGGACGCACACTGGAATGGTTACCGCAGTTCCAAGTTCCGAGTCATGGACCATGCACTTCGATGGATCAAAGCAGTACGAGGGGTCAGGAGCCGGAGTGGTGCTGACATCGCCAAAGGGGGATAAACTAAGTTACGTGCTGCAGATTCACTTTGATTGCTCAAACAACGTGGCCGAGTATGAGGCTCTGTTGCATGGCTTGAAGGTAGCCAAGGAGATGAACATTAGAAGGATACGATGCTTTGGAGATTCGGATCTCGTGGTGCAGCAGGTATCAGGAACCTGGGACAGGAAGGACGCCACTATGGCAGCGTACCGCAGGGAGGTTGATAGGGTTGCCGGGTGTTTTTCCGGGTATGAAGTGGAGCACATAGACAGAAGAAAGAACGAGGCGGCGGACGCGCTCGCCAGACTCGGCTCGCGCAGGGAGCCGGTTCCGCCTAATGTTTTCGTGGACGAGCTATGGCGACCGTCAGTTAAATCCGAGTCTGAAGAAGAATTAGCAAATCGAGACCCGGACGTGGAGCTCGTGGCTACAATACGCGACGTACCCGAGTGGACGGAGCCATATCTGGCATACTTATCACGGGGTGAACTACTAGAACAGGAGGTACTAGCAAGACAAATCGTGAGGCGGGCAAAACGATACGCTATCATCAATGGAGAGTTGTACAAGAGAAGTGCGGCAGGAGTCTTTTTGCGCTGTGTGACACCAGAAGAAGGCCGACAGATTCTTAAGGAGATCCATGAAGGTGATTGCGGGCATCATGCGTCCACAAGGTCCCTTGTGGCCAAGGCCTATCGACATGGGTTCTTCTGGCTCACAGCTCTAGCAGACGCGGAATGGATAGTGGCAAGGTGCGACGGATGTCAAAGGTACGCTCGCCAAACTCATGTGCCGGCTATGGAGTTACGGACCATCCCATTAACTTGGCCATTCGCTGTTTGGGGTATGGACATGGTTGGCCCCTTCCATATGTCACCTTGCAAGAAGACGCACCTTTTAGTGGCTGTTGATAAGTTTACCAAATGGGTGGAGGTTATGCCGGTCACCAATTGCGAAGCGGCCACAGCAGTCAAGTTCCTGAAAAGAATTATATACCGGTTCGGATACCCCCACAGCATAATTACTGACAATGGAACCAACATGTCCCTTGGAGAGATGGAAAATTTTTGTGGCAGCAATGGAATCAGGCTTGATGTAGCATCAGTAGCACATCCGCAAGCCAACGGGCAAGTGGAGAGGGCGAACCAAGAGCTACTTCGTGGATTGAAGCCAAGACTGAGGGTTCCTTGTATCAGGGCCGCTGGGGCATGGGTTGAAGAACTTCCTTCCGTGGTCTGGGGTATTAACACTACACCCAACCGATCCACCCAGATGACACCTTTCTTCATGGTCTACGGCGCAGAAGCGGTATTACCAAGCGACATCATTCATGATTCCCCAAGAGTGACAGCTTATGTGGAAGTAGAGAACGAGAAAACCCGGCAAGACGCCGTGGATATGTTAGAAGAACAAAGGGAGCAAGCCTTGGAAAGATCAGCCATATATCAGCAGGACTTGCGAAGATATCATAGCCGGCGGGTGAAAAGCCGGGTCTTCCAGGAGGGAGACTTGGTCCTGCGCTTGGTTCAGACAAACGAGGGAAAGCACAAACTATCGCCACCATGGGAAGGACCTTTCATCGTAAGCCGGAGTCTGCATAATGGGTCATATTACTTGATAGATGCAAGAGAAGAATCGGCCACAATCAACGACACTGCTCACACTACTGCACCTATGCAAGAGAGAGATAGACCATGGAACGTGGCTCAGCTACGTCCGTACTATACTTAGCAGAAAACGATGTAACAGGCAGCTGGTTTCAGACGCACTCTTTTCCTATCCGGGGCACCCTTGGGGACTGGATGGGTTTTTAATGAGGCGGCTTGCTGACCTAATTTTCTCATATCAAATAAAAAGGAGGTTATCAGGAAAAGAGGCAATTGTCATTATACGGTGTGCGTATTTAGGTCTTGAGGGCTGGTTGCTCCTATAAGCACAGCTGCAAACTCAAAAAAGACCCGGCCTTGATGCCAATGAGTTATAGGGGCCGTCACTCGAAAAAACGAGTGCGGCTACAATCTTATAACCGGACAAAGAAGTCCAAATTTCTCGGCTATTCTTACTTAAGCTCGATGTGACTCGCAACAAAGTGGCATGATTCGTTCGCTTACGATTAATGTCGGTCATGAGACCCAAACGGGACTTGCTTGACCCCGTTTTCGTATTGATGTAACAACATGGTATCCACGCGGAAGCCGGCTTATAGTACAAGGTAGTTGAAAGGGTCATCTAAACCACAAGTCATGCAGAGTATAAGGCTAGCAGCCGGAAACTCAACGATTATCAAGCATAACTTCAAACGTCATAAAAAGCTGTCCTGAAGTCTTGGGCATTTAGCGACAGGCAATTCGTTTCCTTGAAAAGAAACAATCACGTGTCCCAGACGTGGAAACCCGGGCTGGGGGACTTGGGAGCTCTGAAGAAGAAACAGCGTAATCCAGCCGATAAAATTCCAACGAGCCATGCATCCGGGTCTCGGGGGCTTAGGGATCCGGGTGAAAGCCCATTCCCCAGATGTCAACGAAACCCGGAGGTTGGGTCTCGCCAAGGAAAGCATAAAAAAAAAGGGGAGGTAAAGGTACAAGGTATCAAGAATAAAGTAAGTGGGTATCAAGAATAAGCGGGTGCAAAGACACATTAATCAAAAGCCCAAAGGGGCGCAAAGTGCATCGGGAGTATAAGCAAAAATATTACAAAAACCCTAAAGTATCAAAAGAGCACAGGCGCTCCGCTTAAAACAAGTAATAAAGCTGTTTTGACGACGCTTTGCCGACTAACGCATATGGAATGACAGGCGGTATTCATTACTTCAAGCTGCAGGATCCATCTTGGCCTTGCCCTTGTTGCCGCTGGTGGTGGCGGCGCCACTCGGATTAGTAGCAGTTCCGGGTTGCGAAGCTGCAGGAGCAGAGTCGGCATCGGCCTTCTTGGCAGCTTCGTCCCTTATCTTGAGCGCCTCCTCCCTCCAACGGGCAAGCATATCGAACGGCTGGGGGCGGTTCGCCTTGACAACCTTGTCATTAGCATCATAAGCAGGGAGAATCTCATCAATCTCTAAGCTGTCAGCGATAACGCTAGCCGGATGGCGGACTTCTTTCTGAATAGCCTTGAAGTCCTTTGGCAAAAACTTGGACCCATCCAAGTTGAACTCCGGAAATCCACTCATAAGTTTGGCCAGTTGTAGCTTGGGGGCGTAGGCTTTAGCCAATGCGAGCCCCCGGGTTACCCCAAATCGGCAGGAGGACCGTTTCCAGTGCCAAATCCACTCGGGAATCGTGGAGCAGAATTCCAGTAATCTCTTCATATTATCTGGCTTGACATCCGGCAGTCGCAACTCATCAAGTATCCAGCTAACTCCGCCGCAAAGTTGGCGAAGAGTGTTTTTGATGGTTTTTAGCTTAGCAGCGTCATCTTCTTCGGGGGCAGCATCACTTGGGCCTGCTAAAGGGGTAAAAGGAGCAAAGATAATAAGTAAGCAAGCACAGTGGTTCATATCAAAGAAATCCGGGTCATAGAAAAGGTGAAATTTAAAAATCTTACCGGTCGCGGTACGATGAACGTCGGCAATTTGCACGGAAAGTGTTGTCAGTTTGTCCTTAGCCTTGTGAGCCCTTTTCCTGTACCTTTTCGTCATTTTTTGGCACCTGCGAGCTTCAGTCTCCGCAGCTTCACGAAGGGCCGTTTCTTTTTCAATACGCTTGGTGGACTTGGCCAGTTTCTTCTCCAACTGTGAAACATAGTCCTGTAAGGAAGCATGAAGAGGGATTAGCCAGAAACATTATACAAAAGTTCCAAGCAAGTTACTTAGTAATTTACTCGGAACTTGGGGACTATGTGTGGAAACAATTGGTATTACTCGGGATTACCTCGTGCTTGGTTATTAAGGCGTCCAGTATGTTTTCTTCATCACCCTTCAAGGTATGGAGGGCATCTAGCATTTGCGCAAAGGTCATGTCTTCAGGGCGAAGTCGAGAAGGGCCGGAAGATTGGTCTTCCTGTTGAAAGGTTGCTCCGGGTCTGGGGGTCGAAACCCGGACCGTTTGAGTGTCCGGGTTAGGAGAACCCGACTTGGTCTCCAAAATGATATCTTCATCCACCTCCTCAGAAGGCTGGGGTGATGCAGTTTTTGGTGGAGGTGGGTCCTTAAAAGGGTCTTCTTTGTTTCCATCCTCGGCCTCGTCCTCAACCTCAATGTCCATGTTATTACTCGGCTTCTCCTCCCCCTGCCTTTCTGCTTCAGGAATATCCGGGTCACTCAGCGTAACTGTGGCGCTGAAAGGAGAAAAGGAGACATTGGTTAGTGGAATGTATGGAAAAAAGAAAGATAACAAGTACGAGGGAATGTAAGCAAAGGTAGTTTACCCGGTATTCACAGCATAGTCCGGGGGAAGCTCGCAGCTGGAGGCAGATGACGTTGGTAAAAGCACCGGTTGCGGTACGCGAAATTGCCCGGCGAGTGGATGACTAGGAGATGGATGACGTTGAGGAGATTGGGAAGGTTGAGCTGGAGGGGTGCTGGCTCGACGAGCGGGCGAGGTGGAGATACCCGGGTTAAGGGGATCATCCCCCGGAGAACTCCGGGTCACCCTGCGTTTAGTCGGGAGAGGGTCCTTCAAGAAGGATGAATGTGATAATCGCACATTAAGTTCACGCATAGTGGCAAAGGAGTAAGGCGCACAAGACATGGAAGAGAAGGGAACCTTTTCAACTACCCCTCTAGCTTACCTTTTGTTTCCAACTAGGGGTTCTTGGTCAGACTCGGTGGCTTCCGGGTCATTTTCTTCTTCCTCCTCTTCGTCCTCTGACCCTGAAAGCCGAGTAAGTATCAGATAAGAAAGGACGAGTGGTAAGAAAGGTGGCACAGATGAAAGGCAGATGTAAAAGGTCATGAAAGAGTACCCTCGTCGTCATCAATGGACTCGCTTTCCCCTTCGGGGTCTTGGGAGGGAGGAGAGTTCTCGACCTTCCAGAAGGGATCGTCAGCCTGTGAACAAGTAAATGCAGGTAGTGATTAGAGACTATAGCGGGTAAGAGTGCTGAAACAAGGAAAAGGGGGTCAGATCTTACCGCTGGAGCGGGATTCTCCCGAGTAAACGGGGGTAACCCGGTAGCGTTCTTTATAACATCTAGCCTCTCCATCAGGAAACCCTTGATAGTCTTGTTGGTGTTGCCAGCAGGGAAGTTCTTGGTGGAGTAGCGGAGGGAGTCCGTGATGTGACCCGAGTACTCGTGTAGCAACTTCGAACGGATGGAGTTGGGCTGAACCCGGAAATCTACCCAAGTCTTTATTAGATTAAGCCCAATAAGGCCATGGGCTGATAGGGCTGCTAGTTTGGCCAAAAGGGGCTGAATGGCTTCCCTATCAGGCTCGGGTGCGAAAGCGCTAAAAGACTCGGAGGGTTCAAAGAGGCTCTCCGAGTAACCCGGCAATTTCCTCTCACCATCTGGAGAAGTGTCATGGCAATAGAAGAAAGATAGTTGCCAGTTGTTGACGTGGGAGTTCAAGTTAAGAGGTGGCATTAGTGAGTGCTTGCGGCGCTGGATGGATACCCCGCCACAGGTAAGAAGAGCTCCGTCATTGCTCTCGCGACATAGCTCGCATTGGAATAACTCAATAAAAAGATCCAGGCTCGGTGGAATGCATAAGTAAGATTCGGACAAGACTATGAAGTGGGTGATATTCAACATAGAGTTAGGCCCTATGTCGAACACCCGGAGGCCGTAGTGGCTTAAGATTTCCCGGAAGAAAGGGTGACCCGGAGGACGGAATCCCCGGGTCACGTGCTCGGTAAAACAGATTACCTCATTCCCGGCAGGAGTAGGACGGGTCTCATCGTCAGGAGCTCTCCAATGTATCTCCTTTTGAGAGGGAAGAATTCCTAATTCGGCCATTCCTTCCAGCTTGGCCTTCGCCGTTGAAGACCGACCCCAGTTGGCAGAAGTGGTTTGAGGGGTCTTGGTCGAAGCCGGGTGCCTTCCCTGTCTTTTCGGAGCCATGGAGTTAACCTGCAAGGGACAAGAGAGGTAGGGAGTAAAGATTCGGAATATCAGATTATCCGAGTTTGGGAATATCGAGACACTGCGAAGGCTAAAATAATACCCGGATGATGTGCTACGAGGTTAAGTGTGGAGGATTTTCCGGGTTACAGATGAGGTTGAGTAAATTGTTAATTACTTACGTATGAAGGTGGGTTGGGCGAACATGGATGGTTGCCCATACTTTTATTGCGAAGAAAATAGCTGGAAAAAGAAGGTTTCTCGGATGTTAATGGGACAAGCGGAAAAAACAAGGTGGAACGGATCTAGGCCAAAAAGCTTGCGAGCGATCTTATATAAAGTTGGCGGTTGAAAAAGGTGCGGGGATGAATTGCGACTATGCATCAGGTGCTTAAAGGAGCTGAGGACTACCGAAGCGGCTTGATTTGACGATGCCGGAAAGATAATTTACGGGTTGATCCAGATCCGATCCAAGTCAAATTGAAAAGATTGCAAGGTTCAATTGGACGATTGAGAGAGGCTTACCGAAGAGATTGATGTCCGAAATGAGGGAGATGCGAGGTGCGGCTTGAGTATTGTTCCCCCGCCCTCGATGAGAGAAATGAAGGTGCGACGACAATGCGCGATGGCGGCGCGGGATGGCTCGAGGTCGAGTGCGGCCGACAATGGTCTTATCTGTTGTAGTGTGCGTAAGCTCCGGCGGCGGAAGCTGCGAGGGAGCGAGGAGAAAGGGTCTGATGAGGTGAGGTGAAAGGCTTAGGGTTACTTTCGATTGATATTTATAAGGAAGGAGGTGGGCTCACCCCCGCGACTGGAAAACCGGAAGTTACGGGACAGTAATTATCCGTGCGGATTTGGTGGTGCGCGCGCCCGGAATGGAGTGAGATGTTTCGTTGGCGGAGGAAGTTTAACCTACCCCGGAATATCTGGGACCGGTATCGTGAGTAGAATTTTGGCATTTTGGGGTTCAGATTTGGAAAGGCGTGTTAGGCATTCAGGGGGGAATCGAGTCATCATATGGCCGCCATGGAGCTGCGCCTAACCATCTATCGAAGCAATTTAACTCGGTCCCCATAAACTTGGGTGTTTTCATATCTTTTTCAGGGAATAGCGAGAGCTTCAAGGATGAATCCGTGAAACCCGCGCTATCCTGGGGACTACTGATGGGGGGATAGTAACCCGGTAGGCCCACTTCAAGATATAATCCGGCCCGAGGTGTGCTGAGTGATATCCGGCTTGGGGTAAAGAGATTATCGGAAGGCCCAAAGGCTTGTATGATTTGTAACCCGGATTGTGGGCTGCGGTAAGGGGAGTTAGGGTTTGTATGTGGAGTTCGAGTAGGACTCAAGATGTGCCTTGGAGGGCAAGTTAGAGGTGTACGGGTGCTTTATAAACCGGCCCCTAGGTTTAGTTTGCCAGAGATTCAAGTCATAGTTGTAACACCTGTTATCGAGTATCCAGCATAATTCATATTGAGATCCGGCGAGTTATTTTCCGGTTCTTAGATTGCTTTTCGCCATGTCTTCCTTCGAGCTAAACCATCTCCCGAATACCTGTGTCGACTTGCCCCAAGATCAGTTACCCCCGGTAACATCTGCCGTGATTATCCCACAACACATCCCATGGCATCCGCCGTGACACCACCACGACACCAGGATTTACGTATGATCCCCATAACTTGGCCTTTTGCAGTTTGGGGACTAGACATGGTAGGACCTTTCAAAAGGTCATCTGATAAAAAGACTCAACTTCTGGTGGCAGTCGATGAGTTTACAAAGTGGGTAGAAGCAGAACCAATCAGTAAATGTGACGCGGTTACAGCAGTCAAGTTCTTAAAAAAGTTGATTTTCAGATTTGGTTACCCACACAGCATTATAACAGACAATGGAAAAAATTGTCAGAGGGAGAGATGCATAAGTTTTGTGAGCAAAACCATATACGACTTGACCTTGCTTCAGTAGCACACCCACAGTCCAATGGACAGGCAGAACGAGCTAACCATGAGTTACTAAAGGGTATCAAACCTAGGCTTCAGATACCACTGGAAAAACTGCTGGGTGTTGGGTCGAAGAATTACCCGCTGTCTTATGGAGCATAAGAACCACCCTGAACATATCAACAGGTTATACACCATTTTTCCTGGTTTACGGGGCTGAGGCAGTTTTGCCAAGTGGCATTTGTCACGATTCACCACGAGTGGCTGCTTACGTGGAGACTCAGATTGAGTTAGCTCGTCAAGACTCGCTTGATGCTTTAGAAGAAGCACGTGATCTCGCAGCATCCAGGTCAGCCATATATCAGCAGGACCTGCGTCGCTATCATAGCCGCAGAGTTAAAACTCGAAGTTTTGAAGAAGGGGACTTAGTTTTACGATTGATCCAAAAGAAGGACGGGATGCACAAGCTAAGTCCTCCATGGGAAGGACCATTTGTAGTAAGTAAGAAACTACATAATGGGTCATATAACCTTAGTGATATGCGTGATGCTGATAAATCACGAACATCTGAGGACGAAACTGGAAGACCATGGAACATAGCCCAGTTGAGACCATATTATACATAGGATCATTGTAATCGCTATGTTATGATTGGCAATAAAAGGAAGACTTAGACAAAATCTGAGTTACTAAGATTTGTTTCATACAACTATCATTATGGAAAAACCTTTTTTCACATATGATTACTTGGGGGCTGATGCTAGAGCACGGTCTATATCTCAAGAATCTGGCATACGCCAAAATATATTGGTTATACTTGCCTGCCAGTCAGTGGTTACACGCAAATTTATGACCTAGATGTTTAAACCTGGATGAGTCAATCATGTTATAACCCGACAAAACGAGGTTACTATGACCCTGAACTCACCAGAGTTATAACACTAGAATATATCATGCGAAAAACCGGCTGAGCTAGAAAGTAAAGAAAAACCAAGTCAAGGAAAACTTCGAATAACAAATAAAAGGTATTGCAATAGCATGTAATCCGGAAATATATTCGCATAACCTTGCAGGAAACCGGGCTATTACACACCAGATTGTAGCAAAAGTGCACATGCACACTTTAAAAAATAGAGCTAGAAATAAAGCAGTTTATCTAGCCTATTACAAACCCATCAGGGTTGAATTATTGTTTTTGAAGATATCAAATAATTATTCCATAGCAGATTTTCCTTTCTGATGTGCCGGGTCTTCAGGATCCGGATCTTGAGTGTCCGGCTCGTTTGTCACTTGGATAGCCTTTGTTCCTCCAACCTCATCGGCGGGAACGTACTTCCACTCCAGTTGAGCCAGAGCATCAGTAATGTTCTCCGGTTCATACAAAGGAAGAGGTTGAGCAGAAACGGAAGGAGTGACAGATTGAGGCGCACCAGATGAAGAGGATATAGAGAGCAGGCTCTTTTGAGGGGCTTGGCGGATAGCAGCCACAACTTGGGGAGAAAATGGCATTTTCCGCTCACCTAACGAGGTATAACCCGGACACATATCCTTCAGCTTAACTTTTTCAGCAATAGTGCAAGCCTGGAACCGACAATCCCACTCGATCCTGGCGAAGTCTTTTTTGTCATATTTGGACATATTAGCTTTATACTCTGGGAAGCCCTTCACGAGAAGACCCGGATCCAATTCCGGGTGATAGAATTTTGCCAGTGACATAACCTTGATGGCCCCACGACGGCAGGGTGATAGTTTATGCTCTTCTATCCATTGAGGGACCTGAGTTAGTTCCACGAGCATCTCACTAATCCTCTTAGGAGGATTGTCCCAGTTCCGGACAAGTTTAATACATTCTCCAACCCCAACATATAGCTGCCGGATCAAGGTGAACAGAGCCTTCAGTTTCATGTCAGGAAGTTGGAGGTTATTGCCGTGCATCCTGTCTAGAAGTTGCAATAACATTCTGTGATCAAAACCAAGCTATAGGTAACATAGCAAAGGAGATAATGAAGCAGAAAGGTAAAGCATTAACCCAAGGATCATGATACGGAGAAACTTACCAAAAACACTGCTGGTGATATCTCTCAGCAGATCCTTGACATTGGTGAAACTGGTGCGGGTTTCCTCTAGGTCTTTCTCAGCTTTTTCTGCCCTTGAAATAAAAGTCTTTTCCCCGTTCTCAAAATCCTGTTGCAGCACAGACCAAGTCTTAGCTGCCTCAGTGTTTTGGTCTTCAAGCTCTCTTTGCCGGGTCCTGGCCTCCTTAGTTTTCTTCGCCTCTTGTGCTAGCAGGCTCTTTAGATTGGAAACCCCCTTTTGCGAGGAGGATTCAAGACTCTGCACAATTATTGGTTACATAAGAACACATTATCATAAGGTTTCAATTATAAGCTAAAGGGACTTATGACTTGACATATTATAACCCGGACAATGGCGAGATCATATGCAATTATAGCATCTTCAGGGTTATGTCTAAGTCCCGGGCAGCTGCAGGCTTGCAACCTAGCCCTTGGGGGCTACACTTGTTCAGTTTTAACTATTGCATTATGAGTTATGTCTAAGTCCCGGGCAGCTGCAGGCTTGCAACCCGGCCCTTGGGGGCTACACAATTTCAGTTCAAGTCCTAAGGGTTAAATACAAATGAAGAACAAGTCCCGGTTTGCAATGAAATTACAAACCGACACTTGGGGGCTACAGGCATTCAGCTTTAAAAAGTTCTATGGTAAAATCTCCAACTATATATTACAAATATAAACTAGATGATTGAGAGCTACAGGTTATGCACATCGAGGTTACCTTATATTTCTGCTTCAAAAACTCTATAATACCATCGGCGCGGCGCCGATTCTCAGAAAGCTCTTGAGTTAGCGCATCAAAACTTTGGCCTTCAATATTCAGGCTAGGAGGGGTCCTTTTTTCTTCCGGTTTTACCTTCAGGTCTTCAGTAATCTTGGAGAGCACTGTGGAAGTCCCAACGACCTGGGTAGCTTGAGATCCAGTGATGACCACGTCTGGGTCTTGAGTAGCTTCATCTTTGTAACATCCCCAATTTTTGCTAAATTAGGGTGTGTGGTGTGTGTTCATCTCATACATGCATGGAAACAAAACTTACTCATGTTTTAACCAATTTAAACTGAGAATTCAAATGGTTTGAGAAAATTTCCAGCAAATAGTACTTAAAAGGGGTTCCAAAATTTTGTACTGAAAAGTATTTCAATTTCACCAAAGCAATACATGGTGAGGTTGGAAATTTCATAAGCTTTCCAAATCCTATTTTTTGCCAAATTTTCTGTTTGCAAAAAGGCCCTCAAATCAGTGGTTTTTGTTCTGTTTTTAAATGGAAAAGGACCTTGTTGCTAATTCCAGGAACTACAGGGGGTTTTCCATAAAATTTCCTTTTTTATCGTCTTCCTCGTGACAGAAGGATGGAAGCTCGCCGCCGACGCCTATGCCACGTCCTGTTGCTTCCCCCGGCTCGGATAAGGCCGCACGGACGTGCTCCGCTTGTCCTCTCCCCTCTGCGTTGCCTATCTTCCTCTCTACTGCTCAATACCGCGGGAGAGACCTAACCCTAGCTCTGTTTGGGCCGCCGCCGAATTCCGGCGATTGCCGCCGATGTAGACCGCCTCGACGCTCGCCGTTTGTCCCAGGAGTTTCCCCATGTCCTCCTACATCTCCTGGACGAGTCATGCTTGACGGGAGCTCCCCTGTCGCGCGAATCGCGGCTTCCTACCCAACTCCGGCCGCCGGCCGCCGTGGGCGATTCCGGCGCCATCGCCGCCCCTCCGGCCTCAACGAGCCCTTCCCTGCACTCCTGGTGAGCCACTGAGCACCGTGGCCTCCTCCGTTTTGTGGTTTGCGTTCGTTTTCGTCGCCGGCATCGAGCTCTTGCACCGCCGCTGCGGTTGCTCGCCGGCGAACCGCTCCGGTGACCATATCCCGGCGGCGCTGCCCCTGGGAGGTCCCTGTTGCCTTCCGCATCGAACACACACGCGAGGGAGGCCTCCCGCGGCGTGGCTCGTCGCCGGTGAGCGTGACAGAGCCGGCGTGGCCGCCGCTGACGTCCTCCAGGCGTCACAGTGACGTCGCTGCGGGCCCCCTGTCAGCCCGCGTTTTTATTTGATTGTTTCTTTAGGCGAATTAGTGACTGACACGTGGACCACCCTTTGTTTAAATGAATTACAGAAATTGAACAAAAATTGTAAAATTAATATCTACTGAAATATTACTTAGAAAAATAAAAGAAAAATATGGGAGTGATCAGAAAAATGTAAGCTACCCAAATATGCCATTTTCATACATGTTTGATCAAGTTGAAAAATGAGTATTATTTTAATGCTGTTTAATCATTTAAAAATAGAAAAATAAGTTTTTATTCAATAAAATTAGAAAATTAAAAGTTATATACCAAATTGCTCAAAATGACAAATGCAACATGTCTATGATGTTTTCAACCTCATTTGAGCTTTTAAAATGGTACTTACTTTCAGAATCGTCTGAAACCCCCTCCGGGGTCCATTTCGGGATAAATTCAGTAAAAATGGTTAACTGACATACGAACCCTAGCAACCCAACGATCGTGTTTAGGGATTTATTTTAGTGCATTAAATTGCTCATGCATACATATTGCGCATTGCATCGATGCCATGTGTTGATCGTTGTTCTTCTTGTTTCGGTGTTTGTTTCCCCCTCGGTAGAACGTGACTCCGAAGAGAAGGCCAACAATTCCATGACGAATACTTGATCCTAACCGACAAGTCAAGCACTTATTCCCGAAGACTTTCTCTGGTTTTCTTGAAGCAAGGCAAGCATAACCTCTTATCTGCCCATATATGATTTCGAAAGACTTTTGATTCTCGTACATTGCACTCGATTCCAATATATCTTGAGTCAATAGATAGAGTTATCCTATTTATTTGCATAACCCAGATATCATGATTCAATGCTCCTAGCAGACATAGGATTTGTTTGTGTGTATCGCGAGAGCCTCAAATATGCCATGCTTAGTCATACATGTATGTTGATCTCTGCTCCATCCGGTTGATGAATCAGAGCCGCGAATGAATCTAGTATGATAGTAGGTTGTGGAAAGTTAAGATAACTTGGTTAACATGACTTAAAGGTGTGGATGACGAGACCACAGAGGGTCTGTGGTGGTTGTCTCGTTCATGCCCCTAGGAGCGAGTTCTCGTCTTCGAGCCAAGACTGAGCGTGCATCCACACGGGGCTCAGATTCCCCTCGGTCTCAACTTGCCTAGTTTGTTCCATGAGTTGCCTAGTTCGGGCTTTCCATTTGGATTTGCGGGGATATCAAAACACTTTCAAAACTAGGATGTGGGGATGTATCGGCGCTCTGCGGGTAGGTAACCGTCGAGCATCGCGCACAACGATAGATACCCGGCAGGAGATGGCCACTCCCTATTGGCGGTCCATCTCTACTCGGAGCGACTCATGGAATAGGCGAAGCAACGGAAAGATCATGGTCAACCTCCCTCTGCCGGCACTTCCCGGACTAGTGCTACCACCGGTGGCATCAAGAGTTGGTTGGTACGTGTGGTTAAAGTTGTACACCCCTGCAGGGTTAAATCTTTTCGAAAAGCCGTGTCCGCGGTTAAGGACGACTTGGTGACGGATTCTGTGATCATAGACAACTCAAACGGAATGATTAAAACTTGCTGATAACGAATGAAGGATGCCTCCTCGGATATGCCGAGAGGGGTTACCTTGTAGTAGGAGTTACCGGAACAACTTGAGGTGGTGATCTTTGAAGCACGAGGTGCTGATATGATATTGGTGGATTAAAAAGATAATGATATCAGTAGTTGAGTAGCTTTCTCATCTGTTTTCAAAATACTCCATGAGACGTGCTATTCCTTCCTCAACTTGGAAAACAAAGATGGCTTTACGCAAAACAACCTTCATAACTCTTCCTAAAAGAAGCAGATATATAATAGGTTAACTAAGTCTTGTTGAGTACCTCCCGTACTCATGTTTGCTTCAACTTGGTTCAGGTGGAGTTCCTCAGTTCGGTGGTGTTTCGACGTGGACATCGACGAGTAGTTTGGGGTTCCCAGGTAGCAGCCTGGGATCTATGGACTGGGACGTCGCCTTATGTTGCGGCCTCTTAGGCCTTTTTGGTTCTTGTAGATTAGCAACATAATTTGCCTTCCGTTGTCTGATGTAATGTTGGGTCGTGTGACCTCTGCTTGTAAGCTATACTCTAGTACCACCTGTTTAATAAAGCTTCATGTTTAGAGTACTGCTTTGATCGGTTGTTGGTTTCGAGCTCATTGTTATACAGTTTTGGCTATGCCTGCATAGTTGTCGCAGTCGAGGGGTTGTGGAGCCGATGATCCATGTCCGAGCCCGCCTGTCGATGTGATCGGCCTGGGGCAAGGTAACCTCAGTAACCCTCGATTGTTGTTGCACTTTCTGGACACATAGCAGCTCTGTATAACTTTGGTCCCGTTCCTTCAGTTTCATCCGACTCGTGGACGCTTGGGTATACATAGTTGGTTATGACTAGCATGGATACAAGGAGTAGTAGACCGGGGATCCGGACTACGTGCCGATGAATCCGGTCTGCCTGCTGTTGTTTGTTGCGGCCGGGGCTGGTAACCCTGAAGCCCTTGTGAGTCCATGGCTAGGAGCACATAACAGTATGTATATCTCTGGGTCCGGGGTCTGACAAAAGTTGGTATCAGAGCAGGACTGCCTGTAGGAAAACCTTATTGCTGGGTCGATGTCGAGTCTAGAGTTTGTGAAAACTACTTCGAAACTCCAAAATGGATTGTGAAAAACCTTCTTAGGATTCTTTTTACTCCTTATCTGGTATCGCTCTGACTCTGGGTCATCTTACCTGTTTTGATTTGAAAAGGTTTTGCTATCTCTTCTAGTCATTCAAAACTCAGGTGCCTTCTTTGGCAACGACGTTTTCACCCAAGTTGACCTAGTGTTAAAGTTTCTAGAGTCGTGTGTGTTCCTTACTCCGTTGTTCCTCTTAAACTGGGAGATTCTCTTCCAATCATAATCTCTCGGAGTTTTGTGAGTTCCACATATCCCTGTTCTAAAGTATCAAAATCCTGAACCTCGAGATTTTCTTTTAATCTCGAATGTATCTGTTATCCTTTACCCAAATCCTTCCGGAGTTATGTCTGTCTTTTGAAAGATACCTCGTGATTGCTAATTGTAGTGTCCTTTGTGGCACTCATATAGTAGTTACTCCTTTCGTCGTGTTTCTAAACCTTGGACTTGAACCAAAGGTCCCGGAATGTGCTGAATTGCGGTGCGTTGAATCATGTGGTCATAACCATTTGATGCTCATGCCATCAGTACAGGATGCTGACCTTTAACCCAAGTTCTGTTTCGTTGAATCCCGAGGAATCTGTTCTACCTCAGGATGGCTAGGCAATTCCAACTCCAATAGCCGTAGGTTTTCTCTTGTAATCAAGAAGGGATCACAACAAGAGTGGTCATCATGAAATCCACATCTTCGTTCTTAGTTCAGCTATATCGATCTTCTAGCATGGGTTTTACAAAAGAGTATCACCTGTGCACTCCCCATGGCCTCTGGATTTTTCGGATCATGTTCCTACCTTCCAGTTGCTCTTAAATCTACATTCGTTGTGTTGAAACCAAGTTGCATATGTGTGTTGGATTCTTCCAATGCATTTGCTCCTATTTTTTTCCGTTAAAACATTCCACCCTGGAATGCAAGGAGAAACAAATTCCTGTACCTCGTTCATCTCCAGGACCAGGTCAAAGTTTTGTAATCCACGGATTAAAGAAGTTTCATCAGCTTCTGTTCTGTTCCACCTTCGAGTATCACACTCTTTGGCATCAAGAGGTCGTGTTAAGTTTCATGGCCTTAATGACGAAGTGATGCTCTCACACATCTTCACTCCCCCTTCATCCAAGCTTGAATGCTTGAGAATGATGGGTCTATTCATCGACATGTGTATGTGCTATTCCTAGCAATTCTTACTGCTTTGGAAATCTAAGAAACATCTGTATCCTTCTTAGCACTACTGGTCACCCAGCCTCTGTTTGAAGTTGACTGAGTCACCAAATCCGTCCATTCCGGTGCATATCCTCGGTCAGAGAGTTAGGTTCATGCCAAGCTCTCATGTTCATATAAGTTGCCTTGAAAAGCAAGACTTCTTTCTAACTTCAAGACATTTCGGTGGTACGCGATACTCTGGTTGTCTTTCCAGAAGTATCACCAGGTGGTTGCCTGACCGTGATGTCTAAACAAAGGGTAGTTTGAATCCCTCATTTCTCCAAGGAACCTTACTGGATACCCTGGAATAGTTGGTTAAGCTTAAACAACAACTTGGAGGGTTGAAAGACACGATCTCTTCCCAACTTGTTACTTTGATAAGGGATATCTAGTTTTCCTCGTGTTGAAGCAGGATAGTAACTCCCTAGCGGAAATGCTATCACTCTACCTCTTGGTTTGAATTGGGATATTGTCAAATCAAGTTAAGCTCCAAGGACTGTCTTGATGGTGTTTGTACTCATGGTGTTTTGTCGGGTACACCCTCACGTCCTTTGGTCTGGCCAATATTTTTCCTTGTTCATGTATCATATGAACCCCTCTTCTTGGAGTGTTTTGATAAGTGTGTTGTCGAGCCCATCGATGACATTCCTATTCCTCCCAAGTTGCAAGAGGTTCATGTTGAACAATTGGCACTAATGTTGGGAACTTCTCAGAATCATCTTTGTGTTATCATGAAGTTGTGTTCTGGACGTTCGAAGTGACTTCCTCAGGTTCATGTGCTTATGGTGAAAGTTGTCGCCATGGATTCGAGTAAAGTTTTCTTGTTCCCTCGGGAATAATCCCTCGGTCATACACGTGTGGTCTATTCTTGAGATGGTAGGTTGTTACTTACATTCCTAGAAGAGGTTTGTATCCACCCCAAGCCACCGACTGATTTTCCTTGAGAGAAGAAGTCTAAGATCTTGGTGATCTCTGTTATCATCTTCCCAACACGGACTCCGATGTGTTCTTTTAAAAGTAGACCACGTAGGTGCAACCGTCTTTCGCAAGTTGCTAACACATGAGTTCTACAACCTCGCTTACCTTTTTGAGCGTGGCATCGTAGTCCATATCTTGAGAATCCAACAAGTGTATTCCGTTGGTAACCGGTGTAACCTCTATGATCAGATGTGCTGATTCTGAATCATCCTTCCACTAACCAGAGCTGAATCTCAAGCAGCAACGGTGGTTGGTGTTTCCTTAGGAGTATTGAGTTAGGTCCATTTGAGAATCCGGCATGGTTGATGTGGTGGTTGATACAACTAGCCGGAAGGCCTAATGTCATATCTCCTTGTATCCGTAAGAACAGCCACTCTCCGTGAGAATTCTTGTGTGGTTAATCCTAACAAGTTTCCCTCTCTGTTCTCCCAAAACCGGAGTTCATGTTTCACTTGATGACCTATAGAAGGCTTGTCGTGAGCCTGCTGTCGGTATCTAAACATCAAGGAGAAATTGGAAGTTGATTTGTCCAATGTCTCTCTATCCACCCTCCAAACCTTTGTTCTAGTGGAAACAAGTTCATCATGGGAACATCTCGTGGTGTTTTGTAACCGCCTTTGAGCAGTTCCCTTTCTCAAGTTGTTTGTACTTGAGTTCTGTTCATCTCACACATTGTGTGAATTTGTCAGTTACTTCAGCCATGGGATCTTAATCATGTGGTAAACGTATTGCTACGTCAAATCCACCATAGGAAAAAGATTCCCTATTTTCTTCCGGTGTTTCAATCCTCGTTGGTTATCCATTCTTATGGTGTGACCAAGAGTACCTCCTTCGTTACGGTGTTCCAACATTCCGTGGCTACTCATCTTCTGTCGGGAAGTAACATCCTGATCTTTGACAAAGTTTTCGACAAACTTTAACGGAATGAAAGTTCCGTTACCTTCTGTGTCCACTCCAAAGATGAACATGATCTTGTATCAAAATTTCTCTGACGCACGATTACAGTGTTTCCTCGTGTTTTCCCTCGTCTGTGGGTGTTTGAAGAAACCTTTATGTAAAAGGTTGTCCAACCTTTCTTTTGCAAAAGGATTTAATGTCTTGTGCAAAGCTCATAATCTAAATCTTTTCAAGACCAATCGTCCGCAAACTTGAAACCATCTTCTATTCCCTCTGTTATCTTGATGTGTTTCGTGCCTACTAACTCAAACAGTTCTTTATGAACATTCTTGTCATGAGTTACCCATGAGATACTCGATCTTCGTAAAGATCATTCCCTAAGAGTTTCCCTCTTACCTAAGGTGTATCCGTTCAATACTTCAAGATGCTACGGATCAACCTCTTTGAGAAGAGAACCGTAAGGTTCGAGAAGATCGTTCAAAACCGGTGTTCCTTCTTTCTTCTCCTTCGGGAATCTCGGGACGAGATTCTTGTAAGGGGGGTAGATTTGTAACATCCCCAATTTTTGCTAAATTAGGGTGTGTGGTGTGTGTTCATCTCATACATGCATGGAAACAAAACTTACTCATGTTTTAACCAATTTAAACTTAGAATTCAAATGGTTTGAGAAAATTTCCAGCAAATAGTACTTAAAAGGGGTTCCAAAATTTTGAACTGAAAAGTATTTCAATTTCACCAAAGCAATACATGGTGAGGTTGGAAATTTCATAAGCTTTCCAAATCCTATTTTTTGCCAAATTTTCTGTTTGCAAAAAGGCCCTCAAATCAGTGGTTTTTGTTCTGTTTTTAAATGGAAAAGGACCTTGTTGCTAATTCCAGGAACTACAGGGGGTTTTCCATAAAATTTCCTTTTTTATCGTCTTCCTCGTGACAGAAGGATGGAAGCTCGCCGCCGACGCCTATGCCACGTCCTGTTGCTTCCCCCGGCTCGGATAAGGCCGCACGGACGTGCTCCGCTTGTCCTCTCCCCTCTGCGTTGCCTATCTTCCTCTCTACTGCTCAATACCGCGGGAGAGACCTAACCCTAGCTCTGTTTGGGCCGCCGCCGAATTCCGGCGATTGCCGCCGATGTAGACCGCCTCGACGCTCGCCGTTTGTCCCAGGAGCTTCCCCATGTCCTCCTACATCTCCTGGACGAGTCATGCTTGACGGGAGCTCCCCTGTCGCGCGAATCGCGGCTTCCTCCCCAACTCCGGCCGCCGGCCGCCGTGGGCGATTCCGGCGCCATCGCCGCCCCTCCGGCCTCAACGAGCCCTTCCCTGCACTCCTGGTGAGCCACTGAGCACCGTGGCCTCCTCCGTTTTGTGGTTTGCGTTCGTTTTCGTCGCCGGCATCGAGCTCTTGCACCGCCGCTGCGGTTGCTCGCCGGCGAACCGCTCCGGTGACCATATCCCGGCGGCGCTGCCCCTGGGAGGTCCCTGTTGCCTTCCGCATCGAACACACACGCGAGGGAGGCCTCCCGCGGCGTGGCTCGTCGCCGGTGAGCGTGACAGAGCCGGCGTGGCCGCCGCTGACGTCCTCCAGGCGTCACAGTGACGTCGCTGCGGGCCCCCTGTCAGCCCGCGTTTTTATTTCATTGTTTCTTTAGGCGAATTAGTGACTGACACGTGGACCACCCTTTGTTTAAATGAATTACAGAAATTGAACAAAAATTGTAAAATTAATATCTACTGAAATATTACTTAGAAAAATAAAAGAAAAATATGGGAGTGATCAGAAAAATGTAAGCTACCCAAATATGCCATTTTCATACATGTTTGATCAAGTTGAAAAATGAGTATTATTTTAATGCTGTTTAATCATTTAAAAATAGAAAAATAAGTTTTTATTCAATAAAATTAGAAAATTAAAAGTTATATACCAAATTGCTCAAAATGACAAATGCAACATGTCTATGATGTTTTCAACCTCATTTGAGCTTTTAAAATGGTACTTACTTTCAGAATCGTCTGAAACCCCCTCCGGGGTCCATTTCGGGATAAATTCAGTAAAAATGGTTAACTGACATACGAACCCTAGCAACCCAACGATCGTGTTTAGGGATTTATTTTAGTGCATTAAATTGCTCATGCATACATATTGCGCATTGCATCGATGCCATGTGTTCATCGTTGTTCTTCTTGTTTCGGTGTTTGTTTCCCCCTCGGTAGAACGTGACTCCGAAGAGAAGGCCAACAATTCCATGACGAATACTTGATCCTAACCGACAAGTCAAGCACTTATTCCCGAAGACTTTCTCTGGTTTTCTTGAAGCAAGGCAAGCATAACCTCTTATCTGCCCATATATGATTTCGAAAGATTTTTGATTCTCGTACATTGCACTCGATTCCAATATATCTTGAGTCAATAGATAGAGTTATCCTATTTATTTGCATAACCCAGATATCATGATTCAATGCTCCTAGCAGACATAGGATTTGTTTGTGTGTATCGCCAGAGCCTCAAATATGCCATGCTTAGTCATACATGTCTGTTGATCTCTGCTCCATCCGGTTGATGAATCAGAGCCGCGAATGAATCTAGTATGATAGTAGGTTGTGGAAAGTTAAGATAACTTGGTTAACATGACTTAAAGGTGTGGATGACGAGACCACAGAGGGTCTGTGGTGGTTGTCTCGTTCATGCCCCTAGGAGCGAGTTCTCGTCTTCGAGCCAAGACTGAGCGTGCATCCACACGGGGCTCAGATTCCCCTCGGTCTCAACTTGCCTAGTTTGTTCCATGAGTTGCCTAGTTCGGGCTTTCCATTTGGATTTGCGGGGATATCAAAACACTTTCAAAACTAGGATGTGGGGATGTATCGGCGCTCTGCGGGTAGGTAACCGTCGAGCATCGCGCACAACGATAGAGACCCGGCAGGAGATGGCCACTCCCTATTGGCGGTCCATCTCTACTCGGAGCGACTCATGGAATAGGCGAAGCAACGGAAAGATCGTGGTCAACCTCCCTCTGCCGGCACTTCCCGGACTAGTGCTACCACCGGTGGCATCAAGAGTTGGTTGGTACGTGTGGTTAAAGTTGTACACCCCTGCAGGGTTAAATCTTTTCGAAAAGCCGTGTCCGCGGTTAAGGACGACTTGGTGACGGATTCTGTGATCATAGACAACTCAAACGGAATGATTAAAACTTGCTGATAACGAATGAAGGATGCCTCCTCGGATATGCCGAGAGGGGTTACCTTGTAGTAGGAGTTACCGGAACAACTTGAGGTGGTGATCTTTGAAGCACGAGGTGCTGATATGATATTGGTGGATTAAAAAGATAATGATATCAGTAGTTGAGTAGCTTTCTCATCTGTTTTCAAAATACTCCATGAGACGTGCTATTCCTTCCTCAACTTGGAAAACAAAGATGGCTTTACGCAAAACAACCTTCATAACTCTTCCTAAAAGAAGCAGATATATAATAGGTTAACTAAGTCTTGTTGAGTACCTCCCGTACTCATGTTTGCTTCAACTTGGTTCAGGTGGAGTTCCTCAGTTCGGTGGTGTTTCGACGTGGACATCGACGAGTAGTTTGGGGTTCCCAGGTAGCAGCCTGGGATCTATGGGCTGGGACGTCGCCTTATGTTGCGGCCTCTTAGGCCTTTTTGGTTCTTGTTGATTAGCAACATAATTTGCCTTCCGTTGTCTGATGTAATGTTGGGTCGTGTGACCTCTGCTTGTAAGCTATACTCTAGTACCACCTGTTTAATAAAGCTTCATGTTTAGAGTACTGCTTTGATCGGTTGTTGGTTTCGAGCTCATTGTTATACAGTTTTGGCTATGCCTGCATAGTTGTCGCAGTCGAGGGGTTGTGGAGCCGATGATCCATGTCCGAGCCCGCCTGTCGATGTGATCGGCCTGGGGCGAGGTAACCTCAGTAACCCTCGATTGTTGTTGCACTTTCTGGACACATAGCAGCTCTGTATAACTTTGGTCCCGTTCCTTCAGTTTCATCCGACTCGTGGACGCTTGGGTATGCATAGTTGGTTATGACTAGCATGGATACAAGGAGTAGTAGACCGGGGATCCGGACTACGTGCCGATGAATCCGGTCTGCCTGCTGTTGTTTGTTGCGGCCGGGGCTGGTAACCCTGAAGCCCTTGTGAGTCCATGGCTAGGAGCACATAACAGTATGTATATCTCTGGGTCCGGGGTCTGACAATCTTCAACCGGAGGATCATCACCCGGGGTATTATCAACCGGGTTCACCTCTTCTTCGTGTTCTCCAACTGCTACATCCATATGAACCGGCGATGGAGCAGCCGGTTCATCATTCCTTTCTCCAAGGTCTCTCTCCTCAAGGTTAATAGCTGGAGCAACAAATGAGACGGGGTTTATTTGCAGCACAACTTGGGATCTGCGGTAAAGGGAGAACCATTAGTTAGATCGCATAACTAAAGTGTTAGCAAAAATAAAAAGAAGGTGGAGAAGCTAGCTTACCCAGAGTTAATGGAGAACTCACTAGCCCCGCTAAAGTGAGATGAATCTGAGTTTGGAGAATCTGAATGAAAAGTATGACTCAGCTCGGTCCTTATTTTTCTGGCTAAGGGACGTGAAGTAGTGGGTGAAACTTGAGCTTTGGAGACCCGGCGAAGCGGAATTTTCTCAGGCAAACCTCGTTCTAACTCACTGGAGCCGGAGCTCCATGTCCTCCTTCTCTTGTTCCCCTCCTCATCATCCTGCGTTTGCTCTACATGTGAGGATGGTTTCAAGGGATTTTTGGACAATCTAGAGATAGGCACCTTTGCAACTGCCTGCCGGGTCCTCTTTTGGCCTACAGGAGAATCTTTTTCAACCATCACATTGGAGCCAGTGATGGGAGTGGAAGGATTAAGATCTGAAGGGCTGTGAACTGCCGAGTCCAGATCCGGCGTTCCCTCAGTGGCTTGCCCCTCACCTAATCCGGCGTCCTCCTGTTCTACCCGTTCACCCTGCGAGTAACTAGCGTCAGCTAATTGATTGTGCAAGTGTCCGAGGGAATCAAATTCAGAAACCTCATCCTCTTCGTCACTTGTTTCCTCCGATTCATCTTCTTCAGGGTGAGTGGCAGGATCCTATGTGGTAACCCAGAAGGGGTCTGAGGAGCTGTAAACCACACAAAATCAAGGTTAGATTATACGCAGTTATGAAAGGTAAAAGTTACTCAAAACAAAAATAAACTTACAAGAGGAGCCGGGTTGGAGGAGCTGTACGGTGCCAGACCAACATCGAAGAACTTATCTTGCTTTACTCCAACCAGGAGCTTTAAGGAGGTTACCATCTCTGACTTAGATACTATGGACTCAGAATATCGCATGGAATCTAATGAACCGGCATATTCGTGGAATAGCCGATCCCTGATACTGAGAGGTTGGATACGCCAATCTACCCAGGTTTTGGTTAAGTCTAAACCCGTAAGCCCGTGAACTATCAATGAGGTAACGCGCTTCAGGAGAGGCCAGATTTTGACTCGATCAGAGGATTTGGCATAGGAATTCATGGTGTTGTTGTAGACGAAATGTTCAGGACGGTAACCCAGAAGTGCTGGTTCATCTTTAGGAGAGGTGTTTTTAATATAAAAGTAAGATTTATGCCACAGCTTGGGGTGACTGGCCAGAGGAATTCCCGGATAGGCAATGTCCTTCCGCCTCTGGAACGAAAACCCCCCGCTGTGTATAAGTTCACCCCCAGCAACCTCTGGATGTTTGTGGCAATAGAAGTACTCAAGAAAAAGTCTAAGTTTGGCTCTACTTGAAGGTAATCCTCACAGAGGACTACGAAATTGCTAACGTTGAGAATGGAATTTGGTGGGAGGTCTTGAGGATCGAGGCCATAATAACTCAAGAGCCGGCAAAAAAGAGAGACCCGGGTGGACGAAACCCACGGAGAATGTGGGCTTCAAAACCTATTACCTCGCCCGACCCAGGTTCGGGCCGGATCTCATTCCCAGGGGCACGCCAAGATAAGTTCTTGGGCAGTAACCCGGAGTCTTCCATCTCCGTAAGCCGGCATTGGGTCATTTCCGACTTACACCAGTTTACTTGCATTTGTCCCTCCGGTCTTCTTCTTCTTCTTCCCCTTCCCGCCGGCCTTGGACGCCAAGCTCTTGTCCTTCACCATCTTGAGGTGAACGTCGGTGATGCTCCGGCCGCGGCGGCGCAGAAAAGAAAAGGGAGCTCTCGAGCTTGGTCTGGAGGTGGAAGATGAAGTGGAGGGCGCGGGGAGCGAATGAGCCCAGGGGGCCGTACCCCTGCTATTTATAGGCGGGGCCTAAACCCTAGGGTTAAGTGGTAATTTTTTCACAAAGTCCCCTCATGATTAACATTTTTGCAAGAAATATGCGACGAGATTGGATCTAAGAATGGAGATTTTTTCTGAGGAAAATACGCGGAGAATAATCCGGGATAAACCAAATCTTTTTGGTTACTAACATCTTGGTGATAAGGTGCGGAGTTATATTTCTAAAAACTGGAAAGATATGATCCTGACGATAATGACGATTCCCGAATAATCCGGAACAGATATTCTGGGAGGTTATTTTTCTTGGATTAAAAGATTAGCAAGAAAGGTTTCCTAAGAAAGCTTAACGTGAACTTCTTAAGTTCAAACTTAGGCGTTCATGTTAACCTGGGGGCTAATGTTGGGGGAATAGGTAAGGGGGAGCCTTACCAGCCACCAATATAAACCGGAGATCATCCCATCCGGTCTAAGATGCTTAACCCGGGTAATGCCAAGAAGAGCCGGGTTAAGTCAAGAAGAACCGGGTTACTGTGAGTATAACCCGGACTGGATGAAGGAACCGGCCCAAGGACCAGGAGGGAAGACATGGAAGCCTGAGAGCCTGGAGGGAAGTTCAAGGCCGGCAGGGACTAGCCGGGTCATGACAAGAACCAGAGCGAGGCGACCAGGAGCCGGAGAAAGCTAGGACTCCGAGGACGGGTGCGAGCCGGACTTCCCTGTAACCCGGAGGTCTCGTCCACTATATAAGGAGAGACCCTGGGACGTAGAGAGACAGGTTCTAAACCAACAACAAGGTAGCTCGAGACATCGAGAGTCGGAATCGCCCTTTGTAATCAAGACCTTGTTCCCCTATAGTAAGAAGGCATGAGTAGGTTTTCCCTCAATAGAGGGGCCGAACCTGGGTAAACTCGCGTCTCTCATTTCCACCTTAACCCTTTCGAAGTTGAGCTTAGAAGCAATGGCCTCACAATATAGTTCTCGTATGAGGACACTTGTCGTGACAAAACCACGACAGAGACCATGCTCAGTATGTCAACGTTTTGCATCAACTTATCATTCATCTCACGGCATATTTCCTGTTGGAACGCGTAGAGATAAAAAAAAAAAATCCTACGTGGTACTTCCAAAATCTAGCAGAGGTAGAAGTCCACGATGATTACCACTAGACGCGCGGTTGCGGATTATCGATGAAGCACATCGGTGCAGTGGAGTCCCACGATCCGATCCAGCCGATCCAATCCCACGAACGTCGAAGTGCTGAACGTACAGCACCTCTGCCGGTATCCACACGTACGAGGAGGAGCTCCGATGGCGGACTGCTAGGTCTGGTAAGACGGCTGGACTGAGTGGGGCTAGGGTTCCCAACACATGGGAGTGGAGTAACGTGCCCGCTGGGCAACATGCGCCCCTCTTTATATAGCGAATGGTAGTGGGTTTCACAACACTTGTGGCCCATTCCCTCTGTGAGTCCGACTCACAAACTCAGTCCATTTCCGGTTTGGGTCCAACCCGACCAATACATTTGCTTCCGCTCTTAAGTGTGCGACCCTGCAGGCTCATGGCGACTTGGACACGATTAGAGTCCAACTCTCAATCGATCAATCGGTAGCGGCTCCTAGCAGAACGTGCCGACTCCCAAGTGCCATAGAGTCATGACGACATACCTTCCAATGTGACTTTCATCTTAGTCCCTTTTGCCTCACGATATACCTTGTCGAACTATAGGGGAATTATCGTCATCCCTTAATAGCTCAACTCTCTTCTCGGTCCGTGATATATGATTCATCCGACTAACTCTTAGTCATAGACTCGGTTAACACTTAACCGAGTTGCGCATGACCATGCTTCCAGAATCATATCACTCGAGAGGGCCCAGAGAACATCTCTCCATTCGGAGGGGCAAAATCCCATCTTGCTTATCCACATCACGCAACTTTCTTCTCATTTGCCCCGAACTCTGCCTTTATAACTGCCTTGTCACAGAACAACGTTGGATAGAACCTAAGTCCGTGATCCACAACTCGGGTTGCGCGACAATCTCAGGTCTAAGGATTACATTGATTGAGACATGCAAATGACGACTTGCTCGTTGCATCTCAATATGGGTCAGTCCGACTTGCTAAACTCTCTAGCCAAGTCTGTGAACGTTGGAATGGCATCACCATGCCCATGACAAGTGGAACTGTGTCATCAGCCAACACTCATATTAGTCTAGGGTGTGTGTCCAGCACAATAGCTGCTTTAGCCTTGCGACGATTCTCCCTACACTCTGAAAGATCATCGTCCGTTTTGGTAATTATATGACAACATACCTATTGGACTAATGTTTACTTGATATATGAAAATGCCCAGGTTCATCAAGGATACAAAATTCTATGGGCTACAAACTTGTTTGAAATGAAAAGCGCTAGAAGAGACAAAAATGAGAAGGCAAATTTTGTATGGAGCGGAGGCTCCGGTGGAACCACCGGAACCTCCACCCCAGCCTCCGATGCGGGGTCCGCCCAAACCTCCCTCTGGTGCATACGAGCGGAGGCCAGGATGGAGCCTCCGGTGGAGCTCCGGTGGGCGGAGCCTCCGTTAAATCCACCGGAGCCTCCGCCATCTCCACCTGGCCCTCGAAGGGATTGGCCTCCGTTGCGCCTCCGGTGGAGGATCCGCCAAAATGGCGGTCTGTTCGATAAGAGCGGAGCCTCCGGTGCGGCTCCGATGGGCGGAGGCTCCGGTGTATCCACCAGAGGTTCCACCCTCTTAAACTGGCACGCTAGGGGCTGGGCATCCGGTGAGCTTCCGGTGGTGGCTCCGCCAAAACTGTATTCTGTTGGATAAGGGCGGAGACTCCACCGGAACCTCCGGTACAGCTCCGGTGGGCGGAGCCTCCGCAAAATCCACCGGAGCCTCCGCCCCCTTGGCCCAACTAAATATAAAATCTTGGATGCGCGGCTGCGCACAAAAGAAGGCCACCGGAGCCTCCGGTGAAATCACCAGAGCCTCCGGTGCAACTGGCACTGCACAACGGCCACTTGTGGGAAGGGGTATAAATACCCCTTCCCCTTCCTCATAAATGCTAAGCTTTTCCACTCTCTCTCTTCTAGCCATTAATGAAAGCTTCACCCACCTAGATCTCCCTCTCCATCCACCCACTCAATCCCATACTTTGTGGAGAGCTAGAGGAGACCTAGATCCACACTTCCACCAAAGGAATTTCGAATCCATCCACCACAACCTAGTAGATCTAGAATCCTACTTGAGGCCTAGAAATCTTAGTAGATCTTGTGCTTCTAGCTTCCACCTTGTTGCAAGAAGCTTCGGATTGCTTGAGAGCCTCCATCCATCTTGTGGAGTGACCTCGAGCTCATGTAAAGGTTTGGTCAATGCCTCCAAGTCGACCTCATAGTGGAAACGAGAATCTCCCTCACCGGAGAAGCTCAAGGAGAATAAGGTGTGCATAACCGTGCTATTGAGGAGTGCCTAGGTGGCTCCCCACCTCTCCAACGTAGACGTACTTCTCATTGAGAAGGAACTACGGGAATCATATCCTTGTCTCCTTGTTTACACTTGTGGTTTATCTTGCTACCTTTCGTTTTACTTCCGTTGCGTATATTATCTTGTCCACATAGGTTGCTCACCTAGATGCACATCTAGAGAACCTTATCTTATCTTGCTTAGCCCTACTAAAAGGAAAAGAAAATAAAATTTGGTAGTCAACCTATTCACCCCCCTCTAGTTGACCATAGTGCACTTTCAATTGGTATCAGAGCCTCGGCTCTTACTAAGGGCTTAACCGCCCAAGAGTATAATGGTCAATGAAAATGCACCCGAAAGTTCTAATGCGGAAATCGCCAAAATGGCCGACACTATATCTAACCTACAAGAAACGGTTGGAACCATCCAAACCGAATTGTCCAAAGTTAGCTCTAGTGTTAGTTCGGAGGTTTCTAGCATAAAGAAAATGATGGAGGCCTTGATGGGGAAAACCAAAGAGTCTGAGGAACCACCTCTCACCGCCAACAATGTTAGCTCGGATGAAGAGTCCCTTCCGGACATCGCCGAAATGCAAGCTAACGTTTCTTTAGCTAACGCGAAAGCCAAAGCAAAAGCCGATAAAAAGGCAAAGAGTGGTGGAAGCTCCGAAGGCTCCAAGTCTCAATCGGCTAACGGTTCGGGGTCTCACTCTAAAGTTCCACCACCTCCCAATTATGACAACATCCATCCCATTGCCACAATTCCACGCATGGTTAATGTTGGAGTTCCTCCCATGCTTAACATTAATGAATTTTCATCTTGGAAGTTCGATATGGAGTCTCATATTTCAGGATCTTGCACCGCTTTGTGGAGAAGCATCCTCCATGGATTTCACCCTCATGATCCAAGCAACTTGAATCCAAGAGAAGATGTGTAATTTCACCTCAACAAGACCGCTCTTGTGACTATCCAAAAGGCTATCCCAAGAGAACATCTTGAACACATCCACGGTATCAAGACCGCCAAGGAGGCTTGGGATAAACTCGACACCTTGTTCCAAGGCAATGCTAGCATCCAATCATCCAAGTATGATGTTGCTCTTGACAAGTCCGAGAACTTTGTTATGCTTGAAGACGAAAGTCCCGAGGAGCTATATAGAAGAGTTGTCACCCTTGGCAATCAATTAAGGGACTTTGGGAAAGAGGAAATCTCCGATGAGTGGATCAAGAGGAAGTTTGTCAAGGCCATAAATCCATTCGAGAAGAACCTCTCCAATAGCATTCGAACAAGATCCGACTACAACTCCCTCAACTCCATTGGTGTTCTTAGTGTGTTCATAGCCATATCCCTATCTCACAAGAGCGTGGATGATGCTCTCGCTCTCTCAAGAGGAGTTGGAAAGTCTCCAAACCTAGCGTTGAAATCTAAGGCGATTTCTAAGATAGAAGAAGTGGATGAGGATGATGATGATGATGAGTACTATGAAGACACATACAAAGGTGCTCATAAGTGCATCGCTCTTGCTATGCATGGTTATTGGAAGAGATGGGAGGCTCACAAGGCCGGTGCTCCTAGACCTTCAAGGAACAAGATCTTTAGGAAGAAAGGGGAGCGGCCAAGGACATGCTACAATTGTGGAAGTGCAAACCACTTCATCAAGGAGTGTTCCTTTGATCCAAGATAAGAAAATGAAGGGAAGCTTGTTAGCAAGGACAAGAACAAAGCTCCACAAAACAAGAACCTCGCTAGAAGAGTCCCAAGGGCTCTATATGTTCAAGAAGGCCCCACATTGGAAACATACTACTCTAGAGATGAAGGAGAAGATGAAGTCGTAGGTGTTGCCCATGTCACCATAGCTACGACCTCCTCTTCATCGGTCTCTCTATTTGAATCCCCCAATGAGAAGGCATCGATCCGACCTACATGTCTCATGGCAAAAGCCACCGCGGTAATACCTCCCATATCCAAGTCTATTGTCACTAGCTCTCCCTCATTATTGGATTGTGTTGATAACATTGTTGATGATGAGGAGGCCAAGAATCTAGGCTCTTGGTTATGTAGTCTTGAAGGTGAAACTAAAGAAAAGGTAAAGGATCTCTTAAGGCAACTTGATGATGCTAACTCCCTCATAGATGAGAAGGAGGAAATCATCATGACCTTGGAGAGCCATGTCGGTAGCCACAAGAATCATGACGATGATCTTTTCGAAGCTCTTGAAAAAGAGAGATCCATGAGATCCTCTCTCGAAGAGAGACTATCTAGTCTACAAGAGACTTATGCTATTAGTGTTTCCAAGCATAGGAAAGATAATGAAAAATCTCTTGCTTTACTTAAGGTCTTTGAAGAAGAAGAGTTGAAGCTAGGAATAGCTCATGAAGAACTTGTTGAGAATCATGAAAAAGTAGAAAAAGAGTTCATGTCTCTTAAAGAAATTCATGACAAACTCACCAAGTCCCGGAACAAGCTTCTAGCTCAACAATCTAATAAACAAGTGATATCTTCCTCTAATAGCATTGTTATCAAGCCTGCTTCTTGCACTACGACTAACATTGTAGGAAAAGAGAAAATTATCAATGATGCCATATGCTCTCAAGGAGCCAAGAAAGGAAAAGAAGGACTTGGCTTTGTTTACAAGTCAAAGAAGAAATCCAAGAATGTCACTTCCCCCTCTCAAAAATGTTGTCTTTGTGAAACAGGGAGAGGTGATCAAGGAGAAGGAGACCAACTCCATTGTGGGTGGTGATACCTCTAGGGGGAGCATCACTCACAATGACTTTGTCAGAAAATATAACCCATCTTATGTTCTTATGAAATCTAGAGATGGACATGTTTATGCTAAATACGTTGGTACTTCTTATGGTGATGATTATTATTGGACTATTTGGGTTCCTAAGACCCTTGTTACTAAGAAAAAAGGACCCATTGAAGGATGGGTACCTAAATCAAGAAATTGATCTCTTGTAGGGAAGTGCTTCCGGGTCGGGTAGATGGACAGTGGATAGTGGTGCATCCTAACATATGACCGGAAGCTATGACGCAATGAGTAATATTGAACCTCCATTACCTCATCTCAATTGCGTTACTATTGGTGACAAGTCCAAGCTTAAGGTATTGGGACGAGGCAAGGTGGATATCTCAAATGATTTATCATTTGATAATGTTCTCCTTGTTGAGTCCCTTGGCTATAACTTGATGTCCGTTCTTCAACTTGGGAATTGTGGCTTTACCTCGTTCTTTAATAGAGAGAATGTGATTATCACTTGGGAAACAACTCTTAAAGTAGCCTTTGTTGGGTTTGTCGAGAACGACATATATGTAGTGGACTTCTCTAAAGGAGACATGTGTGCCGCGACATAGCTAATGGCTAAAGTTGATGTGGGGTGGCTTTGGCATCGCCGGTTAGCCCACGCCAATATGAGAATGTTGCATGAACTTCAAATTGGCAATCACGTTCTAGGACTAACCAAGGCTAAGTTTTCTAAAGATCGTGTGTGTAGCTCTTGTGCCTTTGGGAAGCAACATGGAGAACTTCACCCAACCAAGACAACTATCTCCACCACAAGAATTCTCGAGCTCATTCACTTAGATCTCTTTGGTCCACTATCCTATGATAGCCTCGGAGGAAAGAAGTATTGCTTGGTGATTGTGGATGATTATTCAAGATATTGTTGGGTGTATTTATTCAAGAGGAAAAGTGAAACTCAAAAGAGAGTCATCGAGTTCATCACTCTAGTGGAGCGCCAACACAATGCTACCATATTGGCCATCCGGAGTGATAATGGCTCGGAGTTCAAGAACTACACCGTTGAGGGTTTTCTTAGTGAAGAAGGCATTGCTCATCAATATTCCACTCCTTATAACCCTCAACAAAATGGTGTTGCGGAGAGAAAGAACCGGACTTTGATGGATGCGGCTAGGACTATGATTGCGGAGTTCTCCTCTCCCTATAACTTTTGGGCCGAAGCCGTCTCCACAGCATGTCATGCTACCAATCGATTATATCTTTGGAAGATATTGAACAAGAATCCCTATGATATTCTCACGAGCAAGAAACCGGATGTATCTTACTTCAAGGTCTTCGGTTGCAAGTGCTTCATTCACAAGAAAGGTGAACGGTTGTCAAAATTTGAGACCAAATCTTATGAGGGTATCTTTTTTGGCTATGCCACAAACACTCACGCCTATAGAGTCTACAACAAGTCTACCGGACAAGTTGAAGAAGCTATAAATGTGGTGTTTGATGAGGATAACGGCTCCCAAGGGGGCATATAGATCATGGTGTTGTAGGAGATGCAATTCCTCCAATCGTCATAAGAAGAATGGGGATTGGTGAAATAATCCCCATTGAGGGTTACCGGATGACGGAGGGAGAAGGACTATGCCCCACTCAAGTGGATCCATTGACTACACTCATTGATGATCAAGCTACTCAACAAGATGCACCAAGCCCTCAAGCTAATGATCAAGGCCAAACGAGCAATCAAGGCCAAGCTAATGATCAAGGCCAAGCTACTCATCTTAATCATGATCAAGATTCCATAATTGTTGAGAGAGCTCAACCTAGTGGTGATCCGTCAGCCATTATTGATCAAGGACGAAACGAAGATGGACATGTCTCCGATGAAGAAGGTGATTCTCAATCTATGTCCAAGGAATCTTTGGAGGAGATGCTAGAACGTACAGAAAATAGAAGGCTAGAGAATCTTGAACGAGCGGGTCATACGGAGGACAAGATTCTTGCGCAAGTTCATGGAAGAGTGGTCACTAGGAGGCAATTGGCGGATTTTAGCAAGGCTCGTGCTTTTGTCTCTTTCATTGAACCCAAGAAGGTCTATGAAGCACTCAAAAATCAAGATTGGCTTGAAGCCATGCATGACGAACTCAATAACTTCGAGCGCAACAAAGTGTGGAAAGTAGTGCCAAGACCCAAGGATTGCAAAAATGTTATTGGCACCAAATGGGTGTTCAAGAACAAGCAAGACAAAGATGGTATTGTCATTCGCAACAAGGCAAGATTGGTGGCTCAAGGTTTTTCTGAAGTCGAAGGTATTGACTTCGGTGAAACCTTTGCCCCCGTAGCTCGTCTTGAATCCATTCGCATCTTACTTTCTTATGCATCTCATCATAATTTCAAGTTACAACAAATGGATGTTAAGAGTGCGTTCCTCAATGGTCCCATTAATGAGTTAGTATATGTCAAGGAACCTTCGGGTTTCGAGGATCCCAACCACCCCGATCATGTCTATAAACTCGATAAGGCGCTTTATGGACATAAACAGGCTCCACGTGCATGGTACGAGCACCTTAAAGAGTTTCTAGTGGATCGTGGGTTTAATGTTGGTTTAATTGATCCCACCCTCTTTACCAAGACGGTTGGAGCCGACTTTTTCATATATCAACTCTATGTGGATGACATCATTTTTGGGTCTACTAACACCTTGTTCAATGAGGAGTTTTGCAGGCTTATGGCCGATAGGTTTGAGATGTCTATGATGGGAGAGTTGGAGTTCTTCCTTGGCTTTGAAGTGAATCAATATCATGAAGGAAGCTTCATCAAACAAGCCAAATACACTCAAGACATGCTCAAGAGATTTAATATGCATGATGCCAAGCCTATGAAGACTCCCATGTCCACGACCACCGACTTGAAAACCGACCCCAACGGTAAAGACGTAGATCAAAAGGTATACCGCTCCATGATTTGCTCTTTTCTCTATCTTTGTGCATCTAGACCGGATATCATGTATAGCGTAGGTAAATGTGCAAGGTTTCAAGCCTCCCCGAGGCAAAGTCATTTGGAAGCTGTGAAACGAATCTTTCGATATTTAGTTCATACCCTAAATTTTGGTCTTTGGTACCCCAAGGGTTCAAGCTTTCAGCTCATTGGATATTCGGATGCGGATTATGCGGGAGAGAAGACGGATAGGAAGTCCACGTCCAGGGGTTGCCAATTCCTTGGCCGCTCCTTGGTATGTTGGTCTTCAAAGAAGCAGAACTGCATTGCTCTCTCCACCACCGAGGCCGAGTATATCTCCACGGCAAGTTGTTGTGCCCAATTTCTTTGGATGAGGCAAACCTTGAGGGATTATGGTATTCATTTTGACAAGGTGCCTCTTCTTTGTGATAATGAGAGTGCTATCAAGATCGCCTACAACCCCGTTCTTCACTCCAAGACGAAGCACATTGAGATCCGTCATCATTTCATTGGGGATCATGTTGAGAAAGGTGATATTGATCTCTCATATGTCCCCACCAAGGATCAACTTGCCAATATCTTCATGAAGGCCCTTTAGGAACCAAGAATTCGAGCTTTGAGAAATGAACTAAATGTCATCGATTCTTCGAACTTACTTGAAACCTTGCATATGTACCTTCTTTATGCATGCTATTAGGTTCGGATGTAGGCATGGATATAGGGGGAGCGTTACTCAACTCATGAGTATAGATTCCTCTTATTATGCGAAAATCAATTCATCATTGCATATCTAGTCAATTTGTGACTTATTGTGCTTAATTGTGAGTAGTATTTTTGGACCCAAGATATATCTTCGCGGTGCCAAAGTACACACTCAAACATGGTGGCTTCGGCCACCGTCTGTTGGTATTTTTGCTCTTTCACGCGTATCATACTTCCCCCTTGACAACTCGTGCGGGTTCGGTTTTCTATCTCTTTTGCATCTTGCGAACCCTTTCGAGTAATGTCTCTCGTACATCAGTGACTAATTTCCAACACAAGATTTCCCTACCCAAGACTTTATTCCACTCTTAATGTTCTTGTTTTTATGATCTTGGCGCGCGAAAACTTGGTCTGGCGGAGGCTCCGGTGAAACCACCGGAGGCTCCGCTGCCCATGTCCACCAGAACCCACCGGAGGCTCCGCTGGTGCAAATTGCTCAGCAGACCATATTTTGGTGGGCTGTTTTGACAAGGGGCGGAGGCTCCGGTGAAACCACCGGAGGCTGCGCTGGGCAGGGAGCGGAGGCTCCGGTGAAACCACCGGAGGCTCCGCCCAAGGCGTTTCTGCGGGATAAGATCTAGGGCGAGCGGGGGTCAACTAAGATCCAATCTTATTCCCCCCACTCGCCCTCCCTCTTCTCCCTCACAACCGCCACCGCCCCCAAGGTCTCCGCCACCGGATTTGGGTGCTCAACCGTCGGGAGCCCTCCTCCTTGCCTTGGACCACCCCGGGATCTTCTTCCTCCTTCCTTTCCACCATGGATGGTGCGGGTATGTGCTCTCTCTCTCTCTCATCTAGTTGACGAATGGGGATGCATAGGAGTTCCATGTTCTTAACATCTAGATGTGTGGATATGGAGTTTTGGGAGTAGGAGATCACGAGTACAAACCCTAACAACCTAGATAGTGAGTATTAGGCTTGAATCGCCACGGTTTTAGGGTGGATTTGTCATATGCCCTAACCCTAGTTATTCAACCCTAATACCATTTATATCTTTGTTCCTTGGATCTGTGCGTCTTATAAGACTTGAGCATTACCTTTTCTTCATGCTATCCTTGCTATTTCTTTCTTATATGCTTCCGGCTCCAAAGAGAAGGGCACTCGTTACAAGAGCGTGGGTCGTCGCAAGGCTCCTAGGGTCGCTGAGATTGAGGAAACACTGGACCCATCTCAGCTCAAGCGCAAGAGGTTACCGGCTCCCGAGAAGCAATTGTCTCATAAGGAGAAGACCGCTTCCAAGATGTTAGAGGCGGCGTTCTTGAAAGAACGCCGCGAGAACCCGTATGCCATTGACCACGACCGTTTGATGCCACAGTTCCGGGGTAAGGATACTCGCTTCCACACTGTCTTTCAGAGCCAAATATATCATGAGATTTTGATGAGGAAGCCCAAGGAGAATGTTGCTCCTAAACATGCAATTAATTTTGGGCATTTGGAAAGGAACCCCAATTATTTTGGGGAGGCACTTGAGCTTGTTGAGAAATTTGGACTTGCTCCCATCATGAGTGTCCAACAAGACTATGATGAAGATCTAGTTTGTCAGTTGTTCGCCAATGAGACCGAGCGTAATCTTATTTGGATGACCCAGGGGAGGCAGATGACAATCAAGTGGTCTGGTGTTGGAACCATTCTTGGAGGATACCCGGACTTTGGACCGTTTGCATGTGGTGAGAAGTTCGATAGTAGTTGGTTCCGTGTTCACGCCATCAACACTCAATCTCTTGCCAAGGATCAACTCACCCCTCTGTATCACTGGAAGAAATTCGCTGTTGGGTTTGTCAAGGGTCTCTACCCCACTTATGATATCATGCTCCGCATCTATCGAGAGACCATCAACCTTAAGGAGGGGAATGTTGATGAGATCCAAGGCTTTCTGAAGAATCTCATGCTTCTCACTCATGAGAAACGGCTTGCCGGTTCCACTCAAAAGCTCGATGTGCTTGACTATATATGGAATGATCTATGGCACGCGGTTATCAATCGCAAGAATGCTTGCTTTGGGCCCTTCATTATGAAGCATCTTGCATGTGTGGGAGGGCAGGTTCCCGGATGAACCATTTGATGATGCTAATTGGATTCCTCACATGGAGAAGAAACTCCTCATCAAGGACCATACCGAGCCCCCTAAGCATCCCACTCCTGCTCCTCGCAAGAACAAGGCCAAACCCCGGGTCATCATTGATGAGGAAGAGTAAGAAGAGGCCGGTCCCTCTCGCCATCCTCCTTCTGACAATGCCTTCAAGTGGATGGCTAGGGCACTCAAGAAGGTATTCAATTTGAACAAAAAGATTGAGCAGCGTCAATGGGAAGCCCACTATGATAAGGAGCTCAATCACTGCAATGCAGCACATGCAGCTCGTCAGCTTCGTCGTGATGGTGGCGAATTCGTGGCTTCCCCGGTTCTTCCTAGCATCACCAACTGGGACAAGTGGCAAGCCAAAGACTCCAAGGGCAACTTGATTGAGTGGTCTGATGAAGAAGGAGAAGAAGCCACCAGTTCTCGTCGCCGTGCCCCCTCTCCGAGCATGGATATCTCCTCTGAGTGATATTCGGGGCGTTAGCATCGGTTTCTCCCTCTTTTGGTATCTTGATGCCAAAGGGGGGAGACATCTATCTATTAGGAGCGGGCTATTTGCATGGTTCTCCCTCAAGCATGTTTTTCGATTCACATCTTTCTCTTGCTTGAGGGAGTTTGGTTTTTCATTTGGAAACTTCGGTTGTTTAATTTCTTATGTGTCGTGAACCTCGTATTATGCTTTGTGATCTTATGAACTTATTGTATTATGTGTTGTGTGCTCACTATTATTCATATGTTCATATTACCATTGCGCCTAAATTCTCTCAACATGAGGGAGCTCCGTTCATGTTGTGTATTTAATTATGCAAATAGGGATGTTGTCATCAATTACCAAAAAGGGGGAGAATGAAAGATCATCTTCCGTTTTGATAATTAAATGACAACATACCTATTGGACTAATGTTTATTTGATACATGAAAATTCCCAGGTTCATCAAGTATACAAATTCTATGGGCTACAAATTTGTTTGCAATGAAAAGAGCTAGAAGAGACAAACTGAGAAGGAAATTTTACATGCAGCGGAGGCTCCGGTGAAACCACCGGAACCTCCGGCCCAGCCTCCAGTGCGGGTCTAGTGTGGGTCCGCCCAAACTACCCTCTGGTGCATTCGAGCGGAGGCCTGAGCGGAGCCTCCGGTGAAACCACCGGAGCCTCCGCCCTCTCCACTGGCTCTCTAAGGGGTTGGCCTCCGGTGGCTCCTCCGGTGAGGGTTCGCTAAAACAATGCTCTGTTTGATAAGAGCGGACCCTCCAGTGGAACCTCCGGTGCGCTTCCGGTGGGCGGAGGTTCCGGTGAAACCAACGGAGGCTCTGCCCTCTCAACTGGCGCACTTGGGGCTGGCCTCCGGTGCACTTCCGGTGGTACCTCCGCTAAAACAGGGCTCTGTTGGATAAGGGCGGAGGCCCCACCGGAACCTCCGGTGCAACTCCGGTGGGCGGAGCCTCCTCCAAATCCACCGGACCCTCCGCCCCTCTAGCCCAAGTGAAAAAGGGATTTGACCTGCGCGCGTGCGCTCGTAAGAAGACCACCGGAGCCTCCGGTGCAACTGGGACTGCTCAGAGCTGGCCAGCGGGCCGGCACGGCATGGCCGGGGCCCGCCTGGGGCTAATCGTGCCTGGCATGGCACGGCCCGCGTGGGCACGTTTAGTAAACATGCCGTGCCATGCCGGCACACGGGCCTGGCCGCCAGGCCCAGGCACGGCCCCTCAGCTAAACGTGCCGGCCCGCGGCACGATTAGGCCCACGTGCTTTTTTGTTTTGCTAAAACAGCCCTCTAGTCGAAGTTCTAGTTAAAATAGCCTAATTTCGCTTAAAATTGGCCTAATCGCGCTTAAAAATCCCCTAACAGGCCTAATCAGCGCTCTAACTGCCGCCCAGGCGTGACGGGCCTTCGCGTCCCTGGCGGGCCTTCGCGTGCCTGGCAGGCCTTCGCGTGCCTGGCAGGTTAAACGGGCCGTGCCCGTGCCGGCACGCGGGCTTGGCCTGTAGGCCCCAGCACGGCCCGCCAAGGCACGTGTCGTGCCAGGCCCACGGCGGGCCGTGCCGCCGTGCTCGCGGGCCGGCACGCTGGCACGGGCCCATTTGGCTAGGTTTGGGACTACTCAACGGCCACTTGCGGGAAGGGGTATAAAACCCCTTCCCCTATCTCATAAATGCTAAGCTTTTTCCACTCTCTCTCCTAGCCATTAATGAAACCTTCACCCATCTAGATCTCCCTCTCCATCCACCCACTCACTCACATACTTTGTGGAGAGCTAGAGCAGACCTAGATCCACACTTCCACCAAAGAAATTTTGAATCTATCCACCACAACCTAGTAGATCTAGAATCCTACTTGAGGCCTAGAAACCTTAGTAGATCTTGTGCTTTTAGCTTCCACCTTGTTGCAAAAAGCTTCGGATTGCTTGAGAGCCTCCAACCATCTTGTGGAGTGACCTCGAACTCGTGTAAAGATTTGGTCAACGCCTCCAAGTTGACCTCATAGTGGAAACGAGAACCTCCCTCGCCGGAGAAGCTCAAGGATAATAAGGTGTGCACAACCGTGCTATTGAGGAGTTCCTAGGTGGCTCCCCACCTCTCCAATGTAGACGTACTTCTCATTGAGAAAGAACTATGGGAATCATATCCTTGTCTCCTTGTTTACACTTCTGGTTTATCTTGCTACCTTTTGTTTTACTTCCGTTGCGTATATTACCTTGCCCACATAGGTTGCTCACCTAGATGCACATCTAGAGAACCTTATCTTATCTTGCTTATCCCTACTAAAAGGAAAAGGAAAGAAAAATGGTAGTCAACCTATTCACCCCCCTCTAGTTGACCATAGTGCACTTTCAGATGTACTCTACACGGCGGACAGAGTCGACGAGTAGGTCGTGTAGTCGATGAGGTAGACAGAGTCGACGCGGCGGACGTGTGGTCCACGTGGCAGGGTCGATGAAGGGCCAAAGTCGCCCGATTGATCGTAGTGATGAAGTTGTTGTCGTTGTTGATTTTGAAAAGACAGCCCTCGAGAGCACGTTGTGCCCCTCTAGGGAGCGGTCTCTCGGTCTCTTTATGCCGGCACCGTCAGTGCTGACCGCCACTTGGTGGTCGATGAAGTCGAGGGAGTCAAAGTTTGTCCGCAGCGGACGTGATGCGGCGAAGTTGGAGTCAACCGCGATGATTGTCGCGATGGTCTCCATGTTTTGCGTGTCTTCGCCGATGAATCGAGCTAAAGGAATCTGACCTACACAACAAGATGGATTTGTAGAGTCAATAAGAATATCTTATTTGAAAACTCGATCCGGGTAGCCTCGCTCGCAAAGTCGACAAAGAGCGGCAAGGCTGTTTCCGAGGCTGGTGAAGAGGATGTCCACGCGGCTCATGCTGAAGTTCATGTCGTCAAGCGTTAGATCAACGCTCTTGTCGAGGGCGCCGAACGTTGGGCTAGTGTCGGCGAGTGCGGCATGAAATCGTATCCTTATGAGTCGCTTTCTGCAGAGCGTGTTGAAGTAGAAGTCAGACGAGTTGCTCGTTTGGAGCCCCGGGTGTTGAGTACGGCGTGTGTACGTGAAGGATAATGTCGATGTCGAGCCCTCGGGCGTTTATTATAGAGAGTCTCCCATGGCGTAGTCGATGTTGCAGCCGTTGTTGGAGATGTTGAGGTTTAGCTTAGTCTTTCTATTGACTCTCCACTTCATCGAATTAGGTTTTGAGTCCGGATCCGCGATTTGAATTCGCGGAATCGGAGAGATCCAAAAACATGTCGCGGAGTGTGCGCCGCTGATGAAGATCTAACTGTTGGAATTGGCTCAAATAATATGGTCTGGTGCGGGATTATATTCCGCATGTTTTCAAAGGTGGGATCCTCGAATGCATGCCCGAGTAGAGCTCGATAATTATTTTCCCAAAGTCGCGCGGAGTTCCATAATGTTCTGATCTGGCTTCAGTGTTCGAGTCATCCACAGAGATCTAACCGTCAGAATTTGCCGAATATTTTTGGAGCTGATAGATAATTTGATTTTGCATCTTTCCATTAAAGGAATTGTCCAGATGAGTTCTGAGTCGCCATCGATAGCTTCTGCAATACATACGTTGCTGCTGTCCTGCAACATGCGCGTGAAGAACGATGCCGGTGTAGAGCGTTGAAGACCAGGCGCGATGCCAGAGAGTGCTTGATGAAGTCGAAGGATCCGAAGTAGATCAAACCGGACGGGGTTGATGACTCGGAGCTTGAGCTTGACGAGGATGAAGCCGGCGAGACCGTAGATCTAATGTGTGTCGTTCCCACAGACGGCGCCAACTGTCGAGTCCTTGTCTCGGCAGATCCCTTGTATGGGATACTAGGGTTTGTAGATAGGAGACGAATACACGCTAGTGACCTCGATGACTAATAGGGAGGCACGGTTTACCCTGGTTTGGGGCCCTCGTAGAGGTAAAACCCTTACTCCTACTTGTCTGATCTGTATTATGATGAGCCAGTCGAGCTGTTAGAATGGCGATGTCGTGGTGATGTGTACGGGGTGTCTCCCGTGTATTGTCTAGTCTATCATTGCGTCTAGTGTGGCTTGTCCCCTGGCTTGTCTTTTCTCTCCTCCCTTCTGGCTTTATCTAGGTAGCCAGGAGGGGTTTACATGAGTCCTAGTAGACTA
Source organism: Alopecurus myosuroides (assembly GCA_028641055.1). NCBI lineage: Eukaryota > Viridiplantae > Streptophyta > Magnoliopsida > Poales > Poaceae > Alopecurus > Alopecurus myosuroides. The sequence continues at coordinate 241,421,694 of CM054060.1, read as the reverse complement.
CGAATAGGAGTTCTTGTCTTGTTCTTTAAGAAATCAACTATGGCTTCTTGGACCCGGATGGGCCTTCGAGTGGGCTTCCCGTAGCTTAGCAACCGGTAGGCTCAAGTTAGGTACATGGCGAGTATCCCCACGTCAAGTGTCCCGTACTATGATCTAATACTTTGCTTGTTACTATGTCAACCCTGTTTTGTTATTATGTCTCCCTAATGGTCTCACGAAGAACACGTGGTATTTCCACCATATAGGGGATACAAGGTTTCCTTCTCCGACGAGTGGGCATGGTTTCTGACATCCAATAGCTCTCTGAAGAACAATTGGTACATCCAACAGGTGATGAATAACCAACAAGATTCTCCCAGTACACTGGTATTTAACTATGGTTATGGTTCCATTTGGTTCAATCTAATGGTCTCGAGAGAAAAATGTTACTTTCTACTTCTCGATGGGACCTGTGTGTGAACACACACAAGATTATCTCATGGGAACTGTCTAACAACCCATGTACATAGACATAACTTCCTTGTCTAATCTCCCATATTACTATGGAATAGATGGTCAATTCCTCATACATCTTTCTGTAATTGGAGAATCCACCTACCTTAAGACTTCATACTCCATTACTTTCAGCTTCGGGACACTCTTTAACACCTAATTGTATCTAAACTTCCACCTAGAATCATCTAATTAGTAAAAATATCTTCGAGCTTGTTGATGCTGCTAGAGTGCACTCGTTGGGAAACTCCAAGAGAAAGGTTGTGAAGAGTGCAGAAGCTGTTTTCCCTCAAAAAGAAACTAAGGTTGAATCGACCAGTAGGAGAAAGAAGACACTTCTGAAGGTTGATGCAGCTGATGTGGCAGAGCGCACTACCAGTTCAGAAGAAACGTGGAACCTACACAACACAATCAAATAAATTTTCTCCAACGAAGCAGTGAGGTTGTCAATCTCACCGGTTTTGCTGAAAATAAAGAGGTTAAACATATGGTGTGGAAAACAGTATGAAAACAGTAGTAGCAGTGTGAAAACGGTGATTGAAGTGGTTGTATTATGAGTATGAGGAAAATGGACCGGGGTCCACAGTTCACTAGATAGAATGTGTGGTCAACAAATTACAGCTAGGCAATTGACAGATATAAAGGCTGCACCATAGTGCATATGCATGAAATGATGATTACTATGTGATTCATGCGGGCATTACAACAAGATACTCAGACCATTATCCAAATGCATCTATGACTAATAATCCACCCTAAGAATGTCATCCGAGCAAACCTTGGGTATTAAGTTGCAAGCAACAGATAATCGCATTAAGCAAAGTGTGTAATCGAAACAATGTAAACATCGTTGTTTTCTCCCTAGTGGCAACAACACATTCCCCACCTATTACGGTTCTATCACTCGAGCGTGAGTAAAAGGGAGTCATGAGCCCACTATCGAGCATAAATACTCCCTCTTGGAGTTACTAGCATCTACTTAGCCGGAGCATCTACTAATAACGGATAGATGCAAGATCATAAATAACGTACACATAAATAAAAAATGATAGATTGATAATCACGAGACATAACATTCAATATTCATCGGTTCCCAGCAAACACAACATGTAACATTACAATAAGATGATCTTGATCATGTAGGGAATCTCACAAGATCTAAACATGAAGCATAAATAGGAGAGAACAACCATCTGGCTACTGCTATGGACCCGTAGTCAAAGGATCAACTACTCACGCATCATTCCGGAGGCGGGCATGGTGGTGTAGAGCCCTCCGGTGATGATTTCCCCTCCCGGCAGGGTGCCGGGGAGAGCTCCAGAACCCTCCCGAACTAGGATTGATGATGACGGTGGCCTCAGGTGTTTTTCGTGGAAAAGGCTTCTATATCTAGAATTAACCTCCCGACAGGAAAAAAATAGGCGAGAGGACAACGTTGGCGGGCGGCCAGAGGGACCACACCACCCCTGGGCGCATCCAAGGGGGGGTGGGGTGGCGTGCCGCCCATGGTGTGGGGCCCCTGTGGCCCCTCTCCTGGTCCCACCTCCGGAATCCGTGTGCAAGACAGATTTCTAAGACCTCCGGGCTTCAGATCGTCCAATTCCAAGAATATTTCTAGAACAAATTTTATGAAACTAAAAACAACAGAAAACAGGAACTGGCTCTGTGGCATCTTGTCAATAGGTTAGTCCCATAAAATCGATAAAAATGGCATGAAGTGTATAGCAAACATGTAGCATATAACATGAAAACAAAATGGACCATCAGAAATTATGGATACGTTTATGATGTATCAACATCCCCAAGCTTAGGCCCTACTCGCCCTCGAGTAGGTAAACGATAAAACAAATAAATAATTTCTAAGGTGACATGCTACCAACATAAACTTGATCATCATAGTAATGTAAAGCATGTAAACTAGGATAAGATGAATAAAGGTTCTGGTTTATAGTTGATATAAAATAGAATAATGTATAAACCATTAAGAATAACAAAGTAAAACTTTTCAATGAATCAATACTAAAAGACAATCAAGCGTGCAATGGTTTATTAAAGAAGATTTAAGCTTCAAGAACAACAATATAATCATCCAAGGCATAAAACTCTCACAACAACTCCTGTTAGGATCAAGTCAAGCAATAACAATATGCACGTACAAAAATCATTAAGATATTTGTGCACTCAAAACAAGAAACCGTTCTGTATTGGTCCCTGACACCAGGATGTTATGGCTAAAATAACATTATGGGGGGTTTGGATGGACAATGGAAGAAATTATCACACAACTGAAAGTGATCATTATACAAGAGGAAGTATTATAATCGAAGTTATGCAAGGAGTAGTGATTTCCACACAACGGATGCACATAGAGCTATAAGTGTATGAAAGCTCTCCAATGGAACTAGTGGGGGTGCATCCAACTTGCTTTCTCACGAAGACCTAGAGCACTTTTGAGGAGGCTCATCATTGGAATATACAAGCCAAGTTCTATAACGTTAAGTTTCCCACATAGTTAATATGAAAACTATCTCCAAACTGAAGTAATGGTGTTAACAAAGCACAAGTGTGGAATAAATGATAGTAATGTTTCCCCTCTCTCTTATACTCTCTTTTTACCTTTTTTTGGGCGGGGGGGGGGGATTTTTTTATAACCTCACTGGTAGGGGCAACACTCTATTTTACAACGAATCATCACACTTTTTGTACTCATAACTCAAACTAAAATATCTCTGATGTATATAAAACTAAATGCTCCGGCCAGTGTAGCAGTATGAAAAATAACAATGAAGCATGACATCAAGTAACATAATGAGGATGGATGTTGTATGGCAGTATATCTCGGAATGGCTATGGAAATGCCATGATAGGTAGGTATGGTGGCTGTTTTGAGGAAGATAATTTTTGGCTTATGTGTAGAAGAACAAAGTTCTCCCACGGGGTTTGGATGTACTGGTGAAGTTTGCACCGACTCTCAATGTGAGAATGAGCAATGCACGGTAGCGAAGAGGCTAGGAAATATGGATGGTGGAAGTGCCAGAAAACCATAACATAGAACTCACAAGTTAAAACATTACAATTAAAATCATGATCTTACAAGGCATAATGAAAATCACTCCAAGAGGGTCCATGGCAGTGACAAGTCACTGTTGGCTACCCCGACCGTAGCACGTAACAAAAAGCCATCACGATTGCCATCAGCAAAGGAAGTCATATACCATTATTCTATCAACTGGTTATTTGAGTGTGGCACAATTTCAAGCTTTTAGACCAACCATTAATCGTTTTTACTCTACTAAACCAGCAAGTTTACCATTAAGCATATTAATATCTCAAAACAACAACAAATAATCAAGTGCAACATTTTAGTAATCTACACAATATGAAAGTTTTTTCCGTTATACCATCTACAACGTGTAGCATTTTCTATTTCCATCAAGCACCATTTAATATATATTTTAACACAATCTCTCCAAATGATATATCAATGAAACAATAGATTACTAATACTAATCTACTAGAACTAACAACTCTGAATAAGAGCATAACGAGTATAACGAGTATTCGTATGAAAAAGCGGAGCGTGTCTCTCTCCCCTACAATAATGCTAGGTTACAACAATATTTATTGCAGAAAGGAAAACAAAATAAAACAAACATACGCTCCAAGTAAAATTCATATGATGTGACCGAATAAAAATATAGTTTCACTAGAAGTGACCTAATAAATTGTTGATGAAGATGGGGATGCCTTGGGAATCCCCAAGCTTAGATGCTTGAGTCTTTTTAGAATTTGCTGGGATGAACGACGGGGGCATCCCCAAGCTTTTTCTTTGCACTCTTCTTGATCACATTATATCACCATCTTATCTTGACCCTTGAAAACTTCCTTCACACCACACTCAAAGTAATTCACATTAGAGGGTTAGTGCACAATAAAAAAAACTCATGTTTTCTTCATGTCAACAAGTGTTATGAATACTTTTAAACATTATCTACATCCACGGATGTTTCGTGAAGCAAAGAAATCCACTCGACATAGTAAAAGAGAGAATGCAAGTAATAATGCACAATCTGCCAAAACCAGAACAGTCTGTATTGGAAAACAAATTCGGGGCACTTAAGTTGCTCAAATCAAAATACGTAAAGAAAAAACAAGTTTCAGAATTAGCTGAGGAATAAGAACAAAAAGTTTCACGCCATTTTGATCTTTCTGTGAATTATACGATATTTTACGGTGGACAGCAAATATCTGTTTCCTGCGCAGAAATCCAAAAGTAATACCAACTTTCGCTAGAAACTTTACTTGGCACAACTAATACATGAAAATAAATCTAAAAAGTAGTTTCTACAGAAGTATACAAGACCTTGACTCAAAGAAAACAGATAAAAACGAAGCAAAAATAAACCATGGGTTATCTCCCAAGAAATGTTTTTCTTTAACGCCTTTTAGCTAGGCATAAGAAGAGAAAATCAAGAGTTTTCAAGTGAAGAAGCATCCAAATTGTAACTTGTTCAAATAATAGAATCAAAAAGTAACTTCATTCTATTTCTAGAAAAGTGTTCCATACCTTTCTTGAGTGGGAATTTATATTTAATATTCCCCTCTTTCATATCAATAACAACACCAATTGTTCTAATAAAAAGTCTTCCCAAAACAATAGGACAAGAAGCATCAAATTCAATATTATTAACAACAAAATCAATGGGGACAAGGTTACTATTAACAATAATAAGAACATAATCAACTCTCCCCCAAAGGTTTCTTTCTAGCATTATTAGCAAGACGAATATCCAAATAACAGTGTTCCAAAGGTGGTAAATCAAGCATATCATAAAGTTTCTTAGGCATAACAGAGATAATAGCACCAAGATAACATAGAGTATTACAATAAAAATCATTCACTTTCATTTTAATTATGGGATCCCAACCATCTTATAATTTTCTAGGAATAGAGGCTTCACATTTTAATTCTTCTTCTTTAATTTGCATGAGAGTATTTGTAAAATGTTTTGTAAAATCCATATTCATCGCATTAGCAACGGGATTACTAGAAAGATTTTGTAAGAACATAATTACTTCAGATATGTTGCAATTATCAAAGTCAAGATCATTTTTATCAAAAGTAATGGGACCATTGTCTCCCATACCTAGAAAAATTTCAGCACTTCTATCACGAACAATTTTAGTGGCTTTAGGCAATTTTAAACGTTTAGCAGAAGAGGTGGACACATTGCTAACACCAATTACTTTAGAATTAATAGTAGAAGGATTACTAGCAAGATAAGCTTAAGTTTTACTAATGGTGGTAATAGAACAAACATTAGCTATATTATTCTTTCTAGCGATTTCATCTTCTCTTTCCCATCTAGCATGCAATTCAGCTAACAACCTAACATTGTCATCAATTCGAATTTGAATGGCATTAAAAAGTTTGCTTTATTTAACATCATGAGTCATAACCTTTATTTTGAGAAGATCAACATCAAGAGCAACGCTATCAACTTTGAAGCAAGGACATCAATTTTGCCAAAAAAAATCCTCAACAGATTTATTAAAAGTAGTTTGTGTACTAATAAAATTCTGAAGGATGTTTTTTATTGTTGTTGCAGGAATTGCCATAAGAATTGACATAACCATTATTATTGTTAGGAGGATATGGCCTATAGTTGTTGCTACCAAAATTATTCCTATAAGGATTGTTGTTGAAATTATTATTTTTAATGAAGTTCAAATCAACATGCTCTTCTTGAGCAACCAAAGAGGCTAAAGGAACATTATTTGGATCAATAGGAGCATGGCCATTCACAATCATAGACATAATAGCATCAAGTCTATCACTCAAAGAGGAGGTTTCTTCAACAGAATTTACCTTCTTACCTATTGGAGCTCTCTCAGTGTGCCATTGAGAATAATTTACCATCATATCATCAAGAAGATTTGTTGCTGCCCCCAAAGTCATGGACATAAATGTTCCTTGAGCACCTGAATCCAGAAGGTTTCTTGAAGAAAAAATCAGTCCTGCATAAAAAGTTTAGATGATCATCCAAGTAGCCAGTCCATGAGTGGGACAATTCTTTACTAAAGATTTCATTCTTTACGAAGATTTAGGAACATGCTCATTATCAAGTTGCTTAAAATTCATAATGCTACTTCTTAATGATATAATGTTAGCAGGAGGATAATATTTTCTAATGAAAGCATCTTTATATTTAGTCCAAGAATCAATACTTTTTTTAGGCAAAGATAGAAACCATTCTTTAGCTCTCCCTCTTAAAGAGAAAGGAAACGAAATTAGTTTAATAAAATCTCCATATACATATTTATATTTTTGCATATCACATAGTTCAACAAAATTATTCAGATGGGCAACAACATCATCAGTACTAATACCAGAAAATTGCTCTCTCATAACAAGATTTACAGTGCAGGTTTAATCTCATAAAAATCAGTAGTAGGAGCAGGTGGAGCAATAGGTGTGCTAATGAAATCATTGTTGTTGGTGATAGTAAAGTAACACAACTTAGTGTTCTCAGGAGTACTCATTTTAGCAAGATTAAAAACAGGATAAAAATAACAACTATAATAACAACTATAGTTTTTGTGTTTTTGATATAGAGAAGAAACAAGACAAAATAAAATAAAATAAGAAAGACTTTAAAAAGTAAAGAGATTGGAAGTGAGAGACTCCCCTTTCAGAAACCCTCTTCTCCCCGGCAACGACACCAGAGAACTTGATGGTGCTAGAGTGCACTCGTTTAGAAAACCCAAGAGAAAGATTGTGAAGAGTGCAGCAGCAAGTTTTCCCTCAGAAAGAAACCAAGGTTGAATCGACCAGTAGGAGAAAGAAAACACTTCCGAAGGTTGATGCTGTTGATGTGGAAGGGCACACTACCGTTCATAAGCAACATGGAACCTACACAACACAATAAAATCACTTTGCCCCAACGAAGCGGTGAGGTTGTCAATCTCACCAACTTTGCTGAAAAAAATAGGTTAAACATATGGTGTGGAAAACAATACGAAAACAATATGAAAACAGTAGTAGTAGTGTGAAAATAGTGATTGCAGTGGTTGTATTACCAGTATGAGGAAAATGGACCGGGGTCCACAGTTCACTAGAAGTGTCTCTCCATAAAAGATAGATAGCATGTGTGGTAAACAAATTAGAGCTGTGCAATTGACACATAATCGCATTAAGAAAAGTGTGTAATGTACATCGTTGTTTTCTCCCTAGTGGCAACAACACATCCCCAACCATTACGTTTATGTCACTCGAGCGTGAGTAAAAGGGAGGCATGAACCCAATATCGAGCATAAATATTCCCTCTTGGAGTTACTAGGATCTACTTGACCATAGCATCTACTAATAACGGAGAGCATGTAATATCATAAATAACATACACATGAATAAAACATGATAGATTGATAATCACGAGACAGAGCATTCAATATTCATCGGATCCCAGCAAACACAACATGTAGCATTACAATAAAATGATCTCAATCATGTAGGGAAGCTCACAAGATCTAAACATGAGGAATAAAGAGGAGAGAACAAGCATCTAGCTACTGATATGGACCCGTAGTCCAAGGATGAACTACTCACGCATCATTCCGGAGGCGGGCATGGTGGTGTAGAGCCCTCCGGTGATGATTTCCCCTCCCGACAGGGTGCCAGGGAGAGCTCCAGAACCCTCCCGAACTACGGTTGATGATGACGGCGGCCTCGGGTGTTTTTCGTGCAAAAGGATTTTGTATCTAGGGTTAACCTCCCGAGAGGAATAAATAGGCGAGAGGGAAACGTCGGTGGGCAGCCAGGGGGCTCACACCCCCCGGGCGTGGCCAAGGGGGGGAGCCCTATGGTGTGGGGCCCTGTGGCCCCCTCCGGGTCCCCTCTGGACTCCGTGTGCACGACAGATTTCAAAGACCTCTGGGCTTCGAATCTTCCAGTTCCGAGAATATTTCTTGATCAACTTGTCTGAAACAAAAAATAGCAGAAAACAAGAACTGGCTCTGTGGCATCTTGTCAATAGGTTAGTCCCATAAAATCGATAAAAATGGCATAACGTGTATAGGAAACATGTAGCATATAGCATGAAAACAAACTTGTAAGAGAAATGCTATATGCTAATGTTTTGTATACACTTTATGCCATTTTTATCAATTTTGTGGGTCTAAACTATTGACAAGATGCCACAGAGCCAGTTCCAGTTTTCTGTTGTTTTTAGTTTCAGAAAAGTTGTTCTGGAAATATTCTCAGAATTGGAAGATTCGAAGCCCGGAGGGGGTCCACAGGCTGTGGTAGATGTCCATGTGTTGATGAAGTATGTCACCAACTACAAGAAAGATGTGGAATGTGTTCCACTCCTATCAATGGCTTCATTGACTTCTTCCTTCTTGCCTTTCTGGTCTTTCTGAGCTTTAGTAGTGGCTTCAATCGGCTGATAACTCATAGCGCTCTCATACTAATCCTACACCCTCTAGACCAGTAGTATCAAGAAAGAACTTAGTGTTGCAACATGAATTTGCATACTAAGTTCCAACTTCATGTACAGATCTAGTCAATCAAAAATCCAAATAAGATCCATTAAATCCCAAAGGCAATTATATATCACTCATGCATCAAAAGCCCATAAAAGAATAGTACTTTGAATAAAACATCTCAAGTACCATGTGATGGAGGGATAATAACCCGGTAGGCCAACTCCAAGGTATAACCTGGCCCAAAGGACGCTGCGCAAGATCCGGCTAAGGATAGAGAAACTTCTGGAAGGCCCAAGTTTGTAGGCCTCGTAACCCGGATTGTGGGTTACGGTAAAGGAAAGTTAGGGTTTGTATGCGGTGTCCGGGTAGGATTCAGGGTGCGTCTTGGAGGGTAAGCCAGGGGGTACGGGTGCTTTATAAACCGACCCCTAGGTTTAGTTGGGAGAGATCTAAGAACCCTAGCAATATCGTTTGGTATCGAGCATCTAGTGTAACCCCAGAGTTGAGTTATTATATCAAGATCGGAGACTCGGCGACTTTGATTGCCGGCTACCAGATCGAGTTGCATCATGTTTTCCTCTGAGCTAAACCCTCTCCCAAACGCATGTGTCGTCTTGCCCCAAGATCAGTTACCCCCGGTAACGTCTGCCGTGATTATCCCACGACAGTTGGCGCCCACCGTGGGGCCTGCGTCCAAAGGTGTTTACATCACGGGAGAAGCTCGGAAGAACATGGAGAATCTTGTCGTCGGCGAGATCTACATCGACCACAAAGGAGAAAAGACGGTGGACGATTCCGGCTGGGGGCCAGAATCGGATCACCTCGAATCCGGATCTGTCGTGACAATCGGCCGGATCAGCGTCTTCATTGGTATGGTATGTACTTCCGGTTCGATCCCTGACAATTTTGGATCTGATTCTGTGTCAGGGGAAGCCACTTCTATCCGATCAGATGATGAAGAATCGATCGGAACGACATATCCGGCGGAAGAACCCATCGCGAAGTGGGAACAGCCGGAGGAGCCGGCATGGACCCCGCGCGACCGGGTCGAGAGAGAGGAAGATACCGAGTCTATCATGGATCTGCTGGAGAACCGGTACAAGGAGAATAACGCCAGAGAAGAACAACATGAATTTACACCGAGTATCATACGCCGAGTTGCGGTCTACACCGCTCCTGCGGCCAATCTCAACCAAGAGAACGCAACCGCAGCAGCAGTCGGGGCGGCTCAGGCATTGGCCCAGCAGCAGGACGCGGCTAACGGAGACCCGGTTCTGGCCCGGGTTGATGGAGAGTCGGCATCAGTGACCAGCCGCGCAGCAGACGAGGAGTTGCACGCAAATACGTTCGGATTCCTGGGAAACCGGACACCAGGGGCGGGTCCTTCGAACCCGCGTCACCCGGCCTTATTCGATAATAATCTGATTCTAGACCCCACGGTTCTTGCAACGGTTATCACTCCAGAAAATGCAGCGGAACGTGTCAGGGATCTGGATGTGGCTCGTCGTGCGCTGGAACAGCAAAGAAGGCAAGTAGAGGCAGAAAGGCAAGGGATGGCCACGCGGCAGCGTGAGCTGGATGCGCTGGAAACCCGGCTCCGGGAGGAAACATCTAGAGCACATCAAAGGCATCAAACTAGGTTACCAGCAACGTGCGGGGTTATTAATCTGGCTACTTTATTTATCACACCTCAGGATCAGCCGATACCAGTGGTGAACCAGGGAACCGCACCCCAACCGGCAACAGCAGGGACACATCCGGCAAATGAGCGGGCCGGGTTACCCCCACCACAGGCTAGAATCACAACCGGCAACGATCTACCACCGCCGCCACCACCACCGTCACGATTTCGCACACCAGCAGGTCACTACAACAATCCCATGGACAACGTTTATGCGGCAACACTCGCATTAAATCAAATCCCCGTGGGAGAGTCACCCCATGCAGAGAAGACCCGGCAAGCAATCGATCTGTTGCACACTGCGGTGGCGCAGCAAGCCAATTATCCGGATCATAGAAGTGGGATGCACGGGACGTCATACGCCAGTCAGCAACAAGGGAATATCCAAACAAGTTCGGCACGGCGGAGGGAAGAGCAGCAGCAAATGCCGCCTCCTCCCCGTGTTCAGGCAGCATCAGCAGCACAGGCTGTTGTGGACAGTTCCAGGGCTCGGAGGGCCGCGGCCGGATCTGCAGCGCATAGATTACCCGCAGCGCCGCCCCCGGCCGCGCCCCCCGCTGGGTCACACGTTTCTCGAGCAAGGCCGGCCTCGACCATTCTTGCGGGACCCAAGTGTCTCTCGGACAATATCAGAGCTGAACCTTACCCGGAGAAATTCAAAGAGCCAGGGAAGGTAGTGAATTACGAGCCAACTATGGATCCGGAAACATGGCTAAGTAGTTATGAGATGGCAATGTCGATTCGCAATGCATCCGAGAATCTCCAAGCCAAGTTCATGTACTTGATGATGTCAGAAGGAGCAGCAAAGTTGTGGTTCACCAATTTGCCGGAAGGATCGATCAAGTCCTGGGAGGAATTGAAGACCGCGTTTGTCAAGCACTTTCATGGGACGTGCAGGAAATTGTTCACTATTGATGATCTAGAGCGATGCGTCCAGAAGAAGGGAGAGTCGACGCGCAGTTGGGTGCGCCGGGTTATGGAGATACTTCACTCGTCCACGGATATTCAGCCCAAGGATGCACTACAAGCTATGGCAAAAACATGCAAGTATATACCTTTAGTGCAAAAGTTAACTCGCATGAAATCAAGTCGAAATGCGTCGGAAGTTACAATGGGAGAATTGATGGATGCGTGCAACAAGCACGCTGCGACAGATACTACAGAGGAGGAAGCTGATGACAAAAAGGTAAAAGCAAACACAAGCAATAGCGGAAGAACCAGCAATGGATCAGCACCGGGTAATAAAGGAAATAGCCAGAACAAGCACCCGTTTGAAGGAGGATCCGAGTTTGTCGCCAACACAGAGGCCGGGTCTTCGAGACCCAGAGCAGAAGGAAATTTCAACGGAGGTAATCACAGTGGAGGAAACTATCAAGGACCACCAAGGCCGAGTAACAATTGGGACATATTCAGAATGGCATGCCCAAAGCACAGCAGGAACGGCAGGCCAGCTAACCACTCCTTGGAGCAGTGCGCTGACTTACAAAGATGAAAAAATGAGGAAGTGAACAGAGCTATGCGAGGTGCAGGACGGGGAGGAGGACCGGGTCCAGGGGGAAACCCGGGCAACGGCCCACCCCCAGCTGGTAACCCGGCAGCTGGAAATCAAGGTAATAACCAAGGGGGGGCAGGAGGTTTCCAGGCTAACCCCAAACAGTTGGGTCAATATCATGTGCATACCACAGGAGGTTCTAACAAGGACAAAAAGATACTGAAGCAAGCGGTCAACTCAGTTTCGTCAGCTGTCCCGAGATACTTGAGATGGTCAGAACAGGAGGTAACATGGAGCAGAAGGGATCACCCAGAAAGAGTGGAACACCCGGGAGTCTTGGCATTAGTAGTCGCACCGCAGGTCAATGGGTATGAGCTGAAAAAGGTTTTGATGGATGGTGGAAGCAGCATCAATATACTGTATTGGGAAACCTTCCTACGCATGGGCCTCAAGGAGTCTCAGCTACAAAAAAGCTCAACAATTTTTCATGGGATAGTGCCGGGTCATTCAGCGTGCCCCGAGGGAAAAATCGCATTGGAGGTAGCTTTTGGGGAGTCAAGGGATAACTATCGAATTGAGTGGCTCACCTTTGAGGTAGTCAAGTTGCGCAGCCCTTATCACGCGTTATTCGGACGGCCGGCTTATGCCAAATTCATGGCTAGGCCGTGTTACGTGTATCTACAGCTAAAAATCCCGGGTCCCAAGAAGACCATTACCATACATGGAAATCGAGACATAGCAGCTGAATGCGATGAAGGAGACGCAGCAATGGCCGAGCAAGCCTGTAGAAAAGAAGAACTCAAGCACTACCGGTCCCAAGCAGACCCGGAGGACAGAACCACATCAAAAAGGCCGAGTACTGAAGGCGAAAGAGCAAAGTCCAAGGTAGCACAAGATACTAAAGTGGTGGCTTTTATCGAGGATGACTCTCCCAAACAATCCGCTATAAAAGAAGAAACTGCACGGCCGCTCACAACCATCCACGTCATGGAAACACCTCACCCGGGTTGGCTAGTAAACCCGGTACTCATCATGAAAAAGTCCAACATGTGGAGAATGTGCATCGGTCACGCCAGCCCGGGACCGGTGCCCACGAAGAACTAAACAATGTAACGGGCAGCAAGTTTCAGACGCGCTCTTTTCCTACCCAGGGTACCTAAGGGGACTGGAAGGTTTTTAATGAGGCGGCCTGCTGATCCAAAACTTTCTCGCATCAATAAAGAGATGATTATCAAGTCCTATCTCGTCACAGCCTGATTACAAGTAAGTAGTATCCATGTGACATCAATACTTCAGTATCATTAAGAATGTTGAGTGTATATAGGTCTCGGGGGCTGGTTGCTCAAGTAGCGCAGCCACAAACCCAAAGACCCGGCCTTGATGCCTATAAGTTATAAGGGCCGATTATTCGCAAACGAGTACGGCTGCAATCTTATAACTGGACAAAGGAGCCAAATTTTCTTGACTTTTCTTACTTAAGCTCGATGTGACTCGCACTAAAGTGGCATGATTTGTTCGCTTACGATTACAATCAGCCATGAAGCCCAATGGGACTTGTCTGACCCTGTTTTCGTATAGATGTAACAACATGGTATCCACGCGAAAGCCGGCTTACAGTACAAGATAGTCAAAAGGGTCATCTAAACCACAAGTTTATGCAGAGTACAAGGCTAATAGCCGGAAACTCAACGACTATCAAGCATAACTTCAGTACCTACACGGAATGGCTTTAGGTTTTCGACTCGGTAAAAAACAATTTGTTCTCTGAGAAAGGCCACACCCCCATGACTCGGACTTTGGGCCATGGGGACTGGGGACTTCGAAACAGAAACAAACTACTTGGCTATCGAAGTTCGAAAGACCCTACCATCCGAGTCTTGGGGACTTAAAGAAAAGTCCACTTATCAAAGCCCCTGATACTCGGAAACCGAGTCTTACGAAGGGAGCCAAAAAGAGAGCCGGGTATCGAGAACAAGTTCAATGAATAGACAAGTAGCACGATTATCAAAAGGCCATGAAAGCCGCAAAGTATATCACGGACTAAAAGTACGTTACAAATTGCGATACCAGTATCAGGGGTGCACAGGTGCACCATCAAAAGCATACTAGTTTGAATACAAAGTATCATGTGATCAAGGTATTATGATGGCATTGCCCTATTCGGCCTCCTGAGTACGGTCTTCCGGTTCTTGGTCCTGGGCTTGTTGCTTAGCTTTCCCGGCAGCATTACCCGGACTCCCCGCACCAGGGCGGATAGGCGGAGGGACAGCTGGTGTAGAGGCAGACGGCCCTGATCCTAACTCGGCCTCTCTCTTCGCAGTTGCCTCCCTCTTCCTGGCCGAATTAGCAACCCACTTCTCCAAGATATCAAAGGGCGGGGGTGCTTCCTCCGTAACAATTTTGCCATCAGCGTCGTATGCACTCATAATCGTGTTTAGATCCAAACTATCGGCCAAAGTGGTAGCCGAGGGACGCACTGCGGATTGTATGGCCTTGAAATCCTTGGGTGTAAATTTGGAACCGTCCGCCTTGAATTCTGGAAACCCGGATATTACCTTTGCCGGGTCAAGCTTCGAAAAGAAAGCCTTGGCCAGGGTAAAGGCCCGGGTCATACCAATACGGCATGACGAGCGTTTCCAGATTTCAATCCAGCCAGGCACAGTGGAGCAGGCTTGAATGAGATTTTCTTCACCCGGATATACTTCCGTAGGCCACTTCACGGCATCCAGTATAAATTTTGTGCCGGCAAAGAAAGTCCGGAGCACAGTCTTTAGGGTTCTAGCCTTGACAATGGCATCCTCCTCTGGGGTCGCAAGGTTGGCACCTACAATTGAAACAAAAGAAAGAACGTATCAGTAATCCCGAGTATCACATAATAAAGCAAAGACATGAAGTTAATCGGCAGCAAAAACTTACTAAGCAAGATCTGATAAGTATCGGCGACCTGGTCCGATAGTTTCTTCAGTGCGGTCTGAGCGGTATTGCACTTCTTCTTGTATTTAGAAACATCCTTCTTCAAAGTTTTCATGTCGTCCTCAAGGGTTTCCCTCCGCTTTACCTCGGTAAGAAGAAGTTGTTCGGTCTTGAGTAAAATTTCATCAGACCGGGTTATCTGCGCCTGTAAGTAGCAAGGAACACAAGTATCAGTTGGATATTATGGTAAGCTGAGTATTGCGTAAAGTACCAAACATAACTTCAGCAAGTCATGCTCGGAACTTGGGGACTAGGTATGCACTACGAGATATCAAGTGTCGTCACCTGGTGCTCTGCGGCCATGCGTTCCAAGATATTGCTCTCTGAAGTCTTCATAGTGAGGAGAGTGTTCATCAATTGATCAAAAGTGTCTTTACCCATATCAGAGGACCCGGGGCCTTGGAAATTCCGAGAAGGAATTTTCTTCTTAGTGGGAGGCGGCACCCGGGTCATTTGTATGTCGGAATCCGATGCTTCTTCTTCTGCACCCAAGGTTGTGACTCTGTTCTTCTTGCTTGCATGGGAGGCAATCGGATACTCGGCTTCTTGTATGTCCGGGTTTATCGGTGACGCTTGGTCTTCGCCGCTAGACGCGGCTGTAGTCTTATCAGCCAGGCTCCCCTTACCCGGGCCCTCGGTCTCCATATCCTCTTGGTCGCTGGTAACGACCGTGGCCCTATAGATGTTATGAGTGAGCAGCTAAATATACAGTCAGGAAAGGGTGATGAAACGTGGTAGAGCATCAGGAAGGGGATTTTACCCGGTATTCACCGCGAAGTCCGAAGGAAATCCGTCGCTGGACCCGGGAGAGGCTGGAAAGTATCAAGAAAGATTTCATAAGGGAATGGTTCAAGGAGAATGTTTCGTCCGAGAAAGGATAGGGTAAGTACCAGCCCGCCGAGTCGGAGTCGATGAAATACCCGGGTTAAGAGCACCATCACCCGGGTGATTTCGAGTTGACCTGCGCTTGGTCATGGGCGACTCCTTAAAGCATGGCCAGTGGAACAACGTCAAGGTAGCTCATGTATATCATTAAAGGAATGCGAATTGAATGCGAGGAGGTGATATGAAACCTTGGAGGTGGCCTCTTGAGGTTTTCTCTTTGATCCGACTTTGACTGTTGGCTCCAGTTCCTCCTCGTCGCTGGCGGATTCTACTTTGCCGTCGGAGTTTTCTTCTTCGTCATCTTCTTGTTCTAGATATCATCAAAGTTATAGTTGGAAAATGAAGGGGTTATGATGAGCTTAAAGGAACCAAATAAAATCCGGAGAGCACCTTCGTCCGAGTTAACGGCTTCTTCTTGCTCCTCTGGACTTTCGGAGCTAGGAGAAGTGTTGATCTTCCAAAAATCATCATCAGCCTGAAAAGTATCAGTATAAGGGTCATCAACTGTATCGAGTGGAAAGAGCAAAGGTAAAGACATCAAAATTGGGTTTTCACCTTGGGGGCTGGGTTCTCGAGTGTGAAGGGCTCTAATCCGGATATGTTCCGGATTACCTCAAGCTTTTCCGTCAAAAAACCCTTGATAGTTTTATGAGTGTCACCAGCCGCGAAGATGTTGTTAGAATACCGGAGCGGGTCTGTAGATTGCCCCGAATACTCGCACATCAACTTTGTGCGGATGGAATTGGGTTGGATCCGGAAGTCGACCCAAGTCTTCACCAGGTTGAGCCCGATGAGACCTTGGGCCGCGAGAGTGGTGATTTTGGCTAGCAGAGGTTGGATTGCCTCCCTGTCCGAGTCAGGGGCAAAGGCACTAAATTTCTCAGAGATGTCAAGAAGGCCCTCTGAGTAACCCGGCAGCTTCTTTTGGCCGGGTGGGGAGGTGTCTTGGCAGTAAAAGTATGAGAGCTGCCAGTGCTTGACATGGGAGTTAAGGGTGAGGGGTGGCATCAGAGAATTCTTGCGGCGCTGGATAGAAACCCCACCGCAAGCGAGAAGCGCCCCGTCACAGCTTTCGCGGCACGGTTTGCACTGAAAAAGCTCAATGAAAAGAACCAGACTTGGCGGAGTGCACAAGTATGACTCGGAAAGGACGATGAAGTGGGAAATATTTAATACAGAATTAGGCCCGATGTCAAAAACGCGAAGGCCGTAACGGCTTAGAACATCACTGTAACATCCCAAGTATGAAATATCCCTTAGAATGTTTTGTTTCTTGTTTTATTTCAAGTATTGCATCATTTCATCATGTTTAATTATTTGTTTGCATTTGTTACTATATGTTTTGCATCTGATTTATCTTGTTTTCATAATCAAACTCAAACAATTTCAAATGGTTATTTTCATACTTGCTCTGTTACAACATTTGGAATAAAATCACAAATAAAAACCATCTATTTGTTGTCATAATTTTCAATATGGATCAATTAATAAAATGGTGTTATAAATTCCACTAAGTCTTTCCAAATTGGTTTTCAAATTCAAAGCAAAATCATCATCAACACCTCATTTGGAAATTATCAAATATCAAACCATTCCAATGTTTCTAATCCAACTAATAATAGGGTTCACCCTATTAAGTGGTTGTTTTCTATATGAAATTAACAAAATATTCCAATATCAAATCAACTTCATCAAACAACCACCCACTTGAGTTTTTGAAATCTCTAAACAAATCAACTAAATTCAAACTTTTAATCTATAGGGGCCACCCTATAAAAATGCTTTGTTTTCTTAATATTAATCAATATTAAAATTCTTCCAAATTTTGGTTTCAAATACAAACAACATTTTAAATCTCAAACTTTTGAAAACCAACCTTGGCATGTGGTTGCTATTGGTCTAACAAGCCTAACCTAATTTTTCTGGAATTTTTACTAATCCTAAACCTTCCTTTTTCTTCCAAATCTGTTTCAGACAAAAAAAAATATAAAACAGAAAAATAAAAAGAGCAGCAGCTAACTAGCGCGCGCGGCAGATAACTAGCCCAACCCACTAAGCCTACGCGCGCGCAAGCCCAGCCCGCCTAACTCCCTCGCTTACCGCTTCGCAAATCGTGCCGTCGTCTGTTAGACGTACGGCGCGCATCCGCGGCCTCCACGTCGGAGTACGGCGGCGCCGGACGGCCACCAGCGCCCCCGCACCTCTATTTATCCCCCTGGAACCCTAGGGCGACAACCCTAGGCCCTAGTTTCCCTGTCCCATCGCTCCGCCGCCGCCAATCGCCTCCTCCCCAACGAATTCCTTCTCTGCTGCCAGCTCGCCGGAATCCGATCATCTGAACCTCCCGATGGCGCCGCCACCTCCCACTTCTACCTAGCCACCTACCACCTGGAATCGGAAGGCCACGGCTCCCTCTACGGTTTGGACACGGGAGCGCAACCGGGGATCGACTACATCTACGACGCCGTCCACGCCTTCGCCGCGGTTGCCGTCGTCATCCATCGTCACCGCGCCTCTGCCTCCTCTACTCCGGTGGTGAGCCGCCGTTCTTCTTCCCCTCTCTCCCTCCTGTGCATCGCCACGCACCCGTGCACGTCTCTGCACGTCCAGCACCCATCGCGCACGGCCACGGTCATCGTTCCCCGCCGGCGCGCCACCCTGTTCTGACGGACGCGGAAGGATTTGGTCGTCAGGCTTAAAATTCAGTTAACGTGGCGAATGAACGTTAACCTCTCCGCATCTATATCTCTGTCGAATCTGAAGAAACAGCGCAGTGGCACTGCCCTTGTGCGCGCAAGCGCTGGTCGCGGGTTCGAGCCGCAGCACCCCACTTTTTTGTGGAATTTTCCTTCCACAGCGCGCAGGCCCACCAGTCAGTGACTGCCACTGCCACGCGTGCGTGCGCAGCGCCACGCTGGCCTCTGGCCCACGCGGCAGAGGCAGTGTGTAGATAGCAGTGCAGTGAGAAAAGTTTCTGCGCGAATTTCTGTAATTCCAAAATCATTTTAAATAACAGATTTAAAACAAAAACTTCAAACTTTAATAACTTCCATTCTGTAATTCCAATAAATAAAAGTTTTATATGTTTTCTGATCCAAATTTCATAACCTTTCCAAATAATCTATTTGTGTACTGTTTTGAACTTTCAAATTGCAATTCAAATTTAAATTCAAATCATTCAATTGTATTTTGCCAAAATTCATAAGTAATTCATAATAAATCCAAATCATGCAATTAAAATATGGTTTCAATGCTATTTCAAATAACCTATTCAAATATAAATTTTGTTTCATGGTTTGAATAATTTAAATTGCCTAAATAATTTAATACTTGTTTAATTCATTTAAATTTGATAAAATCATAACTTGCTCAAAATAAAATATTTTTGAACATGCAAAATATGTTTTCAAACCATCAAAGTGTGAACTTTTCAATTATGAGTTTGAAATTATGTTTTGAACAAATAAAAATTCAATAAAATTCAAACTTGTTTTAAATTCATTTAAAACTTGTTTAATATTGTTTAATTCATAATTAAATAATCCTAACTCCTATTTCAATATTTGAAACATGTAATCCAACTAAAATTTGATGTTCTTTTCAAATATAAACTTTGTTATTTGTTTTGAACAATTTCAATGGTTGAAAACAGCAAATACTTGTGTGTCACCTTTAAGGCACCCAAAAATTCCCTAAATTAATAATAAAATTCTAAATTGCTACACCATATTTTAATTTGATTCTAATGTTGTTATTTTGCTGTTTCCCTTTTGCATGCATCATACTAAACCCCTAGCACCTGTTGATTAGTTGGAAAACAAATAATCTAACCAAAATCCATGGGCCTTTCATATGCAACTCAAAATTGCATATGTGTCCATTTAAATTGTGTTATCATATCAATTAGTTTATTTTGATGCATCTATTACCTTGTCATGCATCATATTTGATTGTGCACTATGCCATGATAATGATTGTTTATATTTCTGCCTTGTTTGTTTGCTTCTTCTCGGATAGACGACGACGTTGATACCGACGATCTTTACGACACCCCTTCTGAGGATCTAGCTCAGTACCCGGCTACTGGGTTTGCAGGCAAGTTATCACTCACATGAACCACTGTGTTCCTTTCAACATTGGTTACCGATACTTTCCGTTGATTCTTTTCTGCTAGCCTTAGCGGTAGTTGTTTCTGTTACAAACCTATTCACATGATACCCTGAACCATGATATTGCCTCACCTCCAGTCCTAACACCCCTTTGGTTGAGCCCGTGTCTTACTAGCATGCTTAGGGTTGTTTTGCTCGAGTCTGTTACCCGTTAATCTCTGTTATCATATTATCTGTTATATTCTGGGGCTCGATGTTAATCAACAACCTGTTAATCTTGGGTAATAATAAATTGCTGATAAGGCACCGGCAGGAGGCCCGGCGTGGTTTTGAGGCCTGCTAGTGTCGACCCTAATAGGAAAAGGGTCTTGTCTACTGATCCATGATGAGCGCACTATCCGCATGTGGGAAGCGTGTATGGGCGCCCCCCTCAATTTGACTCGATCCGCATCTCGTCCAAATCACCACACTTAGTTCGGGCTTTCCATTTGATGCACTCATATGCAGGTACGAACCCGAGGCCAGGGTGGAACTTTTGTAGTCGGCATTTAGGGCGGCGTGGTCTTCCAGTGCTATGAGGGTCCTCCTTTTCTTCGGGGGGCTCGATTAGCCGCGCACGCACAGCACGTGGTGCTTTGGGCTTGATTCGAAGAAGAGTTGAGTTGTGTTGAGTGCCCCGCTTGGTGGGAAAGGCCTTCCCATCTGGCGGGTTACTCTTACGTGTACGGCCAAATTGGTGCACCCCTGCAGGGATAAATCTTCTCGAGAAGCCGTGTTTTCCGCGGTTATGGTTGACTTGGTGAAAGTACTGGCTAACAAGTACTCAGAACAACTTACACCTAACTAATGATAACTTGACTAGTAATAGGCTTATTGACACAACAATTTGATCCATCATTAATCCAACTGTGTGAGTTATCCTCGGATTGCTTCTTTGGATAAGGGGCGAGATCCAGGATGGGTTTTGTTTGGTGGTTAGTTATAGTTGGTTACGATACGCTATCTTATCCCTTTCTGTTACACCGGAAGTTGTAGTATGTTCTGTAGTTGGTTAGTGCGGCCAGTTGCAGCATCTTTTATACCTTCCCTTCCGTTGATCCCAAGGCATCTGTGCTTGGTGTTGACGGGTTACACTTTGGTGAACTGTGAGTCTTGCTTGCCAGTACGTTGTTGTACTGACCCCTTTGGGGCTGTGGTTTACGCAGACTACGACTACGGCTACGATGACCACCAGGATGGCTACTTCGTGGAGTTTGACGAGACTGCAGACGAGTAGATAGCTGGACCAGGGCTGGATCCAGGACCTACGTGGATGGGCTTCGTCTTCTTTATTTTCTCCGGCTTCTTAAGCCTGTTGGATTTGTCTGTACCCAGACACCATTGATTGCTTCCGCTGATGTAATGAATGCTATGTTGGGACATGTGTCCTCTGGATGATTGTATTTGCTATTTCTGCCTTAGTAAAGGCCATTTGCAACCTTATTTCAATCTTTTGTGTCTTAGAGGCATGTTGTGTTATCCTTTTGTTCAAAAACCGTTGACGTACCATGTGTGTATGGTATGAAGTATGTCAATGGTAGTATCCTGATTTCTACGGGATAGTTTACATCGACGGTGAACAGTAACGGTTGGTTGTCGCACATAAGTGCTGGCCTACCCGTAAGGGGACGCGAGAGCCGTTAAGCCCCGTAATCCAACCAAAATACTATTCAGTTCGTACGGTGAGTATCCTCTAGAAGTCCGGGTGCGACAATCACGGAAGAAAGGGTGACCCGGCGGACGGAAGCCCCGGGTCACATGTTCCACGAAACAGATTACCTCGTCTTTCGTCGGGGTAGGCCGGGTCTCCTTGCCCGGCACCCTCCACTGGATATCCTCTTGAGGAGGAAGAACTCCCAGCTCAACCAGCTCCTCCAACTTGGCCTTGGTGACCGTAGACCGCGCCCAGTTGGCGGATATGGAGTTGGTGGCTTTGGCTTTAGTTGGAGTTTTTCCCTGCTTTTTGGGAGCCATGTGGTTGACCTGCAAAGCACAAGGTAGGAGGATAAAAGGAATAAGACACGGAAGCTATGAGCCGGCCAGGTATCGGCAAGGTAATATTGAGACACGAAAAATTGTGTATTATCCGGGTGTCAGTTTGCAGAGTGAGGTTCGAACTATCCGAGTATCAAGTATTATAGCAAAAATTACGGGGATCTAAGCGTTGAAGGAGCTTTTGAGGACGATGGATGGCTGCACAGGCACTTAGCGCGAATAAAAGGAACTGGAAAGGGGAGGACTAGCCGGGTGATTGAGGCAAAGGCGGAAATTTTGAGTGGTTCGAGCCCAGATTGGAAATTCCATCTTCAGATTTGTGGCGAAATTAATGATTGCAGGTAGTGGGAGAGTGAATTGGAGTCTATATATTATCTATTGGGCGAGCTAGAAAGAATACTAGCAACCTAATTCGGCATGGCCGAGAAATCATTGGCGGGTTGATTTGGATCTAATCTGAGGTGAAATCAAGAAATTGCAAGGGCAAATTAATGGATGCAAGAGGCTTACTGGAGGAGATCTGAGTGAAGCCTTGCGGAGGCAGATGGCGCAAGCCTGGTGTCCTTTTGCGGTTCCTGACGGGCCGGATGGAGATTTGCCGGTGGATCTTGGCGGCGGCGCGGGGTGAGTTGTGGCGGAGCGCAGCCTCCGGCCAATGGGCTCCGGTGATGCGCGCGGGATTTCCGTGGTGGCGCTAGGTGAGGATGAGCACGGAGGGAGAAAGGAAGAAGAGTGGGGGGAAATGAGCCGTTAGGGTTCGGGTTACCCCCAAGGAGCCTATTTATAGCGCAAGTGGATAAGCCCGGTTCAGCGAGCGGGAGCCGAGAGTTGCGGAGTAAACGGCTATCTATTTGATTTTTTGCGAGATGCGCTTTAAATGTTGAGCAAGGTGTCTGAACGAAAAGGAGAAAGAGATCCATCCCGTGATATCGGGGTCAATTATCAAGTATAGAATCTTGACATTTTGGGGTTCAGACCTGGAGAGCTAAGCCAAGTACTTGGAGAAAAGCCGGGTTACTATATGGCCACCATGGAGTTAGGCCTAGCTATTTATCAAAGCACTTTAACCCGGCCTCCATACACTTGTGCGTTTGATATTTTTGCAGTGAATAGCAGGCGCTTCAAGGACGGATCCGTGAAGCCCAAGCTATTCTGGGGACTACTGATGGAGGGATAATAACCCGGTAGGCCAACTCCAAGGTATAACCTGGCCCAAAGGACGCTGCGCAAGATCCGGCTAAGGATAGAGAAACTTCTGGAAGGCCCAAGTTTGTAGGCCTCGTAACCCGGATTGTGGGTTACGGTAAAGGAAAGTTAGGGTTTGTATGCGGTGTCCGGGTAGGATTCAGGGTGCGTCTTGGAGGGTAAGCCAGGGGGTACGGGTGCTTTATAAACCGACCCCTAGGTTTAGTTGGGAGAGATCTAAGAACCCTAGCAATATCGTTTGGTATCGAGCATCTAGTGTAACCCCAGAGTTGAGTTATTATATCAAGATCGGAGACTCGGCGACTTTGATTGCCGGCTACCAGATCGAGTTGCATCATGTTTTCCTCTGAGCTAAACCCTCTCCCAAACGCCTGTGTCGTCTTGCCCCAAGATCAGTTACCCCCGGTAACGTCTGCCGTGATTATCCCACGACACCATGGCTCTTTAATTCTATACACTAAAAGTAGGTATATAGTACCCTGTAATTCTATTCTACACAACCACTCTTTGCCTTGATAATTACTCCAACTGCATGCCTTACTGCAATGAAATAAACTAAGAAAAAAATGATCCTATAGTAGTTATTGTCTAACTTGGTTCCATATAGGACTAAGTACCATGTCAATTGAAGTACTTCATCTTGATTATGATAAGATTATCATGAAATCTACTAATCCTTTATGTTGTTGATCACATCGTAGGAGTAGTAATGTAGTTGCCATCAATGTTTATGCCTTCTCCTAATTCTATACTATACTATAATGATTCGCCGCTAGACTTGCTAACTAAGGATATGGTATATACACCCCATGGTTACCATAGTTTAATGACTCTTTATGAATCTCAAACACCCCTTATTGATGCTTCCTATACTTACTCTATACCATGTTCTACTCCATCCTATACAATCATAGAATGGGGTAATCATCATTGTGACTTAATCATCTCTCACTATATCAGAACTCTTTTTCTCACTAAAACTGATAGAAGCTAGACTTCTAACTATTCATACCTAGGTATAAATAAAATAGATAAGTAGATTTACTCAATGTTGAGTAAGAACATTCTATACAAGTATGATCGTATCATTCTCAAGTGGATGGTAATCATAGTTGTAGGAAATGTGGTTTAGATACGATGGCTTCCTATAAGCATTACCAACCTACATATCTCCTAAAAGGTTTTAAACCTAAGGTCTCTTTGCTCTGATACCAGCTGTGGTGACCCAACACACTACTTCATGTGTAGTGCAAAAGTATTTGACATAATACTCACGGAAGGACTTATCCTTGAATATTACATCCCTCAGAGTGGTACAACGGAAACATAGCAGGTCCAAGCAAAGCTATAGGATACAACTTTTCATTACAAAATCTCGAGAATCTCTTTTATGAATAAAAAAAGATCTCATGCAAATGAAACATCAGAAGAGGCAAATCAAAGCTCCAAGCGGGCGAAGAGCTCTAGCTCGGAACCTAATCGACTGTGGCTGATGTCAGCCCTAATCTATGGCTTGTGAGAGTCTAAGTCCAGGAATAGACTCCACCTACACCTTGATAGCTTCTACTCCACCATCATTGCTAATGACGATGCTCCATCAGTTAAGTAGAATAAGACTCCTCCTAACTACATTAGATAGCGCTGGCTTCTCGATGAAGACCTCCATTTAGGCTTCGAGTCTAAGCAGGGGGTTAAACGGGAACGAATGAGTAACGAACGTTCCTCAACAAGTTCATTATATACAGTGGGCAGTTTTATGCACTAACTATAGCTTTAGACTCAAAAGATTCGTAAGCTAATGCAAGGTTTTTGAAAATCTTTCTTCGAGAGACTGCTTTTAATATTCAAAACTATGCCCGCCAAATCATCACAGGGTCTAGAGCTTCATGGATTTACTTTCCTTTAGCGTTCACAGCTCCTTCCCGGAATAGGGGTAACATGTCACATCCTTTTACACTCTGCAGAGGTGCTTTACTTTACCCATAGGTGATCAAGACCATGTTGCACCACCAGGAGATTGTTCCTGTCCACACCCACTTAGGTGTGGGGCCCCGTTGTTGATCCAAACCAAACCATGCTTCTCCGCACAACGGATCCCACCCATTTCTGCCACACGGGTTTAACCCCTGATTCTACCTCTCATGATAGGTATCTAGGCACCCCGGGCAGACCATCATAGACCCCAGAATCGGAGGGAATTAAGGGATTCCACTCATGTGCATGTAGTCTCTCAAGACCTACAGCGTACGGCTCTGGCAGCCCGTTGATATGTGAACGAGAAAAGATCACAGCTGGCTTACTCGCCCCATACAAGACCCATGGTTAACAGGGTATTTACGGTGCACCGGGTTGTGACGACATTTGTTGTTAAGTCCTAGGTAATACTTTCCCATGCAGATGGAACCCTCCTTTGACCTATTCATCTTACCATGGTTCCACTCTAATAAAAAAGAAATATTTTCTAGGACAAGATCCATTAAGTTCGCTTTGCACTCCTTTGTGAAAGAGTAGAATGAAAAAGCTAATGAATCTTAAACCCATTGATATTGATAAAAAGAAAAAAAGAGGATAAATACTATAAGTTAGGGAATAAAGGTCCGCCCACCAAACAGAACACTAACACTCGGGTAGTCATTCAATTAGTCATATTATTATAAAAATAGGATCATGCATTCTTTTGAGAATATGTGGTAATACAATAGGGTTTTTCTAAATAGTTCTTGGAAAATACCGCAAAGGATATGATCAACTGATGAACTTTCCTGACATAGAAATAATAATATCCATGTTCTTCGGGTTCGAGGGTGCGTGGAAATCCCGAGATATGAAAGATAGCAAAATAGTCCCGGTAAGCACTACAGAAATACCGGCAAGATGATACATTCATAGTAATGATATGCATCGCAACGTACCCTTAAAATACCCAACTTACCAGTGTAAGCTACGCTCGATACGATACTAAGATCACATTTGTTTTAGCCAACTTAAGGCTATTTCATTGCTTGTGGTGGTGATGTTGTTACTTCTTTTAGACTTATATGTGTTCCATTTTATTTATCAAAACAATTGTTGTCATGTTTAAATAGACGTATTTATATCCTGGTTATAAAACAAGGCAATATAATATTGAAAACAACTTTAAAGAAATAACCACACATGTTATTTTTTGTTGTTGAAAAGTGCGGGGCTAAGACCAAAAGAATTTAACTAAAAGTGGGTACAAAATACAATTAGCTATTTGTAATTCATTATAGTTTGTGATGAGGTTATGAAGTGTAAATCTATTAGGAATATTAATGCATTTCATTGTCCTACTAAAAATAGAATTCATAATTTAAACAAAATAAGTTGTTCTAAACATAATGGATTCGAAAATGTTGTTATGTTTCATTTGGTATATTATTTGAATGTTTCTGAAAATATTTGAATAAGTTATTAATTTCCCAATTTTAAATGAATTAAATGGCTATACAAATATTTATCACTTAAAAACTTGTTTAAATGACTTTGAAAACATTATAAATAAGTTTCATTTGTCTTTCTAAGAATTTTGGTACATAACTTTTATTTTTCTAGAATTATTAAATTTTTCATTATGTTTCTTAAATTTAAATGAATTAATTTAAATTCGAAAAATGTTTAAATTTGAATTTTATCAAAAAAATTTGAAAATTTTATAAACATTTAGATTATATTTTTTCTAAACATTTACAAAATTTATTTGTATTTTTTGGTAATTATTTTGAAAGATATTGATTTTTTTGCCATTTTTTAATTGATAGGTGGGACCCACCTGTCATGTTCGATTTAATTAAAAAATGAAAGAAAATTGAAAATAAAAATCCTTATGACGTCGGAATGACGTCATGCTTGTGTCGGCAGTGGAGGGCATTTACTACGTTGGACTTGAATCCGCTGATTTGCTACAAATTGTTGCAATCGATCGTTTCTGCTAGGTAGAGGGGACACTGTGGTAGACCTAAAAGTGGCGGCGCTGCTGGATTTGGGTCGTAGGAGACTCGCCGTCATGCAAGTTTTGCAGTGGCAGCGCAGGGGGATGATGACGACGGTGAATCCACCCACGATAACCAAAATGGAGAATACCAAGAGGATCAGTGGCTCACCCTGATTGCAGTGAAGCAAACGATGAGGCATAGAGTGGTCTAGAGCGCCGGCGATAAGCTATTTCCGATAACTGCTGTAGGGAAGAAGACGACGCAATTCCGGTGATTCTGGCCATCCTAGCCCCTGGGCTTGCTCTATGAGGTAGAGGAGAAGATGGAGATGACGATGGCGTGCTCGTTAGGACAAGGGAGCGGCCGAAACTGCGTTAGTGAGTGGTGGCCGGAAACCT
The DNA here is from genome assembly GCA_028641055.1 of Alopecurus myosuroides. Taxonomy (NCBI): domain Eukaryota; kingdom Viridiplantae; phylum Streptophyta; class Magnoliopsida; order Poales; family Poaceae; genus Alopecurus; species Alopecurus myosuroides. The sequence goes on along the minus strand of CM054060.1, from coordinate 241,393,984 downwards.
AGGGTTAGGGTTTTGGTTCTGCACGGAGACAGAGAGAGGGAGTGCGAGTGGGAGGAGAAAGAAGAGCACGATGAAGACGTTTTTACGATTCTTTATCCTCGCGAAACGGTGGCGAGCAGGAGGTGGCAGTGATGTTGCCACAACGACACTCACCTCTGCCTTCTGGCAGAGGAAGAAGAAGAAGAAAGGAAATGGCCATTTGCGATAACCCCCTAAACTTTAGGATATTTAGAATGAAGTCATTCTGGTTAATAGAAGTGAGAGCAAAACCTATGTTTTCATGACCTTTTTGCAAACACAACAATTATTATTAATAAATTTGAAAACCTCATCAAATTTCCAAGCCCACCAAGTTTTGTTATTTTCAGTTTTGAGCAAGATTTAAATATTTACTTAGGGTGCTCAATTTTAGGTGTTTGTTTTCTCGAATTTATAGATCTAATGGATTTAAAATTTCTTAAATACATGCTATAACATGAACACACACACACCAAACATGTTGTTTCCAAAGTGGTGTGTTTAAAATGGGATAATTTTGGTATAAGTCTTATAGGAAACCATTTGTAAAACTACTAAGTAGTTTTTTTATGTATTATATAAAAATCACCAACTATGGAATATTATTCCAAATCAAACTAAATGATTTTAATTAGTGAAAGGACTTGTTTTCTTTTATGTGGCTTTGTTATTTTCATAGTTGTATCTATTATTAACTTTGGTTGACATTTTAATTTTGTGTGTGTAAGCCTTGTTTGCTATTTTAAGTACTTGATCAAATGGAAAACATGAGTGGCTTTGGTTTGTAGTGCCTAACAACTAAATCATGTGAAAACATGATCATATGTGTGTGGATGCATAGTATACATATGTACTGCCTATGATCAAGTCTTATGGTAGATAGATGAGTAAAATGATGAGAATAAAATATTTCTTGATTCCCTAACACATTATTATGTTGAGCAAGATGATGCACTCCTCTTTGATAGGAACTGATGCTTTAGAGTGTGGAGGAAATTTGTTAGAACGACTGCTGACTAAGTAGTCCATGCAATTCTGTTATCCCGTTGTCCAAGTTTATCTCCTATTGAGAAAGAACTCGGGAGCAAGCCAAATGGCTTCATTCACTAGATGAACTTGTGAACTACTCTCATATGAGACTGGAACACTCACAAAAATGTGAGGGTTAATGCATGCCACTTTACTTGTGGGTGGTGATTATGTGGGCTTTATGATTTGGATTTACTTCCTCCTTAGAATTCATATCCTTGGAGAAACAGCATAAATATAAATGTAGCTTCCTAGTTTAGAACTTGAACATGTTGTCCAGGTTATTGTCACGACCCCGGACATAGAGATATACATACTATTATGTGCTCCTAGACATGGACCCACAAGGGATTCAGGATTACCAGCCCCGGCCGCAATAAACAATGGCATGCAGACCGGATTTATCGGCACGCAGGCCGAATCACCACGGTACTACTACTCCTTGTGTCCATGCTTGTCATAACCAACTATGCATACCCAAGCGTCCACGAGTCAAATGAAACTGAAGGGGAACAGGACCAAAGATATACAGAGCTGCTATGTGTCCAGAAAGTGCAACAACAATCGAGGGTTACTGTCGTGGTGGTGTCACGGCAGATGCCATAGGATGGCTAAAGGTTGGTGCCGATGGACGCTGGAGGTGATCGGGGAGGGATCACATGGCGAGTAGCCGCGTGTAGGATGTATCAAACACTGCAAACACCAGGATCTTACCCAGGTTCAGGGCCCTCGTGTGGAGGTAACACCCCTACTCCTGCCTTTCTCTTTATATGTGTGTTCACCGAGTAGCCACAATACAAATCAGGCCTTCAGCCGAGTAGCCACTCTAGCTCTCTAGCTCTCTCTACGTGAAGCAAATATCAAGTGTTGAGTACGTAGAGTCGAACCTCTCACAGGAGGAGGCAGGGCAGCTTATATACTGTTGCCCATCCGAATAGAAAAAGACTATAAGGTACGACTGATGGGACAGGCACACTGCAGAACAGAGCACGCCTCCGGCTTCTCGTTGACGCGGGTGCGGGAAGTCGTCGCGCCGTTCGGGGATGGGACTTGTCCACCTTGTCAGTGAGATAGGGTAGGCCCCTAGCCCTGTCATGTCCCCTCTGTCAGTGACAGGACTTGACAGGCGACTACCGCACTGTAGCCACGCCGTAGCGCGGATAATCACGCACTCCGTAAGTTGAACCGCACGCCGTACAGACGCAGGATACGCGGGATCCTTTGTCAGAACGGCTCCATTGACTTCTGGCCCGAGTAGGAATCCACTCCCTCTACTCGGACCAACTCCTCTACTCGGAGGAACATAACTTCCTTGATTTCTCCGTCTGGCCATTGGTGGGTACGGCCGGATAGCAGCCTACCGGGTAGCAAGTACCGGGTAGCCAGCTACTCAGTCAAACAACACCTTTGACCTTGCCTTTAGCACTTGCCTTACCCCTACTCGGGGGTAACCCCCCGACATTAGTACCCGGAGCTGGTAGAGTCCTGCGAACTTGTTCACTGGGCCCTGCCAGCTTAAAAACCAAACTGTCTTCTTGAATGAGTAATGCCGAGTTGCACTCCAATTTGAACCAGAAACTTCTTCGCGAATCTCTTCAACTGTGCTCATGGGAACACCTTCCGGGTAGCGGAGTAGGGCCTTTTCTCTCCTGAGCTGCCAAGTAAAATGACTTAGTAAAATTTCCAACTCACTCCCGCTGAATTAGATCGAATCCACTTCTTCGTGTCGCTACAGGGCACGTGTCACACCCCCATACCCCCGACGCCTCGGTGCCTGGGATACAGCAGGCCACGCGCCAATAACTGCAACCTGGGCCCACTAGCCCGTTAAGTCACTTCAACCGTACTCAAGTGCCCACGATCTCGACGTGGGATTAACTGCGCCCGTTACGCGCGCAATATGCGCTGTGTGTGTTTCTAACGGTTGCGCAACCCACGCCGCACGATCTCCGCGTACGATCAATCCACGATTACTCCAGCAGTAACGGCAACTCGAGGGAGCGAGATAAATACCCCCTCGACGCTCCCCTCTTCTCTTTCGTGCTCTTTCCAATCTCACGCCCCTTCGCCTCTCCGCCGCTGTCGAGCACACCGCCACTGCAGCCGCTTGCTGCGCCGCTGCTCCACGCGCCGCCGGAGAGACAGAGAGAGATTCCTTTGCCTCCAAACTCCGATTCACATCTCCCACTAGCGCCTCCGCTTCCAATCTCCCCCGCGCATCTCCGTCGCCATGGCTTCTCACGGAGACGACGATGCCGCCGCCCGCGCCGGCTGGGAAGGGTCGTATGTCACGGCAGAGGACTGCCAGTGGCTAGTCAACGCACGCCGCGTGCCTCCCGGCGTGGTGTGCCGACATCCAGGTACTGAGATTGTTCCCAATCCAAAAAAGGATGAATATGTTGTCTTTCTTGCGCTCTTCAAGCGCGGCTTTGGCCTCCCAATTTCCGAGTTCTTCTCCAAGTTTCTCGAACATTTTGGCCTCCAGCCACATCATCTTCCACCCAATTCTCTCATCATGCTTTCTACCCACGCCGTGGTGTGCGAAGCCTTTCTGGGCGTGTACCCAACTATCCACACTTGGGCTCGGTACTTCTTCCTCCGCAAACAGAGTATTCCCAATCCGGGAAAGACCGATAGCGCCCGCGCCATGACCCAGACGGGATGCGCCATGATGCTGCAGCGCTCCACTGGCCATCACCCACGAGCTAAGGGACTGGAAACTGTGCGCAAGTGGCAGCGCAGTTTCCTGTACGTAAAGAACGTCGCCACGGAAGAAGGGAAGCCGATCCAGGACCGGATAGGGCTTCCAAAGTTCAAGAATGCCCTGCCCACTCAGCAGAATTGGGGCTACCACCCGAAGACCACCATCGAGGATGTTTTCCAAGTAGAGCGACGCCTGGCCGAGTTGCGCGAGGAGGGGTTCCGCCGAGATGATCCGACCGCGTGCTGGATCTCACGCCGAGTACTCCCGCTCCAGCGCTGCTCGCACAAGATGTGCTACATGGGAGGAGCCCGCAACTGCACAAGGACAACAACCTTCGAGCTCACCAAGGCGGAGGTGGCTATCTGGGCGAGGTCCATCATGCGGACCACGCTTAATGACGACTGGCTGTATGGCTTCGAGCCGTATAGCCGCACCAAGCGTATTGGACAGGTTAGCCTTCTCTGCTCTCCTTTTTCACTTTGATACCGAGTAGATAGCTTCTCAGCTCTGTATGCTTAGTCTTTGCATGCTGCACCGAATAGAATACCATAAATATCCTGTTGGCTTTATATGCTTTGTGTTTGCATGCCGTGCCGAATAGAAATCCTTAGCAAAATATGCTTTGTGTTTGCATGCTGTTCCGGGTAGAACCCCCTAGCTGAGAACTCAACTTACTGTTCTATCTTGTTTGCCTTCTCAGCACATTGATCGTCAAAGGGAAGAAGATAGTGAGATCCGTGACAACAATTGGCACGCTGACCGAGAAGAGGATGATGAGAAGGCCTACGACACGCAGGACACCCTTTGCATCCCGCATGCCACTCAGCCTGGTAAGCACCGAGTTGATGCGTCTATCCGGGACTGGTCCGAGGATGACGAAGGTGACCAAGTTCACCTATCTGCTTGCCAGCAACACAGTTTGATTTCCTTCTCTGCTTTTGAATTTATTCTTTTTTCTATTCTGAAGAGGATCCCGAGCTGGAGGAGGACGAAGAGGCCTTGGAGGTTAACCCTCTGTCTGTGGCTGCTCCCCCAACTCGGAAGAGGGTGGGTAGTGGTGCCCAAGAACCTGCTTCCAAGAAGCCCAAGAAGGGGAAGAAGACCACCACCAGCAGAAGACAACCTCCCACCGTTAAAGGGTAAGTTACTTTATCCGAGTACCACTCTGCTGCTGCTTCTCGCTACGATTTTCTGCTTCTCTCTTTCTGAATTACTTCCTTCTTCCAGCGCCCCTCTGGATGCTGATGCTGCCGCTGCCCCCACTCGCATCAAGAGGAAAGCCATTGTGGACCTCGAGAAGCTCGTCGAGCTCTCAGATGAGGATGACGAGCCAGCCCAACAGGATAGCCCTTTCCTGTGAAGCTAGAAGAAGAAGACACCGGCGCCGAGAACATGGGCGATGGTGACCAAGTTGATGATGAGACCCTTGAGCAGAAGACCTACGCGTATCAGTCAGCGCAGGATGCCGCTCACAACGAGACGCCCTCCTCTCCCCCAGCTACATCAGCTGGGGAGAATGTTGAAGAAGAAGCCGAGATCCACGACCGTGCCGCCCTTGAGCGGCCAGATGACAACCCCGAGCAGCAGGAAGAACAAGCTGCAGCTCAAGATGACCCCGCGGCCAGGCCGCGGGTAGAAGAACATGTTGACACAAGACCTGATCCCGCTGCCGAGCAGCGGGTAGAGAAGACCATGGTGGAGCCCGTCCTCCAGAGCCAAGCGCAGCCAGAAGCTGCGCAGGGTAGCCGGCCCCTTGTGCCGCCTACCCAGCAGGCGACTCCACCGACTGCGCCAAGCCCTCCACCAAAACAGAACACACCCAAGACTGCATCTCAGCAAATGCCTCCACCCGCTTCACGCCAAGTGCCTCCGTCCGCTTCTCGGGCGGACACTGTTCCTAAGAAGACCGCCAAGCCAGAGACTGCAACTATCCGGAAGAATCCACCGCGCAAGGTTGCGCAGTATGGAGATCTGATGCCACCATCCAAGGCACCTCTTGCGCCAGCCGGGAAGCCGACAACAAAGAGCACGCAACTCACCATCGGCGCTGCTGCTGGATCTGATGGCCCAGACGAAGGGTCGAGTGCTGGAGGTGCTGCCCGCGCACAAGGCAGCTGGCCGTCATACCTGCTGGAGGTATCCCAGCAACACATCATCTCCCTGGCCAAGGGCAAGAAGCGTCTTTCCGCCTTGAAGGAAGGCCAGGCCAAGGCTGTGGATGCCAAGTCCAAAGCCAAGAAACCTCTTTCGCTCATCTCGCGCGAAGCCGAAGAGGACGAGATTGAATCAGAGGGGCTGACCGCGGTCCTGGACCGGGTAGGCTTTGTTGACAAGGTCTGGGAGAGCGATGCTCACGGCGTCGAGAAGTGGAATGGCAGCACTTTGGGCACAGTTGACCACTACCGCGTCGACTGGAACAAGGCCGACATCGGCTCTGTTCCAATGACCATCGCCTCCAACACCTGCACACTGGCCGGGAAGCTGTTCTGCCTCCGCAAAGCCGCCGAGGACGTTGAACAAACATATGCTGTAAGTTTTTCTTGCTTTTCTTGCTTTTCCGAGTTGTAGTTCTTCTTTTCTTCTTCTCTTCTCTTCTTCTCCTTAGCCACTCCCCAGTCCCCGAGATTCGGGCCGAGTAGGCGGGTACTCAACCGAGTTGCCGTCTTCTCGGGCCAAATCTTCAAACAATTTCTCTAACTCCTTTTCTTCTCTTTCACAGAATAGCCTTCTGAAGAGGACCAAAGTGTTTCGCCGGCTGCTCTGGAACCACCGCGTAGCCAAGGACCGCATCGAGGCTCTTGAAGCTGAAAGGAAAGATGATGCCGCGATGGAGCAGGCGGCCCTGGACCGTGCTCTCCAAATTTCTGAGATAGAAAGTAAGCTTGTAGCTATTCGGTTTGCGCGTTTTGTGTTTACGCCCGCGTTTGGTTTTTGCTCTAACTCTGTCTACTCTGCAGGCAAATTCAACGAACTGAAGGAGCAGCACGAACACTGCCATGTCTTCTCTTCCTCTACCGAAAGCAAAATCAAGCATCTGGAAGGTGAGTTGCTGGCCACTCTGCACTTGTGCTTCTTCCTTTACCTGGTTATTACTCTGCTAACAGTGTTGTTCTTCTCGCAGAAGAATACAAGACATTCCGGGAGCAGCATCTCAACTGCCTGGTGCCTGCCGAGGTGCGGCAACAGCTGGAAACCCGAGAAGCAGAGCTCTAGAAGGAACGCGACGCAGAGCGCGCCGAGTTCGAGCAGATGCAAGTCCAGCTCAAGACTGCTCTCCAGGATGCCTTGGACCAAGCTGCTGAGAAGGAAGAGGTCAAGAAAACTGCCAAGGCCAGAGAGAAGTCCCTCGAGATGGAACTCTCACTGTTGAAGACACACAATGAACTGCTCATGCTCCAGATTGCCAGCGCGCGCAGTATTGAAGACCGGCACATTGCTGATGAGGAGGACTGGAAGATTAAACTGGATGCGCTGCTGGTGGATCTCACACGTAAGATTCCTCTTCTCTGCACCTGGCTGTTTCTTTTCTCTGCCGCTTGGCTTGCCTTTCCTCTCATCCTTTCTACCTGATTTCATCTCTTCTCTGCCTCCATTTCTAACTCCTATCTGCTTCTTCTTTAGATATTTTCCCTGATCTCCGCGCCGCTAGCACGCCTGCTCTGGCGAAAGCACAAGAACTTCGAGCTGCCTCCGGATTGCCCACCGACACCAAATCCACTATCAGCGACAATCTTACTAGCATCAAGTCGCAACTCCACCAACTCAAAGGCTTGGGCACCACCATGGTTGGTACGGCATACAAGCTGCATGACCTCTTCTGGCCGGATGAATCTGCGCCAAACACCTTTCGCGAGATCGCCGAGAAGCTGGACAGCGTGAAGGCCGAGTTGAAGAAGTGGCGCGCTTCTGCGGCTCGGGCAGGAGCTGATCAGCTTCTCCACTTCATCGTAAGATGGTACGAGAACCTCAATCTTGGTAGGGTCATCATGATGCGCAAAGACTCCAGGTGGACCAAGGATCCCGACTGCATTACTCGGCGGAAGGCAGTAGCCTACGAGATAGCCTCCTACGCGGACACCGCCACCTTCATCGAAGGCCTCCCCGAGCCAGACACTGAAGTTGAGAGCGAGGGAGACGATGAAGATGAGGACACCGAGTCGGAGGACTTGAGCGTGTTTGAAGAAGATGCCGCCAAGGGAGCTGCCGAGAAGGGGAAGGCCCAGGTCATGGAGGGGGCCGAGTTGGCAGCCGGCGCGGGTGCCGAGCAGGCGCAGTCCAGCGCACAAGGGGCCACCGTCACCACCGAGATGGTGATCAACCAGGCGGCTCCCGATTTGGGCTCGACCGCTGCTGTGACCCTCGATGCCGCTACGCTACTCAGGACCCAGTCCACTCCATCTACCTCGGCCACCGACCCCATCTCTATTGCCACGGCCACCTCCGACCAAACTACCAAGATGGACATTGATGCTGATGCCGAGAAGGCCGATGCCGAGAAAGCTGCTGCGGACAACACTGATGCTACCACGAAGTAATGCCTGAAAAACTTATATCTTAAACTTTTATCAGATCCCCGGGATGTCGGGTGCAGATGTAATCATACACTTTAATTCTTTGTTGCTACTCAATTTTATTCCAGTTGAAGTTTGATATTTTAGCAACTCTGGCTCAATGCCGGGTTGCGTTATTATGCAAGTCCCCGAGTTGCATTTTTTATCCGCTCTCTCTTTTCGTCTCAGCTCTTACCTGCCACTTGTGGCTTTTTTGGTAGTCGAATCACAAGATGTCAAAGATTGAGTTTCAAATACTTAGCCACTTAGAAAGATTCATAGTAACGCCGCCCACCACTTAGCCAAAAAAAGACAACAAAAAACAGTAAAGAGCACTCTACTCGGTTCCTGCACTCCTCTTTTCCTTAGTTATTTTTCGTGTGCTCATTGACCTCTGGCTTGTTCTCTTGCTTGCCATGAAGCCGGGTTGCAGACAGCAGCAGAGTCGAAGAGTTGGCCTTTAGGTTTAAACAAATTACTAGATACACTTATGAAATTCTAAGCAGAGCAACCGAGTAGACAAAGGTAAAACAGAGTAGAACAACACAGAACAAGTTTGGACAAGGGCAGTCCCCGAGTTCGAATGCGGAGTGCCGACTAGAATTTTAACTCAGGTGAGGATACATACACGTTTTGCTCATGAATGAAAGCGGCAGAGTAGAGCTACATTCCAGGGGCGCTTAGATTCCTCTCCTGCTCTATCCGGCCTGTTCTTCTGGGGTGCCTGTACGTCAACCAGGTAGTACGCATCATTGTGTAGAGCCTTTCTTACAATGAATGGCCCTTCCCACGGAGGAGATAACTTGTGCATCCCGGCTGTGCGCTGCACGAGCCTAAGGACCATGTTTCCTTCTCGGAAAACCCTTGGGTTCACTTTCCGGTTGTGATAACGCCTCAAGTTTTGCTGGTAAACAGCTGATCGTGACAAAGTTAGCTCTCTTGCTTCTTCTAGCAGGTCAACATTATTTTCTCGAGCTTCTCTCACTTCTGCCTCAGTGTAGAGGGTTACTCGGGGTGAGTCATGCTCTAGGTCAGTGGGCAACACGGCCTCAGCTCCATATACCAGGAAGAATGGTGTGTAGCCGGTTGACCGGTTAGGGGTAGTCCTTAGACTCCACAACACCCTGGAAACTCGTCTAGCCAACACCCAGGTGTTTTCAGCAGTGGCTCAATCAGCCTTGGCTTTATGCCGGATAGTACCATGCCATTTGCTCTTTCAACTTGCCCATTGGAGGCAGGATGCGCAACAAATGCAACATCTAGACGAATGCGCTTATCTGTGCAGAACCTTGCAAAAGCACCCTCAGCAAAATTTGTGCCGTTATCCGTGATGATGCTGTGCGGGTAGCCGTATCTCAAAATCACATCCTTCAGAAAACTCACAGCTGTGGCTCCATCGCACTTCCGAATAGGCTTTACTTCAATCCACTTGGTGAACTTGTCAATCATGACCAAGATGTGAGTCATGTTGCCTCTAGCCGGCTTGAAGGGGCCAACCATATCCAAACACCAAACTGCAAACGGCCAAGTAATGGGAATGGTCTTCAACTCGGAAGAAGGCATGTGAATCTTACTTGCAAATCTTTGGCAGCCGTTGCACTTTCTCACGATATCTTCAGCTAGCTTCAAGGCAGTGAGCCAAAAGAATCCATGCAAAAAAGCCTTGTTGACCAGAGCCCGAGAAGAGGCATGATGTCCACATTCTCCTTGATGTATCTCCACCAAAATTTCTTCTCCTTCCTCCGGCTCTACACAGCCTTGCAACACGCCAGTATGACTTCTTCTGTGCAGCATATCTTTGAATATTGTGTAGCCCTTGGATCTTCTCTGAATTTGCCTCGCGGTAACTTCATCACTTGGCAAGGTGCCGTCCTTTAGAAAGGATAATATGGGCATAGCCCAACTCGGTGTCTCCCGCGTGGGAAACACCGGTTCGTCCACTTCCATTGGAACAGCCACCACTGCTTCTTCTGTGTTGAGGACGAGGCCACGAGTCCCCGAGCACTCAGCAAGGACCCCCTCGATGAACGCGACAGTCCCCGAGTTAGGAGGGGCAGTCCCCTAGTAAGAAGGGACAGTCCCCGGGTTGGAGGCGCCAGTCCCCGGGATGGCGACGACAGTCCCCGGGTTCTCTTTTGCACCCTCCCAATCAATCTCCATGGGAACAGTTTCTTCGCCTGGCAGAGAAGGAACGAATATAGACTCCAAGTTGGGGGATGGCTTGATAGATGGCTTTCTCAAATGCTCCAAGGCAATCCCAGCTGGGATGGACTGCCGAGAAGACCCCAACTTGGACAACTCATCAGCTGCGTCATTCTCTGCTCGGTGTATGTGTTGGAACTCGCATCCTTCAAAAAATCCCGTCATGGTTTGCACCAGAAATCGATATGCTGCCATGTTGGCATCCAGAGCATCCCAAGTACCAGAAACTTGCTGCACAACCAGATCCGAGTCGCCATAGCATATAATGCGCTGCAAACCAACCTCCTTGGCTACTCGCAATCCTTCTACCACGGCCTCATACTCGGCCACATTGTTGGACGCCTTGAAGTGGATCTGCAGCACATACTTGAGTTGATCTCGCTTGGGTGACATGAGCACCACGCCAGCACCAAGGCCTTCCTTCACTTTGGAGCCATCAAAATGCATCTTCCAGTAATTGGTTTCCGGCAAGGGAGGCTCATACTGAACCTCGGCCCAATCCACCAGGAAATCTGCTAAGATCTATGACTTGATGGCTTCTCTTCTTGCGTACGAAGGAGCGTACGCGACCAGCTCAATCGCCCACTTGGCTACTCTGCCACTTGCTTCCTTGTTGCCCATGATATCCGAGATGGGAGCAGAACTGACCACTGTGACGAGATGCTCTTGGAAATAGTGCTTCAACTTCTTGGCGCTCAGGTACACGCCGTAAGTCATCTTCTGGTAATGCGGGTAGTTCTGCTTGGAGCTGGACAGCACCTCACTGAGATAGTATACTGGCCGCTGCACGGCCTTGCCTTCCTCTTCTCGCTCCACCACAATGTAACATCCCAAGTATGAAAAAATAGCCATTAGAATGTTTGCTCTCTGTTATTTTATGTTTTGCATCATGGCATCATGTTGATTGCATTTGTTTTGTTTGTTTTCCATTTGTTTTCCAACTGTTTTCATTTGTTTTCCTTTGTTTTCTATTTGAATTTCAAACCAAAATTCAAACCTTTTGTTTCATCCTTGTGATGTTACAATTTCCAAAATCATATTTCAAATCAAAACAATCAATTGTTTCCATTAAAGTGTGATCTCAAAACTGTTGTTTTGTTTCTATAAAAATGCATCCAATAACCAAACCCTTTTCAAATTCAGTTATGATTTTCTTCCAAACAACAACCCTTGTTGAAAGTTATGAAAATTGCAAAACCATTCAATCAGTTGTTTCCATTTAATCCATAAGGTTCAACCATTAAAATTATGGCTTTTAATAATTTAATTAATCCAAACTTAATTCAATTGTTATTTCAAAATTTCAAATCCAATTACCAACAACACCCAATTTGAAATTATGGAAATTACCAAACAATTCCTTCACTTGTTTCCAACTAAACTTGAATTTAAAAAACTTAATTGCTTAAGTTAAGTTAATCAATTAATATTAAATTCCCTTCAAATTTCAAATAAATTGCAAGCAACACTTAATTTCCAATCTTTTGGTAAAACAAAAACTTGCAATTTGTTGCTATTACTTAAATAAGCATTATAAAATTTTGCCCTAAAAATTTCTAACCCTAACCCTCTCTTGTTCTTCCTTTTCCAATCAGCACAAAAAAAAATTTAATAAAACATAATCAATTAGTAAAAAGAAACCAGGGAGAGAGAGAGGCCCAACTCTCCCCCCCAAGCCCACTTCCCTCTCAGCCCGATAACCTTTCTTCCCCATCTCCGTACGCTGTCGTCATCAACCATGGACAGCGACCTGCTGCCCAACCTCCTCCACCCGATTCTCCCTCCCCCTCCTATATCTGTCCCCAACCCGTGGAGAAACACTAACCCTACTCCTTCTCCCATCGCCGCCGTTCTCTCCCTCTCGTTTCCCTTCTTCCTCCCGAGATTTCTTCTGAATTTTTGTTCTCTGAAAATCGATAGCTTCCATGGCCGTAGTTCATCGGAGAAGTTGTGGACGTTGGGGCCGCCGTCGAGAGCAGCACGCGGCGGGAATGGAACCCTCGCGTTTCCCTCTTCCTCGCCATCTCCTCGGCTTCCCCCGAGGAGCCCCACCGCGCCGCCGCCAACCTCCCGTCGCCGGCGACCGCTCCCTGCTCCGCCCGTCCCTGTCCGCTCGACAGCGAGGTGAGCGTCTCCCGCTCCTCTTCCCCTCGATCCTCCTCCCTCTCCTCCCTCATCTCCTCCATCTCCCGCAGCCCCCACACCGCCCACGGCACCCCCCGGCCACCGCGAGTCCCCGCAGCAGCGGCAGCCGATCGCTGCCATGGCTGCCCTCTTCCCTGCTGCGTGCCCTCGTCAGTTACAGGTTCAGAAAAAGAATCCCGCAGCAACACCTTTTCCTCCCCGAGATCCCCTTCCTAGCACCAACACAGAGCACAGCCCACTGGCAGTAACCGCAGCGCGCACCCGCGAGGTGCAGGGTTCGATCCCCAGCCCCACCTTTTTCCTGTTAATTTTTCCGAGGTGGATTCGGTGCAGTTATGAACACTAACCTCACCCCGCTGCACTTCCTGTCAACACACAGCAGCCAGCCCAGTTGGTGTGTTCCTTGTGCGCACAGCAAAGGGGAGGGGTTCGATCCCCCACTCCCTCAACTAAAAACCAACCTTTTTATTTTATTTGTTTGGTTACAGAACTTCCCCCAAATCACAACCAAGCCCCTATATCTTTAATTCTAGTCCCTGTATAATTCTTTCTAAATCCTTGCAATTTATTTCCAAGTCCCTGTTAATTTTTCTAAATCCCTAAATATTGTAAAAATGGCAGATTTGCACCAAATCTTGTAAAATGCATAACTAATTCACCTTAACTCCAATTTTAACTTTTTAAATATGTTTTATGTCCCAAATTGAATGTTCTATCCAAATATAAATTTGTTTACTGTTTTGAATATTTTAAATTGGTGAAACATTTGAATTCTTGTTTAAATCACTTAATTTTGCAAAATTCATAACTTGGGCATAAAAATTCCAAATTCAACAAACTAAATATGTTTTCCAATCAAATTTTCATGTACTTTCCAAATATAAATTTTGTTTGCTGTTTTGAGTAATTTAAATCGCTGAAAACAACTGTTTCTTAATTATTGCATTTAAAATTGCCAAAATAATAACTTGCTCATTTTACATCCAATTTCAACAAATGAAATATGTTTTCCATGCAAAATTAAACCACCTTTCCAAATATAAAATTTGTTCCATGTTTTGAATAACTAAAATTTGTTAAATGATTTAAACCTTGTTTAATTCATTTAATATTGCTAAATTTATAACTTGATCAAAACAAATTCTTTTGGGACATATAAAATATGTTTTCCAACCACAAAAGTATAAACTTTGCAAATATGAATCTCACTTAATGTTTTGAACAAATAAAAATTCAAATAAGTTCATGTTTGAATTAAATTCATTTCAATCCTGCTTAAACTTGTTTATATCATAAATAATTTATTTGAAATCCTTTTTCAACAAGTGAAACATGTATTCCACCTAAAATTGTGTGTTATTATCAAATATGAACTTTGTCATCTGTTTTGAACAATTTAACATGATGAAAACAACAATTGCTTGTGTGGCACCTTTAAGTAACCAAAATTTCTTAACTTACTAAATGAATTTCCAAACTTGGTAAACCTTATTTCCAATTGTTTCTATTGTTGTTATTTTGCTGTTTTCCTCATCCATGCATCATGCTAATCCACTTTCACCTATTGGTTAGTTGTAAAACAATTGATTCACCCTTAATTCATGGGTTTTCCATATGCAATCCAATTGCATATGGGTCCATTTAAACATGTTATCTCGTCAACTAGTTTATTTCTGATGCATCAATTAAATGCTCATGCATCATCCCATGATTGTGCACTATGCCATGTTATTGATTGTTTATCTTTCTGTATTGTTTGTTTGCTTCTTCTCGGATACACGATGACGTTGAGACCGACGATACTTACGACACCCCTTCTAAGGAGTTAGCTCAGTACCAGGCTACTGGGTTTGCAGGCAAGTATTCACTCACATGAACCACTATGTTCCTTTCAACATTGGTTACCGATACTTTCCGTTGTCTACTCTGCTAGCCCTATGAATAGTTGTTTCTGTTACGAACCTATCACATGTATCCTTTAACCCTGATATTGCCTCACCTCCATACCTATAAACTTTTGCTTGATGCCCGTGTCTTACTAGCATGCTTAGGGTTGTTTTCCTCGAGTCTGTTACCCGTTACTTTCTATTACTATTTCATTATGTTCTGGGGGCTCGATGTTAAACAATGAATCATGCTAATGTTATTGTTAATAATAATTTGATGATAAGGCACCGGCAGGAGGCCCTGCGTGGTTTTGAGGCCTGCTAGTGTCGACCCTAATAGGAAAAGGGTCTTGTCTACTGATCCATGATGAGCGCACTAACCGCATGTGAGAAGCGAGTATGGGCGCCCCCCTCAATTTGATTCGATTCGCATCTCGTCCAAATCGCCTCATTTAGTTCGTGTTTTCCATTTGCCGCATGCATGTTTTTGCGAGCCCAGGCCAGGGTGGAACTTTTGTAGTCGGCATATAGGGGGACACGTTCTTAGAGTGCTATGAGGGTCCCCTTTCTTCGGGGCTCGATTAGCCGTGCGCCCAAGGTTCTTTGGGCTTGATGTGAAGAAGAGTTGAGTTGTGTAGAGTGCCCCGCTTGGTGGGAGGCATCCCATCTGGCGGGTTATTCTTGCGTGTACGGCCAAATTGGTGCACCCCTGCAGGGATAAATCTTCTCGAGAAGCCGTGTTTTCCGCGGTTATGGACTACTTGGTGAAAGTACTGGCTAACAAGTACTCAGGACAACTTAAACCTAATGATTAACAACCTTACACCCAATGATCAACAACTTGACTAGTAATAGGCTTATTGACACGATAATCTGAACCATCATTATTTCAACTGTGTGGGTTATCCTCGGATTGCTTCTTTGGATAAGGGGCGAGATCCAGGATGGGTTTGTTTGGAGTTAGTTGATAGGTTGGTTACGATACGCGATCTTATCTCCTTTCTGTTAGCCGGAAGTTGTAGTATGTTTCTGTAGTTGGTTAGAGCAGCCAGTTGCAGCATCTTTTATATCCCCTTCCTTCCGTTGAACCCAAAGCATCTGTGCTTGGTGTTGACGGGTTACACTTTGGTGAACTGTGAGTCTTGCTTGCCAGTACGTTTATGTACTGACCCCCTTGGGGCTGTGGTTTCCGCAGACGACGTTCCCGAGGATCTCCATGGTGGCTACTACGTGGAGTATGACGAGACTGCTGACGAGTAGATAGCGGACCCGGGCAGGATCCGAGACCTCGTGGATGGGCTCCGTCTTTTCGTTTCCGGCCTCTTAGGCCTATTTGGTTCTTGTCTGTACTCAGACATGTTGAATGCTTATGCTGTGATGTAATGATGTATTGTTGGGACATGTGTCCTCTGAATGATTGTATTTGCTATCTCTGCTCTAATGAGGGCTATTTGCAACTTATTTCAATCCTTTGTGTCGTAGAGATCTGTTGTGATATCACTTGTTCCATTGCCGTTGACGTACCATGTGTGTATGTTTTGAAGTACGTCAATGGAAGTATCCTGATTTCTATGGGATAGTTTACGTCGACGCTGAACAGATAGGGGTTGGTTGTCACACATACGTGTGTTGGCCTACTCGTAAGAGGACGCGGGTGCCGGTAAGCCCCGTAATCCAATCTACTACTGTTCAACGGAACGGCGAGTATTGTAAGGACCCCAGACCGACAGTCTGAAACCCTACGTATGCATACATTCACGATCCCAGAAAGATCAGTCGTGAACAACATACACAGTTGGCACACAGAAATACATCATCCATTACACAAATACATAAAGGTATTACACAAATGATCACATGATCAAGTTGAACACAACTGTCACATAGGACAGGCAACTTAATCAAACACAGCGGAAGACAATTAAAACACAACGTAGTTGAGCCCAAGTCACGCCTTAACCTACAGGCTGCTGACCCGGAGACGATCCTAGTTCGCAAAGCCATCAGCTCCGTACTTCTCTTCATAGAAATCCTTCGGAGGCTCCTTCTCAAATTCTGGCAAGTAGATACCAGGGGCGAAACCATAATGAGTACATTTGAATGTACTCAGCAAGACATCCATCATGTCACTTACCAAACATGCAACTATGCTTATATGGTGGAATAGGTAGGCTATAAATAGGGTTCACTATCAATGGTGTTCATATATGATGACACCACAGTTGCAGTCAGGTTAATCTGTATCTTCGTTGAAGAAGATACTTCAGAAGAAAAATAATATAGTTTTATTTCTCTTGTAGATATCACATGTACAAGAGTTTTTGTAAAGCTTTGTTAAAGAATATTTTCTCTTTGCAAATCTTCTTGGAATCAGTTTCCAAAATTCTTGCTTAGAGTAGAAAAGGTTTTCTTTGCAAAACATTTTGTTTTTGTATAACAACATCTGGCTTTTCATCATCGACGATACCTCCACGGTATAAGTTTCCATTTCCTTTCCGAACTTCACAAGTTCAACACTTCCTTTCCAAAAATTCCCTTTCAAAAACTTCCTTTTTGAAAACATTGACACAATGCTAGCTACATGGCCATTCAACTGTCCATATCCGAGGACGCGGCTTCTTAGAAAAAGTTATACTCTGCAGAGGTGTACACATCCACCAGATCCAGTACACCTCCCGTGAACAATCACGGACTGTAACAACAGTATGTAAACATCAGGTATCTGATCATAACCATCCACTATGTTCAAGCTAGTATATGCCTATCTCTCAGTTGAGTTTTACCACATCCCCGGCACCGAGCTAATCCCCGCCAAGCCAGGATGCCTCAACTGATGCATCCGGAGGGAAAATTAATCCCACACTTTATATGTCTCCACGACATTCGGTTCAGAGGATCGCATCCCCTATAGCACATTGAGATAGCACACACTAATAAGAACAAACTTCAAGTTTAGCCCCTTGCCCATGTTGGGGTAGGGTGGCAGTACGGTAAAGTTTGTCCGGCGAAGACTAGGTTATGTGTCATTTTTGAAAACACCACTTTCTCAAAAATGACCACTTCCACATTCCTCCGGAGAACAAGGATCCGCCTTTTCTCCGGGTTTTTCCGTAAAGCCTTTGTTTTGTAGAATCACAATTTTAGGGTGTCCACTTAGGGAATAGTATATTTGATGGTAATAAATACCATGTGGTGGCTTATGGGCTTGGTATTACCAAGTTTAACTACTAGCATGATAGTAACCTATATAGTAGTATAGTAGTAATTTCCACATAAAAAAAATAGTTTTGATAATCAAGTTTTTGTAAAACTTCAGAGGTAAAACATGCATGATAGATAATGATAAGTATTGTATCAGCACGCATCAGGATGGCTTTCCTGGTATCTCCTTGTGTCCCTGGTTTTGGAGTGACTGGAACTTGAAACACCGCTTCCCGACACTTCCTTCCTCTTCGTTTTCTAACGTCGTAAAGAGAATAAAGGACACACATTTAGAACCAATCAAGACAAGCAACCATACATAACAATACATACAGCAAGGAAATCTAATAATAACCAATCTCACAATTATTAACTTAGGCAAACAATCAAACAAACACACTTGGCAGAAATGCCATTTAATAAGACAACTTAAGGTTGGAGGAACAATCTCACAACCTCAATATCATGGATTCAGTGGGTGTGCCACTCTCATACCAAGATATTAATAAACCCAAAATAAACTTAGTTTCACAAGGGTGAGACTACTAAGAGTATATACAAACATGCACAATAATTCTTATGGCAATGGTCTATCAACCAAACCACAAAAAGAAAAAGGTAGCTATCTTACTAAGTCTAAATTCACATCAAGAATAAATAAGACACATGATTTGCAAAAGTTACTTTTACAAATCAGTGAGCCTACATAAGTGCAACAAGGAAATAGACTCACCACAAAACACACAATTTCTCATAGTGAGAACAATAGAAACAATGACTAAAAAGGAGGAATCCTATAGACATGTTTCTACTAAAAGTTTGCTATGCAAGCAAGCATAATAAGTAAAGTACTAAAATGCAAACAAGGAACCATGTTATCATAATGGGAATGAAAACATGTCCTTATGCAAGGATACACAAATATCTACCAAACACAAGTTGGCAGGAAAAATAATTTAACACAACAACTGCAAAGGAAACTAGTACTACTTAAACATGAAGAATCAATGGATGCATTTCAATCAAGTAATTGAAATACAACCAGAGGGTCCATGTCACAAAAACAGTAGTGAAAAATATCTATACTTGCTATAACAAAAATATCCCATTTGATAAAACAATGCATCAATTTGCAGGGCAACTCCTACATACTAGTAGTAATAAAAAGGGCATTACTAGAGGAATCAAACAACCCTTCAAGAATGTATATTTTCCTAGAAAGCCAAACATGATTACAACCACTTACAAACAGAAGCATACCCATTTTTGTTTAGCACAAAAATTCCCAAAGCAAAAATACTAGGCACTCATTAGTTATAGAACTATATAAAAGAAATGCATCTAGTGTGGGGGAAATAATGTTTCCACCAAAAATGCAATGAAACCAGTGGGTGTTCCACTAGCATAACAAAGCATTAAGAGGTCACAAAGCCTCTGGTCATACTTGACAAAAATTAGCAAAAACCTAAACTAGCATCTAGTGCAATAACCATACTAGTAGAAAATAATAGGGTGCTAAAAACAAGCAAGGTAATGATACTCATGCTATTGTTTTCACACATGTGAAAACTTTAGGGGTCAAGTACTCATAACAACCTTATCAAAATTCTACTGGTCCTATGAATACAACATGAAAACATGTGGCTACTCAACCACAAATATTGTGCTAAAAATTCTACACATGAGAGAATTTTTCCAAACATCCTCATAGTTATGACAAAGCTACTCATGCTTTTCTACCAAATCAAATGCACTATAGCAGAGGTGATAACAACACAATATAAGTACCAACATGGTACTGGATATAATATCTCAACACAACAATTCAATCACTTGCACACAATTTAATCAATCAAAAATTCTATGCAAGTAATAACTAGAGGTAAAACATATTCTATTCCCATAAATCATATTTCTTCTCAACTCAAGTCCACACAATCTAACATGCTAAAATAGTTAAGTAACACTTAGAAAACAAGTTCACACAACTTATACATGCTAGAAAACAATATTGCAACACAAAAATATATTCACACAATTTAATTAACTAAAATGCCAAAATGGCAGAAACAAGCAATATACAGATCTGTCCACCAAATTTTGTAGGATGCCCTAAAAATTAAACCCTTCTAGTTTTGGATAGCCCTAAACATATACAAGACCATCCAATTGAGTTTGCATCAAAAATCATCTTTAATTAATTTCTAAAAATCACCAAAGTGCTCACTGGTGTTTTACCAATTTGCATGCCATTTCAAAAATACTAGGAATTTGGAAGCAAGGTTAATTGCTCCTGTTTGGAAACTTCAAGGTCTTTCCAATGCAATTGTCCTCACTTCATTCTGAGTTGTGAAATAAAAATGGTGCTCATTTTGGTGTTTCTGGTACCTGTTGCCAAAACATTTTTCATTACTAAAATACTCATCCAAATGTAGATCTACAAATTGGATATGGTTTAGATTTTGTTGGTTTACATATGTGAATTTTGTCTTGGTCAAATTCATCTTTTAGGTAGGTTTTTAAGCCCTAAAGTAAACATGCAACATTCTGTAAAAAAAAAAAGGAAAAAGAACTAGAGTTGGGCCAGATCTGAATCTGGGCCGGCCTGGATCTTTTTCCACCGCGGAAGGTCTAGCCAGCGAGGCTGACTCGCGGGCCAGGGCGCCACGGGGGCAGCCACGCGGCACAGCGAGGTCCCACGGGCCAGTTTGACCCACAGCGCGCGGGGTCAAGGGAGATGACGCCAGCGCTGCGTCATGCGCGCGTCACCCGCCGGCGGGACTGCTCCGGCGAGCACGCATCCGACGCAAACGGCCACCAAAACGCAAAATAAAAACTTCTACGTGATTCCTACGGTACGGGGAACCATCTACGCCCGCTCTCGTTTCCTGGGAGGGAGTCGGAGAGCGGCGGCAACGGCGCGCGGCGGCGGCCGGACGATGACCATGGCGCGGCCACGATTCGGAGGGAGAGGGAGGGGGAAAAGGGCGGCGGAGGAGCGCATCCTCACCATGAGCATGTTGGACCACTCGGTGAGGTCGGAGAAGGCTCGAGGGCGCGGGGATGGCTCGCCGGAGTTCTCCCGGAGCCGAAGAAGAACTTGAGGCGCGGGCTCCACGCGGCTTCCCTCCACGATTCCTTCTGCAGGGAGGTCTACCACGGCAAGGCGAAGAGGTAGGAAACCACGGCGACCGGCGGCGAGCTCCCCAGTGGCCAAATCGACGGCGGCCATAGACTAGGGTTTCGGTTTTGGGCCTTTTCTTGAGAGAGAGAGAGAGCTCGAGTGGGGGGGGGGGGAGATAGAGGGGGCAAGGAGCAGACAAGGCACATGGGGGGCCTCTTATCCCCCTCGATACCTTCTAATCGAAGCCATGGCCTAGGTGCACTGCTGCTACAGAGAGCTAGAGGAAGAAGAAGGTGTGTGACTCAGCTTACAAATTGGTCCCTAGCAATTTACAACAAGGTCCTTTTCTCTCTGAAAAAGGCTGTTTTCACCAATCAAACAAAGTCAAAAATTGAAATCCTTTTTCCCCAAAATTCTTATTTGTTGAGATGCACAACATATGTGAAATTGGCTCAATTAGATAAACTTCATAATTCAAAGTTGTTCAAATTTGAATTCTTACATAAATGGACATTGAATTTATTTGACTACTTAGGAGTTTCCAAAAATGATAATTTTTGGCACACATTCCTTATTTGATGTGTTCCTTATGTGCTAGAAAATTCAAGTCATTTAAAGTTACCTCATAGAACAAACTTGTTCAAATTCCAAAAAGGTGTTGTCAAGAAAACAGGGGTTTTTGGCAACTTAAATTATTCAAAAACTTGTGCCCTTTTGTTTTTCATCTTTATTTATGATATAGAGCATGTGGTATTTATTTCATGGCATTTTGAAAAAGTTTGTAGAACAAACTTGTTCAAAATTCCAATTGTTGCTGTGGAGAAAAACCATGTTTTCAGGACTTTAATGGATTCAATTTTTGGTCTCCTCTTGTGTGTATTCCTTATTTGATATAAGGAAGCACTGGTATTAATTTCAGATCATTTGATGAAAGTTTCCAAAAGTAACTTGTTTGAGTTTTCTGCTTCTAGAAATATTGGAATTTCTATTTAATAAAGCACTTGGCTTTTCTTTAGCAATGCTTTGCCAAAATATTTATATGACTAGAGATAGCAAGTCAATGCTCTCCAATACTTTTGTTTTTAAGCTGGTAAGGTTGGAAAAACATTTGATAAGATTTTGGTGAAGCATCTAAGAATGCCTCTTTTTCTGATAATCTTTTAGGGAAATTTATTAAGTGTTTCATCTTTCTTAATTTAGGCCTTGGAATAATATTCAACAAGTAGAGATTCATAAGATAGTTTTTGGAAAACTCTTTTGTCGCACCCTGGCTTCTAAGGGATACTCACCGCACGAACTGGATAGCAGGTGCTTGGATTATGGGGCATAACTGCTCCCACGTCCCAGCTTCCTGGTAGGCCTGCGCTTATGTGCGACAACACAAGCCCTGCTATTCCACCGTCGATGTAAACTATCCACTAGAAGTCATAGGCACAACCGTTGACGTACTTCATATCAATCACGCACGGTACGTCAACAGCTTTGAACGAATGATGACCACAACATATCTCTAAGACACAAAAGATTGAAATAAAGTTGCAACAGGCCTTCACTAAGGCAGAGATAGCAGATA
Source organism: Alopecurus myosuroides (assembly GCA_028641055.1). Lineage (NCBI taxonomy): Eukaryota > Viridiplantae > Streptophyta > Magnoliopsida > Poales > Poaceae > Alopecurus > Alopecurus myosuroides. The sequence goes on along the minus strand of CM054060.1, from coordinate 241,371,552 downwards.
CAATCATCCAGAGGACACATGTCCCAACATATCATCCATTACATCAGCGGAAGCAATCAAAGGTGTCTGAGTACAGACAAAACCAAAGGCTTAAGAAGCCGGAGGAAATAAAGAAAACGAAGCCCATCCACGAAGGTTCTGGATCCTGCCCTGGTCCAGCTATCTACTCGTCTGCAGCGTCGTCGAACTCCACGAAGTAGCCATCCTGGGAAGCATCGTAGTCGTAGTCGTACTCTGTGTAAACCACAGCCCCAACGGGGTCAGTACATCCAAGTACTGGCAAGCAAGACTCACAGTTCATCAAAGAGTTACCCGTCAACACAAGCATTGATGCTTGGGATCAACGGAAGAAAAGGGTGATATGAAAGTTGCTGCTGGCTGCTCTAACCAACTACAGAAGATAACTACAAGTTCCGACTAACAGAATAAGATAAGATCGAGGATGGTAACCAACTGAAAGATAACTTCAACCCAAACCCATCCTGGATCTCGCCCCTTATCTAAACAAGCAATCCGAGGATAACTCACACAGTGGTGATAAGGTGAATCAAGTTATTGTTTGAATAACCTATTACTAGTCAAATTATTATTCATTGGGTGAAACATGATTGATCATTAAGTTGAAGTTGTCCTGAGTACTTGTTAGCCAGTACTTTCACCAAGTAATCCATAACCGCGGAAAACACGGCTTCTCGAGAAGATTATCCCTGCAGGGTTGCACCAATTTGGCCGTACACGCAAGAATAACCCGCCAAATGGGATGCCTCCCACCAAGCGGGGTACTCTACACAACCAACCATTCTTCGCATCAAGCCCAAAGCACCTTGGGCGCACGGCTAATCGAGCCCAGAAGAAAATGGACCCTCATAGCACTCTAAGAACGTGTCCCCCTATATGCCGACTACAAAAGTTCCACCCTGCGCTGGGCTCGCAAAAACATGCATGCGGCAAATAGAAAGCACGAACTAAATGAGATGATTTGGACGAGATGCGAATCAGGTCAAATTGAGGGGGGCGCCCATACTCGCTTCCCACATGCGGTTAGTGCGCTCATCATGGATCAGTAGACAAGACCCTTTTCCTATTAGGGTCGACACTAGCAGGCTTCAAAACCTCTCATGGGCCTCCTGCCGGTGCCTTGTCATCAAATTATTATTACCATTAGCAATTAACAGGATTGGTTGATTAACATTCGAGCCCGGTACAAATAATAAGATAGTAACAGTAGTAACCGACAACAGACTCGAGTAAAAGCAACCCTAAGCATGCTAGGTAAGAACAGGCACAAGCAAAGGCTGTAGGTAGGGAGGTGGGGCAATATTATTGGCTCAGGGAATCATGTGATAGGTTCGGAGAACAAGCAACGATACATAGGGCTAGCAATAGAAGACAAAAGGATAGTATCGACAACAAGTGTGGAAAGGAACTCGATGATTCATGTGAGTGATAACTTGCCTGGAAGCTCAACAGCCGGGTACTGAGCTAGGTCCTGGGGAGTGGTGTCGTAAGGATCGTCGGTCTCAACGTAGTCGTCGTCTAACCGAGAAGAAGCAAACAAACAAACAGGTATGTAAACAAACATTGCCATGGCATTGTGCACAATCAAATATGATGCATGACAATTTAATAGATGCAACAAAATAAACTACTTGATATGATAACACGATTTAAATGGACACATATGCAACTGTGGGTTGCATATGAAAAGCCCATGGAATTTGGTTAGATTATTTGTTTTCCAACTAATCAACAGGTGCTAGTGGATTAGTATGATGCATGCAACAGGAAAACAGCAAAATAACAACATTAGAATCAAATTAGAATAGGGTGTAGCAATTTAGAAGTTTATTATTAATTTAGGGAAAATTTTGGGTGCATTAAAGGTGACACACAAATAGTTGTTGTTTTCAACCATTTAAAATATTCAAAACAAATAACAAAGTTGATATTTGAAAAGAACATCAAATTTTGGTTGGATTACATGTTTCACATTTTGAAATTGGACTTTGGATTATTTAATTATGAATTAAACAATATTAAACAATTTTTAATTGCATTAAACAAGATTTAAATGGTTTAGGCAATTTTAATTATTGAAAACAGAAAACAAAAATTATATTTGAATAGAACATTCAAAAAGGGGCGAAAAACATATTTTATTTGTATTATTTGAAAACGGTATGAATTAGTTATGAGTTATTTCAATTTGCATTTGAATTATTCAAATTTGAAATTTAAATGCATTTTGAAATTTCAAAACAGAACACAAATAAGCTAGATGGAAAGATTATGAAATTTGGATATGAAAACATATAAAGTTTGCATTTGTTGGACTTATAAAATGGGAGATATTGAATTTCCAAATTTGGTTTTAAATCTGTTAATTAAATGAATTTAGAAAACAAAATAGAAAATGGATTTAATCATTTTCTACTCCACTGGGTCTACCCGCTGCCACTGCCCTGCGGGCCCAAACCAGCGTGGCAGCGCACGTGGCAGTGCGTGGCCACACAGCCACAGTCAGGTGGGCCTGGCTCGGGATAAATCCCAGCAAAAGAATTGCGCCGAGGGGGGATCGATCCCGCGCCCTCCAGGCTGCACACAGCGACGCTTGCCACTGTGGTAAGCGAGCGTTCGTGACAGAAACAGGGGCCGCGGGTTTTTACGTCAGTGTCCGCGAGATCTACTGAAACTGCAGCGCTCGGGCTCTGAACCTGACGGTGGTAGCGATGGCTGGCGGCGAACGGCAGCAGGGCTAGCCGCGACGGAGCACTGCGGTGACTAGCCCGTGCTAGCGTGCGTGTGCTACTGGGAGGTGGCCTAGGCGCGCACGGATGCGTGTGCAGAGAAGGAAGAAAGGGCGAGGAGATCGTCGGGGAAAGCTCACCGGGCTGCAGGGACTCGTCGGAGATGATCACGGACGGCGGCAAGGCAGCAGGGGATCTCCGGGGGGTTCAGGTGTCCGATGTGTAGAGGGGAAGGTGGCGGAAGGATTCCTGGGCTCGGTACAAGGAGTGGGTGGCTACGTGGGCGACGCCATGGCGATCTTCAGAGGGTTGCCGGCGGTGATGAAGTTCAGAGAGGGTGAGCGGCGTCGGGGAGAAGAACTTGGCGGCGGATCGATGGGACAGGGGTAACCCTAGGCTCTAGGGTTGCTCCCCGGGGGCTAGGGGCTCTTTTATAGGCCCGCGGAGCTCGGATTGCCGCCGGAGTCGCTCGGGGGCCGCCGTGGCACCGCTCGGATGGCGCCGTACGGGGAGAAGAAGGCGATTAGAAGGGGTGGCACGCATCTTGGCGCAACGAAGGGGTAAGTGAGGAGATAGCGGGCTGGGTCGCTGCGCGCGGGGTAGGTTAGCGGGCTGGGCTGCGGTAGATAGGTTAGTTGCCTCCCAGATTTCTATTTTTATTCTTTTCTGTTAATATTTTTTTGCTGAAACAGTTTTTGGAATATTTTGTTAAGGTTTTGGTTGAGGAAAAATTCAGAAAATTTTAGTTAAGCTTTTTAGATAATTAGAAACCACATTGCAAGCTTGGATTTCAAAAATTGAGATTTAAAATGATAGTTGGTGTTTGAATCCAAATTTGGGGGATATTTTTAATATTAAACCATTAAGAAAACATGCTTTGGAATAGGGTTACCCCTAGGGTTTTAGAAGGATTTGAAGAGTGCAAAAATGTGGTGATTTTTATGGTTTCCAAAAGAGTACTGATTTGAAACTTGATTTGAATTTGAAATGACTTAGAATTTAATTGGTGGAATTATGTGAATGATTTGAGGCAACAATTTAATAGTTGAACATTAATGAATTACTTGGAAACAAAAAGGAGGTTTGATTTGCAATACTTTATTTGAAAGATTGTAACAGACAAGTGTGAAAACAAAGGTTGAAAAGTTTGAATTTCATTATGAAAACAATGCAAACAATTGAAACAAATGCAATGAAATGATGACATGATGCCTTGCTTGAAAGTAAACAAGAAATAAACCAACTAAGGGATGTTTTCATACTTGGATGTTACAAAACTCCCCCCCTTGAAGGAATCGCGCCCCGAGATTCCTTACTGAGAAATGAAAAGGTCCGGATACTTCTTGCGAAGATCCTCTTCGGTCTCCCACGTTGCCTCTTTATCGGAATGGTGCGACCATTGGACTTTCAAGAACTTGGTGCTCTTGTTGCGAGTCTTACGCTCGGTCTCATCGAGAATACGAATAGGGTGCTCCTCATAAGATAGATCATCTTGCAGCTCAATGGAATCATGATCAACTGCACGATCTGGATCTTTGAAACACTTCTTGAGATGTGACACGTGGAACACATCGTGCACCTTGGATAGTTTTTTCTGGAAGTTCAAGACGATAAGCATTTTCTGCACGCCTTGAGAGAATGTTGAAAGGACCAATGTATCTTGGTGCAAGCTTTCCTTTCACACCAAAACGATGAGTGCCTCTGAGGGGAGTTACACGGAGATATGCCTTATCACCAGGTGCATAGACCATATCCCTGTGCTTGCTATCATAATAGCTCTTCTGACGAGACTGAGCAATCCTGAGATTGTCACGAATGATACGAACTTTCTCCTCGGCTTCCTTAACAATGTCAGGGCCTAAGAGTGAACGTTCACCAGCTCCAGACCAATTGATTGGACGCCTGCATCTGCGACCATACAGTGCCTCAAAAGGTGCCATGCCTAGGCTTGCCTGGTAGCTGTTGTTGTAGGAGAATTCAGCATATGGAAGGCAATCCTCCCATTTCATGCCAAAGGAGAGACCACAAGCTCTGAGCATATCCTCGAGAATCTGATTGACTCTTTCGACTTGCCCCTGAGACTGAGGGTGATAAGCTGTGCTGAACAGAAGTTTAGTGCCCAATGCTTCTTGAAAGCTTTTCCAGAAATGAGAAGTGAAGATGCTTCCACGATCTGAGCTTATTTCCAATGGAACACCATGAAGGGGAACAACCTTTGCTGTGTAGAGCTCTGCTAACTGGCTAGCTGAGATAGTTTCCTTTACAGCATAGAAGTGAGCAACCTTAGTGAGACGATCAATAACAACGAAGATTGCATCGTTGCCTTTCTTGGACTTTGGAAACCCAGTAACGAAGTCCATTTCAATCATGTCCCACTTCCACTCAGGAATTTTCAGAGGTTGGAGTAGACCTGCTGTCTTTTGATGGACTGCCTTAACACGTTGACAAACGTCGCATTCAGAAACGTATTGAGCAATTTCACGTTTCATGCCAGACCACCAATACAGAGTCTTAAGATCCTGGTACATCTTTGTACTTCCAGGGTGAATGGATAGAGGAGTTTCATGAGCCTCCTTGAGAATGATATCCTTGAGACTTTGAATCTGAGGAACTGCAATGCGTCCTTCAAAGAACACAGTTCGCTTGTCATCAATTGAGAAGGACTTGAATTTATCATTGCCCTCCTTGATGTGCTTTACAATCTTCTTGATTTCATTATCACGAAGTTGTTCAGAACGAATCTTGTCCTTGAGAGTTGGACTGGCTGTCAAGCTAGCAAGGTATCCTTCAGGGACAAGACCAAGGTTCAGCTTCTGGAATTCTTCATGAAGTGGAGGTTGGCTTTCCATGATCATGAGATTATTGCAATAGGATTTGCGACTAAGAGCATCGGCCATAACATTAGCCTTGCCTGGAGTGTAAGAAATGGTGAGATCAAAGTCTTTAATCTTCTCAATCCATCTCCTTTGCCTGAGGTTCAGATCTGGCTGAGTGAAGATGTATTTCAGACTCTTATGATCGGAAAAGATTTCAGTTTTGTTACCCAACAAGTATTGTCTCCATTTCTTGAGGGCAAACACAACTGCTGCAAGTTCAAGATCATGAGTAGGATAGTTTTGCTCATGTGGGTTCAACTGACGTGAAGCATAAGCCACAACTTGACGTTCTTGCATAAGAACTGCTCCTAGGCCTTGGAGAGATGCATCACAGAATATCTGGAAAGGTTTGGTAGTATCTGGGCCAACCAGAACTGGGGTGGAAGTGAGTTTAGTCTTCAGGAGGTTGAAACTCTCATCACATTGTGGAGTCCAAACGAACTTTTTGTCCTTCTTTGTGAGATCAGTGAGAGGTTTAGCAATCTTGGAGAAGTTTTGGACGAAACGACGGCAATAGCTAGCCAAGCCAAGAAAGCTTCTCACTTGTTTCACCGTCTTAGGGGGTTTCCAATCAACAATTTCCTTAACCTTTTCAGGATCAATGGCAATGCCTTTGGCAGAGATGATATGACCAAGATATGCAACTTCTGGAATCCAGAACTCACATTTGGAATACTTGGCATACAGACGATGCTCGCGAAGTTTCATGAGAGTGAGACGAAGGTGTTCTACATGCTCTTCCTCGGATTTTGAGTAGACTAGAATATCATCAAGATATACCACAACAAACTTGTCGAGATATTCATGGAAGACAGAATTCATGAGTCTTGAGAACGTTGCCGGTGCATTGGTGAGACCAAAGGACATGACGGTGTATTCATATAGACCGTAACGAGTGGTGAAGGCTGTTTTTGGAATATCTTCCTTTCTGATCTTTATCTGATGGTAACCCATCCTCAAGTCCAACTTTGAGAATATTGAGGCTCCAGCAAGTTGATCAAAAAGATCATCGATACGAGGAATTGGATACTTGTTCTTGATGGTTTTCTCGTTGAGAGGACGATAGTCAACCACGAGTCTTTTTGTTTGATCCTTCTTGGCAACAAACAGAGTTGGGCAACCCCAAGCGGAGGAACTAGGCTGAATGTAACCTTTTTCCATGTACATATCGATTTGCTCCTTCAACAATTTCAGTTCAGGAGGAGCTATCTTGTATGGATGCTTAGAGATTGGAGCAGTACCTGGCTCAAGCTCGATGACGAACTCAACTGCTCTGTCCGGAGGCATCCCTGGCAACTCTTCTGGAAAGACGTCAGGGAATTTACAAACCACCGGAACATTTTCAATTGCAGGAAGGGGTTTAGCATCGAGGTTGAACAGCTGAACAGAACTTGATCCATATGGAGAATAGACTATCTGGCCTGAAGTGTGAGAGAGAGTTATTGACTTTTGAGCACAGTCAGTTTTAGCTTTGTGGGTCTTCAACCAATCCATGCCCAGAATGACATCAATGTCAGAATTTCCCAGCAACATGAGTGAAGCAAGGAATATGCGACCTCCAATTAGGATTTCATTGTCCATGCTTATCTTGGATGTCAACATTTGCGGTCCCGGAGAGTGAACAGTCATTTGATTGCTTAGCGGAACCAGAACTAGGTTGTATGCTTTTGCAAAAATCTTTGACACAAAGGAATGCGATGCTCCAGTATCAAACAACACTTTAGCTGGAATAGAGTTTACGGGTAATATACCGAGAACGACGTCAGCAGCTTCCTCAGCTTTGTCGGCCTTGATATGGTTCACCCTCGCGTTCCTCCCGACAGGCCTGTTGTTGGAGTTGAAGGCTTTAGCCGGGGGAGCACGAACCATTGCCTGGTTGGTGCTGGGGCGAGGAGGTAGGGGTAGCTGCTTCTGAGTGCACTTATCAGCGTAGTGTCCAGTCTCCTTGCACTTGTAGCAAGTGACAACACGAGGAGGACCTGGCCTTGGCTGCCCCATTGGAATCCTCTGACCCTGCATCTGAGATGGGTTGGGTGGGCGGGGACCAAAGCCTGGAGAAGCTTGGGCATTTGGAGCCCGAGTGACAGCACCATTTGGCACCCAGATGCGGCGCTTCTGAGGAGGGGTGGTCATGTTGGAGGAGGAACCACCCTCACGCGAGTGCTTGCGGGACTCTTCGAACGCCTTGCGCCCATTCTCCTCATTGAGTGCGGTGTTCACGAGTTCCACGAAGTCCTTGCACTTGATGTTGGTGAGAGCGTACTTCAGTTCCGGGTTAAAGCCTCGGCGGAACCTTGCCATCTTCTTGGCTTCGGTGGACACTTCGTCACCAGCGTACCGAGCGAGGCGATTGAACTCGTTCTGGTAGCCGAGGACGTCCAGCTTGCCCTGTCTGAGAGAGCAGAATTCCTCACGCATCCTTTCCATGAGACCATCCGGGATGTGGTGCTTCAGGAAGGCATCCTTGAAACATCCCCAGGTGATAGGATAGCCAGCTCTCATGGTCTGGTAGTTCTCCCACCAAGTAGCTGCCTGACCCTTCAGTAGGTAGGAGGCATACTTGACCTTATCTTCCTCAGCAACATGAGCAATCTCCAGAGCCCTGTTGATCTCCCTGATCCAGTCATCAGCATCCAGAGGCTCACGTGTTGCCACGAAAGCCCTCGGCCCCACGCTCAGAAACTCCTTGATGCTGACTCGCGGAGCATTCTGGTTGTTGTGCTGGTTAGCCTGGATCTGGGCCATCTGAGTCACCACTTGGGTCATCTGAGCCAACAGTTCCCCCATTGGTGGTGGCGGAGGCGGGGTGTTCCTGGTTGGAGGCATCCTGAACAGAAATGCATTTTAGCACAACAATAGCACAGGATAGACTAGGTAACCGAAAGATAGATTATTCCGACGCATGAATAGATAACCAACAGGTACATCATCACATGTTCAAGTACATCAGAATATCCAACAGACCAACACATGATTCGAAAGACAAGGATAACTAAACATAGCTAGGAACGGATACATCGGTACTCCCATGCTCATCACGCAGGACGGCGGCGAGTAGTACGACGAGAGATACGGTGAGGAGGAACCCCACGGAAGTAGGTATCACGACGATCCCTGTAGATAGGAAATGCTCTGAGAGCAACTCTCGGAGTGGTGAAGTAGAAAGCGTCCTCTCCCTGTGCTCCAAAGAGAGGAATACCACTGTAACCAGCTCCAAGGTTGAGAAGTGGACCTCTGATCGGCTCGTAACCTCCAGCATCTGGCAGCGGTAACCCAGCTGTCTGAACGCAACGTGCAAAGCGCTCATCTCCAACAAAGTCTGTGGTGTACGTCGCCAGACGGGTGAGAGCAAGGTGGAGCTGCTCCCTGACTGAGGCTAACTCCTGAGAAAGTGTGGAAGCAACTGCGTCACTGTGCCTCACGAACTGGGCAGTGGTGTGCAGCCTGGAGCTATCAGACTCGTAGGTATCCAGGTCGCGGTGGTCAGTGAAGTGAACTCCCGCTGCCGTGATGTAACCACGGGGGATGTGACGATAGATGGAATCATCAAACCCCCAGTAGTCAGCACGGAGAACGGTGAGACTCACGTACGCTGCCTGCTGCACGGCCATATCCACTGTGGAACCTACTGCCTCGTAGCGGTGAACAAAGCTCCTGCCATCATCCGACAGAATGTAGACGATAGCTCGGTAGAAAGTCTGCTCGAACTCGCGCTGGTGCTCGTAGACCTGGTACTCTGGTGCCCAACGGAACCCCAGATAGGTAACCATATCCCTCAGCATCTCCGGATAACCGGCGGTGTCCTCACAGCGAGTCATCCGAACCACCTGCGGGTAGAACCTGAGATCCATCTGCAGATGATCGGGAAAGGTTTTGATTAGACTCCGGTAGAAGAAAAGGATGTGGAAAACAACAACAAGGTTTTCAATGGACGAAAGGTTCTTCTGAAGAACATGATATCGAAGCAACATCGGGAAAACGAGACCAAAAGTCCTGAGGTACTAAGGAGAACCCAAAACACGTGAAATCCTAACTTGAAAGTTTAGGTGAGAAGGGAAAACAACGTTGCACTTCCTTACCAGAAAAGGGTGGGTGGGTGGGGAAAGAAGAAAAGTGGCAGAATTCCTACTCTCACGTTCCATTTTTCCTGTATAGCTACAAAATAGTTTCTAGACTCAACTGCGACCAGTAAAAAGGGATCCTACAGGCAGACATGCTCTGATACCATTTGTCGCACCCTGGCTTCTAAGGGATACTCACCGCACGAACTGGATAGCAGGTGCTTGGATTATGGGGCATAACTGCTCCCACGTCCCAGCTTCCTGGTAGGCCTGCGCTTATGCGCGACAACACAAGCCCTGCTATTCCACCGTCGATGTAAACTATCCACTAGAAGTCATAGGCACTACCGTTGACGTACTTCATATCAATCACGCACGGTACGTCAACAGCTTTGAACGAATGATGACCACAACATATCTCTAAGACACAAAAGATTGAAATAAAGTTGCAACAGGCCTTCACTAAGGCAGAGATAGCAGATACAATCATCCAGAGGACACATGTCCCAACATATCATCCATTACATCAGCGGAAGCAATCAAAGGTGTCTGAGTACAGACAAAACCAAAGGCTTAAGAAGCCGGAGGAAATAAAGAAAACGAAGCCCATCCACGAAGGTTCTGGATCCTGCCCTGGTCCAGCTATCTACTCGTCTGCAGCGTCGTCGAACTCCACGAAGTAGCCATCCTGGGAAGCATCGTAGTCGTAGTCGTACTCTGCGTAAACCACAGCCCCAACGGGGTCAGTACATCCAAGTACTGGCAAGCAAGACTCACAGTTCATCAAAGAGTTACCCGTCAACACAAGCATTGATGCTTGGGATCAACGGAAGAAAAGGGTGATATGAAAGTTGCTGCTGGCTGCTCTAACCAACTACAGAAGATAACTACAAGTTCCGACTAACAGAATAAGATAAGATCGAGGATGGTAACCAACTGAAAGATAACTTCAACCCAAACCCATCCTGGATCTCGCCCCTTATCCAAAGAAGCAATCCGAGGATAACCACACAGTGGTGATAAGGTGAATCAAGTTATTGTTTGAATAACCTATTACTAGTCAAATTATTATTCATTGGGTGAAACATGATTGATCATTAAGTTGAAGTTGTCCTGAGTACTTGTTAGCCAGTACTTTCACCAAGTAATCCATAACCGCGGAAAACACGGCTTCTCGAGAAGATTATCCCTGCAGGGTTGCACCAATTTGGCCGTACACGCAAGAATAACCCGCCAAATGGGATGCCTCCCACCAAGCGGGGTACTCTACACAACCAACCATTCTTCGCATCAAGCCCAAAGCACCTTGGGCGCACGGCTAATCGAGCCCAGAAGAAAATGGACCCTCATAGCACTCTAAGAACGTGTCCCCCTATATGCCGACTACAAAAGTTCCACCCTGCGCTGGGCTCGCAAAAACATGCATGCGGCAAATAGAAAGCACGAACTAAATGAGATGATTTGGACGAGATGCGAATCAGGTCAAATTGAGGGGGGCGCCCATACTCGCTTCCCACATGCGGTTAGTGCGCTCATCATGGATCAGTAGACAAGACCCTTTTCCTATTAGGGTCGACACTAGCAGGCTTCAAAACCTCTCATGGGCCTCCTGCCGGTGCCTTGTCATCAAATTATTATTACCATTAGCAATTAACAGGATTGGTTGATTAACATTCGAGCCCCGGTACAAATAATAAGATAGTAACAGTAGTAACCGACAACATACTCGAGTAAAAGCAACCCTAAGCATGCTAGGTAAGAACAGGCACAAGCAAAGGCTGTAGGTAGGGAGGTGGGGCAATATTATTGGCTCAGGGAATCATGTGATAGGTTCGGAGAACAAGCAACGATACATAGGGCTAGCAATAGAAGACAAAAGGATAGTATCGACAACAAGTGTGGAAAGGAACTCGATGATTCATGTGAGTGATAACTTGCCTGGAAGCTCAACAGCCGGGTACTGAGCTAGGTCCTGGGGAGTGGTGTCGTAAGGATCGTCGGTCTCAACGTAGTCGTCGTCTAACCGAGAAGAAGCAAACAAACAAACAGGTATGTAAACAAACATTGCCATGGCATTGTGCACAATCAAATATGATGCATGACAATTTAATAGATGCAACAAAATAAACTACTTGATATGATAACACGATTTAAATGGACACATATGCAACTGTGGGTTGCATATGAAAAGCCCATGGAATTTGGTTAGATTATTTGTTTTCCAACTAATCAACAGGTGCTAGTGGATTAGTATGATGCATCCAACAGGAAAACAGCAAAATAACAACATTAGAATCAAATTAGAATAGGGTGTAGCAATTTAGAAGTTTATTATTAATTTAGGGAAAATTTTGGGTGCATTAAAGGTGACACACAAATAGTTGTTGTTTTCAACCATTTAAAATATTCAAAACAAATAACAAAGTTGATATTTGAAAAGAACATCAAATTTTGGTTGGATTACATGTTTCACATTTTGAAATTGGACTTTGGATTATTTAATTATGAATTAAACAATATTAAACAATTTTTAATTGCATTAAACAAGATTTAAATGGTTTAGGCAATTTTAATTATTCAAAACAGAAAACAAAAATTATATTTGAATAGAACATTCAAAAAGGGGTGAAAAACATATTTTATTTGTATTATTTGAAAACGGTATGAATTAGTTATGAGTTATTTCAATTTGCATTTGAATTATTCAAATTTGAAATTTAAATGCATTTTGAAATTTCAAAACAGAACACAAATAAGCTAGATGGAAAGATTATGAAATTTGGATATGAAAACATATAAAGTTTGCATTTGTTGGACTTATAAAATGGGAGATATTGAATTTCCAAATTTGGTTTTAAATCTGTTAATTAAATGAATTTAGAAAACAAAATAGAAAATGGATTTAATCATTTTCTACTCCACTGGGTCTACCCGCTGCCACTGCCCTGCGGGCCCAAACCAGCGTGGCAGCGCACGTGGCAGTGCGTGGCCACACAGCCACAGCCAGGTGGGCCTGGCTCGGGATAAATCCCAGCAAAAGAATTGCGCCGAGGGGGATCGATCCCGCGCCCTCCAGGCTGCACACAGCGACGCTTGCCACTTTGGTAAGCAAGCGTTCGTGACAGAAACAGGGGCCGCGGGTTTTTACGTCAGTGTCCGCGAGATCTACTGAAACTGCAGCGCTCGGGCTCTGAACCTGACGGTGGTAGCGATGGCTGGCGGCGAACGGCAGCAGGGCTAGCCGCGACGGAGCACTGCGGTGACTAGCCCGTGCTAGCGTGCGTGTGCTACTGGGAGGTGGCCTAGGCGCGCGCGGATGCGTGTGCAGAGAAGGAAGAAAGGGCGAGGAGATCATCGGGGAAAGCTCACCGGGCTGCAGGGACTCGTCGGAGATGATCACGGACGGCGGCGAGGCAGCAGGGGATCTCCGGGGGGTTCAGGTGTCCGATGTGTAGAGGGGAAGGTGGCGGAAGGATTCCTGGGCTCGGTACAAGGAGTGGGTGGCTACGTGGGCGACGCCATGGCGATCTTCAGAGGGTTGCCGGCGGTGATGAAGTTCAGAGAGGGTGAGCGGCGTCGGGGAGAAGAACTTGGCGGCGGATCGATGGGACAGGGGTAACCCTAGGCTCTAGGGTTGCTCCCCGGGGGCTAGGGGCTCTTTTATAGGCCCGCGGAGCTCGGATTGCCGCCGGAGTCGCTCGGGGGGCCGCCGTGGCACCGCTCGGATGGCGCCGTACGGGGAGAAGAAGGCGATTAGAAGGGGTGGCACGCATCTTGGCGCAACGAAGGGGTAAGTGAGGAGATAGCGGGCTGGGTCGCTGCGCGCGGGGTAGGTTAGCGGGCTGGGCTGCGGTAGATAGGTTAGTTGCCTCCCAGATTTCTATTTTTATTCTTTTCTGTTAATATTTTTTTGCTGAAACAGTTTTTGGAATATTTTGTTAAGGTTTTGGTTGAGGAAAAATTCAGAAAAATTTAGTTAAGCTTTTTAGATAATTAGAAACCACATTGCAAGCTTGGATTTCAAAAATTGAGATTTAAAATGATAGTTGGTGTTTGAATCCAAATTTGGGGGATATTTTTAATATTAAACCATTAAGAAAACATGCTTTGGAATAGGGTTACCCCTAGGGTTTTAGAAGGATTTGAAGAGTGCAAAAATGTGGTGATTTTTATGGTTTCCAAAAGAGTACTGATTTGAAACTTGATTTGAATTTGAAATGACTTAGAATTTAATTGGTGGAATTATGTGAATGATTTGAGGCAACAATTTAATAGTTGAACATTAATGAATTACTTGGAAACAAAAAGGAGGTTTGATTTGCAATACTTTATTTGAAAGATTGTAACAGACAAGTGTGAAAACAAAGGTTGAAAAGTTTGAATTTCATTATGAAAACAATGCAAACAATTGAAACAAATGCAATGAAATGATGACATGATGCCTTGCTTGAAAGTAAACAAGAAATAAACCAACTAAGGGATGTTTTCATACTTGGATGTTACATCTTTGATCAATATTTACTTTAAAAAATATTGCCAAAGTCATTGGAACAATATGTTGACTATTTTTGGTTCAATTGCTTAGCCATGTAAGTTCATATAATTAGTTTGTTTAGTTGCACTCAAACAAACACAACCAAAGTTTAATTCTCAAGCAATTAGCAAAACAACTGTGTTATCAGGTATTCCAAAATTGGGATGTGACAAGTATCCTTTAGAAGTCCGGGTGCGACAAATGGTATCAGAGCCTGTCTGCCTGTAGGATCCCTTTTTACTGGTCGCAGTTGAGTCTAGAAAACTATTTTGTAGCTATATAGGAAAAATGAAACGTGAGAGTAGGAATTCTGTTCTTTTTCTTCTTTCCCCGCCCACCCTCCCTTTTCTGGTAAGGAAGTGCAACGTTGTTTTCCCTTCTCATCTAAACTTTCAAGTTAGGATTTCACGGATCCTGGTTTCTCTAGGATAGTTATATCTACTAGACCATAGGAATGGAGGTGGTTGTGACATGATTTATCATGTTGCCTACTCATGATTGAGAACGGAGGCGTGTAAGCCCCGGAAGCAGATCCTCTATTCCTTAAGCAGTAGATATTGATCCTTTAGAAGCCCGGATGGGTTTTCCGTAGTACCTCAGGAGTTTTGTTCTCGTTTTCCCCGATGTTGATATCCTGTTCTTCTCAACATCCTTTTCGTCCCTTGAAATCTTGTTGTTGTTTTCCATTTCAGTTCTTCTACCGGTGTCTAATCAAAACTTCCCAAATATCAAGTCTATCTGGCCAGAAAGGTTGTTGTTGTTTCGAAAACTACCAGGCTATGAGAGCTGGCATTCCTATCACCTGGGGTTGTTTCGAGGAAGCATTCCTGAAGCACCACATTCCAGATAGTCTATTCTCCAAATGAATCAAATTCTATCCAGCTATACACCCTCGATGCAAAACCTCTCCCTTTACTTGAAAATGTTCCGGTGGTTTCCAAATTCCCTGACATCTTTCCAGAAGAGTTGCCAGGAATGCCTGTCATCTTGAACTTCCAGAAAAACTATCCAAGGTGCACGATGTGTGTCACGTGTCACAGCTCAAGAGGATCTTCCCAAGAAGTTTCCGGACCTTTTCTTTTCTCAGTAGGAATCTCGGGGCGCGATTCCTTCAAGGGGCGTTTTGTAACATCCCAAGTATGAAAAAATAGCCATTAGAATGTTTGCTCTCTGTTATTTTATGTTTTGCATCATGGCATCATGTTGATTGCATTTGTTTTGTTTGTTTTCCATTTGTTTTCCAACTGTTTTCATTTGTTTTCCTTTGTTTTCTATTTGAATTTCAAACCAAAATTCAAACCTTTTGTTTCATCCTTGTGATGTTACAATTTCCAAAATCATATTTCAAGTCAAAACAATCAATTGTTTCCATTAAAGTGTGATCTCAAAACTGTTGTTTTGTTTCTATAAAAATGCATCCAATAACCAAACCCTTTTCAAATTCAGTTATGATTTTCTTCCAAACAACAACCCTTGTTGAAAGTTATGAAAATTGCAAAACCATTCAATCAGTTGTTTCCATTTAATCCATAAGGTTCAACCATTAAAATTATGGCTTTTAATAATTTAATTAATCCAAACTTAATTCAATTGTTATTTCAAAATTTCAAATCCAATTACCAACAGCGCCCAATTTGAAATTATGGAAATTACCAAACAATTCCTTCACTTGTTTCCAACTAAACTTGAATTTAAAAAGCTTAATTGCTTAAGTTAAGTTAATCAATTAATATTAAATTCCCTTCAAATTTCAAATAAATTGCAAGCAACACTTAATTTCTAATCTTTTGGTAAAACAAAAACTTGCAATTTGTTGCTATTACTTAAATAAGCATTATAAAATTTTGCCCTAAAAATTTCTAACCCTAACCATCTCTTGTTCTTCCTTTTCCAATCAGCACAAAAAAAAATTAATAAAACAGAATCAATTAGTAAAAAGAAACCAGGGAGAGAGAGAGAGGCCCAACTGTCCCCCCAAGCCCACTTTCCTCTCAGCCCGATAACCTTTCTTCCCCATCTCCGTACGCTGTCGTCATCAACCATGGACAGCGACCTGCTGCCCAACCTCCTCCACCCGATTCTCCCTCCCCCTCCTATATCTGTCCCCAACCCGTGGAGAAACCCTAACCCTACTCCTTCTCCCATCGCCGCCGTTCTCTCCCTCTCGTTTCCCTTCTTCCTCCCGAGATTTCTTCTGAATTTTTGTTCTCTGAAAATCGATAGCTTCCATGGCCGTAGTTCATCGGAGAAGTTGCGGACGTTGGGGCCGCCGTCGAGAGCAGCACGCGGCGGGAATGGAACCCTCGCGTTTCCCTCTTCCTCGCCATCTCCTCGGCTTCCCCCGAGGAGCCCCACCGCGCCGCCGCCAACCTCCCGTCGCCGGCGACCGCTCCCTGCTCCGCCCGTCCCTGTCTGCTCGACAGCGAGGTGAGCGCCTCCTGCTCCTCTTCCCCTTGATCCTCCTCCCTCTCCTCCCTCATCTCCTCCATCTCCCGCAGCCCCCACACCGCCCACGGCACCCCCCCGGCCACCGCGAGTCCCCGCAGCAGCGGCAGCCGATCGCTGCCATGGCTGCCCTCTTCCCTGCTGCGTGCCCTCGTCAGTTACAGGTTCAGAAAAAGAATCCCGCAGCAACACCTTTTCCTCCCCGAGATCCCCTTCCTAGAACCAACACAGAGCACAGCCCACTGGCAGTAACCGCAGCGCGCACCCGCGAGGTGCAGGGTTCGATCCCCAGCCCCACCTTTTTCCTGTTAATTTTTCCGAGGTGGATTCGGTGCAGTTCTGAACACTAACCTCACCCCGCTGCACTTCCTGTCAACACACAGCAGCCAGCCCAGTTGGTGTGTTCCTTGTGCGCACAACAAAGGGGAGGGGTTCGATCCCCCACTCCCTCAACTAAAAACCAACCTTTTTATTTTATTTGTTTGGTTACAGAACTTCCCCCAAATCACAACCAAGCCCATGTATCTTTAATTCTAGTCCCTGTATAATTCTTTCTAAATCCTTGCAATTTATTTCCAAGTCCCTGTTAATTTTTCTAAATCCCTAAATATTGTAAAAATGGCAGATTTGCACCAAATCTTGTAAAATGCATAACTAATTCACCTTAACTCCAATTTTAACTTTTTAAATATGTTTTCTGTCCCAGATTGAATGTTCTATCCAAATATAAAATTTGTTTACTGTTTTGAATATTTTAAATTGGTGAAACATTTGAATTCTTGTTTAAATCACTTAATTTTGCAAAATTCATAACTTGGGCATAAAACTTCCAAATTCAACAAACTAAATATGTTTTCCAATAAAATTTTCATGTACTTTCCAAATATAAATTTTGTTTGCTGTTTTGAATAATTTAAATCGCTGAAAACAACTGTTTCTTAATTATTGCATTTAAAATTGCCAAAATAATAACTTGCTCATTTTACATCCAATTTCAACAAATGAAATATGTTTTCCTTGCAAAATTAAACCACCTTTCCAAATATAAAATTTGTTCCATGTTTTGAATAATTAAAATTGGTTAAATGATTTAAACCTTGTTTAATTCATTTAATATTGCTAAATTTATAACTTGATCAAAACAAATTCTTTTGGGACATATAAAATATGTTTTCCAACCACAAAAGTATAAACTTTGCAAATATGAATCTCACTTAATGTTTTGAACAAATAAAAATTCAAATAAGTTCATGTTTGAATTAAATTCATTTCAATCCTGCTTAAACTTGTTTAATTCATAAATAATTTATTTGAAATCCTTTTTCAACAAGTGAAACATGTATTCCACCTAAAATTGTGTGTTCTTATCAAATATGAACTTTGTCATCTATTTTGAACAATTTAACATGATGAAAACAACAATTGCTTGTGTGGCACCTTTAAGTAACCAAAATTTCTTAACTTACTAAATGAATTTCCAAACTTGGTAAACCTTATTTCCAATTGTTTCTATTGTTGTTATTTTGCTGTTTTCCTCATCCATGCATAATGCTAATCCAATTTCACCTATTGGTTAGTTGTAAAACAATTGATTCACCCTTAATTCATGGGTTTTCCATATGCAATCCAATTGCATATGGGTCCATTTAAACATGTTATCTCGTCAACTAGTTTATTTCTGATGCATCAATTAAATGGTCATGCATCATCCCATGATTGTGCACTATGCCATGTTATTGATTGTTTATCTTTCTGTATTGTTTGTTTGCTTCTTCTCGGATACACGACGACGTTGAGACCGACGATACTTACGACACCCCTTCTAAGGAGTTAGCTCAGTACCAGGCTACTGGGTTTGCAGGCAAGTATTCACTCACATGAACCACTATGTTCCTTTCAACATTGGTTACCGATACTTTCCGTTGTCTACTCTGCTAGCCCTATGAATAGTTGTTTCTGTTACGAACCTATCACATGTATCCTTTAACCCTGATATTGCCTCACCTCCATACCTATAAACTTTTGCTTGATGCCCGTGTCTTACTAGCATGCTTAGGGTTGTTTTGCTCGAGTCTGTTACCCGTTACTTTCTGTTACTATTTCATTATGTTCTGGGGCCTCGATGTTAAACAATGAATCATGCTAATGTTATTGTTAATAATAATTTGATGATAAGGCACCGGCAGGAGGCCCTGCGTGGTTTTGAGGCCTGCCAGTGTCGACCCTAATAGGAAAAGGGTCTTGTCTACTGATCCATGATGAGCGCACTAACCGCATGTGGGAAGCGAGTATGGGCGCCCCCCTCAATTTGATTCGATTCGCATCTCGTCCAAATCGCCTCATTTAGTTCGTGTTTTCCATTTGCCGCATGCATGTTTTTGCGAGCCCAGGCCAGGGTGGAACTTTTGTAGTCGGCATATAGGGGGACACGTTCTTAGAGTGCTATGAGGGTCCCCTTTCTTCGGGGCTCGATTAGCCGTGCGCCCAAGGTTCTTTGGGCTTGATGCGAAGAAGAGTTGAGTTGTGTAGAGTGCCCCGCTTGGTGGGAGGCATCCCATCTGGCGGGTTATTCTTGCGTGTACGGCCAAATTGGTGCACCCCTGCAGGGATAAATCTTCTCGAGAAGCCGTGTTTTCCGCGGTTATGGACTACTTGGTGAAAGTACTGGCTAACAAGTACTCAGGACAACTTAAACCTAATGATTAACAACCTTACACCCAATGATCAACAACTTGACTAGTAATAGGCTTATTGACACAATAATCTGAACCATCATTATTTCAACTGTGTGGGTTATCCTCGGATTGCTTCTTTGGATAAGAAGCGAGATCCAGGATGGGTTTGTTTGGAGTTAGTTGATAGGTTGGTTACGATACGCGATCTTATCTCCTTTCTGTTAGCCGGAAGTTGTAGTATGTTTCTGTAGTTGGTTAGAGCAGCCAGTTGCAGCATCTTTTATATCCCCTTCCTTCCGTTGAACCCAAAGCATCTGTGCTTGGTGTTGACGGGTTACACTTTGGTGAACTGTGAGTCTTGCTTGCCAGTACGTTTATGTACTGACCCCCTTGGGGCTATGGTTTCCGCAGACGACGTTCCCGAGGATCTCCATGGTGGCTACTACGTGGAGTATGACGAGACTGCTGACGAGTAGATAGCGGACCCGGGCAGGATCCGAGACCTCGTGGATGGGCTCCGTCTTTTCGTTTCCGGCCTCTTAGGCCTATTTGGTTCTTGTCTGTACTCAGACATGTTGAATGCTTATGCTGTGATGTAATGATGTATTGTTGGGACATGTGTCCTCTGAATGATTGTATTTGCTATCTCTGCTCTAATGAGGGCTATTTGCAACTTATTTCAATCCTTTGTGTCGTAGAGATCTGTTGTGATATCACTTGTTCCAATGCCGTTGACGTACCATGTGTGTATGTTTTGAAGTACGTCAATGGAAGTATCCTGATTTCTATGGGATAGTTTACGTCGACGCTGAACAGATAGGGGTTGGTTGTCACACATACGTGTGTTGGCCTACTCGTAAGAGGACGCGGGTGCCGGTAAGCCCCGTAATCCAATCTACTACTGTTCAACGGAACGGCGAGTATTGTAAGGACCCCAGACCGACAGTCTGAAACCCTACGTATGCATACATTCACGATCCCAGAAAGATCAGTCGTGAACAACATACACAGTTGGCACACAGAAATACATCATCCATTACACGAATACATAAAGGTATTACACAAATGATCACATGATCAAGTTGAACACAACTGTCACATAGGACAGGCAACTTAATCAAACACAGCGGAAGACAATTAAAACACAACGTAGTTGAGCCCAAGTCACGCCTTAACCTACAGGCTGCTGACCCGGAGACGATCCTAGTTCGCAAAGCCATCAGCTCCGTACTTCTCTTCATAGAAATCCTTCGGAGGCTCCTTCTCAAATTCTGGCAAGTAGATACCAGGGGCGAAACCATAATGAGTACATTTGAATGTACTCAGTAAGACATCCATCATGTCACTTACCAAACATGCAACTATGCTTATATGGTGGAATAGGTAGGCTATAAATAGGGTTCACTATCAATGGTGTTCATATATGATGACACCACAGTTGCAGTCAGGTTAATCTGTATCTTCGTTGAAGAAGATACTTCAGAAGAAAAATAATATAGTTTTATTTCTCTTGTAGATATCACATGTACAAGAGTTTTTGTAAAGCTTTGTTAAAGAATATTTTCTCTTTGCAAAACTTCTTGGAATCAGTTTCCAAAATTCTTGCTTAGAGTAGAAAAGGTTTTCTTTGCAAAACATTTTGTTTTTGTATAACAACATCTGGCTTTTCATCATCGACGATACCTCCACGGTATAAGTTTCCATTTCCTTTCCGAACTTCACAAGTTCAACACTTCCTTTCCAAAAATTCCCTTTCAAAAACTTCCTTTTTGAAAACATTGACACAATGCTAGCTACATGGCCATTCAACTGTCCATATCCGAGGACGCGGATTCTTAGAAAAAGTTATACTCTGCAGAGGTGTACACATCCACCAGATCTAGTACACCTCCCGTGAACAATCACGGACTGTAACAACAGTATGTAAACATCAGGTATCTGATCATAACCATCCACTATGTTCAAGCTAGTATATGCCTATCTCTCAGTTGAGTTTTACCACATCCCCGGCACCGAGCTAATCCCCGCCAAGCCAGGATGCCTCAACTGATGCATCCGGAGGGAAAATTAATCCCACACTTTATATGTCTCCACGACATTCGGTTCAGAGGATCGCATCCCCTATAGCACATTGAGATAGCACACACTAATAAGAACAAACTTCAAGTTAAGCCCCTTGCCCATGTTGGGGTAGGGTGGCAGTACGGTAAAGTTTGTCCGGCGAAGACTAGGTTATGTGTCATTTTTGAAAACACCACTTTCTCAAAAATGACCACTTCCACATTCCTCCGGAGAACAAGGATCCGCCTTTTCTCCGGGTTTTTCCGTAAATCCTTTGTTTTGTAGAATCACAATTTTAGGGTGTCCACTTAGGGAATAGTATATTTGATGGTAATAAATACCATGTGGTGGCTTATGGGCTTGGTATTACCAAGTTTAACTACTGGCATGATAGTAACCTATATAGTAGTATAGTAGTAATTTCCACATAAAAAAAATAGTTTTGATAATCAAGTTTTTGTAAAACTTCAGAGGTAAAACATGCATGATAGATAATGATAAGTATTTTATCAGCAAGCATCAGGATGGCTTTCCTGGTATCTCCTTGTGTCCCTGGTTTTGGAGTGACTGGAACTTGAAACACCGCTTCCCGACACTTCCTTCCTCTTCGTTTTCTAACGTCGTAAAGAGAATAAAGGACACACATTCAGAACCAATCAAGACAAGAAACCATACATAACAATACATACAACAAGGAAATCTAATAATAACCAATCTCACAATTATTAACTTAGGCAAACAATCAAACAAACACACTTGGCAGAAATGCCATTTAATAAGACAACTTAAGGTTGGAGGAACAATCTCACAACCTCAATATCATGGATTCAGTGGGTGTGCCACTCTCATACCAAGATATTAATAAACCCAAAATAAACTTAGTTTCACAAGGGTGAGACTACTAAGAGTATATACAAACATGCACAATAATTCTTATGGCAATGGTCTATCAACCAAACCACAAAAAAAAAGGTAGCTATCTTACTAAGTCTAAATTCACATCAAAAATAAATAAGACACATGATTTGCAAAAGTTACTTTTACAAATCAGTGAGCCTACATAAGTGCAACAAGGAAATAGACTCACCACAAAACACACAATTTCTCATAGTGAGAACAATAGAAACAATGACTAAAAAGGAGGAATCCTATAGACATGTTTCTACTAAAAGTTTGCTATGCAAGCAAGCATAATAAGTAAAGTACTAAAATGCAAACAAGGAACCATGTTATCATAATGGGAATGAAAACATGTCCTTATGCAAGGATACACAAATATCTACCAAACACAAGTTGGCAGGAAAAATAATTTAACACAACAACTGCAAAGGAAACTAGTACTACTTAAACATGAAGAATCAATGGATGCATTTCAATCAAGTAATTGAAATACAACCAGAGGGTCCATGTCACAAAAACAGTAGTGAAAAATATCTATACTTGCTATAACAAAAATATCCCATTTGATAAAACAATGCATCAATTTGCAGGGCAACTCCTACATACTAGTAGTAATAAAAAGGGCATTACTAGAGGAATCAAACAACCCTTCAAGAATGTATATTTTCTTAGAAAGCCACACATGATTACAACCACTTACAAACAGAAGCATACCCATTTTTTTTTAGCACAAAAATTCCCAAAGCATAAATACTAGGCACTCATTAGTTATAGAACTATATAAAAGAAATGCATCTAGTGTGGGGGAAATAATGTTTCCACCAAAAATGCAATGAAACCAGTGGTTGTTCCACTAGCATAACAAAGCATTAAGAGGTCACAAAGCCTATGGTCATACTTGCAAAAAAATAGCAAAAACCTAAACTAGCATCTAGTGCAATAACCATACTAGTAGAAAATAATAGGGTGCTAAAAACAAGCAAGGTAATGATACTCATGCTATTGTTTTCACACATGTGAAAACTTTAGGGGTCAAGTACTCATAACAACCTTATCAAAATGCTACTGGTCCTATGAATACAGCATAAAAATATGTGGCTACTCAACCACAAATATTGTGCTAAAAATTCTACACATGAGAGAATTTTTCCAAACATCCTCATAGTTATGACAAAGCTACTCATGCTTTTCTACCAAATCAAATGCACTATAGCATAGGTGATAACAAAACAATATAAGTACCAACATGGTACTGGATCTAATATCTCAACACAACAATTCAATCACTTGCACACAATTTAATCAATCAAAAATTCTATGCAAGTAATAACTAGAGGTAAAACATATTCTATTCCCATAAATCATATTTCTTCTCAACTCAAGTCCACACATTCTAACATGCTAAAATAGTTAAGTAACACTTATAAAACAAGTTCACACAACTTATACATGCTAGAAAACAATATTGCAACACAAAAATATATTCACACAATTTAATTAACTAAAATGCCAAAATGGCAGAAACAAGCAATATACAGATCTGTCCACCAAATTTTGTAGGATGCTCTAAAAATTAAACGCTTCTAGTTTTGGATATACCTAAACATATAAAAGACCATCCAATTGAGTTTGCATCAAAAATCATCTTTAATTAATTTATAAAAATCACCAAAGTGCTCACTGGTTGTTTACCAATTTGCATGCCATTTCAAAAATACTAGGAATTTGGAAGCAAGGTTAATTGCTCCTGTTAGTAAATTTCAAGGGCTTTGCAATGCAATTGGCCTCACTTAATTCTGAGTTGTGAAATAAAAATGGTGCTCATTTTGGTGTTTCTGGTACCTGTTGCCAAAACATTTTTCATTACTAAAATCCTCATCCAAATGTAGATCTACAAATTGGATATGGTTTAGATTTTGTTGGTTTACATCTGTGAATTTTGTATTGGTAAAATTAATCTTTTAGGTAGGTTTTCAAGCCCTAAAGTAAACATGCAACATTCTGTAAAAAAAAATTAAAAGGAAAAAGAACTAGAGTTGGGCCAGATCTGAATCTGGGCCGGCCTGGATCTTTTTCCACCGCGGCAGATCTAGCCAGCGAGGCTGACTCGCGGGCCAGGGCGCCACGGGGGCAGCCACGCGGCACAGCGAGGTCCCACGGGCCAGTTTGACCCACAGCGCGCGGGGTCAAGGGAGATGACGCCAGCGCTGCGTCATGCGCGCGTCACCCGCCGGCGGGACTGCTCCGGCGAGCACGCATCCGACGCAAACGGCCACCAAAACGCGAAATAAAAACTTCTACGCGATGCCTACGGTACGGGGAACCATCTACGCCCGCTCTCGTTTCCTGGGAGGGAGTCGGAGAGCGGCGGCAACGGCGCGCGGCGGCGGCCGGACGATGACCATGGCGCGGCCACGATTCGGAGGGAGAGGGAGGGGAAAAAAGGGCGGCGGAGGAGCGCATCCTCACCATGAGCACGTTGGACCACTCGGTGAGGTCGGAGAAGGCTCGAGGGCGCGGGGATGGCTCGCCGGAGTTCTCCCGGAGCCGAAGAAGAACTTGATGGCACGGGCTCCACGCGGCTTCCCTCCACGATTCCTTCTGCGGGGAGGTCTACCACGGCAAGGCGAAGAGGTAGGGAACCACGGCGACTGGCGGCGAGCTCCCCAGTGGCCAAATCGACGGCGGCCATAGACTAGGGTTTCGGTTTTGGGCCTTTTCTTGAGAGAGAGAGAGAGAGAGCTCGAGTGGGGGGGAGATAGAGGGGGCAAGGAGCAGACAAGGCACATGGGGGGCCTCTTATCCCCCTCGATACCTTCTAATCGAAGCCATGGCCTAGGTGCACTGCTGCTACAGAGAGCTAGAGGAAGAAGAAGGTGTGTGACTCAGCTTACAAATTGGTCCCTAGCAATTTACAACAAGGTCCTTTTCTCTCTGAAAAGGCTGTTTTCACCAATCAAACAAAGTCAAAAATTGAAATCCTTTTTCCAAAAATTCTTATTTGTTGAGATGCACAACATATGTGAAAATTGGCTCAATTAGATAAACTTCATAATTCAAAGTTGTTCAAATTTGAATTCTTACATAAATGGACATTGAATTTATTTGACTACTGAGGAGTTTCCAAAAATGATAATTTTTGGCACACATTCCTTATTTGTTGTGTTCCTTATGTGGTAGAAAATTCAAGTCATTTAGAGTTACCTCATAGAACAAACTTGTTCAAATTCCAAAAAGGTGCTGTCAAGAAAACAGGGGTTTTTGGCAACTTAAATTATTCAAAAACTTGTGCCCTTTTGGTTTTCATCCTTATTTATGATATAGAGCATGTGGTATTTATTTCATGGCATTTTGAAAAAGTTTGTAGAACAAACTTGTTCAAAATTGTAATTGTTGCTGTGGAGAAAAACCATGTTTTCAGGACTTTAATGGATTCAATTTTTGGTCTCCTCTTGTGTGTGTTCCTTATTTGATATAAGGAATCACTGGTATTAATTTCAGATCATTTGATGAAAGTTTCCAAAAGTAACTTGTTTGAGTTTTTTGCTTCTGGAAATATTGGAATTTCTATTTAATAAAGCACTTGGCTTTTCTTTAGCAATGCTTTGCCAAAATATTTATATGACTAGAGATAGCAAGTCAATGCTCTCCAATACTTTTGTTTTTAAGCTGGTAAGGTTGGAAAAACATTTGATAAGATTTTGGTGAAGCATCTAAGAATGCCTCTTTTTCTGATAATCTTTTAGGGAAATTTATTAAGTGTTTCATCTTTCTTAATTTAGGCCTTGGAATAATATTCAACAAGTATAGATTCATAAGATAGTTTTTGGAAAACTCTTTGATCAATATTTACTTTAAAAAATATTGCCAAAGTCATTGGAACAATATGTTGAATATTTTTGGTTCAATTGCTTAGCCATGTAAGTTTATATAATTAGTTTGTTTAGTTGCACTCAAACAAACACAACCAAAGTTTAATTGTCAAGAAATTAGCAAAACAACTGTGTTATCAGGTATTCCAAAATTGGGATGTGACAAGTCTTCCCCCCTTAAAAAGAATCTCGTCCCCGAGATTCGCAAGCGAGGACTAAGGGAGGGCCAACAAACACAATGTTAGTGTTGAGGTGCAGGTGCTTCCCCCCTTTGACTTTTCTTGGGAGGCGGGGCACTTCCCTAAATTAGCAAATTCTTTTCACGGGAGTAGGGTGTCATACTAAAAACCTTAGATCCAAACACCCGTCTTTCAGAAAATCTCTTATTATCAATTCACTCAACCGCCAATTTTTAAAATTTCTGATAACGTCACTACAAAATTAAGGTTAGTGCAGAACTACCTGGAAACGTACCGTCAATTATTACATGAGTTCTTAGCTATATCCCACATCTTACATACCACATATGGAGTGGTGTACCACTCTCATAACAAGGTATATAGGAAGCTAAAATATATAGCTTGTGGGTGCAAAGGTTAGGTTGCTAAGGTAAAACAAACAGACAGAACAAATACCCACGGCAGTGGATGTTACTCCCTACAAGCAACTATCACTTAATATGTTCATGATTTTAGTTGGATGTTTTTAGTTTCATAAAATACTCTTGAGCACAATCATAACACCAGTATAAACTCATTCTAAGGTAAAACATTTAAACAAAATCCAATAAGCAAGCAAACAACACCGCAGATGAAAAGACTATTTATTCACTAGGTTATTGTTTATTAGAGGTTTTGGAATCCATCAATCATGAACAATTAGCAAACAACCAGTAGCTAAAAAACAATGAATCCAATCATAAAGTTACCCTAAAACACCATATTCACACGAGATAAAACTCCTATTAGACAGGCATAAAAAAAACCGGACTGCACAAATAACATACTAGTATGAAAAATCTACACCAGCATGCTATAAGAGATAATCATATCCTATAACCATAGAACGTGAAACTAAATAATTCATGGCATGATAACAGAAGTAATAACTTCCTAAACATTCTATATCAACACATATACTCATAAAATAAAAAGAGGGTAATACTAGAGCAAAACTCACCATTTTCTAGTGGTGAGACTAGTTTCACTCTAGAGAAGCAAACAATGCTATCATGATGTTTAAACTTAAACAAGCAAGTCATGAATATAAATGTACCTAATAACAGTACACAAAACTTACTCATGCTAGTAAGCACAAACATCAAAACAATCCCATGAAACAACTATTAAACATGCATAAATTAATTCTAGCAATTTATGTTTTTCTTAAACAATTACTAGCAAACAAGCAAGGTATAACTCACACAACCAGTAGCTATGCAATTAATGAAAAGTTATCTAAAGCTTTTCAAAAATCCATACACTCAATTTAGAATTATTCACAAACAATCTACCAACCAAGAGGAATTTATTTTATTTGCGAACAATTTAATTTTAGCACACGATAGTGAAATATTTCTTAACATGATACCCCTAAGGAATATTATGCTAAAAAAAGGATCACACCTAAACATATTAGTATTTACTAATAATAAATAAACTTCTCACTTGCATAAGTGAAAACAAACAATTATATTTTCCATGGTGGAAAAATAGAAATCCATCACATAGTGAAACATGCTATTTTCACACATGTGTATGGTTGGGGATTTTCATCCTCAAGCCAAAATGCAATGGGACCAGTGTGCTATGGCCTACTAATACCAAGTAAAAATAGGTACTAAGCCTCTGGTTACTCATGAACAACTTTGCATACCAGATAAAAATATAAGGCTATTTAATCTAGTGAAGCATACTAGTGCATATTGATAGCAATGCTTACACATGCTTTACTATTAAGAGACATGCAAGCTAACATAGGTACAAGCATCAAAATATCAGTACCTAAATGGTACTGGACTCCAAGAAACATAGCACAAAATCTACTAAGAAAGTATACACAGATCTAGCTCTCACAATACTTCCTAATAATAAACTAGAAGGTAACAAATGCTATTTCATTTTCATTCGAGTTTCCAATCATGCACACACTTTCTAGGGTAGATTTATTGTAAGAGAACAACATAATAACAAGTCCTAACAACTCCATATAAGTTAGGAAGCACGATTGAATAAAACACAAATTCATTTCAATCAAGAGCACACAAAGAAACAAAAACAGGAAAACTGTTGTTTCCTAGATCTATCATAACCATTCCATCGTTCACTTAATTTCTAAACCCCCAACTTCATAGTACCTACCACGTCTATTAAGATTTTGGTTTCCAAAGTAGATACACCCGATATCCTATTAACTAGTAAACGAATAGGTCATAATCTTATTTTCTCGTGACTTCTCCTTTTTACCAACTAGATTAAAAGGTGTCGTAAGTCACTTAATACCTTGGTTTAGAAAGAGTTGTCAGTAGTTTGCATGCTTTGGTTAGGTGTCAACCTAAGATTAGACCAAGCATGTTAGTCTTGTTAGCTTTCTATTTAATCATGTTTGTCCGACAAGATACGACTAGCGTCATACGTCGGATATTGATTCGTGCTCTTCGGATTGGCTTTTGAGGGGGTTGCGCATCATGGCATGTGAAGACTTCTTTTGCACATTTCTCCAGAGGAGGGAGGTATATAACTTTTTAAAAGGGTATTTCTCTTGTTTGGTCTTTTAAAAAGGAACATAAAAAATGTGCAACATTTAGCCAACAGGGCAAAAAGAGTCTTTTGCAAACATACAAACATAGAGGTTTTGGTCAGTAGTGGTTGGTTTTCTTCACGCATTTTCTCCTTTGAGGGTTGTCGTTGTTGGAGCTTTATCTGTTGGAGTGCAGCATTGTTAGCAACGCTAGCAGCTCGTGTGGCTTGATGGTCCTCTATATAGGCCCAACGGTGCTTTCATTAATTGTGGGGGAGATGGTGGTGGTTTACGACGGGTCGCATTATGAAGCGGAAACAAGTATAAGTCTAAGCAACAAATTCTTGTTTTTGAATGCTATACAAACATTTTTGCTTGCAAAAATTTGACAAGAGGCGATTCAAAAACAAGAGCGGGGCAAGCACAAATTTGCAAATTTTGAGCACCCCACAAACATATAGAAGCCTAGATGAACCAAATTCTACACCACGCAATAGCACAAAGCCTTACGGACACACATATGCAAGCCATAACACACAAGCAAGGCTCCATTGGAGCTACGTCGGGGGAGGCGACTCATGGGGTTATCGCTTAATTACTCCAAACTAGACTAATCCAAAATCCTAGAAGTGGCTGAAAAACTATATCTACTCCTGACCATCATCACTGTAGAGCTAGGCAATTATTTTGGTCTTCTCAGGACATCGACAAGTATACAAGTTTTTGTATGAAAACAAGATAATAGAAGTAGAGTTTTGATAAAACATTTAACTGAGAGAGGTAAAACTATGCAACAATTTGTTTTTGAAACCCCAACTATTTTCTGGACAGAAAACTTCAAAAATGAGAGATGTTTCAAAAACAGAGCGGAGCAGTTGCAAACAAGTAAGAAATAAACTCTTAACCAAGAGAGATACCAACTCGGTAAGGCCCGCCCTTCGAACCACTGTCCAAGGACGCCCTTGATATGCACTTAGAATCTTTTGAAAAGATCAGAAGGAGGGAAAATATACTAAAATTTCCTTAGATATAAATAATTTAGATAGTAAATAGGTTTTTACTCAAAAATACTTTTCTTTCCTATCTGACGTCCATGCGAACTAAGGTCTCCTAAGGTCAGGATGGCTCTGATACCAACTCTGTAAGGACCCCAGACCGGCAGTCTGAAACCCTACGTATGCATACATTCACGATCCCAGAAAGATCAGTCGTGAACAACATACACAATTGGCACACAGAAATACATCATCCATTACACGAATACATAAAGGTATTACACAAATGATCACATGATCAAGTTGAACACAACTGTCACATAGGACAGGCAACTTAATTAAACACAGCGGAAGACAATTAAAACACAACGTAGTTGAGCCCAAGTCACGCCTTAACCTACAGGCTGCTGACCCGGAGACGATCCTAGTTCGCAAAGCCGTCAGCTCCGTACTTCTCTTCATAGAAATCCTTCGGAGGCTCCTTCTCAAATTCTGGCAAGTAGATACCAGGGGCGAAACCATAATGAGTACATTTGAATGTACTCAGCAAGACATCCATCATGTCACTTACCAAACATGCAACTATGCTTATATGGTGGAATAGGTAGGCTGTAAATAGGGTTCACTATCAATGGTGTTCATATATGATGACACCACAGTTGCAGTCAGGTTAATCTGTATCTTCGTTGAAGAAGATACTTCAGAAGAAAAATAATATAGTTTTATTTCTCTTGTAGATATCACATGTACAAGAGTTTTGTAAAGCTTTGTTAAAGAATATTTTCTCTTTGCAAAACTTCTTGGAATCAGTTTCCAAAATTCTTGCTTAGAGTAGAAAAGGTTTTCTTTGCAAAACATTTTGTTTTTGTATAACAGCATCTGGCTTTTCATCATCGACGATACCTCCACGGTATAAGTTTCCATTTCCTTTCCGAACTTCACAAGTTCAACACTTCCTTTCAGAAAATTCCCTTTCAAAAACTTCCTTTTTGAAAACATTGACACAATGCTAGCTACATGGCCATTCAACTATCCATATCCGAGGACGCGGCTTCTTCGAAAAAGTTATACTCTGCAGAGGTGTACACATCCACCAGATCCAGTACACCTCCCGTGAACAATCACGGACTGTAACAACAGTATGTAAACATCAGGTATCTAATCATAACCATCCACTATGTTCAAGCTAGTATATGCTTATCTCTCAGTTGAGTTTTACGACATCCCCGGCACCGAGCTAATCCCCGCCAAGCCAGGATGCCTCAACTGATGCATCCGGAGGGAAAATTAATCCCACACTTTATATGTCTCCACGACATTCGGTTCAGAGGATCGCATCCCCTATAGCACATTGAGATAGCACACACTAATAAGAACAAACTTCAAGTTAAGCCCCTTGCCCATGTTGGGGTAGGGTGGCAGTACGGTAAAGGTTGTCCGGCGAAGACTAGGTTATGTGTCATTTTTTAAAACACCACTTTCTCAAAAATGACCACTTCCACATTCCTCCGGAGAACAAGGATCTGCCTTTTCTCCGGGTTTTTCCGTAAAGCCTTTGTTTTGTAGAATCACAATTTTAGGGTGTCCACTTAGGGACTAGTATATTTGATGGTAATAAATACCATGTGGTGGCTTATGGGCTTGGTATTACCAAGTTTAACTACTGGCATGATAGTAACCTATATAGTAGTATAGTAGTAATTTCCACATAAAAAAATAGTTTTGATAATCAAGTTTTTGTAAAACTTCAGAGGTAAAACATGCATGATAGATAATGATAAGTATTGTATCAGCAAGCATCAGGATGGCTTGCCTGGTATCTCCTTGTGTCCCTGGTTTTGGAGTGACTGGAACTTGAAACACCGCTTCCCGACACTTCCTTCCTCTTCGTTTTCTAACGTCGTAAAGAGAATAAAGGACACACATCCAGAACCAATCAAGACAAGCAACCATACATAACAATACATACAGCAAGGAAATCTAATAATAGCCAATCTCACAATTATTAACTTAGGCAAACAATCAAACAAACACACTTGGCAGAAATGCCATTTAATAAGACAACTTAAGGTTGGAGGAACAATCTCACAACCTCAATATCATGGATTCAGTGGGTGTGCCACTCTCATACCAAGATATTAATAAACCCAAAATAAACTTAGTTTCACAAGGGTGAGACTACTAAGAGTATATACAAACATGCACAATAATTCTTATGGCAATGGTCTATCAACCAAACCACAAAAAGAAAAAGGTAGCTATCTTACTAAGTCTAAATTCACATCAAGAATAAATAAGACACATGATTTGCAAAAGTTACTTTTACAAATCAGTGAGCCTACATAAGCGCAACAAGGAAATAGACTCACCACAAAACACACAATTTCTCATAGTGAGAACAATAGAAACAATGACTAAAAAGGAGGAATCCTATAGACATGTTTCTACTAAAAGTTTGCTATGCAAGCAAGAATAATAAGTAAAGTACTAAAATGCAAACAAGGAACCATGTTATCATAATGGGAATGAAAACATGTCCTTATGCAAGGATACACAAATATCTACCAAACACAAGTTGGCAGGAAAAATAATTTAACACAACAACTGCAAAGGAAACTAGTACTACTTAAACATGAAGAATCAATGGATGCATTTCAATAAAGTAATTGAAATACAACCAGAGGGTCCATGTCACAAAAAACAGTAGTGAAAAATATCTATACTTGCTATAACAAAAATATCCCATTTGATAAAACAATGCATCAATTTGCAGGGCAACTCCTACATACTAGTAGTAATAAAAAGGGCATTACTAGAGGAATCAAACAACCCTTCAAGAATGTATATTTTCCTAGAAAGCCACACATGATTACAACCACTTACAAACAGAAGCATACCCATTTTTGTTTAGCACAAACTTCCCAAAGCAAAAAATACTAGGCACTCATTAGTTATAGAACTATATAAAAGAAATGCATCTAGTGTGGGGGAAATAATGTTTCCACCAAAAATGCAATGACACCAGTGGGTGTTACACTAGCATAACAAAGCATTAAGAGGTCACAAAGCCTCTGGTCATACTTGACAAAAATTAGCAAAAACCTAAACTAGCATCTAGTGCAATAACCATACTAGTAGAAAATAATAGGGTGCTAAAAACAAGCAAGGTAATGATACTCATGCTATTGTTTTCACACATGTGAAAACTTTAGGGGTCAAGTACTCATAACAACCTTATCAAAATGCTACTGGTCCTATGAATACAACATAAAAACATGTGGCTACTCGACCACAAATATTGTGCTAAAAATTCTACACATGAGAGAATTTTTCCAAACATCCTCATAGTTATGACAAAGCTACTCATGCTTTTCTACCAAATAAAATGCACTATAGCAGAGGTGATAACAACACAATATAAGTACCAACATGGTACTGGATATAATATCTCAACACAACAATTCAATCACTTGCACACAATTTAATCAATCAAAAATTCTATGCAAGTAATAACTAGAGGTAAAACATATTCTATTCCCATAAATCATATTTCTTCTCAACTCAAGTCCACACAATCTAACATGCTAAAATAGTTAAGTAACACTTAGAAAACAGGTTCACACAACTTATACATGCTAGAAAACAATATTGCAACACAAAAATATATTCACACAATTTAATTAACTAAAATGCCAAAATGGAAGAAACAAGCAATATACAGATCTGTCCACCAAATTTTGTAGGATGCTCTAAAAATTAAACCCTTCTAGTTTTGGATATCCGTAAACATATACAAGACCATACAATTGAGTTTGCATAAAAAATCATCTTTAATTAATTTATAAAAATCACCAAAGTTCTCACTGGTGTTTTACCAATTTGCATGCCATTTCAAAAATACTAGGAATTTGGAAGCAAGGTTAATTGCTCCTGTTAGGAAATTTCAAGGGCTTTCCAATGCAATTGTCCTCACTTCATTCTGAGTTGTGAAATAAAAATGGTGCTCATTTTGGTGTTTCTAGTACCTGTTGCCAAAACATTTTTCATTACTAAAATACTCGTCCAAATGTAGATCTACAAATTGGATATGGTTTAGATTTTGTTGGTTTACATCTGTGAATTTTTTCTTGGTCAAATTCATCTTTTAGGTAGGTTTTTAAGCCCTAAAGTAAACATGCAACATTCTGTAAAAAAAATTAAAAGGAAAAAGAACTAGAGTTGGGCCAGATCTGAATCTGGGCCGGCCTGGATCTTTTTCCACCGCGGAAGATCTAGCCAGCGAGGCTGACTCGCGGGCCAGGGCGCCACGGGGGCAGCCACGCGGCACAGCGAGGTCCCACGGGCCAGTTTGACCCACAGCGCGCGGGGTCAAGGGAGATGACGCCAGCGCTGCGTCATGCGCGCGTCACCCGCCGGCGGGACTGCTCCGGCGAGCACGCATCCGACGCAAACGGCCACCAAAACGTGAAATAAAAACTTCTACGTGATTCCTACGGTACGGGGAACCATCTACGCCCGCTCTCGTTTCCTGGGAGGGAGTCGGAGAGCGGCGGCAACGGCGCGCGGCGGCGGCCGGACGATGACCATGGCGCGGCCACGATTCGGAGGGAGAGGGAGGGGGAAAAGGGCGGCGGAGGAGCGCATCCTCACCATGAGCACGTTGGACCACTCGGTGAGGTCGGAGAAGGCTCGAGGGCGCGGGGATGGCTCGCCGGAGTTCTCCCGGAGCCGAAGAAGAACTTGATGGCGCGGGCTCCACGCGGCTTCCCTCCACGATTCCTTCTGCAGGGAGGTCTACCACGGCAAGGCGAAGAGGTAGGGAACCACGGCGACCGGCGGAGAGCTCCCCAGTGGCCAAATCGACGGCAGCCATAGACTAGGGTTTCGGTTTTGGGCCTTTTCTTGAGAGAGAGAGAGAGAGCTCGAGTGGGGGGGAGATAGAGGGGGCAAGGAGCAGACAAGGCACATGGGGGGCCTCTTATCCCCCTCGATACCTTCTAATCAAAGCCATGGCCTAGGTGCACTGCTGCTACAGAGAGCTAGAGGAAGAAGAAGGTGTGTGACTCAGCTTACAAATTGGTCCCTAGCAATTTACAACAAGGTCCTTTTCTCTCTGAAAAAGGCTGTTTTCACCAATCAAACAAAGTCAAAAATTGAAATCCTTTTTTCCCAAAATTCTTATTTGTTGAGATGCACAACATATGTGAAAATTGGCTCAATTAGATAAACTTCATAATTCAAAGTTGTTCAAATTTGAATTCTTACATAAATGGACATTGAATTTATTTGACTACTTAGGAGTTTCCAAAAATGATAATTTTTGGCACACATTCCTTATTTGATGTGTTTCTTATGTGATAGAAAATTCAAGTAATTTAGTGTTACCTCATAGAACAAACTTGTTCAAATTCCAAAAAGGTGCTGTCAAGAAAACAGGGGTTTTTGGCAACTTAAATTATTCAAAAACTTGTGCCCTTTTGGTTTTCATCCTTATTTATGATATAGAGCATGTGGCATTTATTTCATGTCATTTTGAAAAAGTTTGTAGAACAAACTTGTTCAAAATTCCAATTGTTGCTGTGGAGAAAAACCATGTTTTCAGGACTTTAATGGATTCAATTTTTGGTCTCCTCTTGTGTGTGTTCCTTATTTGATATAAGGAAGCACTGGTATTAATTTCAGATCATTTGATGAAAGTTTCCAAAAGTAACTTGTTTGAGTTTTCTGCTTCTAGAAATATTGGAATTTCTATTTAATAAAGCACTTGGCTTTTCTTTAGCAATGCTTTGCCAAAATATTTATATGACTAGAGATAGCAAGTCAATGCTCTCCAATACTTTTGTTTTTAAGCTGGTAAGGTTGGAAAAACATTTGATAAGATTTTGGTGAAGCATCTAAGAATGCCTCTTTTTCTGATAATCTTTTAGGGAAATTTATTAAGTGTTTCATCTTTCTTAATTTAGGCCTTGGAATAATATTCAACAAGTAGAGATTCATAAGATAGTTTTTGGAAAACTCTTTGATCAATATTTACTTTAAAAAATATTGCCAAAGTCATTGGAACAATATGTTGAATATTTTTGGTTCAATTGCTTAGCCATGTAAGTTCATATAATTAGTTTGTTTAGTTGCACTCAAACAAACACAACCAAAGTTTAATTGTCAAGCAATTAGCAAAACAACTGTGTTATCAGGTATTCCAAAATTGGGATGTGACAAGTATCCTTTAGAAGTCCGGGTGCGACAAATGGTATCAGAGCCTGTCTGCCTGTAGGATCCCTTTTTACTGGTCGCAGTTGAGTCTAGAAAATTATTTTGTAGCTATATAGGAAAAATGAAACGTGAGAGTAGGAATTCTGTTCTTTTTCTTCTTTCCCCGCCCACCCTCCCTTTTCTGGTAAGGAAGTGCAACGTTGTTTTCCCTTCTCATCTAAACTTTCAAGTTAGGATTTCACGGATCCTGGTTTCTCTAGGATAGTTATATCTACTAGACCATAGGAATGGAGGTGGTTGTGACATGATTTATCATGTTGCCTACTCATGATTGAGAACGGAGGCGTGTAAGCCCCGGAAGCAGATCCTCTATTCCTTAAGCAGTAGATATTGATCCTTTAGAAGCCCGGATGGGTTTTCCGTAGTACCTCAAGAGTTTTGTTCTCGTTTTCCCCGATGTTGATATCCTGTTCTTCTCAACATCCTTTTCGTCCGTTGAAATCTTGTTGTTGTTTTCCATTTCAGTTCTTCTACCGGCGTCTAATCAAAACTTCCCAAATATCAAGTCTATCTGGCCAGAAAGGTTGTTGTTGTTTCGAAAACTACCAGGCTATGAGAGCTGGCATTCCTATCACCTGGGGTTGTTTCGAGGAAGCATTCCTGAAGCACCACATTCCAGATAGTCTATTCTCCAAATGAATCAAATTCTATCCAGCTATACACCCTCGATGCAAAACCTCTCCCATTCCTATGAATCAAAGAGGCCCTTAAGCGAGAAATCCTGTCGTCAAGACTACCGCGTCCCGTCGTCAACCGTCAATGGAATTTATTACCGAAATTACCGAAAATCAATGACAGGAAATCAATTCTATCGTCAAACTGTCAGAGTTGACTACTCTATTGCCGCCGCCCACTCACCTCCCTCGATCTCTCTCATCTTCCCTAGCCCCGTGATGAGGAGGTCGCGAGGCTGAGAACCGCCGCCGCGCCCAAACTCTGACATCGGCGTCTTCACGAGGGCACCCGACAACTGAGCGGCTATGTGCTGGCGCGCGGGCTCTTGTGCTGTTAGTGGTGGTTGCGGCGGCCGCACGCGTGTCCGCGGCGGAGAGATTCTGCTGGTCGTCCTCTTCGATCTCCAGCCTCCTTTGCGGCCCCCACGACGTGCATCCTCTCCTCCCTCCTCGATCTAGCCACGGGTTCCACTTCCGCTTCTCCCTCCTCGACCTCACCTGACCCTCGCCATGCTCTTTAAGTACCGTGCATGTATGTGCGATTTAAATCGATCTCTATTTTCTTCTCCGATTTGATTTGGTTCGTTTGGCTGATGGATGTATGTATATGTGCAGGCG
The DNA here is from genome assembly GCA_028641055.1 of Alopecurus myosuroides. Lineage (NCBI taxonomy): Eukaryota > Viridiplantae > Streptophyta > Magnoliopsida > Poales > Poaceae > Alopecurus > Alopecurus myosuroides. The sequence continues at coordinate 241,334,082 of CM054060.1, read as the reverse complement.
CGTACATGACGTCGGGACGTTGCGGCCTACTTGTGGATGGCGACGGCATGCACTGTGGGCTCTCTCTTCTATGTCCTCGCCCGCCATGACACCCAAAGGCAGGGCCGGACTACTGTAAGGTATCGCACTAAAAGCATTATGAGTTGTTTCACTGTCCGATGCAGAGGCTGTTACATTCCTGGTGTGTAGATGCTCTTTGCAGGACTAGGTGTTGATTATGTATCAACTTCATTCTACAGGAAGGCTTAGCTCCTATTAATTTGATTGTCGGAGATAACTTTTGCCGTGCTGCCCTTTGTGGAACTGGAGGCGTGAAAACCATTGGAACCATGCCTCGGTAACTTTCTGCAATGTTATATTTCCATGGATTAATCTCCAAACCAACTTTTACAGTGTTTAGAACTTCAGAACTCGGTTCGTTTGAAGACTGAATGAACAAGCCATATGGTACTGCTATATCTCATCAGATGCCATACATTTTTCTGGTGCTTTTAAGGGTAGAAATAGAATACGCCGACAACCAAAAGGTTGCATTGGGTCGCAGACTAGGACAGGGGAAACCTCGGCTTTGGCCTTGTCAATACTGATTTGATGTACCAGATGGAAAATTCTCCAAAGAAGAAATGCTTCATATCCGTGATTAGAAATTTTATCACAATAATGACATGTGAATTATATAATTTTGAGTATCGTGTGCGCTTACACAATGGTTATTTTGGCAGGTAGGGGTTGTTAGAGGGCCTAAAAGCATATAGGAAAACTGACGATTATGTCTTATTATTTCGTCCCGAGGAGAATGCCATAAGGATGATAAATGGTCAGAGAGGATGTGCATGCCTGCACGAACTGGTCAAATATTCCTGGACACAGTGAAGCAAATCATTTTGGCAAATAAAAGATGGGTAAGCATATTTATGTCTTCTCAAGCTCATTCCATTACTCTGTATTTGTTACTCCTTGTTATGTTTGTGTTTCCTAACTTCTTATTTACTGTGCAATATTTTTATAGGTGCCTCGGTTCCTTGTGTATTAGGCCACTACTTATTGGAAGGCGGCCCTATTCTTTTTATTTGGCAAATTAAGGATAGACTAGGTGTTTATTATGTTTCTCAACTTTATTCTCCCCTTGTGTAACTGGAGTTGTGAAAATCATTGGAAACTATGCTTGCGGTAACTTTCTACAACAACATCTACAAAGCTATTTGATCACAACTACAGTACCACCAGGGAACCGGAGATATGTACATCCACGGTGTAATAGGGTTATCTATTTGAAAATAAATATTGCTACTTGATGTGTGATTACCTTCTTTGGGTGTAAGTGATAAAGAAGGACGGATAACTATTTATATCATGTGCTTTGGTACACAGCCTTGTAATGCAGGAAGGCCCCAACTGAATGCAATTAAAAATCTTATACTTGGGTTGGTTGTCTTCCTCTATATAAGTAATACGGGTGTATGGGTGACTTATACATTTAATTAATTTCAGGTGAGATTGCAGTCCAATAGTTAGAAGGATGGCATGAATCCAGGATGTGGAATTGTAGTGGGATTTCAGGATTGCTTGAAATGGTGAGGGTGCTGCCCATGCCACCATTCTGCCTGGCAGAGGTATGATTTGGTGTCTCATCTCTTCTAAGATTTTTTTTAGCTGTATCTCTTCTAAGATAGAAATCATGTCCTTGAGCGATTAGTGGAAATTAAATTATAATGTTATTGACCACGGATATGATGCCTTGGGAGTTGGGAGCTTTGTGCATGTCTTTTATACAGTACAGATACAATAACATTTGAAAATCAATCTAGGTTCTAATTTAAATAGACTATAGGATGACATGAATGTAATTGTATCTATCTATGTTACCACAAGAGGCAAAGGTAACTAAACTGTATGTTGCTTTGAAAAATGACAGGGTATAACTGCACCGACTTCATATCTAATTTTGCGGAAGGGGACTAAACTGTATGTTTCTTTGAATTAACTGGCAAGGCAAACAAAAATGTATGTCGCTTTGAACTCTTGCATTTGCGGAAGAGTACATTCATTTGGATTCTAATTTTTTTCCCATGAGGATAATAAGGGCGATGTAGTTATATTTGTATAATTAATAAATTTTTCATGGCATGTTAATTGGTTTATTTTATATTTGCTTCCTAGAAAGATGGTACTCTATTGTTCGTAAATTCAGTTCTTTCTTGTGGATGACTGCTTTTATCAATCCTTATGAAGTATACATGGGCGATAAGAAACAATGGGAATAGTGTATCTATAGAATTATGTTCATACTTTTTCTTTTGACAGAAACATGCAGATTGTAGTGAAAAGTCATGGATCTCTCATGCTACTTGTAAACCTTATTTCTTTTGCTTCAGAAGTTCAGATTCGATTTCTGAAGGTACTTCACTAGATTCTATAAACGTTCTATGTGATGTTCAGAGCCATGCATAAATAGGAGGTACGGTATAGCTAGCTGTTGAACTGATTTGAACCTTATAATGACTTACACATATTTTTTGGAAGAAACCGATTAACCATTATGTTTCCTGTCTCTGATGATTTCCGATTGTCTTATAGTTGGGTTTTGTTGTGACCGCAGTTTGGTCCAGGCACTCGCATGCAAAGGAACCACTGCTGGTTGAGGATCAACTGCCCATGGTCGTATCAGCATCATCTTGGGGCAGTGTAGATAAAAGATCTTCTGTATCTGTAGATAATCACACATTTTCTTCTAATATTTGCTGTTCAAATTACTTTATGAACTTAATATTCTTTGTTCTTCTAAAAATCTCTTTCGCATGTTAAATGAAAGGGAGTACATTAGGAGAAACATTCTAATCTTCTTTGTAACAACATTAGCATCAAATGGTCGCAAGATAGTTTTATGATTAATTGCTACCACGTCGTTAGAAGGAGTGGTAAGAGCCATGGATGGATTCTCGTGTGGCCTCTCACCAGAATATATAGTTGAAGTTTCGGCACATGCAAATGAACACTTGGATTTACTTCTTGAATACTTGTGATTCAAACTGTAACAGCAGTGCGACGTGTTATACCGATGGATTTTGCTGGCGTGTAATTGTGTCAAAGAAAAACAAATTAAGTTTGTGGCTTATAATATAATAACAAACATATGGGTTAGCTAAAAATTATGTTGGCGTGTTTTAGATTTTGAGCACCTACAAAATACGTGACCATGTTTTATAAATATAAGAAATGCACAACTTTGCACAACTTCAAAACTGAAGTTGTACGCATATAAGGACCGTGGCAACGCACGGGCACTCAACTAGTTCTTGTATCTAAAGAGGTAAATGTTGAGACCCCAAGGAGCCTCCTCAGATCTCAGGAATTTTCGTCCGTCCGATGGAGGAGTTACAGCGCCGATCTGGACCGTTCATTCCTGGTTAACATTTTTTCCCCGCTGGGTCGCTCGCTGATGCTGGGGCCAAACGTCACCGGTCCTGCTTCGCAGAGTCTGGGCGGTAGCTTCCTCCGTGAATCTCACCGTCTATTTCTTTCCACCGCGTGTTTAATGTAATGCATTGAGTTTCAAAAAAAAAAAAAAGACGAAACGCAACGCACGCATCAACAAATCGACGCTGCCGCATCTCCTCTCCTCCGCCACGCCGGCCGACGCCGTCCCCTCCTCCCCCCCCCCCCCCCCCCCAGCCCCAGCCCCGACCCTCCTCCGTCGGTCGCTCCCTTTCTCCTCCCGCATCAGATCGAGCCCGTCGACCCAGCCACGCCGGATAGAGATGTCCCGCCGCCCAGGACCAACGGCGTTGTGGCCGGCTTGCTCGCCCGAGCGCGCGTGCAGCGATGCGCGGCGCTCCGTCGAGCTGGCCGGACCGTGGCCTGGGGTTTGTCGCGGCGGCGCTGCACGTCGGCGGCGGGTATCCGGCGGTCCTGCCACCAGGACGGCGACTGCGCCAGCGTGAGCCTCGGAGGGCCGTCGTCCACCTCGCGCTTAGGGAGGGATCGTCTCCTCGGAGGTTGGGGCGTCGGTGCTCGGCGTTCCTCCGGCTAGGCCGTCGATTCCGGCCGCCACTGCTCCACGGCCACCTCCGCCGCAGTCTTCACTATGGTCGCCCGACGGCAGGCAGGCCGTGGACGCGCCAGGCCTCAAAGGACGGGCGTGCTGCTGGCGTCCCCGAGCTGGGACCTCCATAGCTCGCGTCTCCGGCTGTCCTCAACTTCTCGCCTCGCTCGCTGCTCCGTAAATTCCCACCGCCGTTCATTCCTGTGCCTAGCTAGGTAGGTCAGCTGCAAGTCGAAATACAAATCCTAGTCAAGCAAGTTTGAGTTTTGAGGTTGAGTTCACCGTGTTCTACTGATTTGTGCACACACCAAAACCTCCAGATTCCAGAGGCAATAACCTCCCCTGTTTACCGCCAGTAAATCTTGAACGTTAACTGTTTATTGCTGAATCTTGATCATTTACTGTTTAGTGCTAGTAACATGAAACCACCTTCGGCTCTAGATTTGTGGCAATGTCACACCTAGTCAACAGTTTGCGTTATATCATGCCCTCATTACTACGATTTGCATCATATCATTAGCAGCCGGCGTTTCTCCCTTGCGTGTTAGCACTTACTAATAAATACCGAAAGTGCTAATCTTGCACTAGGCTGACGCCGCGATTTTTTCTTTCTGCTGGGAGTTGTTTCATGCCCACATTAGTAGCGTTTGCATTGAGTTGGCTATGTACCGATTATACCTGTCGCACCCGGACTTCTAGAGGATACTCACCGTACGAACTGAACAGTATTTTGGTTGGATTACGGGGCTTAACGGCTCCCGCGTCCCCTTACGGGTAGGCCAGCACTTATGTGCGACAACCAACCGTTACTGTTCACCGTCGATGTAAACTATCCCGTAGAAATCAGGATACTTCCATTGACGTACTTTAAAACATACACACATGGTACGTCAACGGCATTGGAACAAGTGATATCACAACAGATCTCTACGACACAAAAGATTGAAATAAGTTGCAAATAGCTCTCATTAGAGCGGAGATAGCAAATACAATCATTCAGAGGGCACATGCCCCAACAATACATCATTACATCACAGCGGAAGCATTCAACATGTCTGAGTACAGACAAGAACCAAATAGGCCTAAGAGGCCGGAAACGAAAAGACGGAGCCCATCCACGAAGTCTCGGATCCTGCCCGGGTCCGCTATCTACTCGTCAGCAGCCTCGTCATACTCCACGTAGTAGCCACCATGTAGATCCTCGGAAACGTCGTCTGCGTAAACCACAGCCCAAAGGGGTTAGTACACCAACGTACTGGCAAGCAAGACTCACAGTTCACCAAAGTGTAACCCGTCAACACCAAGCACAGATGCTTTGGGTTCAACGGAAGGAAAGGGATATAAAAGATGCTGCAACTGGCTGCGCTAACCAACTACAGAGATTCTACCACTTCCGGCTAACAGAAAGGAGATAAGATCGAGGATTGTAACCAACTGAAAGATAACTTCAAACAAACCCATCCTGGATCTCGCCCCTTATCCAAAGAAGCAATCCGAGGATAACTCACACAGTTGTAGTTAATGATGGTTCAGATTATTGTGTCAATAAGCCTATTACTAGTCAAGTTGTTAATCATTGGGTGAAAGGTTGTTAATCATTAGGTTTAAGTTGTCCTGAGTACTTGTTAGCCAGTACTTTCACCAAGTAATCCATAACCGCGGAAAACACGGCTTCTCGAGAAGATTTTCCCTGCAGGGTTGCACCAATTTGGCCGTACACGCATGAATAACCCGCCAGATGGAAAGGCCCTTCCACCAAGCGGGGCACTCAACACAACTCAACTCTTCTTCGCATCAAGCCCAAAGAACCTTGGGCGCACGGCTAATCGAGCCCCGAAGAAAAGGGACCCTCATAGCACTCTAAGACCGTGTCCCCCTATATGCCGACTACGAAAGTTCCACCCGGGATCCAAGGGCTCGCAAGATCATGCATGCAGCAAATGGAAAACCCGAACTAAATGAGGCGATTTGGACGAGATGCGAATCGAGTCAAATTGAGGGGGGCGCCCATACTCGCTTCCCACATGCGGTTAGTGCGCTCATCATGGATCAGTAGACAAGACCCTTTTCCTATTAGGGTCGACACTAGCAGGCCTCAAAACCACAAAGGGCCTCCTGCCGGTGCCTTATCATCAAATTTATTATTAATAGTAACATTAGCATGATTGATTGATTAAACATCGAGCCCCCAGAACATAATATCGATATAGTAACTGAAAGTAACGGGTAACAGACTCGAGCAAAACAACCTAAGCATGCTAGTAAGACACTGGCTCAATCAATGGGGTTTTAGGAGTGGTGGTGAGGCAATATCAGGGTTAAGGGATTCATGTGATAGGTTCGTAACAGAAACAACTACCACTATGGCTTAGCAGGAATAGACAACGGAAAGTATCGGTAACCAATGTTGAAAGGAACACGATGGTTCATGTGAGTGATAACTTGCCTGCAAAACCCAGTAGCCTGGTACCGAGCTAACTCCTTAGAAGGGGTGTCGTAAGTATCGTCGGTCTCAACGTCGTCGTGTATCCGAGAAGAAGCAAACAAACAATGCAGAAAGATAAACAATCATTATAATGGCATAGGTGCACAAACATGGGATGATGCATGTCATGTTAATAGATGCATCAGAATAAACTATTTGACAAGATAACACAATTTAAATGGACCCATATGCAATGTGAATTGCATATGGATGCAACTGGTTTAGGTTGAAGCAATGATCTACATTCGGTTAACAAGTGTAAGTAGTTAAATATGATGCATGCATGATGATAACAAGAAGTAAACAAGTTAGATGCAATTGGAAAAGGAATAAAACAAGTGTGGGATTTTATTTGTCATGTTAAGGATTTTTGGTTCCTTATTGATGTCTCACAAGTAATTGTTGTTTTCAGCAAGTTAAAGTGTGCAAAACAAGTAACAAAGTTCATATTTGAAAAGAACATCAAATTTTAGTTGGATTACATGTTTCAATTATTGAAATTTGAATTAGGATGATTTTATTATGAATTAAACAATATTAAACAATTTTTAATTGCATTAAACAAGAATTAAATGGTTTAGGCAATTTTAGTTATTCAAAACAGAAAACAAAAATTATATTTGAAAAGGTGAGGTGAAATGGTATGGAAAACATATTTTATTTGCATTTATTGGATTAGTAAAGAATTAGTTATGGAATTTAAGAAATTGCATTTGAATTATTTAAGTTTGAATTTTTAAATACATTTGAAGTTTCCAAAACAGTACACAAATTGGATATTTGGAAAGTTCAGAAAATTTGGATCGGAATTCATATAGAGCTTGTATTAAAAGGAATTACAGAAATAAAGTTATTAACTTGTGAAGTTTTTGTTTTTAATTCTGTTTATTAAAATGAATTAGGGATTTTAGGAAATCCGCTGAAATCCTTTTGCTACGCGCTGGAAGCGTACCCACGCGCTGCCAGGGGGGCCCGTGGGCTCACGGTGCCTGCGTGGCAATAGCGTGGATGACGGGTGGGGCCGCGTATTCGGAAGAAATCCCGAAAAAAGTTGCAGCACCGGGGATTCGAACCCGGGACTGCCTCGCTGCGCGCACGGAACAGGCCAGATGGGCTGCTGCTGCACATGTGACAGATACGGGGCAGGGTTGGGGTTATGCTGTCTCTGCGAGGTGCTAACTGAACCAACTGCTAACTGAACTTGCAGTTCAGTCGATCTGCACTTCCGTCAGACCGGACGACTGCCGCCGGTGACATGCGCCGTGCGGTGGCGATGGGGTTCCGTGGGGGATTCGCGACTGGGGCGCTGGGGACGTGATTGTCACGGTGGGTGCACCACGTGCGTGACCAGCACAGGGTGGACAAGATCGCAGGTCGCGGGCTCGTACAGAAGCTTCAACGTCCATCCATGGTGACCGGTGGTTCTGCTCGCCGTGGATCACACATGCAGTAGGTAAAAGGCCGAGGATGAGGGGGGTAACGGAAGAGGGACTCACAGCGGAGGCGCTGCCGGACTCGTACGGGCTCGAGGACGATGGTGCCGCGTTGCACGATGTAGACGACGAAGCCACCATGGTTGCTGACGGGAACATCTTGGCAAGGGCGCCGGTTCGGCCAGTGCCGACGCCGATCATTCTGCGTACACGACGACGGCTACCTCTCGGTGCGATTCCCGCGCCAAGCCGTCCTCCCGGCACTCCGTAGCGGCGACGCGGTGAAGGTTCCGATGGCCGGCCGTGTTGGTTTTGGTGGAGAGAGCAGAAGAAAAAGGAGGGAAACGGCGGCGGATGGGAAGGAGAAGGAAGCTAGGTTTAGGTCGAGCAGGAGGGAGGGGTTTTATGGGGCTCGTTGTGCGTACGGCTGAGCATCGGTGTGAGGTGGGGAGGATCGAGCGGTGGGAGGGAAGGACAGCGACGCAGCTGCTTTTCTGCGTCCGTATGAAGACGACGACCAGAGGTGGGTTGGGCTGCACTAGCGAGGGGTTAGCGGGCTGGGCCTAGGTAGATTAGTTAGGTGCCGCTCGCTGCTGTTTTTTTTTTTTATTCTTTCTGTTTTTTTTTTTTTTTTTGCTGAAACCAAAAATGGAAGAAAAGAATAGGTTTTGGTTATTGAAAAAATTTGGAGAAAATTAGGGTAGATTCCTTAGGTGAAAAGCAAGCATTTGGTAGCTTTTGTTTTCAAATTTTTAAATGTTTGCTTGCTGTTTGCAAATTAAACCAATTTAATTGAAATTTCCAATATTAGATAATATTATAAAAACAAGGTATTTTTCAATAGGGTTTTATTTAGAGTTTAGAAGTGATTTAAGGAGTTCAAATTAGTGGTGAGCTTTAAGGTTTCAAAAGGTACTGATTTTGAGAATTGGTTTGAATTTGAAAATGTTTTGGAATTATTTGATTGGATTAATTGATTGATTAAACCAACAAATTTTAGGAGTTATCAACATGGAATAAAATGGTTGTTTTTATTTGAAATATGATTTTGGAAATTGTAACATCACAAGGATGAAACAAGAGGTTTGAAGTTTGAGTTGAAATTCAAACAGAAAACAAAGGAAAACAAAGGAAAACAGATGGAAAACAAACAAAACAATTGCAATCAACATGATGCCATGATGCAAAACATAAAATAACAGAGAGCAAACATTCTAATGGCTATTTTTCAGACTTGGGATGTTACAAAACGCCCCCCCTTGAAGGAATCGCGCCCCGAGATTCCTACTGAGAAAAGAAAAGGTCCGGAAACTTCTTGGGTAGACGTCAGGGAATTTGGAAACCACCGGAACATTTTCAATTGAAGGAAGAGGTTTTTGTATGTAGGGTGTAAAGCTGGATGGAACTTGATTCATTTGGAGAATAGATTATCTGGCTAGAATGGTTGAACAGAGTTTTTGACATCAATGCAACACCAAGAATAATCATCAATGTCAGAATCATCAACATGAGAGTAACGAGGAATATGTGGCCTCCCATTAGAATTGGATTGTTCTTACTTATCTTGGAAGTCAACATTTGAGATCCCGGGGAGTGAACAGAGTTTTGATTGCTTAGTGGAACCAGAATTGGGTTGTATGTTGTGGAAAAGATTGTTGACACGAAGGAATGTGATGCTCCGGTATCAAATAACACTTTAACTGGATAAGAGTTTACGAGGAAGTTTTGATGAGACGCCGGTAGAAGAATTGAATTGGAAAACAACAACAACAAGATTTCAACGGACGGAAAGGATGTTGAGAAGAACAGGATATCAACATCGGGGAAAACGAGAACAACACTCCTGAGGTACTATGGAAAACCCATCCGGGCTTCTAAAGGATCAATATCTACTGCTTAAGGAATAGAGGATCTGCTTCCGGGGCTTACACGCCTCCGTTCTCAATCATGAGTAGGCAACATGATAAATCATGTCACAACCACCTCCATTCCTATGGTCTAGTAGATATAACCATCCTAGAGAAACCAGAATTCGTGAAATCCTAACTTGAAAGTTTAGATGAGAAGGGAAAACAACGTTGCACTTCCTTACCAGGAAAAAGGGAGGGTGGGTGGGGAAAGAAGAAAAAGAACAGAATTCCTACTCTCACGTTTCATTTTTCCTGTATAGCTACAAAATAGTTTCTAGACTCAACTGCGACCAGTAAAAAGGGATCCTACAGGTAGACAGGCTCTGATACCATTTGTCGCACCCGGACTTCTAGAGGATACTCACCGTACGAACTGAACAGTATTTTGGTTGGATTACGGGGCTTAACGGCTCCCGCGTCCCCTTACGGGTAGGCCAGCACTTATGTGCGACAACCAACCGTTACTGTTCACCGTCGATGTAAACTATCCCGTAGAAATCAGGATACTTCCATTGACGTACTTCAAAACATACACACATGGTACGTCAACGGCATTGGAACAAGTGATATCACAACAGATCTCTACGACACAAAAGATTGAAATAAGTTGCAAATAGCTCTCATTAGAGCGGAGATAGCAAATACAATCATTCAGAGGGCACATGCCCCAACAATACATCATTACATCACAGCGGAAGCATTCAACATGTCTGAGTACAGACAAGAACCAAATAGGCCTAAGAGGCCGGAAACGAAAAGACGGAGCCCATCCACGAAGTCTCGGATCCTGCCCGGGTCCGCTATCTACTCGTCAGCAGCCTCGTCATACTCCACGTAGTAGCCACCATGTAGATCCTCGGAAACGTCGTCTGCGTAAACCACAGCCCCAAAGGGGTCAGTACACCAACGTACTGGCAAGCAAGACTCACAGTTCACCAAAGTGTAACCCGTCAACACCAAGCACAGATGCTTTGGGTTCAACGGAAGGAAAGGGATATAAAAGATGCTGCAACTGGCTGCGCTAACCAACTACAGAGATTCTACCACTTCCGGCTAACAGAAAGGAGATAAGATCGAGGATTGTAACCAACTGAAAGATAACTTCAAACAAACCCATCCTGGATCTCGCCCCTTATCCAAAGAAGCAATCCGAGGATAACTCACACAGTTGTAGTTAATGATGGTTCAGATTATTGTGTCAATAAGCCTATTACTAGTCAAGTTGTTAATCATTGGGTGAAAGGTTGTTAATCATTAGGTTTAAGTTGTCCTGAGTACTTGTTAGCCAGTACTTTCACCAAGTAATCCATAACCGCGGAAAACACGGCTTCTCGAGAAGATTTTCCCTGCAGGGTTGCACCAATTTGGCCGTACACGCATGAATAACCCGCCAGATGGAAAGGCCCTTCCACCAAGCGGGGCACTCAACACAACTCAACTCTTCTTCGCATCAAGCCCAAAGAACCTTGGGCGCACGGGTAATCGAGCCCCGAAGAAAAGGGACCCTCATAGCACTCTAAGACCGTGTCCCCCTATATGCCGACTACGAAAGTTCCACCCGGGATCCAAGGGCTCGCAAGATCATGCATGCAGCAAATGGAAAACCCGAACTAAATGAGGCGATTTGGACGAGATGCGAATCGAGTCAAATTGAGGGGGGCGCCCATACTCGCTTCCCACATGCGGTTAGTGCGCTCATCATGGATCAGTAGACAAGACCCTTTTCCTATTAGGGTCGACACTAGCAGGCCTCAAAACCACAAAGGGCCTCCTGCCGGTGCCTTATCATCAAATTTATTATTAATAGTAACATTAGCATGATTGATTGATTAAACATCGAGCCCCCAGAACATAATATCGATATAGTAACTGAAAGTAACGGGTAACAGACTCGAGCAAAACAACCTAAGCATGCTAGTAAGACACTGGCTCAATCAATGGGGTTTTAGGAGTGGTGGTGAGGCAATATCAGGGTTAAGGGATTCATGTGATAGGTTCGTAACAGAAACAACTACCACTATGGCTTAGCAGGAATAGACAACGGAAAGTATCGGTAACCAATGTTGAAAGGAACACGATGGTTCATGTGAGTGATAACTTGCCTGCAAAACCCAGTAGCCTGGTACCGAGCTAACTCCTTAGAAGGGGTGTCGTAAGTATCGTCGGTCTCAACGTCGTCGTGTATCCGAGAAGAAGCAAACAAACAATGCAGAAAGATAAACAATCATTATAATGGCATAGGTGCACAAACATGGGATGATGCATGTCATGTTAATAGATGCATCAGAATAAACTATTTGACAAGATAACACAATTTAAATGGACCCATATGCAATGTGAATTGCATATGGATGCAACTGGTTTAGGTTCAAGCAATGATCTACATTCGGTTAACAAGTGTAAGTAGTTAAATATGATGCATGCATGATGATAACAAGAAGTAAACAAGTTAGATGCAATTGGAAAAGGAATAAAACAAGTGTGGGATTTTATTTGTCATGTTAAGGATTTTTGGTTCCTTATTGATGTCTCACAAGTAATTGTTGTTTTCAGCAAGTTAAAGTGTGCAAAACAAGTAACAAAGTTCATATTTGAAAAGAACATCAAATTTTAGTTGGATTACATGTTTCAATTATTGAAATTTGAATTAGGATGATTTTATTATGAATTAAACAATATTAAACAATTTTTAATTGCATTAAACAAGAATTAAATGGTTTAGGCAATTTTAGTTATTCAAAACAGAAAACAAAAATTATATTTGAAAAGGTGAGGTGAAATGGTATGGAAAACATATTTTATTTGCATTTATTGGATTAGTAAAGAATTAGTTATGGAATTTAAGAAATTGCATTTGAATTATTTAAGTTTGAATTTTTAAATACATTTGAAGTTTCCAAAACAGTACACAAATTGGATATTTGGAAAGTTCAGAAAATTTGGATCGGAATTCATATAGAGCTTGTATTAAAAGGAATTACAGAAATAAAGTTATTAACTTGTGAAGTTTTTGTTTTTAATTCTGTTTATTAAAATGAATTAGGGATTTTAGGAAATTCGCTGAAATCCTTTTGCTACGCGCTGGAAGCGTACCCACGCGCTGCCAGGGGGGCCCGTGGGCTCACGGTGCCTGCGTGGCAATAGCGTGGATGACGGGTGGGGGCGCGTATTCGGAAGAAATCCCGAAAAAAGTTGCAGCACCGGGGATTCGAACCCGGGACTGCCTCGCTGCGCGCACGGAACAGGCCAGATGGGCTGCTGCTGCACATGTGACAGATACGGGGCAGGGTTGGGGTTATGCTGTCTCTGCGAGGTGCTAACTGAACCAACTGCTAACTGAACTTGCAGTTCAGTCGATCTGCACTTCCGTCAGACCGGACGACTGCCGCCGGTGACATGCGCCGTGCGGTGGCGATGGGGTTCCGTGGGGGATTCGCGACTGGGGCGCTGGGGACGTGATTGTCACGGTGGGTGCACCACGTGCGTGACCAGCACAGGGTGGACAAGATCGCAGGTCGCGGGCTCGTACAGAAGCTTCAACGTCCATCCATGGTGACCGGTGGTTCTGCTCGCCGTGGATCACACATGCAGTAGGTAAAAGGCCGAGGATGAGGGGGGTAACGGAAGAGGGACTCACAGCGGAGGCGCTGCCGGACTCGTACGGGCTCGAGGACGACGGTGCCGCGTTGCACGATGTAGACGACGAAGCCACCATGGTTGCTGACGGGAACATCTTGGCAAGGGCGCCGGTTCGGCCAGTGCCGACGCCGATCATTCTGCGTACACGACGACGGCTACCTCTCGGTGCGATTCCCGCGCCAAGCCGTCCTCCCGGCACTCCGTAGCGGCGGCGCGGTGAAGGTTCCGATGGCCGGCCGTGTTGGTTTTGGTGGAGAGAGCAGAAGAAAAAGGAGGGAAACGGCGGCGGATGGGAAGGAGAAGGAAGCTAGGTTTAGGTCGAGCAGGAGGGAGGGGTTTTATGGGGCTCGTTGTGCGTACGGCTGAGCATCGGTGTGAGGTGGGGAGGATCGAGCGGTGGGAGGGAAGGACAGCGACGCAGCTGCTTTTCTGCGTCCGTACGAAGACGACGACCAGAGGTGGGTTGGGCTGCACTAGCGAGGGGTTAGCGGGCTGGGCCTAGGTAGATTAGTTAGGTGCCGCTCGCTGCTGTTTTTTTTTTTATTCTTTCTGTTTTTTTTTTTTTTTTTTTTTTGCTGAAACCAAAAATGGAAGAAAATAATAGGTTTTGGTTATTGAAAAAATTTGGAGAAAATTAGGGTAGATTCCTTAGGTGAAAAGCAAGCATTTGGTAGCTTTTGTTTTCAAAATTTTAAATGTTTGCTTGCTGTTTGCAAATTAAACCAATTTAATTGAAATTTCCAATATTAGATAATATTATAAAAACAAGGTATTTTTCAATAGGGTTTTATTTAGAGTTTAGTAGTGATTTAAGGAGTTCAAATTAGTGGTGAGCTTTAAGGTTTCAAAAGGTACTGATTTTGAGAATTGGTTTGAATTTGAAAATGTTTTGGAATTATTTGATTGGATTAATTGATTGATTAAACCAACAAATTTTAGGAGTTATCAACATGGAATAAAATGGTTGTTTTTATTTGAAATATGATTTTGGAAATTGTAACATCACAAGGATGAAACAAGAGGTTTGAAGTTTGAGTTGAAATTCAAACAGAAAACAAAGGAAAACAAAGGAAAACAGATGGAAAACAAACAAAACAATTGCAATCAACATGATGCCATGATGCAAAACATAAAATAACAGAGAGCAAACATTCTAATGGCTATTTTTCAGACTTGGGATGTTACAATACCTCATACTTAAGCACTAGTTTTGATACATGACAGAATTTATAATGCTCTTCTTTAGATTGCATTAAGTTATTACCGATTCTAACATGTGTATCCTAATTCGCTACTTCACATCTAACGAGCTTTTTTGCTTATTCCTTCTCACAGTCGACTCCCTTGACGTCCGCGAAAGCCTAGAGGCTTGGCATCCCGCCACCGTCTCCAGATGCGGCACGTCCGAGCGCAATGTATGCGATGTGCGCCAACCTCCAATCCCAGTCCAAAATCTCGTTCCCCAAACTCACCGGAAAAGTCGTCTCTTTCTTGAGCAGCTGAAGGAGGAGGCCCGGACAAATCCGTGGAGACAGTCCCAGAGCCAGCGCCTTTCCTCACTGCCCTCGTCGTCAAGGTCTACCCCTTACTCTTGTACAGCTTTGATTTCCCCGCACCATCAACCCATCTTTTTCTAGTTTTTGCTACAGCACAGCAGAATCAGGGAGTATGGATTGTGTGCGTGTCTTGATGATTAATTGAAACTAAAATACCTTTTCATTCAGTTTTGAACTATCTGCAAGTGGGTTACTCTATTGGTTGGTTTTATAGCCACTGCCACTCGTAGTATCATGGAATTGACTAGCTGGAAATATGATTATTTTTCTTCTTCTCACTCTTGGCTTGAAGCCTTGAACTAGTGTTATTTTCCTGTGTATGTATTGCAACTAGTGCTACATCAGAATCTTTTGAAGGCCTCCTGCTGGAATGATTTCCTGAGCCACATGCAACTCGTTTAACATCCCCTAAGACCTACTCCCTCCGTTCACAAATAGATGACTTTCATTTGTTCAAAAGTGGATGTATCTAGACACTAAAACATGTCTACATACATCTACTTTGGGACAAATGGAAGTCATGTATTTATGAACGGAGGGAGTATCAGGTTATATAGCACTGTAATGTCAAGGTGGTTATCTAGAACTGTCGTATTCATATCCTTATTCTCTGTTTTGAAATAGTTGAGATCGACTAGAGATGATTATAAGTTTTGTTGGCCCTGTGCTGCTCATAGGGCATATAAGTCTCTTTATAAGTATTTAAGTACATCTGCCTTTTTATGTAAACGAACTCTGAACCTAAGATCTCATATGCCTGTATGTGTTTTGCAGGTAATCGATTTCATTCTCATCACAGAGAACTCGTAGTACAATTCTCCGTGTGATGGATATGTAAGAAAGCACCCCCCGCTTGTGTATTTGTTGTCTTGCTGAAATTGAAGTGGAATGTGCACATTACATGGTTTTGAACTATCTGCTGGTTGGTTTCAATTTTGAAGCTACCGCTACTCATAGAAACATGATTATTTTTCTTCTTCTCACGCTTGGCTTGAACTAGTGCTAGTGTGTTATACGCGTGTGTATGTATTTCACTAGTGCTATATGAGGAGCTTTGAAGGCCACGTGCTCCGTTAATGTTTGGCAAATAAAAATAGATCCCTTAAGACCTATCAGGTTATATGGCATTGCGGTATTAAGTTGGTTACCCAGAAGTGTGATATGCTCAGAATTGTTTAGTGCGTCGTCTAGCTTTTCTATAAAAAGTTGTTTCAATTTGATTGTACAAGAAAGGGTACTCGTGCTTCTCTGCTATGCTCGTTCTTGAGTCCTGTGAAGGAGGTCCGATAGATAGAATGCATGAGTGTGGTATACGAGCATAATAAGCTCTCTGGCTGGTGTTGTTTCCTGAAAGTTGTTTGTGGTATGCAAGTGCAGTTTGTAGTAACATGGAAGCTGTGGTGGTTGCTAGCTGCTGACATTTGTGTCCTCGCAGGTGGCAGTTGGGTAGGGTTGTCGGTGGCGAGATGGAGAAGAGACGGGCTACTCCTCCGTGCAGGTATGTTCGTGGACTGTATGGTGTCATCCTATCTTAAGTAGTAGCTAGTTGCCTTGTCACAGAATGGCGTCCTCCTCCTAGCTTAACCGATGGCTTGCGTTGTTGTTGCTTAACTGTCAGTTTTTTGCGTGGATGCTAATTCATACTCTCTCCGTTCAACAATACATGACTTCTACTTATTTAGATATGGATGTATATCCATATGTAGACAAATGCAAGTCATCTATTGTTGAACGGAGGGAGTATTTCCCGGACGCCATGGACGTGTATTGGATCCTTGTCCCGGTTCATCCGCCATCCATGTTTTGACGTGGATGTTTGGTTCATCTTGTATAATAATATTGGTTGGTGTGTCGCTGTGGAGACGTTGGCGTTTGTTGATTTAATGCTAGAATGAGCACCCAAATTGGTAGTGAGTGCCTTGAGATACGTAGTAGCGAGAGGAGAGGCTAGTCGGAAACGCTGATCGAAGAGACTAATGGATGGATTGAAGCTAGCATGGACGCTAATTGTACTCCGTAGCTTCCAACGCTACAAAAAAAGGAAAAAAAAAGAGGAGTAGTTATTTTGAGCCAACCAATGAGGGCGTCTCCATGGATGGAGACTTGAAATGTCGCAACCAAGCACGCACGCGCGCGACGCGAGAGAGGGAAAAGAAAAAGGACGGAGAGGCGAGTCGAGCGAGCGAGCGAGTTGCAGGGTAGCGTTTCGACGCTCGCAGTAGGGTCGCGTTGTAACCGACGACAGAAAAATCTCCTACTACTGAAAGCGCGCGCGCGAGAGAAGAAAAACAGAATCCAGCGACCCACAAAACACGCGCGCGGAGGACTTTCCTCGCGTGGGACTCTCTCTCCTAACCAGCTAACCCACGGATCTCCCCCTTTGATTTTCATCTACGATTCCAAGACCCAAGGCACCCGGTGACGGACGAACAAGAAAACTTGATTTTATTATATACCTTCAGCACACGTCGCTTGAGATCACGACATCTGCTAGTACCTGACTATTCCTTCCTACTCCGACTACAACTTCTGTCGGTCCATCCGATTCCAATACCAACAAGAACCTCCTTGGATAAATACTACTCGTAATACTACTAGGAGTAGTACGACCATCCATCCATCATGTCCGTTCCATCTTTGTTCCCGCCCGTGTCTAGCTACTATGACAAGTCCCTGCGCCCGCCGCCAGAAAGCGGCCATGCGGAAGAGGATGAGAGGGCTTCCTGGGACTGGGGGGAAGCCCTAATCGACTGCGCCGCCTACATGATCGACGAGAGCAACCACACGTCCGCTCGTTGTCCCTTCACCACGATAGCGGGCAACTTGGAGGAGCTACGGGTGACCTTCTGCCTCACCCCGCCGCCGCATGTTTCCTACTTCTGCGTAGCCTACACTAGCGGCGAACGCACACGGTTCATCAACGAGCCTCTGATACTGGCCACGGAGGGCAATCTCGCCCTCATCTGCGTGAAGCACGGCAGGAATTGGATAGCCAGATCCACCGACTACAACTTCTTCGTCTACCATGCCCCCACCCGTGGCGGCCATGAACTGCCCAGGCTAGGCCTGCTTCCCCACCCGGAACCCGGATTGTTTCCATGGGACAAATATTGCTACTTCACGAAGGGCGAGGTTGGCATCCTGCGCTACCGTACCAGGAGCCACAAACCCCCCTTCATCCCCGACACCAACAACGAGGAATACGATGCCTATAAAATCGCCACGCTTTATACTCGAAGGGAGGAACCAGGAATCACGCACTACGACCTCTTCATCTACGATTCCAATACTGAATCTTGGACTCGCGAGCCTACTGTTTTTCCACAGGAGCCACGGCCACCTCGACGTTTTAGCTCCGACAGGGTCATCACCATCGCCGGCACCATGGTCTGGGTCGACCTATCGCAGGGTATCATCCTCTGTGACGTGCACGTGCCGCATGAGGAGGAAAGCCCGCCACCGAGGCAGCTTCGCTACATCCGGCTGCCCAAGCCAGTGCAGCCGCGCGACAACTTCCCTATCCGTGTCAGCACCTCGGCCTTCTCCCGGGATATCGCTGTTGTTGACGACCGCGTCAAGTTCGTCGACCTTGAGATCCACGACAGCAGCGCGGGCGTGAATTCTTGGACCGCCGTTACATGGAGTATGTCGGTTGGTGACTCGGAGTTTCGCAAGGACGGGGAGGTGAAATCGGCTGACATTGCCTCCTCGGGTGCACTGGACCTTGGGTCTTTCTTTGTTGCCCACCCAACTCTCAGCTCCCACCATGGTCATTTTTTCTACCTGATGGCCAAGTCTACGCTAGCTCTACGCGATCGCGAGTCAACTGTGATTGCTGTTGACATGAAGAACAAGAAGATAGAGCGAGTAGCCAAGTACACCACACAGAGAGAAGGCAGCATGGACTCCGCCTACAAGCTCACTACCATCTCCAAGCATCTCGCTCCACCCAGAGGTACATCATTTTCAACTAATTTTGAGATTGCTAGCTCTAGGACTTTGCCTACATCCTCACTACCATCTCCTGGCTGGACTTCGCCTCAATTGCAAAACTCTCCCTCCCTATCAACGATAAGATACATATATGGGTTACAACTTGATATGGGATTGCTAGCAGTAGAGCATACGTGGTGGAGCTAAATATATGCAAGCACATATGTTAGTTTGATTTCGAACCCCTTTTTTCTAATATCACAATAATTTGATTTGTCCTGTTAACAATGAAAAACACTCACCAAATAATTGTTAGTAAGCTCCTCGAACGAGAATTTGTTGTGGTCTAGCCGGCCGTGTGCGATGTTAATACTTAGTGACATCTAAACTTCATTATTTCACACTTAAGCAAACTCTACATTGGCCTCTGCTCACGCTGGACGTAAAGACCGAGCCTTTGCGCTCGCACCGAGCTTTGCCAGGCTCGCTCCGAGCCCAGCTCGGCCCGCTGTAGAAATTGCCCGAGCCGAGCTCTATTTACTGGACCGTCGGAGCTTCGGGCCGAGCCAGGATCGGCTCGGTCCAGCCCGAAAGCTCGGCCATTTTGATTTTTTTCTTTTGGTTAGAATAGACGAGATACAGGTATTGGGCTTGCAGGTGGAGTTTGGCCCGTTCAAGAGAGCACGTGCGACAGAACAGTCCAGGGCGTTGTAATTTCTCCCGAGCAGCTAGGTCAAGCCTCACGCGCCGCCGGCGACGGATGCCGCTGCTGCCTGTTAGAAGCTAAACCTCCTGCCCTAGCACTAGCGGTCCGGTCTATCTGCGCCGATGCGCATCAGTTCAGTCCGCCTCGACGGCCATCAAGAGTAGTCGCCGGCGTCGTGCTCCCCGGTCGACCTCGCGTCGGGTCTTTTTCAATCAGGCGGCGACTGCGTGCTCCTTCCCCAAGCTGCGATGTTGTCTCCGCCTACACCACGCCGTAGACAAGCACTCCTCCATATGGGACAGCGAGACCCCACTTGTCAGCGACATACAGCGTTCAGCTCGCGAGCTCGCCGAGCTGGACCGAGTTTATCGAAAGCTCGGGCCGAGCTTCTTTTTCCAGCTCGTTGGGGCAACGAGCCGAGCCTGGCTCGCCCCGAAATTGACGAGCTTTTTGGAGGCTCGGTCCGAGCCTAGACCGAGCCGGCTCGCCTCCAGCCATAGCCTCTGCAGATTCAAAGGGTAACATGAAAAGACGAGGGCAGATATTGCTGGGATCCTCTCACAAGAAACCACATGTGATCACTTTGATGTCCCAGTATGGTGGCGGCCAAGTGGAAGGAGCAGCTGATCACAACTATGATCTGGCATCGATGAACGACGAAGAGGATAATATGGACTTGGGATAGGTCCTTTGATATGATACCGCTTTTACATAAACTCTGAATATGGTAACAAGAATACGCAAGGGAAGAGCTCCCCATAGGGAAAGGTAGGGCTATTTTTGAAAAATACATTCATATGCACGTGTTTTTTCTAAACAATTTGACTGGTCATGTGCTAAAAAAGCAAACCGTGTGAGAAAGTTATGCATGTTTTACTGTTTAAAATCAATTCTGAGAAGAAAATAAGGACTAACAAGTCTTGTTGAAAACTAACATTTTCATTTTGCAATGGCTCATTATATATCTAACAAATTAATATTCTAGGTGTGATATTTAAGAACAGAATTGCAAATGATATTGTTGATCAATGGCCCATAATGTAGCTATTTTCAATTTGAACGGATTACTTGAGAAAGAAAAAATAAAAACATCTTGAGCGAACTTCACTGACTAGCACCACAACTTGAGGATCATCCTCACTGGTGCAAAGAAGACCTATGTACTTGATGCACCGTAGGCCTATCCACGCTCACCATGCTTCTTAAGGCTGAAGCAAATGTTTTTGAATCTCGCAGCGATGACGACGTTATTGTGGTTTGCACTATTAGAGAGATTAGTCTATATTTGTATATCTCCTATTAGTTAGGGGGTTTCCTGCATATTTGCCACACCTATACATGTATATATATTGTGGCCTTTTGGCCCCGTGGAATACAAGTTGTGTTCCTCTATTCATAACATGGTATCAGATTAGGGTTTCTACCGCTCACCCGCACGCCCGCAACTCGTGCCCTCTCTCTCCTTCCACAGATCAATCTCACGCAGCCCGTACAGGTCGTCCTTGACCTTCGCTGCGCACGTCCAGCCCGTCGCCCGTCCGGTCGCCACTCCGTCCCAGTTCATCGCCTGCGTCCCGGTGCAACACGTCTCCCGTCGAAGGCTGCCCGTGCGCCGCCGTCCTCCGCCGCCCGCCCTTGCGCCTCCGTCCAGCAGCCTGGCCGCCTTTGTTGACTGTGCCCAAGGCCCAGGCGCGAGTCGCTGTGCGTCGTTTCCTTGGCTCGAGGGCAGTCCGTCGCTGCTCTGGTCCAGGCTCCAGGCATCGCTGTGCCTCTTTTTCCCGATCGCATCAGGTGTCTGCGTTGCGTTGACCTATTCAAGCAAAAAAAAAGTGAAAAAAAATGTCCCTACCTCGTTATGCTCCTTCGCTGCCTGTTTTGATGCCTCCTCTCCTGGCTTCTACTCGCGGTTGTGGTCGCTCTACGTCGTCTCTCGCGGCTTCTACCCGCGGTTGTGCCCGCTCTACGTCGACTCCCTCTATGTCAACTCACCGCTCTACGTCGCCTCTCGCGGCTTCTACCCGCGGTTGTGCCCGCTCTACGTCGACTTCGTCTATGTCGACTCGCCGTTCTATGTCGCCTCTTGCGGCTTCTACCTGCGGTTGTGGCCGCTCTACATCGACTCCGTCTACGTTGACTCACCGCTCTACGTTGCCTCTCGCGGCTTCTACCCGCGGTTGTGCCCGCTCTACGTCGACTTCGTCTATGTCGACTCGCCGCTCTACGTCGCCTCTTGCGGTTTCTACCCGCGGTTGTGGCCACTCTACATCGACTTCGTCTACGTCGACTCCGTTTGTGTCGACTCACCGCTCTACACCGACTCTTGCGGCATCTGCACACGGTTCAGGTCGTTTTTCGTCGGCTCCTCGCGTGGCTTGTGCACGCACTTGTGACCGCTCTTCGTCGACTCCCCTTGTGACTACCACGCGTTATGGTGATTGGTCCTTGTTCGTTGGCGCGTCTACCTCGACCTCTTCAGTTGCGTATTTGACCGAGAATGAGATTGAGCAACTCCGATGCCAGCTTGCTACTTGGGACTCTTCACCGACAGGTACTACTGGTTATGCGACTGACTCTTCTGGCATTGAGAGAACACTTTCTTCTCATTCAGGTACATCCTCTTGGATCCTTGATACCGGAGCATATTTCCATATGACTTACGATTCGTCTGCTTTGAGCTTTGTTCGACCTATCGAGTCTCCTGTCTCTGTTCGTACTGCTGATGGTACTCCCATCCCCGTTGCTAGTCGAGGCACTCTTAGCAGTTCCACGTTTCATGTTCCATCTGTTGCTCATATTCCTCGACTCACCATGCAACTCTTCTCTGGTAGTCAGATTGTCGATTCTCGTTGTAGATTCACTCTAGATTCTGATTCTTTATCTGTTCAGGATCGTTGCACGGGCGCTTTGCTTGGTGCTGGCCCCCGACGCCATGATGGCCTATGGGAGCTTGACTGGCTTCATCTTCCTTCCGCTGCAACCGCCGCCAGTCTTTCGGCCCCTGTTGTCGCGGCCACCAGCTCTTTCTAGCAGTGGCATCATCGTCTTTGCCACTTATGTGGTTCTCGTCTCTCGTCTCTCGTTCATCGTGGTGTTTTGGGGCCTATCTCTGGAAATGCTTCTCTGGATTGCATGGGTTGTAGGCTTGGAGAGCAGATTCAGCTACCATATCCTCATAGTGACTCTGTGTCTGAGCGTCCTTTTGATCTCATTCATTCTGATGTTTGGGGTCCGGCCCCCTTCACTTCGAAAGGGGGTCATCGGTACTATATCATTTTTATAGATGATTACTCTCGTCACACTTGGGTTTATTTTATATCCTCTCGTAGTGAGGTTCTCTCTATCTATAAGCGTTTTGCTGCCATGGTCCATACTCAGTTCTCTACACCTATTCGTGTGTTTCGTGCTGACTCTGCTGGTGAGTATATCTCCAAGCATCTTCGTGGTTTTCTTGCTGAGCAGGGCACTCTCGCTCAGTTCTCTTGTCCCGGTGCACATGCTCAGAATGGCGTTGCCGAGCGTAAGCATCGTCATCTTCTTGAGACTGCTCGTGCGATGATGATCGCTTCTTCTCTCCCTCCTCATTTTTGGGCTGAGGCTGTCTCTACCTCGTCTTATCTCATTAATATCCAGCCTTCTGCCGCTCTTTAGGGTGCTATTCCTCTTAAGAAACTTTATGATCGTTCTCCTGACTATTATATGCTATGTTTGTTTGGATGCGTTTGCTACGTTCTTCTCGCTCCTCGTGAACGCACCAAACTAACCGCTCAGTCTGTTGAGTGTGTTTTTCTCGGATATAGTGATGAGTATAAGGGCTATCGTTGTTGGGATCCTGTTACTCGTCGGATGCGTATTTCCCGGGATGTGACTTTTGATGAGTCTCGACCTTTCTATCCGCGATCGACCTCCTCGACCTCCACTACAGAGGATCTCTCTTTTCTTACTCTTCCTGATACTCCTCCCTTGGTTCCCCCTATTTGTTCTCCTCCTTCTCTTCCTGTTGATCTGGTGCCGTCTACTCCGCTGCATTCTTCTCCTCCTTCGTCACCGCCTTCTTCACCCTCCTCCCTGGTGTCTTCTCCCTCTCCGTCTCCTCCTATTGTTACCTCTCATCCAACTCTTCCTTTCTACTATACTCGTCTTCCGCGTGTTGTGGACGAGTCATCTGATGCACCCTCTACTTCTGGTGCACCGTCTCAGCCGACTTATTCTCTTCGTAATAGGCCTTGTAATACTCCTGATTTCTATAACCCCGCTAGTTACAGTGTTACTTCTATCCTGGAGCTGACTACGTATCGTGAGGCTGTTGTTCATCCTGAATGGCAGCTTGCGATGGCCGAGGAGATTGCTGCACTTGAGCGCACCGGTACATGGGAGATTGTTCCTCTTCCACTTTCTATTCGTCCCATCACCTGTAAGTGGGTCTATAAGGCGAAGACCCGTTCTGATGGGTCCCTTGAGTGTTACAAAGCTCGTCTGGTTGCTCGTGGCTTTCAGCAGGAGCATGGCCGCGATTATGATGAGACTTTTGCTCATGTTGCTCACATGACCACTGTTCGTACTCTTCTTGCCGTTGCATCTATTCGCCGTTGGTATGTGTCTCAGTTTGATGTTAAGAATGCATTTCTTAATGGCGAGTTGCGTGAGGAGGTCTATATGCGACCACCACCTGGGTATTCTGTTGATGACGGCATGGTCTGCCGTCTTCGTCGCTCTCTCTATGGCCTTAAGCAAGCCCCTCGTGCATGGTTTGAGCGCTTTGCTTCTGTGGTCATGGCTGCTGGATTTTCTCCTAGTACTCATGATCCTGCGTTGTTTGTTCACTGCTCTCCTCGTGGTCGCACTCTTCTTCTTCTATATGTTGATGACATGATCATGACTGGTGACGACCCTGAGTATATTGCCTTTGTTAAGGCACCTCTGAGTGAGCAGTTTCTTATGTCAGATCTTGGTCCGCTTCGTTACTTTCTTGGGATTGAGGTTTCATCCACCTCTGATGGTTTCTTTATATCCCAAGAACAGTATATTCATGATCTTCTTACTCGTGCTTCTCTTACTGATGAGCGTACAGCTGAGACTCCTATGGAGCTTAATATTTCTCTCCGTGCTTCCGATGGTGATCCACTCTCTGACCCGACTCGTTATCGTCTTGTCGGGAGTCTTGTCTATCTAGCTGTCACTCGCCCAGATATTTCTTACTCTGTTCATATCTTGAGTCAGTTTGTCTCTGCTCCTACCTCGGTTCACTATAGTCACCTTCTTCGTGTTCTACGCTATCTTCGTGGGACGATCTCTATTTGTCTCTTTTTTCTTCGTTCTAGCTCGTTACAGCTCCGGTCCTACTCTGATACTACGTGGGCTAGTGATCCTATGGATCGCCGGTCCCTATCTGCTTACTGTGTTTTTCTTGGTGGTTCTCTCATTGCCTGGAAGACGAAGAAGCAGACTGCAGTTTCCCGTTCGTGTGCAGAGGCTGAGTTGCGAGCGATGGCTCTCTTGACTGCTGAGGTGACTTGGTTACGGTAGTTACTTGCAGATTTTGGTGTCTCTGTTACGACACCCACTGATCTATTGTCTGACAGTACAGGTGCTATCAGTATTGCACGTGATCCAGTGAAGCATGAGCTTACCAAGCATATTAGTGTTGATGCTTGTTTTGTTCGTACTAGTGTGCAGGATCAGATTATTGCACTCCAGTATGTGCCTTCAGAGTTACAGTTGGCTGACTTCTTTACGAAGGCCCAGACTAGAGCACAACATAGTTTCTTTCTCACCAAACTCAGTGTTGTAGATTCACCATGAGTTTGAGGGGGGGGGGGTGTTAGAGAGATTAGTCTATATTTGTATATCTCCTATTAGCTAGGGGGTTTCCTGCATATTTGTCACACCTGTACATGTATATATATTGTGGCCTTTTGGCCCCATGGAATACAAGTTGTGTTCCTCTATTCATAACATGCACAATACTGTCCTCACCGGAACCGGATCTTCAAAAGCGTTTTGAGCATCACAGCGCCTATCATATGGCTGAAGAGATGGAAACTATGTTTCTGTGAGTGAGTATGCTGTAAGCATGAGTGGCTACATCCAACACCTTGCTTAGCTGGACAGTGTTATTCTAGATGAGCTAATCACTGATAGAATCATGCAGTCACTCCCACCTAGTTACAAAAGTTTTGTACATAGCTATAAAATGCAAGGGCATAAGAAGCCTCATCCTGAGCTTTTCGTAGTGCTGAAGTCTATGGAAGTAGACATAAGGAAAGATCATCAACTGTTGATGGTCAACAAGACCACAAGTTTCAAGAAGGCTAAGGAAAAGAAGGGTAAGTTCAAGAAGAGTGGCTAGTCAGCTGCTGCTCTAAGAAGAAACCCAAGAATGGCCCTAAGCCGGACACCGAGTGTTTCTACTGCAAGAGGATGGGTGACTGGAAGCACAACTGCTCCAAATACTTGGTAGATAAGAAGACTG
Source organism: Alopecurus myosuroides (assembly GCA_028641055.1). Lineage (NCBI taxonomy): Eukaryota > Viridiplantae > Streptophyta > Magnoliopsida > Poales > Poaceae > Alopecurus > Alopecurus myosuroides. The sequence continues at coordinate 241,307,909 of CM054060.1, read as the reverse complement.
GTAACATCAAAGGTATACTATATATACATGTTATTTATGTATACATTACTACTACTTGTAGTAGTACCTAGGTATTTGATTTTGCTTCAGTTGCTCACATTTCTAACTTGAAACATGATCTGCAGCAAGGGACAATGTGACGGTGCGCGTCACGAACGGCTCAAGAGTTGACGTGATCGCCGTTGGCATGCTGCCTCTTCATTTACCTTCAGGATTAGTTTTAAACCTGAATAATTGTTATTTGGTGCTTGCGTTGAGCATGAACATTATCCATGGGTCTTGTTTTATGCAAGACGGTTATACATTTACATGTGAGCATAAAGGTAGTTCTATTTCTATGAATAACATCTTTTATAGTCACAGGCCAATTGTGAATGGTTTATTCGTAATGAATCTCGATAAGTGTAATTTACACATATTTAACATTGACGCCAAAATATGTAAAAGAAGTGATGATAATACCACATACTTGTGGCACTATCGTTTAGGTCATATAGGTGCAAAGCGCACGAAGAAACTCCATTCTGATGGAATTTTGGAGTCTCTTGATTTTGAATCATTCGGCACATGTGAACTATGCCGCATAGGAAAAATGACTAAGACCCTATTTTCCGGTACAATGGAACGGGAAAGTGACTTGTTGGAAATCATTCATACCGATGTGTGTGTGGAACAATGAGTATTTCAACACGTGGTGGATATCATTATTTCATAATCTTGAATGATGATTTGAGTAGGTATGGGTATATCTACTGAAACATTTGGGAAGTTCAAAGAATTTCAGAGTGAAGTTGAAAATCATTGTAACAAGAAGATCAAATTTCCACGATCTAATCGTGGAGGTGAATATCTAAGTTATGAGTTTGTCACAAATTTAAAGACTTGTGGAATCGTTTCGCAACTCGCAATCGCACTTCACAAGATATGGTGCCAGAGGGGGGGGGGGTAGATTTCCTCCAGTGGGCAAAACCTAATGTTAGGGAATGCCAAGTGGAGCCCATGGTCTTGCAAAGTGCACAAGCTTTTTGTAGGAATTTTCCTTAATTTATTTGATAAATAAATGAGTGGGAAAAAGGAAAAAAAAAGAAAAAAAGGAGGGGGAATTGGACTCCACTTGGAAGTCCAATCCGAAATCCCTTAGGAGGGGTGGTGCAGCCGAGGGAGGGGAGAGGGATACCGACCCCACCCCCCCCCCCCCCATGGAAGGTTCCCTCCTTGCTCCCACTATATAATCCCCACCCCTCCTCTTTGGAGAACACAACAATTGAACCTTTGGCCTTCTCTCTCTCATAGACTTAGAGATCTAGTTATAGAGCCTCTATAGAAGTAGAGCCTCTAATTAGAAGTCTAATTGAGTTAGAGCCTATAATTAGAAACATCTCTAATTGAATTAGACCCTCTTCTAATCGGGTATTTTAGTTATACTCTCCCGACTAGACCTAGCTCTAATTAGTTTTCCTCTATCATGTGTTGATAATTTCCAGATTCATAATAGCTCTAATCACAGTTGATTAGAATTACAAATTAGCAACATCGGAAGGCTATTTCTCTTCGTCGGTGTCGGGTCCTGGACGATGGAGCGTTGACAGGTTTTCGTGGTGAGGTAAAGACAGATGCCATGGGATGGCTTAAAATACGGGGTCGATGGACGTTGTGGGTATCCGGGGAGGAATTGCACACCAAGGTGGTGCGCTCACTACACTGCAAAGACAAGGATCTACCCAGGTTCAGGGCCCCCATGTGGAGGTAAAACCCCTACTTCCGCTTGTCTGTCTCAATATCAGTGGCTAACCGGAGTACAAAGTGGTTCCTGAAGCTCTCTGAGCTAGAGAAAGAAGAAGCTCTATGGCTCTCTTTCTCTCTAAGGGGGGAAATGTCTACTGGTTGCATCGTCCCTCGCGCGGGAGGGGTGCGGCCACCTTATATACTGGTGGACACTGACAAAGCGTACAAGTTAGGAGGAGAACACTGTGTCATATCGCACGCCCGCTGACATGGTGCCAAAATTCGTCTCCTCCGTATCCGATGTGGTGTCTTGTCTCCCTTGTAAGAGACATGACGTGGCCTCGCCCATACCCTGCACTATGCCTATGTAAGTTTCTACATCATTTGTCTTGTAAGTTGAACCACACGCCTGTACTCTCCCGTGATTTTCGGGATCTCACCTACTCCATTGACCTTGGTCCGAGATAACCGGTTCTTCATGTAACCCGGATTCTCCAAGTGCAACTCGGATAACCCGGGGGAGTATCCACCTGCAAGTTTTCCCATCTGGTTCCTCTTACCGATATAGCTTCATCTCGGTAACCAGCAACTCGGTCTAGGTACGGATCTCGGTCAACAATATCTCGGTATCCACTCCTTGGATACCTATTTTATGCCAAGCTTGGCACTACCCGGGGTAGCCCCCCGACATTAGTCCCCGAAGCTGGTATGGTCCAACGAACTCGGACGTTGGGCCACACCAGCTTAAAACATAAAGCTACACATCATTCGACTGAGATACCTCCTATGTCGGTTCACTTTCATCTTTAACCTCGGATTGAATCTGCAGTTGACACTATGGATTTCCACAGAAATCCGTGATGCTCGCACCGGGATGTGGTTTACCGAGTTCCCAGCACTTAGGCTTTTTCCTTGTGAATTTCATCACTGCGAGGCAAAATCGCCTCATTTCCCCCGCGTTGTGGCTTCACCATGTGGCAGGGGACTGTGTCGCATGTCCCTTCGGTTTTTGCGCCCAACTGTGTACGCACCACACACGCCACGTCCGGTCGTAGCTGGACCCCGCAGGCCATCAAATCGCCTAGCGCACTTGAGTGCCTCCCGCGGATTCCATGGGATTAACTACGTCTGTTACGCAGCAACCGCACCACGCTCGCACGTTCACGAACGTGGATACACGCAATTAATATTTTCGATTTACCAAGTTTCACCCACGATTAATCCCACATACGCTTCATCTCCCCCGTGTATAAATACCCGCGGTAATGAAAAGAATGATGCTTCTGATAAAGAAGAAATTGAAGAGGAACCTGAAAAGCAAAATAAGAATACAAAGTACACTAACCCCCTGTTTGGATGTAGGAAAAATAGGCTCGGAATTGAATTGGACTGAAATACCAAATCCAAGATGGAAAGGAAATGGCCTCCAATTCAATTCAGTTGTTTGGATGTTCTTCATATTGTCCATTGGAATCAAATCCTAGCACCCAATTCCAAATACCGTTTGGATGCACAAACCATAAAATTTGGAATCAAACCGTAGCACCTCTCGTGTTGAGCACAGATTGCTCGAGTGAGTGCGAATTAAGCTGCAAGGTGGTGTGCATTAGGTAGAGGATCTCACGACACGCTAGTAGGTGGTGGCGGCGCTCGTTTTGGGTCGCCGGACCGTCGCCGGTGTGCAGTTATGCGGCGGCGCCTGTACGTACACGATGATGGCGATGGAAACGATGGCAATCGACAAAAAAGAAAGTGCCACGACGATTAGAAGCTCACCAGGAGCGCGTAGTTGTGCTCTGGGAGTCGCGGATACCTCAGATGCGACCGGAATCATCTGAGACGCCCGCCGGCCGGAGTTGAGGACGGCAGCCCGATTCCGTCGAATTTAGGCATCCCGGGAAACATGCGGCAACGAGGAGGGAGAGTACTTCACGGCGGAGCTCCTAGGACCCTCAGCGGATCTCGAGGTGGCCTGAATCGCCGGCTCCATCGTTCATCCCGCCCCGATCAATCTAGGTTTAGGTAGTATCTACTCGGGGAGACGCGGGAGGTCGCTGCGAGAAGGTGATCTCGGGAAGGGAGGCAGGAGGTCGGGGAAGGGGCGAGGAAGAGAAGGGCGGAGAGGACCAAAGCCGCCGCCGGCGGGTACCTCTAGGCCGAGGTATTCTAATTATTTGTCCGTGCGAGCGAAGCGGTACCGGGGGGAGACGAGGGATTTTCCGAGCGATTCCGAGGCGTTGGGCTCGGAAACTGCCAGAGGGTTGCAGACGTGCGTGGGGGCTGGCTTGGAATTCAACAGAGTTTCCGTGGTCCAATTCCGTAGCCACCCCAAACAGATGAATTGACCCAGATTTCCAGATTTCCAATTCCGAGGTTGTTTTTCCGACATTCAAACAGGGGGTAAGGAAGATTTTATTGCTAATAAACATGGTAATGAGAGAGAACCTTGGGTACAAAAAACCAATGCCTTATCCTAATAAGAAACACAAATCAAAAGAATAAGAACACTATAACAAATGCTGTGAATGGATGAAACCTTTATTCTTCCAAATTCCTTCAAGTGGTGCTATTAAATTGCCTCCTTATGAATATAAGAAAGATATTGTCTCTAACAAAAGGAAGATTCCTAATGAGGAAATTTCCACTATGCTTGCTAATTATTCTTTTAATGGCAAGGTTCCTGAAAAACTTGGAGATCCTGGTATACCAAATATTCCCTGTTTTACTAAAAATAATTATGTTAGAAATGCTTTGTGTGATTTGGGAGATGGAGTTAGTGTCATGCCTTTTACTCTCTATAAAAGACTCCTCCTAGAAAAATTGATTCCAAATTACCAACTGATATATCTTTGAAATGGCTGATAAATGCACTGCTATCCTGTGGGTATATGTGAGGATGTTCATGTTCAAGTTGCGAATAATTGTCTGATATTAACTGACTTTGTTGTGTTTGAAATGCCTGAAGATGATAATATGTATATTATTCTTGGAAGACCTTTTCTTAATACTGCAGGGGCTGTTATTGATTGCAATCAAGGAGACGTTACTGTTAATGTTAATGATAAAAAACACATTGTTTATTTTCCCAAGAAGATCGATAAGAAATATGGTCTAAATTCAATTGAAAATATTGAGACCATCAAGATTGGAGAATTTTATTGTCCTATTCCAAAGCCACCTAAAGAATATGAGACTATCATGATTGGGACTATATCAATCAAGGTTGATGTAACATGGGTATTTAGTGAGAAACAAAGTTTTGTTTCATATAAAATTATTTTGGTAGCAAGACTTGATCAACCTTGTTAACAAAGTGATTTTAAATGAAGAAAACAATGTTATTACTATGTTTTCACTATGTTTACTTATTCATATGCTCGTTTTCGATCTGCTTCCATAAAGTATATCATGTTTTCTTATTGTTTTCACTATGTTCACACTCATGCCCACACACGTTTTTACCTCGTTTTTGCTCGTTTTCCATCGTCTACTCACGTTTTCAATATTCACAAACACGTTTTCCATATGTTTTCTTCCGTTCTCGATGGGTATATGTTTAGTAGAGTGTCTTAGAACTGCTATAGGTTTGGTTTTTCTCGCGTTTTCCATCATTCCATCTTCGTTTTCTAGCGATATTATTATTTATGAAAATTCTGGAAAAATCCGAAAAATAAAGTTTCTCAAAAAATTCCAGAATAATAATAATAAATTTTTACGTAAAAAATGAGGCAGAGAGCCACCTGGGAGGCCCTAGGGGAACCCACTAGTTAGGCACACCACGGGGTGGCGCGGCCAACCCCTGGTGGCGGCAACACATGGTGTGGGGGCCCCATGGCCCCCCCACTAACTCTCTCCCCTGCCAAAGTCTTCTCTCACACCTCCCAAACTGAAAACATTTCATGGAACCCGTGTTCTTGCTGTTCTTCCTCTGGATTTTCGATCTCCTTCTTCAGCCCATCATTTGTGCTGAGATTTGGCGTGTTTGATCTCCGGTATGTGACTCCTCCTATGATCCAAGTAGAATTTTGTTTAGTGAAGTATTTCTTGAGTATTTTGGTACTGTAGGTGACAGCTTATGTGAGTTTGCATGCTCTATTTGAGTAGAAATAATGTACTTTTGATGTATGTTTAGCTCTCATATAAGTCCCTATGGTAGTTTCCACCTTATAGTTGCTTGAAATTAATTTTTGTGATGGTTGTTGAAAAATTTCAGAGATAGATAGTTATAATTTTGGAGAGATATTTAGGAGTGATGCTCCTAGAAGGACAAGGCCCTCACGTTCATCCATTTCAGTGAGAACATCGTACAATGAAGACGTTATTGCACCGACTATTGACGATGCGGGAGGTGATTGTATTGCTAACCCATCTAGCTTTATTTGCATTACATTTCTAAGAAGTTCAGGTCTATTAGATGAATTTCATATGCTTATTGAAATAGTTGGTATAACCAACTATATGGAGGATGGAGGGCCTCAGTATGCAGCTCTCAAAAATTCTTTTGTTGAGAGTTTTCAATTTCGAAACACACATTTTGTTCCCACTGATGGCTTCAAATTATGTAGTAGATCTTTTTCTTTGTCCTTGGAAGATTTTTGTGCCATTGTAGGTATGAACGCTACTGGGACAACATGCCGGATTCAGGAGAAACCCGCGGATCTTACTGTGTTTTACCGAGAAATCACCAACGATGATGGTCGCTCATCCCAGCGTGGTAACATAAGGAACATTCAACTTCCTGCTCTTAGATATTTTACTTACTACCTTGCTACTAGTATCCTTGGTAGGGAGAACACTAGCAACATTTCTAGTTACCACCTTGCTTTCATTGATGTTGCGCTGAACCGTAGCACGAGGTATAACCTTGGTTCACTTGTTGCACGCCGCTTTGGTGCCAAGGGGCCTATTTTTGGGGGCATTATTGCTACACGTATAGCAACTGCTTCATAATTTTCTATTGCTCCTGATGATGAATTGATTGCTCCCTATACACTTAACCTTGCTGTCATGAAGTCCCGTCAGTTTGTCACTGCTAACTCTACTGCTGAACGTTTAGTATATAGAGATTTATATAGAGATGGAGAGGAACGAAAAGTTACTTTGCCGCAACCTGTTTTGTTTAAGATTGACAGGTCACCATGGTCGCTCTCCAAGGAGGAGGTAGACGAGCATCTGAGCACTATGGAGTTTTACCGATAGCAGGAGAGGCGAGACGCGCCTCCCGAGGACCACAACACGCAGTACACCGGCGCATCCTCGAGCACATAGCAGTAGGAGGGTTCCTCCTCAGAATACTATGGGGGCGCCACCCCATGGTCCCCTTGGTGATTGATATCCACTCAGGCCAAAAGCCTAAGCTTAGGGGGAGGTATGCCGACATCACACTCATTTGCATATCATGTTTCTGTCGGTTGTTTGTATATCCATGTTTTCTTTTCTTTCACTTCTTTTCACTTGTTTCCATTTCTTTCGCTTCTTTTTGTTTCTTTCGCTTCTTTTTGTTTCTTTCGCTTGTTTTTGTTTCTTTCATTTATTTTGTTTTTGTTTTCCAAAACACAAAAATACCAAAAATATTTCTGTTGTTTCTCTTTATTTGTTTCTTTAGCTGGTTTGCTTTATCCTTTAGTTGCGGTTTAATATTAAAAAAAACCCAAAAAGATTTTGCTTTGTTTGCTTGTTCTCTTTTGCTCGTGCTTTAATTGAAAAACCCAAAAATATTTGTTGTTCTTCTTTTGTTTTGTAAAGTTTGTTGCAGAGTTCAAAAGTCGTCCGTGACTCCATTGGAGCTTGGTTTTCATTATATATTATTCGAGCCACAAGTGAAGAGCAATAATGACGATCTATGACAATTCAAGTTGTGGTGAGAGGCTGGTATGAACTCTATTTGTTTTCATTTTTGTACATATATCCATCCATATGAGCATGCTTAGTTTGATCATATAAGATATATGTGATTTAATGGCTGCTTAATAGTTCGTGCTCTCTCATGTTTGTTCCAATTTATTAATAGTAAATGACCTGTCATATAAATATTTATTCGCATTGTTCTATTCGTAGAAGTGTATGACATTGTGGTAGCCTCCTCTGACTGTTTAATTTGAATCGACTTGGCCCATGCTCACGCATGCTAAGACTGAAAACAAAAAGTCAATAAGCCTCGATGATTTATTTTTCCTCAGAGTTCTAGTATCAATTTTATGCCTCAGTTAATTTTACTTTGTTGCAAACATGATTATGGTAATTATTGCTCTTTTTATTGTCGCATCTAGTTATATTGCTAGCCTTCACTTGCACTGAGTATGATCTCTACTCGTGCCTCCAAATCCCTGAAAACCAAGTTATTCCACAGAGTCCACTATAAACTCCCATGTGGTATTTAACCGCCACTCCAAAGTAAATTGCTCATGTGCTACCTTTAAAACTTTCAAAATTACTCATGTTTTGTGTTCTTATTTTTGCTCATGAGGACGTAAATAGAGAATCTTTATCTCACTTGTTGATTGGGTTACACACCCTGGACTAATGGCTTCATCGGCTTATCCAATTGACAGAAGAGCTGGCAGCGGGGTGCCCAGCCCCAAATTAATGCAAACAAATTCTCTTCACTATTTTTACCCCTGATTTATCAGTCAAAGCATAATTGTGTAAACAAAAGAGAAAGAGGGATGACCTTCTACCCAGATGCGTCCTTCATATGGGAGCCGCTCTTGTGAAATCTAGTTGTCTTGTTACGTACTGTATTTTCAGTTTACCATTCGTTGACACTAGTATACACCTCTCTTAAAATATAGACACTCTTCCATGGTATGTGATTGTTGTAAGGCACCCGAGGATTCAGTTAGCCATGGTTTGTGTAAGATGGATGGGAGGAGTGTCAAACTTTTAATACCTTTGTTTAATAAAATAAAATCTCTAGCACATGAGTAATCCCTGCTTCTCTCACTTTTATGTTGAGTCTCCACCACATTATTTGAGAACCTTATTGAGAGCATAATTGTCATTCGTAGTGTGATGTGTTTGTCCCAAAGCACGGTTGATTGTGGTATAAGTTTGATACTTGTATCTTTGATATCTTTACTTCTAGTCTTCCCTTGAACTTGAGAGGTGCCCTGGCATTTATGTTTTGCCCCACACATAAGGGAAAGCGAGATACCACTTTATCAGATCCTATTATGAATATTACAATCTTGCAAATAGTTATGCTTCATTTTGTTTATTATTAATATGTTGGTATCTCTTCATGGTTTGCATAGCTATTAAGTGACAGTATCTTGCATGTATCTTATCATGAGCATAATTAAGCATTTGATCATATAGTGAGTATATTTACATCATATGAAGCAAATATGTTCGTAAAAGTTCTTTTATCGCACTCAGTTGTTAACTGAATTGCTTGAGGATAAGCAATAAGCTAAGCTTGGGGGGAGTTGATACGTCAAAAACGTATCTACTTTTCCGAACATTTTGCTGATGTTTTCCCTCTAAACATGTGTGTAATTTTGAATGCAACTAACACGGACTAACGCTGTATTCAGCCGAATTACTTCGGTATCTTGTTTTTGTGTAGAAAAATCAAATTTCGGGAAATTGCCCAGAAAAGACCCCATTGGTCTTGAAACACCAAAAGACCCCGGGAGCCAGAAGGGGGCCAGGAGAGGGGCCAGAGGGGGGCCACACCACCCCTGGTGCGCCACCTGGTGGTGTGGGCCACTCCCACACCCCCTCGGACTCCCCTTTCGACTATATATGCCCTGAAAGCTAAAAACCCGAGGGGGTTCATTCGTTTTCGAGAAAGAAGTCCGTAGCGCCGCCTCCATCGCGAATCCTTTTCGGGGTTCAGAAACTCTGTTGTGGCACCCTGCCGGGACGGGGAATTGGAGGAGATCATCGCCATCGTCATCACCAACACCTCTCCATCGACCATCCATGTTTCCCCATCCATGTGTGAGTAATTCCCCCACTGTAGGCTGAAGGGGATGGTAGGTATTGGATGAGATTGTTCATGTAATAATTCCGTGATTGTTAGGGCATAGTGCCTAGTATCCTCTATTAGTGCTATTGACATTGTTGCAACTTGTTATGCTTAATGCTTGCCACTTTGGCCCGAGTGCCATGATCTCAAATTTGAACATGTTATTGAATCACAATGATAATTATTGTTTCCTGATCATACATGCAAGTTGTTTACACATATCGTTGTCCGGAACCCGAGGTTCCAAAGTGACAGAAATTGGGACAACCAGAGGGGATGGCTGTGATGTGAGGATCACATGTGTTCATGGAGTGTTAATGCTTTGCTCCGGTGTTCTATTAAAAGGAACACCTTAATTACCAATAGTTCCCTTGAGGCCCCACTGAAAACGGGCTGGTGGGACAAAAGATGTTGGGCAAGTTCTCATTGCGAGCACGTACGACTATTTACGGAACACATTCCTATGGTTAGTTAGTGCTTGGATGTTTTATCTTATTTATCTGCAATGCCCATGTATTGATTATCGTATGAACTACCTTATCCATGCAACGCCCGTTCATCTATCCCTATGCCTACAATATTTAATCCTGTTGTTTACTTAAAACACTACTGCTGCTGTTTTCATTTCACTACTGCTGCTACTATAAAACTGTTACTACTGATAAACCACCGCGAACAAGTCCACTTTCAGGTGCATGTGAATTGACAACTCACTTGTTAAGGCTCACAAATATTCTTTGGCTCCCCTTGTGTCGAATCAACAAATTTGGGTTTTACTTCCCTCGATGACTGTTGCGACCCCCTATACTTGTGGGTCATCACCCCCCCGAGCGAGATACCGAGGACGGTGAAGAAGAAGGGTCCGAGGATGAGGGCTCTGAGGCCGAGGAGGAAGCTGACGAGGAGGAAGTTTTTGAGGAGATCGAGTACGAGACCGATCCGGCCTTGAACATCATAAACAGCCCCGACCGAGATCCCCACCGAGAACCTGGCCGCGACCGAGACAACCACCACCGAGACAGCTACTACGGAGACGGCTACCGAGTCCACCGTTCTGGCAGGGACAGATGCCGCTCCTACTCCTTCGGCTGCTGCCTGATACTTATCTCAAAACACTTTTTAAATTCTTTAAATCCCCGGAATGTGGGGTGCAGATGTATTGAACAAGCTTATGCTTTGTGTACTTTAAATTAACTTTGGTTTATGGGAGACCGGCTAGATGTTGGATCGCTTTAATTTGAGTCCCCGAGTTTGTTTGTTTGTCCACTCGTTTTTTTATTCTCTACTCTTGCCTACCACTTGTGGTTTTTTGACATTCGAGTCACGAGATTTCGAAAACCAAGTTTACAGTACTTGAAACTCCGAGATAGGAATTAAATCTTTTCAACACTTAGCCATAAAAAAGAAGGCACATAGAACTTATATCGGTTTGCTAATTTTTTCTTTCCTTAGCCGTTTTTCATGTGTTCATTGACCTTTAGCTTGTTCTCTTGCTTGCCATGAAGCCGGTTTTGGTTATCAACAAAGTCGAAGAGTTGGCTCTTAGGTTTATACATAGTACTAAGCCAACATAGGAAATACCGACATAACCAGCTGACATAAGGAAAACAGTAAACAGATACACACGAACATGGTTACGCAAGGGCAGTCCCCGGGTTCCTCTGCGGGGTGCCAACAGTTTATAACTCGGTGGAGAGGCACATACATTGTAGTTTCAAGAATGAAAACAACGAAGGAGAGCTACATTCCAGGGGCGCTTAGTCTCTTCTCCGTATATATCCATCTTGTTCTTCTCCTGTTCCTAGGCATCAATGAGATAGTACGTATCATTGTGCAGAGCATTGCTCACAATGAATGGCCCTTCTCATGGAGGGGAAAGTTGTTCATCCCGGCTGTGCGCTGCACAAGCCTAAGCACTAGATCTCCTTCTCGGAACACCCGAGGGTTCACTTTTTTGGCTATGATAGCGTCTCAGATTCTATTGGTATACAGCTGATCTTGACAAAGTTAATTCTCTTGCTTCTTCTAGCAAATCAACATCATCTTCTCGGGCTTCTTTTGCCTCTACCTCTATATAGAGGGTCACTCTCGGCGAGTCATGTTCTATGTCGGATGGCAACACTGCCTCTGCCACAGACACAAGAAAAAATGGCGTGTAGCCTGTAGATCGGTTAGAGGTAGTCCTTAGACTCCACAACACCGCTGGTAGCTCGTCCAGCCAACAACCCGGGGTTCGCTGTAATGGCTCAATCAACCAAGGTTTTATCCCGGATAGGACCATACCATCGGCTCTTTCAACTTGCCCATTTTATTCTGGATGCACGACTGATGTGATATCTAGTCGGATCCTCTTTTCCTTGCAGAATCGAGCAAAAGCTCCCTCAGCAAAATTGGTTCCATTGTCTGAGATGATCCCATGCAGGTATCCATATCTCAGGATTATGTCCTTCAGGAAAGTTACAACTGTGTGACCATCATACTTCCGGATTGGCTTCACCTCAATCCACTTGGTAATTTGTCCACCATCACCAGCATATGAGTCATGTTTCCCCGGGATGGCTTAAAAGTCTCCACCATATGTAAACACCACACTGCAAATGGTCAGGTGATAGGAATGGTCTTGATTTCTGAAGCCGACATGTGGATCTTGATGGCATATCTTTGACACCCATTGCACTTCCTTACTAATCTTCTGCTTGCTGCAAGACAGTGAGCCAAAAGAAGTCATGCTGGAATGCTTTCTTCGCTAGAGCCCGAGATGAGGTGTGGTGCCCACATTCTCCTTGATGTATCTCCCGGAGAATTTCTTCTCCCTCTTCCGGTACAACACAACACTGGAGCACTCCTGTGGTACGTCTCTTGTGCAGTTCCTTGTTGATGATGGTCTAGCCCTTGGATCTTCTTTGTATTTGCCTGGCCGAGATCTAATCACTTGGTACATTACCATCCATCAGGTAGGACATTGTCGGTTGGGCCCATCCGGGTATTGGTCAGAGAGGAAAGACATGCTCATCAATCTCCATAGACTTAGCCGACATGGAAGACTCCGACATAGGAAGGAGTCCCCGAGTCCCCGGGTTCTGCAAGGCAGTCCCCGGGTTAAGGGAGGCAGTCACCAAGATGAAGAAGGCAGTACCCGAGTTGAGGAGGGCAGTCCCCGAGTACTCCATGATGCACCCCACATCTACCCCCATTGGGACAACTTCGGGTTCCGGATTGGCCAGGACAAAAATTTAGTCTAACTCAGGCGACGGCTTGTTGGATGGCTTTCGAAGATGCTCTAGAAAAATTCTTGCCGGGATGGCCTGCCGAGATGAGTCCAACTTGGACAGTGCATCAGCGGCTTCATTTTCAGCTTGGTGTATATGGTGAAATTCACATCCATCAAAGTATCCGAAGATGTTCTGGACAATGAACCGATATGATGCCATGTTGGCATCCAATGTGTCCCAAGTACCAGATGCTTGCTGAACCACTAAGTCCCAATCACCATAGCATACAATCCAGTGATGCCAATCTCCTTGGCTACTTTCAGTCCGTGGACTAAGGCCTCGTACTCAGCCACATTATTGGATGCCGCAAAATGGATTTGCAGGACATATTACAAATGATCAATCTTGGGTGAGGTGAGCACAACACCAGCACCGAGACCTTCTTTCACCTTGGAGCCATGAGAATGCATTCTACAGAAATTGGATTCCGGCAGTGGGGGCTCATATTGCATCTCGGCCCAATCAACAAAGAAATCCGCTAGTTCCTAAGATTTGATAGCCTCTCTTCTCGCATACAGTGGGGTATATGCGGCTAACTCAATGGCCCATTTGGCTACTCGACCACTAGCATCCTTGTTGCGCATGATCTCCAAGATAGGTGGGTACTCACCACTGTCATTGGATGCTCTTGGAAATAATTCTTGAGCTTCTTGGCCACCATATAGACACCATATGTCATCTTCTGGTAGTGGGGGTAATTCTGCTTCGAGTTAGAGATCACCTCACTGAGATAACATACCGGCCTCTCCACAGATTTTCCTTCCTCTTCTCGTTCCACTACTACCACCACACTGACAACTCGGTTGGTAGCTGCAAAATAGAGAAACATGGGCTCTTTGGGCAGCGGAGATGCCAATATGGGAGCAGTACCTAGCATGGTTTTTCAGGTATTGGAAGGCCGCATGAGCATGCGGGGTCCAGACAAACTTTTCACTCTTCTTCATCAGCTGGTACAGGGGGCAACGCTTTCTCCCCCATTCTCCCAACGAACCGGCTAAGGGGTGCCAGGAAACCAGTGAATCTCTACACATCCTTCAGGGATCTAGGTAATGACATGCTCTCAATTTCTCTTATCTTGGAGGGGTTGGCCTTGATACCTCGGCTAGACACGAGGAAACCGAGTAACTTTCCTGCCGAAACGTCGAAAGTGCATTTGGTCGGGTTCAGCTTCAACTGATTTTCCCGCAGGTTTGCGAATGTTTCTTGGATATCATCTAGGAGAGTGTGCTTCTTCTTGGTTTTGATGACTATATCATCCACATATTCTTGCACACTTTTTCCAATTTGCTCGTGCAAACATTTCTGCATACATCTCTGGTACGTGGCACCAGCATTTCTCAAGCCAAAACAAATGACATGATAGCAATAAGCCCCATCGGGGCGTAATAAGCATCTATGAATGACAACAACTCACACCCGGTCGTGAAATCTTTCACTTGATCTATCCATGGCAGCGGGAATGGATCTTTCAGACACGCCTTATTAAGGTTCGTGTAATCGATACACATACGCCACACTATAGCAACCATCGGGTCATCCTTCTTCTTCTCTACCAGTACCGGGTTAGCCAACCAGTCCGGGTGCATCACCTCCATGATGAATCCACTTTCCAATAGCCTTGTGATCTCATCACTTATGGATTTTCTTCTCTCTGCCGCAAAGAGCCGCAAAGCCTGCTCCACCGGCTTAGCATCCGGTCTCACATGTAAGGTGTGCTCAACCAACTCCCCTGGGACACCTGCAGGTCCTGATTCGACCATGCAAAGAAATACCGATTCTCAAGGAGGAAGTGGATGAGCTCGCTTTCCTTTTTCTCTCCCAACCCGGCACCAATGATGGCCTCACGCTCGGGAAACTCCGGGTCGACCTGCACCTTCTTGATCTCCTTGGAGGCTTGGAATATGGCTCTCTGGTGAGGGTTAGACATCCCGGGCATGCTGAGTTGAGTTGATTGAGCCATAGCCACCACCTCATTTATCTTCTTCTTCTCGGCACCGATGACCAGGGACTCGGCCAACCAAGATCCAGCTGAAGCACACTCCAGAGAACGCTTGTAATCACCTGAGATGGTGATGATGCCATTGGGACCCGGAAGCTTCATCTTCGGATAGGCCACATGTGTTGAGGCCATGAACTTGGATAGTGTTGGCCTGCCGAGTAGAGCATGATAAGGACTCTGAAGATCAACCACCTCGAACTGTAAGCTCTCGGTGCGGCAGTTATCTCGGGTACCGAACAACACATCAACCCACACTTTTCCCATAGGCGCACAAGATACTCCCGGCACAATACCATGGAAGGTAGTTCGGCTAGGCTTAAGCATGTTCTCGGTCAGGCCCAACTTCACCATGGTGTCTCGGTACATGATGTTTATACTGCTCCCATTGTCAATGAGAACCTTGGTGAACTTGACATTTATCTCAGGGCCCATGAATGTCAGGTCCAGCACTAGAGCATAACCCAAAGAAGTTAGGCATGATCCGGGGATTATCTGCCTGAGACCAAGTGATTTCCTGGTCAGACCAGTACATGTATTCTGGCACAGCCGGCATCACAACATTGACCTCCATCGTGCGGCTGCACAGATGGAGGTTGTAATCTAGTTTAGTGATAAATACCATATAGCTCTGAAGGTGCTCTCGGTAGTTATTCCGGCCTCTGCCACCGGCATTGTTGTTGTAGTTGTTGCGGTCGTTGTCGTTGTAGTAGTAATAGTTGTTGTTGGCTCCTTGGGCCACTTGATTCACGTTCTCGGGCCTCCTCTAGTTCTCTGCAGGCCTCGAGTTCACTCCAACAGGATGAACATTTGCTCCCGAGAGTGGCAGAGGTGGAGGAGGAGGCAAGGCACCAAAACCCTAGCTCTTGATCCGGTCATACCAGCTGCACTGCCGGGTAGTGTGGTTAGCCGATCGGCTAGGATGCCGAGTGTGGTAGCTGCACGACCCATTCCTCATCATCTCGAAGGTGAACCTCTGTTGATCATACCAAGCCTTCTTCTGGTTCACCCACGACTTCTTGTTGTTCTGGTTCTGCCCCCACTAAGGCCCACTGTTTTTCAGTCGCTGACTGTTGCCGGCATCGGGTGATCCGGATCAACTACAACAACGTGGTTGGACCCATACCGGAAGTCCTGCCCATCATATCTTCTCTTCCCCCGGAAATCTGGGCGATCAATCCGCCTGGAGGAACCGGGACCATCATTGTCGGGATACCTCCTACTTGGCTCAACTGAGGTAAGCAAAGGCTTTGTTGGGTCTCCCAGTGCATACATGTCGGCAATATTGATGGTCTCGACCAAAGTGCTTGGCATCTCCCTCTGCAATTTCTACCAAAGCATGGAACCATGTCGGCATCCTTGGGAAAACCATGCAATGGCCTGTGACTCAATCACACCCTCACAGGTGTTCCTCAAAGTACTCCACCGAGTCAAGTACTCTCATTCAGTCTCATCTTCTCTCTGCTTGCACATGGAGAGCTGCTGAGGGCGATTTGGCCTCCGGTGTGTGTTGGTGAAGTTGCTGATGAAGGCTTCCAAGAAGTCTAGCCAGCAATCAATGTTGTCTGTCGGCATTTTGTTCAACCAGATCCTGGCGGGCCCTCCAACAACTGAGGAGTATATCTCACCGCCCAGCGGTGATTGCCACCAGCAATGTGCACTGCAGTAACATAGTCATTCAGCCAGTCTTCCGTATTGGTGCTGCCATCATAAGTTTTTGTCCCCAAAGCTAGCTGGAACTTGGAAACAGCCGGCTCTCTCATGATCCGGGGACCGAAGCAAAGTGGTCCCGGAGGGCCTTGCTCTTCCATCTTCTCCGATAGATAGATTATGTCAAGCTTGTACCATACATCATTTGGTGGCAGCACTCGGGGTCCCAATCGGTTAGCAAGTACACCCTTATCCACCAACTGTTCATATCTCACGTAGCCATCTCTCACCATTGCCGAGTAGCCATCATCATGTCGGTTGTTTCCGGGAATATTTCCCCACTGCTGGACAACTCGGCCGGCACCAGGCTGCTGCTGAGCCAGGTTAGGTGCTGGATAGCGAGATGGGGTATTCCGATCGGGATTGTTCCCGGCCTGCTAAACTCGATCTGCACCTTGCCCACCTTGGACGATATGACCTTGAGCTGCGTGTCCCTGACCGGCATTGCCCTGTAAAGCTAACTGTTTTTTGCCTCAGCCAGGTCATAGACTTGCAGCTGTTTGTGCTTTCCGGAGTTCACACTCCTTGCACGTCCTCCGCGGAGATGCGGCGAAGAAGCCTGTCCACTTGAATGAATAACCTGTGATGTAGCCACACCTGGATTTGCTTTCCGGAAAGCTTCATTTTGCCTAGCAGCTCTGCGGACAAGTTGACTTGCGCAGGTGGGTGTATCCTCCGGGTGTTGACTTGCGCATCGGTCCCACCATATCTAGCCCCCATTGAGCAAAGGGCCAGGCGATAGGGATAAGGTGGAGTTCTGTGGTAGGGGCGTGTGGCCTGGGCACAAACTTTTGGCAGGCGTTGCATCTGTCGACTAGATATTTGGCGTCTCTAGCTACCGTGAGCGAGTAGAATCCTGCCCTGAAAGCTTTGCCCATGATTGCTCTCCAACTGGCGTGGTGCCCGCAGTCTCCTTGGTGTATGTCACAGAGCAGTTCTTTGCCATCCTCGGGTGCGATGCACCTCTGTAGTACTCCTGATATGCTTTGCTTGTATAGCTCTCCGTTAATCACCCGAAAGGATTTGTTGCGTCGTACTATTTGTATGGCCTCACAAATGTCTGCCGGGAGCTGTTTGTTGGACATGTAGTCGAGGTATTTCTGCGTCCAGACTGGCTCGACCAGAAAAACTTGCCTTGAGATATTGTGGATGAGCTCGACGATGGCAATTTGCGGGCTGGTATCTATTTCCGATGCTGCGGGTGTTCCCGCTGGTTTTTTGACCTTGACTGATCGCTTGATTATTCTTTCGAAGTAGATTCCTGGTGGGATGGGGGCTATTGTTGACCCAATGTTTGCCAGTTTGTCTGCTTCCTCGTTGCTCGATCGCGCGGTGTGCTTCAGCTTGCACCCTTTGAAACTTTCTTCGAGTAGGTTGTACATGTCACGATAGGCGACCCTGTTATCCGCGATAGCATCGCACTCCTTTATCGTCTGCTGTACGATGAGATTTGAATCCCCGTATATCATCAATCGAGTGGCTCCGCAGGCGATCGCCATCTTCATCCCGTGCAGGAGGGCCTCGTACTCTGCGTCGTTGTTGGACGCTGGGTCATCAGGAGGGAAGTCCAGTCGCAAGACGTACTGCATCTTGTCATTCCTGGGGGATATGAGGATAACTCCGGCTCCGGCTCCTTCGTTTCTTTTCGACCCGTCGAAATACATGATCCAGTTGCCCATGTATTCTGGAGGTCTTGGTATTTGCAGCTCCGTCTACTCGCTCAAGAGATCTACGGCGACCTGGGACTTTAGAGCGTTGCGTCCTGCGTATATTATGTCCTAGGCGCCTAGCTTGATGCTCCACTTTGCGATCCTTCCAGATGCCATGGGGTTGTTCATGATAGTACCGAGTGATGCATCGTTTAGCACCGTGACGGTATGCTCCTGAAAGTAGTGCTTGAGCTTGCGGGCTGTAAGGACCACTCCATACGCGAGCTTCTGATAGTGAGGGTATCGCTATTTGCACGGCGAAAGCACCTCGCTGATGTAGTATATTGGTTGCTGAACGCCGTACGCCTTTCCATCCTCTGGCCACTCGACGACAATTACCATGCTAACGACTTGGTTTGTTGCGTCTAGGTAAAGGTATAGGGGCTCCTTTTCCTGTGGCGTTGCCAGTACACGCTTGCTCTATAGTACTCTTTTTAGGTCGATGAACGCCTTTTTTGCTTATGGCGTCCACTCGAACTTGTCTGTTTTCTTCAGCAGTTTATAGAAGGGGAGCGCCTGCTCGCCTAATCCTGCGACGAATCTGCTCAGAGCGGCCAGTTGCCCTGCGAGCTTCTGTACGCTGTGAATATTGGTTGGTTCCTTCATTGTCAAGATCGCTTGAATTTTCTCTGGATTGGCTTCGATTCCTCGGGCGGACACCAGATATCCGAGGAGTTGTCCTGCAGGAACACCAAAGACGCATTTTGTCGGGTTAAGCTTGATCTTGTACACGTTGAGGGCGTCGAATGTCTCTATGATGTCCTCGAGGAGTGTATCCTCCACTCGAGTTTTTATGACGATGTCGTCAACGTACACCTGTATGTTCTTGCCAATGAGCTTGGCGAGTCATTTTTGCATGCAGCGCTGATATGTTGTGCCTGCATTTTTCAGCACGAAGGGCATTGTTGTGTAGCAGTAGACACTGTGTGGTGTCATGAATGTTGTCTTCTCCTCATCCTTCTGTTTCATCCTGATCTGATTATAACCCGAGTAGGCGTCCAGGAAGGAGAGTCGTTGGCAGTCTGCAGTGGAGTCCATAATCTGGTCGATCTGTGGTAATGGGAAGTTATCCTTGGGGCAGTGTTTGTTCAGCGAGTATAGTCAATGCACACGCGAAGGATGTCATTGTTTTTCTTTGAGTGACTGCTCGGCGAACTCCCTGGGTATGCCTGGCATATCTGAAGGCTGCCAGGCGAAAATCTCCCAATACTCACGGAGTAGTTCGACGAGCATGCCTTCCTATGCGGACGATAGGGTGGTAGACACCATCACCGTCTTTGCAGGTTCTGTTGGGTGCACTTGATGCTTTCGAGTGTCGCTGTTTGTGCTGAACTCGAGTTCTCGGGCGATTTTTTAGTGAGTGGCATCACGGAGTGATCCGTGGTTTTTGCCAATTCTTCCAGCTCCTCCTGGATCCCGAAAGATTTCGCGATCTCGTTGAACTCAATATCACACTTGTCTGACTTTTGGAAGTCGCCATCTATGGTGATGGTGCCGTATTCCCCTGGGAGTTTGAGCTTCAGGTAGGCGTAGTGGGGTACTGCCATGAATCTCGCGAACGCTGTTCGACCAAGAATGGCGTGGTACTGTGAGGGCCAGTCGACTACCTCGAAGTCAAGGGATTCTATCATGTAGCTTCTTGGGTTTCCGAGCACCACCTCCAGGTTGATTGTCCTGAGTGGTCGGACTGCTTTTCCCGGTACTATCCCATGGAAGGATGTTTTTAACCCTGTGAGTCCGTCCATGTTTTTGTTCATCTTGCAGAGTGTGTCCGCGTATATGATGTTGATTCCGCTGCCACCATCCATGAACACTCGAGCGAGGTCGTAGTTGCCTATCTGCGCCTGAATGACAAGCGCGGCGTGTCCCGGTCGATATACCCGAGGGGGATGGTCTTCTTTGGAGAAGGTTATCAATCGATCTGCCATCCTTAGGTATTTGGGTGTGGATGGTGGGGTTTGTACTGCCATGATCACTTGGCGCGTGTTTGTCTTCTGGACTCTTCGGGACAGGCAGACCTTCTGGATCATTCCTAGGAGTCCCTGTGGGTTCGGGTACCCATTGGCTCCTTGGTTTGCGGCGGGCGGCGCTGGTAGCGCGGCTAATACCGCATTCTGATGTCCTGGTAGAGGTAGAGGCTGTGGAGGCTGGTATCCTCCTGGGTGTTGCGGGTATCCCTGGTTGACTGCAACTCTGTTCTTCTTCGTGTAAGCCTCGTGGATGTCCTGAAACTTTCGGCAGTCCTTGAGGAGATGAGTTGCCTTGGTCTTGCGTGTGCACTTATCTGTGAATAGATGTAGCGTGCAATAACCGTCAAGGTCTTCCTCGAGAGTTTTATCATCCGGCTTTGGCTTCCAGTCACGATTTCCACGAGGCCTGCTGTCACGATTTCTTGTGAACTCTGCTGCCACCAGTTCTTCTCGATCGTCGTGATCGCAGTGTTTCCTCTTATTCTTTCGACCGTGGCGATCATCCTCAGGCGCGGGTGAAGATGCTTTCTCATTGCGCACAGTATTCGCTGTTAGCCCATCTGTCGGCTATTTCCATCAACTCTCCGGTGGTTTTGGGCGCAGCTCGTCCCAGCTCTTCTCAGAAGGCAGCGCGCCGAGCTCCTTTGGTGAAAGCTTCGACTGCGACCTCCTCTGACATGTTTCCCGCTGTATTTTTGAGCGTGGTCCACCGTTGAATATACTCGCGACTAGACTCGCCGCTCTTCTGCTTGCAAGCCCGCAGCTCCTCGATAGATGCGGGTCTTTTGTATGTCGCTTGGAAGTTTTTGTGGAAATCGTAGGTTAGATCGTCCCATGATCCGTAGTGTGCTCGATGTCTTCCTTCGAGGCAGCTGCGGGCAGCGCCTACAAGGTGTAGGTTTAGGTACTGCATGGTCGTTGTCTTATTCCCACGTTGGCATTTTACTGCTGTGAGGTAATATGATAGCCAAGACTTGGGCTCCTGCGAACCGTCGTACTTCGGGACCTCCGAGTAATCTTGCATCTCTTGGGCATCGGTGCCTCGCGGATGTCGTGGGTGAAGCACAATGCACCATAGGCCTCTTCGTCGGAAGAGGTGGACAACGACCGTGCGCGGTTCCTGATTGCTCGGGCCCTGTTGACCTTATTTTGTGCGACATCGCCTCGCGCGTCGTATTCAGGCCGGTCGTGATTATCCTCTTTCCGCGGCTCCTTGCTGCGGTGTCGCGAGCTGCTGACGTGGTGTCATGGATTGCGATCACGGTCTCTTGGGCTATCATCACCGCTACTTGGGCTATCGCCACGGCACCAGGCTTCTTTCCCTCGGGCGCGACGAGGTGACTCCTTCCTTCTAGGCGACGTGCTCCCGCGTCTGCGGGGTTTTTGTTTGTCTTTACGAGGGGTATTTTCAGTTTTCGGCGTTGTTGCGTGCCTGCGGCCTTGAGCGGCGATTCTTGCGGCTGCCATGCCTAGCCCCTTCTGGAATTGATGGTATTGTTCTGTGCGGGGATCATTCTCGAGCGGTCGGTTCGCCTGTGAAGAGGTGGCTGCTGCAAAGAGTGCCGCGGCGGGGGTCGTCGGGTGTACGTTGTCGTCGTCGTCGACGTGCATGAGGGATGTCTTGAGTGTCTTGCTGATTCCACTGAGGGATTTGCGATCGATGGCAGCGGTCTTCGAGACGTATCTCTTTTTCGGGGGATTGTTCCCTACCGAGTGAGTCCTGGAGAGTGCCGCACGACGCGCGCTCGACTCATCCGCCGCTTTCTTTCGTGCGTCCAGATTCTTGCGGGCTTCATTGATCAGTAGACTTGCTCGCACCAGGTGATAGTGGTACGCAGTTAGATCTTCATGGGGAGCTTCCTCCTCGAATGACTGGCCCAGATGTACAACCGTCTTTGCTTTGAGCCAAGCGGATCGCAATACTTTGTTGCGCTCTCGCTCCTACAGGCATTCCTTAGTTTCCTCGGGTGGATCAGTCGATCCTGCCATGCAGACCTGGGCCAGATATGGCTCGCGAGTCCTAGGCTTGGGTCGACAACTTTCACCAACTCGGGAGGGCTCCTCAGTCGCGATAGTGTGGAAGTTGCGTATGTTGCGGCAGATGTATCCACCACTAGGCGCTAGGTCGCGATCAACATCGTCAGACGGCGAGTCGAGGGTTGCCGGGCTCGAGATGGACTCGGAGTCCGATTCACCGAGATCTATCTGCTCGGGGAAGCGCAGGATGCCCATCTTGTTGGCGTGGAAGTGGAAGCTCCCGAACGTCAAGCTGACGCTCTTTTCCAACCCGCTGAACGCCGGGCGCAATTCCGGCGACTGGGGTGCGTAGATGAGCGACCCGAAACGGATTGGTTCCGCTGGAGTCGAAGTTCCGGGGTTCTAGCTGAAGGTTGGTGATGACGAAGCTGCAGACGCCGTAGATCCAGCGCTCGCCGTTCCCACAGACGATGCCAATTGTCGATTAGTCATCTCAACAAGTCCCTCGGATGATCC
The DNA here is from genome assembly GCA_028641055.1 of Alopecurus myosuroides. Taxonomy (NCBI): domain Eukaryota; kingdom Viridiplantae; phylum Streptophyta; class Magnoliopsida; order Poales; family Poaceae; genus Alopecurus; species Alopecurus myosuroides. The sequence goes on along the minus strand of CM054060.1, from coordinate 241,285,062 downwards.
GGTAGGGTTTTGATTAAGAGAATGTAAGGACCCTGGTGACGATCGTCGGCTAACAAGGGGGCTCGATTTACCCAGGTTCGGGGCCCTCGTAGAGGTAAAACCCTTACTCCTGCTCTTTCGATCTGTATTATCAGTAGATCGGTTACAATGGGGGGGGGTGCTCAAGTCGAGAGTACGATCTCGATCTCAAGACTTTGGTGGTGAAGAATCAATTGGATCCCCCGGTGGTTCTCCTAGCCTTATAAAGGTGGCTAGGTCTCAAACCGTGTCTGGGGGGGTTACAAACCCTAGTTTTAGGTCGGTACAAGTTTCTTTCTTGACCCGCAAGTCTTTGCGGGTGGGCTTCAGTTGGGCCTTCGAGAACCGTAAGGTGGCACCTCCCTCTGGGATTAGGTCTTGGGCCTTGCACCGAGTAGCCTCACCCGATAGGTCTAGGATTCATCCCCACGTCAGGTACCACACTACCACTCAAGGATGATCCCCTTTTTGATTTAAAACCTTTACCTGATAATCTTAAATTTGCTCATATTGATGATAATAAAACATATCATGTTATTATTAGTTCTAAACTTTCACGTAAGTAAGAAGAAAGGTTATTGGAAGTATTGAAGAAACACCGAGGAGCTATTGGATATACTCTTGATGATTTGAAAGGGATTTCCCCTGCTATATCTCAGCATGCTATTAATATGGAACCTGATGCAAAGCGAGTTGTTGAATATCAACGGTGTTTAATTCCTAAGATGAAGGAAGTGGAAAGAAATGAGGTATTGAAACTCCTTGATGCTGGTATTATTTATCCTATTGCTGATAGTAGATGGGTAAGTCATGTGCATTGTGTTCCTAAGAAAGGAGGAATTACTGTTGTGCCAAATGAAAATGATGAGCTTATTCCTCAAAGAGTAGTAGTTGGTTATAGGATGTGCATTGATTTTAGAAAAGTTAACAAAGTTACTAAGAAAGATCATTATCCTTTACCTTTTATTGATCAAATGTTAGAAAAGTTGTCTAAAAATACTCATTTTTTGCATTCTTGATGGTTCTGGGTTTTCTCAAATTGCTGTTAAAAAGCAAGATCAAGAAAAAACAACTTTTACTTGTCCTTACGGAACTTACTCTTATAGACGTATGCCTTTTGGTTTGTGTAAATCTCCTGCTACGTTTCAAAGATGCATGTCTGCTATCTTTTATGGTTTTTGTTAGGAAATTATGGAAGTATTCATGGACGATTTCTCTGTCTATGGAACTTATTTTGATAACTGCTTGCAAAATCTTGATAAAGTTTTGCAGAGATGTGAGGAAACTATTCTTGTTCTTAATTGGGATAAATGTCACTTTATGGTTAATGAAGGAATTGTTCTTGGACATAAATTTCTGACAGAGGTATTGAAGTTGATAGGGCTAAAGTTGAAGCAATTGAGAAAATGCCCTATCCCAGGGATGTCAAAGGTATTCGTAATATTCTTGGTCATGCTGGTTTCTATAGGAGGTTTATTAAAGATTTCTCTAAAATATCAAAACCTCTTACTAATCTTCTCCAAAAAGATGTACCTTTTTTATTTTATGATGATTCTAAAGAAGGATTTAATTTTTGCTCCTATTGTTCAACCACCTGGTTGCAATTTACCCTTTGAAATTATGTGTGATGCTAGTAATTTTGTTGTCGGTGCTGTTCTTGGACAACGAATAGAAAATAAGTTGAATGTTATTCATTATGCTAGTAAGACTCCTGATTATCCTCAAAAGAATTATGCTATCACTGAAATTGAATTTCTAGCTGTAGTTTTTTGCTTGTGATAAGTTTAGAACATATATAGTTGATTCAAAAATTACTATTCATATTGATCATGCTGCTATTAAGTACCTTATGACAAAGAAAAATGATAAGCCTAGGCTTATTAGATGGGTGCTGCTTTTACAAGAGTTTTATTTGCATATTGTAGATAGGAAGGGTGTTGAAAATACTATTGCTAATAACTTGTCTAGATTGGAAAACATTTCTTATGACCCCATTCCTGTTAATGATAGTTTTTCAATTGAACAGTTGGCTGTAATAAGAGTAAGCTCGCGAGATAGTTCTTGGTATGCAGATTATGCTAACTTTATTGTTTCCAAGTACTTGCCTCCAACCTTTACAGCTCAACAAAGGAGGAAATTCTTTCATGACTCGAGGCATTATTTTTGGGATTACCCACACTTATCTAAAGAAGGAGTAGATGGTATTATGCGAAGATGTGTTTCAGAACATGAACAACAAGAGATATTAAGAAAATGTCATAGTAGTGCTTATGGAGGACATCACGCTGAAGATATAACTGCACAAATAGTTCTACAATCAGGTTTCTATTGGCCTACTCTTTTTAAAGATGCACGAAAGTTTATTTTATCTTGTGATGAATGTCAAAGAGTTGGTAATATTTCTAGACGCAATGAAATGCCTGTGAATTATTCTCTTGTTATTGAACCATTTGACTGTTGGGGATTTGACTTCATGGGTCTGTTTCCTCCTTCCAAATGGTATACTCATATACTTGTTGTTGTTGATTATGTTACTAAGAAGGTAGAGGCTATACCTACAAAGAGTGCTGATGGTGAAACCTCATTAAAAATGTTTAAAGATGTTATTTTTTCCTAGGTTTAGTGTGCCTAGATATCTTATGACTCATGGAGGTTCTCACTTTATTCATGGTGGTTTTAGAAAAAACCCTTGCTAAATATGACGTTAATCATAGAATTGCCTCAGCTTATCATCCCGAAACAAGTGGGCAAGTAGAATTATCAAACAGAGAAATTAAATCTATCTTGCAAAACACTATTAGTAAATCTAGGAAAAATTGGCTAGTAAGCTAAATGATGCTTTATGGGCTTATAAAACTGCTTATAAAATTCCTATGGGTATTTCTCCTTACAAAATGGTTTATGAAAAAGCTTTTCACTTTCCTTTAGAATTAGAAGATAGGTCTTATTGGGCAGTGAAAGAACTTAATAGAGATTTTAAACTTGCTGGTAATAAAAGGTTGCTTGACTTGAGTTGTTTGGATGAATGGAGAAGTGAAACTTATGTAAATGCTAGAATCTTCAAAGAGAAAGTTAAAAATGGAATGATAGGAGAATTCTTAAGAGAGAGTTCCATGTTGGTGAGAAAGTTCTATTCTATAGGTCGCGTCTCATTTTTTTGCAGGAAAATTACTCTCGAGATGGGAAGGACCTTTTGTTATTGAAGAGGTGTATCGTTCGGGTGCAATCAAAATTGTTTCACTTAAAGATAATACTACACAAGTGGTGAATGGGCAAAGACTCAAACATTATATTTCTGGAGATTCTTATAATGAGGAGGTTGATATTATTCAAGTGGAGACGCCAGAGGTTTTTATTAAAGAGAAATGTAAGAAACTGCAGAGTCTGTTTTCGAATAGATAACAGTTTCGGTAAGAAAAAGTTCGCATTTGACTCTCCAACACATATTTTTGTTGTTTTTATTAAATATGGAAAATTATGAGACAAAAAGGGGTAGGAAACGGTGCCCGAGGGCACCACACCATGCCACAACGTGGGCCCACCCCTGGCCGCGCCACCACATGGTGTGGGCGCCTCGGGGGCCATCTCAGACCCGTTTTCACCATGTACCTTTGTTTTTTTATGAAACTTTTCGCTCTATAATCCCCCGAGGTCCGTATATCATTTTCTCATCATGTTTTTGTATCGATATGTTTCTGCCAGATTTCATCTTCAGATTTAGAGCCACAATGTCCTCTTCCGGACCCTCCAAGGAAAGCTTCTTCGTGAACGTCGTCAACCCGTACATGAATGAGTTGAAGATGCATGCTAAGGATTTGCTGCTCAAGGATGGGAAGGTGCAGGAAGAAGATGTTTGGGGTCCTAAAGGAGAGGGCAGTCTGGAAGCTAGGATGGAAGAGCTGGAGCAAGAAGTCTTTAGATATGAGAAGATGGCGGAATGTGAAGTGGACATCATCCACAGAATAAATGCAGATTTCATTGCCAAGCATAAGAAGTAGATTGCCAAGCTTTGGGATGGTATCTTCTCGCTCCACGAGGCCACCAGCAAATTACAAGCACAACTCTACGACGTGCATAATCAAAACTGTGAGTATGAAACCAGGTTTAAATGCATAAGTTCTGCTGCCAGTTTCAGGATATTGGAAACCAATTCATCATTTGTTTATGGAGATCCTTTACCTTGGAAGTATGATGATGAGGAGGATTCACCACCACCACCGAAGGAGTAATTCGTCATTGGTATTGACATCCCTTTGGCTTGTTCCAAGCTTGGGGTGAGTGCCACATTATATATCATTACCTTTCACCTTTTTACTTTTTAGTAGAGTCATATCATGAGTAGAGAAGTTATCATATAGGATGGTTTGCAGTGTGGAAGTATATCTCCTTTAGTTGGTTATCTATGTATCCCTTGGTGTGAATTGCCGTTATGGAATATTAATGAGAAGTTTTATCATTTATTATGCACACCTTATTTTAGTTTGCAATTTCTGTTATATGATTGATCTTATTGTTAGTATTGGTGTCACTTTGGGAGCATCAAGTTAATCTATTTGGTTTTGGCAAACTTAGCATTGCTCAGTAGCAAAAATACTTTGAGGCTTAAGTAGAAAAGAGGGAGATGCATGTAGATACATTATTTATTATCTTTCTTTTTTGTTAGCTCGTAAGCTTAGTATTCTCAAGTTAAGATCATTTGTTCTTCCAAGGAAAATTGCATGATTGTTGTCTATCACATGTATATTTGTTTGTTTTCCTCAACTCTTGTGCTTGCTAACCAACCTTGCTAACCAAAAACCTATACTAAGAGGGAATGCTTCTCGTGCATCCAAACATTGAGCCAAAACCCATGCCTTTGTGTCCACCATATCTACCTATATGTGGTATTTCACCTCCACTCCAAGTAAATTGCTTGTGTGCTACCTTTAAAACCTTCAAAACTATTAAACTTGTTTTGTGCTCATGTTTTAGCTCATGATGAAGTAGTTTAAAATTTATTATGTCTTATGTCAAGAAAGGGTTTTCTTTCTTATTTCAGCCGATGAATATGGAATCAGTGCTCATCTAAAATTACAAGAGATCTGGTGCCAAATAATATGAACTTAAATAATGAATAAATAGGCACTTCCCCACGGTTTGATGAAAGTTGGTGGGTACCCGTGGATACGGCTAGCCCTGGTTTGTGAAAATCTTGACGGGGGTGGGGGTGGGGGGGGAGTGCCAACAATAAGAAAAGGAGGAAAGTACCAATGGAACCCGCTCTCAAAAGTCTAAAAACCTTGATTGACATGAGTTATGACAAGTTTTTCATTACCATTCGTTGACATAGACATACACCATTCTCAAAATTATATTTTCAATACCTCTGATTTATTTAAAATAAAAAGCTCTAGCACATGAGTGATCCCTGTTTCCCTTAGTGAAGGGACTAACTTTTACTTTTATGTTGAGCCAATAAACCTATTCCCTACTATTTCAAACAATCATTTGAGTTGTTGTGATCCGACCATCTATATGTTGATTTATTCAATCATGTCTTTTATCCTTCCTTATTTAGCACAATATTTTTATCTGAATGAATATAACTTTCAAAGTTATCAATGAATGTAAGGAGACTGTTATGATTGAGCATGTAATTTCTGCAATATAAGCTCTAGTATAAACACTTTTTTTCAAAAGATAAGTACTATCTGTTAATTGTTCTCTGAGCAAGAGCAAAATTTTCCATCACCAATTATGATTTTCTCTTTGCACCTTTATTGTGACTCCCTCTACTAGTTTCAAGTTAAATTATATGAGAGGAAGTTGTTGTCTATAATGACTTGTGTATTGATAAATGTGATGTTTCTTGTCCGTATTTTATTTATCGACACTTCACTCCATAAACCTGTGGTCTTGTTTACTGAGTTCAGTTTCGCTTGGGGACAAGAGAGGTCTAAGCTTGGGGGGAGTTGACACGTCCATTTTGCATGACTATTTTATATCACAATATACTGCTATTCATTGCTTCATCTATTTTTGCATGTTTGATGATTATTGGAGAATTAACTGCTGGAACCAGAATTATGCTAGAAAAGGACCGTCTAGATACCATATTTCTGAAGATCAACAATTTAGGAAAACATCGGGGAGTTCCTATTTTGCCAGATGCCGGAGCTAGCCAAAAGGGGGAGCAGAGGTGGGCCGCCAGGGGCCCACACCATGCCACGGCGCGGGTCACCCCCCGGCCGCGCCGCCACGTGGTGTGGTGGCCCTGGCCCACCACTAGCAGTCCCCCTTCGCGTATTTCATCCCCCCGAAACCCTAAGACTTAGAGAATCGTTGAGGAAATATTCTGCCGCCTCAACGAGGCGGAAAATAATAGAGAGAGAAAAGCTCTCCGACAGGGAGAAATCTGCCGAGGAAATTCCTCCCCGGAGGGGGGAAATCATCGCCATCGTCACCGTCATCGCACCGGGCATCATCAAGATCATCATCGTCATCGTCATCACCACCAGCACCATCATCCTCACCATCCACCTCCGCCCCGCTGTAACAATTAGGGTTCTATATCGTTGTTTTCCACTAGATCTCTCTCCCGGTGTGAATTACTTGTTTGTAGTTGATGCTTATGAGATTTATCGGTGTTTGCACTTTATGACCAGATTATTATTCATCATTATATCACCTCTGATCATGATCCATATGATGTCTTGTGAGTAGTTCGTTTAGTTCTTGAGGACATGTGAGAAGTCAAGATGTTAGTAGTGGAATTATGTTGAGTAATATTTAATGGTTTGATATTTAAGTTGTGGTGCTATTCTTCTAGTGGTGTCATGTGAACGTCGACTACATGACACTTCACTTTTATGGGCCTAGAGGGATGCATTGTGTATTCGGCTACTAATATGGGGTTGCCGGAGTGACAGAAACCTAAACCCCCGTTAGAAAACAAATGCATGAGGGAGTATAGGATCTAAGAGTTTAAGTCTGTGGTTAGATTTATCTTAATTACTTTCTTGTAGTTGCGGATGCTTGCAAGGGGTATAATCACAAGTATGTATTAGTCCAAGTTAGGGCAGTGCATTAGCATATGTTCACCCACACAATACCTATCAAAACACTAGAGATTAATCAACTGTATGAAGAGAAAGCACTTGACGAAATTCCTGTGTGTCCTCAAGAACGTTGGGTCATCATAAGTAAACCAACCAGGTTGTACTTTGCTCTAGAAAGGATTAGGTCACTTGCTGCAATTATTATTACTGTCTTTTATTTACTCGTACTTTATTTATCTGTTACATCAAAACCCCCCGAAACTTGTCTGCTAGTGTTTACAGTGAATCCTTTATCCAAACTTGTTGTCAACACCTTCTGCTCCTCGTTGGGATCGACATTCTTATTTATCATTTATCGAAAGTACTACGATACACCCATATACCTGTGGGTTATCACGCGGCGCGACGCATCATGATGTGTCGAGGCGGACGGTGGTGGAGCGCACGTGCGTCACACCTCTACTCTTGTCACACCAACTCTTACATGAGTTAAAATGGGTCACCTTATAAGGTGGTGTCACTATCTTTAAACTAGCAATATGGGACTATACTATAGTCTCACTCTCTCCAATTGTATTATTCGCCATGACATTTTCAGATTTTAGTTGGACTTCGAAGCTGCGCCCAATATTAAATCCAACATATACTCCTATATATTTTAGTTGTATTGAAAATTTATCTTTTTTCACGTAGCCAAAGTAAATACAATTTTTTCTCGCATTGGGTCCCGCATTGGGTTTGCTTTACCTATGTCATCTGTTTTTTTAGATTTTTTGAACTTTTAAAGAACGGTTACAATAATAAAAAAAGAACTTCTTTTCAAAATAAAAAATATGGACGGTTAGTGCCGTGCTGGCCCCCTTGCCTGCAAATAGCGGCAAACCTGGTACAATCACGGCCCTAGGGCCAGCCCAGCCCGTTTATTGGTGTGCTGTGCCTATAGGTGGCCATCTGGGCCGGGCTTTTTAGCCGGCCCGAGGCACGGTAAAAAAGCCCGGCACTAGCACGGTACGGCCCAGGTCAAATGGGCACGGGCCCGCTAGTGCCCGGGCCGAACTTCAGTTTGGGGCACGTGGGCTGGCCCGGCACGGCACGGCTTAATCATGCAAGCCCACGGCACGGCACAAGCCCGGTTGGCCCGGCAGGCCTGCGCGGCACGCTGGAGCACGGGGCACGGTCGAGGCACGGCGAGACACGCAGAAGCACGGGTGGGGCACGCTGGAGCACATCGGGGGAGCGTCCGGCACGCTCGAGCACGGGCACGGAAGGGCAGGAGCGTGGCACGCCGGACCAATTGCGGCCCGCCTGCTCATTTTTAGGCATAAAAAATACAAAATTTGAATTTTGAACCCCTCAACCCTACCATTTTTGTTATAAATAGGCCCTCTCATCTCAGCATTTTGCACACTCATCTCACACATCATCAGTTCACCATCCACACTTCTCATCCCATGGATCCCCCTCTTTGACCCATATCCCGATGGGTTTGTCCCCGAACCGATGATCCACGTTAGCGTAGAAGAATGTGGACTTCGTCCCGAAGATCTTGCCTACTTAGCAGAAGGCCCTATGTTCCATACCCAAACAGGCCAAACTAGCCAAGCTATCTAAATCAAACCTACCCAAGAACACCATTCATCTAGCAGCGGCGGTGCCGGAACTTCTAGCAGTGCCTGTGCCGGTGCTTCTAACAACATCGACACCTCTACCAGCACCGGCTCAAAGAGGCGGAGAACCTCATGGGTGTGGGGCCATTTCGAGCACCGCGTTGTGCGAGACGAAGATGTCACCGAACATCATAAAGCGGTGTCCAAGTGGTCGGACTGCAACAGTATCCTCAGCGCCACCTCCTCATCAGGAACCGGGCACTTGGAGCGGCACGCAAGAGGGCACATGAAGAAAAGAGATCAAGCGGCGGCGAGAATGCAGGGGCAACTTGGTTTTGCCCCCAACGGCGAGGTAAGTAACTTCAACTATGATCCTCAATTAGCTCGTGTAGGACTATGCCATATGATTGCTGCACATGACTTAGCGCTTGGTTTTGGGGAGTATTCCGATGTGGTAGATTGGATTAAAAAATATCATAATCCACGGTATCAACCAGTTTCTAGGCAAAATACATCTAGGGATATGAAAAAAATAGCTAAAGAAATGTATAAAGAACTAAAAGATGAATTTGCGAAATGCACATTTTCATTTTCATTAACATATGATATCTGGAGTGGTAGAGCTAAGCAAGATTATCTTAGTGTTGTAGCCCATTATGTCACTCATGATACCTGGAAACTAAAAAAGCTGTCATTGGATTTGAATTAATTGACTCTAGACATACTGGTAGAGCCATTGCTGAAAAAATAATGAATGTTGTGCAAGAATATGGTCTCGAGAACAAGGTGTTCGCAATAACTCTAGAGAATGCTTCAAATAATGCCGCCACAATGAATGATCTCGGTCCCGTACTTAACGGTTATGCATCTAGTCAGTTTTTCCATCAACGTTGTGCATGCCATATTATTAATCTTATTGCTAAAAGTGTTTTAAAACATCTGAAAGAACCCATTGATAAAATAAGAGATGACATTCTTTTTTTAAATGGTTCTAATCCGAGACTAGCTGACTACAAGAGATGGTGTGCTGCAGCTACTGCGACATCTCATATATATAATGTTGACATGCACATTAGATGGAACTCGACATACATAATGATTAGAGATTTGATCCGTGATAAAGACCAATTTACCACGTATGTTAATGCAAATTCCCAAGGAGCAATCTTTATTACACCTAATGACTGGGAACCAGCAAACATGGTAATGGAATTTCTAGAGCTACTTTACGATACAACAAACACTTTATCTGGGGTTTATTATCCCACGTCTCCATTACTAGTGCATCAGATTGTATTCATGGCTAATCACTTGAAGGATAATGAATCTCATGCTATATTAAAAGAAGCTGTTAAACAAATGAAAACCAAGTTAATAAAATATTGGAAGGAAATTCCTGATTTATGTGCATTTGCATTTATCTAGGACCCGAGGTGTAAAGTCGATAAGTTCGGCATGGCTCTAACTTATTTAACGGCCTCATTGGAAGTAGACTATACTGCATATCAATTTGCTATTAAGACAAGACTCACTGCTCTATATGCCAAGTATGAGGAAAAGTTTGCAGCTACAGTTCGTTCGGCATTACCACCACCAGCCGCACGCCCCGCAAAGAAGAAAACCATCTTCAAACTCTTTGGTTCAAGCTCCGGTGGTGGGTCCGGTGGTCAGCGTGGAGAGTTAGCCGCTTACCTCAATGAACAGCTGGTTGCATGCGACGACGACAACAACTTCAGCATATTGCAGTGGTGGCATGATCATAGACGTACATATCCAGTGCTTTCCATATTAGCACGAGATCTGTTAACTGTCCCCGCATCAACAACATCATCAGAGGGAACATTTAGTCTAAGTGGAAGAGTACTCGAGCCAAGAAGAGAAAGTCTCCACCCCACGATGGTGAAGAGTTTGATGGTTGTAAAAGTCCGCGATCGAGCAATACGCAGAACTCAACACGTGCCGGAAGACCCCGAGTTGTTGGCTACACTAGAGTATCTTCGTATCAGCGATGAAGAATAATTTTCTTGTCCTTCTGTAATTTTGTTTTTTATTCTTGTTCTGAACTCGGTTTGTAATATGAACAATTAAGTCGGAGAGCAGCAAGTTTCAGACGCACTCTTTCCTCGCTAGGGTACCTACGGCGACTGGAAGGTTTTAATGAGGCGGCTTGCTAGCTTAATAAAATTATTTAAATCATATCTTACATTCTTTCTTCGTCATACATTTTTCATATTTTTTTAGCATTACACAAACGATGCATCATCAAATTAAAAAAGATACATGATACATAATACATTTAAATAAAGATACATGATACATAATACATTTAAAGAAAGATACATGATACAAAACTGCCTCATTAAAAAACCTTCTTATTATACAAAGGAAAAAGAGTGCAGTTTAACTCTAAAAGACTAATGACCGTTGCCAGCGTCTCTTTCAACGTGCCTCTTGTGACGCCTTACAAAGTGGCCGTTGCTTGCACGAGGGGCAAACGATAACTCCCTCCCGCAATCAGCCCTCTTGCACCTAGCCATCCTCCGCCGAACACCATCCACTTCGACAAAGAATTCATCGAAAAACTCCAACACCGGCCATCTTGCCCTCCCTCCATTTGCATAAAGATTGTTGGGTGCTGGCACATTGGGTGGTGGTGGTGGTGGTTCAGCCATGTTTGTGACTTTGTGTAGTTGTGTGTGAAAAATGAGAGGGTGGACAGCCCCTTTTATAGGAAAAAATACATTTTTTTGGACTAAAATGACCCTCAAACGATCAATTAAGCCTAAACAGCTCAAAACTGGGCCACATTACACTTAAAATGGGCTAATTACCCCCTAATTAGCCCCTAAACAAAAAAATCCTGCACCCTGCTCCTCTCCGGACCCACATTTTCAAATTCAGACTCCCTCCGCTCCTCCTCCTCCCCGGCCCCACAAAATTTCGAATTTCGAATTTCCCGTCTCCCCCGCGTGCCTGCCGTGCCGGGCTCCTGGCGGGCTGCCGTGCCGAAATTTGACCCGACGGGTTACATCCGTGCCGCCGTACCGTGCCGGAGTTGAGAAAGCAGCCCGCGGGCTGGCACGGCCCGGCACGATTGTCGCCGTGCCCTAATGTGCCGTGCTTTTCCAGGGCCCGCGTGTGCCGTGCCGTGCGGCCCAGTTGGCCACCTATAGCTGTGCCAGGTACAAAATCTTTTCGCGAAAACGCAAAAGCTTTGCGTTTCGATGCATTGATAGAAAAGAATAGTTTTACATGCTCAAAAATAGAGCGGACACCACCCAGTTGACACAACCAGTAGAGCATAACGGCTACACTACACTGCAAGCAATGCGCGTAGCACGCACTCCACACTCGGCTATACCGAGGACAACCACCACCGACATCAAAACTACGAAACAAAAGAGCTTGTCCTAAATTGAGCAACATCGCCGCGTCTCGACCGTCGCCAGTCACCTCCGAAGAGACAACTCCACCTGAACTCCCCTTGTCGACGCACCAACCACTCTGGATGCCTAAGAGGTGGCAAGTAGATGGCGGGACTTGGTCGATCCCGAGAGAGACACCTCCTTGGACTCACCGGCGGCAGCGTGCATTGCGCCTCTGAAACCTCAACCTTGGACAGCGGCGAACACCGGAGGAAAGCAGCAAGGAACCTCATGCCTTATATCCAAACGCAATGCTCCCAACAGAGGCACGGCGCCGAGGACGTCGCCATCACGCCGATTCACCTGAATCTAGGCTTTCACCCGGAGATCTCAATCAAACACAGAGAGGGCGAGGAGGTGCCGACAAACACAGCAACGCCTCCAAGGAGGGGAATGGCGCCCACGGGCGCCATCGCCGCCGGCACCGACCGAAGACGGGCAAGACTTTCGTCCGTTGTGACCCTCCTCCCACCCTACCCCGCGGATTGGGCTAGTCGTCCTTGTCTTACACATCGCTGTTGCCGCAGCCCCCCGCCATCGTAGTCAATATTGTGGCGAAGAAGGCGCATCCATCATCTCTGCGCCGCAACCTTCTACCATTCGTATACGCCGGCCAAAGCCGCCGCGACGAACAAGCACCCATGGCGCGCCAAGGCGCAGCCTTTCTTCCACCCTCCCGGCATGGACAAGAGCAAGCAACGCCGGCACTAGAGGTCGTCGAGCCGGTGCATCGGGGTAGAGGGAGAGCACAGCAACTTGCCACCAATGGTGGCACAGCTGCCCCACCGCAAAGCGCCTCGAACGTCCCCGCAGCCACCGCCAACCAGAGTGGTGGAGAGGCGCGAGGACGAGGATGCAGCTATGTGCGGTAGGGGTGGGGGAGGAGGAGGAGTGCGGCGGCGCAAACCTTGCCTTCTCCGGTGACGGGGACCGACCAGCAAGCAGCAGCGGGGGCGCGACCGGCCGAGCGCCGTCAAGCCGGCAGCCAGGGTCATCGCAGGCCACCCACGCCGCAACTGAGTCGGCCACAACACGCGCGACGGCCGCGGCCCGCCAGGCCCATCAGAGCCCAGATCGGGCCCTCCGCCACCGCAGCGTGCAGCACGCCGGACCGCCTCCCACCACAGCATCCGACCACCATCAGCACGCCTCCACCTCCTAGGCGCCGTCGCCGGCAGCCTCCGGAGCCGGGCTCGCGCCTCCATCCGAGCAGGGGCCTCGCCCTCGACCGACGCGAGGAAGGGAGAAGGAACGCCCCGCCGCCACCTTCCCTGGGGCGCGCAACGGCTTTGCCGGTGGCCCCTCCGGCGGCGGCGGCGCGGGGGGAGGGGAGGAAGGGCCGGCGACCGGCGGCTAGGGTTCCCCCCGTGTCGCCAGGGGAGGGCGACGCGGGGGTCGGGTTTCCAATATATTAAGTTCGCCAGGTACAAAATCCGTGCTTCGGTGTAGGCGCACCGCGCACAGATCACGACCCGTTTGGCCAACTGAACGTTCAGGTGGCTGAAATCGATGGACCCACAGACTCTTCCCATGTCCTCGCCGGAGCACGCGCTCGGGCGCCGCTCCATGCCTTCGGTCGACGCTCGGCGTGGATCCCTCTGGTAGGTCATTCCCCGCCTAGTAGCTCCATTTCCCTCCATCCTCTTCCGCAAACTGTAGTACACACCTCTGTCCCGTTAATTAGTTTTCGTCGAGGCGCCGGAAGAAACCAACGATGGGGCCTGGCGCCAGCACCGGTCTGGCTATGGGGTGGGGAAAGTGAGATTATGGATCGATCCACTAGTGCCGAAACCATGTGACTGGTCTCTGGTGTCAATTTTGTCACGGACAACTAGATTAGATGGTGTTTACATCCGTTTAGTGCTCTTCCTAGTCGATTTAGTCAACTCTGATAGCCCCTGCTTGGTGACAGCGGGGTAACTTTATTCTCAATTTGTATTTCATAGTCAATTGCTCAACTTATGAAATTAACCAATCAAATTATAATCGTGCATCATGTGCTGCCATTTTGGATAACTATAATGTGCATGTTAGCAACAATGTAAAATTTGATGGAGATCCCACTTATTATATATTGAGATAAATCCCATTAATAACTAGATGACACCCCGCGCTTTGCTGCGGAAATATTTTTTATATTGGAAATGTAATAATAGCTGAACGTGAATCATCACCAATGCATGAACTAATAGCTGGGTGGACAAAGTTTCTTGAATTACCACCTATGCTGGTCCTGACAAAACCAGTTGTAGATTTCTAGTAAACTGGATTTAAAAATAAAGGAGGTCATACAACTTAACCGAAATTTCGGAAATACACGCATATTTTTATAGCAGCAATTTAACGAAGCAACAAAATTTAACACTGAGCAATTCCATAAAAAAAATTCCCTAAATCCTTTGTGGAAGAATTATTTTCTGTCAACACTTGTGTCTTGACCTGTAGCCGGAAAGTAAGGCCATTACAATGACTCGGACTAAGCAACATGCCACTTTACACGTACTGTATAATCACACCTAGCAAGGTTGTGTGTGGTTCTACATATCCGATCATCATAAAGCCACAGGCCAATCATAAGTATAATTCCACTAATTAATAAACTTCATGTGGTCCGCTTTGGTCAAATTGGAATTGTTGCAAGTTGAGATCCAGAAACCTGCTAATATATAATCCATCTAGAGAAAATGGTCTTTTAAGCGAATCTGTAATTGTAGAATCAAAAGAAATAAATTAAGTTTTGCCCCAGTTTAGAAAATCCTTTTTACACGAATCTGCAATAGGAGAAGAATGTGTATTAGTAAGTTGTTTCCCAGTTGCTAACACAAATCAGCAAGAAAGTCTTAGAAGTTAAGCAAATATAAACATGAAGGAGGAAATAAAGACTAATCCAATAGAGCGACGCATCTTCAAACTGAGCACCTCACCAATTTCCAAAGGTACCAGATAAACCAAGAATACAGTGCTAGCCGAGATACCAATCATAACCGGGTTTTGTCCAATATTTATCTGGCCAATTTTCAAATAACGAATTTCCCGAAATAATCTGTATAAATAATATACCACTTCATCTTCAACTGAGAGACGAAGTGACAGAGAAAATCTGTAGGGTAAGGTGAGGTACGGAGATCAGCACCTACTCCATTTCATCTTCATCTGAGAGATGAAGCGACAGATAGAAAACCTGCAAATACACGGGAGGAAGTGAGGATCGTCAGTGGACCTTTTACTCGTAGCACAGGAAAGGGATAGGGATTAGAATGAAGAGGAGACGAACCGATGGATATGATTAGGTCTGGAAAAATATATTTTTCTTGTGAATCGCTCTAGTGAAAATACTTGCTCTCTCACTTGTTTGCCCCTTAAAATACAGAGAGTAGGCGGTGGGCTAGTGTTGCATAAAGAACAAAAAATAAATGGAGGTAATGATGGATTGGAAACCGTAACGTTACCATCAGTTACAAAATGGAGAGATGAATGGACATGTCCCGTGACAAAGCAACATGAGCGGGAAAATTCCATCGAGGTTGCCTTTTATTGAAGTGCTAGAACGCAAAAAAAAACTAATGTCAAATCCGGGTGACGTGGAAGAATGGCTGACTTGGAGTACCTACTATTTCTTTACGAACTACTGATTTTTTTTCTCCACTTTTGGATGATCTTTGTCATATAAAATTTTCCTCTTCAGTAACTTGGTCATCAACTGGTATAGCTCCCTCAACCATTATCTCATTGTGAAAATCACACGCATAATGTAGTTGGGTCATTTAGTGGTTGAGCATTCTCATGCTCAATTAGAATAATAATGCACATGTTCTCCATATAGATAGGAGCTATTAGCTCATAACTAATGTGGCTTTTCTCAATAGATTACTAATCAATGAGAGCTTCTCCTTTAGATTGCACATGTCTCTTATTGATAGAATGCACATACAGCTTTCCAAATTGACAATCATGACGAGATAGCAGCATTTGATTAGTTATTCATGTTACAGTATATGTGGACTGCCTAGCCATTTCCATCGGCTCAGAATTTTGGCTGTGTTGGCTAGTGCATGAAACTTGACATGGTATCCAAGCCTGTGAGGTCTTGGTTCAAGTCTTGGCTTTCGCAATTTATTAAAAATTGCTGCGCAATTGTACTGGTTGCTGCTTTGGCCCTCTCTCTGTTCACGTATAGGCCTCTTGAGTCACAAGTGAGATCCTCTTCCTCTATGCATGTGCTGGCCTCCAGAGTCATACATGAGAGGGGTGTTATAGTATATGTGGATTGCCTAGCCTTTTCCATCAGATAGGACTTTTGGTTGCGTCGGCTAGTACATGAAACTCACAAGTTCATAAGTTGAGAAATTGATGTTCCCCATTATCTCACAAGATGATGTTGTACCACCCTCCACTATTTCAGCTATAATAGGCAATTATTTCTCTTTACCTATCATGAAAAAAATGTCAGCAACTTCCGGTATTTACTATCTCTCAAAGTTTGGAGCGGCGCCTCCCACCATCATGGTACACAACGCCTCCTCAAATACGTAACGCTCCTCCCCTCTGCTCTTATCCAATGACCATTATCTAGGGTTTGCAATTTCAATAGAGACAGAGTTAGAAAAGGTGGTAGGAAATCGCGAGAGAAAATGAGCATCGAAAATGACCTAGGTGCCGCTAGAAATGGTGCAACTTGGTCCAGCAGAGAATGGAGCTTGAAGGGATGGGGCGCAACGTGGGGGTGGTGCTCTCTCGAGCGAGCGCCTCAAGTGACCCAAAGCTGTCTATTGAGTTAGCTAGAAGTGGACCATCATATGGCAAAACAAAGTAGGGAAATCATCCATAAAAATGTGATAGGTGGGCTCAAACTGGGAAAATGGAAAAAACACGGAAAATATGGTATTTTTTCTAAGCCGCAGTCAAAGGTGTGTCGTTTTTGGCAATGAAAAAGAAAGGTGTGTCACTTTGGCAAATTGGTCAATTTTATAAGCTCATCCTAATTGATTTTATGAGCTTAATATCTCTTTATTCACGATAATGAGTCACACGTAGTAGAACATGTCTATGTTGATTGGTCAATGATGTTAGAGCTAGCTACTACCTCTCACCTAGGACTCCTTCTCTTTCTAAAGAGATGTGCTTTACACACACGGCTAGTCGGCTATGTCTTCATGTGCTTCACACACACATGGCTTCTACTAGTAGGAAGCTTTATTAGACATCTCAAGTGATACAAGCTTTTAATAGAAAGAGGGCACACATTTTTGCTGATTTAAGTGTATATATCATATCCATCACATAAATATCCTTGAACACACACTAAATAATTCATAATTTGTCCAAAATGGCATGACACCTGTCACCACTAATTCATAATATATTGCTTTATGTGATTTCTATGTATTTTTTCTAAGTGCTACGAAAATTATTTTTAGCTACTTCTGGGTCAACTTGGATTGGCTTGTGTGCTTTCTTGTTTGGGCAACATTCCTAATCGTTCATGTTAGTGGGATGATAGGATTGACCCACATATGCAGATACATGTAACATTGACATAGACACTTTAAGAAGCAAAGAACAAAGCTCCAAAAGATTTCTTCTAACAGTATTCATGTCTAAAAATACCACAAAGGTTTAGCCTAGTGGAATCAGCCAGCCGCACCAAACTAATATCAATCGACCTCAAATCGGAAAACAACGCCTTGAGGGATTACAACATGACAGGCGGAGGCGGAGGCAGAGCTTGAGAAGGCGGCAAAGCGCTGATGGGAGGGGTTGGCGGAGGTAGACAGGCACCGGGGCGGCGGAGCTCGAGCGAGGACCATCGCCGATAGGTGGAGCCCTAGCCTTGTCCGTGTTCTCATCGGGTTGATGTGAGGATGGGTTCTGTCCTGCAGGAGAGAGAGGATGTACAGGCGTGCGTCATATAGCTTGGGTGGCAGTCTCCCTATAAATAAATATAACATTAGTGGTAAACACATATACCACTTCGCTTGTAAGTTGAAAAGCTGTGGAAAGCACCTCCATATATAGGAGGTGCTGAGTTAAATGCATGGGCGGTCCTAATTATTTCACCGAAATGTCAACTGAGTCCCAATTCTTTCAAAATGCACATCGCACACCCAAATCTTTTTAAGTGGTTCATCAAAGGTCCTTATTCGCTCCTACCCGCGTTGACCTATTGCTTGGCGCATTGACCACATCCACGTCTACAAGGGGGCCCATAAGGCATAATGGCCCATGTTCATATTTGCGAAAAGCTCTCTGTCCAAGAGAAGTTGGTGTCGCCCCTCCGAAAGACCAAAACAAGGGCCAGTGAGGGTGGCTATGATGCACGGGCGTGCTCCAACGCACCAAGGCACAACCGGCGGTGGTCCTCCCACCGGCACACCATCTACCCATTGTAGTATCGCCCCTTCTGGTAGAGCACAAGAAGGACGTCCGCGCGGACCTCCTACGTGCAGTGGCCGATGGCCTTCGATTTCACGATGAGGCCGCAGTTGCCAGCATGTGACGGAAGCGAACAGGTTGACAACCCAGTTGTGGTGTCGTTGAGGCAGTCCGGGTGCTCATGATTGTCAATCTAAATCCGCCCCTCGTAGGCTTGGCGATGCTGGTGCCGACACGGGCATGTTTGCGCGCGGTGTCATAGAGGTGCAGGGTGTGCATGTCGGGCTCGTCGGGCTGGACCCCGGGCTTGCTCGCCAGAAGATTGATGAGATTGAGCATGTCGTGCACACAAAAGAGCATGCACACCTCCGATGATTGGTCATCGAGCACCACTAGGCGCTCGAGCGACTGGTGACGACGGCGCCGGACATGGCGTTGATGTTGGTGGCAATGGCGGTGAGCCGGCCAATGCCTGTGGCAGCAATGCCTAGCTCGTGGACCATCTGGGGGACGTTGACGGAGGAAGTGTTGGTGACGGTGAGCATGAGGCAAGCAGCTCGGGCTACCGAGCAGGGGTGTGCATCATGCTGCTGTACATGCCCCGGACAAAAAGGTGCTGGGGAGGGGGCACGTGGCGGCACTGGGGTGTCGTTCTAGAGCGTGGCGATATAGGTGTTGAGGCCTGGGGGCTTCTCGCAAATATGCACTAGGGCCGTTACGCCTCCTTGCCCCTTGTAAACGTGGTCGTGGTCAAAGCGTCATGCAGGCATGTCAACACGGGTCAGAGCAAGTTAAGACATCTAATAAACCTAAATTTGTTTTGGGACTGCGATGTGCATTTTGAAATAATTGGTACTCACTTGATATTTGAGGGAAAGAATTAGGACCACCCATGCATTTAACTCATAGGTGCTTCACCCGAGTAGTACACTTTGCGGTTTGGCTTCGTTAAAGCCAGATACAAAGCCTTAGGTGTTTGTTTGAGCTTTGACATTTTTTATGGAAAGCTGAAGTGAAATCCAAAACAAATATGCCCTTACAAATTAAGACTGACCACCTTTACGGCTAGTGGTCAACTTCAGGTTTTTTTTTTTTTTTTGATAAAGGGCTTTTATTACTTAAACAAGTTAAGCATTACACCCGGCCTCTGCATCATTAAAATGCACACAGCCGAAATCCAAAATGAAACAAAGAACGACAAATCAAAACAAATCCATCGGATGTAGACTGTCGTCTCTATGGAGCTGCTATCCGCAGATCAAGCGGCCATCTATGTGGGATAAAAATATCCCTCGCCACCTGCTGCAGTCGTGCACACGCCTCCGTAAAAAGGTCTCGAAACTCCCCATGCTGTAAGATGGACCACGAACGGAGAATAGTTGTGCTTCTGAATAGGACCTGCATACGAGAGAAATTTTTATCATTGAAAATCTTGTCATTTCTACATAGCCAGAGCGACCATATGACGGCTAGCGCTCCTACCCTAATAATAGTTTTTAAACGTTTATCCACCCCATTCAACCAATTACCGAATATATTCGCAATGGATGTGGGCGGATAAAGATTCGAAGCCATTTGGATAGCGGACCATATAGAACGCGCAAATGAGCAATCAAAGAATAAGTGTTTTATCGTCTCGTCATGAGAACAAGAAACGCACTTAGTACTCCCATGCCAATTACGTTTGACAAGATTATCTTTTGTTAGTATGACCCCTCTACGAAGGTACCAAGCAAAAATCTTAATCTTTAGCGGTACCTTCATACGCCATACATTCTTAAAAAAATCGACTGGCAAGTCTGATTGGATCATCGCCTTATACATGGAATCCACCGAGAATATCCCATTCTTAGTGATTTTCCAACGGAACTCATCGGTGCCTGGTGATAAGTTAACTGATGTCAACCTATTGACCAGCGTTTGCCACGACAAAAGTCTTGGCCCGATTAAATCCCGTCGAAACGTAACATTAGGAGGAGATGTTTGCATGACCGAGGCCAGCGTATCATCCTTATGTCTCGCTATAGTATATAAAGCCGGATACTGTTCCCTGAGAGTAGTATTACCTAACCACTTGTCCTCCCAGAACCGTATCTGCGATCCATCCTTAATCTTAAATACCCCATAGCGAAAAAATATGTTTTTATTCGCCATAAGTCCAGCCCAAAAATATGAATCACCAGGTTTCCACATCACATGTGATACAGGTTTCGAGCCGATGTATTTTCGTTTAAGGAGGGTTTGCCAAACGCCATCTTCGGTTAATAGTTTGAACAACCATTTGCCAAGTAGGGCTGAGTTCTTGACTTTAAGGTCTTGAATACCCAATCCCCCCTGATCTTTTGGTCGGCAAACTATGTCCCATCTGGCCAGTCTATATTTCTTTTTCTCGCTGTCACCCTGCCAAAAGAATCTTGATCGGAAATAATCCAGTCTTTTCAAGACTCCTTTAGGTAACTGGAAGAATGATATCATATACAGTACCATATTAGATAATACTGAATTAATGAGTACCAGTCTTCCACCAAGTGACAACAATTTTCCTTTCCAACTAGCAAGCCTTTTCTGTATACGTTCTTCGACTTGGCCCCACTCTGCATTAGTCAACCTCCTATAGTGTATGGGTATACCCAAATACCTAATAGGAAATTGCCCTTGCTCGCATCCGAATATTTCGGCATACTGTGCAGCAGCATCTTGGGCCTCGCCAAAGCAGAACAATTCACTTTTATGGAAGTTAATTTTTAATCCGGATAGTTGTTCGAACACTGAAAGGATTAGTTTCATGTTCGACGCCTTCTCCAAATCATGTTCCATAAATAGAATTGTATCATCCGCATACTGAAGAATAGATAATCCCCCATCGACGAGATGTGGAATTACTCCCTCAATTTGGCCGCTTTCCTTGGCTCTGTCAATCATGATCGCTAACATGTCTGCCACAATATTGAATAATATGGGCGATAGCGGATCTCCTTGTCTTAAGCCTTTTTTGGTTTGGAAGTAGCGGCCAACATCGTCATTGACTTTGATAGCTACGCTACCTCCAACCACATAACTGTGAACTAGAGCGCACCACTCCTCTGAAAATCCTTTCATTCTCAAAGTTTGTTGGAGAAACTCCCAATTCACTTTGTCATAGGCCTTCTCAAAGTCTATTTTAAAAATTACACCATTTAGTTTTTTCGAATGCAGCTCATGTACAGTTTCGTGCAAAGTCACGACCCCATCGAGGATATTCCTACCCTGCATAAAAGCAGTTTGCGTAGGTTTTACCACATGATCTGCCACCGAGTTTAACCGAATAGTAGCAACTTTTGTAAAGATTTTGAAACTAACGTTAAGGAGACAGATTGGTCGATACTGTTGTATCCTTTCTGCATCCACAACCTTAGGTAACAAAACGATTTCCCCAAAATTAAGGCGGTATAGCTCTAGATGTCCAGACTGTAAGCACCCAAACATCTCGAGGAGGTCATCCTTAATAACCTCCCAAAAATGCTGGTAAAACTCTGCCGGACATCCATCTGGGCCAGGTGCCTTATTATGCTCCATTTGGAATATAGCCTTCTTAATCTCTTCCTCCGAGAAGAGAGCATTCAGAAAAGCGTTTTCCTCATTGGATACTTGGGTGATGTCATCCGTTCGGGTCTCGTCCATAGTAATATTACTTATTTCAGGAGCCCCAAACAGATCTTTATAAAACTTTGTAATATAGGCCTTGAGACACTCTTGTCCCTCAATCACCCCGTCATCCTGATGGAGCGAATGAATCCGTTTTTTCCTATGCCTTCCATTGGCAACATTATGAAAATAACGGGTATTCGAATCTCCTTCGAGGATGAACTGGGCTTTCGATCTCTGATACCATTTGAGTTCCTCTTCACGCAACATTTGTGCTACCTTTGCGTTAGATTGACTTTTAAGTTCAATTTCTTGCAGAGACAGCAGCCTAGTTTCAGCGATCTGATCCAACTCATCAATGATTAGACAAAGACGCGCTTTTTCTCTTTTAAGCATACCGGTAGTGTGGCGTGCCCAACCACGAAGATGTCTACGCAAATTGCGCATCTTGTTATTCCATCTCCGTATTGGGTTATCCCCTAAGACCGGTTTACTCCAAACTTTCTGAACTAGTTCAACAAAACCATCACGTAATAGCCAACCAAGTTCAAACTTGAACTGTGACTGTGAGTGTGGTTTCAGAGAACCAGTTGAAAGTAAAAGAGGGGCGTGATCTGAAAGAGACTCTATACGTTCTAGAGCACGCACTGTTACCAATGGGAACTTAGCTTCCCAATCGGTACTCATCAGTACGCGATCTAGCTTTTCGTATGTAGGCTCTGGCAGACTATTCGCCCAGGTGAACTGTCTTCCAGACATGTAAACCTCTCTCAAATCCAAGCTATCAATGACCGCGTTGAACAAGAAAGGCCAATGTCCATCAAACCGTCCACGGCTTTTCTCGTGTGGGAACCTTAGCATGTTAAAATCACCACCAATTAAAATTGGATATGGATTATTATTCGCCAAGTTAACTAATTCACCCAGAAAAGCCTCTTTATATTCCTCCTGGGCTGCACCATACACAGCGACCAAACTCCACACGAAATTGTCGGCCCGGTTACGGAGATGTAATTTTATATGAAAATCACCATCCGTCCTTGCTAACACTTCCATGGAATCGGTTTTAACGCCTAGTAAAATGCCACCCGATCTACCACGGGGAGGAATGAAATGCCATGTGAAGTCTAGACCCCCTGATAGGCGGTTCAGAACACTCACCGGAAAGTCTCTCCTCCCTGATTCGGAGATAGCCAAAAAATCCAAATTGTGATCCCCGACGTATTGTGCAATATTCAAATGTTTAGCCAAGTCACCTAGACCTCTGCTATTAGTGAATAAGCCATTCATCGGGAAACAGATGGATTTTTTGGTGGTCTCGCGGTATGTCGCGGTGAGTTTTTCCTCTTCTTTTTGGCGGTTTTGGATTTCCGGCCGGATGCATAGAGATCACATATAGATCCTAGCCCGTCCTCATCCACTCCCACCTCCGTCACTTCCCCTAACAGATGAGATAAAAGCTGTCCTTCCGAAGAGGCATTCACTGAATCATCATCAATATAGGGTATGTCCACACGCGGAGAGCCACATGGTTTAACCGTTAAACGATCGAATTCCATATGTTTCAACGCATTGGCAGACAACGTGATCTCAGAGTCATTACTTCCCAAGGAAACACCAATATGTCCTAAACTAGAGGATAATTTGGTATTTGAAAAAGCAAGAAAAGACTTCTGAATGGACTCCGTACCTTTAGGCGAAGAAGAAAACATGGCCGCCTTTCTACGCATGGCCTTGGACATAGCGTCCTCGTCTGTCGCAGCAGCTCCGTCCGCAGCCACCAAGTGGCGCGCACTGCGCCTCAGTACCGTGGCCGGAGTCGCTGTCGTCGGTGTCGGTAACATGGCGGAGGGGGACAATGGCGGTGAAGATGTCCCCTCGACCACCCCAGCTGTCGCACCAACCACGACGTCACCGCTCTGCCGCCCGCTCCGATGTGACGGCGAAGAGGAGCGAGCAACAACAGTGGACGCAGGCGGCAGACTGGCAGGCGCATGACCATCCAGCCCACCTGCTCCCCTGATCACCGCCTGGGCGCCGCCCAAGTTCCCGCCGCCCGCCACATGAGCCACCGTGGCCGGCCCAGCCGCTGCAGGCCTGTGCGCCGCGCCCCTGTCCACCACCTGGGCGCCTCCCAGGTTGGTTCCGCTCCGCGCAACGACAGCCATGGCCGGCCCAGCTGCTGTCCGCCCTCCTGGCTGACCGCGCAGGGCACCAGGCACCGCGTCCAGCCCAACTGCCGAGAGGCCAGATGACAGACGGACTGGCGGCCCAGCAGCCAACGCTGCCTCGTCATTAGCCGGCGCGCAGGCGACAGCTAAGTCGCCCGGCCCAGCCATCTCCAGAGGCCCGTCAACGATAGCAACTCCCCTTCCTTCCGCCGTAGCCAGTGACGTCGACGACGACGATCCGCGAGCGCCGCGACGCTGTGCACTGCTAGTCGATGATGATGAGCTCATCCCGGATGAAAAAAGATCAACCGCCATCTCCGACGACACAGAGCGCCTCGCTATTGCCTTCCCCCGAGAAGAAGACACATTTATCGGTGTCAGCGCAAAATCCTTCAACAACTCCAAGGCCTGCGTACGAACCTGACCCCCAGCTGAAGTGGATGGATCAATAGCCATACTAGTAGGCCCCTCCTCAGTCTCAGATACCCCGACACCACGATCAGCAACCGCATCGCCAACATCACCCCCACGCTCGAATCCGTGTGCAGCTTATGATCCCACACAAAAGGAATAAAGTCCACCTCCGGAACGAAGTCCTCAGGCTCCGGTCTGAAGACGAAAGAATATCCCTTAAACCTCAGAACCCCATCAGTGTTAACATAAGGTCCAATCTCATCCCTTTTATGAAACACCTCGTCATCGGACAGAGCCATACGGAGCCGAACGATACCTCTTCGACGTAGAGCCAACAGGTCCACATCAAGAGTGAGACCGATCAACGATCCAACCGCCCACAGTCCTAGAAAATGCCTCAGAGAATGTGGCACCCCCTCAACATGTACCCAAGTCTGATGCAGCTCAAGCACGGGCTCAATCTCCTCTTGCTTCCACTTGCTAAAGACCAGCCTAGTAGACTGAGAAGGAACACCGAAATCCATGCCATCAAATCTATCCAACTCAGCTGTCGAAGGGAACGCCAGTTTGAACACATTATCACCACTAGGCACAGCCTCCCATTTCCATCTCGACACAGAACTCATCCGAGCAACAGTTGACTCCACCTGCTTAGCCGTAGCAGCGGTCCCCGTAACCGTAACCAGTGCAATGGGCCCAGCAGTAGACTCCCCTAGTTCCTTGTACAAAGTATCGGGGAACTGTGAGAACATGGCGTGCTTACTACCTATCCCAGCAATGAACACTGACGGCTTCGGAAGTCTAAGTGTTGGACACTTCTTGATTGGATGCTTGCTGTTGTCGCAGATATAGCAATAGTGATCCACCGGACAATCCCTAGTGGCATGCGTATCAACGTCACACTTCCAGCACCGCGTCTTTTTAACCGGAGCCACAGTAACCTCAGCACCCCCATGCACAGTGCCGTGTTGCACCGTAGCGGGTACCGGTAGTACCGCAGCCCCCCCTGCCAAAGAACTCTCCGCCGCAGGCGCAGTCACCTTCTTCTTCTTGCTCTTCCTCTTGTTCGTCCCCGCACCAGCGCCAGAACCAACCGCAAAAGTGGCCCCGGTGGGAGCAGCCACCGACGCACCAATGGAGGCCACCCCCACCCCTCCTGGTTGCACATTCGTCGCCGCGACGTTCTGCACTGCAGAAACGTTCAGAGCCGCGCCGGTTGGTGCCACCATCGTCGAGGCGCCGACGACTCCTTGGGCCAGCATAGGCACCGGTTGAGCGGCATGCCTCACCACCGCCGCCGCCGTGGTCTGGACGCCGTGCATCACCGCCGGGGCGAAGGCAGGGGGTCCCGCCATAGGCCTCCCCACCGGATTGGCACCACGTCCCGCATCACGTCCGCGCCCACCCGGCACGGGTCCCGGGTGACGAACTCCCGGCGCACCTCCTGGACGTTGGGGCGCCGCCATTGGCGACACCAGCGCAGCAGCGTACGAACGGCGCACCTCCGGCGCTTCCTCCGCCCGAGGAGTAGAGGATGGCGGCGCAGCTATCGGGGACGTCGAAGGCGAGGGATTGGAAGCCGCAGCGCTCGAGCACGACGTAAACCTAGACGGTTTCCTTCGATCAGATCGTGCCCAGAAAGCCTCGAAGGCCTCCTCGAAGTAGCCCCACCTCCTGACACTTGGGCCTTTTCCATGCAGTTCGGGGCCACGTTGATTGATGTTTCGAATCCCAGGAATAACTCCTTGATCCGCCGAAACCGGATCGGAACCAGCAACCGGCGACTGGCCGTCCGCGACACCGGCGCTGTCCCCGAAACCCTCCGGGAAGAAATCCCCAAGACAAGGCAATGGAGTAATCCGCGGCCTTGGGATCGGACCTCTCCATCCTAGCCGCACCGCGGCACGTCGCAGGACAAGCCCCACCGGCGGCGCGGCGCAAGTTGCCGGAGCGCTGAAGACAGGGACCGGGCTCGTCGACCCCGCGGACGGAGAACGTCTCTCCCACGTCCGGTCCTCCCGATTAGGGTAGCCGATCCTTTCCCAGAACGCCGCCGACGTCTCCTCGCCGGTTCTCGGAGTACGCAACACCTCGGATTCCGACACCGTCCACTGATCGGCGAGCACCTCCTCAGCTATCCGCACGGCGGTTTCCTCCGCAGCCCGACACCCTCCTCCCCCTGAATCCTCCTCGGCCAGCTGCTCGAAACGAGATCCGGAGTGGGCGGACGGTGAAAGACCGCCGGGAGCCAGAGTTAGCCGGCGCGGCATAGCCACCGCGCCTAGAACCAGCCGGTTGGCAGCCCGTCCCGCGCCTCAGCCCGTGCTTGCTTACTAGGGCTCCATGGAGTATCAGACTACATGGATTTGAGTAGCTAATTTGGGGATACAAAGTAGCATCAAGGGAATGGGGAATGAAGATGAGAGTCTAGGGCAAAGAGGAAAGGAACTTAGGGGGAGGAAGAAGGGAGCCGCTATATTCGTCGATATCTTTCTGGATCGTCAACTTCAGGCTTGGTTTGTTTTTTTCGAGTATGTCAAATTGGCATACCTTAGATTTATAGAAGATAGAACAACCAATCACAAGAAAGTCAGGAGTCAACTGCGGACAATTGGTCTGACTTGAACGCCAACACTAACTCTACTCCTCCGAAGCCCTAAAAAACTACTCTCTCACTATTTCTAGACTCCCTCCAACTCTCCCTTGCTCCCAGAGCGCAAGCTCCTCCAAGATCAGCTCGGCAAGCTGAGAAGGGCTGCGTGTCTCCCTGGCGTTTCTAAACGCCCACACGTTCCTCTGTTTCCAGAGTCGCCAAGCAGCATTCTTCAGTCTTACTTTTACTACTGTTTCTTACCAACATACAACTATTTATAACCTGCTTCATGCAAGTTGTGCTAGCATAACTACTCCTTCCAACATGCATGCATAGCTAGCTAATCTTGCTTGCCATCATACAACATCCACATAACTTAATTATGAGAACAGAAGTACTAACAATCTCCCCTAATCGTGTCATGTCAACTAGATCCACTAATCCAGATCACCTGAACCTTGCGCTTAGTCTTGTACTGACTCCATATATGATGGTATCACACCACTGATGTCGATCTTACACCGCCTTCCTTGTGTGGCCTCACAACCACTCTTCCACTTGACGACGGCATAATACCAACATCATTAAATCACTACGGGAAACAGCACAGACGCCGAGGGCCGCCAGAGACGCCGACGGCCAAATGTCGGCCCCCTCGGCGTAGGGGGGTCGACAGGATTGGCTCGCGGCGTGCCCCTCGGCGTCTGTACGCCCCTCGGCGTATGCAATCTACCCCGAGGGCCACCGTCGGCGTAGAGGACCCCCTCGGCGTACGTGACGCTCCGTTACGGCGTACGCGCGCGGCCGTTACGTGCTGGCCTACGCCGAGGGGGTGCCGTCGGCGTTTATTTCTTTTTTTTTTTCCTCCCCACGCGTTACTTGCTGTGTATACACGCGTTGCGTGCTTTTTTAAAAAAACTTCAATAGTATGATTGTGTTGCGTTGCGTGCTTTTTTTTCCTCCCCACGCGTTACGTGCCGTCGGCTTAGGTAGTTTTTCTTTTTTCTTTTGCTCGATCGCGATATTCTTGCAAGTCATTGCTCTGATATTCTGTTCAGGAACCACTTTTATCATGAATTTTTTTACTGCAAGTTAATATGATTGTGTCATCGACTCATTATCAACATACTCATCGCCGTCCAAAGATTGCACTCCGGGGTGTGACCCGCTTCACCGACGTCCGTTTCTCCCTCGTGAGTTTACATGCGCTTATAGGGTTAAACTCCCTTATCGGACGAAACGTCGGGAATCTTCCGAAGAGTTGGGTTCTACCAACTTGTTTTATGTTCCTATGGGCTACCCTAACACAAACAAGCAGCTGGTTCCACAATGCTACCCCCTTTCGACGCCGTTACCGCGTGTATCCGTATAAGTCCGGTATTTCTCCTGCGGGTCTAGGTTTTCACCGGAGGGGGGCTACGGAGCGTCCGGAACCTTTCACAAGCTAGAGGGTGCCATACCATGTTATTATATGTGTGTTGTGGTCTTTGGATGGCAAAGATTGCACTCCGGGGTGTGACCCGCTTCACCGACGTCCGTTTCTCCCTCGTGAGTTTACATGCGCTTATAGGGTTAAACTCCCTTATCGGACGAAACGTCGGGAATCTTCCGAAGAGTTGGGTTCTACCAACTTGTTTTATGTTCCTATGGGCTACCCTAACACAAACAAGCAGCTGGTTCCACAATGCTACCCCCTTTCGACGCCGTTACCGCGTGTATCCGTATAAGTCCGGTATTTCTCCTGCGGGTCTAGGTTTTCACCGGAGGGGGGCTACGGAGCGTCCGGAACCTTTCACAAGCTAGAGGGTGCCATACCATGTTATTATATGTGTGTTGTGGTCTTTGGATGGCAAAGATTGCACTCCGGGGTGTGACCCGCTTCACCGACGTCCGTTTCTCCCTCGTGAGTTTACATGCGCTTATAGGGTTAAACTCCCTTATCGGACGAAACGTCGGGAATCTTCCGAAGAGTTGGGTTCTACCAACTTGTTTTATGTTCCTATGGGCTACCCTAACACAAACAAGCAGCTGGTTCCACAATGCTACCCCCTTTCGACGCCGTTACCGCGTGTATCCGTATAAGTCCGGTATTTCTCCTGCGGGTCTAGGTTTTCACCGGAGGGGGGCTACGGAGCGTCCGGAACCTTTCACAAGCTAGAGGGTGCCATACCATGTTATTATATGTGTGTTGTGGTCTTTGGATGGCAAAGATTGCACTCCGGGGTGTGACCCGCTTCACCGACGTCCGTTTCTCCCTCGTGAGTTTACATGCGCTTATAGGGTTAAACTCCCTTATCGGACGAAACGTCGGGAATCTTCCGAAGAGTTGGGTTCTACCAACTTGTTTTATGTTCCTATGGGCTACCCTAACACAAACAAGCAGCTGGTTCCACAATTCTACCCCCTTTCGACGCCGTTACCGCGTGTATCCGTATAAGTCCGGTATTTCTCCTGCGGGTCTAGGTTTTCACCGGAGGGGGGCTACGGAGCGTCCGGAACCTTTCACAAGCTAGAGGGTGCCATACCATGTTATTATATGTGTGTTGTGGTCTTTGGATGGCAAAGATTGCACTCCGGGGTGTGACCCGCTTCACCGACGTCCGTTTCTCCCTCGTGAGTTTACATGCGCTTATAGGGTTAAACTCCCTTATCGGACGAAACGTCGGGAATCTTCCGAAGAGTTGGGTTCTACCAACTTGTTTTATGTTCCTATGGGCTACCCTAACACAAACAAGCAGCTGGTTCCACAATGCTACCCCCTTTCGACGCCGTTACCGCGTGTATCCGTATAAGTCCGGTATTTCTCCTGCGGGTCTAGGTTTTCACCGGAGGGGGGCTACGGAGCGTCCGGAACCTTTCACAAGCTAGAGGGTGCCATACCATGTTATTATATGTGTGTTGTGGTCTTTGGATGGCAAAGATTGCACTCCGGGGTGTGACCCGCTTCACCGACGTCCGTTTCTCCCTCGTGAGTTTACATGCGCTTATAGGGTTAAACTCCCTTATCGGACGAAACGTCGGGAATCTTCCGAAGAGTTGGGTTCTACCAACTTGTTTTATGTTCCTATGGGCTACCCTAACACAAACAAGCAGCTGGTTCCACAATGCTACCCCCTTTCGACGCCGTTACCGCGTGTATCCGTATAAGTCCGGTATTTCTCCTGCGGGTCTAGGTTTTCACCGGAGGGGGGCTACGGAGCGTCCGGAACCTTTCACAAGCTAGAGGGTGCCATACCATGTTATTATATGTGTGTTGTGGTCTTTGGATGGCAAAGATTGCACTCCGGGGTGTGACCCGCTTCACCGACGTCCGTTTCTCCCTCGTGAGTTTACATGCGCTTATAGGGTTAAACTCCCTTATCGGACGAAACGTCGGGAATCTTCCGAAGAGTTGGGTTCTACCAACTTGTTTTATGTTCCTATGGGCTACCCTAACACAAACAAGCAGCTGGTTCCACAATGCTACCCCCTTTCGACGCCGTTACCGCGTGTATCCGTATAAGTCCGGTATTTCTCCTGCGGGTCTAGGTTTTCACCGGAGGGGGGCTACGGAGCGTCCGGAACCTTTCACAAGCTAGAGGGTGCCATACCATGTTATTATATGTGTGTTGTGGTCTTTGGATGGCAAAGATTGCACTCCGGGGTGTGACCCGCTTCACCGACGTCCGTTTCTCCCTCGTGAGTTTACATGCGCTTATAGGGTTAAACTCCCTTATCGGACGAAACGTCGGGAATCTTCCGAAGAGTTGGGTTCTACCAACTTGTTTTATGTTCCTATGGGCTACCCTAACACAAACAAGCAGCTGGTTCCACAATGCTACCCCCTTTCGACGCCGTTACCGCGTGTATCCGTATAAGTCCGGTATTTCTCCTGCGGGTCTAGGTTTTCACCGGAGGGGGGCTACGGAGCGTCCGGAACCTTTCACAAGCTAGAGGGTGCCATACCATGTTATTATATGTGTGTTGTGGTCTTTGGATGGCAAAGATTGCACTCCGGGGTGTGACCCGCTTCACCGACGTCCGTTTCTCCCTCGTGAGTTTACATGCGCTTATAGGGTTAAACTCCCTTATCGGACGAAACGTCGGGAATCTTCCGAAGAGTTGGGTTCTACCAACTTGTTTTATGTTCCTATGGGCTACCCTAACAAAAACAAGCAGCTGGTTCCACAATGCTACCCCCTTTCGACGCCGTTACCGCGTGTATCCGTATAAGTCCGGTATTTCTCCTGCGGGTCTAGGTTTTCACCGGAGGGGGGCTACGGAGCGTCCGGAACCTTTCACAAGCTAGAGGGTGCCATACCATGTTATTATATGTGTGTTGTGGTCTTTGGATGGCAAAGATTGCACTCCGGGGTGTGACCCGCTTCACCGACGTCCGTTTCTCCCTCGTGAGTTTACATGCGCTTATAGGGTTAAACTCCCTTATCGGACGAAACGTCGGGAATCTTCCGAAGAGTTGGGTTCTACCAACTTGTTTTATGTTCCTATGGGCTACCCTAACACAAACAAGCAGCTGGTTCCACAATGCTACCCCCTTTCGACGCCGTTACCGCGTGTATCCGTATAAGTCCGGTATTTCTCCTGCGGGTCTAGGTTTTCACCGGAGGGGGGCTACGGAGCGTCCGGAACCTTTCACAAGCTAGAGGGTGCCATACCATGTTATTATATGTGTGTTGTGGTCTTTGGATGGCAAAGATTGCACTCCGGGGTGTGACCCGCTTCACCGACGTCCGTTTCTCCCTCGTGAGTTTACATGCGCTTATAGGGTTAAACTCCCTTATCGGACGAAACGTCGGGAATCTTCCGAAGAGTTGGGTTCTACCAACTTGTTTTATGTTCCTATGGGCTACCCTAACACAAACAAGCAGCTGGTTCCACAATGCTACCCCCTTTCGACGCCGTTACCGCGTGTATCCGTATAAGTCCGGTATTTCTCCTGCGGGTCTAGGTTTTCACCGGAGGGGGGCTACGGAGCGTCCGGAACCTTTCACAAGCTAGAGGGTGCCATACCATGTTATTATATGTGTGTTGTGGTCTTTGGATGGCAAAGATTGCACTCCGGGGTGTGACCCGCTTCACCGACGTCCGTTTCTCCCTCGTGAGTTTACATGCGCTTATAGGGTTAAACTCCCTTATCGGACGAAACGTCGGGAATCTTCCGAAGAGTTGGGTTCTACCAACTTGTTTTATGTTCCTATGGGCTACCCTAACACAAACAAGCAGCTGGTTCCACAATGCTACCCCCTTTCGACGCCGTTACCGCGTGTATCCGTATAAGTCCGGTATTTCTCCTGCGGGTCTAGGTTTTCACCGGAGGGGGGCTACGGAGCGTCCGGAACCTTTCACAAGCTAGAGGGTGCCATACCATGTTATTATATGTGTGTTGTGGTCTTTGGATGGCAAAGATTGCACTCCGGGGTGTGACCCGCTTCACCGACGTCCGTTTCTCCCTCGTGAGTTTACATGCGCTTATAGGGTTAAACTCCCTTATCGGACGAAACGTCGGGAATCTTCCGAAGAGTTGGGTTCTACCAACTTGTTTTATGTTCCTATGGGCTACCCTAACACAAACAAGCAGCTGGTTCCACAATGCTACCCCCTTTCGACGCCGTTACCGCGTGTATCCGTATAAGTCCGGTATTTCTCCTGCGGGTCTAGGTTTTCACCGGAGGGGGGCTACGGAGCGTCCGGAACCTTTCACAAGCTAGAGGGTGGCATGCCATGTTATTATATGTGTGTTGTGGTCTTTGGATGGCAAATATTGCACTCCGGGGTGTGACCCGCTTCACCGACGTCCGTTTCTCCCTCGTGAGTTTACATGCGCTTATAGGGTGAAAGTCCCTTATCGGACGAAACGTCGGGAATCTTCCGAAGAGTTGGGTTCTACCAACTTGTTTTATGTTCCTATGGGCTACCCTAACACAAACAAGCAGCTGGTTCCACAATGCTACCCCCTTTCGACGCCGTTACCGCGTGTATCCGTATAAGTCCGGTATTTCTCCTGCGGGTCTAGGTTTTCACCGGAGGGGGGCTACGGAGCGTCCGGAACCTTTCACAAGCTAGAGGGTGCCATACCATGTTATTATATGTGTGTTGTGGTCTTTGGATGGCAAAGATTGCACTCCGGGGTGTGACCCGCTTCACCGACGTCCGTTTCTCCCTCGTGAGTTTACATGCGCTTATAGGGTTAAACTCCCTTATCGGACGAAACGTCGGGAATCTTCCGAAGAGTTGGGTTCTACCAACTTGTTTTATGTTCCTATGGGCTACCCTAACAAAAACAAGCAGCTGGTTCCACAATGCTACCCCCTTTCGACGCCGTTACCGCGTGTATCCGTATAAGTCCGGTATTTCTCCTGCGGGTCTAGGTTTTCACCGGAGGGGGGCTACGGAGCGTCCGGAACCTTTCACAAGCTAGAGGGTGCCATACCATGTTATTATATGTGTGTTGTGGTCTTTGGATGGCAAAGATTGCACTCCGGGGTGTGACCCGCTTCACCGACGTCCGTTTCTCCCTCGTGAGTTTACATGCGCTTATAGGGTTAAACTCCCTTATCGGACGAAACGTCGGGAATCTTCCGAAGAGTTGGGTTCTACCAACTTGTTTTATGTTCCTATGGGCTACCCTAACACAAACAAGCAGCTGGTTCCACAATGCTACCCCCTTTCGACGCCGTTACCGCGTGTATCCGTATAAGTCCGGTATTTCTCCTGCGGGTCTAGGTTTTCACCGGAGGGGGGCTACGGAGCGTCCGGAACCCAGTGATAGGGTCTGTGATATCTCCCTAATCTACTGGTGGAATTATTTGTGGTGGATTATTAAGTGCTTGCTGTTATTACTAGAGCTGAGTAGCTCGAGCTGAAACAGGGGCTTGCCTCTGAGTGTGCTATGTGCGTGCTTCCCTGCGGCTAGGATCTCTTGCCTGCTCTGGTGGTTGTCTTATCCGGGCAGTTACAATTGTTTTCACCTGCCAGTTGTATTTCCTCGGATCTGCTTATGATGCTGGTCCGAGGCTAAGCTTTATTTGATCAGATACTACACAAGTTTGCTGAACCCAGTGATGAGTTTAGCAGTGCATCTCACTGCTTATCTGAGGGTACTAATTCCCCACTCACCCCTCTGTTTGATTCTTTGTTTATTTTGCAGGTTCAGAAGATGACTATAAGATTAGATTATCAAGTTTGAAATAGTTTAGGGAATTAATCTTGTATTACTTCCTTTGTAATAAATCTTTGTAATATTCTGTTTTAAGAAATATTGTAATGACTTTGTAACATTGTGATTAATCAATAAACTTTAATCTTTTATTTTTCTAATTCTCTATTTAACTAGAATTGTATAATAATTATCATTACTTAAATGTTATTATATGCTTGTAGAGATGGTAGTATTTTTTACCCTAGAAAAAAAAAAAAAATCCACCTAAGCCGACGGCATGCCGTCGGCGTATCTATCCACCACCTAAGCCGACGGCATGCCGTCGGCGTATGTACGCAGTTTTTTTTTTTTTCGCGGACCCTATCCGCTAACTCACGCACGCACGCACACCACACACACACACCACACAAACGCACGCACGCACCCTGCCCCCGACCCGTCGCCGCCACCGCCGCCGGGCTCACCTCGCGCCACCGCCACCGCGCTGCCTCTCCCGTCCCCGCCCCCGCCCGCCCCCGCCGCCGGCCCCGCTCCTCTCCCGCCCCCGGCCCCGCTCCCCTCCCGCCCCCGCCCCCTCCGTCCCCGTCCCTCCCCTCCGGCCATCCCGCCCCGCTTCCCTCCCCTCCGGCGACCCACTCCCCTCCCGCCGGCTCCCCTACGCTCTCCGGCCGCCGGCCCCGCTCCCCTCCCGCCCCTGCCCCCGCCCCGTCCGCCTCCCCCGTCCGCCTCCCCCGTCCGCTGTTAGTAGCTAGGTTAGTAGCTAGGTAATTTTTTGTAGTTAGTATCTAGGTTATTTTTTTGTGTGCTGTTAGTAGCTAGGTAATTTTTTGCAGTTAGTATCTAGGTTATTTTTTTGTGTGCTGTTAGTAGCTAGGTAATTTTTTTTTTGTGTGCTGTTAGTAGCTAGGATGTGTGTACTGTTAGTAGCTAGATTAGAAAATTAGTTAATTAGGTAGTGTTGTTAGTAGGTTAGAAAGTTAGTAGAAATTAGGTGTATTGTTAGAAATTATAGATTTTAATTTGTAGGATGTGTGTACTGTTAGTAGCTAGATTAGAAAATTAGTTAATTAGGTAGTGTTGTTAGTAGGTTAGAAAGTTAGTAGAAATTAGGTGTACTGTTAGAAATTATAGATTTTAATTTTTTTAATTCGCATATTATCTGCTACAGGGTAGGTGCCGCCACGACACGCCATCGATCCCGACCCCGCCGCCGCTGCTGTCTGGAGCCGCCATGACACGCCGTTGATCCTCGACCCCGCCACACCATCGATCCTCGACCCCATCACGCCGTTGTTCGACTACGTCCTCTACCGCCGCGGGTGAGCTAGAACTCTGTCTTCTCCCTCGCATTTTTTTTGTCGCGTCACCTAGGTGTCATTTCCCGTCCGCAAGCGTTACGAAGATAAATATGCAATAGTGGTAGGCATATTTTGAACCGTAACGCTTGCGGCATTTACGGGACAGTCGGCGGATGCGTAGTTGGGTACGTTTTCCATGTTCTGCTCCGGTCTGGGTCAGGATTTCGGTAGCGCTTCCCCGTTGTTCTCCTTATGCACATTCTCTCGGCTTTTTGCCGAGACGTGTATCGGGAGAGCAGCGGGGAGGTGCTGCCGAAATTCTGGCTCGGACCGGGGTAGAGCATGGAAAACGTACTCAATCTACGGATCCGGCGGCTGCTAGGACCCTTGACCTATTAGATATGTAGGTTTTGCCGCTAGGAAATAAAAATATCATGCATTTAATTTCATGCTATTATTTGAGATGATTACAGCAGATTATTTGACCTGTCTCGAATACAATATGTGTTGTTTGCCTCGCAATACAGCAGATTATGGCTGATAATGGTTGGATGTTCACTGGCCGAAAAGATGCGATGGAAAGAACAGATGAGTGGGTATGGAAGACTAATTTCTTAGTGAGGGAGTTAGGGCGTGGTTCAAAGTCGGGCATCCGTCCAGGTTGCCCTTGCGCTCGATGCAAGCTGCGTCTTCGTAAGGGAAAGCAAGATATGACTAAACACCTATGGTCTTATGGGTATTGGGCGGAGTACACCACGACGATCGACTTTGCTGAGTACGAACGTGAAAATGGTAGGGTGATGCGGCAGCGGATCAATGGCATTGAGGATGATGGGATAAGAAACTTCCTAGAAGATCTCCGTGATGCCGACATACCAGATTCGCCACCTTCACGGGAGGAACCATCCGAACCGAGTGAACCACAGGAACCGGAGCCAACCGCACAGTCCTATTTTCGTATGATGTCCTCGGGTCAGAGGCCTCTGTACGATGGTGCAAAAATTTGTCAGCTCGATGCCATCTCCCAAGCCCTAGCCGAAAAGCTGAAGCACGGCAATACCCGTTCATGCTTTGAATCTCATCTGCAAACATATGGTAACATGCTTCCTGAAGGACATTGTTTGCCTAAAAGCATGTACGAAACAAAGAAAATCCTGCGAGAGCTGAACATGGATTATGAGAAGATAGATTGCTGTCCTAAAGGCTGCGTTTTGTTTCGGCAACAGTTTGCGGAAGACAAGTACTGTATCAAGTGTGGGGCCTCTAGGTATCATGAGGTAAATGGACGTGATGGTCAGAAGAGGCAGACAAAAGTCCCCATGAAGATTCTTCGTTACCTCCCGTTCATAAAAAGAATCCAGCGGCTTTACATGAATAAGGAGTCTGCCACCCAGATGACCTGGCACAAGAATGGGAAGAGATACGAGGACGAGCACGGACGGATAAAGATGGGACATCCATCAGATGGTATGGCATGGAAGAATTTCGATGCAAAATACCCTGAGCAGGCAGCCGAGGCTCGGAACGTCCGAATTGCGATAGCAACCGATGGTTTCAATCCGTATGGTATGTCGACTGCCTCGTACAGCTGCTGGCCCGTGTTTGTTATTCCGCTCAACCTCCCTCCCGGAGTCCTAATGCAAAGGAAGACCATATTCCTGTCATTGATCATTCCAGGGCCTGAATACCCTGGAAAGAATTTGAGTGTCTATTTGCAGCCGCTTGTGGATGATCTAAACCACTCTTGGCACCACGGTACCTTCACATACGACCGTGCATCGAAGAGGAACTTTTTGATGAAAGTTTGGTTCCAGTATTCCATGCACGACATGCCGGGGTACGCCCTATTCTGCGGATGGTGTACAGCTGGTAAGTGGCCATGCCCAGTGTGCAGGAACCGGCTTGAGTTTCTTTGGCTAAGCGCGGGTAAGAAGTATTCCGCGTTTGACACGCATCGAAAGTTTCTCAAAAGAAGACATCGGTTTAGAGATGACGAAAAGAACTTTAAGAAGGGCAGAGTTGAGCGTGTAGAGGCAGAGATACCAACTTTCGATGGTGCAGTTGTTGATGCCGAGCTAAGTGCTCTCGTGCTTGCTCAGGGAAATGGCCCACGATATTCGGGATATGGTGTGGACCACAACTGGACTCACGTGGCAAGCATTACGCAACTCCCATATTACAAGGACCTCGATCTTCCCCATAACATCGATGTGATGCACACCGAGAAGAATGTCGGAGAGTCTCTGTTTCACACTGTCCTGAACATTCCTGAGAAGTCAAAGGACAATGTGAAGGCTAGAGTCGATGTTCAGAAGCTCTGTGATAGGGAGAGATTACACATGCAGGAACCTGAGGGCCGTCGAAAAAACTGGTTCAAGCCGCATGCCTTCTACTGCCTTAATAGTATCCAGAAGAAAGAGGCGTTCATGTGGCTCAAATACGTCGTGATGTTCCCTGATGGGTATTGTTCAAATATAAGTAGGGGAGTCAATCTTTCAACGGGAAAAGTCAACGGGCTCAAGAGTCACGACTATCATATATGGATTGAGCGGCTGATGCCGGTGATGGTTCGAGGGTATCTCCCCGAACGTGTCTGGCGTGTGCTCGCGGAGTTGAGCCATTTCTTCCGCACGCTTTGTGCTAAGCAGATATGTCCCCTGATGATTAAGAAGCTGCATGAGCTAGTGCCGGAGTTGCTATGCAACTTAGAGATGATATTTCCGCCTGGCTTCTTTACTCCGATGGCACATCTTGTTGTGCATCTCGCGAACGAGGCACTATTGGGTGGACCGGTGCAATTTCGTTGGCAGTTTTGTATTGAGAGAGAGTTTAAGTATATTCGAACCAAGTGTGGAAACAAAAATAAGATTGAAGCATGCATAGCTGAGGCAACTGTCCTCCAGGAGATGGCAGACGCCAGGCTAACCTACTTTCCCGATGATGTTCCCACTAT
Organism: Alopecurus myosuroides; assembly: GCA_028641055.1. Classification (NCBI taxonomy): domain Eukaryota; kingdom Viridiplantae; phylum Streptophyta; class Magnoliopsida; order Poales; family Poaceae; genus Alopecurus; species Alopecurus myosuroides. The sequence goes on along the minus strand of CM054060.1, from coordinate 241,246,391 downwards.
GCATAACCAGGCCTCTCGGTACAATGTTGATGAGCCCAAGCAAGACCCCAAGCTCCTCCTCTTCCAGTTTCCCGGTGGCAAGGCCGGTGGCGCAAAGAAGTATAACTTGACCTTCGAAGAGCAGGAGTGCATAATGCTCTATGTGCTTCAAAACATGAAAGAAGTGACCCGCGACGAGCAAAATGAGGCGGGCAGTTTCCTTAGGTAAAATGGTGAACAAAGTATCTTTTCAACTAGTATCTTGGTTTTGGTCTAATACGTATTTTGTCCTTTTAGTCAATTCACCGATGAAATGTGGCCGGGAACTGTGGACCCCGATGAAGCCGAGCTGGACACTCTTATGAAAGAGGGTGCCCCCGGAAAGAAAAATTTCACGGCTTGGTTTAGGGAAAAGGTAAACTCTAACCTGTCCGTCATACCTTGCAATCCGTGTCTTGTCCATCTTATTACACGTAACTAATGCACAGAACAATTTGTACCAAACTTGTAGGGAGGTGATCCCACTATTGTGATGTCGGATGAGTTGAGATGTGTCTCCCAAGGTTGTAATCGTAAAGTTGAGATGTATGAGAAGTATGACGTGAATGGGTTTCGCTTCCATACAGAGTCTCACCAGAACAGTCGGCCCAATGCAAAAACTATAAATACCGGGGTCTTCACCAAAGGAGCCGGAGAGTTTGATTACTATGGGAGGTTACAAAACGTATACGAGGTGACGTACAATAATACGAACATAGAACTCAAGCTCGTCGTGTTCAGATGCCACTGGTTTGACCCAACGGAGCATGGACTGAGAAAAACCCCTTCCATTGGGTTAGTTGAAGTTAAGCCTTCAACCACCTATAGCCGATCCGATGTCTTTGTTGTGGCTCACCAAGCGAAGCAGGTTTATTATTTGCCCTACCCATGCAAGAAAGATGGACTCAATGGATGGGAAGTCGTGTTCCATGTATCACCACATGGTAAGCTACCCATGCCCTCGGACGATGATTACAACAACATCGACCCTAAAACATATGAGGGGATTTTCTACCAAGAGCAAGAGAGCTTTGGGGACTTTGGCATACAAGATCTTGTGGACCTCGAGAACGAATCACAAACAGGCGGTGAGGCAGTGATGGATCTAAAGGACATAGATATGCTCAACAAGTTTCATTCGGACATTGCCAGTGATGAGCCTCCACCGTGCGATGAGCATCCACCGTACTACTCACGTGATAGTGATTCTGATAGTGACAATGAGAACACAAGATTTAACTATGAGAGTGATGGTGAGGGTCTTTTATGTTTATGCTTAGTATTTAATTTCTCTCATGTAGTTAGCTTAATACTTATTTTCCTTGCATTCTTTATTATGCTTACTATATATTTTTGAACATGCTTATTAATTGTTTACCCTTTGTCAATGCAGGTGATTGAGCAATATGAGCGGCAAGGAATCCTCGGCCACCTTGAGCAAGTCGCAGCGCCGGCGGTTTGCGAACCCGCGTTACACTCAGGAGGGGGGTGAGAGAGGAGGTGCACGGCGAGGTGGAGGGGTAGCTTCTGATGCACTTCCCCAGAGGGGACGCCGAGGTGGAGGCCGAGGTGGAGGACGAGCTGGAGGACGACTAGGTGGACGGGCATGAGTGGAGGAGTCTCCTGAGGCCGAGGCGGAGGAGCAGTCTCGAGACGAGGAGGTGGAGGCCGAGGTGGAGGCCGAGGTGGAGGCCGAGGTGGAGGCCGAGGTGGAGGACGAGGATTCTGGAGAGGAGAACCCCGAGGCTCCGAAGAAGCTAAAGTTACGTGGGGAATCCGGGGTACCTGATGAGTCACAGGAACCTGCACCGGAGGCGAGAACCCTCATTAAGGGCAACGGCAAAAGGTAAATGACTACCCATTTTGAACACGGTAATTTCATGTTGACGTGTATTAATGTTTCATTATTGTGCAGCACTTGGATTTATCCACCGGGGATCAAGCGTACTCCTAACAGCCTGGTTGGATCTCTGCTTAGGAAGTATTGGCCGGGCTATTACTCTCCCGTCCCCGGTGGCGAGAGGGTTCTAGCCAACAGTTGGCCCGACTATCAGGCCGCCCCTTGGGTTGGCTACGAGTCAGCTGCTGACGCTGTTATCACCAGGTTTTGGGTAAGACAAACTCTTCAAATTTCTTTTCATAGTTGATAGTTGATGACTCCACCATGCTACCTCATGACTCTCACAATTACTTTTATGCCTAATTTACAGAGATTCTTTAGGGTGCTTCCGGAGGATCAGGAGAAGGCGGACCAGACTTTGCAGGGGGCTTGTAAGAAATTGGTGCCGCAACAGTTCTATAATCAAAAGAATACGTCCATGAACTTATTCAGTTCTGAGAAGTTGGGCAAGAGGGCGCCGAAGCACGAGAATGTGGAGAATCCACCTAACATGACCCTGGATGATTACATGTTGGTAAGTAAATTGTCAAAAAGTTCATATGTTGCTGCTAAGGTGCATTTGCAATTTCTGTGCTTCAAATGAGTATCGATTTTTCAGGTTCGACCCTCGTGGACCTTAGGTAGGGAAGACGCATGGGAAGCGGTGGCGACAAAGTGGCTCGGGCAAGACGCCGAGTTCAAAGCCGTGAGCGACCGAAACAAGGCAAACCGTGGCCACGTCGGGACACACCGTGCGGGTGCCTGCGGCCTTGCCAACTTCAAGGAAAAGATGGTATACATGGAACAACCTGCATCTATTTCGTGTTGTTTTCCTACTTGATGAACATAACATTTCCTCTTGTGTTTCTACTTGATACGCAGGCGCAATCTACTGGAGCGTTTGTTTCGGACGTGAAAGCATGGGAAACAATAAAGCTTAAGAAGCCCGATCCATCCAAGCCTCCTCCCGAGGTTCCCGAGTACTACGGCAACGCAAAGGACAAGTTGGATTTGTACTGCTCGGCTTTCCAGACTTTCCATCCGCATGTGGAAAACCCTTTGGAGCACGAGACCGATATGAGAGCGTTGGTCGTGGCGGGAGGTGGCAGGGAGCATGGGCGTTACTTCCTAGCTGATACGGTGACCCCGCACATGCCTGAGTTGAGCTTGACGCGTGTCAAGTCTACCCTCACCGCCGATGACCCAAAGGTCACGCGTCATCGCCGGCCTTCCCGAGCTGACCACGATGTAAGTTGTCTCAATTTCATCCTATTTTCGACATTCGTTCCTGAGGTGACTGTTCACGAGATTCAATTTTCTTGGGATTGTAGCCTGCTTTCGAGGCGGCCTACGCAGCCGCTTTTGCGGAGTATGAGACGGCGTATAACGAGTGGCTGCAGGTCTCACAGGCATACGCCGAGTATAGAGAGATGCTCGATAATGTAAGTTACAACCTGTTGTTTCTATAAAATATTACAAGTCTCATTTTCCGTGGTTTGAACCTTCATATCTACAACGCCTAACATCTACCCTATCTTGCAGGCGACCCGCATGTTTCTTATCACTGGTGAGAGGCCGACGTCGCTACCAGAGGCACCACCGATCCCGGGGCCGGCGCCACGGGCCCCGTCGAAGGATATGTTCGCTGTTGCATACTACTCATCGACTCCGGTAAGTAATTTGGCAAACTAGTTGTGATCGATATCATGTGCATTCTAACTTGCTAACTTTTGCTCACACATGCATGTAGGGCTCGGGATGCTCCACGCATCGACCCTTTGGTCGTCCTGATGCCTCGCCCACGGGTTCCCGAGAGATCACAGCCTCGCCGAGTTCGTCTCGTCAGACCACACCGGTTCATGGCGGTGCCGATGGTCGTGCCTCGCCGAGTTCCGGGGTTGGTTCGACGGCGGCTACCCAGCGCCAGGCGTCGCCGATTTTCACGAGGTCGGAGATGGGTACCTCGAGCGACGAGGCCGTGTAGCTAGGAGATGGTTGTGCTTGTAAGCACGGTTGAGTAGTGTCGTTGGATCATGTATGCACGATGGTTGGATGATTATGTATGCACGGTTGGATCTTGCTTTTGTGATGTTTGGATTGATATGTACTATTTTGTGTGAAGTCTATGATGTTTCTGTGATGAGATTTAAAATGTACAGCTTTTATAATGTGAATTGATATGGTACAGCAAGAAATAACAGCAACAAATCAAAAAAACAGCTAAATTGCCAGGGGATACGCCGAGGGGAACCCCGTCGGGGTAGGCCTGTGGCCCAGCCCAGGAAGGGGGCTACGCCGAGGGGGAGGCCGTCGGGGCAGGCCTGTGCCCAGTCCAGCTCGCCCCAGACGCCGAGGGGGAGGCCGTCGGCGTACGCAGCTGCGCTGCGTCAGCTGCCGCCACGTGCCCCAGACGCCGAGGGGGTGGCCGTCGGCGTACGCAGCTGCGCAGCGCCAGCTGCCGCCACGTGCCCCAGACGCCGAGGGGCGTGGCCGTCGGCGTAGCGGGGACGTAACGGATCCGTCCTGGCCGTCTGTGGGGCCCACCAAACGTATACGCCGAGGGGAACCTATACGCCGACGGCCAGAAGGGCTTCGCCGACGGACTTGTACGCCGAGGGGGCTACGCCGAGGGTGGCCGTCGGCGTATGGATACGCCGAGGGGGAACGTGTAGACGCCGACGGCTTCCGGCCGTCGGCGTACCGTCGCATTCCTGTAGTGAATTAACACTGACCTTTCTAGTGACAATGGCATCACACCATAGTGGTTAGTCTCACACCAACGCCCTCTTCGATAATGGTATAACACAAGCGACTATCCACAGTCTCCAACAATATCACACCGTTCGGTGTGGACTTTTAACACCCCTCTCACAGGAGTGCTGGCTCATCGTCTTATCAAAGAGCGTTAGCAAGGAATGCCTTGTTTTTCTTCTCTTGACACTCATAATTGCACTGTCGAAAGTAAGAATGTTTGTAGCACTTCACCTCAGACCTATCCCAACCACGTCCGCGGCCATAACTTAGACCTCCACTAAGTCCTCATCCTCACGATGATTTCTCAGCCTCGTGTCTTTCCTTACACTTAGCACGGGTCAACAACAAGTACTACTCATCCACATCACCACTTCCTCGTAGGTGCTCCTCATGCTCCTTTAGTCGCGTAATGACCTCTTCCATCATCATGGTCTTGAGATCGCCAAATTATTCGATGGTCGAAGAAATCCGGAGAAACTTGTTGGGGGACAACCCGAAGGAACTTCTACGTCTCCTCAAACTTCTCACCAAGTGCTCAGATTTGGTTGACCATGGTCGTCAACCGGGGGGCGAAATTATCAACCGATTCCGACTCCTTCATGTCCAAGCGGAGTTCGTACCTTTGCGTCCATTACACGCTCAGCACCCATGTGCATATTCTTGTGGGCCTCCCAAATCTCCTTGGCTGTCTCCTTTCCGTACACTTGGAAGAGCATGTCCACTGGTATCCCTTGGTAAATGGTAGCCAAACGCCATTTTATCCTTACTCTCCTCCCTGGGCACCTTCTCATCTTTTGGCTTGATAACGTCCCTCTTTGGACACGCATGGACGTTCATCTTGATGGACCATGCCAATTAGTTGCTCTTAGTGAGCGTAGGATATCGAACGGAAATGATCTCTCCATCCTTCTCCATATCTTACTCGAGCTAGCAAAACGCAGCTCTCATACCAATTGTCAGAGTTAGCTACTAGCTCTCACCTAGGACTCCCTCTCTTTCTAAAGAGATGTGCTTCACACACACGGCTCTGTCTTGATGTGCTTCTCACACACGTACACACAGGGTTTCTGCTAGTAGGGAACTTTATTAGGTATCTCTAGCGATACGTGCTTGCAAGAGAAAGAGGACTGCTGGTCCTTTCATAGTCACAAGTCGACTCACTGTCTATTGGTTGGCATTCTTACCCTTTAAGCATGACCAAGTTTACAGCTAGTGGTCAACTTCACACTTGCTTGTACTACTCTTTCTCACCAACATCCAGCTATCTATAACCTAGCTATCCATAACCTGGGCTAGAAACTTCATGCAGGTTGTACTAGCATAACTAGTCCTGTCTACATGCATGCATAGCTAGCTAATCTTGCATGCCACCATACAACATCCACATAACTTAATTATGACAAGGTTAGTAGTAACAAATAGGGCAGACCTGCATTTATAGTTGGCACCTCTTGTGGCCTATCGCATAACTTGATCTTATGGCCAACAGAGGTAATATTACTCCCAGCATCTAGTTCCATTATTGATATCTCGAGCATTTTGTTTCTCAACATGCCCCCAGTTTTATTCCACATTTTGTTGAGATTGTATGCATAGCATCAAAGAGTATGCGCTGAAAGAAGTAATAAACAACTTCTTCAGTCGTTTTGACTACCTAATAATGTCTAACTCTTTATCATATTGTTGATTGTGGTAACTAGCACGGTCAAACATTGTTTTCTCGAGAACCTTGTGTGGTGACCTGGTGATGAAAAACAGAGGCAAACCATAGTCGAAACCTGTTGCTGCTATTACAATTTGCTTTTGTGGTATGTTACATGCATGCATTGGCTTGTATGGTCCTCTTTCCTAGATGCTAATAGCTTCTTCTGGTTCGCCGATAGCTCAAGACTATGTTGGCCTCATCATCACCTGCTGCTATCCATGTTCATCTCATCTGAGCTGGGATCTGAGCAGAGCAAAGGCATCAGTGGCTTTTCCATGTCCAGAAGGTAACTCTCCTTTCTGTCTGTACATGCTTGACTTGTTTAAGTACAACTATGGAAGAATTCTTATGGTGTTGATACATCATCGTTGTTGAAACTGTATGGTGCGGAGCTGGAGCAGGTTGTGCTCGTGCTGCTGATCTGGGAAGCTTCATACTCCTGACCAAGACTCCGCAGCCGGTTCAGTTCGGGCAAGATATCTTTCCCGAGATCCGGTCTGTCCTTCTTCCTTAGCTCTGCACATTTCAAAGCTAGCTGTGCGAATGCCAGGGCCTCTTCCACTGGCCAGTCCGTCACCGTCGGGTCAAGTACCTCTTGGAAGGCCCCTTTCTCGATTGCATGCTCGACTTGGTGCGTGAGGCCCATGGGTGACCTGGCCGTGACGATTTGGAGCAGTAGGATACCGAAGGAGTATATGTCGGACTTGGTGGTGAGCATTCCTGTCTGCTGGTACTCAGGGTCAATGTAGCAGAATGTGCCGGCCGTGGATGTCATCCTGTACTGCGTGACTTCAGCTATAGACTGTGGCACCAGCCTTGCGAGGCCAACGTCTGCGATCTTGCTGACGAAGTTGTGGTCGAGGAGGATGTTGCCAGGCTTCAGGTCTCGGTGGACAAGTGGTTCAGGTTTCGCCTGGTGGAGGAAGAGGAGGCCGGTAGCGATGTCTGCAGCGATCCTGAAGCGAATGTTCCAAGGGATTGGTTTGGTGTTGCCTTTTCTGCAGAGCCGATCTTCTAGGCTCCCGTAGTCCATGTACTCGTACACCAGGCAGCCATACTCTGGGCAAGCTCCAAGCAATAAGACCATGTTTGGATGTCGCATGCTGCTAAGTATTTCAATCTGTAAATGATTGATTAGGATGCAATTTAGGCTCTTCATTTGCATAATGAAAATACAGCAAAGACTGGATTGATAAATAAGGACCAGTACAAGGATATGGTGTGTCCCCCTAAACACAGAAAAGAAAACCTACATTCTGATGGTGAACGTAACTGTTGCCCCTAAAAGAAATGATTATCGCGTGGTGTGAATGCAATGCTGTTTTATATGGTTCTAGTAATATCCAGCTACTCAAAGTCGTGCTAAATAGACTGGCAAATAAAGAGTTACGTGGTAAATAGTAGCTATAACTGCATAAATATGAAGGAAAGCACAATCGTTGATTTCTGCAATATTTACCTCTTGCTGAAACTGTTGCCTTCCCTGTGACGCGTCCGGTCTTAGGATTTTAATAGCGACATTAGTATGATCCAATACGGCTTTATAAACTGGTCCATATCCACCTTCGCCTATCTTGAGTGCCTTGTCAAACTTATGAGTGGCAACTTCTATATCATCAATGGAATACCTCCTGTACCGGAGATCCGTGTTCGTTGCTCTCCTTCTCTCCTCCAACTCACGCTTTGCCTTCCATTCTGCTCTCAATCTCTTCTGCGCTTCGAGCTCTGCAATTTTTTGGGCAGCTTCAGCTGCCTCCAGCGCAGCTTTGCACTTTGCCTTCTCCATTTCAACAAGTGCTAGAGCTTCTTCTTCTGAACTCCTTAGTTCTTGGTACATTTTGGACTCTTCCACCTTTATCTGGGATAGCTTAGCCGCCTGCAGTAAGATTATTATTCATTAGATCGCAAGAGTTTAGTTAGCTCGGGAAGTGCGACCTTTATAGTTAAATCTAGCTATCTAGAAGTAAACAGTACCTTTTGTTTAGCGTCAACTGCTTCCTTACACGCATTATTATACATTTCCATTGTCTGCTTCAGCTCTAGTCTCAGTCGTCTCATCTCAGCTTCTACATCCTTCTGTATTCAGGCGAAACAAAATATTAATTCATGATCCAGTCCTTCACAAGTTCAAATCAATGTCCAGATGACAATGTTTTGATTAATTCTAGAAACTTAATGTTTACACCGCTCTTACCCCGGCCGAGCTTAGGCTTTCCATGGATGCATATGATGATAGTTCCATAGAATCAGCGTAGTCCATGGAATTCAACTCCATGCTCACGGGAAAATCAACATCATCTGAAAAAGAGCTACGAGTAACGGAAGGTCTTGGTGGTGCGATGAAGTCGATGTAGTCGTCGAAATCCTTCTGAGGTGGTTGCCTTCCAGACAGGAGATGCCTATCTCTTGTTGGGGCCTTTGCATAGTTAGATAGTCGGTCCACTGATGTTCTACTTATCCTCGGTGACGCTGGATTAGAAAACTTCCTCCAGTCTCTTGACGATCTATTTTATAAAAATACGATATTGTTCCTTATAGTTACATTAACAAGACAAAGCCTCTTTGATTAAAGTTACGCTAACAAGCTGTTCAGTTAAAGCATGGATGTCAATAAAGTTCTGGTAAGCAGAGTCATGTGACCAGTAAGACACATATACTATTTTCTATCTATAAGAAGTATGTATGTAAGTGTTTACATTGCTGCTACCTATTTAGGTCAGGAACATACAATCTACTTATTGAAGTGCTATTTTTCTTCTTTACAAACTTACCTTGCAAATGCATCGGATTCTATGTTTGGTTGGGAGGTTTGCTTCGGAGGGAGAGTACTAAAGGGTACAGGAGCTTTGGCTGCCTTCACTTGGATGGCCTTTCCTTTGTGTATTACATGCACCGTGCAATAATCAGGGGCCATCTTTATCAAGCATGTTGGTACATCAGGATTTCTAAATCTTCTGCACGGTGTAAAGTTCATGCCTGTGTTCAGTATAGGTATCAAAGGAATGTAATGTTGCACAACCATGGAAATATATGAGTATGTACCTGATGAATGTGTTCCTTGTTGATGCCCCAACTACGATATCTGTGATGGCGTTGCCAGTAGCGTAATCAATTATAGCTTTGGAGATATCATTGCCATCCAAGATCACCTCATTCAGATGCATCTGCGATTTGCAATGGCAGCTAAGTGAGTGTTATGTTATTTGATTCTGTTTGCTGCTTCTTGTTGAAATCATAATCCTCCTCTAGTAGTACCGAAACCTTTTATTCCAAAAATCCTTAGTTTTTGCCAGCTAATTAAATTTAGTTCAGTGTAATTTTTTTGTATGTGCGCTATGCTAATTTGACCTAATATCTACCAAGATGTGAGATGGTAGTATAATAGAATTGAATTGGCACTCACCCCTTTACGAGCACAGTAGCCTCTGTATGAGATAAAAAGTTGCGACATCTCTGCATCCCCGTCAACTCCACGGCCTGGTTCCGCTGTAATATGTCCATACAAAAAAAAAGTTGTTGATGAATTAAACCAGGTTAAATAGGATAGTAAAATGTTTATTAGTCTCCTTATGAAATCAATATCTATGGAGATAAGTGAACACGCAAAAGTGTTACAACTATGCAGTCAGCCGCGTTCATTTCAGAACAATGCAATCTGCATTGTCCTACGAGCTATGTGTTTATTCTTGTGTTCGGTACATTTCTTACAAAATTGAAGAAAAAATGTCATTGTGTAGTATCATCTGCTCGTCACATGACAACATTATGCACGTCCCATTCTAAAGGTAATTGCGTAAATCCCCTGTCATCTATAAATTACTACCGAATCCCAAACCTGCTAGTTTTAAGTAAATCTGTTTGCTTTCATGATGAACAGATTAACACCATATGGGTGAAACCAAAGACCCTTTCGATCATAGCTTCAGCCTGATTCGGATGGTGTTGAAATGTAGAACACAGTTTCCTCTAATTTCCAGTTCCTCTTTTTTCATGCAGATACTTTTTGGCAGAATGAGACGGACAAATATACCAACCGTTCAGGGTACTTTGGTTGGTCCTGACATGGACCAACTGGAGGGTGCTCCCCCTCGCTAGGAGCCGATCCACCGCCCATTTCGCCGCTTGCTGGCTGTTCTTGTCCCGGTCGACGGCCACGATGGTCGAGCTGTCCTTCCCAGCCTCAGGCTCCCCGCTGTGTGACGCTGTCGAGAAGGCCGAGAGGTACATTTCTCACCTCTCCGGCCAACAAATGCAGCAACAGATCGCACAGAATGCCGCAAACGGAGAATGAAGGGGAGAAAGAGAGACAAAAGGGAAAATTTGTCCCTCCTCCTCTCCCTTTGCTTATTTCTCCTGGGTCTCTCTCTCTCCTCGTCCCTTACAGCTGTGTCCAAGCCGGTCGAAACTGCATTGTTGTTTTTGGGAGTTTGTGCTGTTTTGCCATGTTTGGGCGCAGTGTTGTCGTGGAAAATTTTCTTAATTTTCTGTGGCTCCTGTTTCCCCGGTTGTTAAGCAAGGGGCGTGTAGGTGGAGGACGACCTGTTCAATGTCACCTTGTTGCTAAGAATAGAAGGGGACAGGGTATCACTAGGCACTAGCTTAATTGGTTTGAATTGTTTGTCAGGGCAGCCATTTTGAATGTAGTTTACCTTATGCACATGAAAAATACCAGGCGTTGCTGCAATAATTATCTGTATTCTCCATGGCAGTTTGGGTGATGCATCATGGAACGTGTACCTTATATGAATAATTGAGATGGCATGGCTGCAACAAATACTGGGTGATAGGCTGATAGCACTATACTTGGAGTTAGTAGGATCACTTGTCTAGGTACTCGGCGAAAGGTACCAAATAATAGAGGTGATGCGGCTGCGCCGGAGAGGATGCACCTACAGTTATTAACTTTAAATTTCAAAAAAAAAAAAAACTTTAAATTGGATAGGTATTAATTTGGGGGAAACATGAGTTTGACACGGGCACGTTGAAAAAAAAATAGTGCAGGAGTTTTCTGTCCCTTCTGTGGTTTGACCATTTTTCAGAACATTTTAATGTGATTTTAGGGTGAAATTACATGCTACATTTTTTCGTTATTTGCAGGCACACAGAGGTCCTCGGTACATTCCTGTTGTGTAGTGTAGTGCAGTCATATTTTCATGCCCTGTCTTGAGCACGATTGGAGCACGTGGCGAGGGATATTTTTATGATGGCCGCTTGATCTACGGATAGCGGCTTCATAGCCTTCGACAGTCTACGTCTCCATGAGTTGTTTAGGCTTGTCGTTTTTTATGTTTTCTTTTTTGCTGGATTTCGGCTGTGTGCATTTTATGATGCAGAAGCCGGGTGTAATACTTGCTTTTAAGTAATAAAAGGCCTTTATAAAAAAAATCCCAATCTTGGGTGGTGATGCGTTTAGAGCGGAATCTGCCATCCAGCGACTAGTTGATAGGAGTACGGAGAAGGAGTGGTTGTTCGCCATTACGAGTACTACTTCCGTTTTTATTTACTTCGTGTTCTGGGTTTTTTTATAGTCAAACTTTTAAAAGTTTGACCAAGTATATACAAAAATATATCAATTATTATAGTATTAAATGTATATAATATGAAAATATATCTTATAAGGATTATAATAATACTAAAATTATATTGTACATGCTTATATATTTTCTATATATTTGGTCAAACTCCACAAAGTTTGTCTTTGACTAAACCTAGAACGCAAAGTAATTATGAACGGAGGGAATATATTGTAAAGTGCTAATCTGTATCTCCAAAAGAAATTGAACGATTCGTCTGAAGATTAGGTGCTGATTTCACAATTAGGTGCTGATTTCACAGCCAATGTTTATGAGGAATACAAATAACCACAACGCACAATCTACTGTACTAGTAAACAACCATTAACCATATCTTTTTTTCATATTGAAAAAACCATATAATTCTCTCTGCTTGGGACAAGTGTTGCATTGTCCTCCTCCATTGGAGTGCCATGCCATTTTAGGATGATTTAACCGAGTAGTATCTTGTTCTTAGCTTTGCTGTGGGAGCTCATGTGCCCACCATATGCTTGTGGTGTGTAGAACTTCGCGTAGCAATGCTTGCATGTGTACTCGCGTGGTTCACTTGGTCCAGGCACTATTAAGCTGGTACTGGGAGCAATGTTTTGTTGAAAGGTAGCATCTGGAACACCCACCATTTGTTGTATCTCCGGTTGTGCTTGTGTAGATTCTGGGAATGGACAAATTTTATTAGCTGCGTTAACAAGTGGAATGGTGCCATAATGTTGTTCATAGGGTGATGGCCTCACGATTGTGTTTGGCTTCTGCTCCTGCATAGAATTAGACATGAATAACAGTTGGGTTTGCATAGAATCTATCGATTAAACATAGCGCATGGTAATGAATTTACCCCATAGAGTAGCCATTCAGGATGTTCGGAGACGGGGGAGGGATTGAAAACTCCAGAAGAGTTAAGACTTGCATCCATATTGCCAAGGGGATTTCCTTGGATGGTAGTATTGGCCTGCATGGAAAAGATCTACTATATTATAACAGGCTAATTACTTGAAAGCAATTAGTCAACTAAGAACGCCGGCCGGATGTGTTTATCTCTAACGCACTTACCGTGAAGCTGGCCAAAAATGGACTTGCGCCGGCCTGAAACATGTCTTGTTCTTTGGATTGCGGGCTGATGGACATAATATTCATAACTGGAGTTGAAATTGGCATTGAATTGTTAAGTTTCTGAAACTGTTCCAATGTTGGCATAGCAGTTGTTCCTCTAAGCACTTCGTGCAAGGGAGAAACGGAGGAGTTGTAGTCCTCACGTCGTGCAAGGGAATTCCCTTGGATAGTGGAAGGGGCCTGCATGGAAAAGATGTATATTAGAATAGACTAAGTAGTAAAAGCATTACTCACCAAAGAATACACGATGTGCTCCATCTACATCTCCAATGAACTAACCGTGAAGTTGGCCAAACATGGATTTGTGCTATCCATGTATGAGAATGTGGAATGCTTGGCGGATGGAAACATGACTTCTTCAGATTCTGGGATGATTGACATACTACTCATAAATTGCTTTGAAATTGACATTGAGTTGTGAAGCTTTTGAAACTGTTCCAGTGTTGGCATCACGCTTGTTCCTCTAAGTGCTTCATGCAAGGGAGAAACATACGAGATGTAGTCCTCACTTGTGTAACTAACATTTGATTCCATGGAAAGATAATATAATAGATATGTTCTATGTATACTTGTTTAGTGCATCTGATTTCTGAGCTAGAGTAGTCACGCTACTTATAGCGATCGTTTTGCAACAAGACACTATTTTCGTGTGATGGAAATAATTAGTCATATCTAGAATATATGATTATAAATATTGTGTGTATTCTTATTAAATGTAAGATAACATCAACACATTTATAAAATATTTTTGTCAAATCTTTTTGATTTGTGCACTCACAAAAATATATACTACTATATATCTATAATATCTTTTTGAGATTACATGTGGTACTTTTATAACAGATGACATATCAATCATATTTTGAAAGAGAAATATTGCCTCATTTTATTTAAAATGGAATGGGAGAATTGACCGGTTAATCAGCAGAAAACCGACCAAAAACCGATACAGACACTGTCGTAGACTGTCATGGAACACGACAACATCGAGGACACAAACAACCTACCTAGATATCATTACAAACTGCACAGACAACGCTGAAACAAGTATTGTCGCTGAGACAGTCCACGGGTGTCATGTCGCTCCTCTGCGAGCTAGCGACTTTGAATGTACCAAAGAACAAACATGTAAGAAGCCTTCTCGCGATGGCCTCATGAGGTCAATCTCGACCCATCTCAAACACTCGATCCTTAGCGTAGAAAACTAGAAACTCCTATTTTGGTGATGAGCTCTGTAGAGGAGATATGCAAGGGTCACACTGATGAAGACCTTCGCGACCATACCACCCAGCGCATCTCGGCTCGAAGGAAGTAACATCAACTCTGACTTTGTAGTATGTAAAGTCCAAAATGAAGAACATCAGACACGTCGAGAAGACGACTAACAAAGTCTTTCCATGGTGAAAACTTCACTCATCAGCACCATCGTTGTCTCGCTATCCACCACATGGAAATCACACATCACTGCCTCACCAACCACATGTCCACATGTCCTTCCAACTAAAAGTAACTCCAAAATGATACCCCCAAGAGGGAAACACGAAGAAAAACTCCACTATCGTCAGATTAGAGGTAGTGCAGACGTAGGATTCCCATGGAGCAACACTGGTGGGCAGACAAGGATGCATCAATGATGCCTCCAGCGAGGTAACAACCACGCGACTACCGGGCCATGGAGTCACACCAAGAGTCCCTCTGTGCTGCTAGGCCACGAGGAGAGGAAAAAACACACACACCGTTGTAATGTCTTGCTACCATACCGTCGAAAGAACACCATCGCAAAGCCTTGAAACACCATCGGAGATGCCACAAGTGCTAAGAGAACAAACTCTTGACGGGCCCACAACACCGGTTTAGCCTAACGACATCTTTCGTCTATCGAAAAGGGGCTAGAGGAGGGACAACGTTGGGAACAGGACTACAAGAGTTTTCCATATCGCCTTGGGACGATGTGGAGGTTTGGTTGTGTGTGGTCCATATAAACTCTTTATAGAATGGGATCCTCACTTTCTATCGGTCATATACAAAGCGTAACATTTAATTGCCCACATTGATTCGAGTGTCCGCCCACTTGGATTATATTTGGCAAGAGGATAAAAATATGGCTTCCTACTAGTCAGGTGATGAATTTTGTAAGATCTCTATTTTTGTGAGTAAATTTTAGAAGGATCTCGACAATTATTTATAAGAATTTGGATTTGCATCTAACAGGTGGTTCTTGCTTCTTGCTTTTGATTTTCCTTTCACTTGATATTGGTGGGTATTTGTCCGTATAATATGGTCCTTCTCTTATAATGTGTTTATGAGGCTACTTCGTATGAACTATGGAGCCAATGGTTCCTCACTAGATGAGCCCACAAATTAAAAATCTTATAGAAATATCGAGATATGGCGACTAGCTTGGGTGGGGTGAATCGAGTTTATAAAAACTACTGCGGAATTGACAGGTGAAAGTAGTAATATTCAAGCATACCTGGCATGTCGTGGCACCCCGATCCAAGGGACCAAGTTATCCATATACCAGTCCAAGAAGCACCGGATATATGACATCTTGATAACAGAAACATAACAAAAAACGTTATTAAGGTTTCGCAAAACGGTGAGATATTACAATGAGGGTGGCACAACGAGGGCTACACCCTGGTGCACACAACAGTATATACATTATTTATCCAATACTAGTCTTCTCCGGAGAGCGGCCGGGGAATGACGGAAGCGCGTGATGACGAAGGGCCTAACTGCATGGGGCTCTATCTCGATATCGGGTTCTAGTTCTCGTACAACGAATACTCAGCGACGGGGTGGAGGATCAGGCCACACACGAAACCAGGTAAGTACATTGGATGTACTCGCAAGGGTTCAAACCACAATCAAGCATAACCAACTCCTATATGGCATGGTATAAGTTTAGGATTTAAATGCGAGTCCAAACTTAACGGTTGGACTTAGCTTACCTATTTACCTAAGTGGATTCTTAGAACAAGTCTCAGACCCAACTCAACGGCTTTTCACCACACATCGGTTTTCAACTTTGACCAACTCTGGTCTACACAGGCATGACCAACTATGGTCTAGCTCTTGGCTTACTCAAGCCACAACCAACTCTGGTTTTTAGTGTTTCAACTCAACATCAACATTTTCAGTTTCCCCATGACTGGACTGGCTCTAGTGTGACTGACCCAACATCGTTCCCTTTCGGGAATAATACTAGAATCTATGTTTGCCACTCTCGAGAGGTTGCACCTTTTATCCACACGCTGGGCTATAAGTTTGTACCGCCGATACCGAAGTACTAAACCATTCCAGCGACAACACAGACCTACATCCCCACACCGTTCGCACTATCAAAACACTCCCTATGTATCTATCGACTTGCCCTTTGTGCCAAGTCTTATGAAGAAGTGAACCCGGCACATCCCCAACCCATGAGCGACTCCTAGCTCCAGAACCTTCGCAATACTACCCCCGAACACACTATGTTGTACCAATTAGACTGGCCAAGTGGGTAGAATCAAAAGAGGTTTGACAAGCTATTTGGCTACGGGCTGCCCATTTGGACAACACGTGGTTTTGCGGGTGGTGCTTGGAAGTGGCACTAAATGACCCAATCAAGGGAGGTTATTAATCTTTTAGTAAGGTTTTAGGCATGGTGATCACATCCACATCAATACAACAACAAACATTAGTCTACAACAATAATTTATATTATCAACAATTTCAATGATGACACCCACATAATCGCAATCCACCCTTTCGTTTCAAAAATGTGGAGGGTCGTATGGTTTCACATAACATGGTGAACATGAGAGACTCCCACACTGCCTTAGTCCACCATTTCAACATGGATATGTGGAGGGGCATGGTTCTCTCACAAAAAACATTTGATCATATGCAACATGACATGCATTTCTACGGTTGCGCAAACAAATAAAATTCAAATAAATCATTGCCATCTTGGAAACTGGCTGGTTGAGTGTTGAGGGATTGGCTTCAACATAGGTTTCAACTTCCACTTCAAATGAGGGATTTTGATCTATACAAAAATTAAAAAGGCATTAAAACCACTCCAAATGGTAATTAATAAATCACCAATAAATAAAATTTGGAAAGTGCCATTGGATAGAGTTTTTGAAAACAAATTCAATGCAAAAAAGATTCACTCCATTTGGACCTTTATTTTTCAAGTTATGAATTTTCAAAGTTCCACTCAAAAGAAAACGAGCGAGAGACCAAGTCAATCTGACAGCGGACCCAGGGGTACCCACCTGTTAGCAAGTCGTCTACCGAACACGAAATAGGGGAGGCTAGGGTCCCCCCCCCCCACCGAGATTACCTTTGTGTCGCCAGCAGCGAGGGTAATGACACGGCTAGGAGAGGGTGGCTATGGGCTCGGGGCAACACGGCGGTGCTTCTCCCGATAACGACGATCGGTGAGGCATTCTACAACGGCGACACCTTGCACAGCTGCCGGAGCAGAGGGACATCAAGCACGGAGGGGACGCTTTAGACCACGCCGGAGCTCGGGGAAGGTGGCTACGGCTTCCTACGATGGTGGATTGAAGGTTTAGGTGGCCATTGGAGGGCAGCGAGGTCCTACGGTGGTGAATCGGACGGTGGCAGAGGGGCTGTTGCGAGCTCGTCGTCGGTGAGCTCGCCTTGGCATAGGATTGAAGAGGAAGGGTAAGTTACTACGAGCTCGGTGCGATGGTTCTTGGTGTGGGAGGGCCCCTTGTTTTGTCTCCCGACGAGGTGGCCACCATTGATGGCTCGGGGAGGTAGGTGCGCGTGCGTGCGAGCTATAGTGACAGGGCATCACCGGGTAGGGTCGAGTTGCAGGGACAAAGTAATGGCGGCAGGGTGTCAGCAGGGGGACCGCCGCGGCACATTAAGCAGTGTGTCCCATAGCGCTTGGAGGCGCTGCTTGTTGGAACGCGTAGAGATAAACGAAACATTTTCTACGCGGTACTTCCAAGATCTAGCCGAGGTAGAAGGCCACGAGGATTACCGCTAGACGCGCGGTTGTGGATTATCGATGAAGCGCGTCGGGGCAGTGTAGTCCCACAATCCGATCCAGCCGATCTAATCCCTCGAACGTCGAAGTGCTGAACGTACAGCACCTCTGCCGGTATCCACACGTACGAGGAGGAGCTCCGACGGCGGACTGCTAGGTCAGGTGCGACGGCTGGACTGAGTGGGGCTAGGGTTCCCAACGCATGGGAGTGGACTAACCTGCCCGCTGGGCAACCTGCGCCCCTCTTTATATTGCTAATGGTAGTGGGATTCACAACACTTGTGGCCCATTCCCTCCGTGAGTCCGACTCACAAACTCAGTCCATTTCCGATTCGGGTCCAACCCGACCAATACATTTGCTCCCGCTCTTATGTGTGCGACCCTGCAGGCTCATGGCGACTACACGATTGGAGTCTGACTCCCAATCGATCAATCGGTAGCGGCTCCTAGATGAACGTGCCGATTCCCAAGTACCATTGAGTCATGACGACATACCTTTCAATGTGATATTCATCTTAGTCCGTTTTGCCTCACGATATACCTTGTCGAACTATAGGCGATTTATCGTCATCCCTTAAATAGCTCAACTCTCTTCTCGGTCCGTGATATATTCATCTGACTAACTCTTAGTCAACAGACTCAGTTAACACTTAACCGAGTTGCGCATGGCCATGCTTCTGGAATCATATCACTCGAGAGGGCCCAGAGAATATCTCTTCATTAGGAGGGGCAAAATCCCATCTTGATTATCCACATCACGCAGCTTGCTTCTCATTCGATCCAAACTCTGCCTTTATAACTGCCTTGTCACAGAGCAGCGTTTGATAGAACCTAAGTCGGTGATCCACAACTCGGATTGTGCGACAACCTCAGGTCTAAGGATTACATTGACTGAGACATGCAAATGACGACTTACTCATTGCATCTCAATATGGGTCAGTCCGACTTGCTAAACTCTTTAGCCAAGTCTGTGAACGTTGGAATGACATCACCATGCCCATGACAAGCATCCAACACTCACATTAGTCTAGGGTGTGTGTACAGCACAACCTTTATGACCAAGGACAATTTAGCATGAACAATATGAATACATAGTTCCACAATCGAATCACATATTCAATGACATGTATCAAACGTCTTAATAACTTTATGAATACGGTGGGAATTAAATCATACATGATTGCCTCTAGGGCATATTCCCAACAGTCTCCCACTTGCACTAGAGTCAATCATCTTGACATCATATGCCTAGGCATCGAATGCCCATGCCTCTCATGTGCGCCTAATGCTTAGGCTGTGGTAGCGCCTTTGTCAACAGATCTGCAATGTTTGCATCCGTGTGTACTTTGCATAACTTGATATCACCTTGTTCGACAAACTGGCGAATAAGGTGGTAACGCATGAGTATATGTTTGTTCTTCTGGTGTTGTCTAGGTTCCTTGGCTTGTGCGATAGCACCATTGTTGTCACAATATACGTCCAAAGGATTGGACGCGCCCTGAACCACACCAAGATCTATCAGGAGGTTCCTGATCCAAACAGCTTCCTTTGCAGCCTCCGAGGCAGCAATATACTCATCCTCTGTTATAGATGCAGACATCGTATCTTTCTTGGAACTCTTCCAGCTCACAGCCCCTCCGTTCATTACGAACACGTATCCAGATTGCGAACGAGAATCATCCGAGTCGGTGAGATAACTCGCATCTGTGTAACCCTTTACACTGAATTCCTCATAACCTCCATAAACTAGGAACATCTCCTTAGTCCTTCTCAAGGACTTAAAGATGTTTTTAACCGTTGCCCAGTGGGCTTCACCAGGGTCAGCCTGGTATCTGCTCGTTACACTTAGAGCATAGGAAACATCTGTCCTAGTACAAATCATGGCATACATGATGGATCCGATTGCCGAAGAATACGGGATCACACTCATCCGACTTCGCTCATCAGTCGTCGAAGGACACTAAGTCTTGCTAAGTTTTATACCATGGACATCGGTAAGAATCCCTTCTTAGACTCTTCCATTTTGAATTTCTTCAAAACTTTGTCCAGATATGTACTCTGACTCAATCCAATGAGCCGCCTTGATCTATCTCTATAGATCCTGATTCCTAATATGTAAGTCGCCTCACCCAAATCCTTCATTGAGAAACTCCTTTCCAATGACTCTTTGGTTTCTTGCAACATCTTTTTTTTTGAAACATTTTCTACTGCAGGGGAGACCCCCACAGCCCTTTATTGCCAACCAAAGAGTGTTACAGTTATATACAAATGTACAGGGGATAGACTAAGGCAGTCTATCCCAGGCTATCTAAATCAGGGAGTTAATCCATAATGCTAAGTCAGCAGTCACAGAAGCACTCAACCTATGCTTAAGCATAAGAAGATCTAACAAGAAGCCCACTTTCCATCCCATAAAGGAATGCCTTTCCGATTTGAAAATGACTCCATTCCTTTGCTTCCAAATGTTCCAGCATGCAAGTATCACAATCTCAGTGAAGCAAGGTCCTTTAAAAGACTTTTTAGCAAAGGTAAGATTATGCAAAACTGTGTTATCACTCCAACTGATTTGCAGATAATTCCAAATCCGAGAGCTAAAAACACATTGAAAGAACAGATGGATTCAGTCCTCATGACAACGTTTGCAGCAAAGAACACAGTGGTCAGTGCCTTCAATCTTCCAGTTCCTCCTCTTGATCATATCCTTTGTATTAATCCTATCTTTTAGAATCAGCCAAACAAAGAATTTATGCTTGGACATGCATTTGGATTTCCAGATCCATTTTGCAGGCCCATCAGGAGGTAGTTGAGCAAATTGTAGTTGGTAGAATTTACTTGAAGTATATACCCCTTTATTGAAATTGCAAATCCAACTATTCTCACTGTCAGTCAACTGGACATTATCCAAAATGACTTGTAGGTCAGTGAACTCCAGGAAGGCTTCATTTGAAAGCGGCAAATGAAAAGCATCCGAGAGATCTGTCAACATAATCAAATCTCTAACAGAGGACAAAGGATCCTTGGCAAAGGAGAACAATCTCGGGAATTTTAGTGCCATAGGTTGTCCTATCCAAGAATCTTTTCAGAAAAGCCTAGTAAATCCATTCCCCATTTTGCAAGAAGATAATGAGCACCAAGTATCAGCTAGTTGCATAACACCTCTCCACCAAAAAAGAGCCACAGGAAGTCACATCATGTGGTACTGACTGGAAAGATGTCATCCACATATAAGATTAGAAAATTTACTTTGCTCCCACTAAACTTCTTGTATAAACAAGAATCATGATCGCTCTTGATGAAGCCAAACGATTTGACTACCTCATCAAAGCGAATGTTCCAACTCCGAGATGCTTGCTTCAATCCATAAATGGATTTCTGAAGTTTGCATACCTTGTCAGCGTTAGCTGGATCGACAAAACCTTCGGGTTGTATCATATACACGTCCTCAGTTAAATTTCCATTAAGGAAAGTCGTCTTGACATCCATCTTCCATATCTCATAGTCGAAATAGGATGCTATGGCTAACATGATCCGAACTGACTTAAGCATCGCTACAGGCGAGCAGGTCTCGTCGTAGTCAACTCCTTGAACCTGACGGAACCCCTTCGCGACAAGTCGTGCTTTATAGACGGAAATATTTCCATCCATATCAGTTTTCTTCTTAAAGACCCATTTGCACTCGACGGGTCTTGCACCGTCAGGCAGATCAACCAAATTCCAAACTTGGTTTTCATCCATGGACTTTAACTCGGATATCATGGCTCCAAGCCATGACTCGGAATCAGATCCCACCATCGCTTCCGAATAAGTTGCCGGATCATTACTGTCTAACAGTAAAACATCACGAGCATTTTGTAATCTGGCAGATCTTCGTGGTTCAGGTACTGTTACCGGCATAGGTACCACGACTGGCTCAGCCTCCAAGGCTTTTGCCGACTCGCCTCTAGCTGGTTCCTCTCGAATTTATTTGAGTTGCACTGTGCTCCCACTAACTCCCCGATTGAGAAACTCTTTCTCAAGGAAGACACCATTCCGAGCGAAACACTTTGCCCTCTTCTCGGTTGTAGAAGTAGTACCCCAAGGTTTCCCTCGGATACCCCACGAAAATACACTTATCCGACTTGGGAGTGAGGTTGTCCGACTGTAGTCGCTTGACAAATGCTTCACAGCCCCAAATCTTAAGAAAAGACAAACTTGGCCTCTTGCCCGTCCACATCTCATGTGGTGTCTTCTCTACTGACTTTGATGGTACTCTGTTTAGTGTAACCGCTATAGTTTCTAGACAATAACCCCAAAATGATAAAGGTAGATCTGTCCGACTCATCATTGATCGTACCATGTCCAACAAGGTCCGATTTCTCCGTTCCGATACACCGTTTCTTTGCGGTGTACTTGGCGGAGTGAGTTGAGGAACTATTCCACAACTCTTTAGATGGTCATCAAACTCATGGCTCATGTACTCGCCTCCACGGTCTGACCGTAGAAACTTTATTTTCTTGCCGAGCTGATTTTGTGCTTCACTCTGGAATTCCTTGAATTTCTCAAAGGCTTCCGACTTGTGTTTCATTAAATAGATATATCCATACCTACTCAAATCATCACTGAAGGTAATGAAGTACTCATAACCACTTCTGGCTATCATGCTCATTGGACCACATACATCACTATGTATTAGTTCCAACAAGTCGGACGCCCTTTCACAACTCCTTGCAAAAGGTGTCTTGGTCATTTTGCCCAGTAGGCATGATTCACATGTCACGAATGACTCTAAGTCGAACGAAGTTAGAAGTCCATCATCATGGAGCTTCTTCATGCGCTTCCAACTTATATGACCGAGCCGACAGTGCCAAAAGTAAGTCATATTCAGATCATTTGGTTTCAACCTTTTAACATTTATGTTATAGACCGATTCAGTATCAAGATTCAAAATAAATAACCCGTTCTGAACGGGTGCAAAGCCATGAAACATATCTTTCCAATATAAAGAACAACCATTATTCTTAATATTCGACTCATAACCTTGTCTCATCAAACATGAGGCGGAAATAATGTTTCGACTAAGCACTGGAACATAATAACAATTATTTAGCTCCATCAAAAATCCTGATGGTAAATGAAGTTGCATCGTGCCGACTTCCAACGCAGCGACTCTTGCCTTGTTGCCGACCCGAATATCAACCTCTCCTCTTGCCAAGCTCCTAGTTCTTACCAGTCCGTGCAACGAGTTGCAAAGGTGAATGACTGATCCGGTATCATATACCCCAGAACTGTTAGGTGCATCAGCAAGATAAATGTCTATAACATTGCACAGAAGTGTTCCTGAGTCGGAAGTCATACCTCCACTCTTGGCTCTTTCAGCCAAATACTTGGTGCAGTTCCTCTTCCAGTGGCCATCCTGCTTGCAATAGAAGCAATTGGCTCCGGCTGTAGGAGAAGGCTTAGTCTTTGAGGAAGCAATCTGGACAGGGCCATGGGCGCTACCTCCTGACTTATCCTTCTTCTTCTTAGTCCAAGAACCCTTCTTGAATTTAGACTTATTCTGCACAATCAACACTTGACTGGCGCCTTTCTTTAGATCAGCCTCTGCCGTTTTGAGCATCCCATGTAATTCAGTGATCTTCTTATCCATACCATGCATATGGTAGTACGAGATGAACGGACCATACGCACTAGGAAGAGAGTTTAGAATTATAGCAGCAGCGAACTCTTCGTTAATTGGGAAGCCCAACCGATCCAGAGACTGTATGTAACCAACCATCTTGATTACATGCGGACTCACTGGATCGCCGTCTTTGAGCTTACAGCCCAGCAAAGCTTGAGAGACTTGATACCTCTCGGTCTTTGCCTGAGCCTGGAACATACTTTTGAGGCTTTCGATCATATCGTAGGCCTCAACATTCTTGAACTGCTGCTGCAAGTCAGGTTCCATGTGTGCAAGCATAAGACAGCTAATTTTCGTAGACTTATCTCTAGTCTTACGGTAGGCATTCATGACAGCGACAGTCGCATCATCATCAGGCTCTTCTAGAAGTGGAGTTTCTAGAACATGTTCTTTCTTGTCATGCTTGAGGACTATCATCAGATTACGATAACAGTTGGTGAAATTAGTTCCATTAAGCTTATCTTTCTCTAGAATTGATCTCAACGCAAAAGTAGATAACTGAGAAAGGTTGGTAGGTGCCATTGATCTACAACAGAAAAAATGCAGATGACTTAAGACATGTATTCATAAAAGAGCAGGCATACTAAACGCTTTAATACTTATGCTCCCACTAGAACCAACACCCCTCTGATGGTTGCTAAGTGATTCAAGATCCTAAATAAGCAAGCCGAGTAGTGAGCTTTAGCATCACCGCTAGTCGTCAAGTGATCTAGGTAGGCAACACCTTGCCAATCGTATCCAATACGACTCCTGTTAGTTGGGTGGCATCACATGCCCCGGCTCCCAACCTACCTCGCCCCGAGCCCCACAACCGTTGTGATAGACCCATCTAGCTTACCTAGTGCTTCTGCTTGTAAGAGTCCGACTCAAACCCACCTAATCGGAAATAATTGGTAGCACCTCAATTTTATGAGCCCACTACCAAGAATGTCCGACTTGTGATGGTGCAGCACTGGCGGGGCGACCGACTAGACCTTCTTTGAGGGATTAAAATCTACCAACTATCTAAATAGAGGTAAACAGAGACATAACAATAACACAAATAAAGCAATTATAATGTGAAATGGTATGGCTCTCTTCATGGTGATCTCCATCTCCACGAAGCTTGCAAGTCGACTCGTGCCAACTCTTGTCACGTGCCATCTTGCTCCATGTAGCCGACTTGTACATTGACTTGCATGTCATCTGGGTTCTCCAACAAGCTACACTAGCTAGTAAAAAAAAATTTACATAGAGAATCCGACACGCAGACCAGTATACAATAAAATGATAGCATCTAGGCTCCAGCAGGCTGACAAAAAACATGATACGTAGATTATGTATGGATTACACACATCACATGCACATAAGCCATATCATTCACAACTTCCTGCAAAAATAAGTTATGCATAGAAACGATATCTACCGGCATTGTGAAACTCGTAACGACATCTAAGGCGCTACGACAGGGCGAAGCCGGCGGTCCCGCTAGGCGGATAGCGGGCGGGGATCGAAGGGGCAGCCCCCGACGATTTCGTAAAACGCAGATCTCATCTGCATTCTGATCATGGATTTCTTCATTGGGTAAAACCATTTTACCCAAATCTGATCCGTATTCAGATCCGATCAAACTCTTTGCTCTTCAATCACCGCAAGTGGATTTATGTGTCACGGTATACCCCGATTGCGAAAACCGACCGGTAGGGGTAAGTTGTTCCACGACCTTAGCTGTATGATCACGGAAACCTGATCATGCATTAACCCCGAGTACGATTGATCCAATCAACCTTTGTACAAAACCGATCTATCTCATAGAACGACCACCAAAACAACACTTAGATCCAATCTAATGCTAACTACATATCACATATGTACGGATCTCGGGCCTAATACCAGAAGCTACCGCTCTGATACCACTGTTGGAACGCGTAGAGATAAACGAAAACTTTTCTACGCGGTACTTCCAAGATCTAGCCGAGGTAGAAGGCCACGAGGATTACCACTAGACGCGCGGTTGCGGATTATCGATGAAGCGCGTCGGGGTAGTGTAGTCCCACGATCCGATCCAGCCGATCCAATCCCTCGAACGTCGAAGTGCTGAACGTACAACACCTCTGCCGGTATCCACACGTATGAGGAGGAGCTCCGACGGCGGACTACTAGGTCCGGTGCGACGGCTGGACTGAGTGGGGCTAGGGTTCCCAACGCATGGGATTGGACTAACCTGCCCGCTGGGCAACCTACGCCCCTCTTTATATAGCGAATGGTAGTGGGCTTCACAACACTTGTGGCCCATTCCCTCTGTGAGTCCGACTCACAAACTCAGTCCATTTCTGGTTCGGGTCCAACCCGAACAATACATTTGCTCCCACTCTTAACTGTGCGACCCTACATGCTCATGGCGATTTGGAGTCCGACTCCCAATCGATCAATCGGTAGCGGCTCCTAGCAGAACGTGCCGATTCCCAAGTCCCATTGACTCATGACGACATACCTTTCAATGTGATATTAATCTTAGTCCCTTTTGCCTCACGATATACCTTGTCGAACTATAGGCGATTTATCGTCATCCCTTAAATAGCTCAACTCTCTTCTCGGTCTGTGATATATGATTCATCTGACTAACCCTTAGTCAACAGACTCAGTTAACACTTAACCGAGTTGCGCATGGCCATGCTTCTGGAATCATATCACTCGAGAGGGCCCAGAGAATATCTCTCCATTCGGAGGGGAAAATCCCATCGTGATTATCCACATCACGCGTCATGCTTCTCATTCGACCCGAACTCTGCCTTTATAACTGCCTTGTCACAGAGCAGCGTTTGACAGAACCTAAGTCGGTGATCCACAACTCGGATTGTGCAACAACCTCAGGTCTAAGGATTACATTGATTGAGACATGCAAATGACGACTTACTCGTTGCATCTCAATATGGGTCAGTCCGACTTGCTAAACTCTTTAGCCAAGTCTGTGAATGTTGGAATGACATCACCATGCCCATGACAAGTGGAACCGTGTCATCAGCCAACACTCACATTAGTCTAGGGTGTGTGTCCAGCACAACCTTTATGACCAAGGACAATTTAGCATGAACAACATGAATACATAGTTCCACAATCGAATCACATATTCAATGACATGTATCAGATGTTCAAAACAATGACGACTTAATAAATTTATGAATACAGTGGGAATTACATCATACATGATTGCCTCTAGGGCATATTCCCAACACTGCTGCGGTGATGCGCTGGTGCTGAGTAGGCTCGGGGAGGATAATATCAAGGAGGGGAACCTCTTGGACACGGTTTGGAGTGGATAGGAGATTTCTTACGACGACCACAAAGTAGCAGCGCTCTCTCGATGTCGTCATGTCGTGAATGGCATCCTGTAGAGCATGCTAGAGCCGTCATGGGCTCGTCCCTCGCAGCAGAGGGCTCAAAATGGAAAATTGTTTCGCCATTGGATGCAGGATTACATTTCCATATGATTACATGTTGTGCATTTTGGTTGATTTGAAACTAGGTCTATACAAAATTTTCAAAACACAATAGTGTTCAAAGGGAATCTAGATCTTTTGGGCGGGGGAGGGGGTGCGTTTAGGTTTTGTCCTGGGGCAGAGGTGATCAATGTGATCTTATCCAGGACAACCCCAAATAAAACAAAAATTGTTTAAATAGCTTTGCAATTAATTTGATCTAAGGGAAGAAATAGAACTGGGGAAAATGGGCAATATTTTCTTAATAACCTATATAAATATATTTATTTATTTATTTATTGCATTTTTGGGTTCCCCATTGAATGGAGAGAACCATGTATTTTTTTTAGTGAATTTTGGGAGTTTTATAAAATATACTTTCTTTGAAAGGGTAGGTTTCATGATTTTTTGGAAAACAAAATAAAAGAAAATATAGATGGAGATTATTTTGAGTTTGGGGGCCAAGGTGGTGGAGGCAAGGGGAAAAGGGAAACAAGAAAGAAAATCTCTAAGCCATAGGGCAAATGGTGAGAGAGTGAAAAATCAAAAGGTGGTGATAATATCCAGAAAACATGGAAAAAATCAATATCGTTTTTGGGAGGGAAAATATTTTGGAAGGCCAAAATTTGGGGATTTTATAGATCTAACCCCACTTAAATGGAATCTTGTCCCCAAGAGTCACAGTGATCATTGGGTAGGTACGGATACTTGTCTTTCGGAAAACCTTCTCGAGGTGAATGTGTGAAAATCTCCAGACTCAAACAAAAACCAGTGTGGTTTGGCGTGGGTGGTGCTCGTACCCAGCGCAATGTCGTTAGCTCCATTGTCCTCTTCTGCAGACATGTTATGGACACATGCAGCCTGGCGTGGTCTAGCTGTCCCCTAGGATGAGTTGTTGAAGGTGCGGTTGCCGCTGTTGTTGTTGTTGTTGATTCTGAGTAACGGGCAGGCAACCATAGTGTCATGTCCTCCCACATTTAAAAAAGGTGTTCTCTCTCTTAGAGTCATACACACTTGCACGCTTGTGGTAGAGTTCATTCCGAGGGTATTTCTCTTTCCTAGGATGGTTCTCGGTGTTTGGAGGAGCCTCGGGACTGGGTTGCCTAGTACGGGGCTCGGAGGAAGGTTCCTCTTAGTGATGCTTGCGTGGTTTAAAATTTCTCTTGTGGGACTCACAAAGGGCATGGTGTTCCTTCTTAGAGATGAGTGTGGTGTTGAACAGGGCCTGGAAGTCCGAGAGCTACAACATGCTGAGTTGTGCCTTGATGGTCTGGTGCATCTCGTGAAGGAACCGTTCCTTCTTATTTTTCTCTATGTTGACATCTCCCGTTGTGTAGCGGGAAAGATTGTTGAACTTGGTCAAGTATTTGTTGATGCTCAGGCTGCCTTGGGTTAGGGTGTAACATCCCAATGTTTGGGAGGTTATAAGGATCAAAACATAATATGTTCATTGGCAAAGCATGCATCTAAAAAGACGGGAAATTTTGGCGCGAAAATTTAAACGAAGCAAAGTGACCAATGTTTTACTTGACATGATGAAATCGGTTTAGATCATCTGTTTGAGAGTACATTTGGAGTGCTCTTTATAACAAGTATCCTAAGAAACCAAATCATTTGATAAGACAAACCACAATTTTTTTTCACCAACACTAACTTTCATCAACTTAACCACAAGTTTATATGTGACTTGAGAGTATTCATCTAGGTATATAGAACCCAAAGAGGGGTGAGTCTCCCTACCACATAGCTAATGATCTTTCTTCCACAAGGTGGTAATGCATATTTGAATAATCTCATCAACAGAGATGATGTGTCCTTTTAAAACATGAATCATTTAAGTTATCAATACCTTCACACAACATCCTTTTAAGTCATCTAACAAGTATAAAGTGAACATTTACAAGTAAATGACCAAGGTTCAATAGAACACAAATGATACAAATAAGTATAAACTCAAACCCCACAAGTGGGAAATGACATAATAATCGTTATTAACATATTTATAGAATATGTACATATCTCATCAACCACAAAAGAAGTACCTAAAAGAAGAAATAAATTTTTCTAAACTACTGGTAAACCTTGATCATTACATATGATCTTCCCAAACCTCTATGTCTTCATTATGCATGACAAAGATTACAAAATAAGATTATAGAGTAAAAACATGACATCTGAGAAACCAACTAACAACTCCGACTTAAACCATTAAACCCCAATAACCTCCATATGCTCATTGTCTTATTCATCTTATACAACTGAGCATATGAAATCTCAACACAGAAAGGGACCACTTGATCAACTTACTATCTTAAATTCATCATTCCATACGCACTCCACACTTCTACTCAAATCAACATTCCACAACTAAAGTATCTCACGATGCAAGTAATGAATAATAACAAGTTATAACCTCTATTAGAGGAATTGAATTGATAACTTACTAAAACCAATTATATATGAAATAAGTAAATATCTCATGGAAAAAAGTAAGAAGTATATGGAAGGAGAATAAAATGTTAACTAACTCTTAATATAGATCTTTCTACTTTGTTTAGACCATGTTATCTTGTTTCCCAATCTTCTCGAAGTCATTCTGCAAGAGAAGCATCCCACAAGAAAGGAGGAACTCCGACAAGAAGACTTGCAGAAGGATTATTTATAGTGCTCTAAAAGTGCTATTCCAATCTATCATAGGAGTATTTGGAAACTCTTGTATCTCAATCTCATCTACTAATTCCTGTTGAAATAGTGTGATATTCCAATGTTCGTGTGATATAGAAGTAGTTTGGCAACAAGCTTGTACACCTTGTTAATAAATCACTTTTGTATACTAAAAAAATTTAGTGTCATACACAAACAAACATAAGGTTAGATAAACTAGTAAATCTCAGCCATTTGTATATGAATATTAATTTGGAGGCAAGCCTAGCTAACTTGCCGACAAAAGTTCTTCTTATATGCATAGGGAAAATTGATGTCATAAACTATTCCTACATTCCTTCTACAATCAACCAAGAGAAAGAATAACACTAAGGAAACAAGAAACCACATTATAACCTAGGAAACACGTTCAAGTTCTAAACTAGGAAGCTACATTTATATTTATGGTGTTGCTCCAAGGATATGAATTCTAAGGAGGAAGTAAAGCCAAATCATAAAGCCCACATAATCACCACCCACAAGTAAAGTGGCATGCATTAACCCTCACATTTTTGTGAGTGTTCCAGTCTCATATGAGAGCAGTTCACAAGTTCATCAAGTGAATGAAGACATTTGGCTTTCTCCCGAGTTCTTTCTCAATAGGCGATAAACTTGGACAACTGGATAAAAAAAATTGCATGGACTACTTAGTCAGCAGTTGTTCTAACAAATTTCCTCCACACACTAAAGCATCAGTTCCTATCAAAGAGGAGTGCATCATCTTGCTCAACATCTGGATGAATTAGGTAATCAAGAAAGATTCTATTCTCATCATTTTACTCATCTATCTGCCAGAAGACATGATCATAGGCAGGACATATGTATATTATGCATCCACACACATATGATCATGTTTTCACATGATTTAGTTGTTAGGCACTACAAACCAAAGCCACTCATGTTTTCCATTTGATCAAGTACTTAAAATAGCAAACAAGGTTTACACACACTAAATTAAAATGTCAACCAAATTTAATAATGGATCCAACTATGAAAATAACAAAGCCACATAAAAGCAAACAAGTCCTTTCACTAACTAAAATCATTTAGTTTGATTTGGAATAATATTCCGTAGTTGGTGATTTTCTATAATACATAAAAAACACTACTAAGTAGTTTTACAAATTGTTTCCTATAAGACTTATATCAAAATTATCCCATTTGAAACACACCACTTTGGAATCAACATGTTTGTTGTCTGTGTTCATGTTATAGAATGTATTGAAGAAATTTTAAATCCATTTGATATGTAAATTAGAGAAATAAAAAATCACCTGAAATTGAGCATCCTAAGTAAAAATTTAAATATTGCTCAAAATTGAAAAAACCAAAACATGGCGGGCTTGGAAATTTGATGAGGTTTCCGGATCTTATTTTTAATAATTTTTAGGTTTGCAAAAAGGTCCTAAAAACATAGGTTTTCCTCTCATTTTTATTAACCAGAAGGACTTCGTTGTAAATATCCTAAAGTTTAGGGGGTTATCGAAAATCGCCATTTCCTTTATTATTATTCTTATTTTCTTCTTCTTCTTCCTCTGCCAGAAGGCAGAGGACAGTGTCGTCGTGGCAACATCACTGCCACCTCCTGCTCGCCGCCGTTTCGCGAGGATAAAGATTTGTAGAGACGTTTGCATCGTGCTCTTCTTTCTACTCCCACTCGCACTCCCTATCTCTGTCTCTGTGAAGAACCAAAACCCTAACCCTAGGTTTCCGTCCACCACTCACTGCCGCAGTTTCGGTCGCTTCCTTGTCTTGGCGAGCACGCCATCGTCACTGCCATCTTCTCCTCTTCCTCATAGATCAAGCCTAGGGGCTGGGATGGCCAGAATCACCGGAATTGCATCGTCTTCTTCCCCACAGCAGTCGCCGGAAATAGCTCATTGCCGGCGCTCTAGACCACTCTGTGCCTCATCGTTTGCTTCACTTCAATCAGGGTGAGCCACTAATCCTCTTGGAGTTCTCTGTTTTGGTTATCGTGGGTGGATTCGCGGTCGTCGTCATCACCCTCAGCCGCCGCTGCAAAACGTGCATGACGGCGAGTCTCCGACGACCCGAATCCAACAACACCTCCACTTTTAGGTCTGTCGCAGTCCCCTCTACCCAGCAGAAACGATCGATTGCTACAATTTGTAGCAAATCAGCGGATTCGAGTCCAACATAGTAAATGACCTCCACTCCTAACACAAGCATGATGTCATCCCGACGTCATAAGAATTTTTCTTTTCAATTTTATTTTTTAATTAAATCAGACCTGACAGGTGGGTCCCACCTGTCAATTAAAAATGGCAGAAAAATCAATATACTTAGAAAATCAATATCTTTCAAAATACTTATCAGAAAAATACAAATAATTTTTTAAATGTTTATAAAAATACAATCTAAATGTTTATAAAATTTTCAATTTTTTTTGATAAGTTTTAAATTTAAACATTTTTTAACTTAAATTAATTCATTTAAAATTAAGAAAAATAGTTTTTTTTAATAATTCAGAAAAATAAAAGTTATATACAAAAATTCTTATAGAGACAAATGCAACTTATTTATGATGTTTTCAAAGTCATTTGAATAAGTTTTTAAGTTATAAATACTTGTATAGCCATTTAATTCATATAAAATTAGGAAATTAATAACTTTTCAAATCTTTTCACAAACATTCAAATAATATACTAAATGAAAGATAGCAAAGTTTTCAAATCCATTATTTCTAGAACAACTTATTTTTTTAACTTATGACTTCTATATTTAGTAGGACAATGAAATGCATTAATATTCCAATCCAACCGTAAGTAACCATCACCACACTATTTTGAATAATAGTAAATTCCTAACAGTTTTACACTTCATAACCTCATCACAAACAATAATGAATTACAAATAGGTAGAGTTGATTGTATTTTGTACCCAGTTTCAGTTAAAATCTTTTAGTCTTAGCCCCACACTTTTCAACAACAAAAAAATAACGTGTGTGGTTATTTCATTAAAGTTGTTTTCAATATGATATTGCCTTGTTTTATAACCAAGTAATAAATACGTATATTTAAACATGACAACAAT
Source organism: Alopecurus myosuroides (assembly GCA_028641055.1). Lineage (NCBI taxonomy): Eukaryota > Viridiplantae > Streptophyta > Magnoliopsida > Poales > Poaceae > Alopecurus > Alopecurus myosuroides. Next base: position 241,213,470 of record CM054060.1, on the reverse strand, counting down.
TTCTTTGCTAAATAAAATGGAACACATGTAAGTCTAAAAGAAGTAACAACATCACCACCACAAGCAATGAAACAACCTTAAGTCACCTAAAAAATGTGATCTTAGTATTTGTATCGAGTGTAGCTTACACTCGTATGCAGGGTATTTTCAGGGTACTTTGCGATGCATCTCATTAATATGCATGTATCATCTTGACAGTGTTTTCTGTAGTGCTTACAGAACTACTTTGCTATCTTTCAGATCTCGGGATTTCCACACACCGTCGAACCCGAAGAACATGGATATTATTATTTCTATCTCACGCAAGTTCATCACTTGATCATATCCTTTGCAGTATTTCCTAAGAACTGTTAAAAGAAACCTATCGTATTACCACCTATTCTCAAAAGAATGCATGATCCTATTTTTATAATAATATGACTAATTGAATGACTACCCGAGTGTTAGTGTTCTGTTTGCTGGACGGATGGGACCATAGTAAGATGAATAGGTCAAAGGAAGGTTCCATTTGCATGGGAAAGTATTACCTAGGACTTAACAACAAATGCCATCACAGCTCGATGCGCCGTAAATACCGCGTTAACCATGGGTCTTGTATGGGGCGAGTAAGCCAGCTGTGATCTTTTCCCGTTCACATGTGAACGGGCTGCCAGAGCCATACATTGTAGGTCTTGCAAGACTACATGCACATGGGTGGGATCCCTTAATTCCCGCGAACTCTGGGGTCTATGATGGTCTGCCTAGGGCGCCTAGATATCTATCGTGAGGGGTATAATAAAGGGTTAAACCTGCGTGGTAGAAATGGGTGGGCATGTGTTGTGCGGAGAAGCATGGTTTGGTTTGGATCAACAATGGGGCCCCACACCTAATTGGGTGTGGATGGGAACAATCGCCTGGTTGTGCAACATGGTATTGATCTCCTATGGGTAAATTAACGCACATCTGCATAGTGTAAAAGGATGTGACATGTTACCCCCTATTCCGGGAAGGAGATGCGAACGCTACAGGAAAGGAACTCCATGAAGTTCTAGCCCCTGTTATGATTTGTCGGGCATAGTTTTCAATATTAAAAGCAACCTCTTGAAGAAAGATTTTCAAAAACCTTGCATTAGCTTATGACTCTTTCGAGTCTAAAGCTGTAATTAGTGCATCAAACTACCCACTACATATAATGAACTTGTTGAGTAACGCTCGTTACTCATTCGTTCCCGTTTGACCCCCTGCTTAGAGTTGAAGCCTAGATGGAGGTCTTCATCGAGAAGCCAGCGCTATCTAATGAAGTTAGGAGGAGTCTTATTCTACTTAACTGATGGAGCGTCGTCATTAGCAATGCTGGTCGAGGAGAAGCTATCAAGGTGTAGGTGGAGTCAATTCTTGGACTTAGACTCTCACAAGCCATAGATTATGGCTGACATCAGTCGTAGTCGATTAGGTTCTGAGCTAGAGTTCTTCTCCAGCTTGGAGCTTCGATTTGCTTCTTCTGATGTTTCATTTGCATGAGATCTTTTTATTCATCAAATAGATTCTTGAGATTTTGTAATGAAAGTTTGTATCCTATAGCTTTGATTGGACCTGATATGTTTCTATTGTACCACTCTGAGGGATGTAATATTCACAGATAAGTCCTTCTGTGAGTATTATGTCATGTAGTTGTGTGCTGGGTCACCGCAGCTGGTATCAGAGCAAAGCGACCTTAGGTTTAAATCCTTTTAGGAGATTTGTAGGTTGGTAATGACTATAGGAAGCCATCTTATCTAAACCACATTTCCTACAACTATGATGACCATTCACTTCAGAATGATACGATCATACTTGTATAGAATGTTCTTACTCAACTTGAGTAAATCTACTTATCTATTTTCTTACCCAGGTATGAATAGTTAGAAGTCTAGCATGTATCAGTTTTAAGTGAGAAAAACAGTTCTGACGTAGTCAGAGATGATTAAGTCATAGTGATGATTACCACATTCTATGAATGTATAGGATGGAGTAGGGAGCATAAATAAGGGATGTTTGACAGTCATAAAGAGTCATTAAACTATGGTAACCATGGGGTATATACCATATCCTTAGTTATGAAGTCTAGAGGTGAATCACTATAGTATAGTATAGAATTAGGAGAAGGCATAAACATTGATGGCAGCTACATTACTACTCTTACGATGTGATAAAAAACATGAACGATTAATAGATGTCATGAGAAGCTTATCATAATCAAGATGAAGTACTTCAATTGACATGGTACTTAGTCCTATATGGCACCAAGTTAGACAACAACTACTATAGGATCATTTTTTCTTAGTTTATTACATTACAGTAAGGCATGCAATTGGAGTAATTATTGAGGCAAAGAGTGGTTGTGTAGAATAGGATTACAGGGTACTATATATCTACTTGTAGTGTATAGCATTTAAGAGCCATGGTACTTGAGATGTTTTATTCAAAGTACTATTCTTTTACGGGCTTTTGATGCATGAGTGATATATAACTGCCTTTGGGATTTAATGGATCTTATTTGGATTTTTATTGACTAGAAGTTGGAAGTTAGTATGCAAATGCATGTTACAACACTGAGTTCTTTCTTGATGCTACTGGTCTAGATGGTGTAGGATTAGTATGAGAGCGGTATGAGTTATCAGCAGATTGAAGCAACTAAAAAAGCTCAGAAAGACCAGAAAGGCAAGAAGGCAGAAGTCAGCCAAGCCACTTCTAGGAATGGAACACATTCCACATCTTTCTTGGAGTTGGTGACATACTTCATCAACACATGGCCATCTACCACAGGTGATGCGAAGAGATCACATGATTAGTTATATTCGAGAAGGAAATAGGTAGAAGTTCGGTAAATCAACTTATAGAGTCTTCCCGTAGAAGTCAGAATCCAAAGAAGTAGAAGGACCATAGGAGTCTCCGGTGGATTAGTTAACATTAACGTATAGGAAAGAATTAAAACTCGAGAAGTGATACGTCATAAACGTATCCATAATTTCGGATGTTCCATTTTGTTTTCATGCTATATGCTACATGTTTGCTATATACTTTATGCCATTTTTATCGATTTTCCGGGCCTAACCTATTGACAAGATTCCACAAAGCCAGTTCCTTTTTTCTGTTGTTTTTAGTTTCTAGAAAAGTTGTTCTAGAAATATTCTCGGAATTGGAAGAGTCGAAGCCCAGAGGTCTTTGAAATCTGGGGCACACACGGAGTCTGGAGGGGGGCCCAGAGGGGGGCCACAGGGGCCCCACACCAGAGGGCGGCCCCCCCTTGGCCATGCCCAGAGGTGGTGTGGCCCCCTGGACTCCCACCTACGTTTCCCTATCGCCTATTTATTCCTCTCGGGATGTTAACCCTAGATACAAAAGCCTTTTCCATGAAAAACACCCGAGGCCGCAGTCATTGTCAACCCTAGTTTGGGAGGGTTCTGGAGCTCTCCCCTGCACCCTGCCGGGAGGGGAAATCATCACCGGAGGACTCTGCACAACCATGCACGCCTTCAGAATGATGCGAGAATAGTTCATCCTTGGACTACGGGTCTAATACGTCTCCAACATATCCATAATTTCTTATGCTCCATGATCATATTATGCCAATTGCTACATGTTTTCTCCCTTATTTGTAGCATTTTTACACGTTTTCCGGGACTAACCTATTAACAAGATGCCAAGTGTCAGTTCCCTGTTTTCTATTGTTTTTGGTTTCAGAAAAGTTGTTCTGGAAACATTCTCGGAATTGGACCCCACAAGGCCTGAAGTGCCTATTTTCCCAGGAAGCATCCAGAAGACCAAAGAAGAGTCAAAGACGGGCACGAGGGGGGCCACACCATAGGGTGGCACGCCCTCCCCCTGGCTGCGCCAGCTATGGGTGTGGGGCCCCCAGGCCTCCACCGCCTTTGCTCTTTCGCCTATTTATTCCCCCCGGATGGAAAACCCTAGGCACCTGATCAATTATCCCCAAAAAGTTCCGCAGCCTCCGTCGTCGTGAACCCTAGATCAGGGGGGCTCTGAAGCTGTCTCCAGGCACCCTGCCGGAGAGGAAATAATCACCGGAGGCTTCTATATCACCATGCCTGCCTCCGGAGTGATGCGTGAGTAGTTCATCATTGGACTACGGGTCCATAGCAGTATCTAGATGGTTGTCTTCGCCTCATATGCCTCCATGTTTAGATCTCGTGAGCTGCCTATCATGATCGACATTGATCTTATGTAATTCTATATGCTGTCTTTGCTGGGATCCGATGTATATTGAACTTATGCCAAGTTGATTATAGTCTTTATTGCATATGTTATTTGTGATCATGCATGCTTTCCGTTGCTAGTGGTTGCTCTGGCCAAGTAGTTGCTAGTGATTCCAAGAGGGAGTATTTATGCTAGATAGTGGGTTCATGTCTCCTTTTCGCATGTGCTCGAGTGATAGAAACGTGACGGGGGAGGATGTGTTGTTTCCACTAGGGAGAAAACTGCGGTGTGAGTGCCCGCGTGTACAATCATTGCCTACACTACACACATTGTTTAATGCAGTTATCTGTTGCTTGCAAATTAATATCTAAGGGGGTTCGGATGATAACCTGAGGGTGGATTATTAGTCATAGATGCAGATGGATTTCGGTATATGTATATTGTTGTAATGCCCACACTAAATATCGTAGTAGTCATCATTTTATAATGTGCACTGCAGCGCAACCTTTATTTGTCAATTGCCTAGCTGTAATTTGTTCACCCAACATGTTATCTTTATGGAGAGACACCACTAGCGAACCTATGAACCCCGGTCCATTTTCTTACACTGTTAAAAAAGCCACAACAATTTCCCGCTTTCTTTACTTACTGCAAGCATACACCATTTTCCACACTATACGTCTAATCTTTGTTCTCATCAAGACCGGTGAGATTGACAACCTCACTGTACCGTTGGGACAAAGTATTTTGGTTTTGTTGTGTGCAGGTTCCATGTTGTTGCTGACACCGGTGAGGCGCCATCACCACCATCAGTGGCATCATCCTTCCCGAGATCCTTTTCCTCCTACTGGATTGATAACCTTGGTTCTTAACTGAGGGAAATTCTTACCGCTCAGCTTATCAAACCCTCTTCTTGGGGTTTCCAACAAAACGTAGCAAGGAATTTATGGCGCCGTTGCCGGGGAGGAAGAAGTCTTCTGGCAAGGGGAGTCTCTCACTCTCAACCTCTTTATTTTGTTTATTGTCTTGTTTTTTTCTCTATATTAAAAACACAAAAAAATAGTTTACTTTATAGCTGTTATTTATTTGCTTGCTGTTATTTTTGCTTTTCTGCTCTTAGTTTAATCTCTAATCATGATTCTACCCAAGTTTACCTTGAAAGACGTACCAATAGGTAGCGGTGATATAATTGGGAAAGATAATATTGGAGAATTCTTCAATTATGTTAGTCAGCATGAAGAATTTGAGGATAGATCCTTAGCTGAACTTGTTCCAGATTATGAAACCGCTGCAGCATCTCTAGTTCGTATGCTGGAAGCTAGGTTTGTTAACCTTAATCCCATAATACAAAAAATGTACCTCAACCTTGATAACATTAAGGATAGCGAAAAAAGAGAGTTTATCCTAGAAACCTTGTTTAAAGCATTTGGTGATGTTGCCATAAAGGCTAGAAAAGTTTTTAATCGATTAGAGATGTCAGCCTCATGTGTATATGTTAATAGAACACCGGGTAAAGCCAACGATAAGGAAATTAAAATACCAATACCCTTTAAATTGGTAGGAATGCATGAAACTCTAGAAAATAATTTTGATTGGATTGTTCCTGCAAACCCGTTTGATGAAAGTAGTGTGCCTAAAAGTGCTGATAAAGGGACATCTAAAACTTCTATAGATAAAATACCATTCATTGATGAGGAGATTTCGAAGCTTAATTTTGAAGCTTCTTCACTTGAAAATACTTGAGTTGCTTTCTATGCTTAGCTGAAAGGCGTTAAAGAAAAGCGCTACAGGGAGACAACCCGTTTTATTTCTCTGTTTTCAACCAGTTTTCCTTTGTTTTCTTTTGTGTGCTTTGCACCTAGGTGTTTTCTATTTCCTTAGAAACATGTATCTTTTCTTTTGCGTTTTTGTTGAGCTAAGTAAAGCCTCTAGTGGAAAGTTGAGACTATATTTCGGATTTCTGCGCAGGAAACAGATTTCTGCGGTCCACTGTTAAATACGTATAAAATCACAGAGAATTCACAATGACCTGATAGTTTTTGTGCTTAATCCTGGGCTATATACGCAACTTTTCTTAGTTTAACACTTTTTGATTTGAGCAACAGAAGATTTTTGAAAAAATCGATCTTTACCTGTTGTTCTGATTTGACAGATTTCTGCCAATTATTGCATTTGCATCTTAATCTCTCTCTTTTGGTGTTCTTTTGAGAAAAAGAGTTTTAAAAAGAAGTTTTTTATTTATAGAAGTTTTAAAAAGAAATTGTGACAGTAGCTAATGTGTTTTTTTAGTGTTAGTATTGTGTTGAAACTGAACCATGTGAATTTATTATTTCGATTGCACTAACGTTGCTAATGAAGATTGTGAGAAATTTGGTGTGAAGGAGCTGGATGCCCAAGGCATCCCCTTCTTCATCAACAAATTATCAGGTCACTTCTAGTGAAACTATATTTTTATTCGGTCACACCTTATGTGCTTTACTTGGAGCGTCTTTTATTTTTGCTTTCAGTTTGTTTTTATTTTTACAATATGCTTGGTTAGACCCCAACATTCTTTTATTGGAGAGTGGCACGCTCCACTTTTTAATGGGAATACGTTGTATTCTTAATCTCTGTCTAGCTGCTGCATTTATTTAGCTCCCGTTTTGCATGCATATCTTCTCAGAGTTGTTAGTTTTAGTAGTGTTATATGAGTACTCTCATGTTTTTTTGCTGTATCATAAAGAGTACTTTTGTTAAAACATATCTTGTATGGTGCTTGATGGGAAAAGAAACTCCTGCTTGATGTAGAATTTATAACAGTGCAAGTAGAAGCTTGTATAGACTGTGGCTAGAACTTTTTCATGCCACGCTAAATGTTATTATAGGTTTAAAGCCTTGTGGTTATTGAGTAGCATGAATAGCCTCAAATATATGAGAGTGTTTAATATGTTTTGAAAGATTCATGAGTTGTTCTTGTCATAGTAAAGCATCAATCTACGGTATTCTCTTTCGAATGTTTTATTTGGTTGACTTGGCGCATGCTTACACCATGCTTATGACTAAGAACCAGTCACGAATAGACTCCATGACCACTTAGTTTTTGAACTTGTGATACCGCTCATGTTTTAATTAATGATGCTTATGTCTCTATGCATTATTATGGCTCTTATGCTCTCTTGATTTGTCGCTCCCATTCTTTTGCTAGCTTCCACCTGTACTGAGTATGGAACTCTACTCGTGCATCCAAACTCATTTAAACCAAAGTTTTTCACATTGTGTACACCATACCTACCTACATGTGGTATTTCACTACCACTCTAAGTAAATTTCTCATGTGTTACCTTTAAAAATTCTCAAAATTACTCATGTTTTGTGTTCTTGTTTTTGCTCACGAGGAAGTCAATAAAGAATCTTTATCTCACTTGTTGATTGGATTTCACACCCTGGACTAGTGCCTTCATCCTCTTATCCAAATGATAGAAGAGCTGGCAGCGGGGTGCCTAGCCCCAAATTAATACAAACATATTCTCTTCACTATTTTTCCCCTGATTTATGAGTCAAAGCATAATTGTGTAAACGAAAGAGAAAGAGGGATGACCTTCTACACTAGTTGCGTCCTTCACAATGGGAGCCGCTAATCCAGTTGGCTTGTGACATATTGTATTGTCTGTTTACCATTCGTTGACATTAGAAAACTACTAGATCTTGTACTGCATGTCAAAATCAATCTACAGCTCAAACAACCACACCAAGATAGGATATGATAGATCTAATCACACAGAAGCATATCCAAAAGAATTCATCTCGAAAATCATTTTATGAAAAATCATAAAAATCATTTAGTGGCTCTCTGGGCATTTCCCATTTTGCACGTCATTTTTAGTCCAACTGATCTAGTTAGGTATCAAAAAGATTTATCCTTAGGAATTAACCTCACTACCATTGGATTCCTAGAACAAAAGATATTCCATGTTTTCTCTTTAAGATAGGTTGGGTTTGGGGATTTTTCAAGGATGATCCAGAGGTGCAAACCTAGATCTACCACTTGCATGTGATTAAGAAAACATGCATGTACCTCAAGTAAATAGGGTGTGACCAGATCTATAGCTTTAGAATTTTATTTGGATCAAAAGTGATTGGGTAGTTCTCTGGAAAAACAAAAATAATAAAAAACAACAGAGACTAGGCTCCACAGGCCCATTTGGCCAGTGACTGTTCGCGCACGAGAGAATCGGTACGCGACCGTGAGATCCCGATACAACGGCGCACAACAGACGTGGAGGTATTCAAAGGAGGCCGTGGATCTGAAGATGAACGGCGCGCGTCCATCTCCTTCCTCGCGACGCGGCCACGGCGTCAGTGCCCCTAGATACTGCGCTCACGAGCGGAGGCTCTCCTAGGGCTTGTTCTGGCATGCACAGCGAGGTCGAGGACGATGAGAGATGTTGAGGAAGTGGCGATGGAGCAACTACATCAACATACCCAACGAACGGGTTCAACGCGCACCGAAACGACCCTGGCAACGTCGAGCTCAGCAGCACTGCTCCTGCATGCAAAACACCACGACATGATGTCAGGAAAGCATGCCATGGCATGGGATGGACAAGGATGAAACAATGGGGCAAAGTGAGAGAGAGACGAGGTTGCTCTGGATCTTCTCTTCCCTCCCGGACAGAACGCGAGAGCGCTGCTCTCCTCGCTCTCACAGATATGAACACGAGCAGGGCATTGCGTGGGGTGGATGACTGATGAGTGAGGAGTGGTGTGGCGAGGCACAAGGGATAGAGGTGCCTTTATACTCGCGGATCACGAGTGTGCTCTTCTCGAGCGTTCAGAAATAATGCAGAGGAGAGCTCCCGAGCTGGTGTGCGATTCACAGGAGATGATCGGCATGTGGGGGCGAGTGCTGAGCTTGGTGGCACCAAGATCAGGCGGCCACTAGCTCAAAACTGTATGGAAAAAATTCAGACAAGTTCAGTTAGGACTTAGGAATTTGTCTAAGTCTTGTTTTCTGTTAGAAACAGAGAAAAGTTTGGATCTGATAAAAATAGCAAATGAATTCCAATTGGAAAATTGAAGATATGGAATTGAAGAGTATGATGTCTAGTTTCTGATACCCATTTTTATTTTATTTTATAAAATATTTTGGGTACTGAAAACAAGACAGAAAAAGGTGATGATTTCTATTTTCTCTGTTTTTCTAATTCCTGTTTTATAAACTAGGCAGGAAAACACACTTGAAAATAGGGGTTTCACTTTACCAAAATTGTTTCTTTAAGCATGGTGAGGAAGACCATACCTCAAGTATGGATGACATACAAATAAAACAAAGGTTTGAGATGAGATTCATAATTATAGGTGGTGATCAAAAGGGAAGAAAATAACCAGAAACAGAAATGAAAACTCATGTTTTTCTATAGGGTTTTCAAAAGATTTTTGGTTTCTTGCTTTTGAGTGATCAAAAGGCAAGATTAAATGGATGATTTAGATGACAAGGAAACAATGACCTAAACATTACACTATTTATTCTCATTCCAAACATAGGGGTTCACATAAGGAGTTACAATTCCAGAAAATAATAGGATCAACATAAAACTTTTTGTTGGTCCTAAAATTTGAGTTCTCCCCCTTACAACAAGGTTCTCAAATGAGGATGTGACAACAAACGAGAGTGATAAACGTGCGTACAGACATAAGCAGATGTGTTCTTTTCTAGACAGATGTCCACTAGAATTGTTAGCGCCTGCACTAGACCATAGAGTTACTTTGCTTACCCTCCTTTTCTAATTGAAAGGCCGAACTCATGCTTTACTCTAAAAAAAATTGGTGTAATATCTACTATTTTTAGCTCCATATCACGAAGTATGTATACAAAAGGGAAAGTCGTCGTGAAATTCTGCAAATCTTGCATATTGTTGGGAAACCTTCCCGTGCGTGGACGTACATGCCCACCCTTTCTTGGGGTGGGGGTTTTCCCTCTAGATTTTGGTCCTCCCACCTACCCCTTCTCCCCTATATATATACTCATGTATTGAATGGAGAGAGACGCACAATTGATCAATAAAGATCAGTTCGCCTATATATTGTTTCTCCTTTTACTTTCTGCATCTGTAATTGTGCCACGTGTAAACTCCTTCGACTATGCTCCTGCTCCATGCCCTTGAACCGGAATCGCCGGCAAAGGTTGTGCAACACGTTATCAGCACATCTGCTCCAACAACTGATCTACCAGAGCCTATATCGAACAGTCTTTGGCGTTCATCGCAGAGGTATAATCCAGATCTGATCTCCAAAACGGTTTCCCTCCCCGTCTCGATCCTGTTTTTGAGATCCATTTTTTATGGATTATTTAACACCTACATGTGAATTCCCCTCGCGAGATCTGAGCAAAAACGATGTCGCCGACTATGGATATCAGAAGATGAGAAGATCTAATGATTACATTGTAGGGAGATGGTACACGTCGTGATCCTGATAATTATCGTACTGCCAGGGCGCACCCGTTGTGCAAATGTCGTTCAGATCTACTAGATGCACTGATGGCAGTCGATTAGAACTAAATTGTTTTTCTTGCGTACTTCATACTAGTTTTGTACTAGTGTCCCGCTGGTCGTGCAATTGTGAGGTACGCGCCCCAATCTATTTATGATTCCGTTATTGCACTTTATTTTATTCGAATTAGTCTTCATACCTACGGTGTGGATTTTCCTCCCGAGACCGAGGTGAATCATTGTCACCGACCAATGTCGCTGTTCTCGGATCCATGGGGGACTTGTTGACTACACTGTAGGGATTCTATACACAAACGTGATACGGATGATCACGGTACCGCCATGATGCACCATTTGTGTGATGCGCCGTATCGGTTCAAGATGAACGGACGATGACAGTTGACATCCGAGTCCTTTTTCGCTATCGGCGTAAAATACGTCGTCGGCTGTTGTAGATCCGCTCGTCATGTGTTGCCTAGGTCGGCCGATTCACCACGCTACATGTCGAGCCCCACACTATGTGGCGTCATTGTTGTACTTTCGTACAAGCTCAAGGTATAGATGACCGTGCTTGCGCCCACATGGTTATGCTGAACGCGTCATGGGTGCCCCGTACTCGCGTGATTATTTGCGGCGCACTGATGGTGACCGCAACTGTGTGTCGCCCTGCCTATGACACGACCCTGCTGGTCGACGGCGTGGCCGTACCATAGGCACCACGGTCGAGTGCGCTGCCTCGCTCAACCTGAAGGGATTGTTGGATAGAAAACAAAAAATTTCCTACGCGAGAGACACGCGAAAGACCAAGATCTAATCTAGGAGACGAAGTGCAACGGGCAACGAGAGGGTTAAGGAGAACACATACCCTCGAAGACTCAAAGTGGTACAAGATCAAATCTCGTTGTTGGTGCAGTCGTACTCACACCGATCCTGATAGCGAGAAGATGGGCACCGCAATCCGGCGGTGCATCCGTGATCGGTCACACGTACGGTTGATGACGACCTCCGTTCCCTTGACCCAGCGGGGCACGGAAGTAGAGGATCCCTCGGAAAACTCCAGCAGCATGACGGCGTGGTGGTGAAGAAGAATCCCACGGTCAGGGCTTCGCCAAGCCGGAGACCATGGAATGGAGCAGCGGGTGGAGGGAAAAATGAGTGGGCAAGTGTCTGGAGGAGGGAGACCTCTCACCCTCCTTTTATAGGAGAGGGGGGAGGAATCCCAAGGGGGGTGCGGCCAGCCCATGGGTGTGCCTCCACCTCTTCCCTCATCATGTGAGTGGACACTCCACTCACACCCACTCATTTCCCCATTATTTCCCACTTGGAAAATCCAAAGGTTTTCTTTTAATAAATAAATAAAACCTTTTTATTTCTTTATTTCAGCATTTGTTAATTCTATTAACAAACTTTTTCATATAGCACCTCGAATCATTTGTTAATTCTATTAACAACCATTCGACGAAAAACCCCTTGAACTATTTCAATTTTCCCCAAAACAATTTCGGTGCTGCCCAAAATATTCTTCGATATTCCGTATCCTCTCAAACGCGTCATCGAACCTTAAGTGTGTCACCCTACGGTTCGCGAATAAGATAGACATGATCGAGACTCCTCTCCGGTCAATAATCAACAGCGGAATCTGGAGATCCGTGATGACTCCTATATATTCAACGATGACTCTCGTGATCGTGTGAACCAACAACGCCGTGAACTATTCCCTTTGTCTCGTGATATTTTACTTGTCCGAGATTCGATCATTGGTATCAACCATACCTTGTTCAATATCGTTACCGACAAGTACTCTTTTCTCGTTCCCGTGATATAACATCCTTGTGATCATATCACGTGCTTGCAAGCGGTTTTGATGTGATATCACCGAGAGGGCCCAGAGTATATCTCTCCGTCATTTGGATGGACAAATCCCACTCTTGATCCATGATCCTCAACTAATACTTTCCGAATACTTAATGACACCTTTATAGTCACCCTGTTACGGTGTGACGTTTGATGTCATCAAAGCACTCTTCCGGTATCAGCGATTGACATGATCTCATCATCTAAGGAATAAGTTACTTCGTATGTTTGATATAACAATGTAAACTAAATGACTTGATCGCATTGCTATATTCTCTTTGGGTATATGTTCATCACATCATTCTTCTAATGACATGACGCCGTTATTAATAACATCCAATGTTCATGATCAGGAAATCTTGATCATCTATTAATCAACGAGCTAGTTAAAAGAGATGATTTACTAGGAACCATTGTTTGTTTATTAAGCACACATGTATCAATGTTTCCGGTTAATACAATTCTAGCATGAGAAATAAACATTCATCATAAACAAGGAATAAGATAATAACCATTTTATTATTGCCTCTCGGGCATATTCCCTTCAGTCTCCCACTTGCACTAGAGTCAATAATCTAGTCTGTAAGCACTTAACACATATGGCGTACTAGTGTTATTACCATGCTTCGCATGTGGTAAACATTATACAAAAGATCTGAACTGTTCAGGTCCTATTATATTTGCATGTTCTTTGCGTCTACACGCATCACTCATTCTCTAATGAGATGGCTTTGTATATATATGGTCAATCGGTGAAAACTTAATTCCTCAGCTTAAACTGATGTCACTAACATTGTGAAAATGTAGCTTCATAGTGTTAGCATTCTTGGAAATTCACCAAGTTCTGGTGATACCTTAATTCCTCAGCTTAAACTGATGTTACTAACATTGTGAAAATGTAGCTTCATAGTTTCAGTATTCAGGAAATTCACCAAGTTCAATAAAGAACTCCTTGACACAAAATACGTTTATTATCAGTTGTCAACACAACGATATACTTTAGCCTTTGTTGTAGTATCTTCCACAATATTTTAATTTTGAAACTCTTTCAAATCCAGCATGGAACTTTCTTCCAGCCTATTGTGCTACCCTTCATCACGTATTTTAATTGAGATAAAATTACTTGAATAAATGACAAGACTATTAGTGTAACATATTACAACTAATATTTTGTCATTGCTACATAGGGAAACATATCCTTAGCATTTCTAAAATGACACAAGGATCTCTCCCACTGTTGTCTAATCATCATATGAATTATCCTTCTATAACATTTTATAGCATACGACTCATCTGGTTGTGTACATAGCATGGAAACATGACTTAGAAATCTCAATTTCAATGATGCTCATCATGTGTCAAAACACTTGAATCTTGCTCAATTATTTTCCATGTGACAAGAACTCCTTCTTGTGATTTGGATATTGACTTACTTCAATATTTCATCTATGTAATTTGGCTTCAATCATATCAGGTGCTTCAATCCATCTTTTATAGATATCGATGCCCAATATCTTCTAAGCCTTTTCATCAATATGAAAATCTTAACCGTGTTAATTTAAAATACAGATTTTCCAATCAACCATATGTCATCTACATAAAGTATTGGAAATATGTCATAGCGCTCCCACTTAATTTCTTGTTACTCTACAAGCATCTTTATCATTCATGATGGAATCAAACTCTTTTGATAACTTCATTAAGCTAAAGATTTCAACTTCGCTATGCTCACTTCAACCATTGAAGTGTGCATACCTTTCTAGCAACCTTTTGAATTTTACAAAACTCTCAAACTGTGTCAAGTACACATCCTTGATCAAAATTCGTCGAGAGGAGAGTTGGTTTTGTTATTCAACTGCCATATCATAATATGTAACTTTTTGCTAGAACTATCCGCAAAGACTAAAGCATCACTACGAAAGATCAAAATCTTGTAGTAGTCAACTCTTTGAACTTTATCGAAAATAACTTTTCGATAAGTACAACTTTCAAAAGATGTAAAATACATGTCTTTGTCGCTATATAGACCCTTTTGCTATCGTTAGGCATCATGCCTATCGAAAGGACTACCAAGTCACATACTTGATATTCATACAAGGATACTATGGCGGATATAATGACTCATAGTCAATTTTACGAAGTCAGGGCCCATCATTTGCTTCCTTTATAAGGTCCAGGTCCTTTTGTTGTCAAAACAACACTTTACTCTTAAACCACAAGTTGGTCTAAGTACAAAGTTTTAGGACTTTTGTGGTACAGTTCGCAAACTCATTTGAAGTATCTAAAACATTTGTAGTGTCTTCTACTTAGTCAAAATAGTAAACCCCGGAACAACTTCTAGTGTTGCGCTACTCTTGACATGATAACGAAGATTCTCTAATCTCGTTGAGTTTGTACTGTGCTCCCACTCACTTGTTTCGCAAGAACTACTTTCTCGAGAAATCAACCCTATCTGACAAACAACATTTGTCTTTTGGTTCGGTGATAGGAGAAATACCCAATGTTTTATTTGGGATAACCTTATAAACATATATTTATCCTATTTTGGTTGTAAACATTTTACACATGCTATGCATACCAAAACTTAAGAAAAATGTCAATTCGGGTCACTACCCAAATCATATCTTATATGTTGTCAATTTCAACAGATCATGATGGTGCTCTTTTCAGTGTAAAAGCGGTTGTCCTTAATGAATAAACTACAAAATTATAATGGCAATTTTATTAATCTTACCATGTCAAACAAGGTTTGATTTTGTCTTTTGAATACTCCAATCTAACGTGGGGTATTCGAGAAGTATAAGTTGTAGAACAATTCTGCAACTTCTCAGATGTTTTGCTAAACTTGTAACTCAAACTTTATCCTTTATGATCCAATCATAAACACTTGATTATCTTGTTACATTGATTTTAACTTCATATTAACAACCTTTTGAACCAATTCAAAATGTCAAACTCCGTTCCCTTTAAATAGATATACTCACATATCTACTTAAATCATCGACAAAATTCTATGAAGGAAAAATTAATCCACCATACATGACTACACATAATGGACTATATACATCAATATGTATAATCTCCACTAAATTAGTCGTCCATTCTACTTTGGCCTATGAACGGAATTCTAGTCATCTTTTGGAAGAGGTCTCACAAGCGTCAATTTATTCAAAACAAAATGACTCCGGAAGTCCATCAATATGGAGTTCCTTCATGTTTTCCTTTCCGATATGAACTAAAATGGTGGTTTCACAATTTAAGTGAAAATATTTTACGTCTTGCAACGTTTAGCATTCAGTCTTATAGATGTTTACTTTACCAACAGGATTTATATTAACATATCCATCAATTATGGAATATGGTCATCGTTTGAACAATCTCATTTGTTCTCACAAAAGACTAGAACAAAATAACAACTTATTAAGTTCTTAAAATAAATCTTGAATGTTTGGTTCGATACTACAATGAACACAATAACACTTTATTTATGTTCTTGTCATAATCGATTCCACATCTATTACTAGTTCCTTTTAGGCCCTTGTATTTCTTGCATTGCGTTGCTTTGTATGACAACTCATACCAACCAATGTGGTATCAAAATACCCAAAAATACTTTGTTAACTAGTAATACATCTATAACTTGTATATCAAGCATATACTCCTGAGCTGGACTTTCCAGTTATCTTCTTTTTCTGCCATATATCTTTTTGTAATTCTATTTTCAATATTCCCTTTCCTTTATAGAAGAATCGTTCAATATCAAACAATGCTAGTCTTAGTAGCTCATTTTTTTGGCATGTTAGTCATATACTATCACCCATTGAGTCATACTTTGAGTTTGATTGTTCTACTAATATCACCATATTAATAGTATTCTTCTAGATTCCACTCTTAGAAATCTCCAAGTAAGGTAAACGACTTTACCCATAATTTTAATCCATCCCATCATAACAATTTTATGATTAAGCTACTATAGCTCGAAGGAAGGGATTTAGAGGATAATTTTTAGCGCCCAACTTCTTGGAATATTCAAACGCCTAGCGTCTTCAATCATTGCATATATTCAAATAATATAAGCATACATTGTCACGCTAAATTATACTCAGTCATGTTGCCATAAATAAGTTTCTAGATATCAATATATCTTTCACTTGATTGTTTCTAAAAACAATTCTTTTCAGTTCATAAATCACTTTGATCAACAAAACATTCTTTTGAAGATAAAGTAATACGGAAGCAACCATGACTTTGGATTCTAAGTAGGAATTGGTTGCTCTCTAAATCAATCAATCATTAATCACATGGAGTTAGGTAGGAAATACCGAAAATCTACAATAGGATTCAATTTTAAATTTCACTAATACGGTACCAATCTTAAATGGTATTTACCAGATCATAGCAGTTATATCTCAATTAACAATCTAAGTGTAAGGTAGTTATGTGGATGCCAATGAATACTACAAGTTGTGCAAATTCACTTTGATTTGTTGTTCATGATAAATAAGTTCAAGTTAATTCAAAATTAAACCATGAACTCCCACTCAAAAACAACATCCCTCTTAGTCGTGTTTAGTGATTACACGAACAAAATTCACTACACCAAAACCGATCATCACGTGAGATGATGTAGTTTCAAAGGTGAACATCGACATGTTCATCATATCATCCATATGACTCATGCTTTACCTTTCGGTTACGTGTTCCGAGGCCATGTCTGTACATGCTAGGCTCGCCAAGTAGAACCGTAGTATTGCGTGTGTTTCAAGGCCATGTCTGTACATGCTAGGCTTGAAAACACCCGTTGTATGCGAACGTTGAGTCTATCACACCCGATCATCACGTGGTGTCTCGAAACGACGAACTTTCTTAATGGTGCATACTTAAGGAAGAACACATTATTATCTTGATATTAAGTGAGAGGGATCATCTTATAATGCTACCATCGTTATCTAAGCAAAACAAGATGCATAAAAAGGATTAACATCACAGACATCACATGAAAGGATAACGTGATATGATATGGTCCTTCTTGCACTTGATCTCCATCATGTGCATTATGGTATGATCTCAATCATTCCACCGGCGTGGTACCAAGTACCACGGTACCCCAAACTTGATTGTCCATCAATAAGAAGACAACCATATGGATACCTTCCGGTATATCAATAATTTACAAAATAGATCATCTCATAATCAAATTTGTAATATTGACCATATCACATCACATGCCCAGCAAAAACTAGTTAGACGCTTCTAATTTATTTATTTTGCATATTTTACGTGGCTTAGGGCTTTCGAGGATAGAACCGTTCATACCTACGAACATCAACCACAATGTTGATAAACATATTTTTAACAACCCTTCGTAGATTAGATCTTAACTATAGTAGGAGAAACGGACACCCCCTTAACCACAAGTGAGACAACTCTCGCGTACATAGTACACGTAAACTTAGTCTGGGGCAGCTTCATCCTACTATGCCACTAAGATCATAAAATACTCAAGGAGGCAATAACATGATCATCAACGCCCACATACACCTATGTGTTCTACCCGTACAAAACATCTACGCATAGATCCGGCTCTGATACCACTGAAGGGACCGTTGCATAGAAAACAAAAAATTTCCTACGCGAGAGACACTCGAAAGGCCAAGATCTAATCTAGGAGACGAAGTGCAACGGGCAACGAGAGGGTTAAGGAGAACACATACCCTCGAAGACTCAAAGTGGTACGAGATCAAATCTCGTTGTTGGCGTAGTCGTACTCACACCGATCCCGATAGCGAGAAGATGGGCACCGCAATCCGGCGGTGCATCCGTGATCGGTCACACGTACGGTTGATGACGACCTCCGTTCCCTTGACCCAGCGGGGAATGGAAGTAGAGGATCCCTCGGAAAACTCCAGCAGCACGACGGCGTGGTGGTGAAGAAGAATCCCACGGTCAGGACTTCGCCAAGCCGGAGACCATGGAATGGAGCAGCGGGTGGAGGGAAAAGGAGTGGGCAAGTGTCTGGAGGAGGGAGACCTCTCACCCTCCTTTTATAGGAGAGGGGGGACGAATCCCAAGGGGGGTGCGGCCAGCCCATGGGTGTGCCCCCACCTCTTCCCTCATCATGTGAGTGGACACTCCACTCACACCCACTCATTTCCCCATTATTTCCCACTTGGAAAATCCAAAGGTTTTCTTTTAATAAATAAATAAAACCTTTTTATTTCTTTATTTCAGCATTTGTTAATTCTATTAACAAACTTTTTCATATAGCACCTCGAATCATTTGTTAATTCTATTAACAACCATTCGACGAAAAACCCCTTGAACTATTTCAATTTTCCCTGAAACAATTTCGGTGCTGCCCAAAATATTCTCCGATATTCCGTATCCTCTCAAACGCGTCATCGAACCTTAAGTGTGTCACCCTACGGTTCACGAATAAGATAGACATGATCGAGACTCCTCTCCGATCAATAATCAACAGCGGGATCTGGAGATCCGTGATGACTCCTATATATTCAACGATGACTCTCGTGATCGTGTGAACCAACAACGCCGTGAACTATTCCCTTTGTCTCGTGATATTTTACTTGTCCGAGATTCGATCATTGGTATCAACCATACCTTGTTCAATCTCGTTACCGACAAGTACTCTTTTCTCGCTCCCGTGATATAACATCCTTGTGATCATATCACGTGCTTGCAAGCGGTTTCGATGTGATATCACCGAGAGGGCCCAGAGTATATCTCTCCGTCATTTGGATGAAAAAATCCCACTCTTGATCCATGATCCTAAACTAATACTTTCCGAATACTTAATGACACCTTTATAGTCACCCTGTTACGGTGTGACGTTTGATGCCATCAAAGCACTCTTCCGGTATCAGCGATTGACATGATCTCATCGTCTAAGGAATAAGTTACTTCGTATGTTTGATATAACAATGTAAACTAAATGACTTGATCGCATTGCTATATTCTCTTTGGGTATATGTTCATCACATCATTCTTCTAATGACATGACCCCGTTATTAATAACATCCAATGTTCATGATCAGGAAACCTTGATCATCTATTAATCAACGAGTTAGTTAAAAGAGAGGCTTTACTAGGAACCATTGTTTGTTTATTAAGCACACATGTATCAACGTTTCCGGTTAATACAATTCTAGCATGAGAAATAAACATTCATCATAAACAAGGAATAAGATAATAATCATTTTATTATTGCCTCTCGGGCATATTCCCTTCACAACCCTCCACCGCCGCCGCGAGCTCCACGGTGTGGCCGCACCACAGGGACCACGGCGTGGCCTGCTATCGTTCGAAGCAGACCTAAAGCGATTGTGCGAACCTAAATATGTATTTTAGATAACAGATTTTCCAGTTTTCATGCAATATTTAATTCATGCTAAATTATTTCGCGTTTAAACCCATGAAATTTTTGTTTTTATTTTTGCTGAAATTGCATGTTTAGCCTTGAAATAATCTCGGAAAGTCATTTTTAGTGCTAATTTTTCATGTTTGTCATGTGCTTAACATGTTTTTCGTCATTATCATGCTCGTAGCACATGTTTTCAATGCTAGAATTAATTGTTTAATTAATTTTAATCACTTTGAAATAATTGATAGCATGTTTTAAATATTGGAACATCATGTTAATAAATAAATATGTATCATCGTCGCAATATGCAATAGATTACCTGATGTCATCAAACTACCTAATATAACCGGATTACCTGTAGTAATCTCGAAACACTTGCATATATTGTTTGTCGTGGGATAATCACGGCAGATGTTACCAGGGGTAACTGATCTTGGGGCAAGACGACACAGGTGTTTGGGAGAGGGTTTAGCTCAGAGGAAAACATGATGCAATTCGATCTGGTAGCCGACAATCAAAGTCGCCGAGTCTCCGATCTTGATACAATAACTCAACTCTGGGATTACACTGGATGCTCGATATCAAACGATATTGCTAGGGTTCTTAGATCTCTGCCTAAACTAGACCTGGGGGTCGGTTTATAAAGCACCCGTACCCCCTGGCTTATCCCCCAAGGCGCACCCTGGATCCTACCCGGACACTGCGCACAAACCCTAGCTTTCCTTTACAATAACCCACAATTCGGGTTGCTGGGCCTACAAACTTGGGCCTCCACAAGCTTCCTTATCCTTAGCCGGATCCTGCGCACCGTCCTTTGGGCCGGGTTACTCCTTGGAGTTTGGCCAACCGGGTTATCATCCCCCCGTCAGTAGTCCCCAGAATAGCCTGGGCTTCATGGATCCTCCTTGAAGCGCTCGCTATTCCCTGCAAAGATATCAAACATACAGGCATATGGAGGCCGGGTTAAGATGCTCTGATATTCAGCTAGGCCTTACTCCACGGCGGCCATGTAGTAACCCGGGTTTTTCCTCCAAACACCTTTAATTTTCCAGGTCCAAACCCTAATAAAAATGCCAAAATTCCGTACTCGATAATCGATCCTGATATCACGGGATGAACTTCCTTCTCTCTTTTATCCAGATGCCTTGCTCAATATTTGGCGCATATCTCGCAGAAACTTAAATAAATAGCCGTTTACCTCCGCAACTCCCGGCCCCCACTCACCGAACCGGGCTTACCCACTCATACTATAAATAAGCTCCTTGGGGGTAACCCGAACCCTAACGGCTCATTTCCCCCCACTCCGCTTCCTTTCTCCTTCTAAGCTCACTCTCACTGAGCATCACCACGGAAATCCCGCGCGCATCACCGGAACCCATCGGCCGGAGGCTGCGCTCCGCCACGACTCGCCCCGCGCCGCCGCCAAGATCCGCCGGCGAATCCCCATCCGGCCCGTCAAGAACCGCGAAGGGACACCAGGCTTGCGCCATCTGCCTCCGCAAAGCCTCACTCAGACCTCCTCCGGTAAGCCTCTTGCGTCCATTAATTCGCCCTTGCACTTTCTTGATTTTTCCTCAGATTAGATCCAAATCATTCCGCCAAGGATTTCTCGGGCACGCCGAATTAGGCCACTAATAGTCTTTATAGCTCGCCCAATAGATAAAGCGCATGCTCCAATCCACTCTCCTACTACCTGCAATTGTTATTTTCGCCACAAATCTGAAGATAAGATTCCCAATCTGGGCCCAAACCACTCAAAATTTCCGCCCTGGCTTCAATCACCCGGCTAATCTCCCTCTTTCCAGTTCCTTTTATTCGCGCTAAGTGCCTATGCGGCCATCCATCGCCCTCAAAAACTCCTTCAACATTTAGATCCCATAATTTTCGCCGTAATGCATGATACCCGGATAATTTCGAACTTTACTCTGCGAGCTAACACCCGGATTACGTGCAATTATTCATGTCTCAATATTACCCGGCCAATACTCGGCCGGCTCACAGCTTTCGTGTCTTAGTCCTCTTATCCTTTTACCTTGTACTTGGCAGGTCAACCACATGGCTCCCAAAAAGCAGGGGAAAACTCCAACCAAAGCTAAAGCCACCAACTCCATATCCGCCAACTGGGCGCGGTCTACGGTCACCAAGGCCAAGTTGGAGGAGCTGGTGGAGCTGGGAGTTCTTCCTCCTCAAGAGGATAACCAATGGAGAGTGCCGGGTAAGGAGACCCGGCCCACCCCGACAAAAGGCGAGGTAATTTGCTTTGTGGAACATGTGACCCGGGGCTTCCGCCCACCGGGTCACCCCTTTTTCCGGGAGGTTCTAAACCATTACGGCCTTCGCGTCTTTGATATCGGGCCTAATTCTGTTTTAAACATCTCCCACTTCATAGTCCTTTCCGAATCATACTTGTGCACTTCGCCAAGTTTAGCTCTTTTCATTGAGCTTTTTCAATGCAAACCGTGCCGCGAGAGCGGTGACGGGGCGCTTCTCGCTTGCGGCGGGGTTTCCATCCAGCGCCGCAAGAATTCTTTGATGCCACCCCTCACCCTTAATTCCCATGTCAAGCACTGGCAGCTCTCCTATTTCTACTGCCAAGACACCTCCCCACCCGGCCAAAAGAAACTGCCGGGTTACTCAGAGGGTCTTCTTGACATCTCCGAGAAATTTAGTGCCTTCGCCTCTGACTCGGATAGGGAGGCAATTCAACCTCTACTAGCCAAAATCAACACTCTCACGGCCCAAGGCCTCATCGGGCTCAACCTGGTGAAGACTTGGGTCGACTTCCGGATTCAACCTAATTCCATCCGCACAAAGTTGATGTGCGAGTATTCGGGACAATCTACATACCCGCTCCGGTACTCTGATAACATCTTTGCCGCTGGCGATACCCACAAAACCATCAAGGGTTTTCTGACAGAAAAGCTTGAGGTAATCCGGAACATATCCGGATTGGAGCCCTTCACGCTCGAGAACCCAGCCCCCAAGGTGAAAACCCGACTTTAATGCCTTTATCTTTGCTCTTTCCACTTGATACGGTTGATAACCCTTGTGCTGACACCTTTCAGGCTGATAATGATTTTTGGAAAACCAACGCCTCTCCTAGCTCCAAAAGTCCAGAGGAGCAAGAAGCTGCTAACTCGGACGAAGGTATTTTCCGGATTTTGTTTGGTTCCTTTAAGCTCACCATAACCCCTTCATTTCCAACTATAACTCTGATGATATCCAGAACGAGAAGATGACGAGGAAGAAAACTCCGATGGCAAAGTAGAATCTGCCAGCGACGAGGAGGAACTGGAGCCGACAATCGAAGTCGGATCAAAAAGAAAAACCCAAGAGGCTACTTCCAAGGTTTCATATCTCCTCCTTGCATTCAATTCGTATTACTTTAATGATATATATGAGCTTCCTTGATGTTATTCCACTGGCCATTCTTGAAGGAATCGCCCATGACCAAGCGCAGGTCAACTCGAAATCACCCGGGTGATGATGCCCTTAACCCGGGTATTTCATCGACCCCGACTCGACGGGCTGGTAATTACCCTATCTTTTCCCGGTCGAAACATTCTCCTTGAACCATTCCCACATGACATCTAACTTGATAATTTCCAGCCTCTCCCGTGTCCAGCGACGGATTTCCTTGTGACTTTGCGGTGAACACTGGGTAAAATCCCCTTTCTGATGTTCCACCACATTTTATCACCCTTTCCTGACTGTGTATTTAGCTGCTCACTGACAACATCTACAGGGCCACGGTCGTTATCAGCGACCAAGAGGATATGGAGGTCGAGGGCCCGGGTAAGGGGAGCCCGACTAATAAGACTACAGACGCGTCTAGAGGCGAAAAACAAGCATCGCCAGCAAAGCCGGACACACAAGAAGCCGAGTATCCGATTGCTTCCCATGCAAGCAAGAAGAACAAAGCCACCGTCTTGGGTGCAGAAGAAGGAGCGTCGGATTCCGACACACAAATGACCCGGGTTCCGCCTCCCGCTAAGAAGAAAGCCCCTTCTCGGAATTTCCAAGGCCCCGGGTCCTCTGATACGAGTAAAGACACTTTTGATCAGTTGATGAACACCCTCCTCACCATGAAGACTTCGGAGAGCAAGATCTTGGAGCGCATGGCTGCAGAGCACCAGGTAAGGACACTTGGTATCTCATATTGCATACCTAGTCCCCAAGTTCCGAGTATGACTTGCAAAAGTTATGCTTGGTACTTTACGCCATATTCAGCTTTCCATACAATCCAACCAATACTTGTATTCCTTGCTACTTACAGGCACAGATAACCCGGTCTGATGAAACTTTACTGAAGACCGAACAACTTCTTCTTGCCAAGATGAAACGAAGGGAAATCCTTGAGGATGACATGAAAACCTTGAAGAAGGATGTTTCCAAATACAAGAAGAAGTGCAATGCCGCTCAGACCGCACTGAAGAAACTATCGGACCAGGTCTCCGATACTTATCAGATCTTGCTCAGTAAGTTTTTGCTGTCGATTGGCTTCATGTCTTCGCTTTATTATAACAGACTCGGGATTACTGATACGCTCTTTCTTTTGTTACGACTGCAGGTGCCAACCTTGCAGCCCCAGAGGAAAATGCCATTGTCAAGGCTAGAACCCTCAAGACTGTGCTTCGGACTTTCTTTGCCGGCACAAAATTTATATTGGATGCTGTGAAGTGGCCTACGGAAGTATATCCGGGTGAAGAGAATCTCGTTCAAGCCTGCTCCACTGTGCCTGGCTGGATTGAAATCTGGAAACGCTCATCCTGCCGGATTGGAATGACCCGGGCTTTCACTCTGGCCAAGGCTTTCTTTCCAAAGCTTGACCCGGCAAAGGTAACATCCGGGTTTCCCGAATTCAAGGCTGACGGTTCCAAATTTACACCCAAGGATTTCAAAGCCATACAAGCCGCAGTGCGCCCCTCAGCTACCACTTTGGCCGATAGCTTGGATCTAAATACAATTATGAGTGCATACGACGCTGATGGCAAAGTTATTACGGAGGAAGCGCCCCCGCCTTTTGATATCTTGGAGAAGTGGGTTTCTAGCTCGGCCAGGAAGAGGGAGGCGACTGCGAAGAGAGAGGCCGAGTTAGGATCAGGCCCGTCTGCCTCTACACCAGCCGTCCCTCCACCAGTCCGCCCTGATGCAATGAGTCCGGGTAAGTGTGCCGGGAAGGCTAAGCAGCAAACCCAGGACTCAGACCCGGAAGGCCGTACTCAGGAGGCCGAATAGGGCCGTACTATCATAATGCCTTATTTACGTGATGCTTTGTATTCAAACTATTATGCTTTTGATGGTGCGCCTGTGCACCCCTGATACTGATGTCGCAACTTGTAACATACTTTTTAGTCCGTTGATATACTTTGCGGCTTTCCTAGCCTTTTGATAACTGTATTGCTTGTCTATTCTTTGAGCTTTTTCTCGATACCCGACTCTCTATTTTGGCTCCCTTCGTGAGGCTCGGTTTTCCGAATACCAGGGGCTTTGATAAGTGGACTTTTTCTTTAAGTCCCCAAGACTCGGATGGTGAGGTCTTTCGAACTTCGATAGCAAAGTAGTTTGTTTCTGTTTCGAAGTCCCCAGTCCCCATGATCCAAAGTCCGAGTCATGGGGGTGTGGCCTTTCTCAGAGAACAAATTGTTTTTTACCGAGTCTCGAGCCTAAAGCCACTCCGTGTAGGTACTGAAGTTATGCTTGATAGTTGTTGAGTTTCCGGCTATTAGCCTTGTACTCTGCATAAACTTGTGGTTTAGATGACCCTTTTGACTATCTTGTACTATAAGCCGGCTTTCGCGTGGATACCATGTTGTTACATCCATACGAGAACAGGGTCAGGCAAGTCCCATTGGGCTTCATGGCTGATTGTAATCGTAAGCGAACAAATCATGCCACTTTAGTGCGAGTCACATCGAGCTTAAGTAAGAAAAGTCAAGAAATTTGGACTTCTTTGTCCGGTTATAAGATTGTAGCCGTACTCGTTTGCAAGTAATCGACCCTTATAACTCATAGGCATCAAGGCCGGGTCTTTTGGGTTTATAGCTGGGCTACTTGAGCATCCAACCCCCGAGACCTAAATATGCTCAACGTTCTTAATGATACTGAAATATTGATACCACATGGATACTACTTACTTGTAATCAGGCTGAACCGAAATAGGACTTGATAACCATCTCTTTATTGATGCGAGAAAGTTTGGATCAGCAGGTCGCCTCATTAAAAACCTTCCAGTCCCCTTAGGTACCCTGGGTAGGAAAAGAGCGCGTCTGAAACCTGCTGCCCGTTACATTGTTTAGTTCTCCATGGACACCGGTCCCGAACTGACGTGACCGGTGCACATTCTCCACATGTTAGACTTTTTCATGACGAGTACCGGGTTTGCTAGCCAACCCGGGTAAGGTGTTTCCATGACATGGCCGGTTGTGAGTGATCGTGCAGCTTCTTCTTCTGTGGCGGACTGTTTGGAGGGGTCATCCTTGACAAAAGCCACCATTTTAGCATCTTGTGTTACCTTGGATTTTGCTCGTTCGCCTTCAGTACTCGGCCTTTTTGATGTGGCTCTACCCTCCGGGTCTTCTTGAGACCGGTACTGCTTGAGTTCTTCTTTTCTACAGGCCTGCTCGGCCATTGCTGCATCTCCTTCGTCGCATTCAGCTGCTATGTCTCGATTTCCATGTATGGTAATGGTCTTCTTGGGACCCGGGATTTTTAGCTGTAGATATACGTAACACGGCCTAGCCATGAATTTGGCGTAAGCCGGCCTTCCAAATAACGCGTGATAAGGGCTGCGCAATTTGACTACCTCAAAGGTAAGCCACTCAATTCGATAGTTATCCTTTGACTCTCCAAAGGCTACCTCCAATGCGATTTTTCCCTCGGGGCATGCTGAATGACCCGGCACTATCCCATGAAAAACTGTTGAGCTTTTTTGCAGCTGAGATTCCTTGAGACCCATGCGTAGGAAGGTTTCCCAATACAATATATTGATGCTGCTTCCACCATCCATTAAAACCTTTTTCAGTTCGTACCCATTGACTTCCAGTGCGACTACTAGTGCCAAGACTCCTGGGTGCTCCACTCTTTCTAGGTGATCCCTTCTGCTCCATGTTACCTCCTGTTCTGACCATCTCAAGTACCTCGGGACAGCTAACGAAACTGAGTTGACCGCTTGCTTCAGTATCTTTTTGTCCTTGTTAGAGCCTCCTGTGGTATGCACATGATATTGACCCAATTGTTTGGGGTTAGCCTGGAAACCTCCTGCCCCCCCTTGGTTATTACCTTGATTTCCAGCCGCCGGGTTACCAGCTGGGGGTGGGCCGTTGCCCGGGTTTGCCCCTGGACCCGGTCCTCCTCCCCGTCCTGCACCTCGCATAGCTCTGTGCACTTCCTCATTTTTCCATCTTTGTAAATCGGCGCACTGTTCTAGGGAGTGGTTGGCTGGCCTGCCATTCCTGCTGTGCTTCGGGCATGCCATCCTGAATATGTCCCAATTGTTACCCGGCCTTGGCGGACCTTGATAGTTTCCTCCATTGTGGTTACCTCCGTTGAAATTTCCTTCTGCTCTGGGCCTCGAAGACCCGGCTTCTGTGTTGGCGACAAACTCGGAGCCTCCTTCGAACGGGCGCTTGTTCTGGCTATTTCCGTTATTTCCTGATGCTGATCCATTGCCGGTTCTTCCGTTATTGCTTGTGTTTGCTTTTACCTTCTTGTCATCAGCTTCCTCTTCTGTAGTATCTGTCGCAGCGTGTTTGTTGCACGCATCCATCAATTCTCCCATTGTAACTTCCGACGCATTTCGACTGGACTTCATGCGAGTTAACTTTTGCACTAAAGGTATATACTTGCATGTTTTTGCCATGGCCTGTAGTGCATCCTTGGGCTGGATATCCGTGGATGAGTGAAGTATCTCCATAACCCGGCGCACCCAACTACGCGTCGATTCTCCCTTCTTCTGGACGCACTGCTCTAGGTCGTCAATAGTGAACAACTTCCTGCACGTCCCATGAAAGTGCTTGACAAACGCGGTCTTCAATTCCTCCCAGGACTTGATCGATCCTTCCGGCAAATTGGTGAACCACAACTTTGCTGCTCCTTCTGACATCATCAGGTACATGAACTTGGCTTGGAGGTTCTCGGACGCGTTGCGAATTGACATTGCCATCTCGTAACTGCTTAGCCATGTTTCGGGATCCATAGTTGGCTCATAATTCACTACTTTCCCCGGCTCTTTGAATTTTTCCGGGTAAGGTTCAGCTCTGATACTGTCCGAGAGACACTTAGGCCCCGCAAGAACGGTTGAGGCCGGCCTTGCTCTAGAAACGTGTGATACCGCGGGGGGCGCGGCTGGGCGCGATGCTGCGGGAAGTCCATGCGCTGCAGACCCGGCCGCGGCCCTCCGAGCCCTAGAACTGTCCACGACGGCCTGTGCTGCTGATGCTGCCTGAGCGCGGGGAGGAGGCGGCATTTGCTGCTGCTCTTCCCTCCGCCGCGCTGAACTTGTTTGGATATTCCCTTGCTGTTGACTGACGTATGGCGTCCCGTGCATACCGCTTCTGTGATCCGGATAATTGGCTTGCTGTGCCACCGCAGTGTGCAACAGATCGATGGCTTGCCGAGTCTTCTCTGCATGGGGCGACTCTCCCACAGGGATTTGATTCAACGCGAGTGTCGCTGCATATACATTGTCCATGGGGTTATTGTAGTGGCCGGCTGGTGTGCGGAATCGTGACGGTGGCGGTGGTGGTAGATCGTTGCCGGTTGTGACTCTAGTTTGTGGTGGGGGTAACCCGGCCTGCTCGTTCGCCGGATGTGTCGCTGCTGTCACCTGTTGGGGTGCGGTCCCCTGGTTCACCACTGGTATCGGCTGATCCTGAGGTGTAACAAATAAATTAGCCGGATTAATAACCCCGCCCATTGCTGGTAACCTGGTGTGGTGCCTTTGATGTATTCTAGACGTTTCCTCTCGGAGCCGAGTTTCCAACGCATCTAGCTCACGCTGCCGCGTGGCCATCCCTTGCCTTTTTGCCTCTACCTGCCTTCTTGGTTGTTCCAGCGCACGACGAGCCACATCCAGATCCCTGACGCGTTCCGCTGCGTTTTCCGGAGTGATAACCGTTGCGAGAACCGTGGGGTCCAGAATCAGATTATTATCGAATAAGGCCGGGTGGCGCGGGTTCGAAGGACCCGCCCCTGGTGTCCGGTTTTCTAAGAATCCGAACGTATTTGCATGCAACTCTTCATCCGCTGCTCTGCTGGTTACCGATGCCGACTCTCCATCAACCCGGGCCAAGACCGGGTCTCCGTTAGCCGCGCCCTGTTGCTGGGCCACTGCCTGAGCCGCCCCGACTGATGCCGCGGTTGCGTTTCCTTGGTTGAGATTGGCCGCGGGGGCCGCATAGACTGCAACTCGGCGTACGATACCCGGTGTAAATTCATGCTGTTCTTCCTCACCGTTCTCCTCCTCATACCGGTTTTCCAGTAGATCCAGGATAGACCCGGTATCATCTTCTCTTTCGGCCCGGTCGCGTGGGGTCCATGCCGGCTCCTCCGGTTGTTCCCACTCCGCGATGGGTTCTTCTGCCGGATGTGTCGTTCCAATCGATTCTTCATCATCTGATCGGATAGACTGGTTTTTCCTGGCATAGAATCAGATCCAACGTTGTCAGGGATCGAATTGGAAGTACATACCATACCAATGAAGACGCTGATCCGGCCGATTGTCACGACGGATCCGGATTCGAGGTGATCCGACTCCGGCCCCCAGCCGGAATCGTCCACCATCTTTTCTCCTTCGTGGTCGATGTAGATTTCGCCGATGACAAGATTCTCCATGCCCTTCCGAGCTTCTCCCGTGATGTAAACACCTTTGGACGCAGGCCCCACGGTGGGCGCCAACTGTCGTGGGATAATCACGGCAGATGTTACCAGGGGTAACTGATCTTGGGGCAAGACGACACAGGTGTTTGGGAGAGGGTTTAGCTCAGAGGAAAACATGATGCAATTCGATCTGGTAGCCGACAATCAAAGTCGTCGAGTCTCCGATCTTGATACAATAACTCAACTCTGGGATTACACTGGATGCTCGATATCAAACGATATTGCTAGGGTTCTTAGATCTGTGCCTAAACTAGACCTGGGGGTCGGTTTATAAAGCACCCGTACCCCCTGGCTTATCCCCCAAGGCGCACCCTGGATCCTACCCGGACACGGCGCACAAACCCTAGCTTTCCTTTACAATAACCCACAATCCGGGTTGCTGGGCCTACAAACTTGGGCCTCCACAAGCTTCCTTATCCTTAGCCGGATCCTGCGCACCGTCCTTTGGGCCGGGTTACTCCTTGGAGTTTGGCCAACCGGGTTATCATCCCCCTGTCATTGTTGATGGCCAAAATCATCACCGGGAGATCACCAAGCCAATTTGTCACGAGCTACTATCCTACCTGAACATCGAAAGTGGAAATCTTCCTCGGTTGAGTCCAAGCGACTCTCGTGAACGATAGGCTTGTGGACCTAGCTGGTCCACACCACCACCACTCTACCTGAACATCTGATGTGGAACCGTCCTCGAGCCGAAGCAACACGAGTGGACTATAACTTGATGACCTAGCTGGTCCTACCACCACTACTCCTGACGAGTATGTATGGGTGTTTCCCTTCTTTAAATTCCATCTCTGCGATACTTTGCAAAATGAGTACACAGCAGAACAAAGTATTTTTCACTTTTGGCACGCTTTCATATAGTTGTTGCCCAGAGCAAAAACGGTGTTCGCTCGCATGAGAGTATAGAATAAAATTTTGTGGTGCTACAAGTTTTGGGGTATCTGCATTGGTCGGGGGAGGCACCATTGACTACAATAGTATGTTCAGGGGGAGGCTCCATCGGCTCCCATGGAAGAACCTCCGTAGGTTCCCATGGTAGAGCACTTGGTGCCCCCTCCTTGATGCATTTGATAGTGGCCATGGTAGAGCACTTGTTGCTTGCCCCTCCACACTGGCATAGTATATTGTTACTTTGGTGATAACGTAATAGGTGGAGAAGCTTAGTTAGCTTGAAATATAGGCCCAAGTCAATGATGTATTCATTGACTCTGCCTAGTCTCCTTAATATTTACGATTCCTTTGGTATTTTTGATACATTTTCGATTTCAAGCTTTAAAAGAGTTAATATTATCCATTATTTCGATACTTGAATGATATCTTTTTATCGTTCATTAATTTCTCTATTTAAATATGATGGCATGCTATGTTCTGAGATATTTATGCATTTTTGTTTATTTAATGTTGCTTCTTCCTCGCTTCATTCTATTTGTCAATGCAATATCTTAAAACACGTGTGGCACCCCAATGGAGTAAACTTGTCTTGTGGAAAACGATATACAAATACCATTTTGAGAGGGGTTTTGTGCTTTGAGTTTAATCTTGAGGGAATGTTATGACGATCACCGATTGCGATCTGGCTCCGGATGATCCACTATCATACTAACCCAAGGGAACAACTTTGATCATTAAGTGACGCACTGTTGTACAGTCACTCACAACCTCTTATATTTCGGTGATATTCACGCTAAGAGTCTCCAGTTAAAACCGGTGTTGTAATGGAAAGTATACCTCCTAATCACCAAACGCGATAAAATGGTAAGCATGTTCTTGAAAGTTTTGTTTCCTCCATTTGACCCAAGTCTATGCTACACGAGAATTGTAGCACCTCTTGTGTACACTACCCTCTGAAGCTCTGAACTATTGTGTCCGTGGCATGATATATTAGGCGACATGGTCATAGTATGAAGATGAATATAATTGACAACTTGAAAGGTCATGATGTTAATGTGAAGAACTTCTTGAATCCTGATGACTTCGTGTGCACTCCATGCACTAAGGGGAAGTTAATCATTAGACCGTACCCTTCTTAAAAGTGAAGGATGAAATCCCCGTGTTCTTGGACACATCCACTGGGACATATGTGGTCCAGTTCAGCCTATCCCGGGTTGTCTTAGTACTTCATGGCACAAATTAACGCTTCTCTAAGTGGTCCAACGATTGCCTGCTACAACATGGAACCATGGAAATGGGAGCTGCGGTCGAGTATTCCGTACCGCATGTCCATACGCAAAATGGACTTGTAGAGGCATTGATTAAATCCCTTACGAGACCACTCCTTCAAGGTTGTAATTGGCCAACCAGATGTTGGGTACAAGCCGTGTTACACACTGTTAAACTCATCGACTGTAGACCGTCAGCCTACAAATCCATTCTCCTATGCAGCTCGTGTATGGGTCGGCACCAAAAAAATTCCACCTTCACAGGTTCGGTTGCTAGGTGTATGTACCTACACCACCCCCGGCGATCAGTAATGGGCTCGCTCCATAAGTCGGGGATATACGTTGGTTATGAGACTATGTCCGTAAACACGTATTTGGACCCCGATGACATGTGATTGTCACACGGCCTACTTTGCGATTGCATATCTGATGAGGATCTCTTTCCGAATTTAGGGGGAGAAAATCAACTCCTTGATGATAAAAGTCGAAGATAACGTGGCTGTTGAGAGAAATAAAAACGTCCAAAATATTATAGATTTACATGCAATTTATAACCGGCTGCCTGATTACTTTACTGGCTTGAAAACTGTGAAAAAATCGCATATGGCAGCGTGCAATGCACCGAAAAGGGTTTAGATACCGAAGTTAACTAATGGTACGCCGGCTCCCGTCCAAAGGCCTAAAAGAACACGAAATCCGGTTTCTCAATTCCTAAGTACTCGGGGACGCCTGAGGAAGAAGGATAAGAGAGATTCATCACAGACAATCACCAAAGCCCCTAGTAAGAAAAATGGAAGCCAGTTGAGACCTGGCACAAGAACAGAAAGTCCCGTGCACGGGATTCCGGACTTGGACGTCCCTCTTAAGGGACCATCCAATGGAGATGTGAGCGCACACATCAGAGCGAAAAAGCTACAGGACCTCACTCATGTAACAGGAAAAATTGTAGAGCAAGAGGTAGCTCCAGATGCGCCCCATGAAGAAATGGCCATATATTATATAAATAAAGGAGAGTTGAGGAACCAAGCAATGATGAATGTCGACATTAACTTTTCTAAGAAAATTGCACTAATCAAAGATCCTGAACCTAGGCCTAAAAATCACACTGATTGTAAAATAAGGTCGGTTTGGAAAGATTGGCATGTGGCAATCACCTCATAAACGTGGTGGTTCGGTACAACACAAGACTCGTTTCTCAAAGGGTTCACTCAATGACCATATGTCAATATTGAGGAAACTTACTCCTAGTCATGGATGGAATAACCTTTACATACTTGATCTCAATGGCAGTAAACCTGGACTTCACAATGAGGTTGACGGATGTTGTCCCTGATTACCTATGTGGTAACTGATGATGATATAATAGAGGAACATGATGTTTCTTCATGTTTGAGCTGGAAGGAAATATTGATTCTGACTGATGTTCATTATAAGGTGAATTATTTCCTAGTAATAAATAATGTTAGTGTTTATAAGAATGTTATACTACCTAAGCATATGCCTTTATGTATTAGCAGGGTTATTGATAAGACAAGCATTGGTGGAGCAATGGAGCTGGTTGAAGAGGATGGCAAGCACGAGGGAGGCGAGGGAGGAAGTGGAGCCATCAAGGAAATGATATTCGGTTCAGACTGACAGAAGTCCCGAATTTGAAACGATCATGGACTCTTCATACGAACTCCAATTAACGCAAATAAGCACAATCTGAATAGGACGTTTGATGAGCTTTCCAATGGATCTGGCCCCACGCACCGATTCGGCTCGTACAAGGCGTGGTGACCGAAACAATGCACGAGTTTTTTTCTGCCAGTTTCCAAATAGAGTCCCGTCTAGTTAGAAAACTTAGAGATTTGTTTGATTTCGACCCCAACATGAGGTTGGACGTCCAGCAGCCTTTATAAGACTTGTAATTTGCGTTATTAGAGGTTAGACTACGATAAAACATAAACCCTAGACCTTTGGATAGAACTGCTTGTGAGCATTCATCTGAAAGTATTGTTCCTCTTGCAAAATTGTGTGTTACCTGCTGTTCCACTAGGATTAAGACGGTACAGGACCACCTCGTAGTCGGTGGCTACAATGTGCAAGCACGTGGAGTTGAGAATATCCATTGGGTTGCAAACTGTTGTATTGGCATCAGGGATCAGCCGACAAGTTTTCAGTGAGACACGAGTTATCAATTCAAGTTATCGGAGAGTTCATCGAGAAGATTTGGCCACCCCTTATGATCTTGGTATCATATTTACAGGTTGTCTCGGTGAGCTGTTTTTCTAAACCCTAGTTCGAGTGTTTTTATTTCCTATACAGAAAAAGGCACAAAAAAATAGTTCTAGTTCATTGCCTAGCCTTAGATCAACACCTAATTGCATCTCTTGTTTGTTGTTATTTGTTGATTTTGCATTTCCTTTTTCTTTTTGTGTCTTGAGTCTATCTAGGTTTAGGCTTCTTAGAGTCTAGTTGTGTCGAGTTGTTCAATTTCTGTTTCGAGTTCATACTGAAAAAATTGCATCAAAAAATATTGGTGTGAGTTGCTTTGATCAACCTAGTCTAGCCCTACTCGGAACTCCATCCGAGAGCTACTAGTTTGATTCATGGCTCTTGTTTTGCTCGTGTTCTAGTTGCAATTGGATTCATCTCCGATCTCTGTCGGGCACACGAAACCTTGCAATTCATTGCCGCGCGCATGTTCTAGTCCCACTCGGAATTGCTCCGATTCCTGCCGCACACACACGTACGCGGAAGGTGCTTCCGCGCGATCTCCTAGCCCTAGTCGGATTCCTACTGTGGCACGCAAACACTACAAATCCATGCCGCCACGGCACGGAAGTGCTTGTTTTTCTGCCGCGCATCACGGTGCAGCGGGCTGCTGTTTCTCTCTCGTGCGTGCGCTATCGCGGTACCGATTCGGTCGTTCTTGCTGTCGCGCCCGTGTTTCTCTGCCGTAGCCACACGCGCAACTCTGCGAGGGCAGCGTTTTTCGATGTTTCGTTGCCGCCGCGGTCTGTTTTTGCTGTTTTTTCCGTGGTGAGGTAATAGCTAGTTTTAGGTTGTTTTTCTTTGTTTTTACTTTCTATTTTTTTAGGGTTTCCAGATCTGAGCCTTGTGAACCTAGACAGAGCCTTTCTACAACATTATAAATAGGTACCTACCCACAAGTATAGCTATTTTTGTGCTCTTCACAGGCTTCTCATTACATCTTATACCATCGTGATTCACTTTCTATTTGGTTCATATTGCTCCTAGTTGTTCTAAAGGCCATTGGAAAGATTCACAAAATAATAATAGAAAAAGAGTAAAAGTATAAAAAAAGAGAGAAAAACAGAAAATTGAAAAGATGCCGAATTGATATCATTGCTTACTAGTGGAGCTTGCTTTATACATATTGTGACACTTGGTTTCTAGTATTGAGAAATCTTGTGCCTGTCTATATTGAGCCATAGCTAGTGAATTTCTAGTGCTCACAACAATTCATCCATATAGTTGTTAAGCCACATTTGTCTCCATTGGTGTGTGTTTTCCCGTGCTTTTACATCACATTTGATAGCATATAGGAGGTGTTAATTTGGTGTTGTTAGGACTTCCAAACAAGCTTCACCATATACCTTGTTTTGCCTTGTGATAGTTAAAATCCCGGGTATTCTCTTCTTCACATCAAGCACACTATTTGCCTCTACTTGTTGGTAGGTATTATTATTCACTTTGGAACGTAAGGTACACCTTTTTCTTGCTGGTTTTGAGTGAGTTATGAGAGTTACACCATACATATGCATACTGCATATATTTATGTACTAATAATGGCTGCTCTTTTCGAGGAAAAACCATTAGAGTTACATTCTTTTTGCAGTGCCAAATTCTGGGAGGAGGATTTTAAGGTGATACCTTCGTCTGATTTGTTCCACTTCACAACACACATCAAAGGTACACTTACTACTATAACCGTTGATAATAATTCTTGGCAGAATTTTGTTAGTATTGAGGTTGTTTAGAAATTGCAATTGAGAACATGGCAAACCGAGAGGCCATATATTTTAGCTACTAATCATGATGCACTTTCAATTACACAAACTACATATGTTCCTTTAACCATTCATGGCCATACGGAGGAACTTTATTGTAATGTGATTCCCATAGCGCTTAATTGTGGTCATCTTTTGTTGGGTAGACAATAGTGCCACCAATTTAAGGTTGATTTTGATAGCTATCATCCTGATATACAATTATTTTGGAGTCATAAGAAGAATTGGATAATAATGCAACACTTAAAACATTGCAACGAGCTATGATTAAATTAAGTAAGCATGTAGACATAAAGGATGAGAGCTTGGATATTATAGAAAACGCGGGAGTAGAAGTTAAGGAGACATGTGAAGTTATTTCTATTAATATAATCATGTCTACTCCTAGTGTTGTGCCTTGTGATATGCATGATGCTTTTGAAGAAAGGGAGCTAACTATAGTACAACCTGCATTACCACATATCTTGGAGGAGTATGGCATTGTTTCTAGTGTTGTTTCTTGTGATGTGCAGGTTCCAATTGAAGAAAGGGAGCCTTTAGTACAACCTGCATCACCACTTCCATTGGAGGAGAGTGTCATGGGTAACGATGATGATTCTTGTGGTTTGCATGGCACACAAATTTCGGAACCATGTGTTAATGTAACATCCCAAGTATGAAAAATAGCCTTTAGAATGTTTGCTCTCTGTTATTTTATGTTTTGCATCATGGCATCATGTTCATTGCAATTGTTTTGCTTGTTTTCCATTTGTTTTCCTCTGTTTCATTTGTTTTCCAACTATTTTCCCTTGTTTTCCTTTGTTTTCTATTTGAATTTCAAACCAAAATTAAAACCTTTTGTTTCATCCTTGTGATGTTACAATTTCCAAAATAATATTTCAAATAAAACAATTGTTTGTTTCCATTAAAGTTGTGATTCCAAACTATTGTTTTGTTTCTATCAAAAAATTCATTTAATATCAAACACTTTTCAAATTCAATTATGATTTTCTTCCAAACAACAACCCTTTTGAAAGTTATGAAAATTGCAAAACAAATCACTCCATTGTTTCCATCAAACCATAAGGTTCAAATAAAACTCCCATTTATTTCCATGAAATAATAAAAAGCTCAACTCTTATTTGTTATTTGATAATCCACTTAATATAATTTGCATTCAAACAATTCCAATCTTTTTGTTCCTTTTAAACACTAATGTGCACCCTAGTTAAAATCTTGTTTTCCATGATGCACTTAATAATAAATTCATCCAAATTTGATTTAAATTTACAAACAACAACCTAAATAAAGTTTTTGTAAAATAAAATTGGCAATGTTGCTGTCACCCAAAAATCCAACTATACCAAAAACATTACCTAAATTTCTAACCTTAAACCCTCTCTTTTTCTTCTTTTTCCAATCAGCACAAAAAAATAACATAATCAATAATTAAAAAGAGAGCAAGGGAGAGGTGAGAGAGGCCCATCCTTTTCTTTTTTTTTTCTCCCCTCAGCCCAACACCACCCCAAGCCCATTTTTTCCCAGGCCCGATACCCCCTCGTGTCGTCATCAACCTCTGTACGGCGCCCCATCCCGAGCTCCACGTATGCAGAGACCATGGAGGAACGGTGATCACCACCTCCCCCTCTCTATAAGACCTAGGCCCTAACCCTAGGGTTCCTCTATCTCTCACTCTCCCCTCCTTCTTCCCTCTACCGCCTCCAATCTCTCCTCTTCCTCCCCTCCATCTCCCTGCAACCTCTGAACCTAAACCACCGAAATACCTCCTCCTTTTTCCACCGGCGATCACCAGAGCTGCGGACTCCCTCCGGCCGCGGTGAGGGCGGGAATGGAAAGCCCTCGCCGCGGGCTTCCTCTCCATCACCTCGGCGCGGACCGGGAGTACTGGAGCCGCCGCCGCCGTCCGCCCCAAGATGCCATCGCCCCTGTCCGCCCCTGCTGCGTCTCCCTGCATCGCCCTCCTCCTGACCGGTCGCTCAAGGTGAGCAACCGCTCCCCTCCTTCCCCTCGATCCCCTCTCCATACTCCCTTGGCCGCACACCCCCCGCAGCGCCCTCTCGCAGCGGCGCCCCCTCCGGCCGGCGAGCAGCAGCGATGTTTCTCTGTCCGCCATGTTCAGATTGCGTGCAGGAAATTTCAGTTACACAGCCGCACCAACACCTCTTACCCCCCGAGATCCCCTCCCTCTCAACACACACAGCAGCTACCCTACTGGCAGCGAACCTTGCGCGCACACCCCAGGTCACGGGATCGAGTCCCAGCGGCCACCCCTTTTTGCTGCTTATTTCTCCGATTTAAGTGCAGTACCAGGTTTCTGAAACATATCCCCCCCGAGCCCCTTTCTCTGTCACAAAACAGCAGCAGCCCATATGGTTCCTGTCCCTCTGCGCAGCCAGGAGGTGGGGGGATCGAATCCCCCCTCCCACAGAATAAAACCACCTTTTATTTTTGCAATGTTTTGGTCACAGAACTTCCAGGAAATCACACATAGGCCCTTGCCCATTATTTCTAGCCCCTGTAATAATTTTTCCAAGTCCCTAGATTCATAAAAATGGCAGATTTGCACCTCAATTTTGTAAATTGCATAACTAAATCATTTTCACTCCAAATTCAACATTTTTAGTATGTTTTTTGTACCAAATTAAATGTTCTATCCAAATATAAAATTTGTTTACTGTTTTGAATATTTTAAATTGGTGAAATATTTGAATTATTGTTTAAATCACTTAATTTTGCAAAATTCATAACTTGAGCATAAAAATTCCAAATTCAACAAACTAAGTATGTTTTCCAATCAACTTTTCATGTACTTTCCAAATATAAATTTTGTTTGCTGTTTTGAATAATTTAAATTGCTGAAAACAACTGTTTCTTAATTAATGCATTTAAAATTGCCAAAATAATAACTTGCTCATTTTAAATCCAATTTCAACAAATGAAATATGTTTTCCATGCAAAATTAAACCAACTTTCCAAATATAAAATTTGTTTCATGTTTTGAATAATTAAAATTGGTTAAATGATTTAAACCTTGTTTAAATCATTTAATATTGTTAAATTCATAACTTGATCAAAACAAATTCTTTTGAGACATATAAAATATGTTTTCAAACCACAAAAGTATAAACTTTTCAAATATGAATCTCACTTAATGTTTGGAACAAATAAAATTCAAATAAGTTCATGTTTGAATTAAATTCTTTTAATTCTTGCTTAAACTTGTTTAATTCATAAATACTTTATTTGAAATCCTTTTTCAACAAGTGAAACATGTATTCCACCTAAAATTGTGTGTTCTTATCAAATATGATCTTTGTTATCTATTTTGAACAATTTAAAGTGGTGAAAACAACAAATCCTTGAGTGACACCTTTAAGTAACCAAAATTTCTTAACTTGATAAATAAAATCCTAAACTTGGTAAACCTTATTTCCATTTGGTTCTATTGTTATTATTTTGTTGTTTTCCTCATCCATGCATCATGCTAATTCACTTACACAGGTTGTTTAGTTGTAAAACAATTAATTCAACCATAATTCATGGGCTTTTCATATGCAATCCAATTGCATGTGGGTCCATTTAATCATGTTGTTATCTTGTCAACTAGTTTATTTTGATGCATCAATTAAATGGTCATGCATCATCCCATGTTTGTGCACTATGCCATGTTATTGATTGTTTATCTTAATGCATTGTTTGTTTGCTTCTTCTCGGATACACGACGACGTTGAGACCGACGATACTTACGACACCCCTTCTAAGGAGTTAGCTCAGTACCAGGCTACTGAGTTTGCAGGCAAGTTATCACTCACATGAACCATTGCGTTCCTTTCAACATTGGTTATCGATACTTTCCGTTGTCTATTCTGCTAGCCCTATGTGTAGTTGTTTCTGTTACGAACCTATCACATGACTCCCTTAACCCTGATATTGCCTCACCTCCACTCCTACAACCTCTTTGATTGAGCCAGTGTCTTACTAGCATGCTTAGGTTGTTTTGCTCGAGTCTGTTACCCGTTACTTTCAGTTACTATATTTTTATTATGTTCTGGGGGCTCGATGTTTAATCAATCAATCATGCTAATGTTATTGTTAAATAATAATTTGACGATAAGGCACCGGCAGGAGGCCCTTTGTGGTTTTGAGGCCTGCTAGTGTCGACCCTAATAGGAAAAGGGTCTTGTCTACTGATCCATGATGAGCGCACTACCCGCATGTGGGAAGCGAGTATGGGCGCCCCCCTCAATTTGACTCGATTCGCATCTCGTCCAAATCGCCTCATTTAGTTCGGGTTTTCCATTTGCTGCATGCATGATCTTGCGAGCCCTTGGTACCCGGGTGGAACTTTCGTAGTCGGCATATAGGGGGACACGTTCTTAGAGTGCTATGAGGGTCCATTTTCTTCTGGGCTCGATTAGCCGTGCGCCCAAGGTGCTTTGGGCTTGATGCGAAGAAGAGTTGAGTTGTGTAGAGTACCTCGCTTGGTGGGTTTGATTCCCGTCTGGCGGGATATTCTTGCGTGTACGGCCAAATTGGTGCAACCCTGCAGGGATAATCTTCTCGAGAAGCCGTGTTTTCCGTGGTTATGGATTACTTGGTGAAAGTACTGGCTAACAAGTACTCAGGACAACCTAAACCTAATGATCCACAATCTCACACCCAATGATTCACAACTTGACTAGTAATAGGATTATTGACGCAATAATCTGCTTCATCTTTAATCCAACTGTGTGAGTTATCCTCGGATTGCTTCTTCGGATAAGGGCCGAGATCCAGGATGGGTTTGTTTGAAGTTATCTTTCAGTTGGTTACAATACTCGATCATATCCCCTTGCTGTTAGTTGGAAGTTGTAGTTCTCTGTAGTTGGTTAGCGCAGCCAGTTGCAGCATCTTTTATATCCCCTTCTTTCCGTTGAACCCAAAGCATCTGTGATTGGTGTTGACGGGTTACACTTTGGTGAATTGTGAGTCTTGCTTGCCAGTACGTTTATGTACTGACCCCTTTGGGCTGTGGTTTCCGCAGACGACGTTTCCGAAGATCCCCATGGTGGCTACTACGTGGAGTATGACGAGACTGCTGACGAGTAGATAGCGGACCCGGGCAGGATCCGAGACTTCGTGGATGGGCTCCGTCTTTTCGTTTCCGGCCTCTTAGGCCTATTTGGATCTTGTCTGTACTCAGACATGTTGAATGCTTCCGCTGTGATGTAATGATGAATTGTTGGGACATGTGTCCTCTGGTTGATTGTATTTGCTATCTCTGCTCTAATGAGAGCTATTTGCAACTGATTTCCATCTTTTGTGTCGTAGAGATCTGTTGT
Organism: Alopecurus myosuroides; assembly: GCA_028641055.1. NCBI lineage: Eukaryota > Viridiplantae > Streptophyta > Magnoliopsida > Poales > Poaceae > Alopecurus > Alopecurus myosuroides. The sequence continues at coordinate 241,172,211 of CM054060.1, read as the reverse complement.
GATATCACTTGTTCCAATGCCGTTGACGTACCATGTGTGTATGTTTTGAAGTACGTCAATGGAAGTATCCTGATTTCTATGGGATAGTTTACGTCGACGCTGAACAGATAGGGGTTGGTTGTCACACATACGTGTGTTGGCCTACTCGTAAGAGGACGCGGGTGCCGGTAAGCCCCGTAATCCAATCTACTACTGTTCAACGGAACGACGAGTATCCTTTAGAAGTCCGGGTGCGACAAATGGTATCAGAGCCTGTCTGCCTGTAGGATCCCTTTTTACTGGTCGCAGTTGAGTCTAGAAACTATTTTATAGCTATATAGGAAAAATGAAACGTGAGAGTAGGAATTCTGTTCTTTTTCTTCTTTCCCCACCCACCCTCCCTTTTCTGGTAAGGAAGTGCAACGTTGTTTTCCCTTCTCATCTAAACTTTCAAGTTAGGTTTTCACGAATTCTTGTTTCTCTAGGATGGTTATATCTACTAGACCATAGGAATGGAGGTGGTTGTGACATGAATTATCATGTTGCCTACTCATGATTGAGAACGGAGGCGTGTAAGCCCCGGAAGCAGATCCTCTATTTCTTAAGCAGTAGATATTGATCCTTTAGAATCCCGGATGGGTTTTCCGTAGTACCTCAGGAGTTTTGATCTCGTTTTCCCGGAGTTGCTTCATTATCCTGTTCTTCTCAACATCCTTTTCGTCCGTTGAAATCTTGTTGTTGTTTTCCATTTCAGTTCTTCTACCGGCGTCTAATCAAAACTTCCCAAATATCAAGTCTATCTGGCCAGAAAGGTTGTTGTTGTTTCGAAAACTACCAGGCTATGAGAGCTGGCATTCCTATCACCTGGGGTTGTTTCGAGGAAGCATTCCTGAATCACCACATTCCAGATAGTCTATTCTCCAAATGAATCAAGTTCTTTTCAGCTATACACCCTCAATACAAAACCTCTCCCTTTACTTGAAAATGTTCCGGTGGTTTCCAATTTCCCTGACATCTTTCCAGAGGAGTTGCCAGAAATGCCTATCGTTTTGAACTTCCAGAAAAAACTATCCAAGGTGCACGATGTGTTTCACGTGTCACAGCTCAAGAGGATCTTCCCAAGAAGTATCCGGACCTTTTCTTTTCTCAGTAGGAATCTCGGGGCGCGATTCCGTCAAGGGGGGCGTTTTGTAACATCATAAGTATGAAAAATAGCCTTTAGAATGTTTGCTCTCTGTTATTTTATGTTTTGCATCATGGCATCATGTTCATTGCAATTGTTTTGCTTGTTTTCCATTTGTTTTCCTCTGTTTCATTTGTTTTCCAACTGTTTTCCCTTGTTTTCCTTTGTTTTCTATTTGAATTTCAAACCAAAATTCAAACCTTTTGTTTCATCCTTGTGATGTTACAATTTCCAAAATGATATTTCAAATAAAACAATTGTTTGTTTCCATTAAAGTTGTGATTCCAAACTATTGTTTTGTTTCTATCAAGAAATTCATTTAATATCAAACACTTTTCAAATTCAATTATGATTTTCTTCCAAACAACAACCCTTTTGAAAGTTATGAAAATTGCAAAACAAATCACTCCATTGTTTCCATCAAACCATAAGGTTCAAATAAAACTCCCATTTATTTCCATGAAATAATAAAAAGCTCAACTCTTATTTGTTATTTGATAATCCACTTAATATAATTTGCATTCAAACAATTCCAATCTTTTTGTTCCTTTTAAACACTAATGTGCACCCTAGTTAAAATCTTGTTTTCCATGATGCACTTAATAATAAATTCATCCAAATTTGATTTAAATTTACAAACAACAACCTAAATAAAGTTTTTGTAAAATAAAATTGGCAATGTTGCTGTCACCCAAAAATCCAACTATACCAAAAACATCACCTAAATTTCTAACCCTAAACCCTCTCTTTTTCTTCTTTTTCCAATCAGCACAAAAAAAAATAACATAATCAATAATTAAAAAGAGAGCAAGGGAGAGGTGAGAGAGGCCCATCCTTTTTTTTTCTCCCCTCAGCCCAACACCACCCCAAGCCCATTTTTTTTCCCAGGCCCGATACCCCCTCGTGTCGTCATTAACCTCTCTACGACGCCCCATCCCGAGCTCCACGTATGCAGAGACCATGGAGGAACGGTGATCACCACCTTCCCCTCTCTATAAGACCTAGGCCCTAACCCTAGGGTTCCTCTATCTCTCACTCTCCCCTCCTTCTTCCCTCTACCGCCTCCAATCTCTCCTCTTCCTCCCCTCCATCTCCCTGCAACCTCTGAACCCGAACCACCAAAATACCTCCTCCTTTTTTCACCGGCGATCACCGGAGCTGCGGACTCCCTCCGGCCGCGGTGAGGGCGGGAATGGAAAGCCCTCACCGCGGGCTTCCTCTCCATCACCTCGGCGCGGACCGGGAGTACTGGAGCCGCCGCCGCCGTCCGCACCAAGACGCCATCGCCCCTGTCCGCCCCTGCTGCGTCTCCCTGCATCGCCCTCCTCCTGACCGGTCGCTCAAGGTGAGCAACCGCTCCCCTCCTTCCCCTCGATACCCTCTCCATACTCCCTTGGCCGCACACCCCCCGCAGCGCCCCCTCGCAGCTGCGCCCCCTCCGGCCGGCGAGCAGCAGCGATGTTTCTCTGTCCGCCATGTTCAGATTGCGTGCAGGAAATTTCAGTTACACAGCCGCACCAACACCTCTTACCCCCCGAGATCCCCTCCCTCTCAACACACACAGCAGCTACCCTACTGGCAGCGAACCTTGCGCGCACACCCCAGGTCACGGCATCGAGTCCCAGCGGCCACCCCTTTTGCTGCTTATTTCTCCGATTTAAGTGCAGTACCAGGTTTCTGAAACATATCCCCCCCGAGCCCCTTTCTCTGTCACAAAACAACAGCAGCCCATCTGGTTCCTGTCCCTCTGCGCAGCCAGGAGGTGGGGGGGTCGAATCCCCCCTCCCACAGAATAAAACCACCTTTTATTTTTGCAATGTTTTGGTCATAGAACTTCCAGGAAATCACACATAGGCCCTTGCCCATTATTTCTAGCCCCTGTAATAAATTTTCCAAGTCCCTAGATTCATAAAAATGGCAGATTTGCACCTCAATTTTGTAAATTGCATAACTAAATCATTTTCACTCCAAATTCAACATTTTTAGTATGTTTTTTGTACCAAATTAAATGTTCTATCCAAATATAAAATTTGTTTACTGTTTTGAATATTTTAAATTGGTGAAATATTTGAATTCTTGTTTAAATCACTTAATTTTGCAAAATTCATAACTTGAGCATAAAAATTCCAAATTCAACAAACTAAGTATGTTTTCCAATAAACTTTTCATGTACTTTCCAAATATAAATTTTGTTTGCTGTTTTGAATAATTTAAATTGCTGAAAACAACTGTTTCTTAATTAATGCATTTAAAATTGCCAAAATAATAACTTGCTCATTTTAAATCCAATTTCAACAAATGAAATATGTTTTCCATGCAAAATTAAACCACCTTTACAAATATAAAAATCATTTAATATTGTTAAATTCATAACTTGATCAAAACAAATTCTTTTGAGACATATAAAATATGTTTTCAAACCACAAAAGTATAAACTTTTCAAATATGAATCTCACTTAATGTTTGGAACAAATAAAAATTCAAATAAGTTCATGTTTGAATTAAATTCATTTAATTATTGCTTAAACTTGTTTAATTCATAAATACTTTATTTGAAATCCTTTTTCAACAAGTGAAACATGTATTCCACCTAAAATTGTGTGTTCTTATCAAATATGATCTTTGTTATCTATTTTGAACAATTTAAAGTGGTGAAAACAACAAATCCTTGAGTGACACCTTTAAGTAACCAAAATTTCTTAACTTGATAAATAAAATCCTAAACTTGGTAAACCTTATTTCCATTTGGTTCTATTGTTGTTATTTTGTTGTTTTCCTCATCCATGCATCATGCTAATTCACTTACACAGGTTGGTTAGTTGTAAAACAATTAATTCAACCATAATTCATGGGATTTTCATATGCAATCCAATTGCATGTGGGTCCATTTAATCATGTTGTTATCTTGTCAACTAGTTTATTTTGATGCATCAATTAAATGGTCATGCATCATCCCATGTTTGTGCACTATGCCATGTTATTGATTGTTTATCTTTCTGCATTGTTTGTTTGCTTCTTCTCGGATACATGACGATGTTGAGACCGACGATACTTACGACACCCCTTCTAAGGAGTTAGCTCAGTACCAGGCTACTGGGTTTGCAGGCAAGTTATCACTCACATGAACCATTGCGTTCCTTTCAACATTGGTTATCGATACTTTCCGTTGTCTATTCTGCTAGCCCTATGTGTAGTTGTTTCTGTTACGAACCTATCACATGACTCCCTTAACCCTGATATTGCCTCACCTCCACTCCTACAACCTCTTTGATTGAGCCAGTGTCTTACTAGCATGCTTAGGTTGTTTTGCTCGAGTCTGTTACCCGTTACTTTCAGTTACTATATTTTTATTATGTTCTGGGGGCTCGATGTTTAATCAATCAATCATGCTAATGTTATTGTTAAATAATAATTTGACGATAAGGCACCGGCAGGAGGCCCTTTGTGGTTTTGGGGCCTGCTAGTGTCGACCCTAATAGGAAAAGGGTCTTGTCTACTGATCCATGATGAACGCACTACCCGCATGTGGGAAGCGAGTATGGGCGCCCCCCCTCAATTTGCCTCGATTCGCATCTCGTCCAAATCGCCTCATTTAGTTCGGGTTTTCCATTTGCTGCATGCATGATCTTGCGAGCCCTTGGTACCCGGGTGGAACTTTCGTAGTCGGCATATAGGAGGACACGTTCTTAGAGTGCTATGAGGGTCCATTTTCTTCTGGGCTCGATTAGCCGTGCGCCCAAGGTGCTTTGGGCTTGATGCGAAGAAAAGTTGAGTTGTGTAGAGTACCTCGCTTGGTGGGTTTGATTCCCGTCTGGCGGGATATTCTTGCGTGTACGGCCAAATTGGTGCAACCCTGCAGGGATAATCTTCTCGAGAAGCCGTGTTTTCCGCGGTTATGGATTACTTGGTGAAAGTACTGACTAACAAGTACTCAGGACAACCTAAACCTAATGATCCACAATCTCACACCCAATGATTCACAACTTGACTAGTAATAGGATTATTGACGCAATAATCTGCTTCATCTTTAATCCAACTGTGTGAGTTATCCTCGGATTGCTTCTTCGGATAAGGGGCGAGATCCAGAATGGGTTTGTTTGAAGTTATCTTTCAGTTGGTTACAATACTCGATCTTATCCCCTTGCTGTTAGTTGGAAGTTGTAGTTCTCTATAGTTGGTTAGCGCAGCCAGTTGCAGCATCTTTTATATCCCCTTCTTTCCGTTGAACCCAAAGCATTTGTGCTTGGTGTTGACGGGTTACACTTTGGTGAATTGTGAGTCTTGCTTGCCAGTATGTTTATGTACTGACCCCTTTGGGGCTGTGGTTTCCGCAGACGACGTTTCCGAAGATCCCCATGGTGGCTACAACGTGGAGTATGACGAGACTGCTGACGAGTAGATAGCGGACCCGGGCAGGATCCGAGACTTCGTGGATGGGCTCCGTCTTTTCGTTTCCGGCCTCTTAGGCCTATTTGGATCTTGTCTGTACTCAGACATGTTGAATGCTTCCGCTGTGATGTAATGATGAATTGTTGGGACATTTGTCCTCTGGTTGATTGTATTTGCTATCTCTGCTCTAATGAGAGCTATTTGCAACTTATTTCCATCTTTTGTGTCGTAGAGATCTGTTGTGATATCACTTGTTCCAATGCCGTTGACGTACCATGTGTGTATGTTTTGAAGTACGTCAATGGAAGTATCCTGATTTCTATGGGATAGTTTACGTCGACGCTGAACAGATAGGGGTTGGTTGTCACACATACGTGTGTTGGCCTACTCGTAAGAGGACGCGGGTGCCGGTAAGCCCCGTAATCCAATCTACTACTGTTCAACGGAACGGCGAGTATCCTTTAGAAGTCCGGGTGCGACAGTTAACTTGCCAATTTCGAATTTTGAGCATGTGGTTTTAGTTACACATAAAGAAGTGCTTGCTAAAATACCACCCGTTAATATAGTGTATTCCATCATGCTAAATGAACCTATTACTGTGAATTGTGCTATGAATAGAAGTTCTGAAATTTCCTATGTGAATTCTAGCACCTATACTCCTGGTTTCAATTTTAATCTAGTTGGTGACTATAGCATGAATGGAATTTTTATGGTGGATCAAATATGTATTACTTGTGATAGCATTGCTGAATTTAACATTGTCTTGCCTAGGTTGGATTTCTTCGCTAAATCTGAACATGATTCTACACATATGTTTTGTGGTCCAAAGTACTTCATAAATGCATATACTACTGATTTATACTTCACTTATATTTGCAAATTGAGTTGCAATTTACATAAGGTTAATAATGCACATGATAATACAGACGAGTGTACTACTACCACGAAATTTGATCACATATCTTCTGTGAGAACACTTGATTTAATACCAAACAATCAGAATTTATACATAGTTGTTTCTCCTTGTGATCATGATTATATGAACTTCACTTATACCTGCAATTGTGATTGCTATTTGATGAGATGCTATTTGTTTTCAGACAATTGTGTGCTAATTAAATTTTCGTTGCTTTATGTCATGTGGTAATATTTATCAAGTCCAAAAAATAATACACCTTGTTATTGATACATATATTGTGCCTACATGTTGTTATGTTTGTTTTTTCCACGTTCATCTTACCGCAAGCGGACATCTTGTCTCAAAGAAAGGGAGGATGATGAGGATATAATAGGGGAACATGATGTTTTCTCATGTTTGAGTTGGAAGGAAATATTGAGTCTCACTGATGTTCATTATAAGGTGAATTATTTCCTAGTAATAAATAACGTTTATGTTTATAAGAATGTTATACCAGATAAGCCTATGTATTTATGTATTAGAAGGGTTATTGATAACATAATCATTGGTGGAGAAATGGACTAGTTGAAGAAGATGGCAAGCACAAGGGAGTTGAGGGAGGAAATGGAGCCATCAAGGAAAAGATATTCAGTACGGACTGGCAGAAGTCCCAAATTTTAAATGATCGTGGACTCTTCATACGGACTCCAATTAACGCAAATAAGCACAATATGAATAGGAAATTCAAAGATCTTTCCACTGGATCCGGCCCCACGCACCGATTCGGCTCGTACAAGAAGTGGTGACCGAAACAATGCACGAGTCATTTTCTGCCAGTTTCCAAATAGAGCCTTTCAAGTTAGGAAACTTAGAGCTTTGTTTGATATCGACCCCAACACTAGGTTGGACGTCCAGTAGACTTTATAAGGCTTGTAATTCGCATTATTAGAGGTTAGACTAGGATAAAACATAAATCCTAGACCTTTGGGTAGAACTGCTTGTAAACATTCATATGAAAGTATTGTTCCTCTTGCAAAATTGTGTGTTACCTGCTGTTCCACTACGAATAAGACGGTACATGACCACCTCGTAGTCAGTGGCTACGTTGTGCAAGCGTGTGGAGTTGAGAATATCCATTGGGTTGCAAACCATTGCATTGGCATCAGGGATCAGCTGGAGAGTTTTCAGTGAGACACGAGTATTCAATTCAAGTTATCGGAGAGTTCATCGAGAAGATTGGGCCACCCCTTATCAGTAAACTTGACTCAGATATTTGCGTGAAGGTACCGAAAGGTATCCCCATTCCGAACCAAGATAGAGAAAATCGAGGTCTATACAATGTTCTTCTCAAGAATTCATTGTACGGACTTAAACATACGGGTAGGATGTGGTATAATCGCTTAGCAATTTCCTTCATTAAAAGGGCTACACGAGCATCGAGGATATCTCATGTGTGTTTACGCGGCGATCCCAAGATGGATTCTATATAATCTCGATGTATGTGGATGATTTGATTATAATCGGTACACCTCGAGATATTGAGGAGGCGAGTTCCTACCTGATGTCGGAATTCGAGATAAAGGATTTGGGTAAAACCAAGTTATGTTTAGGTCTGCAACTTGAATATTCCCCTGCTGGGATTCTAGTGCACCAGTCTTCCTACACCCAGAAGGTGTTGGAGAGATTTGGATTTGATAAGGCATATCCTTTAAAAGACCCCAATAATTGGAAGGTCTTTACAGCAAGATAAGTACCCGTTCAGGCCTAAGGAAGAGGTGAAGGAAATTCTGGACCGGAATTCCCCTACTTGAGTGCCGTTGGAGCACCCATGTACCCCATGAACTGTACACGGCCCAATATTGCGTGTCGTCAATTTTCTTGCTAGGTACAGTTCTGAGTCTACCAATAGACATTGGAAGACACCAAGGATGTCTTCCGATACGTGCAAGGGACAAAGATCTTGGGCTGTTCTATAGGAGTAATTAAGACCTATCACTGGTAGGCTATGCTGATGCATGGTAGCTGTCGGACCTCCATACTTCGAAGTCACATACTGGATATATTTTATTTGGGGTGGAACAATTTTTTGGAAATCGTCTAAGCAAAGTCCCGTATCGATTTCGACGAACCACTCAGAAATCATGACATTGTATGAGACATCACAAGAGTGTGTATGGATTTGACGGATGATTCGATGCATTCAGCACACGTGTGGGCTGAACACCGTATAGAACCTCACCATTATCTATGAAGATAATGCAGCTTGTGTTGCACAAGTGCAGGCAGGGTATGTGAAGAATAATCTCTCAAAGCATATCAACCCCAAGTTCTTCTATGTGTATGACCTATAGAAGATGAACATGGTGAGGATCTTACATACTAAGTTGTGTGACAATCTTGTTGATTTCTTCACTAAAACATTATCGACGTCACCTTTTGAGAGGTGTGTTCGTGGATTGGGTACGATGAGACTTGGAGAAATGCCAGACTCAAAGGGAGATTCTTCATACCCCCGTGTGTGAATCTTGATCCGGATGATCGATTACAACCAGATGTTGAGTGGATTATACTCTTTTTTCCTTATATGAGTTTTCTAGATGTTTCTCATAACAAGTTTTTTATGAAGTCATTCGTGCAACATGAGGATACGTATTCTATGCGCTATTTCTCCATGTTTTTCCCTGGGGTTTTCGGAATTTTTGAGACACAAACAATACAGGATGTCGGACCATTGGGAAGTGTTGAGAAACCTTCCCGTGTGTGGTCGTGCTGGCCCACCCTTTTCTTGGGGTGGGGATTTTCCCTCTAGGTTTTGGTCCTTCCACCTACCGGCTCTCCCAATATACTCATATATTGCAGGGAGAGATACGCGTAGTTGATTAATAAAGATCAGTTCTGTTTCTATATTGTGTCTTATTTTACTTTCTGCATGTGTGATTGTGCCGCGTATACGACTATTTCGACTACGCTTCCGCCCTTGAACCGAACCCGCAGGCAAAAGTTGTGGAACACATGCTACATATCTTTCTTCGACACAGAAATAGTCAAAACAAATTATATACCTGTTTTATGAACAAGCCAACGAAATCCCATATTCGTCTGCTGTTGCAATCCACGTCCGTCTCTCTCACTGACACTGTGGCCCCGTAGTGCGACCCCACCACACACTTCCGGTCGCTACACCTACAACTAACTAGCCCATTAACCAACGGATTCCCGCGTCTGCTCTGATATTCCGCGCCGAGCGGGCTTGCTGACACACGGCCACCGCTTCCCCCGTCGTACGGCGGCGCAGGCAACACCCCCGCATTGATCTACCTCCTTATGGCCTCCGGCGCGCCTCCGCCGCCATCGCCCACCGTCGCCGTCGCCGTCCGCCCCGGCGGCAGCGCGAGCCGCCGCGCCGCACGGTGGGCCGCGGCTAGCCTCCTCCAGGCCGACGGGGCAGGCCGCGCCGCCGCCATCGCCTTCGTCCACGTCATCACCCCGCTATCCTTCATCCCCTCCCCGAGTAAGGATGATTTTCCTCTATTGCATTTCGCCTCCTTAATTCGCCCGATTGATTTGGCGCGAGCTGACGCGCGTGGTCTGTGTTAATTTGGTCGGCGGCGAAGCGGGTGAGCGGGTGCCGGTGGCGCGGGTGGGGCGGGACGCGGTGAAGACGTACTCCCACGACCGGCACGCGCGCGCGCAGGAGGCGCTAGCCCCCTTCCGCCGCCTCTGCGACGGCCGCGCCTACGCCAATGTGAGTGCCCGCTGGCGCGCGAGAGTCTCGCGGCGAGACGCCGTGTCGCATTTGCGCATAAGCATTTGATGTGATTGTTTTGTGTGCGGCTTCGCGCAGGTGGAGACGGTGGTGGTGGAAGGCGACGACGTGGCGGAGGCGCTGGTGCGGTACGCGGCCGAGTCCGGCGTGCGGAGCCTGGTGCTAGGCTCGGCCTCATTCCGGTGGTTCCAGAGGTACCCTGTTTCCCCCCTCTCTTCCTCTGTCCCTTTTTCGTTTTTTTTTCTCTTCCGGATCGTCCTTGGCAAGTTAGCAGCGTATTAACGGAACTGAACTAGAGCATTATCATACTGTAGTACAATGGTACTATGAGAAAGCTAAAGCCTTTTTCGAAATTAACTCTGCCTTTTCGGTGGAGGGTTGATTTGGAAGGCGCCACGGAACAATGCCTTTGATCGCAATTAAAGTGTACAGTATTATTGAGAGATTGGTACAACTCATGTCACGGTTTTCTGTTAATATGGCTGTAGTGCATGTCTTTATATGATGTGCTTTGCGTTCTGCAGTAGATGGTTAGCGTTCTTGGTTCTCTGATCATGGTAAATATATTAGCATCAGATACACCTAAACACAGTGTAGCGAGCCTCTAGAGACAATGAGGATGCAGAAAGCCAGATTATGATGAGAAAGGGAAAAAATAAGAAATGTCATGCCGCAGCGATGAATGGCACACAGCAACAATCATCAATAGCAAAGCCTGACCGCGACAAAGCTTCTCCAATAGCAAACCCTCTAGGCAGGGGATAACGTGTCCGCCATTGTGGTCGGCTCCAACCACAAAAGGCAAGTTGTTTGGTTTTCACCTTGGATAGCATGTCGGATTAATGTAGTATGTCACACTGACTTTTCACCCTGGAGACTGGGACATTGCAGTCGAAGAGCACCACCAAACCAAAGTCACCATGTACTGCAGCCCCAATTTCCTACGATGGCACCGCCAATCCTCCTAATCTTGACAAACCAATAGACGAACATGGAACAGGCGCCCATATGCTAGCAGATTATACGCACCTTGTTAGGCATTGATCGGAAATGATAAAGCCACAGGACTTGGGCGTGAGACGCATTTAAAGGTGGCCTTCAGAGATAGCCGGAGTTTGTAAGACCTTCAGTCATGCCAAGGTATCTCCGGGCCGACGTGGTTATGCCAGTGTCCGATCAGAAACTTAGCAAGGAAGAAGATGCTGTCGCGAAGCCAGATCAATAGGAATGGCATGCATACACAATGGACTCAGGATCGTGAAATTTTGACCGCATCCTTGGCGTAGGCACCCCGACCGCCGTAGTCAAGGGTCATCAACTCATCATGGAGGAGTCGCACCAGAGATACGCAGAACACAACCCACCTGGCCTCCCAATCTCACTCCCCTGACTGCAGCTCCCATGTCCACTATTATGTTTTTCATGTAAAATAATCGGTACATGTCTATCAGTGATTTATTCTTTGCAGCTAGTTTCTGTTTTTTTTACTAGATCCTACTCCCTGATGCAATATTCAAACTCAAACTCAACAGCTTATGGTAAATTTAATTTAATATGCTACTAGATAAATTTTATTATTTGCAGTATCTTTCCAAGTAATTTACTTATAAGTAAAAGCTTTCTTAACCTGGTTTCTGCAATGTTCTGCCATATTGTGCCCGCAGGCTCTTCAGAATTCAGAAACTTCTTCATGGCTGTACTAATTAGGATTGCATCTATTATAATGCTTCCGGTACTTCATTATAGTTCGATTGTGGCTCTTAGTCATTGGTCATTGTCCATACCATGGTAGCCTAGATAAGCATACTACATTTTTATTAGGTCTTTAACAGTTAGTTAACTTAGTTTTCAGCTTAGGTCAAACCTGCTGCCTTAAATCACCTGCACGATCCACTTTTCAGGGTTTTGAGTATTCCTGATGTTCCAACTGCTGTCCTAAAAAATACACAAAACTCGTGCAATGTATTTGTTGTGTGCAAACGAACGTTGATCGTGAAAGTTTCAGAACATCATCAAGCAAGCAGTATGTTCCGAGTTCAACAATTAGCTTTTTCTATCTTATACGTTATCTTGTCATATCTCCTTTTTCTAGTCTTAGTGTTTAATTCTATTTGGATATTGGACGTTCTCACTTTTTTTCCAGGTTCTAGCACAAAATCAAGCATTCATTCAATTAGTCACGAAGCGTTTGCTCAAACACAGATGAGCTTATTGGTGGACAACGTTACCGAGGCAGAGTCACGCTCGGTATCATGCTCCCAGGCCTGTTGTTCTCATAGCGCCTGCTCTGATGTTAGTATAGGGTCAGAAAGTTGTGCATTAGTCCATGTAGGAAGTGGAGGTGAAAAGACAACAGGAAGTGATGTAAATCAAAATTACAGTTCTCATAATCCCTTGCAGGAAGTTCCTTATGCTGCGTCAAACTCAAGTGATGAGGTCGGGTACTCGATTAGATCTATATTCAATTCTTGATATTATTTTGACTAGAATCGATTATTGATATCCATGAATAATAACTGCTTATATGATAGATTGTGTTTCATGAGGTAATGTGCAGTTTCAGATATATTTGCTGTGAGAACATGCTAAATATGTTATCCTGACGTTATCTACAGTGTCGATCCATAGACGAAGTAGAAAAACTGAGGAAGGAACTGGAGGAAACGGTGGTAATCTATGATAAAGCTTGTGAAGATCTTGTCCATGCTAGGAAAAAGGTTAAATTTATTCAGCAGCATGTGTTACCTTAAGAAGTTATTATCACTATGTATTCATCCTGCTCCAACTGTCGACCTTTTGTGTTGTCCATTAATATCCTCCTACATAATTTGAAAAGCACGAGTATGAACGTTGTATCAGTAAATATTCCCACATTCATATTCCTTACCGTGATTCAGCACTCTCTACATGGTTAAAAGAAATCTCATCATAATTTCACAGATTCAGATACTTTCAACCCAATGCTCTGAAGATGCAAGGAAGGTGGAGCATGCACTACATAAAGAGGAAATTCTGAAGCAGGTCGCAGCCAATGAGAAAGCAAGGCATTTGGAGGTCATTCAAGAAGTTGACAATGCAAAAAGATCATTCACTCGGGAGGCCTACTCTAAGCACAAGGCTGAAATGGTAGGTGGTATAATATCTGTGGATAAGGAGAAGGTGGTGGAGGCTATTCTGTCGAGAAGCAAAAATTGCAGGCGGTACTCGAAACATGAAATAGAACTTGCCACTGACAACTTCTCTGAAGCAAGGAAGATCGGTGAGGGAGGTTATGGGAATGTGTATAGGTGCACCCTTGATCACGTCGAAGTAGCTGTCAAGACAATTCAGCAGGATTCCACCGACAAGACCGATGAGTTCTTGAGGGAGGTACGTATGGATTATGGAAATATGGCATAAGTTATAATTTCACTGATACACCAAAATCATTAAATATAAAAATTATTCAGTTATTAACCTCATACGGATTCATCCAGGTTGAGATTCTTAGCAAACTTCACCACCCCAACTTGGTTTTATTGATTGGTTTCTGTCCTGAAATCAGCTGTCTTGTATATGAGTACTTGGAGAATGGAAGTCTAGAAGATCAACTCCTTGATAACAAAAGGTGTCAGCCACTGCATTGGTTCCTCCGGTTTCGGATCATCTTTGAAGTGTCATGTGGGCTTGCTTTCTTGCATGGAAGGAAGCCTGAGCCAATTGTCCACCGTGACCTGAAACCGGCAAATATACTATTGGACAAGAACTATGTGAGCAAAATCGGAGATGCTGGCTTTGCGAAGCTCATATCTGACCTTGTGCCTGATTGGCAAACTGAATACACAGATACCATTGTTGCCGGTACGATGTACTACATGGACCCAGAGTACCAAACAACCGGGACTGTTCGGCCGAAATCGGACCTATTCGCGTTGGGAGTCATCATTCTCCAGATGCTAACCGGAAAACACCCGAATGGTCTCATTCTAAGCGCAGAAAACGCTATCAAAAGAGGGTCTCTTTTTTATATCCTCGACAAATCTCAAACCGATTGGCCACTGGCTGAGACAGAAATGCTGGCGAAGCTTGGTTTACAGTGCACAGCCCTGAAATGCAGGGATCGGCCCGATCTGGAGTCGGAGGTGCTGCCGAAGCTCAAGGAAATACTGCATAGGCTTGATTTTAATATCAACCTAAGAAATCCAGCCTCGTGTGTACCAAGACACTTCATCTGCCCGTTAACACAGGTAAATTCTACTTCCACTTAACTATCAGTTCAGCAACCACCTCTAGCTAACCAAATAACTTCGGCGCAGGAGGTGATGGATGATCCATATGTCGCTGCTGATGGACACACCTACGAGCACCATGCCATCAAAGATTGGCTCGGGAAGCAAATGTTATCGCCGGTCACGAGGTGCAAGCTTCTGAATTCATCTATAATCCCAAACTATTCGTTGCGCGCAGCAATTCAACAGTGGAGAAGCTCATCGGCAGCCTAGGACAGAGGCCTGAAAATGGGCATCAGGTTGATGTCCATATTTGATGTAATTGACCTAGTTGTTGTTATTCATTATTAATTATTTAATTTCATGTAATTGGTTGTATGTTGTGAAGCATAGAAATTAAAGCATAGAGATTTTTTTTAAAACGGAAAACCCGGCCTCAGCATCTAGTCGATGCACACAGCCCATTAAATCATAGAGATAAGTTTAGTAGGCAAGTAGTTTTATCGAGATGAGCTCCGAAAAAGACGGAGCCCGGGCGATTTGGGCTCCTCTCGCCAGACTCTAACAATGACGAGCCAGAGACCCCATCATCGCCGGAGTTTGTATCAACCAGTGCGGTCACCTATCTTTGCCGCTCTCCGGATGGAGCCAAAAATCGGGACCTGCCAGAGTCCAACGGCCGTGTGGCGGAAGGCTAGAGAAGAGGCGGAATCAGAGACGAGCGGCGCTCAAGCGCAGGGCGGGAGCACTATTTGGCGTCGTGGCAACGTCGATGGCTAGCCTAGCAAGGGTCATGCGGATCTCTGCCCTATAGATGGGTTGACGGTTTGCCAGTAGTGGTGGCTTCTGAAGAATGTGCTTTTCAATGTTTAGTGAACGTCTGTCGGACCAGATGTGTGCTGGAATGGCATTATTATTAGAGACATTAAAACTGAGCAAAAGAGGAGGCTTCTCAGGCTATCAGCATTTTTGAGCCGTCCATTCCACGATCTTGACATTCCTGGTCGTCCAATAAATAGTGGAATGGATGTCCCGTACAAAGCCCACTTGCGTTTCTGTCGAACACGCAGGTAAGAAAACAGGCGTCTTTCTCGCAGTGCCTCCCCTCCTCCCCGAATTTCATCTCGTGAGCCAGCGCCTTCCCCCCTTCCTTACCCCGGGTCTGCCTTCCACAGAACTCAGGTTCCTCGCTTCATTTGCTACACAGGGAAGCTTCCGTAATTCACGCCGCTTCAATCTTGACAGATTATTTCCAACTTGGAACCTCATGGTGGTGACGGATCCAGGTAAATCATAGGCACGGCTGCATCTGGGCCGGAAGCGGGGGCGGACAAGGTGATCAGGCGGGCCGCGTCCTGGGACAATGAGGTCGCCTTCCGCATCTCCGTGGTCAACGAGGATAGGTACTTCTCGACGCTGAGGGCCGCTCTCTCCGCACCCAGTGGTTCCGGCTGATGCCCAGGAGCAGAAAGTCCAAGACCGTGATGGACTACGGCACACATACAAAACCTTTTCGTTCTTTTTTCTTCTCCCTCTCAGTTCATACTATTGTTCAGTCAGTTAGTTACTGAATTTACTTATATTCTCTTCTGTTGGACCGGATGTGTGCTGGAATGGCATAGAAATTAAAGCATGGGGATTAGCTTTGTAGGCAAGTGGTTTTATTCATTTTTGTTTCTGTTAGTTGAACAATCAAAGACGTTGTTGGCTTGTTCAGTAGTCAACATGGTGACAGGTCCAATTATTCACATATATGAATAAATTAATCCCATGAGACCAGTTCATCACAGATTTGGACGTACAAATCTCTTCTAAGATCTAAGCGTGCAAGAATGCGTGAGCTGTGGTTGCTTGTTGAATTGGTGACCTGTGGTTACTTGGGTAGACCGATTGCGTGGGATCCGGTATCAGCTTATGAGAAAAGACAATGAAAAGTTGATTTTATTTCCTCTCGCGGCTATTTTTTAAGTACTATTTCCTTGGCTACTTGACAGGTGTGGTTTTCTAAACTCAATATTTTCCTTCCGGTGCATACTATCCTTATCATACACTAGTAGAAAAACCCCTATAGGTTTTTAGCTCTAGTCCTCATGAGCTTACCAACCGGGACCAGAGGGGGCAGGGCAACGGTTCGCCTCGCCTCGAATGCTTTTAGTCCCGCATCGTAACACGGCCCCGACTAAAAGTCGTCTGACAACCGTTCGCGTCGCCTCGCACACTTTTAGTCTCGGGTCGTAACACGACCCGGAACTAAAATTCGACGTGGCAACCGTTCGCCTAGCCGGAGAGCATTTAGTCCCGGGTTGTGTTACGGCTCGGGACTAAATGCCCAAACCGTTTGCCTCCCGAACTTCGGAAGTTGTTCCATTGTCGGGGAGGCAATAAAAACAGAGAAACACGCCTCCATTGCTACAGTACCGAGTGACCCTCTCTTCTTCCTCTTGCTCTGCTGTCTTCATTCTTCCACATTCTCTACCCTGAGACTAGAGATTATGAACGTGAACTCACATGGTCGGAAGATCGAAGTCGCATACACGAACGAGAGCAGAAGGCTTCCGGCTTTTCTTGACCTCTTGAAGCAATGGCTTCGCAAGGTTGGCGGGTATTTTCTTGGCATTGATCTTGAGTACACGGCCGATCAAAAAGAAGTGGCCATCATCCAAATTGCTCACAAGAGCGTGTCCTTGTCTTCCAGTGGGCAAGGTAATAAACACTCAGATCGATCTTCTCCTCTCTTTCTCTTTTCTCATTTTTCTCCTTGATCTTATTTTGATTGGATCGGAAATTGCATAGTATAGCAACATGTATGTGTGTATCCATTTGTATTCATATAGCAATGTGTATTGGAAATTCCATTTGTATTCATATAGCAATAATGTATTGGCCGAAATTGATAGGAAAACAATATATATAACCATGTGTATTCATATAGCAATGTGTATTGGAAATTCCATTTGTATTCATATAGCAATAATGTATTGCCCGAAATTGCAATTGAAAGCAATATATATATCCATGTGTATTCATATAGCAATGTGTATTGAAAATTCCATTTATAATTTGTTCCCATTTGAATCCGTTTTGGTTGCGGGTCGCAAGTAGGAGCCGTCAGCGTCCGCATGTCGTTGAACTTCGATCCACGATGCAACCGGGCGACTCCGAGGGCGACTCCGATCAGCCTAGCGGCCAACCCGCGGTGTCCCATGCTACTCCGGCGTGCGACGGCTACCCTACGGTTGGCGGACAGCTACGCGAGAAGAAATCCACATCCGCTACTCATGGTGGCAGATTCTGGGTGCTTCAACCGGATGGCTCGGGGGACGAAGATTCAGGGGGCGAGGAGGAGGCGAGCAAGGAAGCGCGGCACGGGGATGAGCTTGTCTGTCCTGGATCTACTGATCTACGGGCGTGGTGTGTAACACCACCATCCTCGCCATCGAGGAACATGGTCGACAGGCGATCTCGTCGACGTGAAGAAAAGCGACGGCGGCAGCGGGAGGCCACTTTCGTGCTTGAGGAGAATCGGGAGGAAGACATTAGCATGGTGAGTCTCTCTACATCGCTTCTAGCTTGTACCCGGCGAGAATCGCGGCGGGGGATGATGCAGTTACGATTGCATTCGTTCACGCCGGAGTTCACCTCGCCGGAGTTGGATGAGGACGGATGGACGTTGGTCGTTGGTCGACGACGTCGGAATTTTCGAAAACGCGAAATGTCGCGATCAGATCCGATGGGATCTTGCGGTAATCACGGAAATTATGGGAAAAATTTGAGTTTCCCATTATTTCAAAAAGGAACCGGGCCAATGGGCCTTACGAGGGTTCCTATCCCTTATCATACCAACGCAAGCAAAGGAACGGATACTCATATCTCTGACATATCGGTTGCGATTGCCCTAGGGGCTCGTCTATCACGCAGGCGCCGCCGTCCTGGGTTCACGTGGCTTCCAGTGCCTGGATCCATGGCGGGCCGCGGGGGTTTTGCGGGCGGCGATCGTGGTGGCTTTCAAGGCGGGGATCGTGGAGGTCCAGGTCGCGGAGGAGGCCGTGGCAACTTCAATGTTGCGCAGGCAGGCGGGTCAAACGCCATGGCCGGCCGGGAAGATCAAAGGCAGGGGGGTTCAACCGTAATCTGAACCTCGGCCCGAACCTCAACCGGAATGGGTTCCAAGGCACTGCTGCTGGAGGCAATTTTGATAACCGTGGGGGTGCACAATATGGTCCATATGTGGATCGCAATGGTGCAGGCAGCTCCAATGGCGTGGGTTACAATCAGGAAGCACGCAATGGTTTCGCAAGAGACAATGGACAGTTCAATGGAGGGGCATACAATGGGGGTGGTGGCCGCAATTTCGATCCACCACAAGGCAGCTTCAATGCCGGGACGGGTTTTCCTAATGAGGGGAATCGGTTCAATTCTAGACCTCCACCGAGGTTTAACAACAAAGGTGGGGTTGGAAGGGGTCGTGGTAGAGGCCCTGGCCGAAATTTCATTGGCGCAAACTCGGCCTCAAATGCAGTTGGGGCTCGGACAGTGGAGGCAGGCAAATCGGATGCAGTTGTGACTGCTACTCCTGTAACCCAACAGGTGTTCGTGAAGAAAACACCTAGCTCCGTTGATTCAATTGATGATGGTAAAGCCCAGAAGAAACATGAAGCTAAGTGCTTTAGGTGTGGTCTATCTGGACATGTGCTAGCCGAGTGCGAGGTACCCCTCTGTGATTACTGTGAGAGCGTGGAGCACCTAGCCGATGATTGTCCTTTACTTGATGCTCCAAAACCCCAGGTTACTATTTATGGTCACTACCATGATGACCTCACTTTTTTTGGTATGCCTCTGTCTGATTCCTATAGACCGAAATTCGTGAATACAAGGCTTGCTATGGTTACTGTAAATGGAGGTACTCTGTCTATACCTCAGATAGCAAGAAATTTGCAGCGAGTTGTTCCTGTTGAGGAGTATAATTGGGAAGTGCTTCAGGTTGGTCAGAACGTATACAAAGTAATGTTTCCATCCAAAGCAGAATTGGATAGACTCAAACTATTTGGTGGTTTCAGAGTCCCGAACAGTGTCTGCGAGCTTAAAGTAGATGATTGGTATGCCCGGTCTGAACCAATGTGGATGCTGCCACATGTGTGGGTTCGTATGGAAGGTATACCTGAGCGCCACACCGGTGATTTCTTTGCTTTGTGGGGACTAGGCACTTTGTTTGGGAAAACGGCAAAAGTTGATATGGCTTATACAAGGAAAAATAAGGTCCCGCGCATTCTTATTGGGTGTGTTGATCACACTAAGATCCCTAAAGATTTACCTCTATGGGTCAAAGATGGTTTTTACCAAATTACATTTGTGGTAGAGCCAAAAATTGTGGAAGATGAGGGGGATATGGATGTAGACTCCACTGATGATCTTGATGGTGATAAGCATGGGGATGATGAGGAGGTACCTGAGAAGAAGCAAGGGGAGGGAAAAACAAAGAATGACTCGGTGGCTAACACAACTACTGTTACTAAGCATGATGGTGTTAATAAAGAGACTCAAAGCTCTACCTCTGTTGGTAAAAAAACGGTGGGTGTGGTGTTTTCTCCACAACTTTTGGAGTCTTTCCGAAAAGTATCAAATAGTTCATTCAATGATGGAATGGATGCGACACCTAGTGACAACGATGCGAACCTTAGAAGTGTCGAGAGGGTTCTAAGAGAAGAAAGGAGACTGTTTAGATTGGCTTCAAAATGTGCTACTGTCAGTAATCGGTCTTTGTCTAACAGATTTGCCTTGAGCATCGATGGGTGCTCATCAGACTCGCATACTGATGATGGTATGCGCCTCAATTTGGAGGAGAACTTTATTGCCAAGGTTCCCCCTTCTCCTAGCATCCCTGAGGTACCAATTCTTTCATATGATCATTCTTTTTTACCCTCGGTGGGTTTACTGTTTACCTCACTTGTGCCTATTGATGCAACTATATGGAGTAATGCTCGGGTACTGGATGTGCAGGGTTCTTTGGGAATCAACAGGGGATTGAATAAGCATGGTTTTGAAGCAAATCCACACTCGATGGACTCTGATCTAAGCACTATGCAGTGCGGCGTTGTGGTTCAGGCCACGGCAGCGGCGGCAGAGTTTTCTCTGCCGCGAGGCGAGAATCTGCGGGAAACTCTGCCGGTTGCGGTTGTTCCCACCGTGGCAGCAAAAGCATCGTTTCCCTGCCGCAGCACTATGCAGTGCGATATGGTACTTCAGCCCACGGCAGCGGGGGCAGAATTTTCTCTGCCGCGAGGCGAGAAACCGATAGGAGTGCTGCCGGCTGCTGCTGCTCCTGCCGTGGCAGAGACGGCAGCATTTTCGGCCAGCAGCAACGCCTTTTGCATGCCCGCTGATGGTGTGCCGCTGCAGACTGCTGTGGCTATTATTTCTACTGTTAATCCAGAGGAAATTGGCTCGTGTAATGCCAAATCTTCGGTAATTAAAGAAGCAACACTCCAACAGGTTCATGAGGTGCATCACAAGGGTACACTTGATAATGATCATGTTCATTTTGAGGTACCTGATAATTTAAATTTATTTCATGATTTCTGTACTCCAGTGGATACACATATTGAGAATTCTTCACATAAGGAGTTGACTCCTTTAAGGGACCTAAGTAATAACACTATGGAAATTAATATGCAGGACAAGGATGTCATTGCATATGGTGGTATTGCGTCACCAATGTCAGCGGGGTTACGATCCAGTGATCGGATACGCACTCAGCCCCATGCGGATTTGCCTGCTATGGAGCGTGCCATGATGATGGCACAACGTCGTGACGAGGACCAAGTCTCAGGTACTTCCAAACGTCTTTCTTTCTCTTTTGCTGGGTTGGATGCTGATATTATTTTGGAAAGGGCTACGCGTCTAGGTGTTTCGCTAGGTAATTCTACCAGCCAAGAGATTAGGTCCGTTTCACTTCTTAAGAGTATTGAGAAAACCCGAAATATCACCTTCCTCCAAAGGACTATGGTTCAAAAAGAGAGTGATGAGTGTAATGTTGGTATTATAAGAAAGGCATCCAATATGTCGGAGGATCTGGTAGATGAGATAGATGATGTTCTTATCCCGGATAGTATGATCCAGGTTCCTAATATTTTAGAGAAAAAAAACAGAGGGAAAAGAACTAAAAGCATTGGCTTATCTGTGAAAAGAAAAAGTGCTAGGTTAGAAAAATTAAAGGGTAATTTGAAATGAGAGGCATGATATGGAACAGTGATGGGTTTGGGGATACTGCCAAGCATTTGTTTGTCAAGGAAGCTATTATAGAAAAGAAGTTAGACTTTGTGGCCATTATTGAAACAGGGCGTTCAGATTTTGCATCTCCTTTTTTAGCTCATTTAGCCAGTGGACTTGATTTCCTTTGGTATTGTTTACCACCTCAGGGAAGATCAGGAGGGATCTTGGTTGGTTTTAATAACCAGTTAATTTCGGTACAGGATCTTATGTGTGGAGATTTCTGTATCAAATTTAAACTTAAGTTGCGTAATGATGGTTTCATCTGGTCACTGGTGATTGCATATGGGGCTGCTCAGGAAGCAATGAAACCTACCTTTTTGTCCGAGTTGGTACGCGTTTGTGACAATGTTGATACTCCTCTATTTATAGGAGGTGATTTTAACATTATTCGTAGGCAAGAAGAAAAGAACAATGACAACTTTAATGCTCGTTGGCCCTTTATTTTCAATGCCATTATTGAGAGTCTTGATCTCAAGGAGATAGAGCTATCGGGTAGACAATTCACTTGGGTAGGCAGGAGACCGATTCCAACTCTTGAAAAATTGGATCGTTTTCTCGCAAGTGTGGATTGGGAGCAAAAATTCCCACTAGTTTCTGTTCACGCTTTGTCTAGAGCAGGATCCGATCATACCCCACTTGTCATTGACTCAGGAAGCAGTGCCCATGTGGGTAATGTAGCAAAATTTTCTTTCGAATTGTCGTGGCTAAAAAGAGAGGGGTTTGTGGACGTGGTTTCCAAAGAGTGGCGTAATACTAAGGGAGGGCAATCTAAAATTCGTCATTTGAGACAATTTTTGAGGGGATGGGCAAAGAATATTAGTGGGGAATATAGAGTCTTGAAAGAAAAATTGTTGTTGCTTATAGAGGAATTAGATATTAAGGCCGAGTCGGTTGTTCTTTCACCGGACGAGAGGAAAGCCAAGAGAGATGCTGATGAGTATCTGGCTAAGCTCCGGCGTGAGGAAGAATCTAAATGGGCGCAACGAGCTAAGGTTAAACATATTCAGGAAGGGGGGGGGGGTAATACGAGGTACTTCCATTTGATTGCTAATGGTAAACATAGGAAAAAAAGAATTTTTCAGCTCGAACAGGATGAGGGGACAATTGTAGGGGAGAACAATTTGAAAGTGTTCATCTCTGAGTACTACAAAAAGCTGTTTGGGCCTCCTGATATTAATGAATTTACTATGATTGAAAATTACAACTCGGATATGCCCCAAGTTTCCATGCACGAGAATGTGGCTTTGACATCAAATTTTACTGAAAAGGAGGTGTGAGCTGCTATTTTTCAAATGGAACATAATAAGGCCCCCGGCCCTGATGGCTTTCCGGCTGAGTTCTATCAGACCTTTTGGGATGTTATCAAGATTGACTTGATGGCCATGTTTGCTCAACTTCAAAATGGTGAGTTGCCACTATTTAAGTTGAACTTTGGGGTAATTACTTTGCTACCTAAAAAGGAGGATGCGAGTAGAATTGAACAATACAGGCCTATTTGCTTACTAAATGTGAGTTTCAAAATCTTTACCAAGGTGGGGACGAATCGTGTTTCGGATATTGCTCAAAACGTTATTATGCCCACTCAGTCTGCTTTTTCCCAGGGCGTAATATTTTAGAAGGGGTAGTTATTCTACATGAGACTATTCATGAATTGAAAACCAAGAAGTTAGATGGTGTCATTTTCAAAATTGATTTTGAAAAGGCATACGATAAAGTGAAATGGGATTTTCTGCAACAGGCTTTGCGGATGAAGGGATTTGATCCAAAATGGTGTGAATGGGTTAATCAATTCATCCAGGGAGGGAGTGTGGGTGTCAGAGTGAATGATGACATTGGTCATTATTTTCAAATACTAAAGGGATTACGTCAAGGAGATCCCCTCTCACCTGTCTTATTCAATATTGTAGCTGATATGTTGGCTGTTCTTATAGCACGGGCAAGAGAGGATGGGCAAATAGGATCTTTGATACCCCATTTGGTGGATGGGGGGCTGTCCATTTTGCAATATGCCGATGATACAATATTGTTTCTAGAAGATGATCTAGATAAGGCAGTTAATATGAAATTAATTCTAGCTCTATTTGAACAATTGTCGGGGTTGAAAATTAATTTCCATAAGAGTGAACTTTATTGTTTTGGGAAAGCAGCTGATAGGGAGGATGAATATAGGTCTTTATTTGGATGTGAGATTGGTTCTCTTCCGTTTAAATACCTAGGTATCCCAATCCATTATCGTAAACTTTTGAATAAGGAATGGAAACCAGTGGAAGATCGTTTTGAGAGTAAGTTAGGGTCTTGGGCTGGTAAGATTCTCTCGTATGGAGATAGACTTGTTCTTATCAACTCTGTCTTAACTAGCTTACCTATGTTCCTGTTATCTTTCTTTCCAATACCTGTTGGGGTCAGGAAACGATTAGATTTCTTTCTTAGTAGGTTCTTTTGGCAAAGTGATTCACACAAAAGAAAATATCGCCTTTCTAAATGGAATATTGTTTGTAGACCTAAGGACCAAGGAGGTTTAGGTATTGAGGTACTTGAAATAAAGAATAAATGTCTATTGTCAAAATGGTTATTTAAACTACTACATGAAAATGGGGTTTGGCAAGAACTACTTAAGAACAAATAGTTATTTGATAAATCGTTGTCTCAAGTAGAGGTAAAACCCATGGACTCTCCTTTTTGGAAGGGCCTGATGTCCGTTAAACAAGATTTCTTCCAAAGAGGGTTATTTAAGATAGGTAATGGTCTATCCACTCGCTTTTGGGAAGATACGTGGTTAGGAAATGTTCCTTTGGCCAACCAATACCCTGGGTTATATAATATTGTGAGGAGTAAGAATGTGTTGGTTTCAGATGTGTTATCACATACTCCTCTAAATATTCAATTCCGTCGAAACTTGGTTGGAGATAGGTGGAATGCTTGGCTGCGTTTAGTACGTAGTCTTATGGGAATTCATTTAAACAATGATAATGATAACTTTGTTTGGGGTCTTTCTGTCTCGGGTAACTTCTCGGTCAAGTCCATGTATTTGGATTATATGCATGGTAGCACTCCCTTTTTACATAAATACTTGTGGAAGTTGAAGGTTCCACTTAAAATTAAAGTGTTCATGTGGTTCCTACAACGTAAAGTGATTCTAACCAAGGATAATCTTATTAAGAGGAAATGGGCTGGGTCAAAAAAATGTATGTTTTGTGATAGTGATGAATCTGTGGATCACTTGTTCATACATTGTATTTTTGCTAAGCATATTTGGAGGTTGCTTCATTTTACGTTTAGTATAGCCCAACCGGTTAGTATTGATCACATGTTTGTCAATTGGCTACTTTGGAATTGTAGGAATGACATGGTTTTTAACAAATCTAGAGGTGCTCATTTTTTGCAGGTTACACATCAGGCCACATACTGTATTCACATGTGGTCCTTCCTTCTGCCGTTGGAGCAGCGGGATCTTATGGATTCTGGATGCACTCGCTTGATGGCGGTCGTTCAGACTATCTACAGCCAGGGTGGTTGGCTGCACACTAGAAGGATTCAATGAGTGTTTTCTTCATTTTGATACAATTCTTGTGGTTGATCTTAGCTTCTATTCTGGATGATGCGTGAGTTGTAAAACTATTGAACCATACTTTTTCATCTTTTTAATATAAAAGCATCAGCTGTGTGCATCCTCGTGATGCAGAGGCTGGGGCTATGTTCCCATTTCCAAAAAAAAATGTATGTACGTTCATTGGAAATAATAAATTTGTTGCATTAAAACAGTATACTTGTTGCATTGAAACAATATACTCGTTGCATTGAAATAATATACGTATTGCATAACATTTGATCCATTGGTTGTTGCATAACATTATTTCTTTAACATTTGTTACATTTTTTTTGTTGCAGTAGTGACAAAAATTGTCCAGAACTGATGGATTTACTTGTCAACTGCGACATACGTTTTGCTAGCTTTGATATAAGTAATGATAGGTTGAAGATGAGGAACACCTGGCGTATTGAGATACCATCTCAGTGCCATATTGATATCCAGGACCTGTTCCAGCTTAAGTATGAGAGGACTTTCATGGCTGATATGGCAGCCGCATTATCAGTGTCTTCAGCTATGGGCAGCGTCACTTTGCCCCGGAGAACGAGCAGTCTGTGTGCGCGCGCGCGTGTGCGTGCGTGCGTGCGTGCGTGTCCTTGTTTAATTATATCTATTTTAAATTAATGTCCTTGTTTACTTATATCGATCTATATATTCGATCCCTTGGAGTAATTTTTGTACATATATATCGATCTATATATATAATTAAGGGTTAATTGGATAGATGCCACTACAATTTCCGGCTATTTGAGAAACGCCACTGCAATTTTACTCTTTTGGAAAACGCCACTACAATTCTGTGTACATTCCACATATGCCATTATGGCCACTTAGACATCAATACCGGCCAGTATACTCATGTATTCATATCGTATATACGTATGAAGGTGGGACCCACCAAAATAGTGACAAAAAATATAGAAAGAATGGGATAAATTTGTGACATAGTACTGTTTGAGAAAATAATAAGAAATCTTAAACCTACATGTACAAAATCTCAATTACATAGCTCCAGGTTGAACAAATCGTATGCTACAGCCTCTCTATATCTCAATACATACTCCCTCCGTTCCATATTAGATGACTCTCAAATAGATGTATCTAGCACTAAAATATGTCTAGATACATCTACGTGAGATTCATCTAAAATAGAACAGAGGGAGCTTCAGGTTTAAAGAAGGGTCACGTGCATACATATATATTTTACATACGTACGTGAACGTAGGGCTCCAAAATAAAATTTCATCATCTATACCATTCGTTTCGCGCTCTAATCTACATTGTTTGGCTGGCTTGAACTAGCAATCTGAGATGCGGAACACTTAGTCGCTTGAGCAAGCAAAGGAAGCAATAGACCGGCAGAAGCTGCCATCCACCGCCGCCATACTCGCTGCCTTTAGCCGCCAAGGGGAGGAGGGATTGGAGGGGGCTACCGTCCGGTCGCAGATGAGGGGAAGGAATTTCGGAAACAGGTGCTCGCCTGCCCCATGCTCGCCGCCTTCCACTGGCACCAGCGCCGCCATGCTCGTCCTCTTCCGATGCCAAGGGGAGGGTGTATTTGGGTAAGCTTATGTCTATTCGCCGCAGCAGGGAAGGAGTGCGGGAACCAGATGCTCTCCGCCCCTAGGATCGCCGTCCGCTGCCGCCATGCCCATACTCACCGCCGCTGCCGCCGGATTCTAGGGTTACGGACAGGCGACGGGAGAGCGAGGCAAGGGGGAAAGTCACTTGCCCGGTCCACGTCTATCCCATGATTTCTTTAATTCTTTCATCACAATATTGGTAGGCCACACCTTTATACGTATATACGGCATAAATACAAAGTATATTGGCCAATACTGGTGTCTAAGTGACGAAAATGGCATCTGGCAAATGTATACAGAATTGTAGTGGCGTTTTTCGAAAGAGCAAAATTATAGTGGCGTTTCTCAAATAGCTGGAAATTGTAGTGGCATCTATCCAATTAACTCTATAATTAATGATGAAAAATATAATACGTAAGGTGTCGATCATATATATTTGAACTTCTCTAATTTTTCTAATCTACTTAGACAATATCATTTGCCAATTTTCGATTTTACGGATATTCATTAATATAAATAAAGCAACAAAATTAATTATTATTTAAATTAATTAATGATTATTTGAATTCAAGACTATTAATACTTATTTATTTATGTTTAACTAAATAATTTTTGGATTCACAAAATAAAGATATACGACATCATAGCTCAAAGATTAACATGATTGACACCATACTATTGTCAGTAAAACAGGATTTGTTTTTTGGAAGTTGTGAGTAAAGAAACCCAAAAGTTAAGTGTGCTGAGAGTGGAGTAGTTTGAGGATGGGTGACCTCCTAGGAAGTGTCAGTTCAGAGTGAAAGAAGAGCGATTAGAGTTAAAAATAATTAAGATTAAGGGAGAATAATTAGAGATAGAAATAATAGAGACTAAATGAAAAGAAAAAACGGAAATAAAAAAATAAAAAATAAAAATCGAGTCTCGTGGTTGTATTACCACCCGGGACTAAAAGTCCTGCCCCGAGAGCGCCCGGGGAGCTCCCCATGGGCTGCCCTCTAGTTGCGGCTCGTGGGCCGGCGGGACAAAATGGGGGCCTCTAGTCCTGGATGAGTAGTCCCGGATGGCCCTTATGTCCCGGGACTAGAGGCCCATTTTCTACTAGTGATAGGCCTCCACGCAAGATGCGACCACTCCAAGATCAAGTCTCTAGACCACATCATACAGTCGTGAGACCGTTGCTAGCCAAAACAGCACAATCAAGCCCAAGAAAAAGCAAGAAAATTAAAAAAGAAACTAATGCCAACAACGCTGAATGAAATGGAGCCACTTTGGGCTTCCCTATGAAATGAGGCATGGAATGGAGCCACTGCAAAGAAATTCTGGGAGTTACGAACGAAGCTTTTTCGGACTCATATTGTTCACCCCCCCCCCTTCCTCAGTAGAGCGGTCGGTTGTTAACCGACTGGTCGTAGGTTCAAATCCTACTTGGGGAGATTTGATTCATTCTTTACTGTAAGAATTACAAAAGCGACGATGTTTCGCAATAACTGAGCCCTCCGGGGAATTTCCACCACACTATTAACTCCGAATCGCTGCGCACCAAGCAACACCTTCAGGAAGACCTTCAAGAAGGAATGTGACGACGATGCCGCTATTTCCCGGACCAATCCTATGATTTCTCCCGGTACACATAGGGCGTGGAAAAGGGGTACACACGTCGCCCTTCAAGAAGGATAGTGGCACCCGCGGACGTCACCACGCCCGTGCCTGCAAGAGCCGGCAGGGATTTCTCCCAACCCCAAAAAACCACAACCCCGGATAATACGTCGGCTCCACCAATCTCGTCGTCCACCAACATGCGCTAATGGTCTTGAAGCTCATCATCGTCATCTCACCATGGCAAACGCAACGAGGCCGGCTAGACCGAGAAAAGACAACCGTAGATCAAGGACGGCAGTACTGCATGCATGTGGGAGGGCACAACCTCCATCGCCAATGATATCAGCAGACCGTACACATCAGTAGGAGCACACCAGACCACTATGTCCGACCGGGTAAAAAATAGACCCGTGAATCTCCTGCCGTCGCGCTGTAGCAGACACGGCGTCGTATCCGCCATGCCAATCACCATCTACTTTTCTGGCTAGCCAGAGGCGACGCATCGAGGTCGCACCGGTCCGCTCTAACTCCGATTGAGCCCAAAGGGCCCAGATCTGGTCCCGTAGGGCGTCGCCGGCCAAGCCCCGCACCACGTTGCCCTTGCCGCCAAAGGGTAGCACCGCCGCCCTGCCACCATCCTGGCCTACACAGAGCGCCGCTGGCCAAGCTGCACCATCGCCATGGAAGCCACCTCCACGGCCGAGACCCCACGCGTCGGGAACTGGAAGGCCGGCCGCTGACGGCACCACACGGGCCTAGCGCAGCGGCGGCCAGAGGGAGGGGATGATTAGGGGACGGAGGAGGTGGCAGGGATTGGGGCGTCCCGGTCGCCCGCACGCGGGGCCGACGCGAGACGCGGAGCGGTTTCGCGAAGCGTTTTTTCCTGGAATTCTGACCACGTACTAACTAGACCAGACCCAGCCCACAACATAGTCGCAAGCTATAGCAGAGGGAGGCAAGCAGAGAAGATGTTCTAGTCTTGCAGCTCACATGGCGAGCTGGCGGTGATGGCTGAGTGGCGGGTGGAGACGGTGGGTTTGGTTGTCGTTGTTCTGCCAAATTTAGGAGCACCTTCGTTGCTTGCATGAGATGCCTGATCACCATGTAGACATAGTGCAAACCCCCATCCGTTATGTACGCTCCGGAGAAGGCGAACCTCGATCTGCATCTCGCCGGTGGCAATGTAACTGTCGCCATATAGTTCAAGCAGGCTAAACCAAAGTGAAACCGCATATCACTATGGAGCTAAACGCGGTGGCGAGCTTGACAATTGAGACTATCAAAAATTCAGTCTAGTTGCTCAGTGGTCTTGGTGTCAGACGAGAAGTGCATCATCATGACATATATGTTAACATGCTGGCGGCAACGAACTCCAGTACGACCAATCCAGACAGCTCATATCTTGATGCAATACGGACATTCAGAATAATTCATGTGCATATAACTCTAGCTGATCAACTTGCTTCTCGCTCATGTCTTGAGAAAATGAATTCGATCCAAAGTTATGAGATTCTTTTGTTTGGGTTGCGTGGATAGTGTCAATCGTTTGGCCTTGTTATGTTGCAGAGTTCTTTCTTTTTTGTTTAATGGATTAGGTTGGTAGGTTTGATTAGTTCTTACACGTTATGGGTTTCAGATCATTACCAATCCTAAAAGCGGACTTTGCTATAAGGAACGCGGCATTACAACTTGTTTATTTTCTTAGAAATTTTGTGTAGGTTTACTGAGAGTAATTTTTTTAATGTTGAATGGGGATTTTGGACCTGGCATTTTGCTACGAAAATTTGTGTTGCATTTTTTGATTAGTTTTCTCCTTTTTCATTCATATTAAAGATCCAAAGTTACTGAAAGGATTTGTAGTGTGCTTATAGATGTGAAAAATTGATATGATTTCAAGAATTATTTTTGGTCTTGTTTCTCGGTCCATGAGAGGTTCCATTGAATTTGTATACAATGGTGTTGATTTTCAAATTTTGAAAAATTGATTAAAATGCTAGAGACGAAACCTTGGCTAGAGAGACAAGCGGTGAACTTTTTTCTGGTCGAAATTAGTAAAATTTGTTACCGCACTATATTGGTATCATTTACTAAATGATGACCCAACAACGGCGCACTGAAGTGCACATTTCTTCTATTACACCAAGGAACGGTCATCATTTAGTATTCAAACATATGTCTTATATTTGTCTTTGAAATTATTTTGATTTGAGATAACAAAATAGCATTATTTATTATATAACAATGTTATTTCTATGTCATAGTTTGTATTTTACTATTACTGTCATACTAAATTTCTTAGTACAGTATCTAATGTACTCATGCAAGAAAAGATACTTCGTGCAACGACAATAGACAAAGTGGAATGACAAGGCGCACCTCAATAGAAAATCCTTATACATATCATCAACACAGTATTACCCCATGCCATAGAGTGACACACTGACACGTTAAGGCCATGCTGGTCACAGCCTCCGCCATTTGGTGAAAAGAAGAGAACTAAACAACCTCCACACTTCCAAGGGACCAAACTAAGCCCAATAGCACGAAATAGAGAAAAGGAAGAAGATAAATAGCATGTCTAAATAGTGAAAGAGAAATAATGTCATAAAACAGAAATGGCGCAGGGAAGCGCGCAAGGCCCTTCTAGTATTTCTCGACAACTGACCGATTTCATCAAGTGGTGGCGCCTAACGATGTGATAGTCGGCTCAGGCTTAAATGAAAGGGGTGTCTACGCTCAGCCTAACGCTGGGAAGGACTGGTGAAATTTTACATAAATAACTTTTTGGCATAGCAAATTCACAGTCTAACCTCCCGAACCAAAAATTTTGGGAAATAACCCTTTTTCTTAACGCCCGCCCCAAAGGCGTTATGCTCTATACCTCAGCGCCCCAAATCCGAGGCATTATTGACCGTGCCACTGTGGACGTGGACTCCTACGTGACAGGTAGCTTAACGCCCCGACAAAGGCATTATGCTTCTTAACGCCCTATCGGGGGCGGGGGGGGGGGGGGTATGCTTCTTAACGCCCTCGCCGGGGGCGTTAAGCCCTATGGCTTAGCACGGGCGAACAACCCCCTCCCGAAGCCGTTTCTTCTTTTCCCCTCTCCCTCTCTGTTCATGAAGAAAGAGAGCAACCATCCCGCCGCCCCACTCCTCTTCTCACCCAAATCCGTCAACTTTTGGAAAGGTCGGAGGCCATTTGTTAGGGATTTGGTTCCCTAAGGAATCCCAAAGGTATTGCCCCACTTTTTCCCTCATTCTATTAATTCAAATTCTCACATCTCATTCTCTAGGTTTTCCCGATCCATATTCTATCTAGTTTCCTAGCTAGAAATAGTGCAATTTTGAATGCACCCTTCCAAGAAATAAATTTCTCAATTTGTTCCATATCATCCAAGTCATAATTTTCCTTAACATAAGAAGATATGGTAACATTATCATTATACTCACATTAAAAAAGGAAGATGTTTATACCTCCTACAGCAACAAGATTTATCAATGTAATAAGTAACATTATAAGTAGAGCACAAGTTTTTAGCATTGTCATGCAATTTATTACTTTGCTCCCATAAGTGTATCCCTTTTTGTGACAATCGGTGTTCCTTATAATATTTTTGTTGTTCATCCGTGAACCCACATTGCTAATAAGATCTAGTTTCAAAGAAATCGAACATTGCTAGCAAGCATGATAAAGCAAGTAACAAGCAAAACAGTAACAAAGTAAAAAATGATTGGAGGTGAGTGACTCCCCTTGCAAAAATTCTCTTCCTCCCCGGCAACGGCACCAGAAAAGTTTGATGGAGTGTAGACACACGCTCGTTGGGAGACCCAAGTGCAATGTGTGAAGAGTGCAGCAGCAAGTTTTCCCTCAGGAAAGAAACCAA
Organism: Alopecurus myosuroides; assembly: GCA_028641055.1. Classification (NCBI taxonomy): domain Eukaryota; kingdom Viridiplantae; phylum Streptophyta; class Magnoliopsida; order Poales; family Poaceae; genus Alopecurus; species Alopecurus myosuroides. The sequence continues at coordinate 241,139,862 of CM054060.1, read as the reverse complement.
GGTTGAATCGACCAGTAGGAGAAAGAAGCACTTATGAAGGTTGATGCAACTGAGATGGCAGGGCGCACTATCGATTCAGCAGCAACGTGGAACCTACACAACACAACCGATTCACTTTGCCCCAACGTAACAGTGAGGTTGTCAATCTCACTAGTTTTGCTGATAACAAAGAGGTTAAATGTATGGTGCGGAAAACAGTATGAGAACAATATGAAAATAACAGTAGCAGTGTGAATACAATGGAAGAGTAATTGCAGTGGTTGTATTACCAGTATGAGAAAATGGACCGGGGTCCACAGTTCACTAGAGGTGTCTCTCCATAAAAGATAGCTAACATGCGTGGTAAACAAATTACAGCTGGGCATTTGATACATAATGAAACATCCATGACATAAAGATTACTATGAGATTCATGCAGGCATTACAACAAAATACATAGATCATCATCCAACTGCATCTATCACTAATAATCCATCCTCCGAATATCATCCGAACAAACGTTGGGTATTAAGTTGCAAGCAACGAATAATCTTCGTAAGAAAAGTGTGTAATGTAAACAATGTAAATAATGTAAACATCGTTGTTTTCTTCCTAATGGCAACAACACATCCTCCATCCGTCATGTTTATGTGACTCGAGCACAGATGCAAAGGAGGCATGAACCCACTATCGAGCATAAATACTCCCTCTGGAGTCACTAGCATATCCTTGGCCAGAGCATCTACTAACAACGGAGAGCATGCAAGATCATAAATAACATACACATGAAGATAACATGATAGCTTGATAATCATAAGATATAGCATTCAATAATCATCGGATCCCAGCAAACATAATATGTAGCATTAAAATAAGATGATCTCGATCATGTGAAGCAGATCACGATCTAAACATGAGGCATAAAGTGGAGAAGACAACCATCTAGCTACTACTATGGACCTGTAGTCGAGGGATAAACTACTCATGCATCACTCCGGAGGCGGGCATGGGGGTGTAGACCCCTCCGGTGATGATTTTACCTCCCGGCAGGGTGCCGGGGAGAGCTCAAGAACCCTCCCGATTTCGGACACCAGGGGGCGCACCGTCCGATGGTGTGGCCTTGCTGTGGCCCCCTCCGGGCCTCTTTGGGACTCCGTGAAACCTTTGGGAATTCTAAGACTTCCGGGCTTCGAATTTTCCAATTTTGAGAATATTTCCAGAACAACTTTTCTGAAACTAAAAACAACAGAAAACATGGAACTGGCTCTGTGGCATCTTGTCAATAGGTTAGTCCCGGGAAATCGATAAAAATGGCATAAAGTCTAAGGAAAACATGTAGAATATGGCATAAAACAACATGGAACAACATAAATTATAGATACGTTTATGACGTATCACGGGGGCTTAACGCCTTGAAGGAAGGCATTGTGCGACTTAGGTTTTAAGTTAAGTACTAATTCCCCCATTCACTACATCAATTCCCATTCCAACCAAAGAAGCCGCCGCCGCCGTGTCCCGGTGTTCTCCGCCCCGGCTAGGGAGTCTCCGCGGCCACCGCTCCTCTTCTAGGTGTCGCACCCGGACTTCTAAAGGATACTCGCCGTTCCGTTGAACAGTAGTAGATTGGATTACGGGGCTTACCGGCACCTGCGTCCTCTTACGAGTAGGCCAACACACGTATGTGTGACAACCAAACCCTATCTGTTCAGCGTCGACGTAAACTATCCCATAGAAATCAGGATACTTCCATTGACGTACTTCAAACCATACACACATGATACGTCAACGGCGTTGAACAACTGATATCACAACAGATCTCTACGACACAAAAGATTGAAATAAGTTGCAAATGGCTCTCATTAGAGCAGAAATAGCAAATACAATCATCCAGAGGACACATGTCCCAACCATTCATCATTACATCACAGCGGAAGCATTCAACATGTCTGAGTATAGACAAGAACCAAATAGGCCTAAGAGGCCGGAAACGAACAGACGGAGCCCATCCACGAAGTCTCGGATCCTGCCCGGGTCCGCTATCTACTCGTCAGCAGTCTCGTCATACTCCACGTAGTTGCCACCAAGTAGATCCTCGAAACGTAGTCTGCGGAAACCACAGCCCCAAAGGGGTCAGTACATAAACGTACTGGCAAGCAAGACTCACAGTTCACCAAAGTTTAACCCGTCAACACCAAGCACAGATGCCTTGGGTTCAACGGAAGAAGGGGGATATAAAAGATGCTGCAACTGGCTGCTCTAACCAACTACAGAGTTACTACCACTTCCGGCTAACAGAAAGGAGATAAGATCGCGTATCGTAACCAACCTATAACTAACTCCAAACAAACCCATCCTGGATCTCGCCCCTTATCCAAAGAAGCAATCCGAGGAGAACTCACACAGTTGAATTAATGATGGTTCAGATTATTGTGTCAATAAGCCTATTACTAGTCAAGTTGTTAATCATTGGGTGTAAGGTTGTTAATCATTAGGTTTAAGTTGTCCTGAGTACTTGTTAGCCAGTACTTTCACCAAGTAGTCCATAACCGCGGAAAACACGGCTTCTCGAGAAGATTTATCCCTGCAGGGGTGCACCAATTTGGCCGTACACGTAAGAATAACCCGCCAGACGGGGGATCAACCCACCAAGCGAGGTACTCAACACAACTCAACTCTTCTTCGCATCAAGCCCAAAGCACCTTGGGCGCACGGCTAATCGAGTCCCGAAGAAAGGGGACCCTCATCGCACTCTAAGAACGTGTCCGCCTATATGCCGACTACAAAAGTTCCACCCTGCGCTGGGCTCGCAAAAACATGCATGCGGCAAATGGAAAACACGAACTAAATAAGGCGATTTGGACGAGATGCAAATCGAATCAAATTGAGGGGGGCGCCCATACTCGCTTCCCACATGCGGTTAGTGCGCTCATCATGGATCAGTAGACAATACCCTTTTCCTATTAGGGTCGACACTAGCATGCCTCAAAACCACACAGGGCCTCCTGCCGGTGCCTTATCATCAAATTATTATTTAACAATAACATTAGCATGATTGATTGATTAAACATCGAGCCCCCAGAACATAATAGAATAGTAGTAACAGAAAGTAACGGGTAACAGACTCGAGCAAAACAACCTAAGCATGCTAGTAAGACACGGGCACAAGCAATGGTTATAGGTGTGGAGGTGAGGCAATATCAGGGTTGAGGGATTCATGTGATAGGTTCGTAACAGAAACAACTAATCATATGGCTAGCAGAAATAGACAACGGAAAGTATCGGTAACCAATGTTGAAAAGGAACACAGTGGTTCATGTGAGTGATAACTTGCCTGCAAACTTAGCAGCCTGGTACTGAGCTAGATCCTCAGAAGGGGTGCTGTAAAGATCGTCTGTCTCAACGTCGTCGTCTATCCGAGAAGAAGCAAAACAAATAATGCAGAAAGATAAACAATCAATATCATGGCATAGTGCACAATCATGGGATGATGCATGTCAATTTAACTGATGCATCAAAATAAAATAGTTGACATGGGAACAATTTAAATGGACACATATGCAATTATGAGTTGCATATGAAAAGCCCATGAATTTTGGTTGAAACAATTTTTTCCAATTAACCAACGGGTGAAAGTGGATTAGTATGATGCATGGATGAGGAAAACAACAAAAATAACAACAATAGAACCAATTGGAAATAAGGTTTACCAATTTAGAAATTTATTTATTAAGTTAGGGAATTTTTGGTTCCTTTAAAGGATTACACAAATAGTTGTTATTTTCACCAACTTAGATTGAGCAAAATAAATAAAAAAATTCATATTTAAAAAGAACACAAAATTTTAGTTGGATTACATGTTTCAAATATTGAAAAAGGAGTTAGGATGAATTTATTATGACTTAAACAATATTAAACAAGTTTTAAATGAATTTAAAACAAGCATGATTTTTTTTTTGAACTTTATGTGTTCAAAACATAAATTCAAACTCACATTTGAAAATTTTATACTTTTCTAGTTTGAAAACATATTTTGCATGTTCAAAAATAATTTAATTTGAGCAAGTTATGAGTTTATCAAATTTAAATGATTTAATCAAGGTTTAAATTATTTAAGCAATTTAAATTATTCAAAACATGAAACAAAATTTATATTTGAAATAGCATGGAAAACATATTTTATTTGCATTATTTGGATTAGGTATGAATTAGTTATGGATTTTAGCAAATTGCAATTGAATTATTTGAATTCAAATTTGAAATGCATTTGGAAAATTCAAAACAGGAAACAAATGCTATGGTTAGATAGATAATTTAATTTAGAGCAGTGCACATATTTTATTTTTATTAATTGGAGTTATAAAATAAAAGTTATTCACTTTTTAGTTTATGGGACCAATCTGTTAATTTGGAGGGACTGGTTTTAAAAAGAAAACGTGCTGGAATCCTATCTGCACCGCACAGAAACCTACCCAGGGCACTGCCAGATGGGCCCTGGGCCAGCGCGGGCTTGCGTGGCAACGCAGTGGCTTACAGGTGGGCCACTGGCGCGGGGGAATAATTCCCAAAAAAGATTTGCGCCGCGGGGGGCTCGAACCGTGGGCGCGGAGCTGCGCGCAGTGGGGCGTGCCACTGCGGTTTCGTTCGATCGTGTCAGGTAAGGGGTCCGTGTAGTTTTAGGGTTCAGTTCGAGCAGGTTATCTGAAACTGACGGATGCCTGCACGTTTCTGAACCTGACAGAAACATTACGCCGGCGGACGGCGGCGATCTACAGGCTCATGCTGCCGTGGTGGTGCTTGCGTGCTAGGTGACGGGCGCGGATGCGTGTGTGCTTGCGAGCAAGACAGAGGGGAGGGAACGGAGGAGGACAGCGGCTGCTCACCGCGGATGAAGGTGAAGCAGACGGTCGACGGTGAGGTGATCGTCGCGGCAGTGGTGAGGATGGCGGCGATGATGCCGTCCCCCTGGTGCTCAACGGGGACGTCGTCGAGGAAGAATGAAGTACGGTGGTTCGGTTCCAGAGGCTAGGATGGGTGGTGGAGGTCCATGGCGGCGGTGGTCGATGGAGATTCAGAGGGCGGCGCTCCGGTGAGGTGGTGGCAGAGAGGGGAAACGGCGAGGGAGAGGGAGAGATGGAGGCGGAGCTCGAGGGAGAAGGGGTAGGGCTAGCTAGGGCTCGCGCAGGGGGTCTAGGGCTGGTTAAATAGGGGGTACGGGGCGCGCGCGGCCGTCGGCGTGCAACAGTGCCGCCGTGGCACGCGTGGATGCGCTGCCGTACACGATGACGAAGGGAAACAGAAGCGAACCGGTACCGGGCCAGCTGCGGGTAAGTTAGTGGGCTGGGCCGCGCTAGGTTAGCTGCCCCGCGCGCGTTTGTGTGTTTCCTTTTTTTTTTGTTCTTCTGTTTTTTTTTTGCAGCAAAAAGAAATGGAAGAAAAAGATAGGTTTGGAGTTAGCAAAAATTTTGTAAAAATTTGGGTGTGCTATTTAGGTTAAAAACAACCAAATGCCAAGTTTGGTTTTTCAAAAATTCAACTTTTAATTAATGTTTTGTAATTTAAATCAATATTTGAAAGAATTGGTTATTAATGGATTTTTATTAAAACCAACATGTTTATTAGGGTGAACCCTATTGGTTAAAAAAAGAACAAGTGATTAGGGTTATTTGCTGATTTTTATAAGTTGAATTTGGGTACTGTTGGAATGTTTTTGATTTGAATTTGAATAACCATTTGGAATTAATGTGTTGACTAAAAGCCCTCATTTTTAATAGTTGAACATTATGGAATAATTGGAAACAAAATGAGACTTTGGATTGAACTTTTGATTTGAAAATGTTGTAACATGACAAGTATGAAACACAGCATTTGAAATTGTTTGAAATTCAATTATGAAAACAAGTAAAACAGATGCAAAACAAATGCAAACACAAAAATAAATATGATGACATGATGCAATACTTTAATTAAACAAGAAATCAAACATTCTAAAGGATGTTTTCATACTTGGGATGTTACAAAACGCCCCCTTGAAGGAATCGCGCCCCGAGATTCCTTACTGAGAAGCGAAAAGGTCCGGATACTTATTCTGAAGATCCTCTTCGGTCTCCCACGTTGCCTCTTTATCGGAATGATGCGACCACTGCACTTTCAAGAACTTGGTGCTCTTGTTGCGAGTCTTACGCTCGGTCTCATCGAGAATTCGAATAGGGTGCTCCTCATAAGAGAGACCATCTTGCAGTTCGATGGAATCATGATCAACTGCACGATCTGGATCTTTGAAACACCTCTTGAGCTGTGACACGTGGAACACATCGTGCACCTTGGATAGTTTTTCTGGAAGTTCAAGACGATAGGCATTTTCCGCACGCCTTGAGAGGATGTTGAAAGGACCAATGTATCTTGGTGCAAGCTTTCCTTTCACACCGAAACGATGAGTGCCTCTGAGGGGAGTTACACGGAGATATGCCTTGTCACCAGGTGCATAGATCATATCCCTGTGCTTGCTGTCATAGTAGCTCTTCTGACGAGACTGAGAAATCTTGAGATTGTCACGAATGATGCGAACTTTCTCTTCGGCTTCCTTAACAATGTCAGGGCCTAAGAGTGAATGTTCACCAGCTCCAGACCAATTGATTGGACTCCTGCATCTGCGGCCATAGAGTGCTTCAAATGGTGCCAATCCTAGGCTTGCCTGGAAGCTGTTGTTGTAGGAGCATTCAGCATATGGAAGGCAATCCTCCCATTTCATGCCAAAGGAGAGACCACATGCTCTGAGCATATCCTCGAGAATCTGATTGACTCTTTCGACTTGCCCCTGAGACTGAGGGTGATAAGCTGTGCTGAAAAGGAGTTTGGTGCCCAAAGCTTCTTGAAAACTCTTCCAGAAATGAGAAGTGAAAATACTTCCACGGTCTGAGCTTATTTCCAATGGAACACCATGAAGAGGAACAATCTTTGTTGTGTAGAGCTCTGCTAACTGGCTAGCTGAGATAGTTTCTTTGACAGCAAAGAAGTGAGCTACCTTAGTGAGACGATCAATAACAACGAAGATTGCATCGTTGCCCTTCTTGGACTTTGGAAAACCAGTGACGAAGTCCATTTCAATCATGTCCCACTTCCACTCAGGAATTTTCAGAGGTTGGAGTAGACCTGCTGTTTTCTGATGAACTGCCTTAACACGTTGACAGACGTCGCATTCAGAAACGTATTGAGCAATTTCACGTTTCATGCCAGGCCACCAGTACAGAGTCTTGAGATCCTGGTACATCTTTGTACTTCCAGGGTGGATGGAGAGAGGAGTTTCATGAGCCTCCTTGAGAATGACATCTTTGAGACTTTGAATCTGAGGAACTGCAATGCGTCCTTCGAAGAACACAGTTCCCTTGTCATCAATTGAGAAGGACTTGAATTTATCGTTGCCTTCTTTGATGTGCTCTACAATCTTCTTGATTTCAGCATCACGAAGTTGTTCAGAACGAATCTTGTCCTCGAGAGTTGGACTGGCTGTCAAGCTAGCAAGATAACCTTGAGGAACAAGACCAAGGTTCAGCTTCTGGAATTCTTCATGAAGTGGAGGTTGGATTTCCATGATCATGAGATTATTGCAATACGACTTGCGACTGAGAGCATCGGCCATAACATTAGCCTTGCCTGGAGTGTAAGAAATGGTGGGATCAAAGTCTTTAATCTTTTCAATCCATCTCCTTTGCCTGAGGTTTAGATCTGGTTGAGTGAAGATGTATTTCAGACTCTTATGATCGGAAAAGATTTCAGTGCGGTTACCCAACAAGTATTGTCTCCATTTCTTGAGGGCAAACACAACTGCTGCAAGTTCAAGATCATGTGTGGGATAGTTTTGCTCATGTGGGTTCAACTGACGTGAAGCATAAGCCACAACTTGACGTTCTTGCATAAGAACTGCACCTAGACCTTGGAGAGATGCATCGCATAATATCTGGAAAGGTTTGGTAGTATCTGGGCCAACCAGAACTGGTGTAGAAGTGAGTTTAGTCTTCAGGAGATTGAAACTGTCGTGGGATAATCACGGCAGATGTTACCAAGGGTAACTGATCTTGGAGCAAGACGACACAGGCGTTTGGGAGAGGGTTTAGCCCAGAGGAAAACATGATGATGAACTTCGATCTGGTAGCCGACAATTAAGTCGCCGAGTCTCCGATCTCAAAATAATAACTTGAATCACACGTTACACTGGATACTTGATATTAGGCGAGATGACTAGAACTCTTGGGCCCTCAACTAAACCTAGGGGTCGGTTTATAAAGCACCCGTACCCCCTAGCTTGCCCTCCAAGGTGCACCCTGAATCCTACCCGGACACCGCGTACGAACCCTAACTTTCCTTTACTGTAACCCACAATCCGGGTTACGAGGCCTACAGATCTGGGCCTTCCAGAAGTTTCTTTACCCTTAGCCGGATCTTGCGCAGTGTCCTTTGGGCCGGATTACACCTTGGAGTTGGCCTACCGGGTTATTATCCCTCCATCAGTAGTCCCCAGAATAGCTTGGGCTTCACGGATCCTTCCTTGAAGCGCTCGCTATTCCCTGCAAGAATATCAAACACACAAGTGTATGGAGGCCGGGTTAAGGTGCTTTGATAGATAGCTAGGCCTAACTCCATGGTGGCCATATAATAACCCGGCTTTTCCCCAAGTACTTGGCTTAACTTTCCAGGTCTAAACACTGATAAAAATGTCAAGATTCTATACTCGATAATTGACCCTGATATCACGGGGTGGATCTCCTTCTCTTTTTTGTCCAGATACCTTGCTCAATACTTGAAGCATATCTCGCAGGATCCGCGTGGATAACCATTCCCCCATAATTTCCGACTTCCGGCCGTTGAGATAAGTTCATCCTCACCTTATAAATAGTTGTTCAGAGGATGACCTAAAACCCAACGCCTCACTCCATCCTCTCCTTTCCTTCCTCACTCCTTGCGCCCTCGTAACACCACCGCAGGAATTTCGTGCTCGCCGCCGGAGCAAAGCCACCGCCGGCCACGTCCGCTTTCGATCCATCCCGCGCCGCCGCCAAACTTCACCGCTGCGTGCTCGCCCTGCTCGCCAAGAATCGCAAAGGGGCACTCGAGCCACGCCGTCCACCGTCGTCGCACTAAACTCCAACATCTCCCAGTAAGTTCCTTGTACTTGTTTAATTTAGCCTCGCAATTTTTCGATTCATCCCAGATTGGATCTAGGTCAACCTGTGGGCCGTTTTTTCCGTCACACCGAATTTAGACGGCTTAAATGCTTGCCAACTTCTTCAACAACCTGTTTGATGATCACACACCACCCTCCTACCATTATTAATCACCAATCTTTTCATAGAATCGCTCGCAAGTTTTCCAATCTAGATCCATTTCACCTCAATTTTCCGCACATAACATTGGCACCCGGAAAATCCTCCTTTTCCGGCTATTTTGCTTGCAGTAGATACATGGGCAACCATCCGTCTTCCCCAAACACTTTTCCATACGTAAGTGACCAATAATCTCCATAGTGACACTTAATACCCGGATACCTTGCAATCTCCACTTCATGGCGTGATACCCGGATAGTTCTTAGTTTTCATACTTTCTTGATACCCCAGACTCGGATAATCCAATACTTCCGAGTCTTATTTCCTGTACCTCTTTTTCTTGTGTTTTGCAGGTTGATCCCATGGCTCCCAAAAGGCAAGGGAAGCAGCCGGCCCAGGCGAAGACAACCCAATCCATATCCGCCAATTGGGGGCGATCCACTGTCACCAAGGCCAAGCTGGAAGAGTTGGCCGAGTTGGGGGTTCTTCCCCCTCAGAAGGACATTCACTGGAGGGCGCCGGGTGACGAGACCCGGCCTACACCCACCGACGGCGAGGTAATCTGCTTCGTAGAGCACGTGACCCGGGGATTCCGCCCTCCGGGTCACCCTTTCTTTCGCGAGGTCCTGAACCACTACGGCCTCCGGGTATTCGACATAGGGCCTAACTCTATGTTGAATATTACCCACTTCATTGTCCTATCCGAGTCATACTTGTGCACTCCGCCAAGTTTGACTCTCTTTATTGAACTTTTCCAGTGCAAGCCGTGCCGCGAAAGCGGTGACGGAGCACTTCTCACTTGCGGCGGGGTATCCATCCAACGCCGCAAAAACTCCCCAATGCCAACCCTTAATCTAAACTCCCATGTTAAACACTGGCAATTATCCTTCTTCTACTGCGACGACACTTCTCCACCCGGCGACAAGAGACTGCCGGGTTACTCGGAGGGCCTCCTCAACACTTCCGAGAATTTCAATGCTTTCCCCCCTGACTCGGACAGGGAGGCAATCATACCTTTGATGGCTAAGATAGCCGTTCTCTCAGCCCAAGGCCTTCTTGGGCTCAACTTAGTAAAAACTTGGGTTGACTTCCGTATCCAACCTAACTCTATACGCACCAAATTGATGTGCGAATACTCGGGGCACACCACAGACGCGCTCCGATATTCCACCAAGAGCTTTGCAGCCGGGGATACCAACAAAACCATCAAGGGTTTCTTGACGGAGAAGCTGGAGGTGATAAAAAACATCGCCGGGTTACCTCCGTTTACTCGGGAAAACCCGGCCCCCGCGGTAAGACCCGATACTCATAAGTTTATTTCCTTATCTTGACTTGATACTGCTCCCCACTCTTATTTTCATCTTTCTGTCTCAGGCCGGTGATCCTTTCTGGACAGTTGAGACCTCCCCCCCTTCCAGAGACCCGGAAGATGAAGACGAGCCGGTTGACGGTGATGAAGGTATTCACCCGGATCTTGTATTATCTTTACTTGCATCATTTTCCTCCCATTTAATTTTTCCACGAATACATACTCGGTTCGCAGGGCTGGAGGACGAAGATGAGAAGGACGAAGATGACCCGGAAGCTACCGAATCCGACCAAGAAACAACAGTTGGGGCCAAGAGGAAGGCCAGAGGGGTAGTGTCCAAGGTTCCTTTCTCTTTTATATCCTCTGAACCTTACTCCTTTGATACCATGCGACAACTTAATCATCAATTATCGAACTCGTCGTACTTGAAGGATTCTCTTCCATCCAAGCGCAGAGTGACTCGGAGTTCCCTGGGTGAGGATCCTCTTAACCCGGGCATCTCCACCTCCCCCGTCCATCGTGCCAGTGCTCCTCCGCCTCGTCCTTCCAACTCTCCTCGACGCCACCCTTCTCCTAACCATCCACGTGCCGGGCAATTCCTGGTTCCGCTAGTGGTCCCTGTGGCGACTTCGTCTGCTTCCAGCGGCGAGCTCCCACCGGATTACACCGTGAATACCGGGTAAGTTTTTGCTATATGACATCTTTTGATGCCTGACAATTTTCAATCACCACTGCTAACTGCCTCCTCCCATCTTCCTTTTAGCACTCAAGTCACCGTTAGTGACCCGGAGAATGTGGAGATGGATAACCACCAGACAGAGGAGCCGACTGAGAACGTAGATGCCGCGACTGGCGGTGATACTGAGAACAACCAGGAACAAGGCCCCTTGGGCGATCCACTTCACCAAGCCGCCGGGTCTCCTGCCTCATCCGAACCAGTGGACGAGGAGATCGAGGTTCCGGACACGAGGATGGGTTCTCCCAACCCGGATACTCAGACTGTCCGGGTCTCGACCCCAAGGGCGGGGAGAGCTCCCCCACCAGGCGACCAGGCTGCCGGCTCTTCCGGCGTCCGGCCCGAGGACCTGACGTTTGCCCAGATGCTCGAAACCCTGCGCGCTTTGAGGGCTAATGAAGAAAACATCTTGGAGGCTTTAATAGCCAAACACGAGGTAAACCCGACTAATGTTGCTTGTGTCCTTATCCAGTCCCCAAGTTCCGAGTGAATTGATTCATAATTTGCTTGGGACTTTATGATATAAGCGACTGATAACTTGCCCCTTTACCCGGCTAATCCTTCGTTGCATCCATGCAGTCCTTCGTGACTCAATCTGAGGAGAAACTGGCAGAGGCCACCAAGCTCATTGAAAAGGAGGTGGCTCTGAGTGAGGCGGCCGAGGCTGAGGCCAGGAGGAGTAGGACGATAATGAAGAAGTATAGGAGGAGGGCTCACACCGCAGAAGATGATCTAACGAGCCTTTATGTTCAAATTGCTCATACGTATCGTGCTTTGCTTGGAATGTTTATTCATCCGGGTTATCCTTTTGATAAATAGCCTGAGTTTCCTGACTCATGTTTCCATTTCTGCAGGTCCGGATGAAGTGATACCGGACGAGGATGACATTGACAGGCTAAAGACTATCAGGAGCGTTATCCGGCAGCTATGCGCCGGAACCAAATGGATCCTTCAAGAGATACGGTGGCCGGGTAAAGGGCATGGCGACCTGAAGAGAATGCTAGACGCTTGCTCTACTGTCCCCGAGTGGATTTGGCACTGGAAGCGCTCATCCTGCCGAGTTGGAGTAACCCGGGGTCTTGCGCTTGCCAAGGCTTACTTCCCTAAGCTCGAGCTTGCCAAGCTTATGGGCGGTTTCCCGGAATATAAGCTTGATGGGTCCAAGTTCTCCGTGAAGGATTTCCAGGCCGTCCAGAAGGAGGTTCGTTACCCGACCAGCGTGATTGCTGACGGTTTAGATGTCGATTCCCTCGTTCCTGCATATGATGCTGCTGGTGAAGCGGTTAAGTCGGATCTTCCCGAGCCGTATGATATGCTGGCTCGGTGGAAAGAGGAAGCTGCTAAGTTGAGGGAGGAGGCTGCCAAAAAGAAAGCTGAAGCCGGTTCTGCACCCGCTACCTCAACACCAGTCGTTCCACCTCCTGCACGAGCCGGTACTACTGATCCGGGTGCTGCTGCTACCACAAATGATGGCAAGGGCAAGGCCAAGATGGACGCCGAGTGATACCTGATACTTGACGCCACTTCTTATGCGTCAGTCGGCCGATGTGCTGCTTAAACAATTATATTTTGGGTGGTGCGCCTGTGCACCTTTGATATCTTTCACCGGGATTTTGTAATGCACGCTAAGGTCTTGATATACTCTATGCCTCTTCTGGCCTTTTAAATTTATCCACTTTTGAACTCATTTGCTCTTGATATCCGGCTTTCTCTATTGTTCCTTTTGTGAGACTCGGTTTCCGGGTCTCATGGGTGTTTGACAAGCGTACTTGCTTCTAAGTCCCCAAGCCCCCAAGACTCAGATGTTTGGATTTTTGAACTTTAACAACCAAGAAATTTTTCTCGTTTTCGAGATCCCGGGCCCCCAAGACCCGGATTTCCGAGTCTAGGAAACGTGATCTTTCAAGGAGAACGCATTTGCTTGCTGCTAAGTCCAAAAAGCCCAGAGCCGTTTCACATAGGTTTTGAAGTTATGCTTAATAATCGTTGAGTTTCCGGCTATTAGCCCTGTACTCTGCATAACTTGTGGTTTAGATGACCCTTTTGACTATCTGATACTATAAGCCGGCTTTCGCATGGATATCATGTTGTTACATCTGTACGAAACAGGGTCAACCAAGTCCCATTGGGCTTCATGGCTGATTGTAATCGTAAGCGAGCAAATCATGCCATTTTAGTGCGAGTCACATTGAGCTTAAGTAAGAAAAGTCAAGAAAATTTGGCTCCTTTGTCCGGTTATAAGATTGCAGCCGTACTCGTTTGCGAGTAATCGGCCCTTATAACTCATAGGCATCAAGGCCGGGTCTTTGAGTTTGCAACTGTGCTATTCAAGCAATCAGCCCCCAAAACCTATATATATGCAACATGCTGAGAGTGAAGAACATAAGAATAACCACCTCTTTACTTGATATGAAAAAGTTAGGTCAGCAAACCGCCTCATTAAAAACCCATCCAGTCCCCAAGGGTACCCTGGATAGGAAAAGAGTAAGTCTGAAACCTGTTGCCTGTTATATCGTGCAATTCCACTTGCCAATATAATCTTTACTAAGTATAATACGGACGTAGCTGAGCCACGTTCCATGGTCTGTCTCTTTCTTGCATAGATGAAGTGGTATGAGCGGTGTCATTAACTGTAGCTGACTCTTCCCTTGCATCCACCAAGTAATATGATCCGTTATGCAGATTCCGGCTTATGATAAACGGTCCTTCCCATGGTGGTGATAACTTGTGTTTTCCTTCGTTTGACTGTACCAGGCGCAGAACCAGGTCTCCTTCCTGGAAGAGCCGGGTTTTCACTCGCCGGCTGTGATACCTCCGTAGATCTTGCTGGTATATTGCTGATCTTTCCAGGGCTTGTTCCCTTTGTTCTTCTAACATATCCACGGCGTCCTGCCGGGTCTTTTCGTTCTCCACTTCGACGTAAGCTGATATTCGTGGTGAATCGTGAATAATGTCACTCGGTAACACTGCTTCCGCCCCCATAGACCATGAAGAAGGGTGTCATATGAGTGGATCTGTTGGGTGTAGTGTTGATACCCCAAACCACGGAAGGAAGTTCTTCGACCCATGCACCAGCAGCCCTGATACAGGGAACTCGCAATCGTGGTTTTAATCCCCGGAGCAATTCTTGGTTTGCCCTCTCCACTTGTCCATTGGCCTGTGGATGATCCACTGATGCTATATCAAGCCGGATTCCATTGTTGCCACATAACTTTTCCATCTCACCAAGGGACATGTTGGTTCCATTATCTGTAATTATGCTGTGGGGATACCAGAACCGGTAGATAATTCTTTTCAGGAACTTGACTGCTGTAGCTGCTTCGCAATTAGTAACTGGCATAACTTCAACCCACTTGGTAAACTTATCAATAGCCACTAAAAGATGTGTCTTCTTGCAAGGTGACATATGGAAGGGGCCAACCATGTCCATACCCCAGACAACGAACGGCCAAGTTAACGGGATGGTCCGTAATTCCATAGCCGGCACATGGGTTTGGCGAGCGTACCTTTGACATCCGTCACACCTTGCTACTAACCGTTCCGTATCTGCTAGAGCCGTGAGCCAGAAGAACCCATGTCGATAAGCCTTAGCCACAAGGGATCTTGTGGATGCATGATGCCCACAATCACCTTCATGGATTTCCTTGAGAATCTGTCGGCCTTCTTCTGGTGCCACGCAGCGTAAGAAGACCCCCGCAGCGCTTCTCTTGTATAACTCCCCATTGATGATAGAATACCCCTTTGCACGCCTCAAAATTTGCCTTGCTAACACCTCCTGCTGCGGTAACTCGCCTCGTAATAGGTAGGCCAAAAACGGTTCTGTCCACTCGGGGACAGCACGTACAGCGGCCACGAGCTCCAAATCCGGGTCTTGATTTGCCAGTTCCTCCTCTGACTCGGTTTTAACCGATGGTCGCCATAACTCGTCCAGGAAAACGTTAGGTGGAACCGGCTCTCTGCGCGAGCCGAGTCTAGCAAGGGCGTCTGCTGCCTCATTCTTTCTTCTGTCTATATGCTCCACCTCATACCCGGAAAAGCATCCTGCAACCCTATCAACCTCCCTGCGGTATGCTGCCATGGTTGCATCCTTTCTATCCCAAGTTCCTGACACCTGCTGTACCACAAGGTCCGAATCTCCAAAGCATCGTATCCTCTTAATGTTCATCTCCTTGGCTGCCCTTAAGCCATGCAATAGGGCCTCATACTCGGCCACATTGTTGGAACAGTCAAAGTGAATTTGTAGTACGTAACTTAATTTATCTTCTTTGGGTGATGTTAGCACCACTCCAGCTCCTGATCCCTCGTATTGCTTAGATCCATCGAAGTGCATGATCCATGACTCGGAGTTTGGAACCGTTGTAGTCATGCCTGTGTGTGTCCAGTCATTAACGAAATCAACTAAAGCCTGAGATTGGATTGCTGACCTGGGCTCGTAACTGTTGTGATAATCCCCCATTTCTATCGCCCATTGGGCTATTCTTCCAGTCGCATCCGAGTTTCTGATGATATCCGACATTGGTATTTAGCTAACCACTGTTATGGGGTGTTCCTGGAAATACGGCTTCAGTTTCCGGCTGGCCATAAAGACCCCGAAAACCAGCTTTTGCCAATGCGGATAGCGCTGCTTTGCTTCTGATAATACCTCACTGACATAATAAACCGGCCTCTGAACTGGATAACCCTTCCCATCCTCTTTACGCTCCACAACCATTACTGCACTGACGGCTCGGGGGCCAGCTGCCACGTATAGCAACATAGGCTCTTTAGGACCCGGGGCCGCTAGTACTGGTGCTTCAGATAACTGCTTCTTTAGTGCCTCGAATGCCTCATCCGCCTCTTGATCCCACACAAATTTATCGGATTTCCTCAAGAGCCGGTACAAGGGTATTGCCTTTTCTCCGAGTCTTGATATAAATCGGCTCAAGGCTGCCACGCAGCCCGTGAGTTTTTGAACATGCTTCAAATTTTCCGGCCTTTTCAGACTTTGGATAGCTTTGATTTTGTCCGGGTTTGCCTCGATTCCTCACTCGGAAACGATAAAGCCGAGTAATTTCCCGGCTGGTACTCCAAATACGCACTTAGTCGGGTTAAGCTTCATTTGATACCTCCTCAAGTTTTTTTTGAACGTTTCCTTTAGATCATCGATAAATGTCTCTGCCTTCCTGGTCTTGATAACCACATCATCCACATAAGCATGGACATTACGTCCGATTTGGTCCTCGAAGCACTTCTGAATACACCGTTGATAAGTTGCGCCAGCGTTCTTCAATCCAAACGTCATGGTTTTATAGCAAAAGGCCCCTTAAGGGGTTATAAACGACGTTTTCTCCCAATCCTCCCTCTTGAGCTTAATCTGATGATACCCGGAATATGCGTCCAGAAAGCATAATAGGTCACTTCCAGCTACTGCGTCTATGATCTAATCTATCCTTGGTAGTGCGAACGGATCCTTTGGGCAATGTTTGTTGAGACTCGTAAAATCAATGCACATCCTCCACTCATTGGTCTTTTTCATCACTAGAACTGGATTTGCTAACCAATCCGGGTGAAATACTTCCATGATAAAGCCGGCTGTCAATAGCCGAGCGATTTCTTCACCTATAGCCTTCCTTCTTTCCTCATTCATCTTCCTCAAGCCCTGCTTCACAGGCCTGGACTTGGGATCTACATGCAAACTGTGCTCTGCCAGCTCTGTAGGGATACCCGGCATGTCGCTAGGTGTCCAGGCGAATATGTCCGCGTTCGAATGAATAAACTCTACAAGTGCCTTCTCCTGCTCGCTGTCCAAGTTAGACCCTATAGTAAACTGCTTAGTGGGATCCCCTTCGACAAAAGCTATCATCTTGGTGTCCTGTGCTGCCTTGAATTTCGCTCTTTCGTCTTCAGTATTCGGCCTTTTCAATGCTGTTCTATCCTCCGGATCTACTTGAGACCGGTAATACTTGAGTTCTTCTTTTCTGCAAGCTTGCTCAGCCATTACCGAATCTCCCTCGTCGCACTCGGCCGCTATATCCCGGTTTCCATGTATGGTGATGGTCTGCTTAGGACCCGGAATCTTTAGCTGCAAATACACATAACACGGCCTGGCCATGAATTTGGCGTAAGCCGGCCTTCCGAATAACGCGTGATAAGGACTGCGCAATTTGACCACCTCGAACGTGAGCCACTCAACTCGATAATTGTCCGTTGATTATCCGAAAGCTACCTCCAGTGCCATTTTTCCTTCGGGACATGCCGAGTGACCCGGCACTATTCCATGAAAAATTGTTGAGCTCTTCTGTAGCTGAGACTCCTTGAGCCCCATGCGTGAAAAAGTTTCCCAGTACAAGATATTGATGCTACTTCCACCGTCCATCAGGACTCTTTTTAGCTCGTAACCATTAACCTGTGGTGCAACTACCAATGCTAAGACTCCTGGGTGCTCTATTCTTTCCGGGTGATCTCTCCTGCTCCACGTGACCTCTTGTTCCGTCCATCTCAAGTATCCCGGAATAGCCGAGGAAACCGAGTTC
This sequence comes from Alopecurus myosuroides, assembly GCA_028641055.1. Classification (NCBI taxonomy): domain Eukaryota; kingdom Viridiplantae; phylum Streptophyta; class Magnoliopsida; order Poales; family Poaceae; genus Alopecurus; species Alopecurus myosuroides. Next base: position 241,122,009 of record CM054060.1, on the reverse strand, counting down.
ACAGCTTGCTTGAGTATCTTTTTGTCCCTATTAGAAGTTCCTGTAGTGTGCACATGATATTGCCCTTTTAAATCAGATGTACGTACCATACCGATGAAGATGCTGATCCGGCCGATTGTCACGACGGATCCGGTTTCGAGGTGATCCGACTCTGGCCCCCAGCCGGAATCGTCCACCGTCTTTTCTCCTTTGTGGTCGATGTAGATCTCGCCGACGACAAGATTCTCCATGTTCTTCCGAGCTTCTCCCGTGATGTAAACACCTTTGGACGCAGGCCCCACGGTGGGCGCCAACTGTCGTGGGATAATCACGGAAGATGTTACCAAGGGTAACTGATCTTGGGGCAAGACGACACAGGCGTTTGGGAGAGGGTTTAGCCCAGAGGAAAACATGATGATGAACTTCGATCTGGTAGCCGGCAATTAAGTCGCCGAGTCTCCGATCTCAAAATAATAACTTCAATCACACGTTACACTGGATACTTGATATTAGGCGAGATGACTAGAACTCTTGGGCCCTCAACTAAACCTAGGGGTCGGTTTATAAAGCACCCGTACCCCCTAGCTTGCCCTCCAAGGTGCACCCTGAATCCTACCCGGACACCGCGTACGAACCCTAACTTTCCTTTACTGTAACCCACAATTCGGGTTACGAGGCCTACAGATCTGGGCCTTCCAGAAGTTTCTTTAACTTAGCCGGATCTTGCGCAGTGTCCTTTGGGCCGGATTACACCTTGGAGTTGGCCTACCGGGTTATTATCCCTCCATCAGAAACTCTCATCACATTGTGGAGTCCAAAAGAACTTCTTGTCCTTCTTTGTGAGATCAGTGAGAGGTTTGGCAATCTTGGAGAAGTTTTGGACGAAACGACGGCAATAGCTAGCCAAGCCAAGAAAACTTCTGACTTGCTTCACCGTCTTAGGGGGTTTCCAATCAACAATTGCCTTAACCTTTTCTGGGTCAATGGCTATGCCTTTGGCAGAGATGATATGACCAAGGTAAGCAACTTCTGGAATCCAGAACTCACATTTTGAGAACTTGGCATATAGACGATGCTCGCGAAGTTTCATGAGAGTGAGACGAAGATGTTCTCCATGCTCTTCCTCGGATTTTGAGTAGACTAGAATGTCATCGAGATATACCACAACGAACTTGTCGAGGTATTCATGGAAGACAGAATTCATGAGTCTTGAAAATGTCGCCGGTGCATTGGTGAGACCAAAAGACATGACGGTGTATTCATATAGACCGTACCGAGTGGTGAAAGCTGTTTTTGGAATATCTTCCTTTCTGATCTTTATTTGATGGTAACCCATCCTCAAGTCCAACTTTGAGAATATTGAGGCTCCAGCAAGTTGATCAAAAAGATCATCGATACGAGGAATTGGATACTTGTTTTTGATGGTTTTCTCATTGAGGGGACGATAGTCAACCACGAGTCTCTTTGTTTGATCCTTCTTCGCTACGAAGAGAGTTGGGCAACCCCAAGCGGAGGAACTAGGCTGAATGTAACCTTTCTCCATGTACATATCGATTTGCTCCTTTAACAATTTCAGTTCAGGAGGAGCTATCTTGTATGGATGCTTAGAGATTGGAGCAGTACCTGGCTCAAGCTCGATCACGAACTCAACTGCTCTGTCCGGAGGCATTCCTGGCAATTCTTCTGGGAAGACGTCAGGGAATTCATAAACCACCAGAACATTTTTGAGTAGAGGTAGAGGTTTTGCATCGAGGTTGAACAGCTGAACAGAACTTGATCCATATGGAGAATAGACTATCTGGAATGTGGTGATTCATGAATGCTTCCTCGAAACAACCCCAGGTGATAGGAATGCCAGCTCTCATAGTCTGGTAGTTTTCGAAACAACAACAACCTTTCTGGCCAGATAGACTTGATATTTGGGAAGTTTTTATTAGACGCCGGTAGAAGAATTGAAGTGGAAAACAACGACAAGATTTCAACGGGCGAAAAGGATGTTGAGAAGAACAGGATAACGAAGCAACACCGGGAAAAACGAGACCAAAACACTCATGAGGTACTACAGAAAACCCATCCGGGCTTCTAAAGGATCAATATCTACTGCTTAAGGAATAGAGGATCTGCTTCCGGGGCTTACACGCCTCCGTTCTCAATCGTGAGTAGGCAACATGATAAATCATGTCACAACCACCTCCATTCCTATGGTCTAGTAGATATAACCATCCTAGAGAAACCAGAATTCGTGAAATCCTAACTTGAAAGTTTAGATAAGAATAGAAAAACAACGTTGCACTTTCTTACCAGAAAAGGGAGGGTGGGTGGGGAAAGAAATAAAAGAACAGAATTCCTACTCTCACGTTTCATTTTTCCTATATAGCTACAAAATAGTTTTCTAGACTCAACTGCGACCAGTAAAAAGGGATCCTACAGGCAGACAGGCTCTGATACCATTTGTCGCACCCGGACTTCTAAAGGATACTCGCCGTTCCGTTGAACAGTAGTAGATTGGATTCCGGGGCTTACCGGCACCCGCGTCCTCTTACGAGTAGGCCAACACACGTATGTGTGACAACCAACCCCTATCTGTTCAGCGTCGACGTAAACTATCCCATAGAAATCAGGATACTTCCATTGACGTACTTCAAACCATACACACATGATACGTCAACGGCGTTGAACAACTGATATCACAACAGATCTCTACGACACAAAAGATTGAAATAAGTTGCAAATGGCTCTCATTAGAGCAGAAATAGCAAATACAATCATCCAGAGGACACATGTCCCAACCATTCATCATTACATCACAGCGGAAGCATTCAACATGTCTGAGTACAGACAAGAACCAAATAGGCCTAAGAGGCCGGAAACGAACAGACGGAGCCCATCCACGAAGTCTCGGATCCTGCCCGGGTCCGCTATCTACTCGTCAGCAGTCTCGTCATACTCCACGTAGTTGCCACCAAGTAGATCCTCGAAACGTAGTCTGTGGAAACCACAGCCCCAAAGGGGTCAGTACATAAACGTACTGGCAAGCAAGACTCACAGTTCACCAAAGTGTAACCCGTCAACACCAAGCACAGATGCCTTGGGTTCAACGGAAGAAGGGGGATATAAAAGATGCTGCAACTGGCTGCTCTAACCAACTACAGAGTTACTACCACTTCCGGCTAACAGAAAGGAGATAAGATCGCGTATCGTAACCAACCTATAACTAACTCCAAACAAACCCATCCTGGATCTCGCCCCTTATCCAAAGAAGCAATCCGAGGAGAACTCACACAGTTGAATTAATGATGGTTTAGATTATTGTGTCAATAAGCCTATTACTAGTCAAGTTGTTAATCATTGGGTGTAAGGTTGTTAATCATTAGGTTTAAGTTGTCCTGAGTACTTGTTAGCCAGTACTTTCACCAAGTAGTCCATAACCGCGGAAAACACGGCTTCTCGAGAAGATTTATCCCTGCAGGGGTGCACCAATTTGGCCGTACACGTAAGAATAACCCGCCAGACGGGGGATCAACCCACCAAGCGAGGTACTCAACACAACTCAACTCTTCTTCGCATCAAGACCAAAGCACCTTGGGCGCACGGCTAATCGAGCCCCGAAGAAAGGGGACCCTCATAGCACTCTAAGAACGTGTCCCCCTATATGCCGACTACAAAAGTTCCACCCTGCGCTGGGCTCGCAAAAACATGCATGAGGCAAATGGAAAACACGAACTAAATGAGGCGATTTGGACGAGATGCGAATCGAATCAAATTGAGGGGGGCGCCCATACTCGCTTCCCACATGCGGTTAGTGCGCTCATCATGGATCAGTAGACAAGACCCTTTTCCTATTAGGGTCGACACTAGCAGGCCTCAAAACCACACAGGGCCTCCTGCCGGTGCCTTATCATCAAATTATTATTTAACAATAACATTAGCATGATTGGTTGATTAAACATCGAGCCCCCAGAACATAATAGAATAGTAGTAACAGAAAGTAACGGGTAACAGACTCGAGCAAAACAACCTAAGCATGCTAGTAAGACACGGGCACAAGCAATGGTTATAGGTGTGGAGGTGAGGCAATATCAGGGTTGAGGGATTCATGTGATAGGTTCGTAACAGAAACAACTAATCATATGGCTAGCAGAAATAGACAACGGAAAGTATCGGTAACCAATGTTGAAAAGGAACACAGTGGTTCATGTGAGTGATAACTTGCCTGCAAACTCAGCAGCCTGGTACTGAGCTAGATCCTCAGAAGGGGTGCTGTAAAGATCGTCTGTCTCAACGTCGTCGTCTATCCGAGAAGAAGCAAAACAAATAATGCAGAAAGATAAACAATCAATATCATGGCATAGTGCACAATCATGGGATTATGCATGTCAATTTAACTGATGCATCAAACTAAAATAGTTGACATGGGAACAATTTAAATGGACACATATGCAATTATGAGTTGCATATGAAAAGCCCATGAATTTTGGTTGAAACCATTGTTTTCCAATTAACCAACGGGTGAAAGTGGATTAGTATGATGCATGGATGAGGAAAACAACAAAATAACAACAATAGAACCAATTGGAAATAAGGTTTACCAATTTAGAAATTTATTTATTAAGTTAGGGAATTTTTGGTTCCTTTGAAGGATTACACAAATAGTTGTTGTTTTCACCAACTTAGATTGAGCAAAATAAATAACAAAATTCATATTTAAAAAGAACACAAAATTTTAGTTGGATTACATGTTTCAAATATTGAAAAAGGAGTTAGGATGAATTTATTATGATTTAAACAATATTAAACAAGTTTTAAATGAATTTAAAACAAGCATGAATTTTATTTGAATTTTATGTGTTCAAAACATAAATTCAAACTCACATTTGAAAAGTTTATACTTTTCTAGTTTGAAAACATATTTTGCATGTTCAAAAATAATTTAATTTGAGCAAGTTATGATTTTATCAAATTTAAATGATTTAATCAAGGTTTAAATTATTTAAGCAATTTAAATTATTCAAAACATGAAACAAAATTTATATTTGAAAAGGTTATTTTAAATAGCATGGAAAACATATTTTATTTGCATTATTTGGATTATGTATGAATTAGTTATGGATTTTAGCAAATTGCAATTGAATTATTTGAATTCAAAATTGAAATGCATTTGGAAAATTCAAAACAGGAAACAAATGCTATGGTTAGATAGATAATTTAATTTAGAGCAGTGCACATATTTTATTTTTATTAATTGGAGTTATAAAATAAAAGTTATTCACTTTTCAGTTTAAGGGACCAATCTGTTAATTTGGAGGGACTGGTTTTAAAAAGAAAACGTGCTGGAATCCTATCTGCACCGCACAGAAACCTACCCAGGGCACTGCCAGATGGGCCCTGGGCCAGCGCGGGCTTGCGTGGCAACGCAGTGGCTTACAGGTGGGCCACTGGCGCGGGGGAATAATTCCCAAAAAAGATTTGCGCCGCGGGGGGCTCGAACCGTGGGCGCGGAGCTGCGCGCAGTGGGGCGTGCCACTGCGGTGTGCGTTCGATCGTGTGAGGTAAGGGGTCCGTGTAGTTTTAGGGTTCAGTTTGAGCAGGTTATCTGAAACTGACGGATGCCTGCACGTTTCTGAACCTGACAGAAACATTACGCCGGCGGACGGCGGCGATCTACAGGCTCGTGCTGCCGTGGTGGTGCTTGCGTGCTAGGTGACGGGCGCGGATCCGTGTGTGCTTGCGAGCAAGACAGAGGGGAGGGAACGGAGGAGGACAGCGGCTGCTCACCGCGGATGAAGGTGAAGCAGACGGTCGACGGTGAGGTGATCGCCGCGGCAGTGGTGAGGATGGCGGCGATGATGCCGTCCCCCTGGTGCTCAACAGGGACGTCGTCGAGGAAGAATGAAGTACGGTGGTTCGGTTCCAGAGGCTAGGATGGGTGGTGGAGGTCCATGGCGGCGGTGGTCGATGGAGATTCAGAGGGCGGCGCTCCGGTGAGGTGGTGGCAGAGAGGGGAAACGGCGAGGGAGAGGGAGAGATGGCGGCGGAGCTCGAGGGAGAAGGGGTAGGGCTAGCTAGGGCTCGCGCAGGGGGTCTAGGGCTGGTTAAATAGGGGGTCCGGGGCGCGCGCGGCCGTCGGCGTGCAACAGTGCCGCCGTGGCACGCGTGGATGCGCTGCCGTACACGATGACGAAGGGAAACAGAAGCGAACCGGTACCGGGCCAGCTGCGGGTAAGTTAGTGGGCTGGGCCGCGCTAGGTTAGCTGCCGCGCGCGCGCGTTTGTGTGTTTCCTTTTCTTTTTTTTTGTTCTTCTGTTTTTTTTTTGCAGCAAAAAGAAATGGAAGAAAAAGATAGGTTTGGAGTTAGCAAAAATTTTGTAAAAATTTGGGTGTGCTATTTAGGTTAAAAACAACCAAATGCCAAGTTTGGTTTTTCAAAAATTCAACTTTTAATTACTGTTTTGTAATTTAAATCAATATTTGAAAGAATTGGTTATTAATGGATTTTTATTAAAAGCAACATGTTTATTAGGGTGAACCCTATTGGTTAAAAAAAGAACAAGTGATTAGGGTTATTCGCTGATTTTTATAAGTTGAATTTGGGTACTGTTGGAATGTTTTTTATTTGAATTTAAATAACCATTTGGAATTAATGTGTTGACTAAAAGCCCTCATTTTTAATAGTTGAACATTATGGAATAATTGGAAAGAAAATGAGACTTTGGATTGAACTTTTGATTTGAAAATGTTGTAACATGACAAGTATGAAACACATCATTTGAAATTGTTTGAAATTCAATTATGAAAACAAATAAAACAGATGCAAAACAAATGCAAACACAGAAATAAATATGATGACATGATGCAATACTTTAATTAAACAAGAAATCAAACATTCTAAAGGATGTTTTCATACTTGGGATGTTACACTAGGGCTCCTCATACCCGAGCCTTTCGAGCTTGGCCGAGCCCACCCTATTCGAGCTCTCTTATTTTCTTCTCAAGCAAGGTCCCTCCTCAACCAATCCCCTCTCTCCAACCTTCCCATCGCCTTCACGATGCCAAGTTGGCCCGACAACGAGAGTTCCCACGACTCGTGGATGGGTCTTGTAAGTATTATGACGAATTTAGACTTATGTTTATGGTAACTTTTGTTAAATTTAGTTAGGGTTAATTTCATAGCGTTGATATTCTAGTGTTATTGTTTTAATGTATATTTTATCGGTGTTTGTAGGTCCACGAGGTTGATTGTGTTCCCGATACTATCGAGGACCCTTTGTGGTGTGGAGTAGCGCTCGATTCAACCGAGACTTTCCGCCTTCACGATGCGGTGCCGGAGAGGTTCATTGCTTTTGGAGGGTAGAATACAGGACGACGTTTCTATGCGTGTTCGGTTAGGAACGTAAGTGCATCACCACTTGAACTATGGTCCTCGTGGATACTTTTTCGGATCATAACATGATTTTCTTGTGTGTGGGAGATGCCATAAATTATGGATTTGAGCGTTGGGTGGATGTTGTGTGGGAGCCTACACTGGAAAGATCAATTGACAGACTCTGGCACATGTATGAGGAGAGCAACAATGCTAGAATCAATGACAAGATTCGTAATGATAAGTTAGTGCAAGAATTGTCGGACGAGAAGAATAAGATTGATGAAAAATACAACGGCTTAATAAAAAATACGAACGGATGGTTCGACTCCCTGGAGAAGAAGCTGCAGCTGGAAAACTTGAAAAGAATGTAGAAACAAGACGCTGAAATGGAGAAGTTAGAGAGAAGGCTCGAGGAGATGTAGAAAGAGATAGATGCATTTCAAAGTGAAGTGGCAATGCTCAAGCAACTGCGGATAAGCAAAGATGAGAGTAGCAAAAGCAAACAACACGAGTGGGAGATGCAAAATAGTGCACTCAAGGAGGAGAAAAAAAGATATAATACCAGTTATTCGACCTGCTGAAATCAAGCTTAGTTAACAAGGAGAGCTGAAGAGGATCAAGCTGATGTGCGACGAGTGAGGAGAATGCACTAAGTTGCTACATGTTTTATTCGTAATTTAGTGGATTGTATTGTTACGACTCTGCCATGTATCGAACCTTATCTTTGTTGCTATGTGTTGTATTCGTACCATAGTTTCGTTTCTGACCGTATAATGTTGTGTGCATTTTTTGTATACTAAAGATCATGCCAAGTTCGTAAGGAAAATGATGAAATTTAGAAGAAAAAAATAGGGAAACAAAACTTAACGCGCTAGTCCTAGGCGTTATGTAAAGAGGCACAATGCTAATCCAATGGCGTTAAGGTAGATGCCTTAATGTCCTGGTCGAAGGCGTTAAAAGGCCAAGACGCGGAATTCCGGGGAAACTCCTTGATAGAACAGACCATGGCCGGATATTGGGCCGGAATTCCGCGTTGTGGGGCCATAATGCCTTTTGTTAGGGGGTTAAGCCGTAACACGACACGGAATTCCGCTTCAAGTCCGGGTTAACTCCTGAACCAAACAGACCTCAGACGGATGTTAGGACGGAAGTCCGGGCAAATTACGCGTTAGATGCCATAACGCCTTGGTCCAGGGCGTTATGCTCCTGGAGGAAATTTGTTTTTAGTCTCTTTTTAAAGGAATCTTGTGAGGATATATTACATTGTATTTAAGGCAGAAATAGAACATCGTAGATCATAACATAGTTTAACACAACAACAACAACAACATAGTTTAACACAACAACATAGTGACAGAAAGTGCGACGGAGTATAATGTTTGAAAGAAATTCACTCAATAAATAGTTTACTCTGCAATACATAACGACTAATTCGAGGACCTACTGCGTCGACCTACGTCCCTTCGCCTTGTCATTCTTCGAGGAACTGCACGTTTGTTTGTCTTCCTTCTCTCTTGCTAGTCTAGCCTCGTAAAGGACCATTTCCTTGAAAATCTTGTACTCCTCAGCTTTTTGTGCCGCCTCTCGTTCCCATAACATTTTCGTCCGCTCCTCAAAATCCTTTTGACGTTGCTTCTCCACCGCTTCATGCATTTTCTTCTCACATCATTCGTACACCCAGTGCTCGTCCCTAATCTTCTGATACATCGCCATTTTCTTGTCTTCCTCCTCCCTCTTCTTAGCCTTCAAGAAAGCTTCATCTTGCTCTTTCACCTTTCGCAAACCAATTTTCAACCAACACGGCTTCTCATCCTCCTCATCGAAGTCGTCCACCCACTTCATTGTTTCCTCGTTGGGTTGAGAAGGTGCCATGCCTACGGAAAATGCAAAGTAGAACTTAGTATGGAGAAAACACATGATCATAGTTAACAAAATGTAAAATTCAGAATAATAGTATTACCTTACCATCGCCCTCGACCTCTACCTCTACCTCTAATTGGACGCCTAACAGGTTAATCGCAGCCAAACAAGTGCCTCCTCCCTCTTCGTCTAGGCCCCACATAGCCATACCCTCCATCACCGCCACTATCCTCGTAGTGCGTGCTACTTTCTCCAACATTGCTGCTTGTACCTAAGAAGTCAACAAGGGGATCGCCACGTCCGTGGGACTTCCCAAAACATATACGACCACGATGGACACGGCCATGAAATCCATCACCACGGCCACGATCAACATTTTCTCCACTTCGACCAACACCTCCATCACCACGACCACGATCCATATTTCCACCAGCTCCATTGTCGTGGCCCCGATCTTCGACACCCTCCACATTTCCTCCACCTCGGCCACCACCTCCATCAGCATTGCCACGACCACGATCTTCGCCACCCTCCACACTTCCTCCACCTCGGCCACCACCTCCATCAGCATTATCGCGACCAAGATTTCCGCGGCCACTACGGCCACCCCCTCTACCACGACGGGCACTATTACCACGGCTCGGGCCAGTCTCATCATTTCCACCGCTCAGACCTCCATATTGAACATTACCTTCTCCTCGGCCACTATTGCCACGGCCACTGCCCCAGCTACCACCTCTACCACGACCACGGGTCTGGCCACTCTCATCATTTCCACCACTCGGACCTCCATCTTGAACATTATCTTCTACTCGGTCACTATTGCCACAGCCACTGCCCCGGCCACTACCTCTACCACGACCACGGGTCTTACCACCGTCAATATTTCCACCGCTCACATCTCCATCTTCAATATTACCTTCTCCTCGGCCATTATTGCCACGGCCACCACCCCGACCACAATCTCTACCACGACCACGGGTCTGGCCACCTTCAGTATTTCCTCCATCTTCAATATTTCCTTCTCTGTTACCGCCAACTCCACCGCTACCACCGTTGCCATCAATATTTGCTCTCTTCCTTTTTGTACCAGCAGTTGTACTACCACCTTGTTTGCTTGTACTTGCAACCATTTTTCTCTTCCTTTTTGAACCATCGGTAGTACTACCCACACCAACGTCTTCCGGTCGGCTCTTGGCTTCACGAGGCTCTTCAAAATGTTGGTTGCCCCATGTAGGGAAAACACCACCACCCCAATCATCCATGTCATTCTTGAAACGCTTTGTTTGGCGTCTTCCTACTTTTGTGACCTTCATAGCAGGATCAGGGTATAGCGGAAGCCCGTTGTAGTCTGGCCAAACAGATTGGTCGAGGAAGGGATCGAACCTCCCTGACCATGTGTCCTTCACAGCTTCAATGGTGTAATATCTCATCCTTACATTACTTGATCACTCGTAACCGACATGTATCTTCCAACCAGCCGTGATCAAGTGTGCGCATGGGAGATGATATACGGTTGGTCTACAATATGAACACTCGCTGGTTGTCAGATTAACCTTGAAGACCCCGCCTCCGTACTGGACACCACTCTATGTGATCTCACCCGGCTCGATGACTTGATAAATCAAATTTGTGTTGTCGAATTCTTCTACCTCCACCGTGTCAGTCTTGTATTTCTGGTACGTCATCAAACGGTCGATCTTCTTGGGGAACTCGTACACCTTCTTTGCCTTGTTTTTCTCGGAAATCAGCTTCCCTGTTTTCTCACTATATTTCAGAAAGTATTCATTCATCTTCGAAAACGTATATTCCACTATTTCTGACACGGACAATGAACGCACACGCTTAATCACATTGTTGAAACATTCTGCCATGTTGCTTGTCATGTCACCGTACCTCATTCTGAGGTGGTCATATGCCCACACCCATTTTGTCCGATCTAGCATGTTCCTTGTCAAGAATTCTTTGCCCCCCCGGTTCAGCAGCTGTGAATATTTGGTTAAAAAAATTCAAGAAATGACGAGCAGTGAAGTCGAGGCAACAATCTTCGAGCAAATCAGTTAGATCCTTGTTTTTACATGCCCTGTAGAAGTTGGACACAAAATGCCTCATGCACCACCAATGATGGACGCGGGGGTATCCGAGGATATCAACTTCCACGGCGTTGAGTATCACTGAGTGTCGGTCAGAGATGATGCAAACCACTGTTTGAGGTCCAACAAACCTAGTCCTCACAAGGCCAAGGAACCACTCCCAGTTATCGTTGTTCTCCATGGACACAAGTGCGAATGCCAACGGTAACAACTGGTTGCCCCCGTCATGCCCTACCGCCACCATTATTGTGCCCTTGTAACAGCCGGTCAGAAATGTCCCATCCACGGACAAAACGGGTCTAAGGTGCTTGAAAGCCTTGATGCAAGGACCAAAAGTCCAGAATGCACGTCCAAATTTTCTAACAGTTTTACCTTTGTGAATCATTTTTTCCGAGCCAAATGGCTCAACCACATAGTACATATCCAGGTATTTTGCAGCCATCCCTCCCAACAACTTGGCTATGCGGTTGTACGACTCTTCCCAGTCTCCATACAACTTCCTAAATGTGACTTGCTTCGCCTTTCATGCCTTACCGTACTTCACCGTGTAGCCGTATAGGTGCAACACATACTTGATAATGCCTTTAATTGGACATGTTGGAAGGATCTTGTCCATTGAGCTTATTTTCTGCCCAATGAACTCATAACTCAATTGGCGATGATCATTCTTAGCATTGGACAGGTCGATATTCTTTGGCACACATCGGTGCGTGAGACAACATTCTGTAAATTTCCACCGTACTATTTTTGTGAATCCGCCCTTCTTCATAGGATTTGTGCGGAGAGTCCATGGACAATGTTTCCGGTCACATACCACTTGGTACTTAACCCTAACGTCCGAGTACTTAACAGTGAATTCTCGATGATTCTTCAATGAGTAGTCTTTTACCCATTGTTTTAGTTCTTCCATGCATGAAAAGATGGTTCTTTACCGACCCCATGATTGTGTAGCTCGGTTTCTTTCTTAGAGTAAGACCTGGTCCCAAGAATTTTAGTGGTACCACCATCAACAATAGCCTTACTCGCAACGCTTAGATCACGAAACAATGATGTGTGGTGATCCTGACCAAATGCATACATAAAGGCTTTTGCTTCCTTAGCCGTCAAACCATCATCGTCAAGTTCCTCTTCCATGCATTCATCTTCCGAGTCGATTGCATGTGATCAGGAGTATGGATGTCACGGCCCATGTCCTCTTCAAATCAATTCGTTTCCACATCTCCAATATTATGGTTACGGAAGGCATGTTCCCTCGGTCTATTCAAGCACGTCCTCGGCACGGGCCTCGGGCTCATGACCGCTACCATTATCTCCCTCGGGCTCATCTTCCTCCGCATGCCTCTCGGGCTCATCGTCGCCACCGTTATCTCCCGATGGCTCATCTTCCTTCGCATGCCTCTCGGTCTCATCATGACCACCATCACCGTCACCGTAGTCATCACGATAATCATTATTGCAATAGGGGCTCAAGGGTTGTGTCAATGGAGGTTGGCTCATCATTATGTCGTACAATTTGGCCTTCGGGTTGACACGTGCCTCACCCCGTTCAATCGGGTACTCCCTTCACTAGGACATGCTTCGAGATTCAAATCAATGTGCACTCGAGCACCAACCTTCTTTGTTGCAAACAACTCAAACGATTTGTCTTCGGAGTCCAAGAAAACCGCCTTGTAAGCTTCCCAATGACTCTCCGAGTCGACGGGCATCATATTCTATCGAATGTAATGACTGTGGGAGATATTGTAGCTCCTTGCAAGTCAACTACATCATTTTTTTTACTTCCAATTCAACTCACTCCGGACCTTCTCCACAACATCACGAAATGTTGTACTAGAGTCAAAGAACATGCCTACCTTTTCCGGGTCTCGATAATCAATGTCTCCTTTCGAAAACCAGGCAAAGTCCACATGATGGACATTCACGATTCTCGACAACATCTAGAAAATCAAAACCACAACAATGATTATATTTCCGTAATAGCTAATAAGTAGGCCCTAACATTGATATTCCTAGGTGGACATATGAGGGATAGCCCCAACCAAAAATATCTAGGGTTTGCCACCAAATTGATAGATCTAGATCATCGCAACAACCACATATGCTCCAAAAAATCAAAATAAAACTAACCAATTTAGATATTAGAGTGTCAAAACCAATTTCCAGGGTTTAAAAAATAAGGGAGCAAATTGACTAAATGGAAACATTGTGCTGAGACAAAACAAGGGGAAAGAGGGGAGATTACCTTGAAGAAGCAAGGGAACACGAATTCCCCGAAGAAATCGCCAAGATTTGGAGGGCTTTGAGGGTGGAGTGAGAGAGAGGGTCGAGATAGAGTGAGGAGTGGAGAGTGAAGTGGAGTGGGGTGTGCCTGCCCGACCACTTACCTCTTCGCATAACGCCCCCGTTCGGGGCGTTACGATGCATAACGTCCCGCCTAGGGCGTTAAAGCGCATAACGTCTTCGGCGGGGGCGTTAAGCTGCCTGCCACGTCGGAGTCCACGTCCACGGTGGCACGGTCAATAATGCCTCGGACCTGGGGCGTTGAGTTATAGAGCATAATGCGTTCGGGGCGGGCGTTAAGAAAAAGGTTTATTTCCCGAAATTTTTGGTTCGGAGGGTTAGACTGTGAATTTGCCGCGCCAAAAGGTTATTTATGTAAAATTTCACGAAGGACTGTATGCATGTACAGAGCCTGAGAAATGAGAGCCGATGCGGAAACTAATCTCTGACACTCAGCAATTTTTTTTCTAACCTCTGACCATGCCTTGTCGATATGTTCATGGTCTCATCTCATGGACATGGCACACATTCGTACGTTGCATGCAGCCACGGCGACAAGGTATATATATATGCACTCATTTCTGGTGGTAACACAAAGCACTACTAGAGAAAAGCCTATAGGAGGAAATGAGGGCTCGAGGCGCATATTAGCAAGATGCGTCTCCTATATATTATGCGAGGCGCACTACCAAGATGTGCCTCCTATAATGCATATATAGGAGGCGCATTTCCAAAATATGCGCCTCTTATACTTCATGTGGGGACCACAGCCTCCCGGCCCCAGGTTATGCGAGGCGCATGTGGCCTTATGCGCCTCCTATAATGTAAGTATAGGAGGTGCACTTTTACATAATGCGCCTCGTATAGTTTGTGTGGGCCCGGGTGGCGTCGGTGGCAGCGAAGGCGAGGTGCATCTTGCACCATGCGCCTTGTATAGTTAGAGGTATAGGAGTGGGAAGACTGCGCGAAGCAAGTGAACACCTTCTCGGGCAACCTCTACCAAGGCTATACGAGTAGAGAGGTGGCGGAAGAGAAGTGTAGGAAGTGGAGGAAAAGTAGAGGAAGTGGAGAAGGTGGCGGAAGAGAAGTGGAGGCACGGAAGGAAGAAGTGGAGCAACTTCATCGTGATCATCATCACCTTGTTGCTATCCATCGTAGTCTATGAGCTCTACTCTCACCTAAGCTAACTAGAGCTCGATCCGTCGTCGCGGTTGTAACGTGATTGTGAACTTGTACTCGATCGGAGGCACAAACGCTTGTGTTGTGTGATGTACTTCGTATAAATAAACTTGCATATATGTATGTCACGATTGATTCAAATTAATGGTATTCATGGTGATTCCAGTTTCTGGAAGTTCTGGACTGTTGTATTGTATTTCTGCATCTATATACCTGTATATGTGTATTCTGGATTGTGCAGTAATTCTGCAAATTTTAAAAATCGAAAATGTTATAGGAGCCGCATATTGGGAACTATAGGAGACGCATATGGGGGATATATAGGAGGCGCATATTGGGAACTATAGGAGGCGCATATGGGGAATATATAGGAGGCGTATTTCTCTGAATATGCGAGGCGCATCTAATATGCGCCTCCTATACCTGCATATAGGAGGCGCATTTCAAAATGCGCCCCCTATATGTCCCCCATATGCGCCTCCTAAATGCGCCTCATATATGCAGGTATAGGAGGCGCATATTAGATGCGCCTCGCATAAGCATATACGCGAGTCTTGACGTTGGAGACGCATTCTATATGCGCCTCGCATGCAAAAAAAATGCGTCTCCTATAACCTTTTCTATAGTAGTGAAGCATGCATGGTGCATCTTTAAGTGTCCTTGTAACGTTGTGGGTGTTAGGAATAAAAGTAGCGTAAATATTAGGCTAATAGAGTAGTTAGTATTTATCTAGATAACTGCTTAGAAGTTAGAATCATAGTTTGTCCAATCGTTGTCGCCGTGTCTTTTCCGAATAGTTTGTAACCGACTTGTACTCACGTATGTTTGGCTACTATATGCAGCCGACAGTATCTATCAATAACATCAATCATTCACTTCTATCTCTCTCTATTCTTCTCACGTCATGCACGCGTTTCTACCAAAGCAATAGGCTACAGCGGAAGAAACAAAGAAAGAAATGGGAAACAATTGGATGGTGGAAAAATTATGTTTAGTGGATAATGCTACCACTAATACAATTATAAGGGAAACAAAATGCTTCCAAAATCTTACAAAGAGAAAGGAAGATGTTATGACGATAACTGATAGTAACAAATCAATTATTGGTTTAGGAAGAGACACTTTCACACTCCCTAAAATCAATCATTCACTACTATTGTAATTCAGAATGCACTCCTCTATTCTGAATCTACTCGTACACTTATAAGTTTTATAAGATATCCGATCTAACGATTTCCATCTCAAAAGGTTAGATGGATAAGAAAGAATTTTTGCTTTTAATAAAAAGCAACGGATATGAGGGAAAAACTCTTGAAAAAATTTCTTCGTTCTCATCCAAATTATACTTTCCATACATTAAACTCGTACATTATGTTGCGTATATTTTTTTCATCAAAATCTTGATAAATTCAAGACTTGGCGTGATCACCTTGTTCATCCTGGAATAGGTATGATGATAATAATTATAGCCAATTCAGTTGGTCACAATTTACGATTAAAGGATTGCCTAAATCATCAGATTTTGTATGCACTGAATGTGCTACCGGGAAGCTAATTATTAAACTGTCCTACCTCAAAGCGAATAATGAGTCACTTAATGTTTTTGAAAGAATTCAAGGAGATATATGTGGTCCAATACAACCTCTATCAGAAACATTTAGATACTTCATGGTTCTAATTGATGCATCCACTAGATGGTCACATATGTGTTTATTATCCACACGCAATCATGCTTTTGCCAAACTAATAGCTCATATTATCAAATTAAGAGAAAATCATCTTGAACATAGGATAAAAACAATAAGAATAGATAATACAAGTGAATTTAGTTCACACGCATATAATGATTATTGCATGGCTTTAGGTATTCATCTACAATATTCAGTATCATATATTCATACTTAAAATGGATTGGCTGAATCTTTAATCAAAAGAGTAAAATTGATTGCTAGACCGTTATTAAAGAATTGAAATTTAACAACCTCTTGTTGGGGACATGCGGTTTTACACGCCGCGGATCTTATCCAAATCAGACCAACTACATATCATGAAACTTCCCCGTTTCAAATAGTACGTGGCAATCAGCCACGCATTTCTCTTCTCCGAAAATTCGGTTGTGTTGTATACGTACCGTTATCACCACTGCAGCGTACCTCAACGGGCCTCCATAGAAAACTAGGAATCTAGGTGGGATATAAATCTATGTCAATTATAAAATATTTAGAACCCCTTACACGAGACCTGTATACAGCCCGTTACGCTGATTCTATTTTTGATGAGGACCATTTCCCGACATTAGGGGGAGAAACAAACCACAAAGAATGCCAGGAAATATATTTGAATATTACAGCCATTCAGTCCTTAGACCCACGTACTAGAGAATCTGAATCTGAAGTTCAAAGAATAATAGATTTACAAAACATTGCAAATAATTTGTCATATGCATTTACTGATCACAAAGGTGTCACTAAATCTTATATCATGTAGTCGATGCATCAGAATGAGTAGAGATACCAAATAAAACTACTCAACTCCCAATTGCAAATAAAAGGGGGAGAAATCTGGTTATAGAGAAAATGGCTTCTCCAGCGCCACCGCAAAAACAAAGAAATCAAAATATATGATAGTAAATGCAAATTAACCTGAAGTTGATAGACACCAAAAAGATGCTGAATATCTCGAACCTAGCATACATGTGCGCACAAATATTAAAGCTGGGACATTAAAACACTCAGACTCCGTTGTTTTGGGAAATCACACGGTGCCTGAAGAAATTAAAGAAATATCCACAAACTATATTGATTTAGGAGAATAATACGATAGAAAGAGTACTCTTGTCGACTTATATTTCTCCTCAAAAATTGCTAAAACCCTGCAACTGGATCCAAAGCCAAAATCTATGAAAGTGCCTGAAGCCCTCGGATTGGCCTCAATGGAAGGAAGCAATTAAGGCAGAACTTCTCTCGCTTAACAAAAGATAGGTATTCTCTAAATTAATACCTACTCCTCAAAAGGATTTCCATGTGGGAGCTAAATGGGTTTTGTAACGAAAATAATGAGGTGCTGAGATACAAAGCACAAGGGTTTATGCAGAGACCCGGTATCGACTACGACGATGCATATTCTCCTGTAATGAGTAGAATTACGCTTCGATATTTAATATCAATTGACAATACAAATGAGCAGTGCAGTCGTGGATGTCATGACCGCATACTAATATGGATCACTAGATGCGAATATTTATATGAAAGTTCCTGATGGACTTAAAATTCCGAATCCAGACATAAATCATAACATGTATTGTGTGAAAAGTCACTCTATGGCTTGAAACAGTCGGGTAAAATATGGTATAACCGGCTGAGTGAGTTCCTTCTCCAAAAAGGATACTCCAATAATGATGATTTCCCATGCGTATTTATAAATAAATTCTTTAAGGGATTTTGCATCATCTCGGTGTATCTTGACGATCTCAACATTGCTGGTAACACGGCTGACATAGCTATAGCACGCAATCATTTAATTACGGAGTTTGAGAAGAAAGATTTGGGAAAAACCAAATTTTGCTTAGGTTTGCAACTTGAGCACCTTCCCTCGGGAATGCTCGTTTATCATCCCACCTATATTCAAAAAGTTTTGAAAATTTTCACTATGGATAAATCGTATACACCCAAGACACCAATGGTCCTTAGATCCCTTGATATGAAAAAGGATCCTTTTAGACCTAGGGATTATGACCAAGAGGTACCTGAGTTCCCATACCTTAGTGTCATAGGAGCACTGATGTACCTCGCAAATTGTACTAGACCAGACATTGCCTTTGCAGTAATTTTTTTGGCTAGACATAGTGCAGCTCCAACAAAACACCATTGGGCATGAGTAAAGATATCTTCAGATATTTACATGGTACTAAAGATCTTGGTTTATTCTATAGGAAAAAACAAGAAAAGCCCTGATTGGTTACACTTACGCTGGATATCTTTCTGGTCCCCATAATGCTAGGTCAGAAACAGGTTTGTGTTTTTATATGGTGGAACTACTATCTCATAGAAGTCAATAAAACATACTTTAGTAGCAACATCCACTAATCATTCTGAAGTAATTGCATTATATGAAGCTTCACGAGAGTATGCATGGCTTCGCAGAGTGATCAACCATTTTCAAACTTTATGTGGTGTTGGTTCATTAGAATCACCAACTATTATCTATGAGGATAATATTTCATGTCTTACTCAAATGCATATGGGATATGTTAAAAGTAACATCACAAAAAATATTGCTCCAAAACAGTGAATTACAGAAAAATGGAGAAAGTGATATTTTGCAGATAAAATCATGTAACAATTTTGCAGATTTTTTCACTAAGTCTTTACCAACAACAACATTTCAAAAATGCATTCATGGCATTGGTATTAGACGAATATAGAATTGCAAAGTTCAGGCGGAGAAAATTCCTAGAACTGAACTTATTAATTATCATTCGATAATAATATTGTACTATTTCCTTATGAGTCTTCCTATGTTGATTTCTTATATGGGATCTATTGAGACAATTACTATATACCTACGGTATATGAAATTACTATATTTTCTCCCTATAGTTTTCACGGGATATTTGAAAGATATCAACAATACAAGATCAAGAAATACTCAAATATTCAAGACTAAAGATTATCATGATTTTTCCACTACTCGGAGATATATGAAGATTCTCAAGACAATAAACCTTGGAATACAGCATTGTCCAAGGGGGAATGTTAGGAATAAAAGTACTCCCTTCGATCCTTAATAAGTGTCGTGATCTTATTAGAAATTTGTGTAAGTGTATACTACTCCCTCCGACACTTATTTCGGATCGGAGGGAGTAGCGTAAATATTAGGCTAATAGAGTAGTTGGTATTTACCCTAGATAACTGCTTAGCAGTTAGAATCACTGTTTGTCTAATCACTGTCGTCAAGTCTTTCCCGAATTGACTCCAACTTTATAACCAACTTGTACTCAAGTCTGTTCGGCTAGTATATGCAATCGACGGTCTCTATCAATAACATAAATCATTCAGTTTTAACTCTCTCTACTCTTCTCAGTCAGGTTTCAGGTGGGGCGGGTTGCGGGCGCTCGCTACAGCACATATGCGGGACGATGAGCGGGTTGCAGACGTTCGCGGCTGCCACCACAGACCGCTAGAAATAAAGCGGGACGGTGCGACAACCCACTTGAGCCCGCGTACACCCGTTAAAGTTGTGTCTTTTGTTACTCCCTCCGATCCTAAAAAAATGTCGCAAGTTACACTATGAGTTATACCTATCGTAGTTGTTTTGCTCTGACACTTTTTTAAAATCGGAGGGAGTACTACGAACGGCGTGGCACCGACGGACGGAAGCGCCAGGCGCATACTGAACCCTGGCAGTATAGGCAGTGTCAGCGGCATGCGCCCTGGGCCACTTGCGGGTGCCCGCAGAGGCAGTGTCGGCTCCATGCATATGCATGATCCGTGGGGAGCGCATTGGGCTGGCTGGCTGGTAACGAAAGGAAAGCCATATTAATCGCTGGAGGGTGCGGGCAAAGCAACTGACTCCTTTATATGGGCATGGAATGGAGTTCAGGTCGTGTTGAAAACTCTCGGAACGCAACGCTCGCGGGCGCGCGTCAGACGATTTTTTGCCAACGCTCGCGGACGACGCGGTTCCAGCGGCAAACTTGCGGACGACGCAGCCTACCCGCTTCAGCCCGCAACAACTTATGCGGATAGCCCAGCGGCGTTATGCGGACTAAATTAGCGGGGCGGCGTCGCGGCCTTGCGGGATGGCCCGCCCCACCTGAAACCTGACTTCTCAGTGGGCACGCCAGGAACCGCCACCCCAACGAGACTATGAGGCCATCCATAATGGGAAACGGTAAAACCGTGTCTAATAACAATCCACGTCATAGAAAATACGGTGGAGGCGAGCATATTGTGTGGTGTTTCTTTTCTTGCATCCAGAGTTAATGCACCGTGGGATCTTCTATGACTCTGTGCTAGCGCAACATCTAGACGCGTGAAGAGAAAAGACGGAGGACACATGCACATGCCACACTAGATCACTCAGACTTGTTTTTTCCTGAATTCGTGGGGCAAGATCCGTCGCTTAGCTTACATACGACAATTAGCTCTGTCTTCATTACACCTCCACGTCAGTCTTAATCCTAGGTGGCAACTGCTAAGATACGATGACTTGGAGAATTATGGAAGGCCTGAAACAATTGTTTATCATGTACGCCAGGAACCGCCCCCCAAGTAGGCATCATATCCATGATGGCACATTGACTCTCGCTAAGGCGGGGATTTGGAGATAATCTCGTTAGGACAGACGGTTTTTGTTAACAAGCTACAGGTACGAAGGACCCACCAGCTGCATTTTACAAAAGGACCATAGGAAACACAAATCACAATTACATCCTTCTCCAATGTTTCTACACTGAGAGGAACTCCATAAAGCTTCGCCGCCATCGGGGATGTTGTGATTCGATCGAGAGAGAGAGCCAGAGAATGAACAAATGAATCGAACTGCTTTTATTGATGGTTACATGATCCTTTTATACAGGGGAACAGACGCTTACAAAGGAACGCGTCGGTTCCAAAAGACGGTTTCCTGGAGGCGACGCTCCTAGGTAAAACCGCTACAGTTCCACATCGTGGGGTTACACGGGAGAGAAAAGTGGGGATTTAACCCTAATTACCGCTAGGCTAATTAATCTTAACACTCCCCCTAATCACCACTTGACTGCATAAGGATCCATCATCTTTGATTAAGACTCCTCCAAAAACCCTGTGGGAAAAATATGAGGAGTAGTATAGGATATGCTGGTAAAACTCCTTCAAACCCTGTGGGAAAATAAGGAGAAAATGATCCAACATATAATGATTATTGCCCCTCTTAACTCAATATGAAGTATATCCATAGAATTTAGAGGACAATAAATATGTCGTGTATACCTTCCTAAAAAACCCAGTGGGGAAAACAGAAAGTATGACATATAATCTTATGTTGATATTACCTCATTAAAAATCTTAATGAGAACCTGAAAAGTAAACTCATAAAGGGAAAAAGAGTGTAATATGATGCTTTGAACAGGAATAGTTCACGAAGATACTCCCCCCGACTCTTGCAAATCCCGAAGCCGTCGCATACCAATCCCATAAATGTATTTCTGGAATGTTGAAGTTGGTAGAGACTTCGTGAAAAGATCAGCGAGGTTATCACATGATTTGACTTGCAAGATGTTGATTTCCCCACTCTTCTGTAGTTCATGGGGATAAAACAACTTAGGGGCAATATGCTTGGTGATATTGCTCTTTATATATCCTGTTTGCATCTGTGCAACACAAGCCGCATTATCTTCGTAGATAATTGTGGATGATTCTATAGAACCAATTCCACATGACTGTTGTATGTGGTTTATCATTCTGCGAAGCCACACACTTTCGCGTGATGCCTCATATAATGCAATTATTTCAGAATGATTGGTGGACGTTGCAACCAGGGTCTGTTTTGAAGACTTCCATGATATGGCTGTTCCACCATGTAGGAACACAAAGCCGGTTTGCGATCTGGCATTATGGGGATCAGATAAGTAGCCAGCATCAGTGTATCCAATCATATTGGAATCCAGATTTCTCTGGAACTGAAAGAATAGGCCAAGATCCTTTGTGCCTTGGAGATATCGAAAGACATTCTTGACTCCCGCCCAATGACGTTTGGTGGGAGCTGCGCTGTGTCTAGCAAGTAGATTTACTGCAAATGCGAGGTCAGGTCTCGTGCAATTTGCAAGATACATAAGCGCTCCAATGGCACTGAGATATGGGACCTCGGGTCCCAACATCTCTTCTCCATCATCCCTCGGCCTGAACGGATCTTTCTCTACGTCTAGAGATCGAACCACCATGGGAGTTTTAGACGGATAGGATTTGTCCATATTGAATTTCTCCAATATTTTCTGGATATAGGCAGCTTGGTGTACCATTATTCCTGAGGGAAGGTGCTCGAGTTCAAGACCCAAGCAAAATTTGGTTTTACCCAAATCCTTCATCTCAAATTCCATCTTTAGATGATTGCGTGCTTCATCAATATCTTGTGCGTTGCCAATGATGTTAAGATCATCGACATACACGGAAATTATGCAAAATCCTGAAGAGGACTTCTTGATGAAGACACATGGGCAGTCATCATTGTTGGAGTAACCCTTCTGAAGAAGAAACTCACTAAGTCGGTTGTACCACATCCGCCCCGACTGCTTCAAGCCGTATAAAGACTTGTTAAGTTTTACACAGTACATGTTGCGTTTTGCGCTTGCATCCGGGACAGAGATTCCGTCAGGAACCTTCATGTAAATGTCCGAATCTAGTGACCCGTAAAGATATGCGGTCACGACATCCATCAACTGCATAGATAGACGATTTTGCACTGCCAAAGATATTAGATATCGGAAAGTGATACCACTCATAACTGGAGAATATGTCTCATTGAAATCAATGCCGGGTCTCTGCGTGAAACCCTGTGCTACGAGCCTTGCTTTGTATCTCACCACCTCATTGTTCTCATTCCGTTTCCGGAGGAAAACCCATTTGAATCCCACAGGGAAAACATTGGGAGGTGTTGGTATTGCTTCTGTGAATACCTTCCTTTTATTAAGCGAGGCTAGTTCTGCTTGTATTGCATCCTTCCATTGAGGCCAGTCGGAGCGTTTTTCACACTCAACGATAGTCCTTGGATCATGATCATTAAGAAGGGTATTTGCAATTGTAGCAGAAAAATAAGTGTCGACAATCGTAGACTTACGGTTGAATGATTCTCCAGAATCGATATAGTTGATGGATATCTCCTGCGCCCTTGATGACTCTTCGTGATTTCCCAATACGCGTGAGTCCAGGTGTTCCGATGTTCCAGCCAGTGTGTGCAAGCTGGAGCTGGGTTGTGGAGGTTGCCCTTCCACTGGGTGTATACTTCCCATAAGGTGTTTGTCAACGTTGAGTTGACTTGCATTTACTGACTTCGAGGAGTTTCTCCTCGCTCTCCTTTGCTGCTTGCGGGAAGCATGATCCGGGTCAGATTCCTTACTACTCCCCCTCTTTCTAGGAATAGGGAGTTGAGTGGTTTTAGTTGGTACCTCCACTCTTTCGGGCGCATTTCTGGCGGGATTCAAGGATTTTGTGACACCTTTTAGATCAGTAAATGAATCTGGCAGATTATTTGCAAGATGTTGCAAATTTATTATTTTCCGAACTTGGAGTTCAGTTTCTTGGGTACGTGGATCGGAGGCTGAAATGGCAAGAGCATTCCAATCAATTTCCGGGCATTCTTTCTGGTACTTGAAATCTCCCCCTAATGCCGGAAAATGTTCCTCGTCAAATATACAATCAGCGTGACGGGCTGTGAATAGATCCCCGGTAAGGGGTTCCAGGTACTTAATAATCGACGGCGATTTGTACCCCACATAGATCCCCAATCTTCTGTGTGGGCCCATGGATGTCCGTTGAGGTGGTGAGATCGGGATGTATGTAGCACATCCGAACTTACGCAGATGGGAAATGCTAGGTGGATTTCCACGTACCAATTGCAGAGGGGAAGTACTGTGATATGCAGTAGGTCGCAATTGTATTAAGTCAGCAGCGTGTAAAACTGCATGACCCCAACACGATGTTGGCAAGCTGCAATTCATCAACAAAGGTCTTGCAATGAGTTTGATCCTCTTAATTAGGGATTCAGCCAAACCATTTTGAGTCTAAACGTATGGAACAGAGTGCTGAACTTCAATCCCCAGGGCTATGCAATAGTCATTGAAAGCACGTGAGGAGAATTCTTTAGCATTGTCCATGCGAATTGATTTAATTCGACTTTCTGGATAATGGGCCTGTAACTTAATTACTTCCCTCATTATTTTGGCAAATGCATGGTTCCGTGTGGAAAGAAGGCACACATGTGACCATCGTGTAGATGCGTCGATAAGAACCATAAAATACCTAAACGGTCCAGATAATGGTTGGATCGGACCACAAATATCTCCTTGAATTCGTTCAAGAAATTGAAGTGGTTCAGCTTGAATCTTGAGGTGCGAAGGCCTCAGAATAAGCTTTCCCGTGGCACATGATGTGCACACAAAATCCGATGACTGAGGAAATTTGGACTCAAGCAAATTGTGACCAATGGAATTGCTAGTAATCTTCCTCATCATCCCGATACCGGGATGGCCTAGGCGATCATGCCAAGTTTGGAATGCGTTAACATTCTGGAAAATTACCTTGTAAGCAACATGTTCTACGGGCTTAATGTACGTATAGTACAGTCCGGACGATAGAGAAGGAATTTTTTCAAGTACTTGCTTGCCATATCCGTGATCTTTTGTGAAGAGTAAATATTCCTCTTTGTTGTCTTCATGGGTTTCAATGTGAAAACCATTCTTACGGATATCTCGATAACTGATTAGGGTACGTGAAGAATCGGGATATAATAATGCATCCTCAATTATCACTTGTGTACCACCTGGGAGGGTAAATATGGCACGACCGGTGCCAACAATTACCGTATCGCGTCCAGCGATTGTTAAAATATCACCATTCATCTTTTTCAAAGTTTGGAAATATTTCAACTCCCTCAGTATGGAGTTTGTGGTAGCACTGTCCACAAGGCATAATTCCTCTTCCATCGGATTGTCCCCGTAGAGAACTATATATAAAAATGAAGAATTTTCAATAAGAATCCTTTATTTAAATACATAGATTACAATCTTATTATATCAAAGTGCTGATACAATATAAATGATAACAATACTTATGTTCTATTACAACATTAAGACCAGAGAATAAAAATCCGTCATGGTTTATGTTGTAATGTATTATGCAAAATAAATGAAATTTCAAGAATCGGCTTGAAATTATTAGTGTGAACTTCAAATTGTTAAGTATGACACGTTGTAGATAATCTCCAAAGAATTATTGGAGTAGATCTAGCAGCATTAGCAGAGTTTACTCACGCTTCGAATGCCATATGCCATAACTTAATTAAATGTCCGGGAGAGCACATTGACATTCATGATGTCAAATGACAAAATATAGACTTAAACAGTAGGTGTAGCTAAATCTACACACCACCTCGTGATCCCAAGACATCAGTTTGATGAAATCACTTTAAATTTTGCATTAGAATTTGCAAGAAATTTAAAATCTCTATTGCAAGTGGATGTAATAATCTCGACATGTACAAAAACATGGAAATATATTTACATCTTAGATATTCTGGAATACATTGTACTCGACAGAGAAATAGCACTGAAATGAATCAGTGTAGCAGGTCTAAAATAGACTAAAAACTGCTAGTTCTGCTAGAAACTAGTGTTAGATATTAATCTGCTAACAAGCACAGAGTACTACTCCCTCTGTTCCGAATTATAAGACGTTTAAGAAAACGTTCCGACCAGGTGAAAATCGGAAAAATTACACCGCTGCCCCTTAACTCGGATCGCTACCAGATCTCTAATTCCATCGTCTTCCGCTCCCACCAACCACCGTCGTCTTCCTCTGCCCCCACCACCCGGCGTCGTCTTCCTCCGCCCCTGGATCTAGCCCTATTTCTCCTCGCTGCGTTGATTCCTGATTCTCCTCCTCATCCTGCGTCTCGCCGTCGCCCTGATTCCTGCTTCTCCTCGCCGTCGCCCTGATTCCGGCTTCTCCTCGCCGCCGCCCTGATTCCTGCTTCTCCTCGTCACCACAAGGTAGCAGGTCGCAGCCAGACCAGGCTCCCAGATCACCACATGGTTTATCATCCCCAGGTTCCCGGTCGCCACAATGTTTGCCATCCGGGGGGATCACAAAGTTGCCTGTAAAATTCTTGATGAGTATGGATGTTCTCGTTTCAAAAAACCTGATGCATGCAAACATCAACCTGTCACAAAAAATTAGAGCCTCAGGTTTCATATCAATATACTCAAATTAAAGTGGAGATCATCAGGTCAATATGCACAAAAACTTGTTTTCCCGTGTGTGTTCCCTGTTCTTATCCATGTCATTAATCTGGATTTCCTATAGAATTCTTGAGGGGTACCAATGTGCAGATTTATGTGTTAGGTGACTTGGTCAGTTATTCAGTCTTCAGCTGGAATGCAGGGTACAATACTGTCGACCTATCATAGTGAAAAAAACGTGGCTCTTTGATCTGAATATCTCACCCTGCAAATTCCAATGGCACCCAGAAAAATAACTATTCCAATCTTAAATAAAGAAATTATGTGGATTCAGTTAAAAAGAAGGCTAATGGATTTCTCTTCGGCTGCAAATGAGTTTGGATTTTTAATTCGAATCGCTAGCAAAGACATGCCAATTGGGGTTATTGCCAGGTCAAATAATTTTAGTGCTTATCGGACGACAAAGCATATATGCATATAAGGAAGAATCAATGAATTGAATTATTAGAAACATGGTTATCTCTTATACAGGCAAAAGAGAGATAAATCACACCACGACTGCATCACTACTACCAGAGACTAACCAACAGCTAAACTGAACGAAACAAACGGACGTAACTCGCCACAATTCCAATTGCGCGATTCCATCTCTCGACTCGATCTATAACTATCCGCAGCGCCATCACGCCTCAGTTAGCGAGGAAGGCGAGGAGCGAGACGACGGCGGCCACCGCCCACGCACCAGGGGCAACGAACTTGGTAGAGACGGCGGCCATGGAGACGAGGAGGCTGGTGGATGTGGTTGGTCGCGCAGAGAAAAGAGAAGCAAGCAAGAAGCCAATCGAGGTGTTGTGCACGCTGCTTCTCGTTGGCTTCTCCAGTATCGAGTTCTTGAATAAGTGGAACATGAAAGAAAGTGCATTGTTGATAATAATAAGGAAACATGAAAGTTGCCAATCAGCAAAGAGAAACCAACAAAGTTGTATGTACAGAATTGTATACTAGCTGTACGTCACATTCAAATCTGCATTAAATGGAGTACTTCTAATTCTCAAGATTAACCATATCATAACTTAAGTGATTACCGCCCTGAGGGCATTACATGCAGCAGCGGATGTCACAGTAACATGTTACCTGGCTGGAAGCTATGCCAGTTAGGTGGTTTACTAGAGTTGAATAAACTGCAGATATTTTAGACAACTGAACTACGGTTTCAGGTTTGAGATAGTTTAGACAACTGAACTACAATTTCAGGAGTAGCTCAAAAATCTGGTATGCGACATGTGAACCATTTTGGTCAGAGAAACTAAATTCCAATGGGGTACTAGTACTATCACAATTGGACTTGATTGTCAGAGCGTCTGGTAATGCTGAGCAGTGAGCATTCATATGGAATTTGATTGAATTAAGTAACAAATATATGAAGGTATTATGATTTGTTTTTCTGAAATATAACAGATACTTTATCTGCAGTATTACTGACCGAGTTTGCTCATTTAGTTTAAGAGTGGAATTACTCTTGAATTCTGACTGATATTTCAGCATGTAATCCACCCTACATCATATGGTTGCAATGCTTGTTCATTCTGTCTCATATTTCATGGGCCTGCTCACTCTACCTTTGGAGCGACATAGAGTGGTACTCCTAACTTCTGAGCTGACATTGATATACTCCTAACTTCTCTTATAAACTGTGATGCGTTTACAGGTTTGTAGCCTCACTCATATTTCTCCTAACTTCTCATAACTGTGATATGATCCACGGGAAAAGATGAAATGCCAGTGTGTGTATACATCAAATTTTACATACACGGAGTAGAAAGTACACTACCATAGAGAGCAAAGAGAAAGACTCATCTTTTTGGTTTTTGCCGCCGTCGTCGTTCTGGACTTCTGGTCGGAGAAGACGAAAGGAAAGCCGGCTACTGTGCTGAAGTGTCCTGCTGCTGCTCCAGGCGCAGTCGCCAAAACCGCCACCACGTGAGCTCCGCTCAGCTTTACCCCTCCAATGCACCACCACCGTGCTCAGCTACACCTTCGCCCGCCACTCTGCCATCTCCCCCTTCCGCGCCTCCGCACCTTCTTCATCCACCGTCGCCGCTGTTGCCGCATAGGAGTTGTGGCCGCCATTCTCTCCACGCCGTCGTGGAGTAGATCAAGCACCACAGCGAACAGATCCATTACCTCCACCAAAGATACCTTATCACCGCCCACATATTTGTGCCCCCGCAAAAAAATTAGACCTTTGACCTCCCCCGATGTGGCTGCACGGGAGTTACCGGCTCCGGCTGCCGGCGAGAGCGAGCAAAATAGAGCAAGGAGGCCAGAGGAGGAAGAGGGCGCCGACGAGGGGAGCCAGAGGGACAGCGCTGCAACGGGGAGCCAGAGGAAGAAGGGGACTGTGAACCATGGCCGGGAAAGACAAGAGAGTGGAGGGGAACGGGAGGCCAGCGGCTGTGCGCGTCTGCCGCTTTGCGCGAAGCGAGTGGAGGGGTATTTTCGGAAACTCTAAACATTTCGTAACGTGACAAACTTTTGCCTAGAAAAGCTTAAACGTCTTATAATTCGGAACGGAGGGAGTAGTACTGAAACGATCAACCACTACTAGTAGACAATAAATTAACACATCGGTCTGCTAATAATCTGAACTAGCACCAGTGAAGAGTAGTACTGCTAGTAAGTGATTAAGAGAATAGAGAATAAAAAAAAATAGGCTGCTGGTGACTTGAATTGCTGTCGCATGTACATGGCCACGTGCTGGCAGGTACCAATCCTTGTCGGTCCGTGTCTGTGAGGATAAGAACGAACGAAAGAAAATTCCCCATCGTCTTCGTTCCTATCCACGCAGAGACACACAGAGAGAAGCGGAGCGCTTCACGGACGCCGACTGGTTGATTGCCACCACGCATGCCCAGCAGTACCATTCACCGCCGTGGTGCCAAGCTGCCACCACGCTCGTCCTCGGACCCTCGGATGGGGCCTGGTGCGACTCCGTTGCAGGCGCCATTCGCAAGGTCGAGCGCGGCCGGGCTCCAGGTGCCAGCGTGGTGGCCACGGCTGGTCGTCGGCGAGTCCGCCGACGGGCTGGCCAGCGGAAGTCCGAGGGCCACGAGACGGCGACGTGCGCCCAGCCTTGGCGAAGGCGAAGGAGACGCTGGAGTTGGCGAGGGAAGAGGCGCGTGGCCGTGTTCGCATCCACGGCCGTGGAGCCGAGGGATGCCGGCACGCCGGCCTGCGCACCGTCGGCACCGGCCATCTCAGAGGCGCTCCCGCCGTTACCCGGAGGCAGGGAAGCCACAGATGCGACGTGCATCCTCGGGGCTGCCGGACCGGCGAGGAGCCAGTCCTCCAACACCGGCACCCGGGGCGCGACGTACGGCGTGGCCGTGTGGTTGTAGGAGCCGCCCGTGCCGGAGCCGGGCTCGAAGGAAGACGCGCCTACCGGCGCTGAGATGTAGGCGAGGGCATCTCCCTCCATCTCGACAACCGCAGGGGTCGGAGACGGAAGGGAAAGCGCAGCGACGTTGGCGTCGGCGACCGCGGCGCTGGTCGAGCCAAACTCGAAGACGGACGTGGGCGACTGCCCAACTACGTCCACGCCGGCGGCGGGGCCGTACTCGTGCAGGGGGCAAACGACCCAGCCATGCTCCGGGCACCAGAATGGCGGCGGCGGAGCCATCAGCGCCGGGTCGATCCCATCGGCCCCGGGCCTTTGTGCGGCCGGACCGGCGAGAAGCCAGGCGGGCACTTCAGAATGTAGGGGCGCAGGCTGAGTCGAGGGCCTTGCGCCGTTCCGGTGGTGGCGGCGGAGGTCCTGGCGGTTCCAACCTTCACGCCGGAAGCGGCGGAGGTCACGCATATGGCGCCGGAAACGCCGGAGTCCGGCCATACCATGGCGGCGGTGACGAGCGACGAAGCGGCGGCCACGGCCGTCGGCGCGAAGGAGGTCAAGAAGTAGGGACATCGGAACTCGCATCGTTCCGTTTCTCACCTGTGCCTCTTCTTCCTCTCTTGTTCGTCTGTTCCGGCTATTCCCGCCGGTGATGTCTAGCTCGCTCGGTAGAGCAAGTGTCTGATAACGTGTTGTGATTCGATCGAGAGAGAGCGCCAGAGAATGAACAAATGAATCGAACTGCTTTTATTGATGGTTACATGATTATACAGGGGAACAGACGCTTACAAAGAAACGCGTCGGTCCCAAAAGACGGTTTCCTGGAGGCGACGCTCCTAGGTAAAACCGCTACGGTTCCACATCGTGGGGTTACACGGGAGAGAAAAGTGGGAATTTAACCCTAATTACCGCTAGGCTAATTAATCTTAACAGGGGACACTTTGACTGAAGAAGCTGCAGGACGCCCGGTTGAAGCCGACAGACCTCCTCGTTGGCCATATATTGGGACGAAGAAAAGCCGACACCTCCCAATTCATAGATTATCACCAGGGGTCGCCATGCTCGAGGAGGTTTGACATTCGGGCCAAAGAAGCAGTGGCGTGGCGAGAGACAACGACGTCATCATAGAGCCAATATAGATGCACTCCGGAGAACCATCAATGTGCACCCTCTAATCCCCATGGATCAGATCGAAGGCAAGGCTTGGATCCATATTCCCCTTCCACTCCATCTCAATGAAGGACAAGCGGGGGGAGAAGAACCGACTCCGCACGATCTAGACCGCCAGTAAGCTTACCATGGCTCTGTCTTTTGCCTAACTTTCAAAAAAATAAAATTATCCATTCATATTCTCTGCACGACCTTACCATGGAGCAGAGGTTCCGCCCTACGTTTAGTTTGGCATCAAAGTATTTTTGAAGTATTCAACCAATACCATGGTTTCTGAAAATATTGTAGTATTAAATACTTTGACGTGTTTGGATGCTGTGAATACTATGGTTTTAAAACTAAAGTATTGTCCTAAAACTTCACTTTTTTGTTGTATTGAAAACTTCGGTCCTGACTTGTTTTTTCCTAAACCGAAGTATTATGCAAAACTGAAGTATTTCTTTGTCTGTCAACTAAATATTTCGGTTTGTCAATATTTTGATTTTATAAAAACTGTGTTGCCAAACTAGGCCAGGTGCAATTTTTTCCCTCCTAAGCATGACGACATGTCTCTCCACCCCGCCTTCTCACTCAACTCCAACCGCTCTGCTTTCAACAACATCGCCACCCTGGCGCACCGCGTGCCCTCTCAAGTAGTATCAATTTGTCATTCACCGCCTCCGGCAACGTCAAATCAGAGCGCACGGTGTGTCGGTAAAACGGTCCACTAAGGGCATCTCCAGCCGTCCCCCCCCCAGAGCCCCCAAGCGGCGTTTTTCGCGCCGAAAACGCACCAGTCGCCCCCCAAGATCCGGTTTAGCGCCGCTTTCCGCCGTTTTTTCCGCCGTTTCGCGCCGCTGAACCCAGGCCAAAGCCAGCGCGCTGGGTTCCGCCTGGGGGGGGGGGGCGAAAATACGTGCGTGGGCCAGAGCTGTCGGCGACGGTAGACGATTTCCCTCCATTTTTTCGGCGTTTCCCTCCACTTTCCCCCTCATGTACCTCTCCCCCCACTCCATTCCCGCCATTTTCCACCCACCCCGAGACCTAGACGCCATGGCTCCCGCCCGATTCACAGGACCCCGCGCCGCCGCCGTCGCCGTATCCATTCCCGCGACCTCCGAGCTCGGCAAGAAACTGCGCAAGCCGAGAGCGCTGAAGGAGAAGCCGCCCGGCATGACCAACAAGGAGTGGATCGCCGAGAGGACGCGCCTGGCAACAGCCAACGTCAAGCGACGGGGGATGGAGGCGGCGCAGCGGCAGAGGCAGTTGATGGCGCAGCTGCAGGCGGAGGAGCAGGCCGCCGCCGAGGAAGAGGAGGAGGATGAGGAGGAGGATGAGGTGGCGCCGGACGAGCCACCTACTCCGGTCGCAGCCGCACCGCCGCTCGTCAAGCGGAAGACCGGCTTCGGCCCCGTCTTCGCCGGATGGAAGAAGTCGCCATCGCCGTCACCATGCCCGTCACCGCACCCGACGCCTGCGTGGTTCGTCGAAGGCGACCCCCTCAGCGGTTTCAACCCCAACCTCACCTTCCCTACCATCCGCTGATGATGTATGCCGCCTCGCCGGGCTACGCAGTTTCCCCGTCCCACCGCCGCGCGATCATGGCCGGACTGCAGACCCAGGACAGCAGCTACATGGAGGAGATCATCGTGGCCGGCTCGATGGCGGCGGCGGCGAGCCCTGGCTTCCTCGAGCGGAGCGATGAGTTTTTCACGCAGGGAGGCGGCGACTATGGCGAAGGATACTCTGCCGGCACGCAGGCGACGGAGGCGCAAGGTGGCGACGACGAGGTGGACGAGACGCCGACAGCGCCAGAGGGGGCAGATCCCGCCGGCGAAGGCCGAAAGCGTCGTGGCCCTAGCCGTCCCCGCAAGGAACCCAAGGAACCCAAGGCACCCCCGCCCCCCGTCGAGCCTCGCATCAAGTGGGCGAATAGGGATGACGTCCTCCTCGCCGAGGCGTGGAAGACGATCAGCATGGACCCGATCGTCGGCGCCAACCAGCACGTTGACAATTACTGGAAGCGGGTAAAGACAGCGTACGACCAGCGCCGGATGATCGACCCCTACTTCGCCTCATGCGTCACCGACCGCGGCCAGAAGGCCATGGCGAATCACTGGGCGAACATCCAGGCCTACTGCAACAAAGGGCACGGCATTCAGGAGGAGATCTCGATGAGGCCGCAGAGCGGCGCCAACCGTGAGATGGAGATCGTCCGGATGCTCGAGGAGTACATGAACGACGAGGGCTCCGACTTCAAGTTCCTCCACGTCTTCGTCGTCATCGAGGGGTGCGAGAAGTGGGCAGAGGTGTGGCGGTCGATCGGCAAGGGCAAGGAGTACGTTCCCGACGCGGTGGCTGCGTGCGCGTCCGAAGGACGTCCGCCGATGGGCCACAAGAAAGCCAAGTTGGCAAGGGACAGCGCGCCCAGGCCCAGGTCCAGGCGTCCATCGAGACCTGCATCGCCGACGCCCAGGCCCAGGCCGGCAAGAGGAAGGAGGTCGCCAAGCAGAGATGGGCGGCGCTCATGGCCAACTCACAGGTGAAGATCGACCTCCTCAGGACTGGCACCGCGGCGAAGAAGAGGAACAACGACCTCGCCTTCCTCACGGGGGGCGACCCGGCCGCGATGACCCCCGAGGTGAGAGCTTGGTTCATGGCGCAGTGCACTCTCATACTGAGCGACATCAGCCCGGCGACGGCCCCGACTGCGTCGTCTGGTGGCACTAGCTACACCACCGCGCCGGCGAGCACGCACGTCGACCTGGAGGATGCCGCGCCCGTCGTCGACAAGCATGCCGAGCCCGTCGTCGATCCGGACAATGCCGCGCCCGTCGTCCACAAGGATATCGCGCTCGACGTCGACCTGGAGGATGCATCTCCCGTCATCGACCTGGATGATGCTGCGCCGAGCTCGTCGCCTGCTCCAACGCCGGCCGACGCCTCTGCCTGATCGCCTACCTTTGCCCACGCCGTGCGCGTCCGTCTGTGATTCGATCTAGACTATTTGATCGCCCACCTGTGGCGTTTGTGTAATTTGATTGCCCAAACTATGGCTGCCGTTTTGTGTAATATGATCGCCGAACTCGGGCTCTATTTTTTGGGGCGGGAAGAGGAAGTTTCAAATGCTATCGTCGTTCTCTTTTTCTGGATCGCCGAACGGCTGGTAAAATTGCCCCCCAGGTTTTGGTGCGGGGCGGCATTATCGCTAAAAAGCGCCGAACTGAAATCTGGGGGGACCAAACGGCTCAAGATGCCCTAAAGCCACTTAGGTATTCATCCCATATATGTATAGTGACGACAAGATTGAAGATCACTGGTAGGGTCCAGAGGGGAAGATGCGTGCATCATATCTTAACCGCTACGATACGTACCCTCTTAGCATGTAGCAACGGCTCGTCACTAAGATTTTTTAGTACCAGCTCTGCGCTAAGATCCAGCCTAGCATGTTCCGTGCTAGGATAGTATAATGTCCTCTCTTTCTTTTAGTTAGCATAGTCACCTCATTGATCCAGTCCACTAGCATGATCATGCATAGTTTTTTCAGCGAAGACTGTCCACTTTGATTTCTGTTTCTTGAAACTGACATTTAAACCCTGGAGAAAATCACGAGGTCTGGAAATTGTTTATCTGACTTATACGGGCTAAAGAACCGGTCAGTGAAACGGACTAAATTTCCGGGCGGGCTAGCTTCGAGTACGTGAGATCATGAGTAGTATGTTAAGTGGTTTATCAGCCTTATCCGGATTGAAAGGGAAAGAAGATTGGACTTTGACAGAACAAGATTGACGATCTCGCTAAGGCTTAGATGGCGATTTTCACTATTTATGTTTTGACCGAAGAAATATTGTAATTGTACATTCGCGAAGACTCAACCTTTTGTGTGCACTGAGTCGGCTAACGTTGTTGTTGCCTGTTTTTTTCCTAGACGAAGCGAGTGAGATTGACGAAGTCATCATAGGCGTCTCGCTGTCGACGGGAACGTCGCCGTCAACTGAAAGAATATTCCGTCTAAATACAACATACAAGTGTCAAACCTGTGGTTTGAACTCTAGTGGGCTGGGGGTACAACGACCGTCCTAACCATCCAACCACAGGTTGGTTTGTGGAGTATAGTACACCTTGAGAATATGTTAGATCTACATATGGGAGTTTGCTGGTTTTAACTAGCAATAATGGTTACGTTTGAACATGACCCGGTCCCCATACGTGTAGATTTTTTTTCTTTACTGAAAAGAGGTGAAACCCCTCTTATAAAAAAAATGAACACAACCTTATTATATTAAATTATTTAACAAAACATAAATTAGACGACACCGCACCACACTTAGTAATTCGACAATGGGGCCCGGATCATGACATCACACAACAACGCCAGACCAGTTAGATCTGGGCATCACCAAACCGCCCATATGGTGTACCAGGAGACATCTGGTTTAGCAGACTCTAAACGCAAACTGTTTACACACACTTCACATGTCAACACTAACATTGAACCGTCGACCCATCTTCAGTGCACAGATCCGCATGATCAATGGCAGGCCAGCCATCGACGCTGATATGATGCCAAATAATGGTAGCGCTCTGCACTCGTCTAGCAAAACGTATGCGCCTTCGAGACTCCGCCAAGACTCGTAATTGTGCGGTAGATATGATGCCACTCCACCACATGACTCCTCTCTAGTCAGCACTTGCTTCAAAAACCATGCCCACGGGAGGGGTGCGGCGCTAAACACCACCATTATCAGATCCGAGTGACCCAGCTCTAGGGTTTCCCAACAAACGACCCTTCCAACCAAGTATACACGGTTGTCCAATGCTACCACGTCTCTGAGATCCCCCCGGCAGATATGAGCTCCAGAATAGAGCCTCCATGGAGGTAGACAACGCCACACACCGACATTGTCTGGTCCGACAAGCCAAACCCAAGATTTTCCTCGGAGCTCGACAGAACTACCACCATGAACATACCCATCCAGGGAGGTTAGCAGTCCCGCCAATGATGCCACATCATCCATCACAAAAGATCCGGCCAAAGGATTTCTCCCCGTCAGTAGTCCCCCGAACCAGTAGATATGAGGCGAGTTCATCGGTAACGCCCAACAACAGAAAAGAAAAAAAAAGCCACATTGGGCCAGACAAATCTAGGCTTACAACCTAGATCCATCCAACCCGACCCAACTAGAGGCGTTGCCCTCAGTTGGGGGAAGATCCGGGCACGTCTGCCCTGGATTTGCAGCCGCCCATGACCCGCCGCGCCTCTGCCACACCGAACACCACGTGTCGGTGGACCAACACACTGTGGTGTCGAGCCAGATCATGCCTTACTCGGATAAACCGGCTCCTGCTGACCCCACGCAAGATGGGCGGTTGAAACCCCATCACCGCTGACGCCGACTAGGCTTCGCCTGGCCGCGGCAACGAGAGGGGAGGAAGAAGGGGAAGGAATCGATGATGGGGGCGATCTATATTTCCACCCTGTCGTCACTCGGGGGCAAGGAAGAGGGATACACCCACACAGGTGCAGATGGGATCTCTCCGACCAATTTTCGATTGTATTCACAATGTTAGAATCTGACATGCTGGAATGACCTTCACAGTAGAATTGATAATACATGGACGTCCACATGACTTGTATTCTCTTTGTGGTTCACAAGACAAGAAAAATCACGATAAATAGGGCATGTCTACCTTACGAGGGCACAAGCGCTCACTCGGTTTCCGACCACGCCTGAGGCGTTCTGGCAGCTAAACGACAAGGCGTCCAAGAGGAACAAGACCATATACTCGCCTGCGGCCATCGCCGGTCTAACCTCCTGCCTCCATCGCCCTGCTGAAATCGCCTCCTCCGAGCCGCGCCGGCCCTCCCACTACCCCACCTCCCTCCCGGCACCACCTTTTTCTCCGACTCCGGTGATCATCCCCACCCCCTCCCCTAGTTAAATCCATTGCTCGGGGTTGCCTCGCTCTATCCTTGTTGGTGTCATCGTTGCCGCTTCAGAGAGAGGTTGGGGCACAGAGAAAGAAGGAAAGCAAGGGAGAGTAAGAAGACCACGTGGGTGGGACCCATCCACGTGTCTCGCTGCGCGAACCGCGCGAGCGCTTACGCATGCGTGAGAGAGCAGTTTCGCGATGAATACCAGTTTATGTTCGAGTTGATGATTAGATCAATGGAATTCCAGTATGGTACTTCGTCTTGACAGGATGGATATAGGAAATAAAAGTTTGGAAAATAAGACAAAGAGAACGACTTTGAGATTTGTACAGACAAGTGTCGTGTTCTGAGATAGGTCTAATTTGAGAGGAAAAGAACCGCACTCATAATACTTTTCTCCCAAGGCTGCATGTACCTCTTTACATTTTCTGCGGGTAAGCTTTGGATATTTTTTCACAAGTTGTGCACGTTAAAATGTAAGATATTTTAACATTTTTTAGGCTACACGTAGCTAGATGTATTTTAGTGTAAAATGCAGATGAATCTAGGCACTAAAACGCGTGTAGACACGTGTTATGTAGAAAACGCAAAAACGTGTTATATTTTCATATATATATATATATAAAGAGAGAGTATATGTGAGTCGACATTTGTACTTCTTTAGGAAAAAGTGTCTCTACAACACGTCTAGATCGATCAATGGTAAGGATATTATTGATCAAAACTGGTAAGGTGCGGGACTGGTCAAGGCTGAGTGATTGATTATAGGGCCTTGTACATGTTGGTTTTTTTTTTTTTTTTTTTTTTTTTGCGGGTAATTAGAGATCTTTATTCAACTGAAAAGCTCAGGGCTCTATCAGCCATAAGCGTAGAAGCCAAGAAGCTTGGATACACGTCAAGCCAACAGTCTGTGACCATCAAAGTGCATGCATGTTTCGCACAGAGATGGGCAGCATTGTTGCCTGATCATGCTAGTTTCTCACGTTGGTTATAGGGCCTTGTACATGTTGGTTACGCACGCGTTTCTCCTTTCCTTTTTCCTGACATTGGTATTTCTGACGCTGATCTAGCTCCTTACACGTTCGAAGAGCGGATTGCTGTCCTTTCGCCAGAGAATTTGAAGAGGACACATTCTAGATTTCTCTTGTTCTGGTTGCATATTTCCCCTTTTTTCCTTTATCACGCGTAATTTTTTTTTTTGTCTTTTGTTCTCCTCTACTCTGCACATTTCTTCCCCATATTCCTGTGTGCATTTTTCAGCTTGGTTAAATTTTTAAATTCTTTTTGTTGATAGTAGTTTTTCTTATCTATCTATGCATACCGATCTTGCTGGTTGACATCCATAATTGAAGATTGCGACCTAAATTGCTTATGTACATGAGATATTTCTACACTATACGTGTATGTTTGTAAATAAAGTATATATATGACTACTTATACATAAGTTTTAAGTGCTTATTATGGCTCATATAAGATACCATACATACAATTAATATTTTTTCTTTTCCCTATCACTGCTTTAGCCCCAATACTGAGTACTTTTGATCCGACGAGACGCGCACTTACAAAATTTAGTCTAAAAAATAACACAATAAATACTACTACATGTGTATCAAAATGTAAGATGTTTTCTAGACAAAATATATCTAAACATATTTTAGTGCAAGATACGCATGAATCTGCACATTAAAACATGTCTAGATACGTGTTGTCTAAAAACGCTAAAACATCTTATATTTTGATAGGGAGGGAGTTCTATATTTTTTGATTGCTAGAGGCTCGTTGATTAATAATGGTCTGGTAGAATGTAAGTTGTACATGTATATATACCCAACTAGTTAGAGCAAGTATAATACGATGACATGGACGGGCTATAAGAGTTGTCACGTTAGATTTTTACTTAGGTGGAGGTGAGAGAAGAGGAGAGGGAAGAAAAATGGGCTACAAACTTGTAGCCAGCTCTTGCAGGTGCTCCAACACACTTTCTGAGACAACAAGTGTACCAACATACTAATCTCTACTACTTAAAAGATGCTTTTTGTTCCGTATTCTCTCCAACCAGCGATACGTCGCCCTTCCTTCGTCCAACATCACGGTTTTTCTCCCGCAAGGTTTTTTTCTAGGCCGATTAATTTTTCTAGCGCAATCACTCTCGTTGACCCCTCCCTTTCTAGCGCCGCAATCCTCTCCCCTCCACCGTGGCCTCTCTCTTCCCTGATCCGCCACCGCGCCGAGGGAAAGCCATGAATTTCTCCTTCTCCGGCCAGCCTCCACCGCGGACGTACGGGAGGCCGTGACTCTCCGCCGCGCCATCCAAACCCTCGCCGTTCGCTAGCATGACAGCTCTATGGCGCCGACCGCTCCGCCGGGCTGCCCACGAGACCCTCCGTCTATGATATCTAGATTTGTCGCCCTGGCCGGCCTCCTGCCCGTACATGATTTGACCCTACTGACCTCGAGTTCCTTCGCGGCATGCTTCCTGTCCAAGTGACTTCAGGCGCTATGGTGCTTCCTGGCCAAATGTGCATGCTGAAACAAGCGGCTCCGCATCCCTCCATGCCTGCTAAAAGGTAACTAGGCCCTACTATTCTGCCATAGATCTGCTCTTGTCCACGGCATGCAGAGATACAATTTAATTAAATTCAACGCTATGATCATTATATACATCTTCTGAAAAAACATATACAAATTAACTGTGGACAGCACAGACTCATCTTGACATGATTGGAGTTGCATGCTCCAGTAGTCCAGCCTAGAATTTTTGCTACTAATGTATATGTTCATAACAAACAAAACTGAAGGTTAAACTTTTTGTTGTGGCATGTTTATTTGGTTCAGGGTGTGTCTTGTTCTTTCTACATGGCACATGATGTTTTGTGCAAAATCTACAACTAGGTGTCGGGTGTTTCTTTGCGGAATGCATGAAAAATCTGGATGATTGATTGTACCGCGAATGCTTTGACTGCACATGTTGCCGCCGCTGCTCTCGGCCGGGGATGCTTGGCGAAAGTAAGCTGTTTGATGCAAATACAACACTGAGATTTGGGCAGTACCAAATGGTTCAATCATATGGAGATGGTTAACATGAATCTGAACTCTCCCACTTTCCCATCCGCAAGTTTATAGCTCCTTTGCACGGTTTGTTTCTTTTGCGTGAGACCAAACCCACCTAAATCAAGCCCAATGATCTGTTTCTTCTAACAATTTCTGTGGAGCAGAAAGGAGAACCAACATGGAGTGCTAGGAGAGCGGTGACGGTGGGGGAAGGGCAATGGTTTAAGCTGATTCCGAGGCAGTCGTGTGTGCGGAACCTGGAGCTTTATCAACTGGTATGTATACCACTCCCTACTCCAGTCCATGTGGTCATGTTCCGTTGATTTGGTTGTGCCAATGCGTCTCCGGTATTTATTGAGCTGTGTCAATTCCTGGGATGTTTGAAATGCATGTGCTTGAGATCTCTCTGCTTAGAGTTTTCGAGTTAGAGCTGAGGATTTTAAACTGATGGTAGTGGTATTAATGGTGAACTTGTGCTAGCTATGTCCTGGTGAGGTCAAACCTGCATCACAACATGCAGTTTAAAATCATTGTTGCCAGATGCTTGTGTACGGGTTTTCCACGGATAGTTAATCTTGTTATGGTTCATAAAGCTATTCCCTTGGTATTAGCATTGCACATATGTTGTGGCTGATAATTCAGTTTTCTTCTTTGAATTACAATCATGAGAAAATACATTTAATGGCTAATTTCTATTGGAATTAAGGATGATAACTCTACATGTTTTTTATAGCTATTGAAAGTTTGGAATAGTGTCCATCTAAATTAGCCGCTAATAATTTGGAAAAGTGTCCACATCTAAATTTGCCGGTAAAGATTTGGAAAAGTGTCAACATCTAAATTAGCTGGTAAAATTTTGGAACAGTGGCCACATCGAAGTGAGCTCTTCCGGTGTTATAAGACTGATTTTGTGAAAGATGAGCGCAAATATGAATGCTATGAGAGTGTCGCACCACCGTCCTTTTTCACAGAGTTGCAGCTTTGCAATGCTAGGCATTCCAAGCCAGAGGAAACTACTGAAGATGATATCTCAATCATCTAAGGTATGCAGATAAATGAGAATAAACCATCTGATTCATCTTAAAATATGACAAGTGCATGTTTGCTAG
Source organism: Alopecurus myosuroides (assembly GCA_028641055.1). Taxonomy (NCBI): domain Eukaryota; kingdom Viridiplantae; phylum Streptophyta; class Magnoliopsida; order Poales; family Poaceae; genus Alopecurus; species Alopecurus myosuroides. Next base: position 241,080,685 of record CM054060.1, on the reverse strand, counting down.
ATTTATGTTTTAAGTGGATGATTGTCTTGTGCTTTTTAATTTTTTTTACTGACCCCTTTACTAGCAGACTACTCGCCAAACAAAATTCTCTGTGATTAACCATTAGTTTCACCTACGCAGATAGTTGGCCCACAATGGCGGAGTGTGATGAAGTGAAAATAATATGACCATCCAAAGCTTTCAGCTTCATAGAACTCATCTGTGACCCAGAGGCAGCGTTGAATCTTCTTTTACGTGAATGTACACCAGAAACAAATTTCTTAGTGTATTGTGAAGTACAGTACGTGCCAATGCATGTATATAAACTTACAGCGGTTGTAAGTGTCCCTTTTGAGATATCTCAAGAAGCTGACCAAGGATCTGCGTATGAAGATAAGCATGACTGGGTAAATGTTATTTGTGAGTGAATCTTAATAGACGAAATATTTTTTATTAATTTAATGCCATTTGAATCAATGTTATTACACGTAAATTTGAAAATATTGGTATTTTTCATTTTTTTTTGGATGATATATGATCGCGACGCGGAGATCTCTTGTCAGTTTGAAGTCATTGTGTACTTGTTAGTTTGACTCGGCGTTCTCTCATGTCATACCGCTGTTTGATCTCTATTGTCGTTTTGTCTGCGCTTGGTTGATGTTTTACAGCCAGTCCAATTAGAGGACCGGTAAATTTGGGATTGAGGATTTTATTGTACTGGTCAGGTTGGTAACAATGGGGTGCCAGTAATTAGTTATAGTTCGTGCATATGGACTGATTGCATGTATACTGCATATACTTGATTGGACTTGGAGCTGATATTGGTTACATGCCTAACAATAGCATGGCTGATGTAGTAAACTGAAGCAATGAAGAGGAGGACAGAGAGCATAAACCAAAGAAAGCTTGGACTGCTCGCTGAAGTAAATACCACGATTCCTTCAATGATTAGTTTTGGTCTCTCATCTGTTGTAGTGGTGCTTAGAATTAGCCCTTTTATTCCCTTCATCTAATACTGAAACTGCGTTTTGCCTCCAGACTCTTGCAGAAGAAGTACACTTCATTTGTGAAGGATGATTCACAATGAACACATCAGTCTGAAGAAGGAAAATTCTTGAAAAATTCTATCTACACTGGGAATGAATGAAGAGCCATGTCAGCAAGAACACAAATTCAGATTCCATGATCTCAAACTACATATATTTTGTGACAAACATTGTGTCTCTTTGCCTGCAGTATAATGTTTTCTAACAATTTGAGTTCCTCTTTACCTACAGGAAGAGGAGGGAGCTCATTGCCAGGTATCATGACAGTTCAGAACCTCGTAAGCATGGTACGGCTGGGTTTGATGAAGTTATAATGAACTCCAATCTCAACTTGTCAGGTTATTGGGATAAATGAAACTCTCCAGCCAGTGATGATAACATAGTAACCACATGGCAAGACTGAGTAGCCTTAAGTATCAATGCTTTTTTTAACCTCAATTATAGCTCCAACATATTTTCTTATTTATTGTTGTGATAGTTTAGCTGTATATTGAGTCTTATTTCTTGCTTACTTCTAAACCTCTTTATTAATATGAGATTCACTGCTTTACGAATTTATATATCAGCTTTAGCTAATCAATGTGTCGTTTACTTACTTCTTTCGTTATATTCGTGACACACTGGCCATATTTTCTTGTTTGGATGAGCTGATTGTACACTGGTTTGTCCCTGGTTTTAGCTATGCACTTGCAGTTTGAGGGACAGCGTTAGTAGTTGAATCTTGATATGTTTGCATCTGTATTTTTATTTTAGTCTTTGATGTAGAAGTGTGTCTCTTTGCCTGCAGTATAATGTTTTCTAACAATTTGAGTTCCTCTTTACCTACAGGAAGAGGAGGGAGCTCATTGCCAGGTATCATGACAGTTCAGAACCTCGTAAGCATGATACGGCTGGGTTTGATGAAGTTATAATGAACTCCAATCTCAACTTGTCAGGTTATTGGGATAAATGAAACTCTCCAGCCAGTGATGATAACATAGTAACCACATGGCAAGACTGAGTAGCCTTAAGTATCAATGCTTTTTTTTAACCTCAATTATAGCTCCAACATATTTTCTTATTTATTGTTGTGATAGTTTAGCTGTATATTGAGTCTTATTTCTTGCTTACTTCTAAACCTCTTTATTAATATGAGATTCACTGCTTTACGAATTTATATATCACCTTTAGCTAATCAATGTGTCGTTTACTTACTTCTTTCGTTATATTCGTGACACACTGGCCATATTTTCTTGTTTGGATGAGCTGATTGTACACTGGTTTGTCCCTGGTTTTAGCTATGCACTTGCAGTTTGAGGGACAGCGTTAGTAGTTGAATCTTGATATGTTTGCATCTGTATTTTTATTTTAGTCTTTGATGTAGAAGTGTGTCTGTGCAGGGGCACGTGTGAAACATACAAGCTGATGGTTTCAGTTAGAAGAGCATGCATGGAGAAGGGTGCCTCGTGAAGCTGGTACTGTATGAGGACTCGAAACCAACAGGCCGCACAAGTTATTTAGTTCATTAGTCCATGTATGTGTTAGTGGCTGAGTGGAACCAGGTTGTGTGCATAATGGCCTGGCAGGTTGTTTCTTGGCACTGCGTTTGTTAGCTATTTAATTCGTTATAATCAGTATGTTTCATGAAGAGAAATAGAGAAAAGTTTGTGGGCTGTGTGAAACAGCCAACGTGTGTTCTTCTGACAGCCTTGTGATGCAGCTAAGAGATGCAACTCTGATAGACAGATCGTTTATGTCTCAACCTTTTTTGTTTGTTTTTTATTGCAGAGGCAATTCGAGTCTTCGCCTACATGATGTGAAATAATGTACCCAGGTTATTGCCTGTTCTTGTCCTTTATAAAATTCCTATTCCTAAAGGCGTGTAATGAAAAACCTTATGAATTAGTCTTTTTCTCATCAAATATAGTTTATGTTCTTTTATCTGCAGAAAAACCTTATCCAGCAAACAAGTTCCTTGTTAGGGTACTATTGTTAACACAAGGTATGGTGCTTCCCCTTCCTACCCTGCAAAGGAATTGAGTTGTACTATCAGTAGTTGAGTACGTTCATGTGAAGCAGATTCTAAACTTTACTTGGAATACTTTTTGCGATTTTCAAAGGTTACCAAAAAGAACTAGCATTTCTTTCAAATGTCCAACGAACAACTTTATTTGTGTAATTAAAAATGATAGGATGAACAAATTCACTTTTCTCACATTTCACTGAAGCAGGTTTATTTTCTTACACAAAAATTCAGAGTAGGACGTCTGATGATGAAATGCATCATCACCATTTCAAATGTGGTCGACTTTAACTACAAAGTTAACTATTCATTTTTCTCCAGTTTGTTATTGTTATAGATGATGAAAATGTTGGCAATGAAGGCGATCTCTTGGCATCAATGATAAGAAATTGTTCCGGGATCATCTTTGTGGGCATGAACCATGAAGGAAGATAGAAGATATAGAAAGAATGATAATTATTATGATTTCCTCGATCATGGAAATTGGTGAGATTTTACTTGCTGTGTCAATAGTGACAGGGGTAAGAATTTGATGTTTAAAGAAATCTGCTGCGGTCAATAGATGATGACAATTGATTTTTATAATCCTTAGTTGCGACAGTAACTTGAAGCATTGTCTTAACTATCTATGGGAATATCCACTATTGTATCAGCTGCCAACAAGTTTGGCCTTTGGTTGTGTAGCAGATCTATTATATTTTGTGATCGCTCAACATGTATACCGTGAGGAATGAAACGGAATTTGTTGGTTGAGTTCAGGAGCTTGATTTGCACCGGGATTTTCTTGTGTTCTGCATATCTTGACTGATGATTTTTCTGTTAAAAGAATATGGGAAATGCGAGGGAATTAATCGCCATATTTATTGCTAAACGCGCCAGGATAACCTATAGAATTTTTTGGACTCCTAATGTAAGGCTGGTGCCAACGCAGCCGTTAGCGCGGGCGGTAGGAGGCCTTGTCGCCCGTGGCGGGGCGACAGCGGGCGATACGGCAGGCGAGAGCGCCCGCCCGGGCGCCAGCCGGCTCGCCCGGCGAGATGGCGTTATAACGCGGCCTACCGCCCGCGCTAGCGAGGCGATAGCGCCCGCGACGGGCGAGAGTGAGGGGCGATAGCGGGGCGACGCGGTGCCAATGGGGGCGATAGGCCGGGCGATAGTGGGGAGAAGAGTGTGATAGTGTGGGCTATAGCCCGTGCACTGGCACCGTGCTGTGAGAGTGGCGTGAGAGTGGTGAAAAAAGGTGACGTGGCGGGGCTATAGCCCGTGAGAGTGTGTGGTGCATTGGCACCAGCCTAATGGATAGAGTATTGTAATTACAAATGATTTAATCAATTTATGAGGTCTAAATTTGGTTGACCGTAGCAACGCACGGGCATTCAACTAGTGATATAGTAAACAACAATGACTAGTTATTGTATGAGTAGGGTATTAGATGGCTATATATGACATGGCAAACTCATATAGCCGGTTGTTGGCTATATTATTAACCATGCTCTTAGGACTACACGATGGTTTGGATTGGGTGATGATAACAATTTGATAAAAATAACTTTATTGATTTCTATGATTGATGAGTACTCCCTCCGTCCACGAATAAGTGTACATCTAGCTTTTACACTAATCAAACTTTTTAAAATTTGACCAACTTCATAAAAAATAGTAGCAACATATGAAATCAAAATGGTATATTTTGAAACTTCTTGCCAAGACAAATGTATTGATACTAATTTGGTGTCATAAATCCTAGTGATTTTTCCAATAATGTTGGTCATAGTTTAATAAAATTAAATACCAAAAAAGGTAAACGTACACTTATTCGTGAAAGGAGGAAGTATGTATCTTTTTCTCATTAATATATTTCACCGATCCCTACGCTCTTGGAGCTAATAAAGATACGGATCCCACTCCCATTGGACCGACTGTTTGCAACTGGGACACGGGCTAAGCCCAAGTAGCAATAACCTATTAACCTATTAGGAAACGGAGAAAACGGTTCACACAAAAAACAGAGGAAGTGACGACTACGCTAAGGCCTTACGTAATGGTGGTATCTTAGTGCGGGGTCGTAGGCAATTTTCTTACGTGACACACTATTTAATGATGAACGAAATTATAGGTGTATCTTATATAAAATATAACTCTTGCACGGGATTATAGGAAAACAATATTGACAGGCCAGCATATCTGCAACCAGATTAAACAATATAGGAGAGAGAGGGTCCCCCTGCCTCAACCCTTTGAATGTCTGAAAATAATGACCAATGTTATCATTAACCCGCACTCCTACACTCCCTCTCTGTACAAAACGAGCTACCCAAGCACACCACTGTGAGTTAAACCCTTTCATACGCAAAGTTTGTTGCAGAAATGCCCAATTGACCTTATCATACGAACGCCGGCTGCTGCAAATCAGTCCATCGTGATTTCAGGAATGTAAATTGATCCATCTTTTCCCACGTTATCCCAAAGTGTTAAATTCACTCCGTATGTGTAGCATTATTAGTACCCGTACGCTACCCATTACTAGATGGGTAGGATATAGGTGTACAACCCGTGGATACCCGTACTCATGGATAAATTTTCATCTTATCCTTAGGCCGCGCTTGGCTATTTAGTATTTTTTATACCTGACCTGTTAACTTCCGCGGGTATCAGCTCGTGCAGAGGAAAACGGCCGGATTTTTTCGGTGACCTACTGAGGTCCGTAAAAAACCGGGGGACTTTCGGACTTAAACGACACCGAAGGAAAATATTAAACGCCAATCCAAGTGCGATTATTGGCCTGGGCAGTTTACTTTTCCTGCCCACACTAATACTCCAGTTTACAACCAACCAAGCGGGGTACCCACGGGTAAAATTTCCATCATTATTCGCAAGAGGAGAGAGTAGTCATTCATGCCCACTTTGTTGTAAGGGAGAGAACATGTACTTGTGCAGGTTGTTTTTTACATGTGCAGCTTGTTTTTTGAAAAATGGACATCACATATCTCAATCAACATATGGGAGGGAGAAGATAAGCACGGTAAGCCCAATGTAGGGTGGAATCTCCGCGTTGCAGAGGTTCGTATATATAAGGGCCGGGGAAGTATGCCGAAGGACTGCTCACTAGCTGAGGTAGGTGATCATTTCAGAGAACCAAGCCAGCCTCGCATTACGCGCGCGACTACCACGGTCGCGTGAAGGTTTCTTCCGATCCGACGGCCATGAGGTCCAATAATGCGAGCAGCTCCGTCGCCGACGAAGGGGAGACTAACCTGTCGCCGTCGGGGTTCCCCGTCAGGGAGGTCCCGGGCAGCTACGGCGTGCCCTTCTTCTCGCCGCTGCGGGACCGACTGGACTATTTCTACCTCCAGGGCGCATGGGAGTACTTCCGCTCCCGCATCGCCCGCAACGGCGGCGCCACCGTGCTGCGCGTCAACATGCCCCCCGGCCCGTTTATCACGCGCAACTCCGGCGTCGTCGCCCTCCTCGACGCGCGCAGTTACGCCGTGCTCCTCGACGACGCCAAGGTCGACAAGACCGACACGCTCGACGGCACCTACATGCCCTCGCTCGCGCTCTTCGGCGGCTACCGCCCGCTCGCATTCCTCGACGCCGCCGACCCGCGCCACGCCGCGATCAAGCGCGTCGCGATGCGCCTCGCCGTCGCGCGGATGCACCAAGTCGCGCCGGCGTTCAACGTCTCCTTCGGCGCCATGTTCGACGCTGCGGACGCTAGCCTACACTCCGGCCCCGTCGAGTTCAACAAGCTGAACCAGCATCACATGTTCGACTTCACCTGCTCCTCTCTGTTCGGCGGCACGCCGCCCAGCAAGGCCATGGGCGACGGCGGCGTGTCGAAGGCCGTGAAGTGGCTCGCCCTGCAGATACACCCGATCGCCAGCAAGCTGTTCAAGCCGTGGCCGCTCGAGGACCTCCTGCTCCACAACTTCCGCCTGCCGTCCTTCCTCGTCCGCGGCGACTACGCCGCACTCACGGCGTATTTCGCCGACGCCGCCGCCGGCGTCCTCGACGACGCCGAGAACGCGCAGTCCGGCATCCCGCGCGAGGAGCTCCTCCACAACCTGGTTTTCCTGGCCATCTTCAACGCCTACGGCGGGTTCAAGATCTTCCTGCCGCACCTCGTCAAGTGGCTGGCCCGCGCCGGCCCGGCCCTGCACGCCAGGCTCGCCGAAGAAGTCCGGACCGCCGTCCCCGGTGACAGCGAGATCACCGTGTCCTCCGTCGACAGGATGCCTCTGGTGAAGTCCGTGGTGTGGGAGGCTCTGCGCATGAACCCGCCGGTAGAGTTCCAATATGGCCGCGCGCGCCAAGACATGGTGGTCGAGAGCCACGACGCGGCCTACCGGGTGAGCAAGGGCGAGATGCTGTTCGGGTACCAGCCTCTGGCGACGCGCGACGAGCGCGTGTTCAAGGACGCCAGCGAGTTCGTCCCCGACCGGTTCGTTGACGGCGGCGAGCAGGGGAGGCTGCTTGGAAACGTGGTGTGGTCCAACGGGGCGGAGGACGGCGAAGCGGCGGAGGGGAACAAGCAGTGCCCCGGGAAGGACATGGTGGTGGCGGTGGGGAGGCTGATGGTGGCGCAGCTGTTCCGGAGGTACGACACATTCGCCGCCAACGTGGAGGATCTGCCGCTTGAGCCGGTGGTCACGTTCACGGCGCTCACCAGGGCTGCGTCGTCCATGGACTAGTGCCAAGCGGTGGCACTCGTGGCTGGCGTGGTGATGTAATACTTGTGTTGGCAGTGTACGGCCTGGCGGATCAATGTATATCTGTCCATGCCTGGTCAAATTTGCATGGGTTGGTTCAGTTTCCAGTAGCTGCTGTTTCTGCGGCGTGTGGATCGCTCGGTTTGTCGTTATGTGAAGGTGCAACTACTGTATTTGGATTTACACAAGGGATTGTGTATTTATACATCATAATTGTCTGCATTTTTAAAATCTCTGTTAGATTAACATGTACCATCCCCGCGACATTTTTAAAATCTCTTAACATGGACAGCACAGTTTGTACTAGCTGATATTAGAGAGAAAAATTGACTGGCACGAACCTCTTTGAAAAATTCTTCCTTAATTTCTCACGCGGTTCAATATGTTATTCTAATTACAGTATATGTGCTTTTCTAGTCATCCTTTGTGTGTGTGTGTGTGTGGGGGGGGGGGGGGGGGGGGGGGGGACCACTGTCTTTATATATTAGAACAAGATTACCATTTTCACCCTGAGGACCATAGTTCTCTAGCTTCACACATATAGAAAAAGTTGCAAAAGAAAAATGGTGCCTATGTTGAAGAGTACAACCGGTGCTTGCCGGGGGTCCGTCGAAAACTCGGACTCAATATAACTGAAATCGTACTCTTTCGGGGCCTCTCACAATCGCCAACCGTAGAGCCAGCGGCTCAAGCACCAATCGCGTTGGCAGATGCATATGAGGTAGAGGGATAAGTGATGACCCACAAGTATAGGGGGTCTATCGTAGTACTTCCGATAAATAAGAGTGTCGAACCCAACGAGGAGCGGAAGGTGTTGACAAGCAGGTTGGATAGAGGATTCACTATAAACACTAGCAAACAGGTTTTTGGAGGTTTTTGATATAGCAGATAAATAAAGTGTAGTAAATAAAGTGCGGTAAATAATATTGCAGTGAGTGGCCTAATCCTTTTAAGAGCAAAGGACAAGCCGGTTGTGTTACTTATGACTACCAAACGTTCTCGAGGACACATGAGAATTTCGTCAAGTGCTCTCGTTTCGTTACGGTTGATTAATATTCATTGGTTCGTGAAGTGTTGTGTGGGTGAACCTATACTAATGCACCGCCCAACTAGGACTAATACATACTTGTGATTATACCCCTCGTAAGCATCCGCAAATACAAGAAACTAATTAAGATAAAACTAACCACAACCTTATAACTCCGGGATTCTACGCTCCCTCGTGCATTGGTTTCCTAACGGGGGTTTAGGTTTCTGTCACTCCGGCAACCCCACAATTAGCAGCCAAATACACCATGCATCCTCCTAGGCCCATAAAGGTGAAGTATCATGTAGTCGACGTTCACATGACACCACTAGAAGAATAGCAGCACAATTTAAATACCGAACCACGAGATATTACTTCAATATAACTTCACTACTAACATCATGACTTCTCCAATGTCCTTATGAACTAAACGAACTACTCACAAGACATCATATGGATCATAATCAGAGGTGATATAATGGATGATAACAATCTGGTCATTAAGTGCTAACACCGATAAATCTCACAAGCATCAACTACTAACAAGTAATCCACGCCGGGAGAGAGATCTAATGTAAAACAACGATAGAGGCCCCTGATTGTTACAGAGGAATTGTCGTGGGATAATCACGGCAGATGTTACCGGGGGTAACTGATCTAGGGGCAAGTCGACACAGGTATTTGGGAGAGGGTGTAGCTCGAAGGAAGACATGGCGAAAAGCAATCTAAGAGCCGGAAAACAACTCGCCGGATCTCGATATGATTATGCTGGATACTCGATAATAGGTGTTACAGTTATGACTTGAATCTCCCTTAGGCGAAGCCCAGGGGTTGGTTTATATAGTACTCATATCCCCCTTGACTTGCCTTACAAAGCGCTTCTCGAGTCCTATTCGAACTCTTCATACGAACCCTAACTTTCTTTACCGTAACCCACAATCCGGGTTACGATCCTTACAAGTCCTGGGCCTTCTAGAAGCTTCTTTGTCCTTAGCCGGATTTGATCCATCCGTCGTTTGGGCCGGATCTCACCTGAGAGTCGGCATACCGGGTTACTATCCCCTCATCAGTAGTCCCCAGAATAGCCTGGGCTTCCAAGATTTACTCTTCGAAGCGCCGGCTATTCCCTACAGAAATATAAGACACAAACATATGAAAATCAGGACGCAGCGCGCTGATGAATAGCCGTGACTGGTACCAAGGAAGCCAAGTAAAAGCCCGGCTCTCCCTCAAGGGTTCTCCTTTAATCTTCCAGACTCGAGCTTTAGTAAGGAACTCCATGACTTCGCACCTTCTTCGATAATTATTGCTAATACCAGGAAAGAGATTCCCCCCTTCTCTTTTCTCGGGACCATATCTAAGTGCACATAAAGCACGTCTTCAAATTTCAAAATGTCCAACTATTACTCCGCAACCCCCGGGTTTCGCCCGTTAGGATAAGCTTTTCCACCCGGTTTATTATAAATAAGCCCCAGGAGGCAAACTCAACCCTTAACGGCTCACTTTCCCCATTTCTCTTCTCCCCAAGTTCAAGCTCGCAGAGCGCCACCACGGGAACCCCACGCATCTCGCCGGAGCCCATCCGCCTTCGTTTGCGCTCCGCCGCCGCGCGAGCCGCACCAGCTCCCGAATCCACCGTCAAGCCTCCGATTCGCCGGCCAACGACCACGAAAGGACACGAATCTTGCGCCATCTGTCTCCGCAAGGCCTTACTCCAATCTCCTTCAGTAAGTCCCTTACATCCTCCAACTTACCCCCGCAATTTCTTAGTTCTTCCTCTAATTAGATCTGAATCGAGCGGTCCGCAATTTCTCGGGCTGCGCCGGATTAACTCACTGATACTTACCATAAATATTCCTATGGATAGGATTCATAGCTTATATTACTCCCCTAACTCCAGTAATCGTTAATCTGGTCACAATTTTAGAAATAGGATTCCCAATCTAAGCTCGGGCCATCTGCAATTTCCGCCCTTGTTCTCCTTCCTCAGAAAATCTTACTTCTCCGACTCATTCGCAGATGGTAAGCATATAAGCATCCCCCTAACTCCTCCAAACATTTGCTTTTACGGAAAGCTCCATGTATTTTGTAAGGTCACTTGATACCCGGATAAATCATTCTTGACCCAGCGAGGCAATAGCCGGGTTATGTTCAAATTGCGGGTAATTGCTTGCCTGCTAACTTCCAAGTTTTTGTTCCTTACGTCCTTTCCTTTGATGTTTTACCAGGTCAATCCCATGGCACCCAAGAGGCAGGGGAAACAGCCGAATAAGGCTAAATCCACAAGCTCCATATCGGCCAATTGGGGGAAGTCCTCCGTCACCAAGGCCAAGCTGGAGGAGTTGGTCGAGCTTGGAACCCTACCTCCACAGGAGTCTATCCACTGGCGAGTGCCAGGCAATGAAACCCGGCCTTCTCCAGCGACGAATGAGGTAATATGCTTCGTTGAACATGTGACCCGGGGCTTTAGGCCTCCGGGTCACCCCTTCTTCCGTGACGTCCTAGACCATTACAACCTCCGTATCTTCGATATAGGTCCAAACTCCATTTTGAACATCTCCCATTTTATTGTTCTTTCCGAATCTTACTTGTGCACACCGCCAAGTCTAGCCCTCTTCGTCGAACTTTTTCAGTGCAAGCCGTGTCGCGAAAGCGGCGACGGCGCACTTCTCACTTGCGGCGGGGTCTCTATCCAGCGCCGCAAGAACTCCCTGATGCCTCCTATTTCTCTCAATTCCCACGTAAAGCACTGGCAGCTTTCGTACTTCTACTGCCAGGATACCTCTCCACCCGGCGAAAAGAAGTTGCCGGGTTACTCGGAGGGTCAACTTGACATCTCCGAGAAATTCAACGCCTTCGCGTCTGAACCGGACAGGGAGGCGATCTTGCCTTTATTAGCTAGGATCTCCATCTTGTCCGCCCGAGGCCTCATCGGGCTAAACCTGGTGAAGACCTGGGTTAGCTTCCGCATTCAGCCAAACTCCATTCGTGAGAAGCTGATGTGCGAATACTCGGGTCAAACCACGGACCCAATCCGATTCTCCACCCGCACCCTTGCTCCGGGTGACATTAACAAAACAATTAAGGGTTTCCTGACAGAGAAGCTCGAAGTAATCCGGAGCATAGCCGGACTAGAACCTTTTACCCTCGAGAATCCAACCCCTGGAGTAAGTTTTCTGCCTTTTGATTTTGACTTCTAACACTTACTTTTATTCGCTTCTCTTGACTCGATATTAATCACTATCCTGGCATCTTCTCCTCAGGCCGATGATGACTTTTGGACGGTCGACTCCACTCCTAATTCCGAAGACGGGGAGGAGGAAGACGATATCGTTGACTCGAATGAAGGTACCTACTTGATTCCTTTGCACACGTTATATCCTGCCTTTTCTTCTTCTTTATGCTGTAACTCGGACATTTCTCAGAGCGAGAGGACCAAAGCGAAGAAGAAGAAACGGACAGCAGGGGCGGGTCCACCAGCGAGGAGGAAGAGCCGGAGCCAGCCACCAGAACCGGAACAAAGAGGAAATCCCAGAGGATAGCCCTCCAGGTTTTTACTTCATCCCCTTACACTTTGGTTTTTTGCTCCCATAACGTCACTCCGGGGCTAACCCCATCTTCACCCCTTTTGATCATAACTGAAGGAGCCACCCATGACTAGGCGCCGAGTAACCCGGAATCATCCGGGCAACGAGACCCCTAACCCGGTTGCTTCGCCGCCCCCGGTTCAACACCCTGGTATTTGTTGTAAACAAAACTTCTTTCCAATCATTCCTTTGTAACGTAATCCCAGACCTCTCTTGCCATTTCTCAGTCTCTTCCGGGTCTAGTGACGGCTTCCCCTCGGACTTCCCAGTAAACACCGGGTAAACGCCTTTTCCGGATATTATACCGAACTTTCATCCCCTTTCTTTCCATAACCAAAGATTAATTACGCCTTTGCACCTTCTTCAGAGCCACGGTTATTAGTAGCGACCAGGAGGACACCGAAGCTAAAGTCCGGGTCGAGGGCGAGTCGGCTGATGATGCCTTCACTACGGCTGGCGACGAGCAAATGTCGCCACCGGAGCCAGCTAGGCATGACGCCGAGTATCCAATCGCTTCGCACACGAGCGAGAAGGAGAAGGGGGCAGCTTCAAGCGCGGGAGGGGGACCAGACTCCGACATTCGGATGACCCGGGTGCCACCTCCTGTTACAAGAAATGCTCCTTTTCCCACTTTCCAGGTACCCGAGCCATCTAACTCGGATAACGCTGACTTTAACCAACTGATGAGCGCTCTTCTTGCCATGAAAGCTTCAGAAGGGACTGTCTTAGAACGTATGGCTGCAGCACATCAGGTAATTTTCACTTGATACTCCTTATTATACATCCAGTCCCCAAGTCCCGAGTATAATTTTTTTTTTTTTTTAATTATCCTCGGTACTTCGCATAGTACTTGCCGGCAATCATTTCCTCAGATAAAATACTCTCGCGATATCCGGCTTACAGCTTCACCCGGCCTTTGCAGGCAGAGATTACTCAGTCAGATGAAGCGTTACTTAAGGCTGAGCAGCTCTTGCTGGCTGAAGTTAAGCGTAGGGAGGCCCTTGAAGCGGAGATAAAGACTTTGAAAAAAGATGTCTCCTCATACAAGAAGAAGTACCATGCTGCCCAGTCCTCGCTGAATAACCTGTCGGCTCAGCTTACGGACACTTACCGTATCTTGCTAAGTAAGTTTGCTATTTGCGATTAATTTGCGTACCTCTATCTTGCCGCTGTAATAACCAACATGACTGATATGCTTTCACATGTTTGGATTGCAGGTGCTAACCTTGCTGCTCCGGAGGAGAATGCCATTACTCAAGTAAAAACTCTGAAAACTGTGCTCCGGACGTTTTTTGCCGGCACGAAACTTTTGCTGGATGCTATCAAGTGGCCTTCTGAGGTATACCCGGGCGAGGAGACCCTTATACAGGCCTTTTCCACAGCACCTGGATGGATTGAAATACTGAAGCGTTCGTCCTGCCGAATTGGGGTGACCCGGGCTTTAACGCTGGCGAAGGCTTATTTTCCAAAGCTTGACCCGGCAAAGATAGTATCCGGGTTCCCAGAATTTAAAGCTGACGGGTCCAAATTCAAGCCCCAGGATTTCAAAGCTATACAATCTGCGGTACGTCCTTCAGCCACAGCTTTGGCCGACAAGATGGATCTAAACACAATTATGAGCTCGTATGATTCTGAGGGCAAGGTTATCCTGGTGGAGGCGCCTCCCCCTATTGATATGTTGGACAAATGGTCGACTGATCTGGCTAGGAGGAAGGAAGAGGCTGCAAAGAGGGAAGCAGAACTGGGCGTAAAGCCGTCTACCTCTACCCCAGCCGTGCCTCCGCCTGTTCGTCCAGAAGTGAAGAGCCCGGGTAAAGCTGCTGGTAAGGCCAAGGAGCAAGTCCAAGATTCAGACCCGGAGGACCACTCTCAGGACGCCGAGTAGGACGCTACCCAACGCTTTGTGTTTCTCGAGACTGATATGATTTTTGGTGGTGCGCTTGTGCACCATTGACGCTGATACTATGACTGTATGCTTATTAATCTTATGATAACTCTTTGCCTCCCCTGGCTTTTGATAATCTCGATCCTTGTGTTACTTATAAGCTTATTCTCGATACTTCGAACTCTTGTTTTCAGTTTCCTTTTGAGACTCGGCTAACCGAGTATCGTAGGTTTTGATAGAGGAACCTTTCTTTAAGTCCCCAATACTCGGAAATTAAGGTTTTCAGGCTCGGGTAGTTAAAACAGTTTGTTTCTGTTTCGAAGTCCCCAGTCCCCATGACCCAAAGTACGAGCTATAGGGGCGTGGCCTTTCTCAGATGACATACTGCTGTTTACCAAGCTGAATACCAATATCTGTTTACATAAATACTGAAGTCATGCTTAATATTTGTTGAGTTTCCGGCTTTTTTAGCCTTATACTCTGCATGGACTTGTGGTTTAGATGACCCTTTTGATTATCTTGTACTATAAGCCGGCTTTCGCGTGGATACCATGTCGTTGCGTCTATACGAAAAACAAGATCAAGCAAGCCACACTGGGCTGCATAATTTGATTGTGATCGTACGCGAACAGATCATGCCACTTTAGTGCGAGTCACATCGAGCTTAAGTAAGAATAACCAAGAAATTTGGCTCCTTTGTCCAGTTATAGGATTGCAGCTGTACCCGTTTTTTCGAGTAATCAGCCCCCATAACTTATAGGCATCATGGCCGGGTCTCCGGGTCTTGTGATTACTTATTGAAGCAGATCACCCCCCGGAGACCTATATTCATGTAATGTATTTCGATGATACTGATGTATTGATAGTAACAATGTTACTTACTTGTAACTGAAGCAAAGACCATGATAAGACTCGAAACCATCTTCTTTTATTGATAAAAATTTCTTTTTTGATTCAGCAGGCCGCCTCATTAAAAACCTTCCAGTCCCCTTAGGTACCCTGGATAGGAAAAGAGTGCGTATGAAACCTGCCGCCCATTACACTGCTTTAGTTATTCTCGAGAATCGGCCTCGCGTTGATACGGCCGATGCACATTCTCCACTTGCTATGCCCTTTCGTAATGAGTACCGGATTTGCTAGCCAGTCCGGGTATATCTTCCTTGGAACGTGATCAGCTGCGGACGGTGGTACGCCTTCTTCTTCCCTGCTGAGAGTTTTGAAAGTATTGCTCCTGATGAAGCCTACCATCTTAGGGTTTTGTTCTGCCCTAACTTTTGCTTTGTCCCCCTCAGGGGTTGGCTTTTTTGACGTTGTCCTCTCTTCTAGGTCTACCTGAGAACGGTAATGTTTGAGCTCTTCCTTCCTGCAGGCTTGCTCGGCCATTGCCGCGTCTCCCTCATCGCACTCAGCTGCTATATCCCGGTTTCCGTGTATTGTAATGGTCTTCTTGGGACCCGGGATTTTCAGTTGTAGGTACACATAACACGGTCTTGCCATGAACTTGGCATAAGCCGGCCTTCCAAACAATGCATGATAAGGACTGCGCAACTTTACTACCTCAAAGGTAAGCCACTCGACTCGATAATTATCCTTTGACTCTCCAAAAGCTACTTCCAGTGCCACCTTTCCTTCAGGGCATGCTGAGTGACCCGGCACTATCCCGTGAAAAACTGTTGTACTCTTTTGCAGCTGCGATTCCTTTAAGCCCATTCGCAGAAAAGTTTCCCAGTACAGGATATTGATACTACTTCCTCCATCCATCAGGACTTTTTTCAGCTCGTAGCCGTTGACCTGTGGTGCCACTACCAAAGCTAAGACTCCCGGGTGATCAACTCTATCCGGGTGATCCTTCCTGCTCCATGTTACCTCTTGTTCTGACCACCTCAAATACCTTGGAACAGCGGAAGAGACCGAATTAACTGCTTGTTTCAGTATCTTCTTATCCTTGTTAGAGCCTCCTGTAGTGTGCACATGATATTGACCCAGCTGTTTGGGGTTAGCTTGAAAACCTCCTGCTCCATTTTGATTGTTACCTTGATTTCCAGCTGGCGGATTGCCGGCTGGGGGCGGCCCATTACCCAAGTTTCCACCTAGACCCGGACCTCCTCCCCGGCCCGCACCTCGCATAGCTCTGTTCACTTCTTCGTTCTTCCACCTTTGTAAGTCGGCACATTGCTCTAGTGAATGATTGGCCGGCTTGCCATTCCTGCTATGCTTCGGGCACGCCATCCTAAATATGTCCCAACTGTTGCTTGGTCTTGGAGGTCCTTGGTAGTGTCCCCCATTGTGATTCCCAGTATTAAAATTCCCTTCGGATCTAGGTCTTGAAGACCCGGCCTCCGTGTTGGCTACAAACTCGGAATTCCCGTCGAACGGGCGCTTGTTTTGGCTACTTCCATTATTGTTTGGCGCCGACCCATTGCCGGTTTTCCCGCTGCTACTTGCGTTTGCTTTTGCTTTCTTGTCGTCAACTTCCTCCTCTGTGGTATCCGTTGCAGCGTGTTTGTTGCACGCATCCATTAACTCTCCCATTGTAACCTCCGCTGCATTCCTACTAGATTTCATGCGAGTTAGCTTTTGTACCAAAGGAACGTACTTACATGTTTTTGCCATAGCTTGTAGCGCGTCCTTAGGCTGGATATCCGTAGACGAGTGGAGTATCTCCATAACCCGGCGTACCCAGCTGCGTGCCGATTCTCCTTTCTTCTGAACGCATCTTTCTAAATCATCAATAGTAAATAACTTTCTGCATGTCCCATGAAAGTGCTTGATGAATGCGGTCTTTAGCTCCTCCCACGATTTGATCGATTTTTCCGGTAGGTTGGTGAACCATAACTTTGCTGCTCCCTCTGACATCATTAAGTACATGAATTTGGCTTGGAGATTCTCGGATGCGTTGCGAATTGACATTGCCATCTCATAGCTGCTCAGCCACGTTTCTGGATCCATTGTTGGCTCATAATTTACTACTTTCCCCGGTTCTTTGAACTTCTCCGGGTAAGGTTCTGCTCTGATATCGTCCGAAAGGCACTTTGGCCCCGCAAGGGTGGTTGGGGCCGGTCTTGCCCGGGAAACGCGTGACCCGGCTGGGGGTACCGCGGGATGCGGCACCACTGGTAACTCGTGCGCTGCAGACCCGGCCCCGGCTCTTCTGGCTCTGGAACTGTTCACCACCGCCTGCGCTGCTGATACTACTGGTGCTGTCTGGATACGCGGTGGAGGCGGCATTTGCTGCTGCTCTTCCCTTCGTTGCGCCGTATTCGTTTGAACATGGCCCTGTTGCTGGCTGGCGTACGGCGTCCCATGCATCCCGCTCCTATGATCCGGATAATTAGCTTGCTGTGCTACCGCGGTGTGTAGTAGATCGATTGCTCGTCGGGTTCCTTCCGCATGAGGCGAGTCTCCCACAGGGATCTGGTTTAATGCGAGCGTTGCTGCGTACACGTTGTCCATGGGATTGTTGTAATGACCTGCTGGTGTGTGGAATCGCGATGGTGGTGGCGGCATGGTATTGCCGGCTGTCGCCCCTGTCTGTGGCAAAGGTAACCCGGCTGGCGCGCTTACCGGATGTGCTCCCGTTGAAGGTCGCGGTATGGTCCCTTGGTTCGTCGGCGGAATCGGCTGATCTTGAGGCGTGAACACCAGGGCGGTCGGGTTAATAACCCCTCCTGTTGCCGGCAGCATAGTTCGGTGCCTTTGGTGCATCCTTGTCGTTTCCTCCCGGAGCCGGGTTTCTCGGTCATCCAATTCGTGCTGCCGCGCGGCCATCCCCTGCCTTTCTGCTTCCACTTGCCTTCTTTGCTGCTCCAATGCACGACGAGCTACGTCCAGGTCTCTTACACGTTCTGCCGCGTTTTCCGGGGTAATAACTGTGGCCAAGACTGTGGGGTCCAAAATCAAGTTATTATCAAACAGAGCCGGGTGACGCGGGTTTGAGGGTCCGGCCCCCGGTGTCCGGTTTGCTTGGAACCCGAACATATTTGCGTGTCGCTCCTCGTCCGCTGGGCGACTGGTGACAGACGCCGACTCTCCATCGACTTGGGCCAAGACCGGGTCAACTGGTCCTTGCTGCTGAGCCGCTGCCTGAACCGCCCCAGCTGGTGCCGCGGCCGCGTTTTCTTGATTGAGATTGGTCGCGGGAGCCGCATAAACTGCAACCCGGCGCATGATGCCCGGTGTAGATTCGTACTGTTCTTCCTCGCTGGTTTCCCTTTCATATCGATCCTCCGACAAATCCCGTATAGACTCGGTACCATCCTCCCTCTCTATCTGACCCGTTGTTCCAATCGATTCTTCTTTTCCCGATCGGACATACGCGTCTTCCCCTGACATAGAATCAGATCCAACATTATCACAATTCAAACTGGAAGTACATATCATACCGATGAAGACGTTGATGCTGCCGACTGTCACGATGGATCCGGTTTCGAGGTGGTCCGACTCTGGCCCCCAGCCAGAATCGTCTACCATCTTCTCTCCTTTGCCGTTGACGTAGATTTCTCCGACGATGAGGTTCTTCATGCTCTTCCGAGCTTCTCCCGTGATGTAAACACCTTTGGACGCAGGCCCCACGGTGGGCGCCAACTGTCGTGGGATAATCACGGCAGATGTTACCGGGGGTAACTGATCTAGGGGCAAGTCGACACAGGTATTTGGGAGAGGGTGTAGCTCGAAGGAAGACATGGCGAAAAGCAATCTAAGAGCCGGAAAACAACTCGCCGGATCTCGATATGATTATGCTGGATACTCGATAATAGGTGTTACAGTTATGACTTGAATCTCCCTTAGGCGAAGCCCAGGGGTTGGTTTATATAGTACTCATATCCCCCTTGACTTGCCTTACAAAGCGCTTCTCGAGTCCTATTCGAACTCTTCATACGAACCCTAACTTTCTTTACCGTAACCCACAATCCGGGTTACGATCCTTACAAGTCCTGGGCCTTCTAGAAGCTTCTTTGTCCTTAGCCGGATTTGATCCATCCGTCGTTTGGGCCGGATCTCACCTGAGAGTCGGCATACCGGGTTACTATCCCCTCATCAGGAATGATGGTGGATGATGAGGCTGATGGTGCTTGTGATGAGGATGATGATGACGGTGATCCCGATGAAGCCCGGAATGATGACGGTGACGATGGTGGTGATTTCCCCTCTCTAGAGAGGAATTTCCCCAGCAGATTTCTCCCTGCGAGAGAGATTTTCTCTCTCGGGTTTTTTCCGCCCTGAGGTGGCGGCAGAATAATTCTTCGATGATGGTCTAGGGCTTAGGGTTCCCTGGGGCTCAAGTACGCGAAAGATATCCCCAGAGGTGGGCCAGGGTGGCCACACCACCTGGTGGCACGGCCAGGGGCGCGCCACCTCATCGTGTGGGCCCCTGGTGGCCCCCTTCTGGCTCCCCTTCTGGCTGGAGTCCTCCTCTGAACTTCTAGGACCCCTATGGTGTCCCCCTTCTTCTTCTGATCTTCTGAAATAGGGTATCTCGATGGTGCTTTTTCCATCAGAATTCTGGTTCCGGTGTTTATTCTACAAAAATTATGAAACATGCAAAATAAGATAAAATAACATAAGGGATGCATCATAACATGAAATATATCGATGAATAGCAGAAAATAACAACATAAAACGGTGATGCAAAATGGACGTATCAATAAGTTGATGATCTAAATGGGCCATCACCGAGCTCAATCCAGGAGGTTATTGACCGTTAAATCTGAGAAATCGTAGCAGAGGCGCTCTCACCTACCTCCGGCATCTTCCGAGCAGCAAGAACACATAGCCATCATGCACGTCAGCTTGCATTGAATACAATGTTCGACAATAAGACAAGTAGCAATGAAGCTCGTATGGTGAACTGGTGCTCACCGATTGGCAAGCAAAAGGACGCTAGCACAAGTGATATTGGAGAAGCACAAGCGACCATATTCAACAGCTAAGATGTTCTTCCAGCTGGAAACGGCTAAAGTTTGATCAGCGAACCGCATACACCCCTCCAGCATCACATTGCCATAATGATCTACCCTACACCAACCTGGCATAACAATCTCAAACTGGGCAGAACGACGAGAAACTATCATGTATAGGATTTGCATCACCATTTCCAGCTCAAGGATGCCACACTTCCGCTTCGCAAGGAACAAAGACTCCACGACTTGAGTTAACAAGTTCAACATCTCCAAGATTGCGCTGGATTTATGCAGATAGAACAGATCATGAGAACCAGCGTCGAAATTGTGACGGCCAAGCCTTGCGAAAATGCTTCCACACATGTGGGCGTTGACACGAATCAACATATTAATATTACACTCATGGCTTTCATCTTTGCAATCAATCTGGCAATGTTGTACAAAGTAGGCACAACACTTTCGGTTGCTAGAGTTGCACTTCAAGGCTTACTAGAGAGCTTGTAGGAGAAGCCAGATATAGGGAACACATATATGTAGGAGAACCAAGAATCATGACCAAATAAAACTTTTTGAAATGCTTCACTAGTGTGTGTTTCACTTTCCTTTGCTCTATTTGACCTTGTTTGATTTGTGGTTTGTGTTAATTACCTCCAAGTATCAACCTAGTAACTCAACTAAGATAAAACTTACACCTTATGATCAAGTCATGACAACAAAAACATACCACATTTCTCTACCACCTTATTTGGGCCAAACACCTTTAAACATGTCGGATATATACCAAATAGGGGTATAGAAGAGGGTAGGCCAAGTGCCGGATTACCAGGGTGGCCTAAGTGGTAGTGGGCTTAGGTCCATTAGGCGGCCCAGTAATCTGATGCGCAGAAGCCGGATTCTAGAAGAACCCGGATCACGGCCCATGTGATCTGGCTTGGAGGAGAAGACGGATTCCTTGCTTTCCAAGTTACAAGTTACCGTAGTTTTCTAGGTTTCCTATTCTGTAAGCCCTAATCCGGCTATTATATAAAGCCGGACGGGAGATAAACAAAACAACGAACAAACAGAGAAGCTCTACGCCAACTCGCCGAGAAGCTCATCCTCGCCGAGTGGTTTAGATCTAAAACCCTCACATTGTAACCCTGTTTACGGGCTTTAGTCCCAATTAGTGAGAAGTGCAGGAGTAGGCACGTCGTACTGTCGCGACGTACCGAACCTGGGTAAAATCCTGTGTTCTGTGTTACTACGCTATCCCGTTACCCCACGTCTCTACCGTAGTCTCATGGCACCCCCGTCTATGAAAACTACTACGATGTCTCGACAGTTGGCGCCCACCGTGGGGCAAACGACGTCAGGCGTAAGATTTCGATCTGGGATACTTGGCGGAATCGGAAGATCAATCACTGTCGGAAGCTTGGAGTTCGACAACGACGTCGGGCGCTTCCTCGACAACGGATCCTACATACCGGCGCAAAACCACCTGGTAAGTGCCTGCGTGCTACCGATAGGATCTGCTAACATCTTTATCGGGCTAACTGCAGAAGCAATGGGGTTTTGCGGTGGAAGCAAATTTATCCCACCCGCCCTATACCCAGTCGAAGATGACTATGATACCGGATTCTGCTCAGATCGCCGACAAAAAAGTGATACACACTTTATCGGCATGGTGCAATCTGAAATCGCCGAAAACACGGATGACGGAAATCCCGTGCAAGAGGCAGACAACAACGCACCCGTCATGGAGACGGAAGATCAAACACCCGTCACAGAGGCGGAAGATCCGACATCCGTCAACAAGACGATGAACTCGGAAGTAGAGTCCGTGCTTGCCGCCATTGAGGCGAGGTTGGAGTCGGAAACCGGATCGGATAACTTCGACTCTGAAGACGAAGATGAGGACGCCTTCGTAAGAAAGGTTAAATCCTTTCAAGAGGGATTCCATGAAGTCTTAATGGCGAAACCGGCTGATACCACGGACGCCGGCAGCCAGGAAAGCCCTAAAACACCTCCGCCAGTGGAAGAGAGAGAAGACGGAGAAACTTCTCCGATATTCCCCAGTGTCAAGGAGATGACAGAAGACGAGCCTGTCAAAAAACCTCCCTCTTCCAAGAAAAAGCACCGTGCTTCTAAAAAACTCCAATACAAAATCCGGAAGAAAAAATCTGCTGATCTCGCTGATGAAAACCTGGAAGTTGGAGATGTTAGCGGAACAAAGCCTGCGGAGAAGAAATCTAAGGAAATCACTGCTCCGCCAATGACGGAACAGGAAGAGCAAGAGCTATTGCAAACACCAGTGGGACCAGATGAACCCCCTGAGATGCTGGAAGCCAGGAGACAAGCTTTCCAACGGCAACAGCAACATCTACTCAGATCTCGGCAACATCTCCAACAAACCCATAATGACATCAAAGTCATGAAAGAAGAAATAGAGGAGTACGAGAGAAAGAATAGATCCGCGTTAAAACCTACTAGGTTACCCGGAATCGCAAGACCGGAAGAACTGCCGCCAAAAGAAAGGTTCCATAACCCGTCTTGGCAAAAGCAGTTAAATGGCAAAGATGCCAAGGGCGAACCAATATACAAGACCGCATCAGAAAACGCGGAAGCAGCGTTCGCGATTCTTAACAACGATCTGTATTCCAACGGGGAAAAACTCCAAGGGGTGTATGCTTTCCTAGGAAAAGTATTGCAACAACAACAGCGCGCTCAAGAGCGATCAGGGAGGCTGTATGATAACTCCGCCCTATGCAAGACAGCTACTTGCGCTGCTGGAGCACCTGGACCGGAAGAACCCGGGGATTCAGACAACCCAAAAGATAAAAAAGAGGATCCGAGAAAAGACAAGAAAAACCCCGACAACCGGGATGCAGCGTCTAGAACCGGATCCCATCTCCCGAAAGATGGGTACAAACCCCATAATCGGGAAGACAAACACCGGAAAGACGGCAAAATAATGCCACCTCCGAGAAACCCAGCTGAGAAAGCTGGAAGATACGATATACCTCACAGGCGTGAGAGATCCCGGACACCGCCTAAGGACAAAGAAAGGCACAGGAGTAGAACTCCGCCTAATCCAAAAGAGCGTGAACACGGAAGAGATAGAAACAATCCCGGAAGAGCGCGTTCGCGCAACAATGGAAGAGAAAGGAGCAGATCCCCTTCTGTCCATTCAGCCGGAAGATATTCTGCACACATTGACAGAGCAGAAAAAGATGATCTATACTTTGGTCCTAAGTGTTTTACTGACAGGATCCGAAGAATAACGTTGCATTCCGGCTTTGCCAAAGTCGGCCCAACGTACCAAAAATACACCGGCAGCACAAACCCGGATACCTGGCTCTCGGATTACTATACAGCCGTCCAGATCAACAATGGGACAGACCTGGAAGCTGTCAAGTTTCTTCCCCTAATGCTGCTGGATGGAGCCAGAGATTGGATCAATGGATTACCGTCACGAACAGTCGACAGCTGGGACGATATGGCTAGAGTATTTACTCAGCATTTCCGGGGAACATACAAACGCCCAAATAGCATCAACCAGCTAAACCGTTGCACGCAATTTGAAGATGAACCATATGTGGACTTCATCTCCAGATGGACAGCAATGAAGAATAGTTGCTCTGGAGTAACTGACGTACAAGCAATGCATGCTTTCGTCAATGGCTTAAAACCCGGACTTGTACCATTCATGGTTGGTTCCAAAAAGCACAAGGATCTCGGATCCATGCTTACAACCGCCAATGAGCATGCCGCAGCCGAGGATGACATCAGAGCAAGAGGAGGCAATATTGAATCATTGATACTCGCCAAGAAAACCCCTCGTTCTGACAAAAAAGCCACTCCAGAAACAACGACGAAGCCCAAAGAGGTGAACATAGCCATTGGAGGAGAAAAGGGAAACAAGTGGAAAGGACGCAACCCAGATCCAATCAATTACACTCCAGAGGAGTGGGAAAGGATTAAGTCGGAACCTTGCGTTCACCACTCGCAATTTGGGAAACCCACCCATACAAACGCGCAATGCCGGCTGAATAAGCACATGAAAGGCACTGCAGGATCCGGAAATAAAGGGAAGGGTTCCAAAAGGAAACCCGCCAAACAAAAGCCAGAAGCTGACAAAGAAGACAGTGAATCGGACACTGACGAAAAAATCCAGGAACAACAGCGTAAAGGCGAACCCAAGTTTCCGAGAGTGGATGGAGAAGCAATGCTAACTTTCTTAGCAACCCCATCAGCAAAGGTGGCAAAAAGAACACTTCGAGAGATAAACGCGGTTGTTCCGGCAACCCCGAAATTCTTGAAGTACTCCAATACACCGATAATCTGGGATCAGTCTGATCATCCCGGAAATATCCCTGAACCCGGCACACAAGCTCTTGTTGTAAGCCCTATTGTTCAAAATACTAGGCTAAGAAGAGTGCTGATGGATGGAGGATCCAGCATTAACATAATGTACCTGGATACACTGAAGCACCTGAAGATTTCCGAGTCTCAGCTCAACTACAGCAATATACGCTTCCATGGTATCGTCCCTGGCAGGCAAGCACGATCCCTAGGAGAAATTTCCCTAGATGTCACCTTCGGAGATAAAGATCACTTCCGGCAGGAAAAAGTATCCTTCGAAGTAGTGCCGTTCGAAAGCGTGTATCACGCAATACTCGGACGTCCAGCTTTCGCCAAATTCATGGCAAGATCCTGTTATATTTATAACAAGCTGAAGATGCCAGGACCCAAGGGAGGAGTAATCACTATAGCTGGTGATTTTAAGCTGGCAAATGAGTTGGAGAAAGAAAACGCCCTTTGCACTCAGAGAGTTATAGCAAAGGAAGAACTGAAGGAATTAGCCAAGGAGGTATCGCCGTCAGAAATGCCGGCAGGAAAAGAAACTCGGAAGCCAACAGACAGCTTCAAGGCATCCGAGAATACAAGACAGGTAATCCTAGATCCCAAAGATCCGACAAAATTCGTCGTCGTAGGGACTGGGATGACTGACAAATAGGAAGGCGAGTTCATCAAGTTCCTCCGTGAGAACTGGGATATTTTTGCCTGGTGTCCAGCGGACATGCCAGGTGTACCCAGGGAACTTGCTGAGCACCAACTTAAGGTTATTCCTGGATCAAAACCCGTCAAACAAGGTCTCCGTCGATTTGACGGAAGAAGACGGAAGGATATTGGCAAGGAAATTATCCGGCTTTTAGCAGCGGATTTCATCAAGGAAGTGATCCATACTGACTGGTCCG
This sequence comes from Alopecurus myosuroides, assembly GCA_028641055.1. NCBI lineage: Eukaryota > Viridiplantae > Streptophyta > Magnoliopsida > Poales > Poaceae > Alopecurus > Alopecurus myosuroides. The sequence continues at coordinate 241,055,313 of CM054060.1, read as the reverse complement.
CAAATCCGGTATTAGTACCGAAGAAAGACACTACTGCTCTTAGAATGTGTATAGATTACACAGGCTTGAACAAATTGTGTCCGAAAGATAGGTTCGCATTACCGCGAATCGATCAAATAATAGATGCCACAGCAGGCTCTGAGCTTTTGTGCTTTTTGGATGCATACTCCGGGTACCACCAAATACGCATGAAAAAGGAAGATCAAATTAAGACTTCTTTCATAACCCCATACGGGACGTATTATTACGTAACCATGCTGTTTGGCCTGAAGAACGCAGGTGCAACCTACCAGCGTTGCATGCAACGTTGTTTGCATAGTCAGATTGGAAAAAACTTCCATGTTTATGGTTTCGGCGGTTTGCTGCAACATAGCAAGGAAAAGAATGGTTACAAAAAGCATCAAAGAAAAACAGGCATGCAATTTTGTTTAATGCTTGGGGGCTAGAGTTACATACCTGACTCATTCGGTGCAAACCCGCCAAGTTTTCCTTGAACTCTTTTGCGTATTCCGCAAAAGCAGTTCCGGCCGCGCTTAGGCCGTCGTTGATAATCTTGAAGTCCTTGTCAAAGGTGGGAATTTCTTCGTTGAAAGTCCGAGAAAATTTCTCCACCTCTGGAGCCGCCCTTTCCCTCGTGTCCATGTCCGACACAACGGGCTGGCTGGGCTCTGAGGGCTTGGTGGTGGGGGCTGCAGCTTGCTCTTCCGCCATTGTGGATGGCGTGTCCGGGGCAACGGCGGGAGAAGGTTGACTACCTCGGCTGGAGGCAACCTTGTGTTTCTTCAGCTTCTTTGGTTTTAAACTAGAGGGAGGCAGGCTAAAAACAAAAAACCCGGAAAAGTTAAAAACCGAGGATGGATGAAAAGTTCTCATGAAAGAAAAAGAACCCAAATGAAAGAACCTGGAAGTGGCGACGGGGATTCCGTCAAGGTCGATAATTTCCTCAGAGGAAATAATCTTCTTGCGCTTGCGTCCACCTGTAGCGGCGGTGCGCAGCGCGTCTAGCTCAGCCTCGGATACCAAGTCCGAATCTGAAAGATCCGCGAACTGTCGGACGAACAAGATCAAAATCAGAAGCTAGAAAATCCGAGAAAAAAATAAAACTGTACCCAAATGACTGAAAAATTACCATGGGAACCGGATTGTCGGCCGTATACATTGGCCGACTCGCTTCGTATTGGTCGCGTGATGCGACCAATTGGTTGATGCGCCGTCGAAGCTCCTTTGCGGGCCAATCTTTGGTGGTTGTCCGCATCGGATCCTTGACTCCCGTGTATTCGCACAGGAGACGGCCGCTGTGGTTGGCCAATGGCTGGATTCGCCTAATCAGCCAGCATAGAACCGTGTCCATGCCGGTTAGAGGCGGATCCATGGAGGTGAGCTTGGCGATGCGCCGCTTGATCTTTAGTAGATCTGGCGGCAGAACCTGGACGGCTTCCGTTCCCCAGTTGTCTTGGGGAACTGCGGCAGAGTTCACGAAAGGAGGAACCCCGACAGCTTCCTTAAGGAAAGGCACGTCGGGGTGATAAAAGAAGGAACCCGTCCAAAATTTGACGGATTCCGACGTTTTTATCTTGGGGAACCAATCTTCTCGGAATCTTCGAAGAGTGAAAGATATGGTCCCGCAAGTCGGGAGTGCGCCCTCCGAAGAGTTCCGCTTAACCCCGAAGCAGTAAGTCCAGAAATCTAACCTAGGTTCTAGCCCTAAGTAGCCCTCGAACAAAGCCTGGAAGCCGGCCATGTAGAGGATGGAGTTGGGAGGAAGGTTATGGGGCTGGATGTTGTAGTGAGAAAGGATTTGGAGGAAGAAGGAAGAAGGTGGAAGTCCCATACCTCGAAGAAGGTGGGAACAAAGAAGGACCCTTTCGCCATTTTTTGGCGTTGGCTCGGTCTCGTCTTCTGGAAGCCGCCACTTCTTCTTAAGAACCAGGCCCTCCTTTTCCAGGTTTGGAAGGAGAGCCGGAGGAATGCTGCAGGCAATCCAATTGCCTGCAGACTCCGCTTCTTCGTCTGCTCCGGCAGCGGCAGGGCGGCGGCCTCCGCGGCGGCGAGCTCGTCGCCGAGGAGTTGGATCTTCTCCTCCGCCGTTTCTGGAGCAAACGGCGGGGAGGCTGCGGAGCTCGATCCCGCAACGTCCGCGGCGGCGGAAGAATTTGCGTCACCCGCTGCGGAGGCCGTGGTCTTCTCCGGCTCGCCGTCGGTGTGCTTGGGCGATCCCAGTTGCGGATCTAAATCGCTGATGAGCTCGTTGATGGCGGCGCGGGTCGGCGATGACGGCGAGGAGGCCATCTCGTGGTGGCGCGTTGCGTTCCGGCATGCTTGGATGCTAAGTGCGCCTGGGACAGTGCTTTGCTCTCGAGCTCGTTTGCGTCAATGGCGTGGGCAGTGGGGAGTGTGGAAAGTTTTCGTTGAGGACGAGGACGGCTATTTATAGCCGGAAAACCGTTTAGATGCGTGCCAACGGCTATTTTGACCGTTGGATGTTTGCCGCGTGTCGCTCGCCGGAAAATCCGGGAAATGAAACGACGGAGTAATGATGATTATCTCCTCGTTTCCCGCGCGAATCTGTCAGAGATATGTTTCTGGGTTTTTTCCGAGTAAATCTCAAACGTCGCTTACGTCAGCATGGTTGAGTGCGCTGACGTAGGAAGTTTCTTCTCCACGAAGGATCGTGAGAGAAAAGCCGGATTTTCAGGATTCCGAGTTTCATGCCACCATCTTTTTCAAATGAAGAATAAGAAGAATCAAGACTGCTGAATCAATATTTCTCGGACAAAGAACATTTGGCGAATAGCGGAGAATCAGAGTTTTGATCCTTCTTGGGGGCTACTGTCGGATATATACCAAATAGGGGTATAGAAGATGGTAGGCCAAGTGCCGGATTACCAGGGTGGCCTAAGTGGTAGTGGGCTTAGGTCCATTAGGCGGCCCAGTAATCCGACGCGCAGAAGCCGGATTCTAGAAGAACCCGGATCACGGCCCATGTGATCTGGCTTGGAGGAGAAGACGGATTCCTTGCTTTCCAAGTTACAAGTTACCGTAGTTTTCTAGGTTTCCTATTCTGTAAGCCCTAATCCGGCTATTATATAAAGCCGGACGGGAGATAAACAAAACAACGAACAAACAGAGAAGCTCTACGCCAACTCGCCGAGAAGCTCATCCTCGCCGAGTGGTTTAGATCTAAAACCCTCACATTGTAACCCTGTTTACGGACTTTAGTCCCAATTAGTGAGAAGTGCAGGAGTAGGCACGTCGTAATGTCGCGACGTACCGAACCTGGGTAAAATCCTGTGTTCTGTGTTACTACGCTATCCCGTTACCCCACGTCTCTACCGTAGTCTCATGGCACCCCCGTCTATGAAAACTACTACGATGTCTCGACAAAACATGTTTTGATTTTAGCAACAACCCAAAGGCCATGTTTTTGAGAAACAAAAAGGTATTTCCAAACATACTTATGAAATAACTAGGGGGAAGTAATCATCTCCTATCTATTGTCAAGCTTGATTTTTTTACATGTATTTCAAATCCTCTTTTTGAAAGGTTACAAGAAGGGGATATAGTACTCCAATATCTTACCTTATCTATAATCTTTTGGCAATGTCAAGCTTTAAATTGATCATTTTTATTTTCAAACAATCTTGTCATGATACTGATTGGTCACCAACCCACAAAACACATGGTTAAACACTTTGTTATGGTTGAAAATTCAATTTTCTTGAGTTGACTTGTTTGTCAGTGTGTTTTGAAGATTTCTGTTATTTATTGTATCTCCTGCACTGTATGGAAGTTATTTGAGACTTGGTCATGTGACCTCTCATGTAAGTCTTTATTCTTTATGTAATAGATGATGTAATCTGCAATGCCAACTCAAGTATCTTATTCACGACTGAGTGATTATAGGACCATGAATGTATGCATACTAGAGGTCTATACTTATCATGAAAGCTTGTCACAACAACTCCAGCATGCTAAGAGCCCATTTCTTTATTATGTTGCATATACTGGATTAAAGGTTAACTATTTTAAATCCAACTTGATTCCCATTAACTTGGAGCAACATAAGGTTGATCACATGACCCAAACGTTTGGATGTTCTGTGGGAGCAATGCCATTTACATATCTTGGTATGCCCATGTCTACCAGTAAACCTAAGGTGATGGATTTTCATGCCCATTCTGACTAGGATTAATGATAGAATGGTTGGATGCACTACCATGTTATCCTATGGAGAAAAGTTGATTCTCCTTAAATCTGTTTTTCTAGCCTCCCTACGTTTTATTTGAGCACTCTGCTGATCCAAGACTTAGTCATTCAACAAATCAATAAGATTCTTAGATTATGTTTTTGGAAGTAAAATGGTATGGAAGACAAAGGTACTGCCCTTATTGCATGAAAGAAGGTATGCAAACCTAAGTAACAAGGAGGTATTGGTGTACTTGATTTATCAGCTCAGAACAAAGCACTTCTTCTTAAGCATCTTCATAAATTTTTCAATAATGTGGATCTGCCATGGGTTCATCTCATTAAGGAGAAATATTATTTAGACAGAATGGTGAGTTGTAGACCGGTTGGATCCTTTTGGTGGAAGAGTATTTTTAAATAGATCCCTTTGTATAAGCAACTGGTAATCTGTAAAGTGGGGAATGACAATTGTATTATGTTCAGGACTGAAAAATGGAAAGACTATCTCTACCACGAGAGATTCCCTGAACTATTTTCCTACTGCTAGAATTCTGAGATATCAGTACAAGATTTCTTCTCTTGTACTAACACCACTGTACTATTCCATCTTCCTATGTCAATTGAGGCATTTCAACAATATGGAACACTTCTTGAGGAAGTTCAGGACGTTATGATCTCCACTGATCAAGATGCTTGGTCTTACAATTGGAATGGAAACTTCTTCTCTAATAGGAAATCATATGAATATCTGATGAAAGGTGACCCTGCTCATGAACTATTCCGGAAGATTTGGAAATCCAAAGCCATTCTTCGATATAAAATTTTCTCCTAGATCCTTTTACATGACATACTCAATACAAGGAATTTGTTGGCTAGGAAAAGCTTTCATATTCCTAGCTATACATGTGCTCTGTGTAATAAGGAACTTAAGGAGACTGCACTTCATCTTTTCTTTGACTGCTCATTTGATAGAGGTTGTTGGTCTAGTATCACACATGGAAAGAAAAGGGATTTCTGTTATTGACGAATGTGGCTTTATCTGTTCTGTATTTCCGAACGACATTGCTATGGAGATCTTGATTATGGGTTGTTCGAATATTTGGAAGCAAAGGAATGCCAAGATCTTTGATAACCTGCCACCGGGTTCTCTTTCATGGAAGATCCAATTTCATAAAGATCTCATTACTTTGAAACATAGATGTAGTGTATCTAAGAACACCTCCTTATCTAGTTGAATGGCTTCAGTGTTAGTACTACCTTAATTTTTAGATCTTAGAGAGAGCTGATATTGGCTGAACTTTTTGGAGCATTTTTGTAATTTGTATATAATAATAAAAATTACCGTAGAACAATTGTTCTACAATTTGGGCGCTTAAAACAATGTTTACGACAGCCATATTTCTAAGGTATTTGGTTACAAAAAAAACTACTGACATATATTTTAATATTATTATTCATCATCAACTATTCCTATTAAATGTTTCACATTTGTTCTCTGTCTTGGCCATATCTTTTATGGTGTTTGACACGGAAAAGAGTACTAAACATATGTTGTAATTTCTTTTCCATCTAGAAGTGTTCCTTAGCGGCTAGGCCATAGTGAAGGTGTTTGCCATGGAAAAAGTACTAAATATATGTTTTATGATTCTTTTCCATCTTCTAGTGCTCTAAAAATATATTTTATTTTAGTTTTGTGGTTCAGTTGTTTTTGTAACCTGTTTGCCTTGGGAAAAAGTACCGGATATGATGTAAGATTTTTGTGTATCTACGGGTTTTTCTGAAAATAGATTAAATTTTGCTTTGCGTGCCAACTATATTTTTGTGGTCTTTAAGTGGGAGAAAGAACTAGATATATATTTTACTCACTCTGATCTATTATAATCAGTGAAAGTTAATACATATAGGAGGATATTTCTAATTTTGTGTTGTGCCGGAACAAAATTAGAAAACAGAGTGGGTGTAGATTATAGTCACAGCTGTGTAACACGTTAGGCTAGACACCACCACCAGCCCCGCATTTTCATGGATGTGACACCGCCGCCAGCCCGTGCGGACACGGTAACAAGGGAAGGCCGCAAACTAATAAAATGCTAGTGGTCCCATATGCTAAATAGTTGCCACTAATGGCATGAACGGAATATACTAATTAACAAAGTGGGAGCATAAATGGGAGCAATGATTTTTGATAAACTGTTTAGACCACCTAGTTAAGCATAAATACACGTTGGAAATGGTCTTATGCAAAGCTGTATTTATTATATCGTAGACTCATACTATTACATTGAAATATGTGATGTTATGGTAAATAACTATGTTACCAATAACCATCTCTCACCTCACTAAAAACTTCTCATGTCATTTTTTTTTTTTGAATATGGCGTCTATCTTACTACTCATGTCCACCGTGACCAGCCAAATAGCACCCCACACGGTAAACCACACGGTTGGGCAATGGTAAAAGATACGACTACGAGACATTTAACTCAACTTTGTTTTTGAAATGGAAAATTCAACCTTTGCATCTAGTTGATGCATACGGTTTTTATATTAATAATAAGAGTGGTATCCAAATATAAAAGTAGTAGCATGCAGATCCAAACATAGTTTACAGATCACAGAGAGTGGTGACATGAATAAGCCATCCCAAAATAGATGAAAGGACAACACTACACATCCGTGAGACGTCTAGTGTGCAACCAGCCACCCTTGTTGAAGATAGCCCGTACGACCGCCATCAACCGAGTGCATCCAGACTCCAAGCGTTCTCACTGGTCTTGTGGGAGAAGATGAAACCACATGCTTATCCAGTACGTTGCTTGATGAACAACCTTCAAAAAATTCCCAGCTCACACATTGTTAAAGACAACATCATTTCGACAATTCCAAATTTCCCAAAGAAAAGCACAAACACCAATAAGTATTGATGTTTTAGTATTCTTATCAATCTCATTTAACCAATGACCAAACATATTCACAACACTACATGGGGGCCTAATACTGAAAGTAAAATGCACGAGTCTCCAAATCTTCTTAGTAAAATCCTCTGTTAAGGATATCGGCCGATATTCCGATAAATCGGCCGATTTATCGGTTACCGGTATCTGGCCGATAAGATAAATTGGCTGATATTCCGATATTGCGGACGATATACCGATATTTCAGCCGACATCCCGATAAATCGGCCGATTTACTACTTATTGGGGGTCGAACGATTAGTTCCCGATAAGCGATATCTTGAACAATGGCAAAATCACAATTCATAAAGAGATGTTGAACAGATTCTTCCATGTCACAAAAGACACATATTTTACTACCGTTTATCTACGTTTAGCCAGATTATCTTTTGTTAGTAGTTCTTTCCTATGAAGGAACCACATAATTTTTTTAATTTTCAACGAAACCTTGAGCTTCCACAAATATTTGCGTAAGAAAGTAACATTCCCATTCATCAAATGTGCATCATTGATCTATCTATACTTCTTATAAAGCAAAACCCCACTAACATGCATTAATTATTTTTCTATCTCAACATGCAAGCTATCCACTATCCACATCATCCATCTTCTTAGTCAATCAATTTTCCATGTCATGTCCATTAATACTTATTCATCTCTACATGCAGACTCCACATCATCCATTTTTTTAACCATCCACATATTAATAATTTTTAATACACACATTTCGTGTCGATTAAATTTAGTATCTTGACAATGCTAAATAAAATTTTGCATGTACTTTTGGATAACTTAATATATAGTACACATTACATAATTTTATTATATAATATAAGCTATCCACATCATCCACCTTCTTAGCCAATCAGTTTTCCATGTCATATCAACTAATACTTATTCATCTCTACATGCAAACTCCACATCATCCATTTTTTTAACCATCCACATATTAATAATTTTTAATACACACATTTCATGTCAATTAAATTTAGTATCTTGACTATGCTAAATAAAATTTTGCATGTACTTTTAGATAACTTAATATATCGTACACATTACATAATTTTATTATATAATATAATTTCTAAAGCGATTCCCGCTGCAACGCGCGCGGGGCATTTTTCTAATTTAACTGAAAACACACCCGACGGTGTTAATTTCCACGTAATGGAATCCGGAGAATTTTATAAAGAGACTGCCATTAGTCTCTCTACTAACTCTAACCATGCAATCCATTTAGCCCCCACCAAAGGCATCTAAATTGAAGGTTCGGATGATCATGGCTAAGAACGTGAGATACCAAGACATTCTTCTATCTAACGATATTACACATAACAGGATATTGAGATGAAAGAGGTGTGTCTCCCAAACACGAATCCTCCCAGAATCTTATTCCCTGCCCATTTCCAAGATAGAAAGAAATATTGTCAAAGAACACTACTTTAATTCCCATAATTCCTTTCCAAAAAGGTGAATCAGTAGGCTTTGCCTTAATCTAGGATAAAGACATATCTTTAATATATTTATTATGCAGTAACTCATGCCACACTCCTTCCTCAGTGAGTAATTTAAACAACCACTTACTAAGAAGACATTGAAGGGTTCGTTGCATAGAAAACAAAAATTTCCTATGCGATAGACACCCGAAGGGCCATGATCTAATCTAGAAGATGTAAGCACGGGGAGAAAGAGAGTCTTAAGAAGAACATACCCTCGAAGACACAAAGTGTTACGAGATCGAATCTCGTTGTTGATGTAGTCGAACTCACATCGATCTCAAGATCGCGAAGAAGAGCATTGCAATCCGGCAGCGCTTCCGCACTCGGTCACACGTACAACTCGATGACGACCTCCGTTCCCTCGATCCAGCGGGGCAGCGGAAGTAGAGGATCCCTCGGAAATTCAGCAGCACGACGGCATGGTGTGGTGGAGAAAACTTCGTTCAGGGCTTCGCCAAGCGCATGAACATGAGGTGGATCAGCCGGAGGAGGGAGATGGAGATGACACCAATGTTTAGGGAGAGGGAGGTCCAACCCCTCTTTATATAGGAGGGGAAGGCATCCACGAAATTTTGGTGCCTCTACCTCTCCCCTCATCATGTGGGTGGAGTCTCCACTCAACCCACTCATTCTCTCATCAATACCCACTCAAAATTCCAAGGGTTTTCTTTAATAAATAAATAAAACAATTTTATTTCTTTATTTTAATATTTGTTAATCCTATTAACAAAAATTAACACTTATCCCCTTGAACTATTTGTCAATCAAACATTAACATGTACCACTTTGAACTATTTCAATATTCGACGAAACAATTTCGATGGCGATTTCAATATTCCCCGAAACAATTCCGGTGTTGTCCAAACTTTTCTCCGATATTCCGTATCCACTCAATCACGTCATCAAACCTTAAGTGTGTCACGCTACAGTTCGTGAATAATGTAGACATGATCGAGACACCTCTCCGATCAATAGTCAACAGTGGGACCTGGAGATCCGTAATGCCTCCTACACATTCAACGATGAATCTAGCGATCGTGTGAACCATAAACGTCGTAACCAATTCCCTTCGTCTCGCAATATTTTACTTGTCCGAGATCTGATCATTGGTATCAACCATACCTGGTTCAATCTCATACCAACAAGTACTCTTTTTCTCGTTCCGTGATATGACATCCTTGTGACCTAGTCACATGCTTGCAAGCGGTGTCAATGTGATATCACCGAGAGGGCCCAGTGTATATCTCTCCGTCATTTGGATGGACAAATCCCACTTTTGATCCATGAGCATCAACTAATACTTTCGAATACCCAACGGCACCTTTATAGTCACCCTGTTACGGTGTGACGTTTGATGACATCAAAGCACTCTTTCGGTGTTAGTGATTGACATGATCTCATGGTCTAAGGATTAGAGTTACTTCGTATGTGTGATATAATAATGTAACTTAATGACTTGATCGCATTGCTATATTCACTTTGGGTCTATGTTCATCACATTATTCTACCAATGACATGACCCTGGTATTAACAACATCCAATGTTCATGATCAGGAACCTTGATCATCTATTAATCAACGAGCTAGTTAAAATAGAGGCTTTACTAGGAGCCATTGTTTGTTTATTAAACACACATGTATCAATGTTTCCGGTTACTACAATTCTTGCATGAGAAACAAACATTTATCATAAGCAAGGAATAAGATAATAACCACTTTATTATTGCCTCTCGGGCATATTCCCTTCAGTCTCCCACTTGCACTAGAGTCAATAATCTAGTCTGTAAGCACTTAACACATATGGCGTTCCAGTGTTATTACCATGCTTCGCATGTGGTAAACTTCATCAAAAAGATCTGACATGTTCAGGTCCTATTGTATTTGCATGTGTTTGTGTCTATACACATCACTCATTCTCTAATTAGATGGCTTTGTATATATTTAGTCAACCGGTGAGACCTTAATTTCTCAGCTTAAACTAATGTTACTAACATTGTGAAAATGTAGCTTCATAGTGTCAGTAATCTTGGAAATTCACCAATTTCTATAAAGAACTCTTTGACACAAAATGCTCCTATTATTTGTTCTCAATACAATGATATACTTAGCCTTTGTTGTAGTATCCGTCGCAATACTTTAATTTTGAAACTCATTCAAATCTAGCATGGAACTTTCTTCCAGCCTATTGTGCTACCCTTCAACACATATTTTAATTGAGATAGATTTATTTGAATAAATGACAAGACTATTAGTGTAACATATTACAAAGAATAGTTCGTTATTATTACATAAGAAAGCATATCCTTAGTATTTCTAAAAATAGCATAAGGATCTCTCCCATTTTTGTCTAATCATCATATGAATTATCCTGCTATAACATTCTATAGCATAGGACTTATCTGATTGTGTACATAGCATGGAACACATGATTTAGAAATCTGAATTTCAAGTTTGCTCATCATGTGTCAAAACACTTGAATTTTGCTCAATTCTTTTCCATGTGGCAAAAACCCCTTCTTGTCACTTCGGTATTGACTTACTTCAATACTTCATCTATGTAATTTGGCTCAACCAAATGAGGCGCTTCAATCCATCTCTTATAGATATCTATGCCCAATATCACCTAAGCATTTCATCAATATGAAAATCTTAACCGTGTTAATTTAAAAATACATATTTTCCAATCAACCATATGTCATCTACATAAAGCATTAGAAATATGTCATAGCGCTCCCACTTAATTTCTTGTAACTCTACAAGCATATTTATCGTTCATGATGGAATGAAACTCTTTTGATAACTTCATTAAGGTAAAGATTTCAACTTTGTTATGCTCACTTCAACCATTGAAGTGTGCATACCTTTTAGCAACCTTCTGAATTTTATAAAACTCTAAGACCGTGTCAAGTACACATCCTTAATCAAACTTTCTTGAGAGGAAAGTTGGTTTTGTTATTCAGCTGCCATATCATAATATGTAAGTTTTGCTAGAACTATCCGCAAAGACTAAAGCATCACTATGGAAGATCAAAATCTTGTAGTAGTCAACTCTTTGAACTTCGTCGAAAACATCTTTTCGACAAATACAACTTTCAAAAGATGTAAATATCCATGTCTTTGTTGCTATATAGACCCGTTTGCTATCGTTAGGCATCAATGCCTATCGAAAGGACTACCAATTCACATACTTGATATTCATACAGGGATACTATCGCGGATATAATGACTCATAAACAATTTTACGAAGTCAGGGCCCATCATTTGCTTCCTTTATAAGTTCCAGGTCCTTTGTTGTCAAAACAACACTTTACTCTTAAACCACAAGTTGGTCTAAGTACAAAGTTTTAGGACTTTTGTGGTTCAGTTCGCAAACTCATTCGAAGTATCTACAACACATGTAGTGTTTTCTAGTTTGTCAAAATAGGAAACCCCAGAACAACTTCCAGTGTTGCGCTACTCTTGACACGGTAATAAAGATTCTCTAATCTCGTTGAGTTTGTACTTTCCTCCCATTCACTTGTTTTGCAAGAACTAATTTCTCGAGAAATCAACCCATTCTGACAAACAACATTTATCTTTGGTCGGTGATAGGAGAAATACCCAATCGATTCGTTGGGATAACTTTATAAACATATATGTATCCTATTTTGGTTGTAAACATTTTACACATGCCATGCATACCAAAAGGTAAGAAAAGGACAATTTGGGTCACTACCCAAACCATAACTTATATGGTGTCAATTTCAACGGGTCATGATGGCGCTCTTTTCAGTGTAAAAGAGGTTGTCTCTAATGTATAAACTACAAAATTATAATGGCAATTTTATTAATCTTACCATGTCCAACATGATTTGATTTTGTATCTTGAATACTCCAAACTAATGTGGGGTATTCGAGAAGTATAAGTTCTAGAACAATTCAGCAACTCCTCAGATGTTTTGCTAAACTTGTAACTCAAACTTTATCCTTTATGATCCAATCATAAATACTTGATTATCTTGTTACAATGATTTTTTACTTCATACAAACAATAATTTAAACCAATTCAAAAATGTCAAACTTCGTTCTCTTTAAATAGATATACTCATATATCTACTCAAACCATCGACGGATTTTTATGAAGGAAAAATCCACCACACATGACTATACATAATAGACTATATACATTAATATGTATAATCTCCACTAAATTAGTCGTCCATTCTACTTTGGCCTATGAACGGAATTTTAGTCATCGTTTGGAAGATGTCTCACAAGCTTCAATTTATTCAAATATAAAATGACACTGGAAGTCCATTAACATGGAGTTCCTTTCATGTTTTCCTTTCCGGTAAGAACTAAAAATGTGGTGTCACAATTTAAGTGAAATTCTTTTACGTCTTGCAACGTTTAGCATTTAGTCTTATATATGTTTACTTTACCAACACGATTTATATTAACTCATCCATAATCTATGGAATATGATCATAGTTTGAACAATCTCATTTGTTCTCACAAAAGACCGGAATAAAATAACAACTTATTAAGTTCTTAAAATAAATCTTGAATGTTTGGTTCGATGCGACGATGAACACAATAAGACTTTATTTATGTTCTTGTCATGATCGATTCCACATCTACTACTAGTTCCTTTTAGGCCCTTGTATTTCTTGCATTGTGTGTCTTTGTATGACAACTCATACCAACCAATATGGTATCAAAATACCCAAAAATATTTTGTTAACTAGTAATACATCTATAACTTGTATATCAATCATATACTTCTGAGCTGGACATTTCCAATTATCTTCTTTTCTGCCATATACCTTTTGTAATTCTATTTTCGATATTCCCTTTCTTTTACAGAAGAATCGTTCAACATCAAACAACGCTAGTCGTACTAGCACATCTTCATTGGCGTGTTAGTCATATACTATCACCCATTGAGTCATACTTTGAGTTTTATTGTTCTACTAATATCAGCATATTAATAGCATTCTTTCGGATTCCACTCTTAGCAATCTCTAAGAAAGGTAAACGATTTTTACCCATAATTTTAATACATCCCATCATAACAATTTTGTGATTAAGCTACTATAGCTCGAAGGAAGGAATTTAGAAGATAAATTTCAGCGTCCAACTTCTTGGAAGATTCAAACGCCTAGCGTCTTCAATCATTGCATATATTAAAATGATATAAGCACACATTGTCACACTAAATTATACTCAGTCATGTTTCCACAAATAAGTTTCTAGATATCAATATATCTTTCACTTGATTGTTTCTGAAAACAATTCTTTTCAGTTCCTAAAATACCATGATCAACAAAACATTCTTTTGAAGATAAAGTATTATGGAAGCATGCATGACACTGGATTCTAAGTAGGAATTATTTTCTCTCTAGATCAATCAATCATTAACCATATGGAAATAGGTAGAAAATACAAAAAAATCTTCAATATGACTCAATTTTAAATTTCACTAATGTGGTACCAATCTTAAAAGGTTTTACCAGATCATAACAGTTATATCTCAATTAACAATCTAAGTGTAAAGTATTTTGTGGATGTCAATGAATAATATAATTTGTGCAAATTCACTTTGATTGGTTGTTCATGATAAAAAAAGTTCAAGTTAATTCAAAATTACTATGTGAACTCCCACTCAAAAACAACATCCCTCTAGTCATTTTAGCGATTACAACCAAATTCACTACACCAAAACCGATCATCACGTGAGATCTTTTAGCTGTAAAGGCGAACATCGACATGTTCATCATATCATCCATATGACTCATGCTTTACCTTTCGGTTACGTGTTCCGAGGCCATGTATGTCCATGCTAGGATCGCCAACTAGAACCGTAGTATTGCGTGTGTTCCTAGGCCATGTCTGTATATGCATGACTCGTCAGCACCCGTTGTATGCGAACGTTGAGTCTGTCACACCCGATCATCACGTGGTGTCTCAAAACGACGAAGTTTCTTAACAGTGCATACTAAGGAAGAACACATTATTATCTTGATATTAAGTGAGAGGGATTATCTTATAATTCTACCGTCGCGATCTAAGAAAAATAAGATTCATAAAAGGATTAGCATCATATGCATGGATAATGTGATATGATATGGTCCTTTTTGCACTTGATCTCCATCTTGTGCATCACGGTATGATCTCCATCATTCCATCAGCGTGGCACCAAGGTCCATGGCACCTCCATATTGATTGTCCATCAATAATAAGACAACCATATGGCTCCCTTCTGGTATATCAATAATTTATAAAAGAGATCATCTCATAACCAAATTTGTAACATTGACCATAACATCACATGCCCTGCAAAAACTAGTTAAACGTCTCTAATTTATTTTTGCGTATTTTACGTGGCTTAGGGCTTTCGAGGATAGAACCGTTCATACCTACGAACATCAACCAAAATGTTGATAAACATATTTTTAACAACCCTTCATAGATTAGATCTTAACTATAGTAGGAGAAACGAACACCCCCTCAGCCACAAGTGAGACAGGTCTCGCGTACAAAGTACACGTAAATTTTGTCTAGGGCGGCTTCATCCTACTATGCCACTAAGATCATAAAATACTCAAGGAGTCACTAACATGATCATCAACGTCCACATACACCTATGTGTTCTACCTGTACAAATCATCTACGCATAGATCCGACTCTGATACCACTGAAGGGTTCGTTGCATAGAAAACAAAATTTTTCCTACGCGATAGAAACCCGAAGGGCCATGATCTAATCTAGGAGATGTAAGCAACGGGGAGAAAGAGAGTCTTAAGAAGAACATACCCTAGAAGACACAAAGCGTTATGAGATCGAATCTCGTTATTGATGTAGTCGAACTCACACCGATCTCAAGATCGCGAAGAAGAGCGCTGCAATCCGGCAGCGCTTCCGCACTCGGTCACACGTACAACTCAATAACGATCTCCGTTCCCTTGGTCCAACAGCAGCGGAAGTAGAGGATCCCTCGGAAATCCAACAACATGACGGCGTGGTGTGGTGGAGAAAACTTCGTTCAGGGCTTCGCCAAGCGCATGAACATGAGGTGGATTAGCGTGAGGAGGGAGATGGAGATGACACCAAGTGTGTGGGGAGAGCGAGGTCCAACCCCTCTTTATATAGGAGGGGGAGGCAGACACAAATTTTTGGTGCCTCTACCTCTCCCCTCATCATGTGGGTGGAGTCTCCACTCAACCCACTCATTCTCTCATCAATTCCCACTCAAAATTCCAAGGGTTTTCTTTAATAAATAAATAAAACAATTTTATTTCTTTATTTTAATATTTGTTAATCCTATTAAAAAACATTAACACTTATCCCATTGAACTATTTGTTAATCAAACATTAACATGTACCACCTTGAACTATTTCAATATTCCACGAAACAATTTCGATGACTACTTCAATATTCCCAGAAACAATTCCGGTGTTGTCCAAACTTTTCTCCAATATTTCGTATCCTCTCAATCGCGTCATCAAACCTTAAGTGTCTCACCCTACGGTTCGTGAATAATGTAGACATGATCGAGACACCTCTTCGATCAATAGTCAACAGTGGGACCTGGAGATCCGTAACGACTCCTACACATTCAACGATGAATCTAGTGATCGTATGAACCATAAATGTCGTAATCAATTCCCTTTGTCTCGCGATATTTTACTTGTACGAGATCCGATCATTGGTATCAACCATACCTGGTTCAATCTCGTTAACGACAAGTACTCTTTTACTCGTTCCGTGATATGGCATCCTTGTGACCTAGTCACATGCTTGCAAGCGATGTCAATGTGATATCACCAAGAGGGCCCAGAGCATATATCTCCGTCATTTGGATGGACAAATCCCATTCTTGATCCATGAGCCTCAACTAATACTTTCCGAATACCCAACGGAACCTTTATAGTCACCCTTTTACGGTGTGACGTTTGATGACATCAAAACACTCTTTCGGTGTTAGTGATTGACATGATCTCATGGTCTAAGGATTAGAGTTATTTCGTATGTGTCATATAACAATGTAACTTAATGACTTGATCGCATTGCTATATTCATTTTGGGTCTATGTTCATCACATCATTCTACCAATGGCATGACCCCATTATTAACAACATCCAATGTTCATGATCAGGAAACCTTGATCATATATTAATCAACGACCTAGTTAAAAGAGAGACTTTACTAGGAACCATTGTTTGTTTATTAAACACACATGTATCAATGTTTCCGGTTAATACAATTATAGCATGAGAAACAAACTTTTATCATAAGCAAGGAATAAGATAATAACCACTTTATTATTGTCTCTCGGGCATATTCCCTTCAGACATTTATTCTTAATACCCATCACCTCAATACCAAACCCCCTGGTCTTTAGGCCGACAAATAATGTTCCACTTAGATAACCTATATTTCTTTTTGTGATGGTCACTTTGCCAAAAGAAGACATTTAACTCAATTGGCCCACTACATTACTTATTGTGGATTTATTGCTATGTATACTGCTAAGCAGCTTTTGTTTTGACTATACGGAGTTACGGACACACATCGCCTCTAACGCACAACGGTGTGATAGCCAGCTGCAGCATCCGTTGCGGGCTGATCATCCCCTCTCCATGGGTATGCCCATGGAACTAGGTCAAGATCACATAAATCAGGCATTGAAACAATATGATTAGATTCAATCTTTTAGATTATTGGGGGCTTAGAGGTTTGTTAGCATTCTATTTATCTTTTTTTTTTGTAATTTTTATGGTACTTGATTCAGAATAGAAGTAACGAAATTCATCAAATATTTGATGGTAATGGAAAGATAATTATGGATTTACAATAATTTTATCCACTGTTGTGTGCAACACATTTGGCATAAGTAGCACTTTTGACATGTGAAAGTGCATTCTTGATATCTCACGGTTTTGTGTGTTTGTTAACAACATAAAGAAGTTGCTAACCGTATACGATTTTCTTGTTAAAAGGTTGGTCATATATCAGCACGTATACGGTGTCAAAGAAATGGTGAAGAATTCGAAGATCAATGGAACTTTTCTGGCCTTCTACAGAGTTTCAAAGGAAAGGCCGGAAAATTCCGGGCATCCGGAATGGTTCCGGATTATTCCGGCCACTATAGGAAATTGCTCTGTTGCAATCCGGAATATTCCGGAACTTTCCGGCAGCCGGAATTTTCCGGGTCCATTCCGGCCACAACGGGAAATTGTTCTGTTGGCATCCGGAATATTCCGGGAGCCATTCCGGCCACAACGGCGAATTGTTCGGGTGGCATCCGGATTGCTCCGGAATATTCCGGGGGTCCGGAAAATTCCGGACCATTCCGGGCTGGTCGAAATCTGGCCCAAAAACGGCTAGTTTTCTTGGAGGCTATAAATAGAGCTTCACTTCTCTCTCCAAGGGTTAGCTCTTCCCAGCATTGAAGACACCATTAATGGAGCTCACCCACTAGCAAGATCTCCCTCCTCCTCCACCCAAACTCGTTGATTCCTTGAGGATTGAAGGAGGACCACCGGATCTACATCTTCACCAACCCGTTCTTCATTTCCCCCTCTCTAGCTCGAGGGATCTTGCCTAGGGTTTCCTCTTGTGGAGAACCTAGGCTTCTTGTTTCTTGTTGGTGATTCAAGAAAGTTTGGGAGCCCCCAATTAAGTTGTGGGTGTGTGCCCCAAGTGGTTTGTAAAGGATTTGATCCCCGCCTCAAAGGGGTTCTATAGTGGAAGGTGAACTAGGCCTTTGTGGCGAAGTTCATCGGAGATTAAGGTGAAGCCTTAGTGGCGTTGAGTAGGCCTTTGTGGCGAGCTCACACCTCTCCAACGAGACGTACTCCCCTAAAAAGGAGGAACTCGGAAATACATCGTGTCTCCGTGTGCTTCCATCGGTTACCTCGTTCCTCCCTCTCTCTACTTACTTGTACTTGTTGCATTGATTGCTTGTCTTGTCATATAGGTAAATTCATCACTAGTCGCACTATTTAGAGAATTTACCTTTCTTGTCAAGCCTAAATTTGAGAAAAATTAAAATTTGCCGTAGCACCTATTCACCCCCCCCCCTCTAGGTGCCCATACTATACTTTCAACATGTGATTTTAATTACACGCCACAGCCGAACTTAATTATTTGATATGACATTTCACAAGACCAACCCGCTTCTATTAAACGTCGCAACAACGACCTCGTAATTGAGCTGCACATATCGTAATTGAACTTGTTTAATCTCTTATCTTAGAGCATCTCTAGCGCAGCTAGTAAACCATAAAACTGAAAACATAGTTTTTTAGTTCGCAAAAAGCATATTTTAAGAGTTGAACTTGTCCGCGACGTATGAAAGCTCGAAAAAGCAAACCGTAAAACAGAATATTCTCCGTGGTCATCTTTTTTCTCGTGCTTTCCCCAATTCCTCCGTGTACACTGATCGGTACAAATAGCATAGACAGAGTTAGCTTTTGCGGCACATCGTAATCAACTAATATACTAGCTCATAATCACCAATCGAGATGAGCTAGGTTTTTGCTAGTCACCAATCGGGGAAATCATCGAGCTAGCTTTTGCATGTATAACCTCCCACGGAGAGAGCGAGCTGCAGCCTAACATGAAGCCCGCGGGCGCGGTCAGCTGGCCACGATGAAGCCCCTCGCGAGCGCAGGCACATACGAGCATGGTGAGGCAGCTGCGAAGTCCCCCGCCGAGCGCGGCCACGACCACGGCGAGGGCAGCTGCGAAGCACCCCGCAAGGACAGAGGAAGCCTCGCGAGTGGGCAGGCACGGCCGGCCACGACGGCCTAGTTTTGACCATTTTTACGGTTCTATTCTGATTTTTTTGGCAACACAAACTGTAAAGTCAGAATTTTACGGTTTTGACCAGTTATAGGGGTACTAGAGATGCGCATACAAAAAAAATTATGTTGTTGAAGTATTTGGTTCCGTCCAATTGAGAAAATTACGTCCAAACAACGCAGTATTTTTTTATTATACTTTTGTCAACAAAAAAAACACCATGCTTTTTCTCTACTCCACAGGAGTAATTTCGCTAATTAGAAAAAACTACTATTAGGCAGCCAAAAGGAGCCTAGCTCAGCTTGGCGTGTGCATAACGATGAATCGAATGATGCCCAACAGATCCCCGGATGGACAGCAGGACAGGCCACATGCCCGGATGATTCGCGTCAATGGGGCGATGCTTTAGCTAGACGTACGCTTCCTAGGGTCAAACCAGTTAACATGTTATGCATGCAACCGACGCTCGAATTTTTAATTAGACTAGAGGGAAAAAACGGAGGAGAGTCAAAAGTGTCAAATAAAAAACGCGTGTACGTACTCATTAATGATTACTGTCACCCACGCAACGCGGAGCTTGACCAGGAGTATTTGGACGGGGATCCCCCGAGTATTTTCAATTGTCAGTGGCACCTCATAAGCCGTGGTGTGAGCCCATGAGCACACCCGGTGGTCGTTCATGTGCAGTTGTCAGTGACCTTCCTGGTCGCAGGCTGTCTGTAGATGCATATCTGGTAACCATTTGTTTAGAAAAGGAAAAAGGGGGAAGCAACTGTCTCCAAGAGATCAAGCACTCCAGCGGCGGTAGTACTCCCTCCGTTTTTACTACTGTTGAATATGAATATATATGATTAGTAGATCGGATTTTTTTTTTTTTAAGCCTAACGCCTGATCGTACTGTTTTGTATAGATCTCTATGTACTCCGTAGAACTAGTGCACGTGCACGTTTTGGTCAAAAAATTTACATTCAGTTGGCAAGGTTCTTTAGATACCACTACGGCACTACGCAAAGGCCGGGATAGGCCATGAAGAAATTGGCACTAATCATTGATAAAGTTTCCTCCTCCACTACCATGTAGTACTAATTTCTCCCCAACTGATCATTGATAAAGTTTCCTCCGAGGCGCTTCTTCATTTAAATCACAAACTTCATTAAAATAGTTTTCTATGTAACTTGTGCTTCGTTAAATTGGACAGATCAACATGAATGATCTTGATCTGAAGATATCTGTGTTCGTGACCTGTTTGTTTGATCAATCTGCCTATGTCACTTTTAGATTTACTGGAAGAGCACATTGGTTGTGCATTCAGGTTCATTACGTGCTTGAGGAGAAAGATGATGGACACCTATTCTAACGACCAGAGGAGTAAGTCAGCGACCAGCGCACACAGAGCCATGGATTTGGACGGGGAAAAGACACAGGTTCTTTGAGACTAACATTGACACGTGGTGCTCTTTGAGAGAGGTCTACCATGATGGGAAAATAGACCAGGGTCTCATAGGATTATTTTCCGGCAGACTGCACCTCGTCGCACTCCTGGAGAGCGTGCGCACGATGGTGAGGGCCAGCACAGTAGCAACGCGCGTATAGTCCCATCGCGCCGGGGGATCACCAAGGTCGGCCGCCGATAACCGGAACTAGAGGGCCAGGTTGAGAGTAAGCCAGGGACTCCACGTTTGCATCCATGGCGGCGATTCCTCTGCACCGGTTGAGCGGATAATTTCATCCAGCTCCTGTCGGTGGAGAACCACGAGTTCTGGCGCATGGAGTTTGTCGATTACAAGTCTACAACAGCGTCGTCATGCGGGCAGGTATAGCTTGCACGAGCGCTCGCGCGGTTTCTGACAGCAAAACGACAAGGCGCCGTGGAGAAGAAGACGAGCGCCGCCGCCACCGTCGCCGGCCGAACCGCCTGCCGCCGCCACCCACGGCCGGCGGAGCTTCCGCGCCCGCCTCGCCGCCCCTCCCTCCTCTAATCGCCTCCTCCGCCCCTCCCTCCTCTAATCGCCTCCTCCGCCCCGGCCATCCATCTAACCCCCCCCACCCACCCAATGGATCTCGTCTCCAGCGAGCACCCGACCCCACCCCCAACGTTAAGTCCATCCTCAACGGCTACCTTATCCGCCGCGGCGCCATCTCGGCCTGGGAATTGTTTTGAAGAAAGAAGAAGGAAAAGGTAGGAAGAAGAGAAGAAGGGACGAGAGGAGGAAGACGTGGGTGGGTCCCGCCCACGCGTTTTCGTGTCCGCAGACCGTGCGTGGGCTAGCGCGCCCGTTGGGAAAAGATTCCACCGCCATGCACTTGCAAGAATCTCTGAGCGGCTACCACAATTTGCGAGCGTGACGGCGTACGCCATGGATAATAAGCATGTTGCAGCCGCTTCTTCTGGTGACGCACAACATGTTGCGGGCGATAACAACTCCTGGGCCCTCTCAAATATGATTCTGCGGCCTAGCGCGCTGGCGGGCGATCTAGCACAAGATGAGATCGTGTATGCATTGTTGATTACCCTGTCAATCTAAAACCGTGGAGAGGTTTCACCGGCACGCATCGTTGGGTGTGATCCAACAATGGCAGCAGGGTGCGAAGCTACCCTTTGTAGTACACAGTAATTGTTTGGTATGTACATGGTGATGTTCTTGCAAGGATAGGTTGTTAAAATTCAAAAATATTGTTTTCCACAATGACCTCTTTGATTTGCTGTCCAATCTTTCATGAACAATGACCCACAAACAAGTATGGCGATCATGACAATATGCCAAATAATACCAAAGGAAACAGAATAGCCGGATTTTAATTCTAATAACAAGATCCATAACTAAAAACATTGAGCTGGATAAATGACTGCCCCAATCATCGTCCCCGCGGTAGTGAAAAATTCCATTGTGTAAAAGATATTCAATAAAATTTAACCCGTAGCAACGCACGGGTACTTCTGCTAGTCGACATAGTATGCCTTGATTCATCAAGCCGGGTGGGCCTACGGGATCCGAGGGCAGGCGGCGTGCACGACAGGCTCCGGAGGGCAACACCGAACCGACTCGAAACTCGGTCTCCCGCGAGACCGCCCGGTCACGTGTCGCGCGCAAAAATCTGGGAACCTAGCCCGAGAGAATGCCTCTCCTCGGGACGCACAGGGACATGTGTCATGCACTCAAAACACACGCGCACGCAGTGGCAGTTCGTAGGTAAATACGTAGAAAACGAACGGTACGACTTACGCGTGGCATGACGAGTAGGTTTTGCCATCCCGAAGCCGAAGGTTCAATCTAGACCACGAAACCATCAGGCGCCACTTGTGACGGTCTCAGAAAATCCTGGCGAGAGCTAGAAAATGGGAGAAAAAACTAATCGACGTTTCTTAGGGCAGGTACAATGGTCGATAAGACGGCCTTATCTTACACCAGCCACGTAATTAAGATATGACAAGAAAACATGACGTACAATGGGTTATATCTTAGTCTTATCTTTATTATCAGATATCTCTAAATTTGTGGTGAAACAAATTATTCTAAGAGATGATCTCTTAGCTAAGATAAGACAATTTTTTTCTGTTTCTCTCTCCTCCACCTCGACATGATAAGACTAAGATATAACCATTGAACATGCCCTTAGTATGTAGAGCTATATGTTGTTTGCACCCCATGACTTATCCGCATATGTTGGATGCATATATTTTCCTCCAACATGATCAACGAACCGTAAGTTACTATATAGTGGTAATAAAATTATATATTGATTTTGTTGTATTTTTTCAAACTAGTAGGCTTGCACAGGCAATGCACGTCTATGCAATTGATAAAAAATATTCCCCTAAACGAAATGTAGTTGCGCCCTCGAAGAGCAGGTTGTCGGGTCAGTGGACGACGGTGCCGACCTTGATCCACACACCACCGAGCCCCTGTAGTGTGTACGCCTCGTCGAGGATCCACGCTCACCCCCGACATGCTAGAGATGGAACATGGAGGTCATTGGTGGCCACGCCCAAGCAGGGTATAGGAAACCAGCTCGGTGCCCCTCGGCACCTAGCACTGTTGGCGCTCATCTCCATCGTTTGTGTCATTGCCGCGTACCCAGTCGCTTCAACTTCCCATGTCGCCCTACCCATAACATTGATCCACCGTGTACTTATAACAGTCCTGCCCGTGGTGCTTGTGCAGATCGACCCGGACACAAGATGGTGATTGTCCCAATCGAATCGGTCTCATTCAGGTTTTTTTTCCTGCAGTGTGTGCAATCGTGTTGAGTTGAGCTCAACATTGGAGCAATTTTAACCCTTTGATCATTGATGTTTGACGGTCGAGATTTAAAGTATTTATGAAGTTTGCTCTTTTATAGAAATAGTTGGTATCCACGTGCAACACACGTCTATCTAAACATGAACCATGAAAAAATTGTAAATAAAAATTAACCATGAAAATTGTACATTGTTGGCCAAAGAATAGTTTCAGCAAAATTGGAAAATTCCAGAATTACTATGGCGATCAAGCATGATCTACTTGACTCTGTTGTGGATCTCTCTCCTTTGGCTTTCTGGATCTCGGGATGCGATGCTTCGCTAGTGGTCCAAGGCATAGCCTTCCTGCCAGCGACACAAAGCGTCCCGTTTGCGCCACGTCCCCTTGCGCCTCGCCCATCTACGCCCCGCACGCGCCGCCTCGCCCTCTGCCGTCTCCCTCGGCCTCGTAGCGCCGCCGCTCTCTTCCGCCGCGCCTCCACCCCACCGGCGCCTCCGGCCGCGCATCCGCCCTCGGCCCTTCCCCCGCCGCGCCTCTGACCCACCGGCGCCACCTCCGGCGACCAGAGGAAACCACCTCGCCCCCAAGGTGTTCGTCGATTTTCCCGGTTGGGCGTCGGCCGTTGTTTTTGTCATATTTTGAAGCCATTTTTTTTTCTACAGATGGACATCGACGATGAGATGATGGTGAACTTTCTCTTAGAGGAAGAAGCCGATATCGACGATGAGGAAGATGAGAACTTGCTTGTTCTTGCTTGTTTGGCACAACTCCTCGGCGATGATGAAGCCAATCGTGAACCAAAGCGAGGAGGATCTAAGTTCGGAAGGAGGAAGATGAAACCGAGGATGAGAATGGAGGGCCACTGCATGCTTTTCGCTGACTATTTTGCCGATGAGCCAAGATTCGATGCAAAGGATTTTCGACGGAGATTTCGGATGAGCCGAAACTTGTTCAACACATTGGTGCAGAGTGTGAGGGAGCACGACCCCTGGTTCAAGATGAGGAAAGACGCCGTGGGGATGGTAGGTTTCTCCTCAATTTAGAAGTGCACTGCTGCTATGAGAACGCTTGCATACGGTGCCCTTGCAGATGGCCAGGACGACTATCTCCGCATGTCTGAGTCGTCGGCTATCAAAGTCATGTACAGGTTCTGCACTGCGATGGTGGACGTGTTTGGCCCAAACTACTTGAGAGGACCAAATGAGGAGGAAACTGCTCGGATCCTGGCAACAAATGAAGCAAGAGGTTTTCCTGGTATGCTTGGAAGCATTGATTGCATGCACTAGAGATGTAAGAACTGTCCATTTGGATGGCAAGGATTGTACAAAGGGGGCTATCATGGAGTTTGTAGCGTGGTACTTGAGGCAGTGGCAGATCACGAGGCTTCGATTTGGCATGTGTTCTTCGGCATGGCAGGATCTCACAATGACATCAACATGTTGTAGCGTTCCTCTGTGTTCACGAAACTTGTTGAAGGCCATGCTCCGCCAGTGAACTATGTTTTCAATGGCCACGAGTACAATAAGGGGTACTACCTAGCGGATGGTATCTATCCAAGATGGTCAACATTTGTGAAGACAATTTCAGTCCTCTAGGCAACAAGAAATCCTGGTTTGTCTCGGTACAAGAGAGCACAAGAAAGGATGTCGAGCGTGCATTTGGAGTGCTCTAGTAGAGGTTTGCCATTGTGCGGTATCCTGCTCTCTCTTGGTCGGCCGAGCAGCTGTGAGAGATCATGAATGCTTGTGTGATCATGCAAAACATGATCATTGAGGATGAGCGTGAGAATCCAGTTCATGATCATCTTCCGTATGAGTTCTAGAGTTCTCTCGCCAATGTGGATCACAATGCGCCAGCGGATTGGACCGAGTACATCGCTATGTACATGCAGATTCGAGATAGGGCAACTCATGATTAGCTCCAAAATGATCTAGTGGAGCATTTATGGGCTCGCAAAGGAATGGCAGTGACATAGTGCATTTCGAATTTATTTTTAATTGTATGAATATTTTATTTTTATTTGTAGTCATTCGTAAACTATATATGTAATAATTTAAACCTAGAACATAAGTATTTTTAAGTATTTTTTAGACTCCAAAATAATGAAAATAGGCAAAATCTTGCTTTGGGCGTTTTGGTGGGGGCGCCGAGTGGGCAGCCGCGCCCCCCGCCGGCGCCGCGCCGCGCCGAGTGGTCCGGACGAGACCCCAAAGGGCCTCGCCGAACGTCCATCCGGACGGCTATTAGGGGGCGCGACTAGAGATGCTCTTAGAGCATCTCCAGTCGCCCCTCCCCCCCAAACGCGCCCCCACGACCTCTTTCCGTCCGGACGGGCCCCGAGCGCGCGCAGTTGCGCCCCCCATTGGGCCTTCCCGTCCAGCAAACCCAGCCCAACCCCTCCCCCAGAGGCTCCCGTGGGGGCGCCGGACGAGTCGAAACGCGCCGCGGGCCCGTCCTGCCAGCGACACAAGACGAGCAAAAACTGGCCCACGTCGCCACGTCTACATTCTCTGCCTCACAGCGCCGCCGCACTCGCCCACCGGCGCCGCCACCCAAGTCGACAAAAATGGGCGGAAATTTGAAAACTAAAATTCATTGATAGGGGGCTGAATATAGGCGATATTTTTACATATTTTAAATGAAATTTAAACTAAATACGGCACCTACATGCCTAGGGCCTTGTACATCTTGGTGTAGTCGCCTTCGTCGTCGCTCGGCGGCTCGGCTTTCGGGGCGGCGCTGCTGCTGCTCTGCCCTGGGTCGCCAAGGTACGTTGGCGGGGGAGGGCAGGCGACACTGTTGCTGCTCTGCCCTGGGTCGCCAAGGTACATTGGCGGGGGAGCGCAGGCGTCGTCGTTGCTGTCGGAGACGAGGATGACGTCGCCCGGCGCCTGCGGAGGAGCACGCCTTTCCCTGATGACCAGGGTCTGGCTGCGGGTTCGGTGGAGTGGAGGAGCCTCCTGTGGCTCCTCCTTGACGACAGCGAGAGGGGTAGGCTGCGGAGAGGGCGCGGCCGCGCGGCGGTTCCTCCCCCGCAGCGTGCGCCCGGGCTTGCTCCACCACATGCGGCGGCCGACGGCGTTGTTGCGGTCCGAGATGACGCCGTGGGTAGGGCCATCGGCGACCTCCCTCTCGAACCTGTCCTGGAAGTACGCCGTCCAGGCCGCCTCGTTGGCGGGGTGCCACTCAGGCTGGTTGACCACCTCCGGCGGCAGCAGCTTCCAGATCTCTTTGATCTCAACGACGCGCTCTGGCCCAGTGGGCGGCGGAGGCACATGCACGCCGCCTGCGTTGAGCCTCCAGTGCCTTGGCGCGCTCATCCCCGGCGGTGAGTGGTAGTTGGCTTCGTACAACAGTCGCGCCTCCCAGATGCGCAGGGTTCGGCGGCCGAACCTGTTGGCCGCCGCGCCGGCGAGGTAGTTGCGGTTCACCATGGCGAGGCGAGGAAGCAAGAGCGGCGAGGAATGGGGCCGAGCATGGTGACGGGGACGGGGTTTTGTAGCCGGGCGGGGCGGGCAAGACGAGGCGGCGGCAGCGCCATTACTCCGCCGCGTGGGCGATTGGACTGTGCCGCCGCAACGTTCCGTCTCGTCGAGGCGTCAATGCGCGCGCCTTCCCGAGGCGACGAGGCTCTCCCTCGCTGACAGGGCGGGCCCGCAGCCGGAAGGGGTTTGGGTTGGGGTTGCGAGTGGAAACGGGGCCGCCCGGTGTGCGCCTTCCCGTCCGGACGAGCCCCAAAGGGCCTCGCCGGGCGCCCATCCGGACGCCTATTGGAGTCATCGACTGGAGATGCTCTTACAAATAAAGTAGCAACAACCCTGCATGCGTGATTACTGTTAGTGAATTTTCTGGCGGAACTACCCTTCTCGCACTGCTACAACTAATAGGCTATGCCCAGCAGTATATGTTGAATATATTAGCAATTTAGCACATGATTTAATTCGAAATACTATCAGATAAATTGTGACCGTAGCAAATACAGTAACCATGCAAATATCTAGATCTAATACAGTAGACAGACTGAAACAATCTATTGCAAGAACTAGACATAAGAATTCCAGTAATATCTCATACAGATGGAATAGAGATACGTACGATGCAGCGGTAGCGGCACCGCCGTTGTTGTTGTCCACGTCGGCCATGTCGTCGATGAAGAGTTTGCCGAGGTCGGGGAAGAAATCGTCGTTGGGGAAGTAGTCGCCGTCAGCAGTCGCGCGAGTGCGCTCCCCAAAAACCTGATCGCCCCTCTCCCGTACAGGATCAAAAGAGGCGGGGTTCCGGAGGCCTGCTGTCCCCACTAGCGGTGCACGCCGGAAAGAGGGATGGAGAAGACTTGATTGGCGGCGCAGTGGATTGGAACGGTGCGAAACCATAAGACGAAGTGGTAGCTAGGGTTTACCGTATGAGCGTATTTATATGCGGCTGGGAGAGACGTGGACGTAACTCCACGTCTGAGTCGGTTCGGTTTCACGATCCAGAAAAGGAAACGGAAACAGTTAAGGAATTAACGCGTCCGTTAATTACCAAGTTAATGACTCATTAAGTTTTCCCAAACGATAAAATAAACGCTCTCGGCTCGGCTCATTCCCGCAACCCGCGGCGCGTCGTGACGAGGCGAGGCGAGGCGTGGCGAGGCGGGCGGCGGAGGAGGAGCGCGCGTGTGGCACACCTCTCCTCTTGTCTTGCCAACTCATACATGAGCTAGAATGGCTCACCTTATAAGGTGGTTCCATTCTCTCCAAACTAGCAGTATGGGACTAAACTTTAGTCCCACTCCCCACTTGTATTATTCATGAATGGGCCATGACAATTTCAGGATTTATTGGGCTTAGTTGGGCCACACTGCAGCCCATAAATTCCAACAATCCCCCACAAAGTGTCATTAGCACATTTCATAAACTCTGTTCCAAAACATTGTTTATATACTGGTGTTAGTGGAGACTGTTAAGTTGAACTTCCACTTAGAACATCATGCTACACTAGTTCACAACTTGAATAGTGGACTACGCCTTGAACTACAAGTTTGCTGTGATACCAGTTTCACACAACGTCTGAACCGATACTAGGCTGTCGCAAGGCTTCCCCGCGGTTTGGAGCGTATGCGTCATACTCCGAAGTCCTTTCATGAGTTTATTAGAGAGCGCCCGATTCTCATAGACTGCGACGTTTAACAGTCAGACTCATATAGGTGAGTTCCTCAGGAGATGTTCTCTAGGACACATCTCTGCTTATATAAATAAGCCACTTGGAACGCATTAAGACAAATGTCAACCTACCATACAGATCAGGAGAGTATTGCATCTTTTATGGAGTGGAATAAAATATAAGGATACTCTCCTCTCAGCCGACCAACAGCTTGTCTCCCACTTCTAATTCACGGGATCTCCGATCACATAGAGTGGGTTACCACTGTGGGCAACTTATAACGTGGGTCTCAAGCCCATCTCCCTCGATGCATTATCTATCACATTCCGTGATAAACCCTTTGTGAAGGGATATTCCAAGTTCATAGATGTTTGGATATAATCCAACGCAATAACTCCGGAGTTTTTCAATTTCCTGACAGATTTTAATCTCCTCTTCACATGTCTTGATGACTTTGCATTATCCTTAGAACTGTTCACTTTGATGATCACAGTTTGATTATCACAGTTCATTAGGATTGCGGGTATTGGTTTTTCAACCATAGGCAAGTCCATCAAGAGCTCACGAAGCCACTCTGCTTAAACAGTGGCTGTGTCTAATGCTGTGAGTTCTGCTTCCATAGTTGACCTCGTTAAGATGGTCTGCTTGCAAGAGTTCCAGGAAACAGCGCCACCACCAAGTGTAAAAACATAACCACTAGTGGCCTTAAGCTCATCAGCATCAGATATCCAATTAGAGTCACTATATCCTTCCAGAACCCTCGGGTTTCCGGTATAGTGAATTCCATAGCTCGCAGTGCCTTTTAGATAGCGCATAACTCTCTCAAGCGCACGCCAATGATCATCTCCCGGATTGGAAACAAACCGGCTTAATTTGCTCACAGCAAAAGAGATGTCAGGCCTCGCGGCACTCGCCAAATACATAAGCGAGCCTATAATCTGAGAATATCTCAGTTGATCTCTAGCAATCCGTTGATTCTTTCGAAGCAACACACTAGCATCATATGGAGTTGTAGAAGGCTTGCAGTCACTATACCCGAAGCGACTCAAGACCTTTTCCACATAGTGAGATTGAAGCAGTGTGATCCCACCATTATCATCTCTCAATAGCTTGATGTTCAAGATAACATCAGCTACTCCTAGATCCTTCATCTCAAAACAGCGAGATAAGAAATCCTTAACTTCCTTGATTAAATCAAGATTGGTCCCAAAGATCAATATGTCATCAACGTATAGACATAGAATAACTCCCTCGCCCCCACCATGGCGATAGTACACACATTTATCAGCTTCGTTGACAACAAAGCCTTCAGCAGTCAAAGTCCTTTCGAACTTTTCATGCCATTGCTTAGGTGCTTGCTTGAGGCCGTATAATGACTTCAATAACTTGCACACCTTGCCTTCCTGACCGGGTACTACGAAATCATCTGGCTGCTCCATATAAATTTCCTCATCCAACTCTCCATTAAGGAAATCCGTCTTAACGTCCATTTGATGAACGAGAAAACCGTGCGAGGCAGCCAGTGAGAGTAGCACACGAATAGTGGTCAGTCTAGCCACAGGTGAGTAAGTATCAAAGAAGTCTTCACCTTCTTTCTGGGTATAACCCTTGGCCATAAGCCGTGCCTTGTACTTTTCAATTGTACCATCAGGCCTAAGCTTTTTCTTGAACACCCACTTACATCCTACGGGTTTACACCCATAGGGACGATCAGTGATTTCCCAGGTTCCGTTAGTCAAGATGGAATCCATCTCGCAACGGACAGCCTCCTTCCAGTAGTCAGCATCAAGAGACGCATAGGCTTCTGAAATAGTCCTGGGTGTATCATCCACGAGGTACACAATGAAATCATTACCAAAGGACTTTGCAGTCCTCTGTCTCTTGCTCCTTACAGGAACTTCATTGTCATCCTCCTCGGGATTCTGAACGTGTTCTATCGGAATGGTGGATTCAGGAATCTCAGCTAATTCCTGACTAGATGAAACAGGTTTCTCCTGATTTGATGAGCTAGACATATCCTTCATAGGAAATATGTTCTCAAAGAAAGTCGCATCATTCGACTCCATAATCGTACCAACATGCACGTCGGATACCTCAGATTTTACTACCAAGAATCTATAACCAATGCTATTAAAAGCATAGCCCAGAAGAACACAATCTACGGTTTTAGGTCCAAGCTTGCGCTTCTTGGGAATTGGTATATTGACTTTCGCCAAACAACTCCAAGTACGTAGGTAGGAGAGTTTTAACCTTTTTCTTTCCCATTACTCAAATGGAGTAATGATTTTATTCTTTGTGGGAACTCGGTTTAGGACATGACATGCAGTCATTAGCGCCTCCCCCCACCATGCCTTGGAGAGACCCGAAGTGTCTAACATGGCGTTAACCAAATCAGACAACGTTCGGTTTTTTCTTTCAGCCACTCCATTTGACTGAGGTGAGTAGGGAGGCGTCCTCTCATGAATAGTACCATGTTCAGCACAAAAAGAATTAAACTCGTTGGAAAAATACTCTCCACCACGATCAGACCTAAGCCGTTTAATTTTACGATCAAGTTGGTTCTCAGCTTCGGCCTTATAGTTTTTGAAATAAGTTAAAGCTTCATCTTTAGATTTCAGAAGATACACATAACAATATCTAGTGGAGTCATCAATAAGTGTCATGAAATATTTCTTTCCACCTTTTGTCAATACGCCATTCATCTCACAAAGATCAGAATGTATAAGTTCTAGTGGTGCCAAGTCTCTCGCCTCCGCAGTCTTATGAGACTTGCGAGGTTGTTTAGCTTGAACACACACTTGACATTTGGAACCTTTAATAGTACTGAATTTCGGAATTAAACTCATATTTGCTAACCTCGTCATGCAACCAAAATTAATATGACAAAGTCGTGAATGCCAAACGTCACAATCATTATCGAGGCAAACATTATTAATAACTTTGGTGCATATATCTGACAAGGATAAACGGAACAAGCCTCCGCACTCATAGCCTTTACCAATAAATTGTCCATACTTGGAAATTACAACTTTATTGGACTCGAAGACCAACTTAAAACCATCTCGACATAGACGTGAACCGCTGACAAGATTTTTATTGATGGAGGGCACATGATGAACGTTCTTCAGTCGCACGATTTTTTCTGAAGTAAGCTTCAGATCGACCGTACCAACACCACGAACATTAGCATGTGACCCGTTCCCCATCAGCACGGGGGAAGTCCCTGTGATCTGATAAGAAGAGAACATGGAAGCATCAGCACAAACATGTACATTGGCACCTGTGTCAATTAACCATTCAGGTGAATAACAAACTGAAAGAATAGTAGAAACTGTACCGTACTATCCTTCATCTCAGTGTCACCAATGACAATGTTAGCGGTCTTGCCGCTGTTCTCTTGCTGCTGCAACTCATACCGCTTAGGGCATTTTGGAGCCCAATGGGTCAGTTCACCGCAAACGTGACATGACCCCTTCCTCTTCTTGAAGTTGGTAGAGTGCGATGGCTTAAACCTGCCATCGGGTTTGCCTTTACCCTCGGATTTCTTCTTGTTATATTTAGGCTTGTTGGGCGGGTAGTGTTTCTTCTGTACCACATGGGCAGAAGAACCTACCTCAGCAACCCGAGCACGGGTATCCTTTGCTCTTGCCTTTTCTTCCACATCAAGAGATCCGATGAGGTCCGTAATGGAAAACTCCTGTCTCTTGTGTTTCAGAGAAGTAGAAAAGGTGCTCCATGAAGATGGAAGCTTGGCAATAATGCCTCCGTCCACAAACTTGTCCGGTAACATACACTTAAAGTGCTCAAATTCTTTAGCGAGTGACTGTATCTCATGAGTCTGTTGAACAACGGAGCGCTCATCAGTCATCCTGTAGTGATAGAATTGCTCAATGACGTACAGCTCGATGCCAGAATCCGAGGCCCCAAATTTGGCCTCGAGTGCAGCCCACATATCCTTGCTGTTATCAAACGACATATACGGATCCACAATGGAATCATCAATAATACCGAGGAGTGCACTTTTAAACATACTGTTCATATTCTCAAAGGCCTCCAGCTGTGCTGGATTGAGATCGCCCTCAGGCTTGCCCTTAGTGGCGGCATAGCAGCGCAAGGTTTGAAACCATAGCACTGCTCTCGTGCGGCACCTCTTATAGTCCACGCCCTTGAAAGGGATTGTCCTTGACAGACGGTGCAGGTGCAAGAAATTGCCTATGATCAGGTTTTTGGATTGTTGAATATATTAGCAATTTAGCACATGATTTAATTCGAAATATTATCAGATAAATTGTGACCGTAGCAAATACAGTAACCATGCAAATATCTAGATCTAATACAGTAGACAGACTGAAACAATCTATTGCAAGAACTAGACATAAGAATTCCAGTAATATCTCATACAGATGGAATAGAGATACGTACGATGCAGCGGTAGCGGCACCGCCGTTGTTGTTGTCCACGTCGGCCATGTCGTCGATGAAGAGGTTGCCGAGGTCGGGGAAGAAATCGTCGTTGGGGAAGTAGTCGCCGTCAGCAGTCGCGCGAGTGCGCTCCCCAAAAATCTGATCGCCCCTCTCCCGTACAGGATCACAAGAGGCGGGGTTCCGGAGGCCTGCTGTCCCCACTAGCGGTGCACGCCGGAAGGAGGGATGGAGAAGACTTGATTGGCGGTGCAGTGGAATAAACGCTCTCGGCTCGGCTCATTCCCGTAACCCGCGGCGCGTCGTGACGAGACGAGGCGAGACGTGGCGAGACGGGCGGCGGAGGAGGAGCGCCCGTGTGGCACACCTCTCCTCTTGCCTTGCCAACTCATACATGAGTTAGAATGGCTCACCTTATAAGGTGGTTCCATTCTCTCCAAACTAGCAGTATGGGACTAAACTTTAGTCCCACTCCCCACTTGTATTATTCATGAATGGGCCATGACAATTTCAGAATTTATTGGGCTTAGTTGGGCCACACTGCAGCACATAAATTCCAACAGTATATACACAACCTAGCTAATGGCACGGGGTGGCTGGCCCGCTCTAGGACGCGGGAAGGGTTACTCTCTCTGATTAATAAAAGGTGT
Source organism: Alopecurus myosuroides (assembly GCA_028641055.1). NCBI lineage: Eukaryota > Viridiplantae > Streptophyta > Magnoliopsida > Poales > Poaceae > Alopecurus > Alopecurus myosuroides. Next base: position 241,021,430 of record CM054060.1, on the reverse strand, counting down.
CGATCATTTTGTACTAAACTAGTATAAATTTTATACTAAGTGAACGATATTTTTTATGGATCGGAGAGACCATAACACGTGTAACATACTACAAGTTAGACGTTGAAGTTATAGTATGGATAAGATATATAGTTTATGTCGCACTCGTGTAATCCATGCCTCATTTAAATATGTGGATTGCAAACGCCATGTAATACATGTCATGAATATTGTCATTTTTTTCATGTAATGGCTTTGGGATAGTTTTAAGTTTTCGTAGTGCTTCCCCATAGGACAAGCCATTTCCTTCCACCTTATTCTCATCATGAGATCACGAATCTACTCAATGACACTCTCAACTTTTGCAAGTTGTATACGGCCTATGCCTATTGTTAGCTTCTCGTCATCTTTTTAATAGCATCTCTTGGAAATGCAATAAAAACCCTGCTAGTCAACATTTTTTGTTGTAGCAAACTATAAAACTAAAAGTACCAATTGTTAGTTCTCACTTAATCGTCACTTTGACAAAGCAACACCTAGGAAACTAAGTAAACAAGTGAGACGAACAATGGAGAAATGGTACATTAAAGTAACCAGTAAACAAAGATGTGGTAACTCTACACAATGTGGAGATAATTTTACACATTTATTGGGCGTTAGCTTTTATGAAAGAGAAAATCATCCCATCAAATTCGATATAAGTAAATATTTGAAACCCCCATAGAAGCATAAACAAATGATTAAGATAAATTTGAAGTTGTGATTTTTAAAATAACCATCGGGATATCATGTCATTCCCCTTCTTCATCCACTCCACTCAGGAGTCATGCTTTGTCGGACCAGGTAAACATATAGACAATGAACCCCACTCGATAGTTTTAAACAGTTGGCAGACTGAAAATAATCAATTAAAGGTAAAACTTGGGCAATCTTATCGAGAGATTTTTTTTTATGGGAATTCGAATGATTTGAATCAGGCTATGTGATTGTTTTTGGATCAAATATCATATTTTTCCAATAAATTATTTACACATATATTTAAAAATAAAATTTTGTCGACTTGAGCTAGTGTACACACATATGCATGTTAAATGAAACAGCTAGTGCCCGTGCTAAGCGAAGACCCGTGCACTTGTGCTTGTGACCTTTTACTGTCTCATGAAAAGTATTTCAGAAAATCATTATTCATTTTACTTCTTATATTAGGGAAAATTGGTTATTTACCCATACATTCACTTGCCTTGCTCATGTACTTGTATCGACTATGCCTACGAACTTACTTTTTTTTTGTGTTTTTTTATAAAGGGTTTTTCTCCCCAATTTTGTTAACGAAACCATTTGCTGTCCTTATGGAAAGTAGATATTCAAGTTTTGGATTCACATGAACCAACGAGATGCCAGATAGGGGCTGAACAGGACAAAGCCATGTAAAGGAATAGAGATACGCTAAGGGCGCGTTTGGTAGCCTGCATGACCTCCGGTCAGGCCCGTTGGATGCAAAAATCAGCCCACCATTTGGTTGCATGCGAGGAGAATCTTTGACCCGCACGAACTTTAAAGCACGTTGGGCCAGGCCAGGGGGAACAGCCGAATCGACAGTTTTTCCAGGGCCAGGCTGAGCGGGGCGCAAGCGCGCACGTGTGCGTACACGCGGGAGACGTCGCGTCCCTTCGGGAACACGCGCCATAAATCCCCTCACCGCTCTCTCTCCCGCACACTCCACTCGCTTCTTCTCCCACATCTCTCACCGTCGGCGGTTCCCCATCTCCGGCAGTAGCGAAACTCGGCGACCCGCATCGTGGGTGGCGGAGGAAACGGATGGCCGGGCGTCTCCTTCTCCGTGTCGTCGCCGTCGTCGTCGACATCGCTCCATCGACAGCGCATTCATCCACTCTTCTTCCTCGTCGGTGGAAATGGCGGTAAGACCATCCTCAACCTCTTCCGCACTCGTATGCACCGTAGATCTTTAGATCATCGATGTTTCTTCACGGTAGAGAGACATGCATAGTAGATCTAGGATGTTTTAGGGTTCGATTTGTGTGTAGGCCACAAAATGTCATCCTTTTACGATTTGGTGTTAGTTCATGCGTTTCTTTGCCGGATGCTTTGCTTGCAATCTTATTTATGTTGAGTGTGATCTCATCTTTCATCCTATTTGCATGTTTTAGGGTTACAGTTTGTAGATTTAGGGATTTTGTCGACTACGTGGGTTAGATTAGGGGTTATGTTTGGCCAGTGATGAAGCAAATTGGGGAAAGGAGAGTCCAATAATATCTTGAAGTGAGTACAAGAGGTGATTGTATAACGACATGGTATTGTTGGTATCTCTTTTTCTTGATCTGATGTTCTGAGACCGTGATTTCGTAGCCTGCAGCCGATTTGGTCCCAATGATGAAAGCTTGGACCATCCAAGTCCATGTGTTGGACTAAATGACTTTATGAGATGATCACATGTTGTCCATCTCACTTGGTCCTTTAGTTCCCACACTTAGAAACAATGACTAGTTCCAACAACTGAGGCCAATTCCGTGTTCATTGTTATGTACTTTGCAATGCTTGTTATGCTCTTTTGTATGATGCTGAACATGGCGAATGATTAAATTGTAGCACAACATAATTACTAGGAGGTGATTATTCAGGACTTTGCGCAATGTACAACCTTACAATTGTGGTAATTGTAGGCTACCAAACGCGCCCTTCACTTCCTTGTGCATTTCTCCGCGCCCTAAAAAATCATCTCCTTCAGAGACTATGCTTGTTCTTTATGAGACCTACTGGTTACTGTTTTTGGTTAAGACAAGTTGTGATTTTACTTCTGGTCAATGAAGATGTGGTCGACAGTGCCAACAGACAGCCGTCAAAAGCAGTAAGCAGCCACTAGTAGTGTCGTCTAATTACTTTCTTTTGCTTGTCGATGATCACTGAGACCTTGCACATTGTCGATGATTACATAATGGCACATGTGTAAGGATGTGAACTTATAGTACCTTGAGCATTGTACAACCATATAGCTTCTACATTACTCTTGATCATGTAAGAGTCATCTCCTGGCATGTTTGTGTGACAGTTTTTATGAGGCAAGTTTTGATGTGACGGTTTTTCTGATGCATGTTTTGGTAAGTCCTTTCTATGACCATGTTCTTCTGGCCAATGATATAACTATGCAACCTAGCATTTCAGGTGTTCGTGTAAATGATCTTGTTACTTGTTCAAGTGTTGTGCGTGTATCTTGATCCTTTACTTTCAATACCTGGACAAGCAGTGATGTAATCTAACAGATGAGGCCATCTTCAGCCATAGTTTACCATTTCTGACCAAGTTTTTTTTGCAGGCCTCGAAGAAGGAGTACACGATGATCATGGTTCAGGTCCCACCCTCTAAGAAGAAGAAGACAGTCTATGGCTGGATCAAGGAGGAGGTGTCCCCCGGCCACTTCTGCAAAGTGGTGGTCACCCCTAACCTTGGCTTGCTTCCTGTCCCGGAAGGCTTCACGCTATACATGGGTGAGGTGCCAGTGAAGATCAGGCTGGAGACAAACACCGGTTGCGTCTGGACTATCGACCTAAAGGAGATCGATGGGAGAGCATGACTCGATAGGGGTTGAGAGCCATTTGCCACGGCTCACGATATACGCATGGGCTACCAACTCCTCTTCGAGAAGGTAGCTGCCAAGACGTTCAGTGTCGTCATCTTCGACCACACCAGCGTCGAGATCGTCAAACTGTGCCCTCCTCACCTAGACAACGTCATGATGCACGTTTAAGTTAGGACTTATGTTACCTGTTTATGATGTGCCCTCCTATGTAATGTTGTGACTTCTTGTTTTGCTACTTTATGTTGCCTGTTTATGCTACCTGTTTATCCGATTGTTCATACTCTATTGATGATATCACCATACTAGAGAAGAGGTTACCATAACTGTAGTCTTACATGTAGCCAAACACTGAGATGGTTTCATTAGATCATGCAAAGCAGGGAACCAAACGACATGCAGAAAGTGGCCCGTTTTGTAATGCAGACTACCTAACAACATGCACATCCGGGCTAAGAGGTTGGCTTTGCTCAGCCAGGCCCTGGCCGGCCGGCCCCCGGCAGCCTACCAAACGCGCCCTAAAGCTATTACATGTATCAGCTCCAGGAGTACCCTTACAAATGGACAGAGTTCCTTTTTATTTTTGCTTCTCAAACTTGAAGCAAACTTTCCTTTTTTCCTTCAACTTTTGAGCGGATTTGCATGTTCAAGACACTCAGGAACTTTTTGACATGAAACCTTTTCATTTTTGCTTTGCAAGCTTCCAACTTGTCCATGGGGACGATGATAACATTTTTGGCTACAACGCAGCGGCATCCACCCCTTTGCTTGATCAATTATCTCTGACGCACCTCCACGAGTCTTCTGGAAACGAGAGCGCTCTAACGCGTGACACGGAGCCCTCATTTCTTTTTCCTTCTGCAAACGAGCCCAATCATCAATAAAAAGACACATAAATTGTACCATGGAAATGGGTATACGAGGGAAAATTCCCTGGCAGCATGCTTTATTCCTCGTCTTCCACATATCCCATAAAAATGTTGCAAACCCCTGATACGTCATAAACGTATCCTTAAGTTCTGATGTTCCATGTTGTTTTCTTATTGTTTCCCACATGTTTCTATACACTCTCTGTCATTTTTATCGATTTTATGGACTACCTATTGACAAGATGCCATAGAGCCAATTCGCTGTTTTCTGCTGTTTTTAGTTTCAGAAAAGTTGTTCTGGAAATATTCTCGGAATTGAAAAATTAGAAGCCCGAAAGTCTCAGAAACCCTGAAGGTTCCACGAAGTCCCGAAGAGACCCGGAGGGGGACCTCAAAGGGCCCACACCATAGGGCGGCGCCCCCCCTTTCTGAAACTAAACACAGCAGAAAACAGGGAACTGGCTCTATGGCATCTTGTCAATAGGTTAGTCCGGAAAATCGATAAAAATGACATAAAGTGTATAGCAAACATGTGGGAAACAATAAGAAAACAACATGGAACATCATAAATTAAGGATACATTTATGACGTATCACATGCTCTCCGTTATTAGTAGATGTCCTGGCCAAGTAGATGCTAGTAACTCCAAGAGGTAGTATTTATGCTTGATAGTGGGTTCATGCCTCCTTTGCATCTGTGCTCGAGTGACAGAACCTCTTGGATGGAGGATGTGTTGTTGCCATTAGGGAGAAAACAACGGTGTTTACTTAGTTTACATTGTTTACATTACACACTTTTCTTACGACGATAATATGTTGCTTGCAACTTAATACCCAACGCTTGTTCGGATGATATTCAGAGAGTGGATAATTAAACATAGATGCAGTTGGATGACGGTCTATGTATGTTGTTGTAATGCCCGCATGAATCACATAGTAATTTTTATGTCTTGCATATGCAGTAAGGTACAACCTTCATTTCTGTCAATTGCCCAGCTGTAATTTGTTCACCACACATGTTATTTATCTTCCACCGAGAGACACCACTAGTGAACTGTGGACCCCGGTTCTTTTTCCTCATACTGATAAAACACCTACTGCTTTCATACTGCTGCTACTACTTTCATACTGTTTCCTACTGTTTTCCACACCATACGTTTAACCTCTTTGTGTTCAGCAAAGCGGTGAGATTGACAACCTCAATGCTTCGTTGGGGCAAAGTGATTTGATTGTGTTGTGTAGGTTCCATGTTGCTTCTGAACCGGTAGTGCGTCCTGCCATCTCAGATGTTTCAACCTTCTGAAGTTACTCCTTCCTTCTACTGGTCGATTAAACGTTGGTTTCTTACTGCGAGAAAACTGCTGATGTGCTCATCATACCTTCCTCTTGGGGTCTCCCAACGAGTGCAAGACCTGCACCATCAACCCCACAACTACTAGTTTCCTATATATGTAAACCAGAGAAACTAGAGACAAATTATACACACTGTGTTAGATCTGTAGCCTCCATCATCGTCAACCCTAGTTTGGGAGGGTTCTAGAGCTCTCCCAGGCACCCTGCCGGGAGGGGGAATCATCACCAGAGGGCTCTTCATCACCATGCCTGCCTCCGGAGTGATGCGTGAGTAGTTCATCCTTGGACTACGGGTCCATAGCAGTAGCTAGATGGTTGTCTTCTCCTCTTTATACCTCATGTTTAGATCTTGTGAGATGCCTAACATGATCAAGACCATCTTATTGTAATGCTAGATGTTGTGTTTGCTGGGATCCGAAGAATATTGAATGCTATGTCCAGTGAGTATCAATCTATTATGTTCTTTCATGTTTATGTTATTTATGATCTTGCATGCTCTCCGTTACTAGTAGATGCTTTGGCTAAGTTGATACTTTTAACTTCAAGAGGGACTATGTTTGCTCGATAGTGGGTTCATGCCTCCCTTTCACTCATGCCCGAGTGACAGAATCGTAACGGGTGGGGGATGTGATGTTGCCATTAGGGAGAACACAACAATGTTTACATTGTTTACATTACACACTTTACTTAAGGAAATAATCTATTGCTTGCAACTTAATGCCAGAGGTTTGATTGGATGACGCTCCGAGGGTGGATTATTAGTCATAGATGCAGTTGGATAACGGTCTATGAATTATGTCGTAATTCCCGCATGAATCACATAGTAATCATCATGTCATGCATATTCACTATGGTGCAGCCTTTATATTTGTCAATTGCCTAGTGATGACTCCCAAGTGCAGGAGATCAATTGTAGTACCTTTCGATAAGTATTTGAGTGTCGAACCCACGAGGAGCTGAAAGTAAGCTATCTATTCTCTAAAGCCCTATAACCCTCTTATATGGCTGTTTATGCAAAGCAATAAGTTTGACTAAAAGGAACTAACTAATTAAAAGCAAGTGACTTGGAGTGTGGTTTGTCTAGTAACTAGTGAAGCAAGTTTAAAATGCAAGTTTCTAAGCAAGTTTCACAAGTAGCAAGCAGCAAATATCTCAAGTATCTCAAGGGAGCAAGTGTTCTAGCAATAGGTGTTTCGTTCGTGTGGTTGTCACAATTAGTGAAGCACATGTTTTAGTCTTAGTTGTTTCTTCTAGGAAGGAGCCATAAATAGGTATAGTCAAGTAAATGATCTACAACCCCTTATGATGGATCATGTGGCCAAGTAAATGACCGCACAAGATTGATTAAGACATAAAGTCCCACCATAGCCTTACGTTCTAAGGTCCCCTATATATATCCCCAAATAACTTAACTTTGTGGCTCGGTCTCAGGTTACTGTCACTCCCAAGTCACCACCACTCCATTATGCTACCGGTGATCACCTTACATGCATTCCCCAACATATGCGTGCACTCATATATTGTACATAAAGACAATCATAGAAGATAACAAACTTGTATGCAACCAATCAACGAACTGTTTCACCATTGCCAAGAACAATTCACTACTCAAACATAGACGGGGAGACACAATACATTAAGGGAATATAGTATTGCATCATACATCATGTTTGCCAAGAGATGACAGTGGAGAGATGGAGCTGATCTTGCTTTAGATGTTGATGATGAACACGCCGGAGGGGGGTGGAGCCCTCCGGGGGTGATCCCGGCGGCGTTTCCCCCCTCCGATCTTCTCCGGCGGCAGCCTTCTGTCTCTCTGTTTCGTGGTTTCGTCTCTCGGCGCCGCCTCCTCCTCGAAAAGGCCAGGGGAACCTTTATATAGTCGTTTTTAGGTCTCGAGACACTCGGGAGAAGAAAGATCGACGGCATCGGAGCCACGGGGGCAAAAAGGGGGCCTCTCACGCAGCCAAGGAATCTGGCCACGTGGAGGGTCCTCTTTGCCACCTGGTTGGCCTTTTGTCCCTCTACTTTGGCCCATGGTCTTCGTCTCGAAAATTCTGAACCGTGCTCTTTGGCCTTGCCCTTTTTGGAGTCCCGAAGCTCCCGGAAAGTCTTAAACACTAAAAAGTACGTTTTTTGGAAAAACATGGTTAGAACCAAAAGAAGGGGGATTGCTTAGAAAATCCCCCAAATCATTATAAAACATGAATATAAGTTGCTAATATGTAGGAAAAGAAAGTAATAACATGCAAAGTTCATGTATGCATTTTACATGCATCAACATCCCCAAGCTTAACCCATGCTCGTCCTCGACTATGAAGGTGATAAAACTAACATGGACTTTGCATATTGAAACAATCATGGGATATCAAGGAGGATTATTCATGCTACATATAATCAAATGATTAATACTAGAAATGAGTAGCAATATACAATTCATGTTGTAAGAAATATCAAATATGCAAGCAAAGATGCTTCATGAAAGTTCACAAAGTGTATAATGAAATAAAAGCACCGTGGACCAAATGCATACACAAAATGAAAAATAAAATCCTATATTGGTCAAAGAATAGCATAATGGAAAATAGAAAATATGGTGGACACTTTGGAGAAAATTGAGTAGAGGTAAAACATGATCAAGTCTTATTTAGCCTCTAAATTATTCAACTAAAATTACTAATTGAAATGTGGTATCCATTGATCTAGGACTCTCATTGCCCCTTTATCACTAGCATCTTAAATGGTGAATGTTGAAGTAATGTGAATGACAAGGTGGTTGAAAGCCTCATGCCCCGTGAGTGTGAAAACCTACTCCATGATTACTCAACTTAAGATTCCTAATAAGCTTTGTACAATCATAATAAGTATTAATGACATCATAGAGAACCGCAAAGAGGTACCTCTTGCCCCATGACATGGAAACAAGCCCATGTCACAATGACAAGACAAAATAATGGAGTAGACTCATCATCCTTTTTTATTTTCATTCACTATTATGAATATCTTCTTATTTTATTGTAGGATGTGTTGTAGAGTCACTCAAGTTGTAAGTAAATTTCCACCATGATAAAGCATTGCTTGGGTTAGCGTCCCAATGCGTTTCTCTAGTCATATAGATACTTACTCATCAAAACTTACTATTCCTCTATTTTATTTCGGCATGGCAGAAGTCCAAAAACAAAAGTACAAGATATCAACCAAATGTAAATTTTTGTGCAATGTTGAAAGCTTTCCGGTGATACACGTTTATAGCTAGCTCCCAACCACACACTTGTCAAACGCAAAACTTGTAGCTCCCATTATTGGGTCATGTTTATTAGATGCATAAAAAGTAAAGTGTGCCTTCAAAAGTTCGTGAGAGTCCTATCCCAAGTTCAACCCATGACAATAAATAAAGTGAACATATTAATTTAGAACATAAATAACACAATAACATGGTGAACATACTCGGAATAGCAATGAAGCTAATGGGAAGATATGGTGGACTCACTGGAAATACTTGGCTAAGGAGTGTTGGAAACAAGTTTTTACTTGTTGGGATTTTTAAATTTTTGGCTAGAAAGAGGGAGATAGTTGACCAGCTACTATGCATGCATATGTCCATAGAACTACTCATTTCATGAGAAACTAAATAAACCAGCAATTAACATCAAGGACATGAATAAGAGATAGCTCAAGACAACATTATTGCAAATTTCTACACATAAAAAGCCTATAAATCATGCAAACATATGTAGCTCTTCAAATCAACCATGGCATCCCTATTCCAAGTAATAATACTAGCATCCAATACATTCCAACCCCAAACTCCAGTAGCTCAATATCATATAAAATGATGGGTGTGGTCTTATCAAAACAAAAATAAAAACAAAAACTAGACGCTTCAAGTCTCTACGATAAATGCTTTGCTTAGAAAAACAAAAAGTAGACGTGTGCTAACCAAAAGAGTGTAGCTCCAGTGGGGTGTTAATCACATCCCCAAGATTATGGATTTCACCATTCTTGGATGTCTTGAGGCGCAGCTCCTCTATTCTCTGTGAAAAAACTTCACAAAACATGTTTCTCCCATTCTTTTTCTGTGGGGTGAGATTAGCAAGGACAAACAAATCACATGCTTGTTGTGCAAAATTCCAAATCAAATGCTCCAGTAGATAGAAAATAAGGTTCATTATGTTGTATGTTCACTCTCTTGCTTAAAATAATCATGGAAATTCGATTCTCAAGCCTAAAGAGTGCATAAAACAAAAGAAGGCAGAATCTGTCCAGAAAAGCAACATCAGCAAAACGAACGTTTTTCCCTAATCTAGACTCGTCAAAAAATTAAGCCAATTTTTGTGCTTACAGAGGACGAAAAGTTTCAGAACATACTAAAAATTAGCTCAATCCGACATACCAATAAAAAACGTAAAATCATACGGTGAGCAGACTCGTGCTGAAACAGAAATTTCATGCACTAGGATAGCAACTTATAAGTCCAAATGGGTTTGACTTGACTCTTTATTGAAAACTCCATAATTAAAACAAAAAAAATAATATCTTGAGACAGCAAGAGGACACTAGGAAAATCCAAACAAAAACAACCGGGTTGCCTCCCGTAAAGCGCTTTCTTTATAGCCATATAGCTAGGCTTTACTTACTTAACATCATGATGGTTGGAGTGAGGTGGCTCGGCATCCCCAAGCTTGGATTCTTGTACTTATTTGATACATGTAGGGTGAGCCCAGGGGTACATCCCCAAGATTTATTGGTTGTCCCTCTTGATCTTTGTTCATCTCACTCAACTCTTCCTCCTGAAAAATTCTTCTTACACAAATCTCAACATAAAACTTGATTAGAGGGGTTAGTGCCTCCATAAATAAAATACACATAGGTACAACAAAGACACATCATGAGTTGATTCTAAATATTTACTACTGTTACTATAGTTGTGCATTGCTCCTTGATCAAAAGAACCACACAAAACACAAGTAATGAGAGCAATGCAAAATAAAGACATAATCTTCCAAAAACTGAACAGCCCGTAAAGAGTGAATTTTTAGAGGCACTTAAGTTGCTCAAATCATACAACTTAAAACTAATGAAATATGTAGTGATAACTAAATATTGCTGTCGTAAATTACCAGGTCAAAATTCCACTTCTGTGATTTTAAACATTTTTCGCAGTGAAGTTCAGGAATCTGTTTTCTTGACAGCTAATTACTATTGTTTAATCCTATCTCTCATATAAGATTATTCTTGCCATTTAAGATGAGAAATAAGACAGAAATGTGATGTTACAGTAGTGAACTAATATTTTTATTGTTTTTAGCTTTGGAAAAAGTTTTAATGATAGAGACTTTGCAATGGTTTCATTGGCATGAACAACACATGTTCAAGGTCGACCCCAACTTCTCCATTACTCATCCTTCTCATTTACTTTCCCAATTTTTTTATAAAATGAAAATCTTAAACTAAATGATACATAACAGTAGGTAAAGGCATTTTACATGTTGTAAAGACATAAATGTGTGCTCAAACCGAATAGGAAATTAAAGCATAAGGAACACACCCAAAAAATATTAAACAATTTATCTTTAAGTCTAACCCATTTCCTATGCATTGGCATTTTGTAATGAAACAAATAAAAGAAGCACATAATAGCAAGCATAGAAAGGTAGATCAAGTGAAACTTCAATACTTTCAGCATAAAGAGGGGAAACTTAATATTGTTGAAATATGTGTAACCATGTTTCCCTCTCTCATAATAATTTTCAGTGGCATCATGAATAGATTCAACAATATGAATATCACATAAAACATTCTTATCATGAGCCACATGCATAAAAGAATCACTACTCTCCACATAAGTAAAATCCTCATTAGTGATAGTGGGAGTTAAACATTCATAATTTTCATTGCAATCATCATATATAGGAGGCATAGTATCATCAAAGTGAATTTTCTCCTCCAAGCTTGGGGAACTAGAAATATCATGCTCATCAAAACCAACTTCCCCAAGCTTAAAACTTTCCATAGAATCAGCAAGTATATCATTTTTATCCTCAATAGTAGGGGGACTAAAAATATCATATTCATCAAGACAAACTTCCCCAAGCTCAAGGTTTTCCTTAGCAATAAAGGTGTTCAAAGAATTAGTACTACCACAAATATGATTGTTGTGCAAATAATTTTTCAATTTCTCCTCAAACACTTCATGTCCTAATTCAAGGTAGATATTATACAGTTCTAAAATTGTTTGGTTGTTTTCCATTTTATATTTTTTTTTGTGTTTTAGGTTTATATGTTAGTATGCAGTGCAAACAAGAATAAAATCTTAGCACAACGCTCCCCGGAAACGGCGCCAGAAAAGTGCTTGATGACTCCCAAGTGCAGGAGATCAATTGTAGTACCTTTCGATAAGTATTTGAGTGTCGAACCCACGAGGAGCTGAAGGTAAGCTATCTATTCTCTAAAGCCATATAACCCTCTTATATGGCTATTTATGCAAAGCAATAAGTTTGACTAAAAGGAACTAACTAATTAAAAGCAAGTGACGTGGAGTGTGGTTTGTCTAGTAACTAGTGAAGCAAGTTTAAAATGCAAGTTTCTAAGCAAGTTTCACAAGTATCAAGAAGCAAATATATCAAGTATCTCAAGGGAGAAAGTGTTCTAGCAATAGGTGTTTAGTTCGTGTGGTTGTCACAATTAGTGAAGCACATGTTTTAGTCTTAGTTGTTTCTTCTAGGAAGGAGCCATGAATAGGTATAGTCAAGTAAATGATCTACAACCCCTTATGATGGATCATGTGGCCAAGTAAATGACTGCACAAGATTGATTAAGACATAAAGTCCCACCATAGCCTTACGTTCTAAGGTCCCCTATATATATCCCCCAATAACTTAACTTTGTGGCTCGGTCTCAGGTTACTGTCACTCCCAAGTCACCACCACTGCATTATGCTACCGGTGATCACCTTACATACATTCCCCAACATATGCGTGCACTCATATATTGTACATAAAGACAATTATAGAAGATAACAAACTTGTATGCAACCGATCAACGAACTATTTCACCGTTGCCAAGAACAATTCACTACTCAAACATAGACGGGGAGACACAATACATCAAGGGAATATAGTATTGCATCATACATCGTGTTTCCCAAGAGATTACAGTGGATAGATGGAGCTGATCTTGCTGTAGATGTTGATGATGAACACGCCGGAGGGGGGTGGAGCCCTCGGGGGGTGATCCCGGCGGCGTTTCCCCCCTCCGATCTTCTCCGGCGGCAGCCTTCTGTCTCTCTGTTTCGTGGTTTCGTCTCTCGGCGCCACCTCCTCCTCGAAAAGGCCAGGGGACCCTTTATATAGTCTTTTTTAGGTCACGAGACACTCGGGAGAAGAAAGATTGACGGCATCGGAGCCACGGGGGCAAAAAGGGGGCCTCTCACGCGGCCAAGGAATCTGGCCGCGTGGAGGGTCCTATTTGCCACCTGGTTGGCCTTTTGGCCCTCTACTTTGGCCCATGGTCTTCGTCTTGAAAATTCTGAACCGTGCTCTTTGGCCTTGCCCTTTTTGGAGTCCCGAAGCTCCCGGAAAGTCTGAAACACTAAAAAGTACGTTTTCTGGAAAAACAGGGTTAGAACCAAAAGAAGGGGGATTGTTTAGAAAATCCCCCAAATCATTATAAAACATGAATATAAGTTGCTAATATGTAGGAAAAACAAGTAATAACATGCAAAGTTCATGTATGCATTTTACATGCATCACCTAGCTGTAATTTGTTTACCCAGCATGTTATTTATCTGTTATGGAGAGGCACCGCTAGTGAACTGTGCACCCCGATCCATTCTTTTACACTGATAATACAACCACTGCAAACATTGTTTTCTTTACTGCAATCATTTTTCCCTCTTATTCACTGCCATCATTGTTCTCTTTCGTTTACTGCAAACAAGTACTATTTTCCACACTAAACATATAATCCTTTGTGTTAGCAAAACCGGTGAGATTGACAACCTCACTGTTTCGTTGGGGCAAAGTAACTTTATTGTGTTGTGTAGATTCCACGTTGCTAGTGAACCGGTAGTGCGCCCTACCAACATCAGCTGCCAACAACCTTCATAAGTGATTTATTTCTCCCACTGGTCAATTCAACCTTGGTTTCTTTCTGAGGGAAACTTGATATTGTGCTCTTCATACCTTCCTCTTGGAGTCTCCCAACGAACGTGTGTTACACGCCATCACGCTCTTTTCGGGTGCCGTTGTGAGGGAGGAAGAGGATTTCTGCAAGGGGAGTCTCTCACCTCTAATCTCTTTACTTTGTTTTTGTTTTGCTTTGTTTATTTTATTTTGTCTTGTTTGCTTCTCTTTATAAAAAACACAAAAAAAATAGTTCTTACTCTATTTGTTATTTTAATCTAGCTAAAATGAGCATTTCTGAAGTTGAGATTCGTTATTTTAAGAAACAAGGGGGAGAAAGTTTGAAAGATGCTTGGTATAGAATAAGTGATGCCCATCATAGATGTACTAAGAAATATTCTACTTTGAACATTCTTAGGAATCTTTATGTAGGTATTACTAGTTGGTATAGGTATGTTCTAGACACTCTTACATGTGGTAATTTTCTAGGAACTCCTGCTTTGGAAGCCTGTAATTTAATTGAAAGTTTAGTAGGAACACCACCTACTAAAGATGTTAAAACTGATATCACTTTAGATGATGTTATAAAAAAGGTGAACTCTATGAAGAAAAAATTGCCAACTTTCCTTGATAATGCTAGCAAAGTTAATGAATCAATAGTAAGTATAAATAAGATAACTACTGTTTTATAGGCTAGCAATACCCATGATAATCAAAACTTTAGGATTGGTAAACTAGAGGAGGCTATGGAAACTTTAAGTTCAACTTTTTCTTGTCTTAAGTTTAAGAGGGAGAAAGCTTTTATGGGGAAGAGCAAAAATTTATGTATGTCCCCAAGGTGTCTAAACAAAAACCCCCTAATGTGCTTAGAATTGATAATTTTTTTAGTGAAACTAAAAGTGATTTACATGTTGAATCAACTTCAAGGGTACCGAAAGTACCAATTTCTACAAGCTGTGTTTTAGAGGAAATTATTGATTTGGATGCTTCTTCACATGAAAATACGTGATTCTTGTTTTCTTTGCCTAGCTGAAAGGCGTTAAAGAAAATCACTTTTGGGAGATAACCCATATTTTTATTTTTGCAATGTTTTTTTTAATGTTTTCTTTAAGTCAAGATGTTGTTTACTTCTGTAGCAACTACTTTGTATCTTTATTTTCTCTCATTTGTTGTGCCAAGTAAAGTCTCTAGTGAAAGTTGAAGTTAGATTTGAATTTCTACGCGGGAAACATATTTCTGCTATCCACTGTTAAATTCGTATAAAATCACAGAATGATCAAAATGACCTGAAATTTTTCGTGCTTAATCCTCAGCTATATCTGAAACTTTTTCTAGTTCTGGGTTTTTGATTTGAGCAACGTAAGTACCCCAAAAAAATTCTTCTATAGATTATTCTCGTTTTGACAAATTCTGCCTTTCTACTTGTATTCTGTCTTTTACTATTTTGAGTGGATTTCTTTGCTCCACAAAACATCAGTGGCTGTAGCTAATGATTAAAAAGTATTAGTAATACTTATGTACATGCAGAACAGTTGAGTTTTTGATTGTGCACTAACCCTCTAATGAGAATTACTTTGAGTTTGGTGTGAAGGAAGTTTTCAAGGGTCAAGAGAAGAGAGTGATATATTGTGATCAATAAGAGTGAAAAGTCTAAGCTTGGGGTTGCCCCTGTTTTTCATCCCATCAAATTCCAAGAAGACTCAAGCGTCTAAGCTTGGGGATACCCAAGGCATCCCCTTCTTCATCAGCAATTTATCAGGTCACTTCTAGTGAAACTATATTTTTATTCGGTCACATCACATGCACTTTACTTGGAGCGTCTGTTTATTTTTTTTTGTTTTTTTTTGTTTTCCTTACTGCAGTAAACTTAGTTGGAACCCAGAATTCTTGTGTGGGAGAGAGACACACTCTGCTTTTTCATATGAATACTCGTATTCTTTCATGCTCGTATTCTTAGTTTTTCTTCTAGCTACTTCAAATCCTTTTAGCTCCTGTTTTCATGCATCTCTTACTCAGAGTTGTTAGTTCTAGTAGATTAGTAGTAGTAATCTCTTGTTTTATTGCTATATCATTTTGAGAGTTTTTGTTTATATAAAATGATTGGTGTTTGAAAGTAGTACAATTTTTGTGCTTATGTGCAAAACGAAGCTCGTGTAGACTGTGGCTAGACTTTTTCATGTCATGTTGGATGTTGTTTAAATTCTATGCTTAGTGGTTATTATCGTAGCATGACTTGTCTCAAATAGCTGAGAGTGCTTAATGTGCCATTGAAAGAATCATGAGTTGTTTTTATCACATTGAAGCATAATATTGTGGTATTCTCCTTCGAATGCTTTATTTGGTTGACTTGACGCATGCTTACACCATGTTTATGACTACGAACCAGTCACTTATAGCATCTATGATCATTTCGTTTTTGACTTGAAATACCAGTTATGCTTTGACTAAATGTTTCTGCCGCTATGCATTATTATGGTCATTATTGCTCTCTTAATGTGTCGCTCCCAGTCTTTGCTAGCCTCCACTTGTACTGAGTATGAGCTCTAATCATGCATCCAACTCCCAAAAATCAAAGTTTTCCAAACGTGTCCACCATACTGATACATCCATTGTGCATCACTATTTTATATCATAATTTTCTGTTATTCATCAATATATTTCATGTTATGATGCATCCCTTATGTTATTTTATCTTATTTTGCATGTTTCATAATTTTTGGAGAATAAACACCGGGACCAGAAATCTGATGGAAAAAGCACCGTCGAGATACTATATTTCAGAAGATCAGAAGAAGAAGGGAGACACTAGGGGTGTCTTAGAAGTTCAGAGCAGGAGTCTAGCCAGAAGGGTAGCCAGAGGGGGGCACCAGGGGCCCACACCATGAGGTGGCGCGCCCCCTGGCCGCGCCACCAGGTGGTGTGGCCACCCTGGCCCACCTCTGGGGGATATCTTTCGCGTACTTGGCCCCTAGGGAACCCTAAGACTCATACCATCATCGAAGAATTATTCCGCCGCCGCCTCGGGGCGGAAAACACACGAGAGAGAAAGGCTCTCTGCCAGGGAGAAATCTGCCGGGGAAATTCCTCTCCGGAGAGGGGAAATCATCGCCATCGTCACCGTCATCACTCCGAGCATCATCAAGATCGTCATCATCATCATCACCACCAGCACCATCACCCTCATCATCCACCGTCATCCTCTTGTAACAATTAGGGGCCTCTATCGTTGTTTTACATTAGATCTCTCTCCCGGTGTGGATTACTTGTAAGTAGTTGATGCTTGTGAGATTTATCGGTGTTTGCATTTTATGACCAGATTGTTATCATCCATTATATAACCTCTAAATATGATCCGTATGATGTCTTGTGAGTAGTTCGTGTTGTTCTTGAGGACATGGGAGAAGTCAAGTTGTTAGTAGTGAAGTAATGTTGAGTAATATTTAATGGTTTCATATTTAAGTTGTGGTGTTATTCTTCTAGTGGTGTCATGTGAACGTCGACTACATGATACTTCACCAATTATGGGGCTAGGGGAATGCATCGTGTATTTGGCTACTAATTGTGGGGTTTCCAGAGTGACAGAAACCTAAACCCCCTTTAGGAAACCATTACACGAGGGAGCGTAGGATCCCGGAGTTTAAAGTTGTGGTTAGATTTATTTCTTAATTACTTTCTTGTAGTTGCGGATCCTTGCAAGGGGTATAATCACAAGTTTGTATTAGTATTGGATGGGACGGTACATTAGCATAGGTTCACTCACACAACACTTATCAAAACGCTAAAGATTATTCAGCGGCATGAAACAAAAGCACTTGACAGAAACCTCCCGTGTGTCCTCGAGAACGTTTGTTAATCATAAGTAAACCCACCGGCTTGTCCTATGCTGAAGAAAGGATTGGGACACTTGCTGCAATTATTATTACTGAATTTTATTTACTCGCACTTTATTTATCTGCAATACCAAAAACCCCTACAAATCTATCTTTCGGTATTTATAGTTATTCCTTCATCGAAACTGCTTGTCAACACCTTCTGCTCCTCGTTGGGTTCGACACTCTTATTTATCGAAAGTACTACGATACACCCCCTATACTTGTGGGTCATCAATTTAGGCAATATTTCAGTATTTGCTTGTGATAAATTTAGGCAGTATATTGTTGATTCTAAAGTTACTATTCATACTGATCATGTTGCTATTAAGTACCTTATGGAAAATAAAGATGCTAAGCTTAGGCTTATTAGATGGGTCCTTCTCTTACAAGAGTTTGATTTACATATTATGGATAGGAAAGGTGCTTAAAATCCTGTTGCTGATAATTTGTCTAGATTAGAAAATATCTCTGATGATCCTATTCCTGTTAATGTTAGTTTTCCTAATGAACAGTTGGCTGCAATAAAAGTGAGTTGTCAAGAGAGTCCATGGTATGCTGATTATGCTAACTTTATTGTTTCCAATTATTTGCCTCCTACCTTTACAACTCAGCAAAGAAGAAAATTCTTCTATGATCTGGGGCATTATTTTTGGGATGACCCACACTTATATAAAGAAGGTGTTGATGGTATTATGCGAAGATGTGTTCCTGAAAATGAACAACGAGAGATATTGAGAAAATGTCATAGTAGTGCTTATGGAGGACATCACGCTGGAGATAGAACTGCACATAAGGTTCTACAATCAGGTTTTTATTGGCCTACTCTCTTTAAAGATGCTAGAAAGTTTGTTTTATCTTATGATCGATGTCAAAGGGTTGGAAATATTTCTAGACGTAATGAAATGCCTATGAATTATTCTCTTGTTATTGAACTGTTTGATTGTTGGGGTTTTGACTTTATGGGTCCTTTCCCTCCTTCACAAGGCTACACTCATATTCTGGTTCCTGTTGATTATGTTACTAAATGGGTAGAAGCTATACCTACTAAAAGTGTTGATGGTGAAACCTCATTAAAAATGCTTAAAGACATTATTTTCCCTAGGTTTGGTGTGCCTAGATATCTTATGACCGAGGGGGGGTTCTCATTTTATTCATGGTGGTTTTAGAAAGACTCTTGCTAAATATGACGTTAATCATAGAATTGCCTCACCCTATCATTGTCAAACTAGTGGGCAAGTAGAATTATCAAATAGAGAGATAAAATCTATCTTGCAAAAGACTGTTAACAAATCGAAAAAATTGGGCTAAGAAATTAAATCATGCCATGTGGGCTTATAGAACTGCTTATAAAAATCCCATGGGCATGTCTCCTTATAAAATGGTTTATGGAATAGCTTGTCACTTGCCCCTAGAATTAGAAAACAAAGCTTATTGGGCAGTGAAAGACCTAAATAGAGATTTTAAACTTGCTGGTGAGAAAAGGTTGCTTGACTTAAGTTCTTTAGATGAATGGAGGAGTGAAGCATATGAAAATGCTAAGTTCTTTAAAGTGAAAGTTAAAAGGTGGCACGATAAGAGAATTATTAAAAGAGAATTTCATGTTAATGAGAAAATGCTATTGTATAGGTCTCGTCTCAGATTTTTTGCAGGAAAATTACTCTCGAGATGGGAAGGACCTTTTGTTATCAAAGAGGTATATCGTTCGGGGGTAATTAAAATTGTTTCCCTTGAAGAAAACACTTCACAAATGGTGAATGGCCAAAGACTCAAGCATTATATTTCTGGAGATCCTTATAATGAAAATGTTGATTGTATTCGAGCCATGATCCCGGAGGAATTTATTAAGAAGCCTATTTCAGAAACTGTTGAGTCAGTTTTCCGATAGGTATCAGTTTTGGTAAGAAAACTTCGTGAAACATCGTCCAACTTTTATTTTTACTGTTTCTGGAAAATATGAAAAATTATGAGCCGGAAACGAGGCGGATACGGAGCCCGGAGGCTCCACACCATGGGGTGGCGCGGGCCACCCCTGGCCGCGCCATCCTATGGTGTGAACGACCCGGAGCCCCTCTCCGACTCGTTTTCGACCTAGACTTTCCTTTCGTTATGAAACTTTCTGCTATATAATCCCTCGGACCCCCCCCCCCGAGGTCCGTATATCGGTTTCTCGTCGTGTTTCTGATTCGAGCTATTTCTTCCAGATTACATTTTCAGATCTAGAGCCACAATGTCTTCTCCTGGATCTCCCAAGACAGTTTCTTTGAGAACGTCGTCAACCCGTACATGAACGAGTTGAAGATGCATCCCAATGAATTGCTGCCCAAGGACGGGAAGGTGTAGATTGAAGATGTTCGAGGCCCTAAAGGAGAAGGCAGTCTGCAAGCTAGGATGGAAGAGCCAGAGCAAGAAGTTTTTAGGTACAAGAAGATGGCGGAGCGTGAAGTTGAGATCATCCACATGATAAAGACATAATAGATGGCTGAGTACAAGAGGGAGAATTTGAGGCTTTGGGAGGAGATTTTCTCACTCACCAAGACCACCAATGATTTTCAAGCGCAACTCTATGATGTGTAGAACCAGAACTGTGAGTATGAGAACAGGTTTAAATGTATAAGCTTTGCTGCTAGTTTAAGGATGTTGGAGACCAGGACATCATTTGTGGATGGAGAGCCTTTACCTTGGAAGACCGAGGATGAGAAGGATTCACCACCACCACCGAGGAATCAATTCGTCATTGGTATTGGCATACCCTTGGCTTGTTCCAAGCTTGGGGGGGAGCGCCGCGGTATCACATCAGTATATTTCATTGTTTACCTTTTCAGTAGAGTCATATCATGAGTAGAGAAGTTATCATATAGGATGGTTTGCAGTATGGAAGTATCTCTCCTTAGTTGGTTATCGTTGTATCCGTTGATGTGAGTTGCCGGTTTGAAATATTAATGAGAAGTTTCATCATTTACTTTTTGTACACCTTATTTTAGTTTTCAATTTCTGTCATATGGTTGAGCTTGTTGTTAGTATTTGGTGTCACTTTGGAGATCATCAAGTTAATCTATTTGGTTTTGGCAAACTTAGCTTGGGTCAGTAGAAATAATATTTTGAGATGCTAGTATAAGAAAGAGGAATTTTCCTATTAGCTCATAAACTTAGTATTCACAAGTTAAGATCGCTTGGGCTTTCAATGAAGGTTGCATGATTGGTTTCATCATATGTATATTTGTTTGTTTTCCCTCAACTCTTATACTTGCTACCCAGCCTTGCTAGCAAAAAACCATGTACCGAGAGGGAATGCTTCTCGTGCATCCAAATCTTGAGCCCCAAAACCTTGTCATTTGTGTCCACCATACCTTCCCACATGTGGTATTTCACTGCCACTCCAAGTAAATTGCGCATTTGTTACCATTAAAACGTTCAAAATTATCCCTGTTTTGTGTTCCTGTTTTAGCTCATGAGGACGCAAATAGAGAATCTTTATCTCACTTGTTGATTGGACTCACACACCTGGACTAGTGGCTTCATCCGCTTATCCAAATGCTAGAAGAGCTGGCAGCGGGGTTCCCAGCCCCAAATAATAATACAAATTCTCTTCACTATTTTTGCCCCTGATTTATCAGTCAAAGCATAATTGTGTAAACAAAATAGAAAGAGGGATGACCTTCTATACCAGTTGCGCCCTTCAATGGGAGCCGCTCTTGTGAAGTCTTGTTGGCTTGTGACGTACTGTATTTTCTGTTTGCCATTCATTGACATAAACATACACCTCTCTCAAAATTAGACACTCCTCCATGGTTTGTGATTGTTGGCAGGCAGCCGAGGATTCGGTTAGCCATGGTTTGGGGTAAGATGGATGGGAAGAGTGTCATGCATTTTATACCTCTGTTTATTAAAATAAAAGCTCTAGCACATGAGTGATTAATGCTTCCCTCTACGAAGGGCCTATTTTTTACATTTATGTTGAGTCAGTAAACCCATTCCTTTCTGTCTCCAGCAAGCATTTGAGTTGTTGTGATCTCACCATCTATATGTTGATTTATTCAACCATGTTTTCTATCCTTCTGTGTTTAGCACATGCTTTATTATCTGAATGAATATTACTTTGAAAGCTATGAATCACTGTAAAAGGATTGTTATAATTAAACATGTTAAGCTCTACAATATAAGCCTTGTTATAAAGACTTCACCTAAGATAAGTATGATATCATTAAATGTTCTCTGACCAAGAACGAAGTTTGCCATCATCAATTTTGATTCTCTCTTTTGCATCTTTGTTTGTGACTTCAATTACTCATTTCAAGTTAAGTTATATGAGAGGAAGTTGTTGTCTATAATGATTGGTGCATACATAAATGTGATGCTTCTTGTCCGTATTTTATTTATCGACTCTTCACTCCATAAACATGTGGTCATGTTTACTGAGTCCAGTTTCGCTTGTGGACAAGCGAGGTCTAAGCTTGGGGGGAGTTGATACGTCCATTTTGCATCACTATTTTATATCATAATTTAATTGAGAATCAGGTATCTTCGGGACCGGGGCTTGTTATTCATCGATATATTTTATGTTATGATGCATCCCTTATGTTATTTTTAACTTATTTTGCATGTTTCATAATTTTTGGAGAATAAACACCGGGACCAGAAATCTGATGGAAAAAGCACCGTCGAGATACCATATTTCAAAAGATCAGAAGAAGAAGAGGGACACTAGGGGTGTCTTAGAAGTTCAGAGGAGGAGTCCAGCCAGAAGGGGAGACAGAGGGGGGACACCATAGGCCCACACCATAAGGTGGCGCGCCCCCTGGCCGCACCACCAGGTGGTGTGGCCATCCTGGCCCACCTCTGGGGGATATCTTTCGCGTACTTGGCCCCCAGGGAACCCTAAGCCTCATACCATCATCAAAGAATTATTCCACCGCCGCCTCGGGCAGAAAACACCCGAGAGAGAAAGGCTCTCTGGCAGGGAGAAATCTGTCGGGGAAATTCCTCTCCGGAGAGGGGAAATCATCGCCATCGGCACCGTCATCACTCCGGACATAATCAAGATCATCATCACCACCAGCACCATCACCCTCATCATCCACCATCATCCCGCTGTAACAATTAGGGGCCTCTGTCATTGTTTTACATTAGATCTCTCTCCTGGTGTGGATTACTTGTTAGTAGTTGATGATTGTGAGATTTATCGGTGTTTGCACTTTATGACCAGATTGTTATCAACCATTATATCACCTCTGATTATGATCCATATTCTATCTTGTGAGTAGTTCGTGTTGTTCTTGAGGACATGGGAGAAGTCAAGTTGTTAGTAGTGAAGTAATGTTGAGTAATATTTAATGGTTTGATATTTAAGTTGTGGTGTTATTCTTCTAGTGGTGTCATCTGAACGTCGACTACATGATACTTCACCATTTATGGGCCTAGCGGAATGCATCGTGTATTTGGCTACTAATTGTGGGTTTGCCGGAGTGACAGAAACCTAAACCCCCGTTAGGAAACCATTACACGAGGGAGCGTAGGATCCCGGAGTTTAAAGTCGTGGTTAGATTTATTTCTTAATTACTTTCTTGTAGTTGCGGATGCTTACAAGGGGTATAATCACAAGTTTCTATTAGTCTTGGATGGGACGGTACATTAGCATAGGTTCACCCACACAACACTTATCAAAACACTAAAGATTATTCAGCGGCATGAAACAAAATCACTTGACAGAAACCTGTAGCGTTCCCACATTTATATAATGCAAGAACCCTGTGTTATTGTGCTAGTCCCTGGATCAATTGCTAGCACCACAGTTCAAAATGAAATATGATGCAAATGCGTCAAAATCTATTTCATCGCATGATCCAGTCTTTACAAAATATGATTACAACTTGCATAGTCTTAGAATACTAGCAGGAAACAGACTTACATCGGAAAACATAGTACAACATTGAGCCTCATCTTCTCCATGCGCCACAACCAAAACATGTTGGCGGTAGACTCGAGATCCTCAACGAAACCTCACTCGTCTTCAGATTCATCTGCAATATGGAATATGCAGCCACAAGGGAGTCAATACAATTTAATGTATTGGCAAGTAACACTATGGTGGATATAAATGGCAAGTCTAATACTTAATGCATATTTGGCTGAGTGGAGTTTTGGTAATTTTGCATAAAGCCAGCTTTATCCTATGTTTGTAAATCATTTCAAAAAAAAAGAAGACATTTGTACAATCATTCTTGGCTAAACCACCAAGAAGTTGGACAAATCATCATGGCTAAACCACCATGAGGTTTGGTTGTGGCATCATGGCTAAACCACCATGTGCCCTATAAAGGGTTTCTACCATATTTTATTTCATTCAGAAAAGATGAGGAGATCCTTCTATCCATCCTTGTCCGGTTGCTCAAAGTCGTCCATTACCGGGGACACGGCTATGATCATAGTTTCTAACTCTGCAGAGGTTGTGCACTTTCACCCTTTGTCTTCAATTAGCCCAAACATCCTATACACGCGGAGTGCATCATGGAAAGGAGAGAATTGAGACGAGATCTTTCAAAAGCAAGAAATCCAACCCAACCAGCAAGACCCGTTCCACCTATAATTATGCTACATCTTCATGTCAAGCATGGGATGAACCCTCACAACTTAGTTGATCAAGACAGAGCCCATATGTCAAAGGGCTGCACGGGAAGCTACTAAACTTAGAGGGACTTAGGAATCTCTTTGTTCCTGGGTGGCAATCCAGAAGTGAACACCCCTCGGGGCGACACTCAACTCTCATCAACCATACAACCAAATCCACCCAGGTGGTTCATTGAAATTTATACTTAGAATTTTCCACAACATTGAGTAAAACAAATTTGTAGCAAGGCTAAGCATTTACTAAGTACTAAGTCTCCAAAATAACAAGTCTAAAGGATGGCTACACACTACTTGGGATTTTGCATAGCATAATAATAACTTAGAAAAATTTCCTATCATGCATACTACTCAAAACACTAGTAATGCATAGTGAAAATATGGGAGATTTGATGGTGTGTTACTTGCCTTTGAAGTTGGTGAAGAACAATCACCTTCTCTTCACAAAATAGAACGTTGCTCTCCATAAAATCTAAACATTGAAAATACACAACAGAATAAACAAGCATGCTAACAAACATACAAAAAAAATGAAGAAAACATACCAAACAACAAACAAAGAAAATGAAAACATGTGAAACATTTCGTTTTCAATGCACAAAATAAAACTAAGTGATTGTAGTTAGATTTTTCCATTTGTGAATAAGGATTGCTCTTTGATCAAAAGGATCACACAAAGGTGTTAGGCTAATCTATTTCTGTCTTGTTTTCTTCAAGTCTTCTTTTGCTTCCTTGCTTCATTGAGTTGTTTTTTTATGGCTAAGTATGTATGCCTTCAATGGTCTTCCTTGGAGCTCTTCTTATTGAGTCTAGGGACTTAGTCATATAGAATAAGAGAGGTAGTAGAGATTGTTAGATTTCCTTAAGAAAGGACTTGTAAAATCTTCTCTTCTTCTTCTTCATCTCTTGGAAGAGTATTTCTTCTTGAGTTTGGATTCTTGTTGAATTCTTGGTCAAAACTCTCATCTCACTGGGAAAAAATTCTAAGTCTTGGGAAAAACACACCAATCATCTTGAAAACAAATTCTAAGTATTGGAAAACAAATCCTAAGTCTTCACTTGATTGGTCTTGGAAAATCTTCAGGCTCCTTTGTAGCTTCCTCCTTGGTGTGGTGGCTTCGTTGAATCTTCTAACACTTGTTGGTTTTGGTACAACTAGGGCTGGTCTTCATCTAACTTATCCATAAAACAAAGTCTAAGAGAACAGAAAAGAAAGAGGAGGAAAGACTTAGAGAAAAAGAGAGAGATGTGGCTGGTCTTCTTGTCTTCTTGATTTTCTTCTAAGTGCTTCTACTTCTTCGGAGATGCTTCTGAAGTATGTTTTCTGGCTAAGTCCTTCATTTGTCTTGTTACTTCATGTTGAAAATCTTCGAGTTGACAATTGTAGTATCCTCTCCATGGCTTTTTACTAATCCAGACTTAGTGGTTTTCAACTACGAGGGTCAACTAGGAAAAATAACTTACAAATATTCTAAGGACTTTGGTTTTGGTCTTTCTGGTCTAAATTTAGTCCTTAGCACAATTTTGCTAAAGAAAACATATTGAAAATAATTACAGAAAATAAACTAAGTCAGAAATAGCCAAATGAGCATATAACAACCAAAACCATTTTAACTTAGCAAAAAATTATTTTGGGCGCAAGGGACTGTTAGTAAACATCCTAAGGTCTCCAAAAATATTTTATTTGCAAAAATTGGATTTACAGAATTTAAACTATGCCAAAAATGACCAAACAAGCATATTTGAATTTGAACAAATTTAAATTAAGAAATTTTGAATTTTAACAGTGCTAATAGATTCTACGCATTGTGCTGATTTCAAAAAGTCCAAGTTTGCATAATTTGGATCTACGGTTAAAAAGATATGAAAGATCTAAGTTGTAGGGTTGTTTCTACAAAACTGTCTATTTAATTTTATTCCGGAAAATAAAGAGATAAGGCTGGCCACATGGCGTGTTTTGATTGGTCTGGGCTGCTGATATTGCTGCTGGCGTGGCGCCCACATGGATGTCTGACGAGACTGCCACACGTAGCTCCCTGATTGGCCTAAAACGGTTCGATAAGTGGGTGGTTTCTGGCCACTCGACCTGGATCTGACGGTGTGGGAGAGAGGGGTGACTCACCGTGGTGAGCTTTCGCCGGAGATGGTGTCGTGGTGGTGCAAAACGCAGGGATCTCGACGGCGGTGGCGATGCAGACGTCTTTCGGGAAGATGGAGAGCACGAGGAGGTGCGGCGCAACGAGATGAGACCGATGGTGATGGTGGTGGCGTTCGTAGCTTCCGATATGGGCGGCGCGGTGCAGATCCGTGGAGACGGCGGGTTGTGGACTCCGGCAAGGCTTCGCTTCCCGTTCGCTGCACGAAAAAAAAGTGGCATGACGAGACTCGCGGGATCGAGGCAAGATGCATAGAAGGGAGAATGGGGTCGGGGACTTCCCGTGCTAGCCGTAAACGACGAAAAACGGCGGCAGCCGTGGGGATCTCCGACGAGCAATGGCGGCAGCCTGGCGGCATGATTCTTATGGTAGGGAGAGGGGAAAGGTGGAGGGTATCCGCGGCTATTTAAAGGGGGACTCGGGAATTTGATTCGTGACCTCGACCGCAAGAAATCGAGAGTTTGAGTTCTTCCCGTATCCGAGCTCGTTTCTTGCACGGGAGGAAGAAGGCGCGTGATGTCAGCGTGACATCATGCGGGCCCACCTGGCAGGGGAAGAAAGAGAGAGATGCGGGGCGGTCTTCTACTGGGCCTGGCGTTGGGCTTCTGATTGCGCGCGAGCAACGGATAAGGCAGAGGGTGAGTTGGGTTGGCTCGGGCTGCTGGCCTAATGTCTTCTTTTTTTTTTCTTTTTTTTTCTCCTTTTACCAAATAGATTCATAACTTTTAAAATATGAGTCCAAATAATCTCAAAAAAAATTCCTTAGTTTTGTAAAATCTTTATCTTTCAAATGAAAACATTTAGGTTATGTTTTAAACAAAATCAAACTTTTATATTTTCAAAATATGAACAAAAGACCAATGGTTACTCAATGTTATTTGCCTTATATAAAATCAATTAAATGATATTATGGTCAAAATAAATTTCAGAGACAAAAGATATTTGAAATTTGTGTTTCCCTAAGTTATTTACTCCTTTTCAAACATGGAAAAAAATATTATGAAACTCATTTTTTTAAAGGTTTTCAAATAGGGAAAATAGTTTTCTTTGCATAATTATTTATTTTGAGGGTTTAAGGTTTTAGAAATTTGATGCATTTGGATTATCATTTCCAATAAAATTGGAATAACAAATATTGTTTCCTTTTTGTTTGAGTTTTTATTTGTTTTTGGTGACTTGCTTTAGTGGAAAACAAAAGTTTTAATTTTTTGTGATTTTTGAATTTCTTCAAAAATTAGGGACGTTACAAAACCTCCCGTGTGTTCTCTAGAACGTTTGTTAATCATAAGTAAACCCACCGGCTTGTCCTTTTCTGAAGAAAGGATTGGGCCACTTGCTGCAATTATTATTACTGCATTTTATTTACTCGCACTTTATTTATCTGCAATATCATAACCCCTACAAATCTATCTTTCAGTATTTACAGTTATTCCTTCATCAAAACTGCTTGTCAACACCTTCTGCTCCTCGTTGGGTTCGACACTTTTATTTGTCGAAAGTACTACGATAAACCCCCTATACTTGTGGGTCATCACATACCTACCTACATGTGGTATTTAACCTCCACTCCTAGTAAATTTCTCATGTGCTACCTTTAAAACCTTCAAAATTATACCTGTTTTGTGTTCTTATGTTAGCTCATGAGGAAGTAGTTTAAAGTTTATTGTGGTTCATGTCAAGCAAAGGTATTCTCCCTCTTTCACCCAATGAGTATGGAATCTATGCTCATTTAAATTTGCAGAGAGCTGGTGCCAGTTAATATAACCAAAAAAGGCACTTCCCCATCGATTGATGAAAGTTGGTGGGAACCCGTGGATACGGCTAGCACTGGTTTGTGAAAAGCTTGGGGGGGGGAGTGCCAAACTGAATAAACAAACGGAAACCGCTCTCAAAAGTTTAAAAACCTTGCTTGTCATGAGTTATGATAAGTTTTTCATTACCATTCGTTGACATAAGCATACACCTCTGTAAAAAATGTTTTCAATACCTCTGTTTATAAAATAGAAAAGCTCTAGCACATGAGTTAATCCCTGTTTCCCTCTGCGAAGGGCCTTTCTTTTACTTTTATGTTGAGTCTCCATCTTCTAACATTATGCACAATTAAGAGAGCGTAGTTTCCATTCCGAGTTTAATGTGCATTAGTCCCAAAGATTATTATTGATTGATTCATGATGTGTTATTACTTGCTCTCAAATTATTTGTTCTAGTCATCCACTTGAACTTTGAAGGTGTCCTGCCATTTATGTTTTGCCCCACTTTTAAGGTCAAGAAAAATATCACTTTGCTATGTTTTCTCTACGCTCGAAACAAACGTATAACTTTCAAGTGCATTATTATTCATGATCTTTTATATGTGTTACTTTCCATGATGCAAAATGTTTGCTAAGTTTCATTGTTAGAATTATATCTACCATGCCTGTGTTTAAAGTACTATGATCTCAGCTTACATATGCTATTACAATTTAGATGATCAAGTTTATGTTGGTAGTATGTCACCTCGGAAATTATTTTGCTTTTATCATTTTACCTACTCGAGTACGAGTAGGAACTAAGCTTGGGGATGCTTGATACGTCTCAAACGTATCTATAATTTCTGATGTTCCATGTTGTTTTCATGCCATATGCTACATGTTTTATATACACTTTATACCATTTTTATGGATTTCCTGGGAGTAACTTATTGACAAGATGCCATAGAGGCAGTTCTTGTTTTCTGCTTTTTTTAGTTTCAAAAAAGTTGTTCTGGAAATATTCTTGAAATTGAATGAAACAAAATCCTGGGGTCTTAGAAATCTGGCACGTACACGGAGTCCGGAGGGGACCTGGAGCGGGGGGGGGGGGGTGGAGGGGGCGGAGAAAGCACACCATAGGGTGGCGCGCCCCCTTGGCCACGCTACTAGGTGGTGTGGCCCCCTTGGCCTCCCACCGACGGTGCCCTTTCGCCTATTTAAGCTCCTCCTCGGGTTAACCTTAAATACCAGAGAGTTTTTTCATCAAAAGTTCCATAGCCTCAGTCATCGTCAACCCTAGTTTAGGAGGGTTCTGAAGCTCTTCCCGGCACCCTGCCGAGAGGGGGAATCATCACCGGAGGGCTCTTCATCACCATGCCTGCCTCCGGAGTGATGTGTGAGTAGTTCATCCTTGGACTACGGGTCCATAGCAGTAGCTAGATGGTTTTCTTCTCCTCTTTAAGGCTCATGTTTAGATCTTGTGAGCTGCCTAACATGATCAAGATTATCTTATTGTAATGCTACATGTTGTGTTTGCTGGGATCCGATGAATATTGAATGCTCTATCGAGTGATTATCAATCTATCATGTTCTTTCATGTTTATGTTATTTATGATCTTGCATGCCCTCCGTTACTAGTAGATGCTTTGGCCAAGTTGATACTTTAACTCCAAGAGGGAGTATTTATGCTCGATAGTGGGTAATGCCTCCCTTTCAATCACGCTCGAGTGGCAAAAACGTAACGGGTGGGGGATGTGTTGTTTCCATTAGGGAGAAAATAACGATGTTTACATTTTTTACATTACACACTTTACTTAAGGCAATAATTTGTTGCTTGCAACTTAATACCCGAGGTTTTATTGGATGATGCTCCGAGGGTGGATTATTAGTCATAGATGCAGTTGGATAACGGTTTATGAATTATGTTGTTATGCCCGCATGAATCACATAGTAATCATCATGTCATGCATATGCACTACAGTGCAACCGTTATATCTGTCAATTGCCCAACTGTAATTTATTTACCCATCATGTTATCTATCTTTTATGAAGAGACACCACTAGTGAACTGTGGACCCCGGTTCATTCTTTTACATTGATTATACAATCACTCCAAACACTGTTTTCTTTACTGCAATCATTGTTTTCCTCTTATTCACTGCCATCATTTTTCTCTTTCATTTACTGGAAAGAAGTACTATTTCCCATAATATACATATAATCCCTTGTGTTATTAAAACCGGTGAGATTGACAACCTCACTGTTTCGTTGGGGCAAAGTAGTTTGATTGTGTTGTGTAGATTCCACGTTGCTGCTGAACCGGTAGTGCGCTCTGCCAACAACCTTCAGAAGTGATTTCTTTCTCTTACTGGTCAATTCAACCTTGGTTTCTTTCTGAGGGAAACTTGCTATTGTGCTTTTCATACCTTCCTCTTGGGGTCTCCCAACGAATGTGTGTTACAAGACATCACTAACATCCAAAGATTTTTGTATAGATAAAACAAGTCTCCCCCCGATTTCATTGAAATCATCGAGCCAACAACAACGAGTTCCAGGGGACCAAAGTCCTTAAAAGACGGGAACATCTAAAAATCAGTCTCTCACAGACACAGAACAAGACATCAACTGAAGCCTAAGGAACACGACCCACAGCTCGCAAGCCACACAGAGGAGCTGCTAGCGAGAATTGGCGAACTTGTACATCAGTTTTGTGCATGTCTCGAACTGAGCACCACGAGGGGGGGTCCAGCTATAGCATGTCCTTGGGGTTGATCAATTAGAGGTGATGCACAACAACTTGCTTCTCTTCTTCTCCAACAATTGAACATTCTTGGACACCAGTTCCAAGAAGACATCGCTTGAGAGGATTTTCCACGGATGAATCTCGTTCGCAATGCGCCCCCATATATCTTGAAGGCCTGGCCACACTTTTGCCTGAAAACAAAGGTCATTACACAATTTCCAAATCGCCCAGAAGGTGGCAGTGCACATAACATTGATAATGGAGTTCTTGTTATCACTAAGCCACCAACAAGCCATTGATTCAAAATCCGAGCCAACCGGCACCCCCAGTAGTTCGGAGGTAACATGCCAAATACGTTTAGCAACAAAGCAATCAAAGAACAAATGCTGAGAGATTTCAGTTTTAGAGCAGAACAGACAAGACCCATTTGGGACATGTCTCCTTTTGGCAAGTTTATCCTTGTCAGCAACCTATTATTGGCAACAAGCCACAGAAAAATATGAAGACGAGGAGGAACATGCAAACTCCAAACTGCAGGAGTCACACCCCTGTTATTGATAATAGCGTAGAAGGATCTCACACTATAAACACCCGAAGAGTGGAAAAGCCACAAAGGGTGGTCATGATCCTAAGATAAGGAGACAATATTCATCAGCTGGACTAGCTCCAGTCACCTATTATACTGATCAAGAGTGATAGTCCTCCTAAATGTGAGCCTAACATCACCCTCATTCCAGCCCTGAGCTACAGTGATGTGATGTTCATTAGCAATAATAAAAAGGCCATAGTACATAATGGCTAAGCAGCAGTTACCAATCTAAATGTCACTCCAAAACTTGACACTCTTACCATTCCCTAGTTGCCACTTGTAACCCATTTTAATAGCTCTTGCTGCCCACATCAGTCCTTTCCAAAAAGAAGAACATGTAGATGGATTAGCCCAAAAAATATTAGGATCTAGATCATACTTATGGTCAACTATTTGCCTCCACATCTTGTTGGAATCAAGATGATAGACAGAGATTAAAGTCTCTGAGATTTTGCACACATAGGCCACCAAATTATTGTTTGAGACAAACCAAGTCCCAGTTAGCCGGATGATAATTTTTATTGCCTTCAGAGTCACTCCACGAGAAGTGAGACATCTGGGAATTAATAGCTTTGATGGCCCATTTTGGGAATTTGATAACAGACAAGAGATACATTGGAATACTAGCAATACAAGACTTAAGAAGGACCAATTTACTCTTATAGTTAAGCAATTTCCCCCTCAACCTGCAAATATTTTAAAAAAAATTCAATCACAGGTTGGGGATCTACTTTAGTTAATTTAGCAAAGTTCAAAGGGACCCGAAGGTATTTGCATGGAAAGGCAGATAGATTACATCAGAAAATTTGGGAAAAAGACATTGGCAACATCAGAGTCTACATGAATAGTCATGAGATCTGACTTATGATAGTTAATTCTCATGCCAGAAATATCCTCAAAGCAAGTAAGAAGCCATTTCATGTTTCTAGCAAAATCTAAATTAGATTCAAGGAACAAGATGGTGTCATAAGAATATTGAAGGCTGAGGACACCACTAGGGACCACTTAAGGGAGCAATCCCCTGATCAAACCTGCATAGGCAGCTTTAGACAACATTTTAGTGAACACATCTGGAACTAGGTTAAAGAGAATGGGGAAGCAGGGGTACCCTTATTTAAGAACCTTGCGAGCTTCAAAAAAATCACTATTCTCATCATTAACTCTCACACAAAAGGAAGCCCCGGAAAGGAGACTCCTGATCCATCTTCTAATGATAGGTCCGAAACCCCTAGATTGAAGCATTTCATCTAGGAAGTCCCAGTCAACCCTATCATAGGCTTTCTCATAATCTAGCTTAAGAACTAAAGCAGACCCCCCCTAGAATGGGAAGCATGAATAAGTTCTTGAGCAGAAACAACACTCTCAAGAATAAACCTCCCCTTAATGAAAGTTGTTTGGTTATTAGCATAATTCTATCACCAATGGGAGAAATCCTATTGGTAATAGTTTTAGAGATTATTTTAAGGCTATTGTTACCCAAACTAATAGACCTAAATTTTTTCATTTCTTTGGCATCGGGTTCCTTAGGGATGAGAGTAATAATGGCATAGCTGAGTCTAGAGACATTCAGAGTCCCAGAATCAAAATCCCTTACAAGAGCCATGAAATCATGCTTAATAAGCTCCCAGAATTTCTGACTAAACAGAAAGGAAAAAATCATCTTGGTCCAAAAAAATGGTCCCCAAGATAGAGATTCACTCTATCTTCTCTAGCAAACAAGTTTTTGTAGAAATTAGATGCAACTTGAAGCATCTCTTGGTTAGATTCTATGGCTCACAAGGACCATTTAGCACATTAATCTGCTTTTTTCTCCTTCTCTCGCTAGCAATAGCATGGAAGTAAGCAGTGTTTCTATCCCCCTCCTTAATAAATATATCCGTAGACCTCTGCCAGGCTTTGGTTTCCTCTCGACTATAGAGGGCATCTAGGTCTTTTTTGATCTGTTCCATCCTTGCTTTTCGCCCATAAGTGAGGAAGCAAGATTCAGAAAAGGTGTCAAGACTACCAAATTCTTGAATAAGGTCATTTTTTTTTGTTGGCAGCATGAATGTTAATACTCCACCCTTTAGATTTTCTTCTTAGCAACATCCAAAGAATAAGTGGTCAATACTCTTGTTGGAAGAGCAAAACAGGCCCTTTTCTTCACACACACATAACCCCGGTGTTTTAGAGTATTTCGAGTGAGAATACTTATCTATGAGATCAACCAGGAGAAAAATATACTCGTGGTGGAATTTTCATCTTCCATAACAGTTTGTTATCACATTTTTGCAGTTGGATTGGTAATTTCTCATAAAATATTTTAACCGAGCAATCTAATTTTCGATTTGGCATCCAAATGAATATATCAGGTTCATCACTCAATTTAATGCTCTTAATAATGTTTTCTAACTGGATCCACGTTTCAATATAATCTCCTAAATTGACCTTCTAAAATTCATACCATTTATACACATAATGCAGATTTTTGCTACCATGATGTTCTGAGTAGTGGCGATAACAAACAATTTGCTAAAATTTTCAGCCAGAGTGTAAATGTGCATCGATTTTTCCTAACAAAAATGAGTGCATGTCTCATTTCCCTTTTTTTTTTTTATCTCACCGAGGCTAAGAACAACCTTTTTAACAACCATCAACGCATTCCAAAATTGTGCTTGCCCAGGTTTCTTCTCAGCTTGAGTAAGAGTTTGGTTAAAAAGACACTTCCTGCCTAAGAGTTGTTTCCAATTACCATCTTCATTTTGCAACTTCCACAACCACTTCCCCAGTAAACACATATCCAATTAACTACTCCTCCGTTCAACAATAGATGACTTCCACGTATTTATATATGGATGTATCTAGACATCCATATATAGATATGTGGAAGTCATCTATTATTGAAGGGAGGGAGTTCGTGATATTTCCTAGCCCCCAAATCTTCCTGCCATAGCAACTTCTTCCTATGCATATCAAATTTGTCTCCCACTCCAACTGGCAGTCCATTGAATGGCGTCATATAGATTGAAAGTTTGCTTAAGCAGGAGTTAAGCAAGGTAACTCTTCCCAATTGGTAGAAGTTTTCCTTGCCAATATTCCAACTTCTTCCCATTCTAATATCTGCTGGACTCCAATGCTTGTTTAGAATCCTAACAGAATCTCTTATGAACCTACTTAATTGCACAACTGCGATAACCCAATATACACAGAAATTACTGTCAACAAAAAAAAAGGACCAGACTCTATTAAACCATCACAAAATCATCATCCTCATGGTGAACCATCACAAAATCGTCTTCGTCGCCAGAGGGGGAGTCTGGGCCAGAGTCCTTGTCGTCGCTAGAGTTGGTAGGGTCGTAGTCATCGTGGCCTGAGTCTGGCTCGATGTCTCCGTCTGCTGAATCTGAGTCCAAATAAGAGTCGCTGTCGTCAGAATCCGTGCTCCAGTACTCCTCTTCGATGAGTGGATTGAAAAAGGTATGTGTTTTGAAGCCATTGCCTAGGTACCGCTTCAGGAATTTGAGCTGGACCATCCTCGCCCACCCTGAAGCCCTGAGCACGCAGCTTGCTCTGAACGACGACGTTGGCATCGTTTTCTCCTTCGGGCCCTCGCCGAGCCTCGTCGTGATCATGGCGGCGATCTCCCCGAACAGCTTCTTCTGCTTGGTGGGCATCTTCTTGCCGACGCCTTTGCATCTTGCCTCGGCAGCGAGGCTGGACACCTTGATCTCGAGCGCTTGCATGTCCTCAGGAGAGGCCGTCATGTCACACTCGGCCCACACGGCCAGTGCCTCGCCGACCGCAGTCCGGAGTGCAATGTCGTCGTTCCCGAGGAGACCCGCGAGGTCGCCCAGTGGGAACCTTACCCTGTATCTGCTGGTGGCGCGGATCAGCGCCAGCGCGGACACGGCCGCGATAAGGACGTCTGAATTCCCGGTGCTCCCGAGCTTGATCACGCCGCCGATGGCATTCATGAACGCCTGGTTCGGGATGCGCGTACAGGCGAAGGTGACGGCCGCGAGGCAGTCAATGGCGGCCACGGCGGTCGCTGCGTCTGACGACGACGACGTGAAAAACCGCGCCCGCGCCACCGTCTCCGCGAGGCCAGGGAGTGCGTCACGGAGGATCTCCCTGGCGCAGGCGTCGCTGGAGCCGACGGTGAGAGCGAGGAGGCCGATGGCGCGGTACGCGAGGCGGGCCTCTGTGTCGGACGGTCCGGAGGCCTTGAGGAGGCACGCACGGCAGCGTTCCAGGACGGTGGCGCACCTGTAGTCGAACATGCCGATGGAACAGCAGCTCTCGAGGCTGCTGGCGAGGGCTTGCAGGCCCTCCTCACGCCCGGCGCGCCGCTTCTCGTGGAGCTTGGTGATTATCCTGTCGACTACATCTTCACGACGCGACAGCGGGTACGTATCGTTCTTGACGATAACGTCCGGCGCCATTGCCGGTGCAGAGCAGCGCCTGGTACTCGTCATCAGATCGATCGAAGACGCAGGAGGCTGGACAGGAGAAGGATCAGATCGAGCTGTTAACCTGAGGACTGTGAGGAGACGGTGTTGGACCGGACTTTTGGAATAGGGCAGAGCATGAGACGGATGGGAGTCAACAGACACCTTTCAAGGCTCGGCCTAAACAAGGAATTGATCTGGGCCGCGTTGGAAAGAGCGTGAGTGGTTGAGCTGCCGAACGAGTCAAGTAAAGCCCACGAAGGAGATTCATCAAATTGTACCGGACATCTAAGGCAAAATTCAACAGTTGGGTTCCTCCTCATAGAGGTTTGTCCAAAATTAATGTGGATGGGGCTGTCTGTAGAGAGGGAGGTCGTTGCTCTGCTGCTGCTATCTGTAGGAGTGATAATGGTGTTTATTTGGGTTCTTCTCTGATTGTGGTGGAAGGAGTGCGTGATCCTGAGGTGTTTGAAGCACTGGCGTGTCGGGAGGGCATGTCATTGGCTAATGATCTTAATTTGACTCAAGTCTTGCTAGCTTCGGATTGCAGAAACGTTGTTGAAGCTATTAATGATATTGGTTATGGTGCTAATGGCTCGATCATCAGGGAGGTGCAGAGGAGGAAGGGTTCTCTGACCCACTGTGATGTGGTTCATGGGAGGAGGACGCATAATGCTGAAGCTCATAACCTAGCTAAATTCGGTCTTTCGTTGGGAATTGGTAGGCATTTGTAGTTAGGTACTCCCCACAGTTCATCTGTACCTGTAAACATTGTGATTGATTAATATAGGGTGGGTTTTTATCAAAAAAAAATCTAAGGCAAAATTCATTCTCGAAGGAGAATCCAATACGAGATATTTTCCGTGCCACAGGATCTAGATGGCATGGGTCCTCACCTGGAGGACATGGAGATACTTCTGCACCGCACCCAGCGTCGTCTGGATGATCTGAGTATTCTGCACCACACCACAGTTGCAGAGTGTCGTCTCCTAGTTACCCATCTGGGAAATCTGACAGCTGACCTCGAGACAGAGACCGCAAGTAGGAGAGCCTTGGCGGGACAGTTATGGACCACTCGCTTGAGTCGTACTCGTCTCACCAAGAAGGTTGAGGCACTTCAGGAGGCCAACGCGATTCTGAGTGGGCGACTGAAGACCGCTAGAGAGGACCTGGCTACTCGGGACTCCACTCTCGAGGAGCTAGAGGAGGAGATCACAGAGCTTCGTAAGGATAATCAGGATCTCCTGGTTGACGATGACGTTCCATCAGATGTTGATGGGATGGATATGAGCGAGCCGAGTGAGCAGGAGGACGACGACTTACTTGAGGAGGAGGAGGATCCCGAGGAGATCCTTTTCGATGGAGACAGCGACCAGGACTAGTCGTAGCATCTCTTAGCTTTTGGAGGTTGTGCCAGTTAGCCTTACGATGACCCTATGAGACGATTCCCACATGTATCTCTAAGGAGCCTAGATGTGTTGTGTGGCTTTTGTATGTGTTTGTGTTTGTATGACTTGATGCTATGAATGTGATGTTGTTTGTGTGATATCTATGATTGTGAATTTCTCTCGTATCATTACTTGTGATTTATCACTTGTCTTTCGTTGTTCTTCAAGATTACTTTTTGTTGCCTAGTTTGGTTTTCGAAAAAACAAAGAAGTCTTGTTGCATAGTCTTCCACATGTTTCACTACAGCATGCCGCCTCGTCTGGAACCACCACCACCACCACCCCCGCCGTCGATGAAGGCATTGTTGGCATTAATGATGGAAGACCGCCAGGCCACTAGAGCCGAGAGTGCTGCCACTATTGCTGCCCTGCAGCAGTTAGCCGCTGTGAGTGCCAATAACAACAACAATAATAATGGCAATGGCAACAGAAATGGTGGACGATCGAAGTTGAAGGATTTCCAACAGACCAACCCTCCAGTCTTCACTAAGATTGTGGACCCATTAGATGCTGATGATTGGATCCGCACAATCGCTAATAACTTGGAAGTGGCTTCAGTGGAAGCAAATGACAAGGTGTTGTTTGCTACCCATTTTCTTGCTGGACCAGCAAGGACTTGGTGGGAGACCACCTGCGCCACTGTCGCCACTGGCCATGTTTTCGATTGGGAAGATTTCGTCGCAAGGTTCCGCAAATATCACATCCCCTAGGGTGTGATGGGCATCATGCGGGATAAATTTCTGAAGCTGAGACATGGAGGGATGACTGTGTCAAAGTACTGGGAAGAGTTCACTCTGCTGTCCCGGTATGCACGTGAGGAAGTCAACACTAAAGCAAAGAAGAAAGAAATATTCCTGAATGGACTGCACGATGAGTTGCAGTGCACACTAGTTGTGATCCCATTCCTGGATTTGGAATCACTTGCGGATGCCGCAATGATGATGGAGCACAAGAGGCAGAATGCCTTTGATAACACAGGAAGAGGAAGATGCAGTATCAAGGAGGACCTAGTGCACCAAGGAACCACCCTACTCCTTATGCAAGACCACCACCACCAAGGGCGCCTACCTTTGCACCAAGGCCCAACCACCACAACCACAACCACCACAACAACAACAACCGTGCACCCTATGCACCCAAGCCTGGAGGCAATGGGAATGGAAGCAATGTCAACCGTGCTGCCAAGCCAAACCCAAACTCCAAGCCCAGTGGAGGTTGCTTTGTCTGTGGCAAGGAAGGACACTTTGCCCGTGAGTGCCCAAGCAAGACCACTGCCCCAGCTCAGAACAATGCTACCAAGATGACCTGAGGACCAATGACCAAGAAGCAGAATGTGACAAAGGGGTATCTGAATCATGTCACTGCCAAGGAGGTTTAGGACACGCACGACATGGTGATGGGTACGTTTCCTGTCAACTCCGTACATGCTGAAGTATCGTTTGATTCTGGTGCATCACATTCTTTTGTCACTATGCCTTTTACTGAAAAGAGTGGTATGAAGTCTACACGTATGCGTGACCCTATGTCAGTACAAATATCCGGGAATAAAACCGAAGCCCACTTTGTTTGCAATGAAGTACCCGTAGATATACAAGGGAAAATTTTTTATGCCGACCTGATAGTACTGGGATCCCAAGGGATAGAAGTAGTACTGGGTATTAATTGGATGGCCAAGTACAATGGTGTAATTGATTGCATCAGGAAGTCCATTGCAATGACCACTAGTGATGGAGAGAAAGTTGCCTGCACTGCAACCAAGTCTACATCAGAGACCCACTGCCACACTGGTATAGCCAAACCCACACTTGAGGAAGTTCCGGTAGTATGTGATTACCCGGATGTGTTTCCTCAAGAATTACCCGGTATGCCCCCAGATAGGGATATCGAGTTTATCATTGAGTTAGTAGTCGGAACCGGACCAATAGCACAGAAGCCTTACCGGATCAATCCGAAGGATCTAGATGAGTTGAAGAAGCAGCTGGATGACATGTTAAGAAAAGGTTTGACTCGTCTAGTGCATCACCATGGGGATCACGTGTCATTTTTGTGGACAAACGGGGCGGTTCCTCACGCTTATGTGTGGATTACCGTAAGTTGAATGATGTGACCATCAAGAACAAATACCCGGTGCCCAAAATTGAAGACATGTTTGACTAGCTAAATGGGGCTAGAATTTTCTCAAGGATCGATCTTCGTACTGGTTATCATCCGTTGAAGGTTCGTGAGACTGATATTCCCAAGACCGCATTCACCACACATTACGGATTATATGAGTACACGTGATGTCCTTTGGTCTGACCAATGCCCCTGCCTATTTCATGAATCTTATGAACAAGGTGTTCATGGATTGTTTGGACAAGTTTTTCGTGGTGTTTATTAACGACATTCTTATTTACTCCAAGAGTGAGGAAGAACACGAAGAACATCTGAGAACTGTCCTCGGAACACTTCGTGAGCATCAACTATATGCTAAGTTCAGCAAGTGCCAATTCTGGTTGAAAGAAGTCGGATTTCTTGGACATGTAGTATCTGGAGGAGGAATCTCTGTTGATCCTGCTCTGATTCAGTCTGTAGCAAATCGGGTTGCCCCGACCAATCAGACTTAAGTCAGATCATTTCTTGGATTAGCGGGATATTACCGCAAGTTTGTTCAAGGATTCTCGAGCATCGCCAGGCCACTCACTCAGTTGCTCAAGAAGGATAGTAAGTTCGTATGCACGGACAAATGTGCTAAGAGTTTTTAAGAGTTGAAGAATGGACTGGTGTCAGCCCGGGTACTCATTATGCCGGATGTCACCAAGAGTTTTGATGTTTATTGTGATGCTTCTAAGCTTGGTCTTGGAAGTGTTCTCATGCAAGAAGGGAAGGTCATCTCTTTTATCTCACTCCAGTTGAGACCACATGAGTTGAACTACCCCACACACGACTTAGAACTTGCCTCTGTTGTGCATGTTCTCAAGGCATGGCAACATTTTCTTATTGGGAAAACATGTGAACTATACACAGATCATAAGAGTTTGAAATATATTTTTACCCAACATGAACTCAATATGAGTCAACGACGTTGGATAGAACTCATCAAAGACTATGATCTTAGTATCCACTATCACCCTGGAAAAGCAAATGTTGTTGCTGATGCTCTTAGTCGAGAGCCGGTCTCTCTGAATGCTATGATTCATATCAGACAACCTAAGTTATGGAAAGAACTTGACCAACTTGGTATTGAAGCGGTCAACTATGGTATGTTGGACGCCATGGAAGTTAAACCAACTCTAGTTGATCAAATCAAAGAAGCTCAGAAGGGCTAGAAGAGTATTGAGGGAATTAAGACCCGTATGGAGAAGGAGGAAGTTGCCGGCTTTACCATTGATTCCGATGGAGTCTTATGGTATGAAGGTCACATTTGTGTTCCTACTGAATCTGAGTTAAAGCAGACCATCATGACTGAGGCTCATGATACTTTGTACTCTATTCACCCTGGAGGAACCAAGATGTATCAAGATTTGAAGGTGAAGTTTTGGTGGCATGGAATGAAACGAGACATTGCCTCATTTATATCCAAGTGTCATATTTATCAGCAAGTGAAAGCTGGACATCAGCATCCCTCTGGTTTGCTACAGCCGTTGAAAGTACCTGTTTGGAAATGGGATGAAGTCGAGATGGACTTTATTACTGGACTACCAAGGTCCAGCTGAGGAAATGATTCAATATGGGTAGTCGTTGACAGGCTCACAAAAGTTGCACACTTTATGCCTATTAAGACCACATATTGTGGAGAACAGCTTGCTGATCTCAACATTTCTCGGATAATCAGCCTGCACGGAGTTCCCAGCAGGATTGTGTCAGATCGAGGATCACAGTTCACATCTTGATTTTGGAAGAAGTTACACGAAGCGTTGGGAACCAAGCTAGCCTTTAGTACTGCCTACCATCTGCAGACTGATGGACAGACAGAGCGTGTGCACCAAATATTGGAGGACATGCTCCATGCCTATGTTTTATCCTATAGAGTTAAGTGGGAAGATTGCCTGCCGTTTGCAGAATTTTCCTACAACAACATTTATCAGTCAAGCTTACAGATGGCACCATTTGAAGCCATGTATGGACGTAAGTGCTGCACCCCACTGAAATAGACTGTGACAGGTGACATGCTGCAAAAGAACAAGTTCAACTGATCCGTGGCCGACTCAAAGCCGCACAATCACGCTAGAAGAGTTATGTGGACACAAAGCGTAGCGATGTCTCCTTCAGCATTGGAGATTTCGTATACCTGCGTGTTACGCCGCTCAAAGGGATGCAGCGCTTCCATGTCAAAGGGCATCTTGCACCCCGATACATTGGCCCATTTAAGATCCTAGCCCGTCGTGGAGAGGTATCTTACCAGCTAGAACTGCGAGAGGAATTTACATCATTTCACAATGTTTTCCATGTGTCATTGCTCCGGAAGTCTCTTCACGTACCTGAGAAAGATCTCACTTACCAAGATGTGGACTTCAAGACCATTGACCTAAATGATGACCTGACTTACCGTGATCGACCCCTACGTGTACTCGAGGAAAATGTTCGTGCTACCAGGAGAAATGATTTCAAGTTCCTTAAGATTCAGTGGACAAATCATTCAGAGGAGGAAGCAACCTTAGGGCATGAGGATTACATCAGGAAGGATTTCCCTGGTTTCCTTGAGGACTATACCCACGAATCTCGGGGCGAGATTCTTTTAAGGGGGGAGATCTGTCACACCCCAGATTTTGGACTACATGTAATATAATGAGGGAAGCCAATTTTGTGGGCCCACAAAAAAAATTAGTAATACACTTGTGTAAACCAACAATATGTATGAGTCCATGAGTATCAATGCAAGCAAGATTTTGTTTTAAAAATCAAATATCAATTGTCCTGATGATTCTTGTTATTTTTGTGATGTTTTCCATATGA
Source organism: Alopecurus myosuroides (assembly GCA_028641055.1). Taxonomy (NCBI): domain Eukaryota; kingdom Viridiplantae; phylum Streptophyta; class Magnoliopsida; order Poales; family Poaceae; genus Alopecurus; species Alopecurus myosuroides. Next base: position 240,978,994 of record CM054060.1, on the reverse strand, counting down.
TGATTTGGATAATTTTTCTCCCAATTGTTGTATCATTGTTGCTTTAAACCTAACAAGGTTATTTGTCTTTGTTTGAATCAAGAAAACAAAATGGAAAAAGAATATTTGGATGTTTTCCTTTGAGTTTTCTATTTAGAAGTGTTGCTGAAAAACTAGCCAAGTAGCAATATTGAGCACTTGTTTTCAATATGTTAGAGGATCACATTTTATATTTTCTTGGCATGGAAGTGTCCTCTGATATATGGACTACAAATCTATATGCTTGGTTTGGATTTTGGAATAATAAAACAATTAAATGCATGTTGGTTTTTGTGCAAGAAAAATAAGATAGAAAAAAGGGATTCTTAGAAAACAGAGAAAAACAAAAAGTAGCCATTTTCCCACCTTGTTTTCAGAGCCTTCCAATATTCTAAATTTGTTTTCAAATGATGTTTATGAATTTAAAAATCATGTTTAACAACCTCATGCTTTGAAAACAAATTTTGGAAAACATTTGAGCCTTGAAAACAGAAGAGACATTTTGTTGATTCTATCTGTTTCAGCACTTAGCCAAAAATGACTAATTTTCTAAATCTGTGTGTTTGACAGAAGTTTGATTGTTTGTAACTTTTTTTTGAGTGTGAAATTGTATGTGCCACTTTGCCCAACCAGTAGCCCTAGGTTCCTTCTCTCGTTATCACACCTTGGATCCCTTTGAAGTTGAAGAGAGAGAGAGAGCGAAGAGGGAACAGAGGTGGAGAGAGAGGCAGACAGGGGGGAGACAGCCTGATGCACGCATAGTGCGCGTCCAATGTCCCCATACCCCTCCCCAACTCACCTCTCCTCGATGCACGGCACAGTTACTCGCCACCCTAAGCCTCCTAGACACCATAGGCGGCCAGTAGCACGATAGGAGCGACTGGGAGCACGTCCCCGTGCTCGCCTCGGCCATACCATGGACACCCCCACGCGCACGACCACGACGTCGTGGCTATAAAGCCACGGGCACGCCCACACCTCGCCACCCCACTCACCTCACACCTCTCCACCACCCCAACGCCAGCATCGAGCTCCGCGAGCTCACAGTGAGCCCTGCGGGCGCGTTTTCGCCGCCGGCCACCGCGGAGAGAAAACCAAGGTGGAGCACACCCTGCACCACCTCACCTATTTTTATCACCGCCGATAAGTCTGTCGTACGCTATAGCCACACCCTAACCACCTCCCGTGACACCTCGTTTGCAGGTTTCCCGTCGCCATCGCCGGAGGCGCCGCGGCCACGCTGCTGCACGTCGCCGTTTGGAGCCACCGGAGACGCCAGAGCCTGCGCCCCTGCACTGTCGCGAGCCCACGCGTCGTCCACACCCGGATCCACTGCACCTCGAGCTCCCACAGTGAGCAATCGCAAGCCCCGTCGCTGGCCGTTTTTTGGATCGAGAGAGAGAGGGAGGGAGAGGAAGGAGACGACGGTGAGGCGTTGATCTCTGGATCGACGGTCATGTTTGAACCACGAAACGTTACCGTGCTGAGCGCGTGCTGGAACACTTTTGGCTTAGCGGGCCGCGCGCAGAGAGGAGAGCGAGCCCGCACGGTAATTCTTTTTCTTTTTAGAAAATGCCAGAAATAGAGACTTTACTTTAGGCTTGAGAAAAATAGAAATGTTTGGAAATAAAATCCACCAAAATTCTTGGCAGTAGATATACATTTGCTTAAACCCATGCCACTTGTAGATCTGGATTTGGGGCAATATTTTTGCTGTAGTAATTATTTTTCCACACACAGTCTGTTAGAGTATTTTGAGCATAACTTTTAGAATATGGGTCCATTTTGATCACACAAAATTGTTTTGAGTAGCTATTGAATAGATCTACCAGTAGAATTTTACCTCGCATCAAGGGGAGTTACCATTTGAAAATGCCATCCATTTTGGTATTTGTCTAGTAGGCTTTTCTAGGATTTTTAGAGAGAGTTGAATGTTTCTTTTTGATGTGAATCCAATTGTATGAGTTTGTGCGTGATTAGATCTATTCAATCCTAGCTTGGTATAATTTTTAGAGCTCTAGATTATTTATGGTATGCATTTCTATATTTAGTACTTTTCTATTAATATTGAATATTGTGTATTTAGTTTGATTAAATGTTTGCTTGTTGAAATATTGTTTTCTAGCATGTGTAGATGTTTTGCTCTCTGTTAAAGTGATGTTTTCTTACAGTACTAGTATGTTATAAAGTTTGTGCATGTTTGGAAAACAAATAGAAATAGGATTAGTCTAGTATTGTTTTCTAGTCTTTTATTTAATAGATTTTGTGAGCAAAGTATTGATAGGTTTCTTACATATATTTTTAGTGTTGTTTTGTTGATTCTAGTACCATTTTGGTACTGATTATGAGATGTTTTCACCTCCGTTAGTTTGCACTTAAATTCATAGAGAAGCATGAGTAGCCTTGTTTGTTTATTTTAATAGTGTTGTTATTCACTAGTATGAGTAGATTGTATTCTTGTTTGGTGGAAAATTGTTTTCTACAAGTATAACCAGAGGCTTTTTGACCTCTTAAATGTCTTGGAAAACTAGTGGCACACCCACTGGTTTCATTTTGGTGAAGAATAACAATTATTCACCCTATTAGTGTTAGTGGTAATATTTTTATTTTTGTGTGTGCTTGTGCAGTTTTTTGGCAAACTTGTATGATGTGTTGTTTTGTGAGTTTCTTTCTATATGTATTACTTAGTACCATTGTTTGCCTTATATTGGTTCTGATTGTGTGTGCTTTATTTTATTTTACATCGATAGAAAACGAAGAAGTTATTGGTACCGGAGGATATTATTATCATTCTTGTTGTTATCAAGAGCAAGACCCAAACCTCAACCAAGGCAACACATCCTAAAGCTTGATGTTATTACACTTATCAGTATCTATAATGGATGTCTTACTTCTGAAGTTTTACAAAAATATGATTACCAAAACTATTTTTGTGTGGCTATTATTACTATTAATATTATATATATATATATATATATATATATATATATATATATATATATATATCAAAGCGGATTTACTACCCCCGGTGCTAGCTGTGCATCTATTACCAGCCGTAGGATAGTGCTAGCATACGATGGATGAATGCGAGTGTCTGTATAAAGGGGTTTTGTTGATGCTTGACGCCGTCCTGGTGCCGTGTGATGACATGCATAACATCCGTGGGGGCGTGGTGTTGGTTGCGTTTGTGCACTAGTGCGTTGCGTCGGTAGGGGTTTTTCAGCTAAAAGTTGATGCGTGGGTTGATATTAGCTTGTCCAAACAGATGATGGTTAGCAATGGTGCGTCGCTGGTCCGTCTTTTCTTCTGCTAACTGGTCCGCGAGTATGCGCATATAAGCAACAACCGGACAGTGTTTGCATGTGCGTTGGCTGCTTGGTGGTAGGAAACCATTGTGATGGTTGGTTGGTAGGTTTTTTTGGATTGGGCTATGAAAGAGTTGGGTTTCACATGCAGATTGGGTAGGCATCAAGCCCCCGACTGATTTTTGTTGTCCCGTGCTACTGGGCTAATCGCGGGTTGTGTTTACCTAAGCGTTGGGAGGCAGTCGCACGACGGGTGGTTTGTTGTTTCATAGAACCTGCCACCAAAAGCGCCTTTACATTGTCTGTTAGCTCTCGGGTGTTGTGGCCATGCTATCAATATCTATATCTATATAGGATCCAACGGTTGGAAATGGGTGCACGGCTAGCCGGGTGGGCAGGCCACTATTTTTGATATATATATATATATAATAGTGTGCTACCTCCCTGGCTAGCCGTGCACCCTTCTACAGCTGTTGGATCATTTACATTTTGATACTGAGAGCATGGTTACAACACCCACGATCTAACAGCCAATGTAACGCCGTTTGGGTAGACCGGATGACCACCTGACTACCCGCGCGTCTGCCTTTCATCTCTCCCCAAAACGCAACCTGCAATCAGCCCAGTTACATACAGCAACAGAACAATGTGTTGTCTGTCTAGCCAACCAGCCATTCTTGCTTCTAACCCAGCCTGGTCATAGCACAAACAAAAAACCTTCCTACTATCGTGCCATCCCACGACGCCCAGGCATGCAGAAGTCACTACGGTCACCACAACCAGATGCATCTCGTGCAATCTCACAAGAACCGATCGTAGCGACAATCTAGGCTAAAGAAACTGAACCTGAAACTGCTACTGTCGAGATGTGCACAGACACACACACTACTCGACACCTTATTCAGAGGTTTGAGTGTAACTGAAATCTAACGATGCAGCAAAATTACTCTTCAACAAACATTTTTTTTCACCCGTGCAGAGTCTAGTTACAGATGAACTAACGATACAAGCAACTGAAAATAAGTAAACAGGACACGCACACACACGAGTTGATGCAGAAAAGCCAACCGACTAGGACACAAAACATCAACGCAGCTCTTCCAACCTTCCTAGAAAATATCCTAGAAAAACATCAACGCAGCTCTTCCAACCTTTCAATTTTTTGTAAGAGCTAGCCTCGGGCATATACCTCTTCAATTTTTTGGCTTTTTTATAAAGTTGTATATAATTCTTCTCTTTTTTGTGTAATATATATAGTGTCCATCAGATGTCAGAAAAAAATGTAGCACAAGCACCTTGTTTGGAAACTAGTAGCGCATATACCCCTTCAAAATGAAGTATATACCATTTTTTGAAATGCAGTATATACACGATGGAGATACATGTTGACTTGTTTTATGTGGATACTGCCATAGTCCCATGGTTCTTAAATATACTCCAAAACTATGGTATAAACTCTAGTCGGAAATTATATACTCCATTATAAAGAAGCGTGGTATATACTCCAGGCTAAGAAAATGAGGTATATATTCCATTAAAAAAAGCTATATATACTCAACCTGAAAAAGCAAGGTATATACTCCATTTCTAAAAGTAAGGTGTGAATATATATACTCCATTTTAGTTCATACTTTTTTAGTACAGTTTATACTTGTTTTTTTTTGCAGAGAGTTTATACTTGTTTTTAGAGTGTCCCATACTCTATGGAAAAAATAAATGAGGTATATACCTTGTCACATAAATTTAGAATTCGCAAAAAAATGGTACATACTACTCCTGATTTTTTTTTCTATGCATACCATATACATGAAGTAAGCCAAATACGGTCCAGAAAGATTATTCATTCACAAACCACGTATCAGGTTGAATCTCCTTAATTCTAGGATCAGGTAGATGCATGCACACGGAAATGATAAGTTGTTGCATGCACACGGCAAGAGAAAGTGGTTGCATGCACGGCTTAGTTCATTTTCTTTTATCGGTTGTTTGCAAGATATTTGTTATATCCAATCCATGAGACCCGATAAGGTATAGGAGTATGTACACTTGGGAGTATAAAAGAGGTGTCCTATATATATATATATATGGTCGCGCTATTTGACACCCAGGGTATAGAATAGTTATTCTACACCCACCCTCTATCTCTGCAACCATACATGATTTTTATGTCACGTAAATTGTGTCATATTCCTTATATCGAGTATAACGTAATAAAATATATCCATGTCGTAATTTTTTTATTTACGTGACGTTACAAAAATATAATAAAAATAGATATATTTATGCTATTTTTTATGACTTTTATGTTGCTATAAACCATATTTTTTAATTTTTTATGCAGATTTTTCTATTATGGATCATTTCCATCTATTGAACACACATTAGTTCAAATAGTTGTGTTGTCATATAATTACCAAAACGGACGATGATCTTTCACCAACCACCCCGATTATCTCTAAAAACTTGATAAGGAGCTCTATAGACTTAAACAAGCTCCATGTGCGTGGTACGAGCACCTTAAAGAGTTTCTAGTAGATCAAACTTGGTGTTACCAAGCCTTTAGCCACCATATGGTATATAAATACCACCAAAGATAATAATCTTGAGTCCCTAAGTGGACACTTTAAAAATGTGCTTTTGTAAACAAATGCTTTATAAAAATTCCACGGTGGAAATGCGGGAGCTTGTTCACCGGAGGAGGCAAAGAGGATTGTTTTATAAATGGTTTACAAAAGACACATAACCTAGTCTTCTGTAGCGTCCTGCCTTTTAATAAAGAGAGAACACCTGTGTACCTGCTATTCCCGGGATCACTGATAGCATACAGATGACAAAATGAAATATTCATAACAATAGCATCATTCTACAACGTAGATCCATTGGATAAGAAATAAAATAGACTTACAAATGGCATAGTCAACATGGACTAGCCCAAATAACAAAGTCTCAAAGTAGACACAGCGGAAATATATCATCAATGAGCCATCTTCATCTTCATGTGCCACAGGCAGAACATGTTGGCGATAGACTCGAGATCCTAAACGAAATCCTCACTCGTCTTTAGATTCATCTGCATGTTGGAATCTGCAGCCCCCACGGGGGAGGAAGTCAGTACAAACTGAAAGTGCATTCTCGATATCTCGCTGTTTTGTGTGTTTGTTAACAACATGAAGAAGTTACTAACCGTATGTGCTACTTTGTCAAAGGATTTGCTCTTAAATCAGCACGTATACGGTGTCAAAGAAATGGTGAAGAAATCGAAGATCAACGAACTTTTCCGGGCCAGAAAAGGGTTTTCAGTGTGCCATCCGGATTATTCCGGATGGGGTCCGGAATCCGGATTCAGTCCGGATGAGTCCGAGTGCAACGCGTTTTTCTCTGTTGCAATCCGGATTATTCCGGGTGATTTCGGGATCCGGATCAAGTCCGGACGAATCCGACTACAACGTGATTTTCTCTGTTGCAATCCGGATTCAGTACGGATGATTCTGACTGCAACGTGAATTTCTCTGTTGCAATCCGGAATCAGTCCGGATGAATCCGGGAGTCCGGAAAAATCCGGAGCAATCCGGGCTGGTCGCAGTTTGGGCAGAAAAACGGCTAGTTTGAGTGGGGGCTATAAATAGCCCCTCTCTTTCTTCCCCAAGGGTTAGCTCCACCGGCATTGAAGACTCCATTAATTGAGCTCACCCACCAAGCTAGATCTCCCTCCTCCTCCACCCAAACTTGTTGATTCTTTGAGGATTGAAGGAGGACCACCGGATCTACATCTTCACCAACCGGATTTCCATTTCCCTCTCCTTTACTTGAGAGATCTTTGCCTAGGGTTTCCTCATGTGGAGAACCTAGGCTTCTTGTTGCTAGTGGTGATTCAAGAAGAGTTGGGAGCCCCCAATTAAGTTGTGGGTGTGTGCCCCAAGTGTTTGTAAAGGATTCGATCCCCGCCTCAAAGGGGTTCAATAGTGAGAGGTGAACTAGGCCTTTGTGGCGGAAGTTCATCGGAGAATAGGGTGAGGCCTTTGTGGCGTTGAGTAGGCCTTCGTGGCAAGCTCACACCCCTCCAACGAGACGTACTCCCCTAAAAGGGAGGAACTCGGGAATACATCGTGTCTCCATGTGCTTCCATCGGTTACCTCATTCCTCACTCTCTACTTACTCGTACTTGTAGAATTTATTGCAGTACTTGTTGTATTAAGTGTTCTCCTAGTTGCATTAATTTCTTGCCTTGCCATATAGGTAAATTCACCTTTAGTTGCACTATCTAGAGAATTTACCTTTGAGTCAAGCCTAAACCTTGTGAAAAATTAAAATTGGTCGTAGCACCTATTCACCCCCCTCTAGGTGCCCATACTTTACTTTCAATTGGTATCAGAGCCTCGGCTCTTGTATCGGGCTTAACCGCCTAAGAGTTTTAGTATGGGAGATGATTTGGATACCGAACCGTCCGTTGGCAAGGTGACCATGGATGATCTCAATGCCTTGAGAAATTCATTGACCTCATCCATAGACACCAAATTTGATGAGTTGCGTCAACTCATGGCAGAACTCCTCAAAGCCAAAGGACCGGAGGTAGTCGAATCTTCTCTTCATAAGTTAATCCGGAGGGTGCCAAGAATGGGGTAGATGGTGATCCACTTAAAAATGCTTCTGCCGAACAATCCGCTAAGTCGGGTACGGAAGGAGGTGGAGGATTTCATGCCGTTCCCGGAAGTTATTCTCCCGATCCTCCCGTTCCTCATCCCCATAGATCCACCTAAAATTGATGCTTTTTCTTTTCGTGAATGGCAATACTACATGGAGACTCACTTGAAATCTTATTGTATAGATCTTTGGAGGATCACTCATGACGGATACAAGCCATTTGATCCCAAGAATCTCACAAGAATAGAAGCTGTAGATTGCCAACTCAACTACACCGCCTTGTCCATTCTTCAACAAGCCGTGGGTCCTAACCAGATGCCGATCTTCAACAATATTCCACCTCCAAGGAAACATGGGACGCTCTTGTCGTCATGTTTGTGGGCAATAAAAGCATGCAAAGGAATAGATATGATGCCTTGACCAATGAGGCCGAAGGGTTCTATATGCATGATGGAGAGGATCATGTGGACATGTACCGAAGACTCAAGACTCTTGCCACTGCCTTGTCAAATGTTGGTGCCAAGTATATTGATGATGCTTGGATCAAGAGGAAGTACATGATTGCCATTATGTTATTTGAGGGTGCGGACATGAAGAGAATTCAAGGGAGACATGATTTCTCCTCCATGACCTCAACTCAAGTTATGCAAGAGATGTGCTCCTACAAAGTGCAAACCAAGAATGTGTTTGACAACCGTGCTAGGGCCATTGGAATGCACCAAGGAGCATCCGTTGCTTTGAAGGCCAAGGTGTTGTCAAGAGAGGTTGAGAATGAATAAGAAGGAGAAGAGGCGTTGACTCCTTTGAAGGAACAAGACTATGATCCCGTTCTAAAGGATCTCATTGCTCTCATCGTGCAAAAGTTTTGGAGCAATCCTCCCAAGGGCAAGAGATTTGTTGAGGATAAGACAAGATCTAGCTATGGAAATGATGGGGCTCAAAAAGTGAGGTCTTGCTTCAATTGTCAAGATAAGCACCACTTCATTGCGGAGTGTCCTTATGAGAATAGAGAGCTCCATAGTGGCAAGCTCATTCGCAAGGACAAGTCCAAGGTTGAGTACAAGAAACCTCACTTCAAGAAGAAACCTTTCAACAAGAAGTCTCCCACCAAGTTTGTGCTCTTGACTCAAGAGGAGTATGATACCGGGAGTGATGAAGAAGAAGAAACCACAAGTGAAGTGGCCGCTCTAGCTATTGCTTCTACTCCACCATCTTCATCCCTCTTCGAATCCCCCAATAACGATCTCCCTTAACGTAATGCCAAGTGCTTCATGGCTAAGGCCACGGAGGTATTTTCTTCCCCCAACTCTAAGACCCCTAGTGAACTTGAACATCTTGCTAGTCTTAGAGAAGAAGAAGAAAGGGTCTCCTTGGACCTTTTTATGTCTAACATGCAAGGGGAGACCAAGAAGTACGTTGAGTATCTCATGAGGCAATTGGGAGAGGCCCAAGATGCTCTTGAGAAGAAAGGTGAGATTGAGAGAAGGGATGCGGATGAAATTGCATCTTTCTCTATGACTCTTGAGGAAGAGCATGATGGTAGAGTTTCTCTAGAGGATGAACTTGAATCTATTGAATTAACCCATAATGAACTTGTCTCAAACATCACTAAGGAACGTGATCTTGCTATTGCTAAAAATAAAAAGGCTAAAAAGGATAAGGTCGAGTTTGGGGTTGGTCATGGTAAACTAACCGAGGAGTTTGAAAAGCTAACGGAGGCTCACAAAGCTTTGGAAAGCCAACACTCATCACTCAAAGAGTTGCATGAACAACTTCAAACTCAACTTAATCAAGCTAACAATGCTACTTCTTCTTGTGATCATGCAAATATTATTGAGGAAATGCTAGGTTGAAGAATGAGCTAGCAAGGCTCAAGGGTAAAGACCCACAAGTTGTGAAGTTTGTGACCCCTTCCCCACAAGTGGTTGCCCCTAACTCTAATGTGGTCATTGCTAGACCACAATTGAGTGCACCAAGGAAACAAGTGGGCAAGCAATGTCTAGGCTATGTAGCTAAGAAGAAGAACAAAAAGAAGAAGATCAAGAAGAAGACCAACAATGGTGCTTCGAGTGGTGGTGTCATTAGGGATAACACTACTCCTAGCACACCCGTTGAAGCTAACAACATTGCCTCGATTAGTAGTGTTATGAGGGACAACACTACTCGTAGCACATCCGCGGGAACTAACAATCCACACCATTTCTTATATGTTGATTATTATGGTGTTGTGCAAGCTAAATATGTTGGTCCTATTGAGGGTTTCATTGACTATACTATTTGGGTTCCAAAGACCCTTGTTGCTAATATGAAGGGACCCATCTCGGGTCCTAACTCTAGTCAATGATCTCTTGCAGGACTATGCTTCCGGTGGGACTAAATGTATTCTCGATAGTGGATGCACTAATCATATGACCGGAAGCAAAGAGCTTGTGACGGAGTTGCGACCAAATGACATCCAAGCAACCGTCACTTATGGAGACTCGTCCAAGTATAAGGTATCCGGGTTCGGAAAGGTTGTGGTGGCCCCCGATATAACTATCGTGAACGTCATGCTTGTCAAATCCCTTGGTTACAATTTACTTTCCGTCCGCTCTCTTGGAAAGATGGGTTTTTTCAATCTTTTTCGATGGTGATATTGTGGTCCTTTTGAGGAGCAAGACTCTTGACGTCGCTCACGTGGGACATGTTGAAAATGAGTTGTTCGTGGTGGAATTTTCGAAGTCAACCAACTTTCAAGCAATGTGTCTTTTCGGGAAGGCGGACTTGGGATGGTTGTGGCATCGCCGCCTATCCCATGTCAACATGAGAACTTTGCAAAGTCTTCACAAAGGTGGCCTTATTGTCGGACTAAAAGAAAATGTTTCCTTTGCAAAGGATCTCGTTTGTAGGTCGTGTGTTGAAGGGAAGATGCATGACACGGTGCACAAGGCCAAGACTATTATCTCATCAAAGAGGATCTTGGAGCTTCTCCATGTTGATCTCTTTGGTGCCGTGCCCGAGGCAAGACTTGGTGGCAAGAAGTATTGCTTGGTGATTGTCGATGATTATTCAAGATACACTTGGGTTTATTTCTTCAAGTGCAAGAGTGAAACTCAACAAACCATCATCGACTTCTCCAACAAAGTGCAACGTCAACACAATGTGCAAATCATGGCTATTAGGAGTGATAATGGCTCGGAGTTCAAGAACTATACATTGAATGAATTTCTTAGTGAAGAAGGCATTCGTCATCAATACTCCGCCACTTACACTCCTCAACAAAACGGTGTTGCCGAAAGGAAGAATCGCACCCTCTTGGATATGGCAAGGACCATGTTGGAGGAGTACTCTTCTCACCAATATTTATGGGCCGAAGCCATATCCACCGCATGCCACTCCTCCAACCGCCTCTACATCCGCAAAGGCTTGGACAAGACCCCATATGAGATCCTCATCGGCAACAAGCCCAACGTCTCCTACTTCCGTGTATTCGGTTGTAAGTGCTTTTATTTGATCAAGGGTGTTAGGTTGTCTAAATTTCAATCCAAAACTATTGAGGGTATTTTTGTTGGTTACGGTGCCGAATCCCACACTTATAGATTCTATGACAAAACTTCTCGGATTGTCATAGAATCTTGTAGTGTGGCTTTCGAGGAAAATGATGGCTCCCAAGTGGCGCAATTTCATGTTTCTAATGTAGATGTTGAAATACCTCAAGAAGCCATAGGAAGGATGGGTGTGGGATTTTTCCGCACCATTGAGGGACACCTTATGGCAACTCGAGAAGGACTATGCTCTACACAAGTGGAGCCCTCCTCTACAATAGAAGAACAAGCCAAGGAGCCAACTATTACACCTAACCAAGAACATGTTCAAGACCCTCCTCTCATTGACCAAGTGACTCCGCAAGTCGTACCCACTCCTTTCACTAATGCGAGTCAAGTTCAAGGCCAAGATCAACCATCCTCTTCATCCTCTCCTCAAGTTGAAGCAAGTGTTGAAGATATTGTTGATGATGATGATGATGATCAAGGCCAAGTTGGTCAAGATGGGGACCCAAATGATCAAGATGATCAAGTGATCCCTCCTCGCAATAATGAGGAGATCGAAGCCCGTCGCGCAAAAGGATTAGAAGAGCTTTGAAGCAAATTGATGCTCAAGACAACAAGGTCTTGGAAGATGTTCAAACTCGAAGATCCACAAGAAGGCAATTGGCACATTTTTGTGAGCATCAAGCTCATATCTCTATGGTGGAGCCTAAGAAAGTGTATGAAGCTCTTGAGGACTCCGATTGGCTTGAAGCTATGCATGATGAGCTCAATAACTTTGAGCGCAACAAATTTTGGAGATTGGTTGAGAAGCCCAAAGATTGCCACAATGTTATTGGCACTAAGTGAATTTTCAAGAACAAGCAAGATGAGCATGGCATTGTCATTAGGAACAAGGCAAGATTGGTTGCTCAAGGTTACACTCAAGTTGAAGGCATTGACTTTGATAAAACCTACGCACCCGTGGCTCGCCTTGAGTCCATCTGTATCCTCCTTGCTTATGCATCCTCTCATAATTTCAAATTGCAACAAATGGATGTGAAAAATTCTTTCTTGAATGGTCCATTAAAAGAGGAGGTATATGTTAAGCAACCTCCGGGGTTCGAGAATCTCAACTTTCCTAACCACGTTTACAAACTTGACAAGGCTCTCTATGGTCTCAAACAAGCACCTCGTGCTTGGTATGAGCACCTTAGGGATTTGTTAGATGATCGTGGTTTCGAAGTTGGGAAAATTGACCCCACTCTCTTCACCAAGAGAGTAAAGGGAGAGCTTTTCATATGCCAACTATATGTGGACGATATCATCTTTGGCTCAACTAACCAAGCTTTAAATAATGAGTTCTCTAAGCTTATGACTGACAGGTTCGAGATGTCTATGATGGGAGAGCTTAAATTCTTCCTTGGCTTTGAGATCAAGCAATTGGCTCGTGGGACTTTCATTTCTCAAGCCAAGTATACCCAAGATATGATCAAGAGGTTTAATTTCCAAAATGCCAAGATCAAGACATCTCCTATGCAAGTCAAGTGCCACCTATCTCGTAATCCAAAAGGGAGTAAGGATGTGGATCAAAAGTTGTATCGTTCTATGATTGGTTCTTTGCTCTATCTTTGTGCATCTAGGCCCGATATCGTTTTGATTGTAGGTGTGTGTGCAAGGTATCAAGCGACTCCTAAGGATAGCCATTTAATGGCGGTCCATAGGATCTTTCGTTATTTGGTTCATACCCCAAGATTTGGTTTGTGGTACCCAAAGGGGGCACAATTTTATCACAATTGCTACACGTATTCCGATTGGGCGGGTGATCAAGATGATAGGAAGTCTACTTTTGGGGCTTGCCAATTTCTTGGTAGGTCCCTAGTGAGTTGGTCCTCCAAGAAGCAAAATTGCATATCACTCTCCACCGCCGAAGCCGAGTATGTTGCCGCCGCAAGTGCATGCACTCAATTGTTATGGATGAGGCAAACTCTCAAGGAATATGGAGTTCAGTTAGATAAGGTGCCTCTTTTGTGTGACAATGAAAGTGCCATCAAGATTGCATACAATCTGGTGCAACATACAAGGACCAAACACATTGAGATTCTCCATCATTTCATCCGAGACCATGTGGCAAGAGGGGATATTGCACTATCTTATGTGCCCACCAAGGACAATCTTGCGGATATTTTCACGAAGCCACTTGATATGCAAGATTCTTGTTCTTGAGGAATGAACTAAATGTGATTGATTCAAGGAGCTTGACTTGAAGATCTTGCACACACCCCTATAGATGAAACGTGTTTGAGCATAGGTGTAGGCATGGACATAGGGGGGGTGTTATCCTAACACATTGGATTCTCCCTCCCCCCAGTATGCCCAAAGCAAAAAAAAATCATTGTTATCACTCTATTTCTAATGTTGAATTGTGAGCTTCAATGTTGAGTATTGGCAATGCCCCCAAGATATATCTTCGTGGTTGCATACCATGAACTCTTACATGGTGGCTTAGGCCACCAACCTCTTCTCGTTTGAAGAGTTGGTTCTTAGTTGGATATCTTGTGGTTTATTGTGTTATCCTTCCGAATACTACTTCTCGTTGCTATTTCGATCTTGTTTGTTTTTTCCCGAGAAGTAAGACTAGGAAACCTAACCCCTCGTGTTTTTGCTCTATTTGTCCTCTTTCATGTTCATCTATGCATATGCCTTACTCCACACAACAGCACATCCTTCCCAGCTTGTCAAAACTGTCTTTTTGGAATGGTTTGGCCTTTTCTGGCCTGTCCCGGATTCATTCCGGACCAAGCCCGGATTATTCCGAGTAGGTCGGATTGGCTCCGGAATATTCCGGCAGCCGGATTTTTCCGGGCCATTCCGGACGAGACAGTTTTCCTTATAAATACCCCCACACGCACGGGAGGTAGTTTTCTTTCCACTCCTTCCACCCCTCTCGTGCCCTAGCCACCAAAATCCGCGATTTTCGTCCCCGTTGCCCCTAGGGAGGATTGTTTGATCCTTCCTTCGGTCAAGGACTCCCCCATGGAAGGTATTGTGTTCGGCATCTCTTCTTTTTCGTTTTTGTTGGTTGTTTTTGGTTCTAGATGAAATCTCACCTAGGGTTTGATCTAGATCCAAGGTCTATCAACATGTTCATCATGCCAATCCGTACCTAGATGCCATGGATTCGTAGATCTAGTCTAACCACATCACAATCTAGACTTAGATCCATCTCATATCTCGTGCCAATCCCATGTTTTTCCAGCACATAGAACACCTCTAGGATCATCCCTTTGGTACCCCTAATTGTTTGGAATAGTTTTAAGTCAAAATTTCTAGTTTTTGGGCATTTTCTCGAGTCAGATCGAGGAGCCCGGATTCTATCTGGACCAGTCCGACCCAGTCGGATTTTTCCGGGCTCAGCCGGAAAATTCCGGGCCTCCGGAATCTGTCCGGATGCTGCCAGAAATTATGAGAATTTGCACTGTTTCAAACCATTAGAGTTCCTTTTGTTACCGTTTGGCATATGCACTTATCTTCTGCTGTTCCTATGTCCTCTATTCACAGGTGACAGCTCAAAACCGGGTACCAAGAGGAAGCAGTTGGCTGGAAGGGGTGCACGTCCCGTCAGGGGGCGCACAGCTCATGGGGGTGGTAACCGTGATGATCAGGAGGAGAGGGTTCCCACACTGGACCTTGCTGGCTGCTCTATCCCTCGGTGGAAGCATATCAAGAGGAAGAATACATACCGCTTTCGTGACACTACCTGTGATGATCCTCATTTCTGGACCAACCTCCAACTGAAGTGTTGGGATGAGTTCTACTCAGTTGCTCGTCCTCTTGTCTGCAAGCAGTCCCAGATTGACATGGAGTTCTATAACCAGCACAAATACAGTGATCTCCGTCATGTGCATGGTTGCCTTACAAAGATGGGTCTGATTCCTCTGCTTGATGTTGAGTGTGAGTATTGCCCTGATTTGATTGCCCAGTTCTACTGCACCTTCCATGCCCATGGTGATGCCTCTCGTACTGTGACTTGGATGACTGGGGACCAGAAGATCACTAGCAATCTGGGTGAGTGGGCTAAGGCTCTTGGATACAGGTGGACCTTCACTTATGCTAATCATGGTTTCAAAATCCATGAAAATTCTGAGTTTGACAACTCTAGCCTGGCTTTCTGCTATCCTCCTGATGCTCAGGGAAAGACTCTGCCCTTCAACTCTGCTATGTATCCCTACTACAATCTGCTGTCCAAGATCTTCCGCAATACCATTATGGTCAAGGCTGGTGATAAGTCTGCCATCAGGGCTTACATGGTGAACCTCATGTTCATCACTAGGCCTCAGAACCAGAGGAAGATTGACGTGATGGATTTCATATACCGTGAGGTGTGCCTTGGGATCTGTGAGAAGAGGAATCCTGCTTATGGTCCACTGATTCAGAGGTTCATCAATCACAAGGTTGGGGTTGAGATCATGGATTCTTATCCCGTGGTCAAAGGCAAAAGGATGGTTCCCTCTCTCATTCGTGGAGTGGAGATTCCGGAGTACTCAAGGTCCAAGTCCAAATCTCCTATGGCCACTCCTTCTGCTTCCACTAGTGGTGG
Source organism: Alopecurus myosuroides (assembly GCA_028641055.1). Taxonomy (NCBI): domain Eukaryota; kingdom Viridiplantae; phylum Streptophyta; class Magnoliopsida; order Poales; family Poaceae; genus Alopecurus; species Alopecurus myosuroides. The sequence continues at coordinate 240,962,924 of CM054060.1, read as the reverse complement.
TAGTGCCTCTCAGCGTCCTCCCAGTGGCATTGCCAAGTTCTTCAAGGCTATGTTCAACATGTGCAGTGACACCAGGGCAATTGCTCATGAGGCGAGAGAGTTGGCTAAGGAGACCTGCCGCATTCAGAACTCCGACCGCCGAGCTGCTAGGATTCAGATACCTGATGATCCTCCTTCTCTTGAGCCCACTGTCTATGTGCCATTTGAGATGCCTGAGATCCATGACGAGGACTTCTACTTTGGTGTGTCTCCTGCTGATGTTGAGGATGAGGATGCGGAGTCAGGGTCTGCTGAAGATCACTTTGATTCTGTTGGGCTTGGTGGTGGTGGTACTCATGAGCCGGAGGAGGAAGAAGAAGAAGACGAGGATGATGAAGATGAAGATGACGTGTGATTTCTTGGGTAGTTAGTTGGACTCATTTTCCATTTTTGGCGTCTTGATGCCAAAGGGGGAGAAGGAGTCCCATATTAGGATTCCACGGGCTTTGCAAGGGTTGGGGCACAAGTCTTTTGCCTTTTGATTTCGATCTTATAGGCTTGTGCTCCGGTATCTTTATTTCGTTTCTTTCGTTTGGAACTTCGTACTATTTGTGTGGAACCTCGTGACGTATTTGTGTCACCCTACCCCATGTTTATGCCACTATTATCTTGCGTGCTATTATGTCTATCATTATCTATGCATGTTGTACGAACTTGTTTAGACGGCTTGGTGTCTAAAACATAGGGGGAGCAAAGCCTATGAAGTGTGTGCCTCACGACACACATCGAGGAAGAACTCCGTCGATTTTTTGGACACCATTTCTTTAGTTCATATTGTTTTATCCCCGTGAAATCTTTATGTTGTCATCAAACACCAAAAAGGGGGAGATTGAAAGTGCATTCTCGATATCTCGCTGTTTTGTGTGTTTGTTAACAACATGAAGAAGTTACTAACCGTATGTGCTACTTTGTCAAAGGATTTGCTCTTAAATCAGCACGTATACGGTGTCAAAGAAATGGTGAAGAAATCGAAGATCAACGAACTTTTCCGGGCTATAAAAGGGTTTTCAGTGTGCCATCCGGATTATTCCGGATGGGGTCCCGAATCCGGATTCAGTCCGGATGAGTCCGAGTGCAACGCGTTTTTCTCTGTTGCAATCCGGATTATTCCGGGATCCGGATCAAGTCCGGACGAATACGACTGCAACGTCATTTTCTATGTTGCAATCCGGATTCAGTCCGGATGATTCCGACTGCAACGTGAATTTCCGTGTTGCAATCCGGAATCAGTTCGGATGAATCCAGGAGTCCGGAAAAATCCGGAGCAATCCGGGCTGGTCGCAGTTTGGGCAGAAAAACGGCTAGTTTGAGTGGGGGCTATAAATAGCCCCTCTCTTTCTTCCCCAAGGGTTAGCTCCACCAGCATTGAAGACTCCATTGATTGAGCTCACCCACCAAGCTAGATCTCCCTCCTCCTCCACCCAAACTTGTTGATTCTTTGAGGATTGAAGGAGGACCACCGGATCTACATCTTCACCAACCGGATTTCCATTTCTCTCTCATTTACTTGAGAGATCTTTGCCTAGGGTTTCCTCATGTGGATAACCTAGGCTTCTTGTTGCTAGTGGTGATTCAAGAAGAGTTGGGAGCCCCCAATTAAGTTGTGGGTGTGTGCCCCAAGTGTTTGTAAAGGATTCGATCCTCACCTCAAAGGGGTTCAATAGTGAGAGGTGAACTAGGCCTTTGTGGCGGAAGTTCATCGGAGAATAGGGTGAGGCCTTTGTGGCGTTGAGTAGGCCTTCGTGGCGAGCTCACACCCCTCCAACGAGACGTACTCCCCTAAAAGGGAGGAACTCGGGAATACATCGTGTCTCCGTGTGCTCCCATCGGTTACCTCGTTCCTCACTCTCTACTTACTCGTAATTGTAGCATTTATTGTAGTACTTATTGTATTAAGTGTTCTCCTAGTTTGATTAATTGCTTGCCTTGCCATATAGGTAAATTCACCTTTAGTTGCACTATCTAGAGAATTTACCTTTGAGTCAAGCCTAAACCTTGTGAAAAAATTAAAATTGGTCGTAGCACCTATTCACCCCCCTCTAGGTGCCCATACTTTACTTTCACAAACAATGTACTGGCAAGTGACACTTGTTTGGTGGCATTTTTGAGGAATAAACTAGCTACATGATATTTGGCTGGTGGAGTCTGGGCTATTTGCATAAAGCCAGTTTTATCCTATATTTGTAAATCATTTTCATAAAAATGGAGACATTGGTACAACCATCATGGCTAAATCCACCATGAAGGTTGATAGATCATCATGGCTAAATCCACCATGAAGTTTGATAAATCATCATGGCTAAACCCACCATGAAGTTTGAAAATCGTCATAGCTAAATCCACCATGAAGTTTGGTAAATTATCATGGCTAAATCCACCATGTGCCCTAAAAGGGGTTTCCACCATGTTTTATATCATTCAGAAAAGATGAGGAGATCCTTCGGCACCAACTATGTCTAGATGCTCAACTGGCCCATAACGGGGACACGACTAAGATCTTAACTTTTAAGTCTGCAGAGGTTGTACACTTTCACCTTGAGACTCATCCTCCCCGAGGGAAGAATGAGACAAGATCTTTGGGAAGAGGGATTCAACCATACCAGTATTGACTCGTTGCTCTTAAATTCACCACCCACTGTCAATACAACAGGAGGAATCCCTACAACTTACTTAATCTTGGAAGAGCCTATATTACCTCAAGGTTGCACTAGAAGCTAACTATATAGTGAAGAACTACAAATCTCTTTAATCCTGGGTGGCAATCCACAAGTGTACCCCCAGGTGACAACCACCACATCCATGGCTAAATCCACCATGAACATGGCCCTGAGTAGCCACTCAACATAAACCAAGCAATTACCAATCCACCCAGGTATTTGATTGGGTTGTTAATGTTCAATTTTTAAAACATCACAACCCAACAAGTAACAGAAACAGTTGTGATAGCATTTCTGGTATAGCTAAACTAGTACCTAGCAGGGGTTTCAGGTTGGCTACACACTACTAGGTGTTCAGTATAGCATATACTTAGAAAATAATAAAATCGCCTATGATGCATACTACTGAAAACACTAATGCAATTGGTAAAAAAAAAGTGGGACATGAGTATCACTTTCCTTGTGGAAGTTGGTATAGATACACTCTCTTTACAAATATAACGTTGCTCTGTGTACAATATAAACAACACAAATAAATAACAATAAACAAGCAATTCGCAAACATATAAACAAATACAACAAAATACAATACATAAACATAACAAGTTATTCAACTTGAATGGTGTTAATATGGATAAGGATTTGACACATAATTCAATATGCAAAAAGAATTATGATGAGATGATTATTGTTTGGTCTTGTATGGACAAGTTCAAGGTTTATCACAATAATTCAATTTACAAAAAGAATTATGGTAAAAGGGTTTAGGCCTAGCTACTAGGGTATGGTTTGGTCAAGGAATATAACTTCACTCAATATACAAAAGAAATGGATGTGATAAGGTTTAGGGTTTTAGAAAACAAATCCATGATCAACATGAGTCATTTCATGGCTTTGGTTTAGTAGGGTTGAAGCAATTTACAATATGGCATGTAAATTTAAAAAAGGTATTGTTCTAGGGGCATCTGGTCCAAAAGTTAATTTCCATAAGGTCAACATGGCATGGGTGTTGGTTTTGATCAAAATGATCATACCACAATTTTCCTAAAAAGGGGTTTCATCAAACCACACTTAAATTATAATGGCTGACTAGTATGGGTGGATTATATGGAAAATATTACATGGAATGAGTTCTATGGTCACAAATAGTTTTGGTACTAGTCTCTCTGGTCTAAGGTTGCTAAATGGAACAAATTTCCAGAATAAAACCAATTAAAAATATTTATAGAATTAAAACTAGGTGCAAAATACTTAAATGGCTATTTAAATTATAATCTCCATTTTAATTGGTTCTATTATTGTTTTGGGACAGAGGGTATGAAATTACACATTCTAAGGATTCCAAAAATATTTTATTTGCAATTTTTGGGTTTGTAGAATTTGAATTATGCCAGAATTCATCAAACAAGCATATTTAAATTTGAACCAATTTAAGTTTGTCAAATTTGTATTTGGACAGTGCCAGAAGTTTCGACATGTTCAGGGGATTTCAAAAAGTCCAAGTTTGCTAAATTTGGCTAAGTGGATCAAAAGTTATGATGGTTGCAAGTTGCAGGGACTTTTCTGCAAAACTGCATTTGATTTTCTATTCGGAGTAAAAAAAGAAAAACAGCTGGAACACGTGGCTGGCTGTGATTGGTCCAAGGTGCTGACTCTGCGTCCACGTGGCTGCTGACTGGGGTGTGCTGACTAGGCGCCACGCGGCGGCTTCCTATTGGCCTGTACCGGTTAGGCTTAATGATCTAATGTGGGTGGTTGGATTAAGATCCAACAGTTGAGAGCGAACAGACGACTCACCGGGGCGGCGGAGTGGCCAGAAAATGGCCCGCGGCGGCGCACTGCTCGGGAGTTCGCCGGAGATGGACCTCCGATGGTCCTCGAGCTCAGTTATTACGTCGACGAGACGCGGCGCAGCACGACGAGGTTGATGAAGGTCTCGGGGAGACTTGAAGACGCCCGTAGAGATGACGCGATGGAGATGGAGGATGACGCGGTTTCCAGCGGCCTCGGGAGTGCTCGACAACGACGATGTGTTGTACAAGAAAGACAGAGGGGAGGCTTAGGGAATGTGCAGACAACGGCGAGTCCATGGGAACTAAAAGGGGAGGCTCTGGCTCGCTTACCCCACCGGAATTGCATATCGCGGCGGCGGGAGGGTGATCTCCGGCGAGGAAATTGGAAGGCCTTGGGGCACCATTGAGTGAGGGACAAGAGGGGGAATGAGGAGCGGCTCATGGCGCACGTATAGAGGGTTTTGGGGGAGAAGACCGTGGGCGAGGAGGTCGTGCGTTCGCTCGGGTGCGGGAGCGGTTGGAGGTGATAGATGTTTACGTCAGAGATGACATCGTCGTGCGGGGCTCACATGTCGGTGACAGAAATAGAGAGAGGCCGGGGTGGGCTGCTGGGCTGCCTTCGGCTGCGCGCGCGGTAGGTAAGGGGGTGGGCTGGCTCGGGCCGGCCTGTTTATTTCTCTCTTTTTTTTGTTCTGAGTCATTTTTCTTTTTCTGATTTCTTAATTAATTTATATCTTATATTTGGAAACTCCAAATAACATCAAATAAGTTTATAAATTCTTGTAATGAAAATATCTATCAATTAGAAACCTCACTTTGTTGTTTCCAACACATTTAATTTTTCTATATTTTGAAAATATAAACCAACCACTAATAGTACTTAAAACTATTTTTAAATATAAAAATACAATAATTAGAAATGGGGTTTTATAAAATTACAGAAAAATTCTAATAGTCCAATACTATTTTTGAAATCCATGTCAACTCATTTTCTTGTTTTTATATTTTTAGAAAATGAGTGATTTACAAAGCAACTTATTGTCATTTTCTACATAGAGAATAATTAATTGAAAATATGCTCAATTATAAATTAGAAACATAAGACCTTTGAGAATATGTTTCTCTAAGTTCTTTTCACAAAATATATTGGTGGAAAACATTTTGCTACTTAATACTAGACATAGTTGTTGAAAAGTGATATGGTTAATTTTGGGCTTTGGAAATATTTTCAAAATAATAGTTACAAAAGAAAACAATGGCTTAAATAAGGTTTATTATAAAGAAGCAACCATTTTGAAATAAGAAAACTTATTTGAAAAGGTTTAGGCTTTATGGGAAAACAGAGGCACTTGGATTTTATTTCCAATCACATTGAAATATGTATGGGTTTCTTTTGTTTCTTGCATCTCATTTGGTTTTTGGTGACTTGATTATCATGGAAACAAAAAGTTTAATTTTTTTTTGAATTTTGAGTTTCTCCAAAATTCAGGGATGTTACAGACTACCACCCTTAAAAGAAATCTCGTCCCGAGATTTGGGAAGGCTAGAAAGAAAGATAGGTTTGGGTAACTGGGTTTACCCAAGTTGGGTGGGCTACCACCCTTAAAATAAAATTTTGTAGGTACTCTAAAACTCTTGTCTAACTGGTTACTGGGTATACTATATCTTCAGCTGAAGTCTTTCTTCATCATCCATATTATTCTTCTATAACAATGTATCAATTTCTTCTAGGTATTTGGGCCTTGAATCCATGTTTTCAACATGTAGGGCTCTATGTGTCCGTATTCACCTCCAATAGGATGTGTCTATTCTCATGGTTTGAAATGTGGTTTCAATCAAGATGGCTTGAATAGAACTTTTCCTTGCATTAGAGCTCTAGATCAACATAAGTCCGTTGAACTACTTTGGACAATGAGGGGTCACTCTTGGGGTCAATCAAAAATCCTTGGTCAGTCTAACCTTCTCTTCAACATTCTTGGATGATGTCAGGATCAAAGAAATTTCTTTCTCCTAGACCACTCCACAGCAAAGGAGTGGTGCATTTCTTCCCATACATAGCTTCAAATGGTGCCATCTCAATACTAGCTTCATAACTGTTGTTGTAGGAATTTTTTTGCATAAGGTAAGCTATCATCCCAACTAGATCCATAATCGAAAGTACACACTCTCAGCATATTCTCTAGAATTTGATTCACCCTCTCAACTCGACCATCTGTTTGAGAATGAAACGATATGCTGAACTCCGGTCTAATTCCTAAGGATTCATATAGTTGCTTCCAAAAGTGTGAGGTAAACGGGGTACCTCTATCAGACACAATACTCTTTGGAACACCATGGAGACAGACAATCTTCTTCATGTATATATCAGCCAACTTAGCACTAGTATAAGTGGTCTTTACTGGCACAAAGTGTGCTATCTTTGTCAGACGATCAACCACTTCCCAATGGAATCATACCCTGATTAGGTTCGAGATAATCCGGTGATAAAGTCCATACCAATTTGTTCCCATTTCCTTGGCGATATTTCATCATGTTGTTGTATCCCTTAAATGCAAACACCATGCTATTTCTAACGAAACTCTCATGGTAGACAATATCTTCCATTGCATGATTCCTCCAAGATTGGCTTTGTCCTCACCGAAGTTTAGCATGTTTTGGCAACACTTTCCTAACATAGGGTTGCAATAATATTCTACCACTCTATGGTTCAGGCTTAACGTTGTCGTCTCTCTAATAGGTATGTCTCTCAGATTTACCATTCCTCATAGCAAAAGTGAATAATATGAGTAGTCATCATGGGGGCCAATCCATGTTGCACCCAATTATTAACTTGTATTTAGATTGGTGAATCTCGTATTATAACACTAGGTCACCTTACTTGTCTGTCAGAAAGTCTACAATCTGTAAGACAAACCTGAACTAAACTATCGTTTCTCCAACTAGTGGGGTGGCGTAAAGTCTCTGCAGCTCTAGTTGAATAGTTGCATCTTCTTCATATGTCCTTCTGGTGTAGAAAGCTATCCAAAATCTTATCTCATGTGAATCAGGATCCATATGTCCATTATCACTGGTCGATAAACTTGTTGCTCCTTAGGAAGGTGGTTTGATCATGGATGTGATTGTTCCTTCACACAGAAGAACAGAATCCTGAGATCTTTGGTATTCCTCAATTGGATGGTTGTCTCAAAAGGTGCTCTTGGGTGTCAAGTCAGTTTTTGCACTCCAACTTAGAAACTCACTATGGTTGGTAAAAGGGGTATGGTGTTGGGTTTGGTTTGGTTTGGTTTAGCATGGATGAGTAGAGATTTAGAAAGAAACTAAAGAAGGTTCCTACCCAAACACAACAGAGCAAGGCAAATCATCTTACAAACAAAATCTAACAAGAATATAGCAAACATTTATCACTCCAATCATCAAGGTTTAACACACAACCTAGTATTGTCATAAGGCACACAATTTGTATGATCAATACACTAACACGTTAACGTTGTCCTAACAAAGTAACTAGATTGGTGGTCTTATCTATATCTTCTTGAGTTTCTTCAAATCCTTCTCAGTGTCTTGAGGTGTTTATGATTGTTATGAAGTCTGGCTATAACTCCAAGTTTCTTCAATGGTCTTGAGTGTAGATCTTCATGTTGAAACCAAAAGGTCATGTGAAAACTATTCCTTTCAGTCCATGATTTTTTAACCAACCATGTCTTGATGGAAAACAAGGGGTAGGTCATCTATAACAAGAGAAGGATATTTTGAAGGTGAATAATAGATGAGAGGATATGAGAAAGATTAAAATGTGACGTCCTGTTTCTATAGGTTTGAAGAAAGTAGATTTTCTATCCTAGGGTCTTTTCCTAGTTCTAATCCAAACTTAGGGTCTCGATCCTACAGGCAACACTATGCTCTAATACCATTTTGTAGCGTCCTACCTTTTAATAAAGATAGAACACATGTGTACCTGCTATTCCCGGGATCACTAATAGCATACACATGACAAAATGAAATATTCATAAGCATAGCATCATTCCAAAACGTAGATCCATTGGATAAGAAATAAAATATACTTACAAATGGCATAGTCAACATGGACTAGCCCAAATAACAAAGTCTCAAAGTAGACACAACGGAAATAAATCATCAATGGGCCATCTTCATCTTCATGCGCCACATGAAGAACATGTTGGCGATAGACTCGAGATCCTAAACGAAATCCTCACTCGTCTTCAGATTCATCTGCACGTTGGAATATGCTGCCCCACGGGGAAGGAAGTCAATACAAACAATGTACTGGCAAGTGACACTTGTTTGGTGGCATTTTTGAGGAATAAACTAGCTACATGATATTTGGCTGGTGGAGTCTGGGCTATTTGCATAAAGTCAGTTTTGTCCTATATTTGTAAATCATTTTCATAAAAATGGAGACATTGGTACAACCATCATGGCTAAATCCACCATGAAGGTTGATAGATCATCATGGCTAAATCCACCATGAAGTTTGATAAATCATCATGGCTAAACCCACCATGAAGTTTGAAAATCGTCATGGCTACATCCACCATGAAGTTTGGTAAATCATTATGGCTAAATCCACTATGAGGTTCGATTGTGGCATCATGGCTAAATCCACCATGTGCCCTAAAAGGGGTTTGATACGTCTCCAATGTATCTATATTTCTGATGCTCCATGATGATTGATGCCAATTGCTACATGTTTTCTCCCTTCTTTATGTCATTTTTATCGATTTTCCGGACTAACCTATTGACAAGATGCCACAGAGCCAGTTCCCTGTTTTCTGCTGTTCTTAGTTTCAAAAAAGTTGTTCTGGAAATATTCTCGGAATAGGAAAGTTCGAAGCCCGGAAGTCCTATTTTCCCCGGAAGCATCCAGAAGACCGAAGAGGAGACGAAGAGGGGCATCAGGGGGCCCACACCATGGGGTGGCACGGCCCCCCTTGGCCGCGCCAGGGGGTGGTGTGGAGCCCCCAGAGCTCCACCGTATCTGCCCTTTCGCCTATTTAATCCCCCCGAATGGAAATCCCTAAACACCTGATCAAATATCCCCGAAAGTTACGCAGCCGCCGTCACCGTCAACCCTAGATCAGTGGGGTTCTGAAGCTGTCTCCGGCACCCTGCCGGAGAGGAGATCATCATCGGAGGCCTCTACATCACCATGCCCGCCGCCGAAGTGATGCGTGAGTAGTTCAACCTTGGACTACGGGTCCATAGCAGTAGCTAGATGGTTGTCTTCTCCTCATATGCCTCCATGTTTAGATCTCGTGACCTGCCTAACATGATTGAGATTGATCTTATGTAATTCTATGTGTTGTGTTTGCTGGGATCCGATGAATATTGAACTTATGCCAAGTTGATTATACTTTATTGCATATGTTATTTGTGATCTTGCATGATTTCCATTGCTAGTGGTTGCTCTCGCCAAGTAGTTGCTAGTGACTCCAAGAGGAAGTATTTATGCTTGATAGTGGGTTCATGCGTCCTCACCACCTTGCTCGAGTGACAGAAACGTGAAGGGGAGGATGTGTTGTTGCCATTAGGGAGAAAACAGCGGTGAGAGTGCCCGCGTGCATAATCATTGCTTACATTACACACTTTGTTTGATGCAGTTATTTGTTGCTTGCAACTTAATACCTAAGGGGGTTCGGATGATACCCTGAGGGTGGATTATTAATCATAGATGCAGTTGGATTACGGTCTATGTATATTGTTGTAATGCCCGCACTAAATATCATAGTCGTCATCATGTTGTATTGTGCACTACGGTGCAACCTCTATTTGTTAATTGCCCAACTGTAATTTGTTCACCCAACATGTTATCTTTATGGAGAGACACCACTAGTGAACCTATGAACCCCGGTCCATTTTCCACACTGTTAAACAAACCACAACAATTTTCTGCTCTCTTTACATACTGCAGGCATACATCATTTTCCACACTATACGTCTAATCTTTGTTTTCAGCAAGACCGGTGAGATTGACAACCTCATTGTACCGTTGGAACAAAGTATTTTGGTTGTGTTGTGTGCAGGTTCCACGTTGTTGCTGACGCCGGTGAGCCATCACCACCGTCAGTGGCATCAACCTTCCGAAGGTCCTCTTTCTCCTACTGGATTGATAACCTTGGTTCTTAACTAAGGGGAAAAATCCTACCGATGTGCTCATCACACCCTCCTCTTGGGGTATCCCAACAAGTGCAAGATCTGCATCATCATGAGGTACTAATGAAGAAAAGTTGGAGTTGTTTTACAAGAAGTTTTGCAAAGAGAAACTTTCTTTTATAAAACCAGTTTTATAAAACCTCTTGTACATGCGATATCTACCAGAGAAAGAAAACCATATTATTTTCTTTTGAAGTATCTTCGTCAACAAAGATATAGAGATGTTAAAGCAACCATGATGGATCTTACATCCACCATGGATAGTGAACCTTATGTATATCCTACCTATTCCACCATATAAGCATACTTGCATTATGTAAGTTTTTAAAGGATGTCTGGCAGAGTACATTCAAATGTACTCATATTGGTTTTGTCCCTGGATATTTACTTGGTCATACGTTGAGGAACTGCCACAAGAAGAGGAGTACGAGGAGGAGTACTTTGTTGACGACTACGCGAATTAAGCCCGGCTCCCGGTCGGCAGCCTGTATGTTAAGGCGTGACACAGGCTCTTTACGTTGTGTGTTTTGCTAAGCTTCCGCTGAATGTGAGACATTTGCCTGCTGATGTTGTGTTTTGGGATACCCCAAGAGGAGGGTGTGATGAGCACAACGGTTGGAAATTCCCCTTAGTTAAGAACCAAGGTTATCAATCCAGTAGGAGAAATAGGACCTTCGGAAGGTTGATGCCACTAACGGTGGTGATGGCTCACCGGTGTCAGCAACAACGTAGAACCTGCACACAACACAACCAAAATACTTGGTCCCAACGGTAGAGTGGAGTTGTCAATCTCACGGGTCTTGCTGAAAACAAAGATTAGACGTATAGTGTGGAAAATAATGTATGCTTGCAGTAAGTAAAGAAAGCAGCAAATTGTGGTGGTGGGTTTAACAGTATAGGAAAATGGACCGGGGTTCATAGCTTCACTAGTGGTGTCTCTCCATAAAAGATAGCATGATGGTTGAACAAATTACAGCTGGGAAACTGACAAATAGAGGTTGCACCGTAGTGCACATTCATGACATGATGACTACTATGATATTTAGTGCGGGCATTACAACAATATACAACTAATAATCCACCCTCAGGTTATCATCTGAACCCCCTTAGGTATTAAGTTGCAAGGAACAGATAGCTGCATTAAACAAAGTGTGTAATGTAAGCAATTATTATGCACGCGGACTCTCTCACTGTTGTTTTCTCCCTAATGGCAACAACACATCCTCCCCCTTCATGTTTCTGTCACTCGAGCAAGGTGGTGACGAGGCATGAACCCACTATCGAGCATAAATACTCCCTCTTGGAGTCACTAGCAACTACTTGGCCAGAGCAACCACTAGCAACGGAAAGCATGCAAGATCACAAATAACATATGCAATAAAGACTATAATCAACTTGGCATAAGTTCAATATTCATCGGATCCCAGCAAACACAGCACATAGAATTACATAAAATTAATCTCGACCATGTGAGGCAGCTGATACGTGCATTTTATATCATCATTTATACCCTCCATATATGCATTATTGGGATGTTTTATCAATGTTATGTCATTGTTTTGCATGTTTTAGAGGATTTTATGGGACTTTCCTACAAAGTCCCTATTTTTGGTATTTAATTTCTGGGTGTCAGAAAACACCTGTTTTCATGTTTTTGATGTTTCAGGAGCTACAAGTATCCAAATTGCGAAAGGAAAGAAACCATGTCAGTTTTTCTTCGGGAGAAAGGCCGTGGGCACAAGACACAAAGGAGGAGGGCCAGAAGACCCAAAAGGGGGTAGCCCACGCGGCCAGATTCCCTGGCCGCGTGTGGGGCCCCCAAATGGGCCCACAACACCTCCTCCCCGAGGTCTTTTTGCTGACGACTCCGTCTTCCCCGAAAACCAACACCCTAATTTTCCCGAGACGAGACGGAGCCGCCAGGGCGGCGAAACTCTCGAAACTCTCCGCGGGGGAGACAGATCCTGCTGCTCCGGAGCTCCGGAGAAGGGGGAAATCATCCCCATCTCCTCCTTGGCGTGGGAGGAGGCATCTCCATCACCATCCTCACCAGCACCTGCATATCCACCATCACCATCACCGTGATCCACTCTGTTTCCCTCATAGTTTGATCATTGCTACACCCTAGATACGTGTTATTGTACTCCGTTGCATGTTTGAGATTGAGTACTTGTCGTTATTTGGTGGTGGATCCATTGTTTCAGATTGTGTTGTACCACATATGTCACCATACATGATCATGTTTGCACGTTGTGAGTACTTCCCGCATGTTCCTGAGGGCATAGGATGAATTGGCAATGATTTGTTACATAAGATGAGTTGTTATTTGGTCTAGTATTTATCTTTTATGTGATTCTATGATGGTTTTGTACGAACGTCGACTGTACAACACTTCACCTACATGGGCTCATAGGAGAACACCGTAGTGTAGTGACGTGATGATGTCTTTAGGTGACAGGAACTTGAGACAGAGTCGTTGAATTGCATTATGAGGGTACTTGTATCGGGGACCTTAGAGCATAAGGCTATGGTGGGACATCGTGTCTTAATAATTCTCGTGCTGTCATTTAATTGGCCACGTGATCCATCATAAGGGGTGATAGTTTATTTATTTAGCTATTCCTATTTGTGGCTCCGTCCGAAGAAGATTAAAACTAGACAAGATATACAAACATGTTATGCAATGAATCACTATGCCAGCTAAATCCGTGCAGCCCTCGGGAACGTTTTCCACATATAAGACACAAACACACACTTGAGCTTGTCCTCTTACGCATTAGAGGATTGGGCTTTGTCTCTCATTGGGACCTACTACTTGCTGCAATTTACTTTCCGCATTTTACTTTACTTGCACTACACAATTAAAACACAAAAACACATGTTGCTTTTATTATTCCTTTGCTATTCTACTTACCAGTTCCTTCTGCTCCTCGTGGGTTCGACAACCTTTCTAATTCGAAAATTACTACAATTGATCTCCTGCACTTGGGAGCCATCAAGACACTTTTCTGGCGCCGTTGCCGGGGAGCGTAGCGCTATTGGTAAGAAGTTTGGTAAGGAAACTTGAAAGCTGAATTTTACTTGCTGTTGCATCCTGTTATTATTATGGCTTTTATGAGAGATGCTTCGCTGAAACTTGCTTTATATGAGAGTGCTTATGCTATTAAACCTAAAGTTGTTGAAAAATCACCTCATGATGATGGTTATATTATTCCCCTTGAATTTGTTAAAGCTGTTAGGAATGAGTATTTTGCAGGGGATGGAACAAAGGCTGCAAGTGATCACATATGGGCTATTGAGGATATATGTGGGCTAATTAGGCTCAAGGCTATTTCTGAGGAGGAGGTAAAATGCAAGTTATTGTACCAGTCCTTAACTGGTGATGCTCGAAAATGGTATATGTCCCTAGATGAAGAAATTACACATAATTGGGATACTTTTATGAAGGTTTTCTTTCTTAAATATTTTACTCCTAAAGAGGCTTATGAGAACCGTTGCTTTATATTTAATTTTTGTCCACACCTTGGAGAGAGTATTACTCAAGCTTGGGGGAGGCTTAAGGACCTCCTTCGTAAGAATCCTTGTCATGATCTCACAAATAAACTTATTTTGATAAACTTTTATGTGAGACTACCTGATAGGCTAAAGCAATATTTGGATGGTTCATCTGGTGGAAGCTTTACAAATAATACTGCAGAAGAAGCTTGGAATTTATTGGAAATTATTTCGAAGAACTCTGAATATTGGGACCTAGACAAAGGTAATGAAGCTTATTTTGTATGGATATTCATGTGTAGAAAGTTTCTCTAGTTCTATTTTGTTCAAGAATGTTATTAAAGATTTTGGTCTTGATCCATATGTTGCAATTGAAATAGCTAAGAAATTTGCTGAGCACATTCGAATTCCTAAAAGTGGCTTTGATTATTATGTTGAACCTATTAAATCTTCTATTGTTGTCCCTAAATTTATGAAAGAAACACCAGTGTCATCTGTAGTAATAGAAGAATATATTGAACCACCTCCCTATCCTGAAAAAGTTAAAGAGAATTTGCTTATTGCTGTTGCTGAAAAAAGTAGAAAGAGATGTTCTCAACCTAAAGAACAGGTGGAAGTCAAGAACCAAGTCTCTATTATTAAGCAATTAAATGAAGAAGATCCTGTTGATGTTTATTTATGTGAAGATGCTACCAAAGTTATTAAAGGGAATTCATCCAAAGTTGGTAAGCCAATTATATCATGCTCTATTGGGACTTCTTGTTATCATGGTTTATGTGATATTGGAGCAAGCATTAGTGTCATTCCATATTCTCTCTATCAAGAAATTAAGCCTGATATTGATCCTATCACCATGGAAGAAACAGGTATGACCATTCAGCTTGCTAATAAAGATTATATTAGTCCCTTTGGAATTGTTAGAGATGTTGAAGTATTGGTAGGGAAAATAAAATATCCTACTGATTTTATTGTGCTTGGTTGTCCACAAGATTCTTTCCGTCCTATTATATTTGGTAGACCTTTCTTACATACTGTTGGTGTTGAAATTGATTTGCCTAGAGAAAGGGTGTTTATTGAATGTGCTGGAGAGAAACTTGAATTTAATTTTTCTAAATTTGCTGATAAACCTGCTAAGAAAGAACCAAAATCTAAAGATATAATTTAAACTCTTGCTCATATAGCTGTAGCTTCATCAGACGTGGTGGAACGTTATATGCTTAATCAGGAAGAGCCATTTAATGATGCAGATTAAGAAGCTTTAGAACAAATATTATGGCAGCAACCTCCACAATTACAATTGCATATCCCACCTGATAATCTAGGAGTACTCCCACCTCCTAAAGGAGATCCTAGTTTTGAATTAAAGCCTTTGCCTGAAAATCTGAAATATGCATACTTGGATAAGAAAAATATATATCTTGTTATTATTAGTGCTAACCTTTCAGCTGAGGAAGAAGAGAAATTACTTGATGTGCTTAAAGCTCACCGTAAGGCTATTGGTTATTCTCTTGATGAACTTAAGGGCATAAGTCCAGCTCTATGTATGCATAAAATTAATTTGGAAGAAGATGCTAAACCTGTTGTTGATTTCCAACGCCGTCTACATCCAAAAATGAAGGAACTGGTAAGAAAGGAGGTAATTCGACTCATAGAGGCTGGTATTATTTATCCTATAGCTGATAGTAAATGGGTTAGTCCTGTTCATTGTGTTCCTAAGAAAGGTGGAATTATTGTGGTTCCTAATAAAGATGATGAACTTGTTGCTCAACGTACTGTTGTTGGTTATAGAATGTGCATTGATTATAGAAAATTAAATAAAGCAACTCGTAAGGACCATTATCCATTGCCCTTTATTGATCAAATGCTAGAGAGATTATCTAAACATTCTAACTTTTGTTATTTAGATGGGTATTCAGGCTTCTCTCAAATTCCAGTTCATAGTGATGATCAGGAAAAGACCACTTTTACTTGCCCATATGGTACATTTGCTTATAGGAGAATGCCTTTTGGTTTATGTAATGCTCCTGCTACTTTTTAGAGATGCATGAATGCTATATTTGCTGATTATATTGAAAAGATAGTGGAAGTCTTTATGGATGATTTTTCGGTGTATGGTACTTCTTTCGATAATTGCTTGTTCAACCTTAACAAAGTTTTGCAGCGTTGTGAAGACCAACACCTTGTTCTTAATTGGGAGAAGTGTCACTTTATGGTAACAGAGGGAATTGTTCTTGGGCATCGTATTTCTGGAAGAGGAGTAGAAGTTGACCCAGCAAAAATTGAAGCTATTGAGAAATTACCATATCCAAGAGACATCAAAGGTATAAGAAGTTTTCTCGGTCATGCAGGTTTTTATCGTAGGTTCATTAAAGATTTCTCTAAAATATCAAAGCCTCTAACCAATCTTTTGCAAAAGAATGTTCCGTTTTCTTTTAATGATGATTGCATAGAATCCTTTAATGTTTTAAAGAAAGCCTTAATAACTGCACCTATTGTTCAACCTCCTGATTGGAACTTGCCCTTTGAAATTATGTGTGATGCTAGTGATTATGCAGTTGGAGCTGTTTTAGGCCAAAGGGTTGATAAGAAATTGAATGTTATTTACTATGCTAGTAAAACACTAGATGGTTCTCAAAGAAATTATGCTACAACTGAAAAACAATTTTTAGCGGTAATATTTGCATGTGATAAATTTAGATCTTACATAATTGATTCAAAAGTCACTGTGCACTCTGATCATTCTGCTATTAAATATTTGATGAATAAGAAAGATGCTAAGCCTAGACTAATAAGATGGGTACTTTTGTTGCAAGAATTTGATTTACACATAGTAGATAGGAAAGGAGAAGATAATCCCGTAGCTGATCATCTTTCTAGAATGGAAAATATACCTGATGATCCTATTCCTATTAATGATAGTTTTGCTAATGAACAACTTGCCCTTGTTAGTGTTTCTAGCGCTAAAGTTGCATCTCCTTGGTTTGCTAATTATGCAAATTTTACTGTTGGGAAAGTTATGCCACCACAATTTACTTACCAGCAAAGAAAGAAATTCTTTTATGACCTTAGACATTATTTTTGGGATGATCCATTCTTGTATAAGAAAAGTGTTGATGGCATTATTAGACGTTGTGTACCTGAGCATGAACATCAGGCTATTATAAGAGATTGTCATGACAGTCCCTATGGAGGACATCATGCAGGAGATCGTACTACAGCAAAGGTATTACAATGTGGTTTTTATTGGCCTACTCTATTCAAGGATTGTGCTGAATATGTTAAAACTTGTGATAAATGTCAAAGAGTAGGAAACATTGGTAGAAGGAATGAAATGCCTATGAACTATACATTACCACTTGAACCATTTGATGTGTGGGGTTTTGACTTTATGGGACGATTTCCTGCATCTAGTACAAAACATACTCACATTTTGGTTGTTGTTGATTATGTTACAAAATGGGTAGAAGCAATTCCTACTAAGAGTGCAGACCATGCCACAGCCATGCAAATGCTTAAAGTAATTATTTTCCCTAGATTTGGTGTTCCTAGATTTTTAATTACTGATGGTGTTCTTAGAAAAACATTGGCAAAATATAATGTTAATCATAGAATTGCATCACCCTATCATCCTCAAACTAGTGGAAAAGTTGAATTAAGTAATAGGGAAATTAAACTTATTTTAGAGAAAACAGTAAACAGAGCTAGATCTGATTGGCCACTTTAAATTAATGATGCATTGTGGGATTATAGAACTGCTTATAAAAATCCTATGGGTATGTCTCCTTATAAAATGGTTTATGGAAAAGCATGTCATTTAACCGTTGAATTAGAACATAAAGCTAGATGGGCTATTAAGAAATTAAATTTTGATTTAAAAACAGCGGGGGAGAAGAGATTGCTTGACCTAAATCTATTAGATGAATGGAGGAATGAAGCATATGAAAGTGCAAAATTGTTTAAAGAGAAAGTTAAAATTTGGCATGACAAGAAAATTAAAAGAAAGGAATTTAAAGTAGGTGATCAAGTCCTATTGTACAACTCTCGTTTTAAGTTTTCTGCAGGGAAATTAGCTTCAAAATGGCAGGGTCCATTGGTAGTACAGGAGGTATACCGTTCGGGGGCCATCCGTCTTCACGGTGATATGAAAGGTAAACCTCATGTGGTCAATGGACAACGCCTAAAACATTATATTGCAGGAAAGAGCTTCATAGGAACCATCGAGGAGATAAAGTTAATGACACCGGAGGAGGTAATTGTAAGGGATCCTGCAGTTTCAGAAACCCAAATTCAATAATTTACAATTATTGTGTTTGGAAGTTTCTCGGAATTGCGTGAAAACTTACGGAACTCATTTTTTATGAAAATTAACGTGTGGGACAAGAAAATTGGAAGGAATTGGACATCGAGGGGGAAAAGAGGACCCCACACGCGGCCAGATTCCTTGGCCGCATGGAGGTACCCCTTTTCCACCTCGGAGTACCGTTCCGTCTCGTTTTCGACTCCGACACTTCGTCTTACCCTAAAACCCGTCAATATATACCCCCTTTTGTCGATCTAATCCCGCACCAAGAGTTCTCGCGCGATCTTTGTTTCTGCTGTTTCTGTCTGCCAGGGTTTAGCCATGTCAAGCTCCGGATCCAACCTAGGGGGGGAAGATCCACCCAAGGGAGGCATTGTGAACCATTACCTCAACTCCGTGATGACCCACGTGAAAACCCTGACCTTGAAGGATGGTGTGTTTCTCATGGAGGAGGTGAAGGCTCCCAAGACCAAAGGCACGCTGGAGGAGAGGCTGGAGGCTCTGGAACAAACAGTTTTCAGGTATAACTCTATTGTTGAACGCAGCCTTGATGCCCACCACTTCATGAATCTGGAGCTGGAGAAGAAGATAGAGGAGTACGAGGAGAGGATCAAGGACCTGGGGACTAGGTATCTGCGTGTCATATCAGAGATGGATAGGTACCAAGCTCTGATGTGGGACATGGAGAACCAGAACTGTGAGTATGAAGAACGTTTCAAGAAGATTGCAGAAGCTGCCACTCTCAGGTACAATGATCCACCCATGTCCTTCCATACTGGAAGGCCTTTTCCATGGAAGCAGGAAGAGTGGAAGGAAGATTACGACAAGAAGAAGAAAGAGTGGTGGGCTGTGACGGGGGAATGATAACCCGGTAGGCCATGCACCAAGGAATAACCCGGCCCAAAGGACACTGCGCAGGATCCGGCTAAGGAAAAGGAAACCCGTGAAGGTCCAAGTTTGTAGGCCCGGCGACCCGGGTTGTGGGTTGCTGTAAAGGAAAGTTAGGGTTTGTGTGCCGTATCCGGGTAGGAACCAGGGTGCGCCTTGGGGAATAAGCCAGGGGGTACGGGTGCTTTATAAACCGACCCCCAAGTCTAGTTTTAGGCAGAGATCTAAGAACCCTAGCAATATCGTGTGATATCGAGCATCAAGTGTAATCCCAGAGTTGAGTTATTATATCAAGATCGGAGACTCGGCGACTTTGATTGCCGGCTACCAGATCGAATTGCACCATGTTTCCCTCTAAGCTAAACCCTCTCCCAAACGCCTGTGTCGTCTTGCCCCAAGATCAGTTACCCCAGGTAACATCTGCCGTGGTTATCCCACGACAGTTGGCGCCCACCGTGGGGCCTGCGTCCAAAGGTGTTTACATCACGGGAGAAGCTCGGAAGGGCATGGAGAATCTGGTCATTGGCGAAATCTACATCGACCACGAAGGAGAAAAGATGGTGGACGATTCCGGCTGGGGACCAGAATCGGATCACCTCGAGTCCGGATCTATGGTGACGATCGGCCGGATCAACATCTTCATCGGCACGGTACGAACGACTAATTTAAAAGGACAATATCATGTGCATACTACAGGAACTTCCAGCAGAAACAAGGAGACATTAAAGCAAGCGGCAAACTCGGTTTCGTTGGCCGCGCCGGGATATCTCAGATGGGCGGAACAAGAGGTAACGTGGAGTAGAAAAGACCATCCGGAGAAAGTAGAGCGTCCAGGAGTCTTGGCATTGGTGGTTGCTCCACAGGTTAATGGTTACGAATTGAAGAGGGTCCTGATGGACGGTGGAAGCAGCATCAACATCCTTTATTGGGAAACCTTCTTACGGATGAGTCTCAAAGAGTCTCAGTTACAAAAAAGTTCGACAATCTTTCATGGGATCGTGCCAGGTCACTCGGCGAGCCCCGAGGGAAGGATCACCTTGGAAGTTGCTTTTGGAGAATCGACGGATAATTATCGAGTTGAGTGGCTCACGTTCGAGGTGGTCAAATTGCGCAGTCCTTACCACGCGCTGTTTGGGAGGCCGGCTTACGCCCAATTCATGGCTAGGCCGTGCTACGTGTATTTGCAGCTGAAAATCCCGGGTCCTAAACGGACCATCACTATACATGGGAACCGGGATATAGCGGCCGAGTGCGACGAAGGAGATTCGGTTATGGCCGAGCAAGCATGCAGAAAGGAAGAACTCGAATATTACCGGTCTCAAGTAAATCCGGACGATAGAACAGCCTTGAAAAAGCCGAACACCGAGGATGAGAGAGCAAAATTCAAGGCAGCACAAGACACCAAGAAGATAGATTTTGTCGAAGGGGATTCCACCAAGCAGTTTACCATAGGGTCTAACTTGGGAAAAGAGCAGGAGGAAGCGCTCGTGGAGTTTATTCGTTCGAATGCAGATGTGTTTGCCTGGATACCTAGCGATATGCCGGGTATCCCTACAGAACTGGCTGAGCACAGTTTGCATGTGGATCCCAAGTCCAGGCCCGTGAAGCAAGGTTTGAGGAAAATGAATGAGGAAAGAAGGAAGGCTATAGGCGAAGAGATCGCTCGGCTATTGGCAGCCGGCTTTATCATGGAAGTATTTCTCCCGGATTGGTTGGCTAACCCGGTTCTAGTGATGAAAAAGACCAATGAGTGGAGGATGTGCATTGATTTTACGAGTCTCAACAAACATTGCCCAAAGGATCCGTTCACGCTACCAAGGATAGATCAGATTATAGACGCAGTAGCTGGAAGCGATCTGTTATGCTTCCTGGACGCATATTCCGGGTATCATCATATTAAGCTCAAAAGGGAGGATTGGGAGAAAACATCATTCATAACCCCTTTTGGGGCCTTTTGTTATAAAACTATGACGTTTGGGTTGAAGAACGCTGGCGCAACTTACCAACGGTGTATTCAAAAGTGCTTTGAGGACCAAATCGGACGTAACGTCCATGCCTATGTGGATGATGTGGTCATCAAAACCAGGAAGGCGGAGACATTTATCGATGATCTAAAGGAGACGTTCAAAAACTTGAGGAGGTACCAGATGAAGCTTAACCCGACAAAGTGCGTGTTTGGAGTTCCAGCTGGGAAATTACTCGGCTTCATAGTTTCCGAGAGAGGAATCGAGGCAAACCCGGATAAAATCAAGGCCATCCAGAGTCTGAAAAACCGGAAAATTTGAAGCATGTTCAAAAGCTCACGGGCTGCGTAGCAGCCTTGAGCCGATTCATATCCAGACTCGGAGAAAAAGCAATACCCTTGTACCGGCTCTTGAGGAAATAAGATAAGTTCGTGTGGGATCAAGAGGCGGACGAGGCATTTGAGGCACTAAAGAAGCAGTTATCTGAAGCACCAGTACTAGCGGCGCCGGGTCCTAAAGAGCCTATGTTACTATACGTGGCAGCTGGCCCCCGAGCCGTCAGCGCAGTAGTTGTTGTGGAACGCAAAGAGGATGGGAAAGGATACCCGGTTCAGAGGCCGGTTTATTACGTCAGCGAGGTATTATCAGAAGCAAAGCAGCGCTATCCACATTGGCAAAAGTTGGTGTTCGGGGTCTTTATGGCCAGCCGGAAGCTGAAGTCGTATTTCCAAGAACATCCCATAACAGTGGTTAGTTCGATACCAATGTCGGATATCATCAGAAACTCAGACGCGACGGGAAGAATAGCCAAATGGGCGATAGAGATGGGGGATTATCACATCAACTACGAACCCAGGTCAGCAATCAAATCTCAAGCTTTAATTGATTTCGTTAACGACTGGACACATACATGCATGACTACAACGGTTCCAAATTCCGAGTCATGGATCATGCACTTCGATGGATCAAAGCAGAACGAGGGATCAGGAGCTGGGGTGGTGCTAACATCACCCAAAGGAGACAAATTGAGTTACGTACTACAAATTCACTTCGACTGTTCCAACAACGTGGCCGAGTATGAGGCCCTATTGCATGGCTTAAAGGTAGCCAAAGAGATGAACATCAAGAGGATACGATGCTTCGGAGATTCGGACCTTGTGGTACAGCAGGTGTCAGGAACGTGGGATAGAAAGGACGCAACTATGGCAGCATACCGCAGGGAAGTTGATAGGGTTGCAGGATGTTTTTCCGGGTATGAGGTGGAGCATATAGACAGAAGAAAGAATGAGGCAACCGATGCCCTCGCCAGACTCGGCTCGCGCAGAGAGCCGGTTCCGCCTAACGTTTTCCTGGACGAATTATGGCGACCATCAGTTAAAATCGAGTCAGAGGAGGAATTGGCAAATCAAGACCCGGATTCAGGACTCGTGGCCACTGTACGTACTATTCCCGAGTGGACAGAACCGTTTTTGGCCTACCTATCATGAGGCGAGTTACCACAACAGGAGGTATTAGCAAGGCAAATTTTGAGGCGAGCAAAGGGATATTCTATCATCAATGGGGAATTGTACAAGAGAAGTGCAGCTGGAGTCTTTTTGCGCTGCGTAGCGCCGGAAGAAGGCAGACAGATTCTCAAGGAAATCCATGAAGGCGACTGCGGACATCATGCGTCCACAAGGTCTCTTGTGGCTAAAGCTTATCGACACGGGTTTTTCTGGCTCACGGCCCTAGCGGATGCGGAACGATTGGTAGCAAGGTGTGACGGATGTCAAAGGTACGCTCGCCAAACCCATGTGCCGGCTATGGAGTTGCGGACTATCCCGTTAACTTGGCCGTTTGCTGTCTGGGGTATGGACATGGTTGGCCCCTTTCATATGTCACCATGCAAGAAGACACATCTTTTGGTGGCTATTGATAAGTTTACCAAGTGGGTTGAGGTTATGCCAGTTACTAATTGCGAAGCAGCTACAGCAGTCAAGTTCCTGAAAAGGATTATCTACCGGTTCGGGTATCCCCACAGCATAATTACCGACAATGGAACCAACATGTCCCTTGGTGAGATGGAGAAGTTCTGTGGCAACAATGGAATCCGGCTCGATGTGGCATCGGTGGCTCATCCGCAGGCCAATGGACAAGTGGAGAGGGCAAACCAAGAATTGCTTCGCGGATTAAAACCACGATTGCGAGTTCCCTGTGTCAGGGCTGCTGGTGCATGGGTCGAAGAACTTCCTTCTGTGGTTTGGGGTATCAACACTACACCTAACAGATCCACTCAGATGACACCCTTCTTCATGGTCTATGGTGCGGAAGCAGTGTTACCGAGTGACATTATTCACGATTCACCGCGAGTATCAGCTTACGTCGAAGTAGAGAACGAAAAAACCCGGCAGGACGCCGTAGATATGTTAGAAGAGCAAAGAGAACAAGCCCTGGAAAGATCAGCCATATATCAGCAAGATCTACGGAGGTATCATAGCCGGCGCGTGAAAACCCGGGTATTCCAGGAAGGAGACTTGGTTCTGCGCCTGGTACAGTCAAACGAAGGAAAACACAAATTATCACCACCATGGGAAGGACCATTTATCATAAGCCGGAATCTGCATAACGGATCATATTACTTGATAGATGCAAGGGAAGAGTCGGCTACAGTCAACGACACCGCACACACCACTTCATCTATGCAAGAAAGAGATAGACCATGGAACGTGGCTCAGCTACGTCCATATTATACTTAGTAAAGACTATATTGGCAAGTGGAATTGCACGATGTAATAGGCAGCAGGTTTTCAGACGTACTCTTTTCCTATCCAGGGTACCTTTGGGGACTGGATGGGTTTTTAATGAGGCGGCTTGCTGACCTAGATTTTTCATATCAAGTAAAGAGATGGTTATCAAGAAAAGAGATGGTTGTTATCAGGTTATGTACTATCAGTACGATGCGTATATCTAGGTCTTGGGGGCTGGTCGCTTGAATAGCACAGTTACAAACTCAAAGACCCGGCCATGATGCCTATGAGTTATAAGGGCCGATTACTTGCAAACGAGTACGGCTACAATCTTATAACCGGACAAAGAAGTCCAAATTTCTTGGCTATTCTTACTTAAGCTCGATGTGACTCGCATTAAAGTGGCATGATTTGTTCGCTTACGATGGCAGTTAGTCATGAAACCCGACGGGGATTAGCTGGCTACGTCTTCGTATGGATGTAACAACATGGTATCCACGCGAAAGCCGGCTTACAGTACAAGATAGTCAAAAGGGTCATCTAAACCACAAGTTATGCAGAGTACAAGGCTGAATAGCTGGAAACTCAACGACTATTAAGCATAACTTCAAAACCTATGTGAAACAACTCAGGGATCTTTGTGAAATTAGCAATAGGCAGTTTGTTCCCTTTTCAAGATCAAGTGTCCTAGACTCGGCGATCCGGGCCCAGTAGCTTGAAATCTTGAAAAGAGAAAAAGTGGCTTACTTGTATAATTGCAAAAACCCAAATATCCGAGTCTTGGGGACTTGGGGACTTCGAAGCAAAATCCGCTTGTCAATACCCATGAAACCCGGAAATTGAGTTTTCACAAAAGGAACAATAAATAAAACCAGATATCGAGAACAGATGAGCTTAATAATGGATAAACTTAAAAAGGCCGGAACAGGCATCGAGTATATCAAGGCCTTAGCGTGCATTACAAAATCCTGGTGAAAAAATATCAAAGGCGCACAGGCGCACCACCCAAAATATAACTGTTTCAAAAAGTATGTTGACCGACTGGCACTTAAGAAGAGGCATTAGAAACCATATATCACTCGGCGTTCATCTTGGCCTTACCCTTGCCATCATTGGTGGTAGCAGCAGCACCCGGATCAGCGATACCAGCCCCTGCAGGGGGCGGAACGACTGGTGTTGAGGTAGCAGGAGCAGAGCCGGCTTCAGCTTGCTTCTTGGCAGCCTCCGCCCTTATCGCAGCAGCTTCCTCCTTCCACCGAGCCAGCATGTCATACGGCTCAGGAAGATCCGACTTAATTACTTTACCGGCAGAATCATATGCTGGAACAAGTATATTAACGTCCAGTTCATCAGCAATTACGCTGGCCGGGTAACGGACCTCCTTCTGGACGGCCTGAAAATCCTTTACCGAAAACTTGGATCCGTCAAGCTTGAACTCTGGGAAGCCGCCCATAAGCCTCGCTAGCTCGAGCTTGGGGAGATAAGATTTGGCAAGTGCAAGCCCCCGGGTCACTCCAACCCGGGAAGATGAGCGCTTCCAGTGCCGAATCCACTCGGGAACAGTGGATAGGGCGTCCAGCATCCTCTTCAGATCAACATGTCCTCTGCCCGGCCACCGCAACTCATCAAGGATCCATCTGGTTCCGGCACATAGTTGCCGGATAACGCTATTCATGGTTTTCAGCTTGGCCATGTCATCCTCTTCCGGCATGGTTTCGTCCGGGCCTGAGGAAATGGAGACATAAGTCGGGAAACTGTTGCTATCTATCAAAAAGATAAACCGGAGGAGGAAACGTACCAAGTAAAGCACAATATGTGTCCGATATTTGGACGGAAAGGCTTGTTAGGTCATCTTCTGCTCGGTGAGCCCTTTTCCTATATTTCCTCATTATCAACTTATTCCTCCTAGACTCGGCCTCGGCTGCCTCACGTAAAGCTACCTCCTTTTCGATGAGCTTGGTGGCGTCCGCCAGTTTTTCCTCGGATTGAGTTACGAAAGCCTGCATGCATGCAAACAAAGGATCAGTTGGGTAGAGGAGTAAGTTATCAGTCGCTTGTATAATAAAGTCCCAAGTAAATTATGAACAAATTCACTCGGAACTTGGGGACTGGACAAAGGCATAAGCAACATTAGTCGGATTTACCTCGTGTTTGGCTATCAAAGCTCCCAAGATGTTCTCTTCATTAGACCTTAAAGTGCGAAGGGTTTCTAGCATCTGGGTAAAGGTCAGTTCCTCGGATCGAGCACCGGAAGAGCCGGCAGCTTGGTCGTTTGGTAGGGGGACTCTCCCCGCCCTTGGAGTTGAGACCCGGACAGTTTGGCTGGCCGGGTTGGGAGAACTCATCCTTGTATCTAGCACTTCGATCTCCTCGTTTACTGGTTCCGATGAGGAAGGAGATCCGGCAGCTCGGGGAAGTGGATTGTTCAGAGGGCCTTGTTCTTGGTTATTTTCTGTATCATCGCCGGTCGCGGCGTCTGCATTGTCAGTCGGTTTCTCCGCCTGATGGTTATCTGCTTCTATATTTTCCGGGTCACTGACGACGGCTTGAGCGCTAAAAGAAAGATGAGAAAAAGCGGTTATTAGTGATGATGGTGGCTTGAGTGGAAATTTGTTAGGCGTAAAAGGAAATCATGTAGCGTAAACTTACCCGGCGTTCACGGTGTAATCAGGCGGGAGCTCGCCGCTGGAAGCAGATGAGGTCGCCACGGGAACTACCAACGGGACCCGGAATTGCCCGGCACGTGGATGGTTAGGAGAAGGGTGGCGTTGAGGAGAGTCGGAAGGACGAGGCGGAGGAGCGCCGCCACGAGGAACCGAGGAAATAGAGATGCCCGGGTTAAGGGGATCTTCACCCGGGGAACTCCGAGTTACTCTGCGTTTGGCTGGGGAGGAGTCCTTCAAGCACGACGAATTTGATAATTGATGGTTAAGTCGTCGCATGGCGTCAAAGGAGTAAGGTTTAGAGGATAACGAGGAAAAAGGAACCTTGGACACGGCTCCTCTGGCTTTCCTTTTGGCTCCGACTGTTGTTTCTTGGTCTGATTCAGTTGCCTCCGGGTCATCCTCGTTGGCCTCGCCTTCGTCCTCCAGTCCTGCGAATCGGGTGTGTGTTAGTTGGAGAAAAGATAAACGAAAGGGAAGTAATACAAGTAAGGGTATACAGACCCTGTGCAAATACCTTCACTACCATCAGCCGGCTCGTCCTCGTCTTCCGGGTCTCTGGAAGGGGGGAAGGGTTCAACTCTCCAGAAAGGGTCATCAGCCTAAGACAAAGGAATGAGACTAAGGGTTAGAAGCTGTATCGAGTCAAGATGCGGAAGTAAGTTATGGATATCAGGTATTACCGCTGGAGCCGGGTTGTCCCGAGTAAACGGGGGTAACCCGGTGATGCCCTTTATCACCTCCATCTTCTCCGTTAAGAAGCCCTTGATGGTCTTGTTAGTATCGCCGGCTGCAAAGCTTTTGGTGGAGTATCGGAGCGTATCTGTGGTGTGCCCCGAGTACTCGCACATCAGTTTGGTGCGAACGGAGTTGGGTTGGATCCGGAAATCAACCCATGTTTTTATTAAATTGAGCCCGAGGAGGCCTTGGGCTGAGAGAATGGCCATCTTGGTTAGCAAGGGAAGGATAGTCTCCCTGTCCGAATCTGATGCAAAGGCACTGAAAGACTCGGAGGGCTCGAGGGGAGTCTCTGAGTAACCCGGCAGCTTCTTTTCACTGTCAGGGGAGGTATCGCGGCAATAAAAGAAGGACAGTTGCCAGTGTTTGACGTGGGAGTGTAGGTTGAGGGTTGGCATCAGAGAATTCCTGCGGCGCTGGATGGATACCCCGCCACAGGTTAGGAGCGCTCCGTCGCCGCTTTCGCGGCACGGCTTGCATTGGAATAACTCAACGAAGAGAATTAAATTCGGCGGCATGCACAAGTACGACTCAGAGAGAACGATGAAGTGGGTGATGTTCAACATAGAGTTAGGCCCTATGTCGAACATTCGGAGTCCATAGTGATCTAAGACCTCCCTAAAGAAAGGGTGACCCGGAGGACGGAATCCCCGGGTCACGTGCTCTACGAAGCAGATTACCTCGTTTTCTGCGGGTGTGGGCCGGGTCTCGTTGCCCGGCGCCCTCCAGTGAATGTCCTTCTGAGAAGGGAGAGTTCCTAATTCGGCTAGCTCCTCCAACTTGGCTTTCGTAGTTGTGGAACGCCCCCAGTTGGCGGATATGGTTTGGGTATTTCTCGCCTGAGTCGGTTGTTTTCCTTGTCGTTTGGGAGCCATGGGATCAACCTGCAAAGCACAAGAAAAAGAGGCGTATGAAATAAGACCCGGGAGTGTTGAAGTATTCGAGTGTAAGGTGTCAAGAAAGTATGAAGCTGAGAATTATCCGGGTATCATGCTATGGAGCGGGAATTACAAAGTATCCGGGTGTTGAGTGCAAATGTGGAAATTATAGGTCACTTACGAGTGGAAAAGCATTTGGGGTCGATGGGTGGTTGCCCATGTATCTATTGCAAGTAAAGTAGCTGGAAAAGGAGGATTTTCCGGGTGTTAATGCAGAGAGCGGAAAATCGAGGAGGAACGGATCTAGATGGGAAAGTTTGCGAGCGATCCTACAGGAGTTTTGATGGTTGATATTGGTAGGGGATGAGTTGCGACTATATAGCAGGTGGTTAAAAGAGTTGGTGTATGTCGAATCGATCTAATTTGATGTAATCAGAAGAATGGTTCACGGGTTGGCCTAGATCCGATCCTGGTTGAAATTGGAAAAATTGCAAGGATAAATTAGGCAGATATAAGAGGCTTACTGAAGAGATTGAGGTTTGGAAGCGACGGTGTTGGGCGGCGTGGCTTGAATGCCCCTTCACGATTCTTGGCGAGAGGAATGAAGGTGTGATGGCGGAGTTTGGCGGCGGCGCGGGACGGCTTGAGGGCGAGCGCGGCTGGAAGCAATTTCACTTTGATGGTGTGCGCGAGCCTCTGGCGGCGGTGCTGCGAGGAAGCAAGGAGCAAGGAGAGAAAGGGGAAGTTGAGGTGTGGTGACGAATTTAGGGTTACCCTCTGAGTGTTATTTATAGAGTAAGGGTGAGCTTACCCCGATGGCCAGAAGCCGGAAATCGTGGGGTGACGGTTGTTCACGTGGATTTTGCGAGATATGCGCCAAATATTGAGCAGGGCATCTGGATAAAAGAAAGAAGGAGGTTAACCCCGGGATATCAGGATTGATTTTCGAGCCTGGGATCTTGGCATTTTTATTATGATTTGGACCTGGAAGTTTGAGCCAAAGTGTTCGGAGGAAAAACCCGGGTTATTATATGGCCACCATGGAGTGAGGCCTGGCTGAATATCAAAACATCTTAACCCGGCCTCTATATGCCCGTATGTTTGATATCTTTGCAGGGAATAGCAAGCGCTTCAAGGAGGATCCATGAAGCCCAGGCTATTCTGGGGACTACTGACGGGGGGATGATAACCCGGTAGGCCATGCACCAAGGAATAACCCGGCCCAAAGTACACTGCGCAGGATCCGGCTAAGGAAAAGGAAACCCGTGAAGGTCCAAGTTTGTAGGCCCGGCGACCCGGGTTGTGGGTTGCTGTAAAGGAAAGTTAGGGTTTGTGTGCCGTATCCGGGTAGGAACCAGGGTGCGCCTTGGGGAATAAGCCAGGGGGTACGGGTGCTTTATAAACCGACCCCCAAGTCTAGTTTTAGGCAGAGATCTAAGAACCCTAGCAATATCGTGTGATATCGAGCATCAAGTGTAATCCCAGAGTTGAGTTATTATATCAAGATCGGAGACTCGGCGACTTTGATTGCCGGCTACCAGATCGAATTGCACCATGTTTCCCTCTAAGCTAAACCCTCTCCCAAACGCCTGTGTCGTCTTGCCCCAAGATCAGTTACCCCAGGTAACATCTGCCGTGGTTATCCCACGACAGGCTGAGTACGAGAAGAAGGGAGAATGAAGAAATTACCGCAACCATCTAAGCTTGGGGGAGTTTCACCTATCCCCCGTCTTTTATCAGCTTTGTCATGTCTATCTAGTTTTGGTGTGTCTTGCTTTTATTATCTAGTATCGTTTTCGTTTAGGCTTGAGTGAGCTCATTGAGCATTATCATGCATCCCCGTCTTATGGTTTATCAATGAATAATAAAGTATGGTGTCATCCATGATTCCCTTGTTTTGGGGATTTATGGGTAACACTCATGCAAATGAGCATGGCATATTTAGAGGTTTCAATCACATCTTGCCTTGAAATTAATTAACTTGAGTGTGTTGGACAATTGTAGAATCATATCAATATGACATAAATCCACTATCTATCTATTAGCTTAATGGCTATTCCGAGCATGTTCACCATGTTATAGTTTCATTTATGCTCTAAATTAAGATGCTTATGTTATTAATTGGCATGGGCTGAATTTGGGATAAGACTCTCACGAACTTTTGAATGCACACATTTATTTCTACTGCACTTAACAAACATGACCCATTAATGGGAGCTAAAAGTTTTGTGCTTGACAAGGATTTTGGTTGGGAGTTGGCTAACACGTGCATCACGTGAAAAGCTTTCAACATTGCACAAAGAAATTTTATATTTAGTTGATGTCATGTGCTTTTGTTTTTGGACTCCTGCCATGCCGAAATGAAATAGAGAAATAGTAAGTTTGGATGAGTAAGTATATATGACTAGAGAAATTGCATTGGGCCGCTAACCCAAGCCATGCTTGATCATGGTGGAAATTTACTTACAGCTAGAGTGGACTCTACAAACACATCCTACAATAAAATAAGAAGCTATGCATATAGTGAATGAAATAAAAAAGGATGATGAGTCTACTCCGTTTGTTCATCTTGTTATTGTGACATGGGTTGGTTTCTATGTCATGGGGCAAGAGGTACCTCTTTGCAATTCTCTATGATGTCATTAATACGTATTATGATTGTACAAAGCTTATTAGGAATCTTAAGTTGAGTAATCATGGAGTAGGTTTTCACACTCACGGGGCATGAGACATTCAACCAACACCTTGTCAACCACATTACTTCAACATTCATAAATTAAGATGCTAATGATAAAGGGGCAATGAGAGTCTTAGCCCAATGGATGCCACATTACAATTAGTAATTTAAGCTGAATAGTTTGGAAACTAAATGAGACTTGATCATGTCTTACCTCTACTCATTTATGTTTCTCCAAATTAAAGAGTATAATTCGATTGTCCAACATACAATGGTTATTTGCTTTCAAAAGTATGGGGTGTTTGCTAGAGCTTCGAATATGTTATCCTTATGTGTATGAGTTCTATTCATTCATCTTGCATTATAACTAAACATGATGATGATACAATGCCCGTATTTATTTATCAACCATAAGTCCATTGATGCATGTAATGATCTATGTCCTTATTTACTCGAGGTCGAGCAAAGGTTTAAGCTTGGGGGAGTTGATACATGCATTTTATATCATCATTTATACCCTCCATGTAGGCATTATTGGGATGTTTTATCAATGTTATGTCATTGTTTTGCATGTTTTAGATGATTTTATGGGACTTTCCTACAAAGTCCCTATTTTTGGTATTTAATTTCTGGGTGTCAGAAAACACCTGTTTTCATGTTTTTGATGTTTCAGGAGCTACAGGTATCCAAATTGCGAAAGGAAAGAAACCCTGTCAGTTTTCGAAGCAACATTCGGGAAACACTAGATCAAAACACTCCTGGGGTACTACGGAAAACCCATCCGGGCTTCTAAAGGATCAATATCTACTGCTTAAGGAATAGAGGATCTGCTTCCGGGGCTTACACGCCTCCGTTCTCAATCGTGAGTAGGCAACATGATAAATCATGTCACAACCACCTCCATTCCTATGGTCTAGTAGATATAACTATCCTAGAGAAACCAGGATACGTGAAATCCTAACTTGAAGGTTTAGATGAGAAGAGAAAAACAACGTTGCACTTCCTTACCAGAAAAGGGAGGGTGGGTGGGGAAAGAAGAAAAAGAACAGAATTCCTACTCTCACGTTTCATTTTTCCTATATAGCTACAAAATAGTTTCTAGACTCAACTGCGACCAGTAAAAGGGATCCTACAGGCAGACAGGCTCTGATACCATTTGTCGCACCCGGACTTCTAGGGGATACTCACAGTCCGTTAAACAGTAGATAAATGGCTTACGGGGCATACCGGCACCCGCATCTCAATATGAGTAGGCCAACACGTAAACGTGTGACAACCATTCACTACTATTCATCGTCTGCGCAAACCATCCCATAGAAATCCAGATACTTCCATTGACGTACTTCATAACATACACACATGGTACGTCAACGGTATTTGAACAAGTGATACCACAACAGATCTCTAAGACACAAAAGATTGAAATAAGTTGCAAATAGCTCTCACTAGAGCAGAGATAGCAAATACAATCATCTAGAGGACACATGTCCCAACAATTCATCGTTACAACACAGCGGAAGCATCCAAAGTGTCTGAGTACAGACAAGATCCAAATAGGCCTAAGAGGCCGGAAACGAAAAGACGGAGCCCATCCACGAAGTCTCGGATCCTGCCCGGGTCCGCTATCTACTCGTCAGCAGTCTCGTCATACTCCACGTAGTAGCCATCACGGGGATCCTCGTAAGCGTAGTCTGCGGAAACCATAGCCCCAAAGGGGTCAGTACATAAACGTACTGGCAAGCAAGACTCACAATTCACCAAAGTGTACCCATCAACACCAAGCACAGATGCTTTGGGTTCAACGGAAGAAAGGGTGATACAAAAGATGCGGCAGCTGGCTGCACTAACCAACTACAGAGTTGCTATAACTTCCGGCTAACAGAAAGGAGGTAAGATAGCGTATCGTAACCAACTTACCAACTAATATCAAACAAACCCATCCTGGATCTCGCCCCTTATCCAAAGAAGCAATCCGAGGATAACTCACACAGTTGGATTAATGATGGTTCAAGTTATTGTGTCAATAAGACTATTACTAGTCAAGTTATCATTAGTTAGGTGTAAGTTGTTCTGAGTACTTGTTAGCCAGTACTTTCACCAAGTCATCCATAACCGCGGAAAACACGGCTTCTCGAGAAGATTTACCCTGCAGGGGTGCACCAATTTGGCCGTACACGTAAGAATAACCCGCCAGATGGAATGGCCTTTCCACCAAGCGGGGCACTCAACACAACTCAACTCTTCTTCACATCAAGCCCAAAGAACCCCGTGCAATTGAGCGCACGGCTAATCAAGCCCCACGAAGAAAAGGGGACCCTCATAGCACTCTAAGAACGTGTCTCCCTAAATGCCGACTACAAAAGTTCCACCCTGGCGCCAAGGGTTCGCACCTGCATATGCATGCGGCAAATGGAAAACCCGAACTAAATGAGGCGATTTGGACGAGATGCGAATCGAATCAAATTGAGGGGGGCGCCCATACACGCTTCCCACATGCGGTTAGTGCGCTCATCATGGATCAGTAGACAAGACCCTTTTCCTAGTTAGGGTCGACACTAGCAGGCCTCAAAACCACGCCGGGCCTCCTGCCGGTGCCTTATCATCAAATTATTATTAACCACACACATTAACAGGTTGATTGTTTAAACATCGAGCCCCAGAACATAATGATATAGTTAACAGAAGTAACGGACAACAGACTCGAGCAAAAACAACCCTAAGCATGCTAGTAAGACACGGGCAACAAACAACGGGGTTATAGGTGTGGAGGTGAGGCTATCTCAGGGTTAAAGGATAACATGTGATAGGATCGAACAGAAGCAACGATTCATAGGGCTAGCAGAATAGACAACGGAAAGTATCGGTATCCAATGTGGAAAGGAACACAATGGTTCATGTGAGTGAATACTTGTCTGCAAACTCAGCAGCCTGGTACTGAGCTAGATCCGCAGGAGGGGTGTCGTAAGTCTCGTCTGTCTCAACGTCGTCGTCTATTCGAGAAGAAGCAAACAAACAACGCAGAGAGACAAACAATCAATAACATGGCATAATGCACAAACATGGGATGATGCATGTCAATTTAATTGATGCATCAAAATAAACTAGTTGACAAAATAACAGGTTTAAATGGACTCATATGCAATTGGACTGCGTATGGAAAGCCCATGAATTAAGGTTGGGTTAATTGATCTACAACTAAACAACATGTGAAAGTGGAGTAGCATGATGCATGGATGAGGAAAACAAAAGAAAACAACAATAGATTCAATTTAGAAAGAAGTTTACCAAGTTTGGAATTTTATTTATTAAGTTATGGAATTTTGGTTCCTTAAAGGGGTTACACAAGCATTTGTTGTTTCCACCAATTTTAATTGTTCAAAATAGATAACAAAGTTCATATTTGGAAAGTACACAACATTTTAGGTGGAATACATGTTTCAATTATTGAAAAAGGAATTGAGATGAATTAATTATGAATTGAACAAGTTTAAACAAGATTTAAATGAATTTAATTCAAATATGAATTTATTTGAATTTTTATTTGTTCAAAACATTAATTCAAGTTCATATTTGAAAAGTTCATACTTTTCTGGTTTGAAAACATATTTTATATGTTCAAAAAGAATTTAAATTGACCAAGTTATGAATTTAACAATTTTAAATGATTTAAACAAGGTTTAAATTATTTAACCAATTTTAATTATTCAAAACATGAAACAATTTTTATATTTGAAAAGGTGGTTTAATTTTGCATGGAAAACATATTTTATTTGTTGAAAATGGATTTAAAATGAGCAAGTTATTAATTTGACAATTTTAAATGCATTAATTAAGAAACAGTTGTTTTCAGCAATTTAATTTATTTAAAACAGAACACAAAGTTGATATTTGCAAAGTACATGAAAAATGGGATGGAAAACATATTTAGTTTGTTGAATTTGGAATTTTTATGCCCAAGTTATGAATTTTGCAAAATTAAATGAATTAAACAAGGATTCAAATATTTCACCAAATTAAAATATTCAAAACAGTAAACACAAATTATATTTGGGTAGAGAATTTAATTTGGTATTGAAAACATATTTAAAATGTTGAATTTGGAGTTAAAATGAATTATTTATGCAATTTCCAAGATTAGGTATTATTCTGCCATTTTAAACAACATCCAGGGATTTAGAAAGTATTAACAGGGACCTAGAATAATACTACCAGGGACTGGTGTGCAATTTGGACTTTGTGCTGGATCTGGAAAATGAAAATAGCAAAAGGTGTTTAATCCGCGGGGGTGGGATTCGAACCCACGACCCCCTGTGCGCTGCGCGGTAGCTGTAACCACTGCGGTGGACTTTGTTCCTTGTCAGGTAAGGGAACAGGCGGGGGGTTAAGGTTCAGGTAGCGGCTAACTGAATTTTTCTGCAGGTTCCTTTCTGAACCTCGACGGAGGAGTCTTGGTCGATGGCGGACGGCGGCTCGCGGCTGCTGCGGCTCGCCGTGGTGTGCTGTGGGTGCTAGTGGTGGGTGCTCGTGCCATGCGTGCGAAAGGAAAAGGGAGAGGGGAGAAGAGAGGGTAAGCTCACTGTGAGGGAGGCGTGTTCGGGAGGAGATGGTCGGCGGCGAAAACCTCGACGGCGGCGGCGCAGCAGGCATTCCCCGTCCCCGTTGAGACGCCGAGGAGAACGAGGGGGGTACGGGGAACCCATTCCCGTGCCCACCCTGCTCGGAGGGAGGCAAGATCGACGGCGATCGCCGGAGGGAGGAGGTGGTGGTGATCAGTGAGAGTTTCAGAGAACAGAGGGAGAGCAGAGGTGGGGGAGATGGAGGAAATGGAGGCGGGGGAGAGGGAGAGAGGAGGGAGAAGGGAAATAGGGCAGAGGGGGCTCGGACCTAGGGTTTTAAGGGGGAGGGGGAGGAGCTCCCTGCCGTCCCTGCTCCTCTCTGTCGACGTGGCTGCCATGGATGGCCTGCCGTACAGGGGAGGAAGAAAGAGGGGGGGTACGGGCCTGAGGGAGAGATGGTGGGCTGGGCCTGGCTGGCCTGCCCCTCTCTCCCTTTGCTGTTTTAGTTTTTTATTTTTCCTTTCTCTTTTTTTTTGTAGAAAAGAATAAGAGGAGAAATAGATGGGTTTTTAGGAGTAGAAAAATTAGGAAAAACTTTGTATTGCTTATTGTAACAGCAACCTAGTCCAACTTTGGTTTTCCAAATAATTTGAAATTATTTGCTGTTTGCCATTTGTTTGAATTTGAATGAAATTTGCTATTAAATGAGTTATTAAAAAGACCCATTTAAATAGTGTGAACCCTTAAGCTTATTTGAAACAATAGATTGATTTGTTTTGTGATTTTCATAAAGTTCAAAATGGTTGCTGTTTTGGAAATTAATTGAATTTGAAAATGGTTTGGTATTAGATGAATTATTGATTAGAAACAAATCAATAGTTTTGAAATCACAACTTTAATGGAAACAAATAATTGTTTTGATTTGAAATATTCATTTGGAAAATTGTAACATCACAAGTATGAAACAAAAGGTTTGAAATTTGATTTGAAATTCAAATATAAAACAAAGGAAAACAAATGGAAAACAAAGCAAAACAAATGCAATGAACATGATGTCATGATGCAAAACATAAAATAACAGAGAGCAAACATTCTAATGGTTGTTTTTCATACTTGGGATGTTACAAAACGCCCCCCTTGAACGAATCGCGCCCCGAGATTCCTACTGAGAAGAGAAAAGGTCCGGATACTTCTTGCGAAGATCCTCTTGAGCTGTGACACGTGAAACACATCGTGCACCTCGGATAGTTTTTCTGGAAGTTCAAGACGATAGGCATTCCTGGCAACTCTTCTGGAAAGACGTCAGGGAATTCGCAAACCACCGGAACATTTTCGAGTAGAGGTAGAGGTTTTGTATCGAGGGTGTATAGCTGAATAGAACTTGATTCCTTTGGAGATTAGACGCCGGTAGAAGAACTGAAGTGGAAAGCAACAACAAGGTTTGAACGGACGAAAGTATGTTGAGAAGAACAGGATATCGAAGCAACATTCGGGAAACACTAGATCAAAACACTCCTGGGGTACTACGGAAAACCCATCAGGGCTTCTAAAGGATCAATATCTACTGCTTAAGGAATAGAGGATCTGCTTCCGGGGCTTACACGCCTCCGTTCTCAATCGTGAGTAGGCAACATGATAAATCATGTCACAACCACCTCCATTCCTATGGTCTAGTAGATATAACTATCCTAGAGAAACCAGGATACGTGAAATCCTAACTCGAAGGTTTAGATGAGAAGAGAAAAACAACGTTGCACTTCCTTACCAGAAAAGGGAGGGTGGGTGGGAAAGAAGAAAAAGAACAGAATTCCTACTCTCACGTTTCATTTTTCCTATATAGCTACAAAATAGTTTCTAGACTCAACTGCGACCAGTAAAAGGGATCCTACAGGCAGACAGGCTCTGATACCATTTGTCGCACCCGGACTTCTAGGGGATACTCACAGTCCGTTAAACAGTAGATAAATGGCTTACGGGGCATACCGGCACCCGCATCTCAATATGAGTAGGCCAACACGTAAACGTGTGACAACCATTCACTACTATTCATCGTCTGCGCAAACCATCCCATAGAAATCCAGATACTTCCATTGACGTACTTCATAACATACACACATGGTACGTCAACGGCATTTGAACAAGTGATATCACAACAGATCTCTAAGACACAAAAGATTGAAATAAGTTGCAAATAGCTCTCACTAGAGCAGAGATAGCAAATACAATCATCTAGAGGACACATGTCCCAACAATTCATCGTTACAACACAGCGGAAGCATCCAAAGTGTCTGAGTACAGACAAGATCCAAATAGGCCTAAGAGGCCGGAAACGAAAAGACGGAGCCCATCCACGAAGTCTCGGATCCTGCCCGGGTCCGCTATCTACTCGTCAACAGTCTCGTCATACTCCACGTAGTAGCCATCACGGGGATCCTCGTAAGCGTAGTCTGCGGAAACCACAGCCCCAAAGGGGTCAGTACATAAACGTACTGGCAAGCAAGACTCACAATTCACCAAAGTGTACCCATCAACACCAAGCACAGATGCTTTGGGTTCAACGGAAGAAAGGGTGATACAAAAGATGCGGCAGCTGGCTGCACTAACCAACTACAAAGTTGCTATAACTTCCGGCTAACAGAAAGGAGGTAAGATAGCGTATCGTAACCAACTTACCAACTAATATCAAACAAACCCATCCTGGATCTCGCCCCTTATCCAAAGAAGCAATCCGAGGATAACTCACACAGTTGGATTAATGATGGTTCAAGTTATTGTGTCAATAAGACTATTACTAGTCAAGTTATCATTAGTTAGGTGTAAGTTGTTCTGAGTACTTGTTAGCCAGTACTTTCACCAAGTCATCCATAACCGCGGAAAACACGGCTTCTCGAGAAGATTTACCCTGCAGGGGTGCACCAATTTGGCCGTACACGTAAGAATAACCCGCCAGATGGAATGGCCTTTCCACCAAGCGGGGCACTCAACACAACTCAACTCTTCTTCGCATCAAGCCCAAAGAACCCCGTGCAATTGAGCGCACGGCTAATCAAGCCCCACGAAGAAAAGGGGACCCTCATAGCACTCTAAGAACGTGTCTCCCTAAATGCCGACTACAAAAGTTCCACCCTGGCGCCAAGGGTTCGCACCTGCATATGCATGCGGCAAATGGAAAACCCGAACTAAATGAGGCGATTTGGACGAGATGCGAATCGAATCAAATTGAGGGGGGCGCCCATACACGCTTCCCACATGCGGTTAGTGCGCTCATCATGGATCAGTAGACAAGACCCTTTTCCTAGTTAGGGTCGACACTAGCAGGCCTCAAAACCACGCTGGGCCTCCTGCCGGTGCCTTATCATCAAATTATTATTAACCACACACATTAACAGGTTGATTGTTTAAACATCGAGCCCCAGAACATAATGATATAGTTAACAGAAGTAACGGACAACAGACTCGAGCAAAAACAACCCTAAGGATGCTAGTAAGACACGGGCAACAAACAACGGGGTTATAGGTGTGGAGGTGAGGCTATCTCAGGGTTAAAGGATAACATGTGATAGGATCGAACAGAAGCAACGATTCATAGGGCTAGCAGAATAGACAACGGAAAGTATCGGTATCCAATGTGGAAAGGAACACAATGGTTCATGTGAGTGAATACTTGCCTGCAAACTCAGCAGCCTGGTACTGAGCTAGATCCGCAGGAGGGGTGTCGTAAGTCTCGTCTGTCTCAATGTCGTCGTCTATTCGAGAAGAAGCAAACAAACAACGCAGAGAGACAAACAATCAATAACATGGCATAATGCACAAACATGGGATGATGCATGTCAATTTAATTGATGCATCAAAATAAACTAGTTGACAAGATAACAGGTTTAAATGGACCCATATGCAATTGGACTGCATATGGAAAGCCCATGAATTAAGGTTGGGTTAATTGATCTACAACTAAACAACATGTGAAAGTGGAGTAGCATGATGCATGGATGAGGAAAACAAAAGAAAACAACAATAGATTCAATTTAGAAAGAAGTTTACCAAGTTTGGAATTTTATTTATTAAGTTATGGAATTTTGGTTCCTTAAAGGGGTTACACAAGCATTTGTTGTTTCCACCAATTTTAATTGTTCAAAATAGATAACAAAGTTCATATTTGGAAATTACACAACATTTTAGGTGGAATACATGTTTCAATTATTGAAAAAGGAATTGAGATGAATTAATTATGAATTGAACAAGTTTAAACAAGATTTAAATGAATTTAATTCAAATATGAATTTATTTGAATTTTTATTTGTTCAAAACATTAATTCAAGTTCATATTTGAAAATTTCATACTTTTCTGGTTTGAAAACATATTTTATATGTTCAAAAAGAATTTAAATTGACCAAGTTATGAATTTAACAATTTTAAATGATTTAAACAAGGTTTAAATTATTTAACCAATTTTAATTATTCAAAACATGAAACAATTTTTATATTTGAAAAGGTGGTTTAATTTTGCATGGAAAACATATTTTATTTGTTGAAAATGGATTTAAAATGAGCAAGTTATTAATTTGACAATTTTAAATGCATTAATTAAGAAACAGTTGTTTTCAGCAATTTAATTTATTTAAAACAGAACACAAAGTTGATATTTGCAAAGTACATGAAAAATGGGATGGAAAACATATTTAGTTTGTTGAATTTGGAATTTTTATGCCCAAGTTATGAATTTTGCAAAATTAAATGAATTAAACAAGGATTCAAATATTTCACCAAATTAAAATATTCAAAACAGTAAACACAAATTATATTTGGGTAGAGAATTTAATTTGGTATTGAAAACATATTTAAAATGTTGAATTTGGAGTTAAAATGAATTATTTATGCAATTTCCAAGATTAGGTATTATTCTGCCATTTTAAACAACATCCAGGGATTTAGAAAGTATTAACAGGGACCTAGAATAATACTACCAGGGACTGGTGTGCAATTTGGACTTTGTGCTGGATCTGGAAAATTAAAATAGCAAAAGGTGTTTAATCCGCGGGGGTGGGATTCGAACCCACGACCCCCTGTGCGCTGCGCGGTAGCTGTAACCACTGCGGTGGACTTTGTTCCTTGTCAGGTAAGGGAACAGGCGGGGGGGTTAAGGTTCAGGTAGCGGCTAACTGAATTTTTCCGCAGGTTCCTTTCTGAACCTCGACGGAGGAGTCTTGGTCGATGGCGGATGGCGGCTCGCGGCTGCTGCGGCTCGCCGTGGTGTGCTGTGGGTGCTAGTGGTGGGTGCTCGTGCCATGCGTGCGAAAGGAAAAGGGAGAGGGGAGAAGAGAGGGTAAGCTCACTGTGAGGGAGGCGTGTTCGGGAGGAGATGGTCGGCGGCGAAAACCTCGACGGCGGCGGCGCAGCAGGCATTCCCCGTCCCCGTTGAGACGCCGAGGAGAACGAGGGGGGTACGGGGAACCCATTCCCGTGCCCACCCTGCTCGGAGGGAGGCAAGATCGACGGCGATCGCCGGAGGGAGGAGGTGGTGGTGATCGGTGAGAGTTTCAGAGAACAGAGGGAGAGCAGAGGTGGGGGAGATGGAGGAAATGGAGGCGGGAGAGAGGGAGAGAGGAGGGAGAAGGGAAATAGGGCAGAGGGGGCTCGGACCTAGGGTTTTAAGGGGGAGGGGGAGGAGCTCCCTGCCGTCCCTACTCCTCTCTGTCGACGTGGCTGCCATGGATGGCCTGCCGTACAGGGGAGGAAGAAAGAGGGGGGGTACGGGCCTGAGGGAGAGATGGTGGGCTGGGCCTGGCTGGCCTGCCCCTCTCTCCCTTTGCTGTTTTAGTTTTTTATTTTTCCTTTCTCTTTTTTTTGTAGAAAAGAATAAGAGGAGAAATAGATGGGTTTTTAGGAGTAGAAAAATTAGGAAAAACTTTGTATTGCTTAGTTATTGTAACAGCAACCTAGTCCAACTTTGGTTTTCCAAATAATTTGAAATTATTTGCTGTTTGCCATTTGTTTGAATTTGAATGAAATTTGCTATTAAATGAGTTATTAAAAAGACCCATTTAAATAATGTGAACCCTTAAGCTTATTTGAAACAATAGATTGATTTGTTTTGTAATTTTCATAAAGTTCAAAATGGTTGCTGTTTTGGAAATTAATTGAATTTGAAAATGGTTTGGTATTAGATGAATTATTGATTAGAAACAAATCAATAGTTTTGAAATCACAACTTTAATGGAAACAAATAATTGTTTTGATTTGAAATATTCATTTGGAAAATTGTAACATCACAAGTATGAAACAAAAGGTTTGAAATTTGATTTGAAATTCAAATAGAAAACAAAGGAAAACAAATGGAAAACAAAGCAAAACAAATGCAATGAACATGATGTCATGATGCAAAACATAAAATAACAGAGAGCAAACATTCTAATGGTTGTTTTTCATACTTGGGATGTTACACTCATTGAGACCTACTACTTGCTGCAATTTACTTTCCGCATTTTACTTTACTTGCACTACACAATTAAAACACAAAAACACCTGTTGCTTTTATTATTCCTTTGCTATTCTACTTACCAGTTCCTTCTGCTCCTCGTGGGT
This sequence comes from Alopecurus myosuroides, assembly GCA_028641055.1. Classification (NCBI taxonomy): domain Eukaryota; kingdom Viridiplantae; phylum Streptophyta; class Magnoliopsida; order Poales; family Poaceae; genus Alopecurus; species Alopecurus myosuroides. Next base: position 240,920,796 of record CM054060.1, on the reverse strand, counting down.
TAGACAACCTTTCTAATTCGAAAAGTACTACAATTGATCTCCTGCACTTGGGAGCCATCAGCAGCTCACGAGATCTAAACATGGAGGCATATGAGGAGAAGACAACCATCTAGCTACTGCTATGGACCCGTAGTCCAAGGATGAACTACTCACACATCACTCCGAAGGCGGGCATGGTGATGTAGAGGTCTTCGGTGATGATCTCCTCTCTGGCAGGGTGCCGGAGATAGCTTCAGAACCCATTGATCTAGGGTTGACGGTGACGGCGGCTGCGGAGCTTTTCGGGGATATTTGATCAGGTGTTTAGGGTTTTCCATCCGGGCGATTAAATAGGCAAAAGGGCAGAGGCGGTGGAGCTCTGGGGGCCCCACACCACCCCCCGGCACGACCAAGGGGGGGCCGCGCCACCCCATGGTGTGGGCCCTCTGATGCCCCTCTTCGTCTCCTCTTCGGTCTTCTGGATGCTTCTGGGGAAAATAGGACTTCTGGGCTTCAAACTTTCCAATTCTGAGAATATTTCCATAACAACTTTTCTGAAACTAAAAACAGCAGAAAACAGAGAATTGGCTCTGTGGCATCTTGTCAATAGGTTAGTCCGGAAAATCGATAAAAAGGACATAAAGAAGGGAGAAAACATGTAGCAATTGGCATAATATCATCATGGAGCATCAGAAATTATAGATACTTTGGAGACGTATCAAGAATCCCCAAGCTTAGTTCCTACTCGTCCTCGAGTAGGTAAACGATAAAACAATAATTTCTGAGGTGACATGCTACTAACATAATCTTGATCATAAAAATGAAAAGGCATATGCAAGCTGAGATCATAGAACTTCAAACACAAACATGATAAATAGAATTTTAATAATAAAGCAAAGAAATAACCTTTCATCATGAAGAGTATCTCAAATAAAGGATCATGAGAAACAAAGCAAAGAAAGATAAACGTCAGTTTCAGGTATAGAGAAAGCATGGCAAAGTGGGGCAAAACATAAATGCCAGGACAGCTTCAAAGTTCATGAGGAAGACTAGAGCAAATAATTTAAGAACAAATAATATCACATCATGGAGTAATTATTGATGTTCATGGGACAATGCATGTAGAACTAAGAATGGCAAAATTGCTCTCTCAACTGTTCATAAAGTTAGAAGATAGAGACTCAACATAAAAGTGAAAGAAAGGCCCTTCGCGGAGGGAAGCAGGGATCACTCATGTGCTAGAGCTTTTATTTTATTAAACACGGGTATTAAAAGTTTGACACTCCTCCCATCCATCTTTCACAAACCATGGCTAACCGAATCCTCGTGTGCCTGCCAACAATCACATACCGTGGAGGAGTGTCTATATTTTTGGGAGATGTATGTTAAAGTCAATGAGTGATAAATAGAAAATACAGTACGTCACAAGCCAACTGGAATCACAAGAGCGGCTCCCATGTGAAGGACGCATGTGGGTAGAAGGTCATCCATCTTTCTCTTTTGTTTACATAATTATGCTTTGACTGATAAATCAGGGAAAACATAAGTAATAGATTTTGTGTGTATTAATTTGGGGCTGGGCACCCCGCCGCCAGCTCTTCTATCATTTGGATAAGCGGATGAAGCCACTAGTCCAGGGTGTGAAATCCAATCAACAAGTGAGATAAAGATTCTCTATTGACGTCCTCATGAGCAAAAACAAGAACATAAACATGAGTTATTTTGAAGGTTTTAAAGGTAACACATGAGCTATTTACTTGGAGTGGCAGTTAAATACCACATATAGGTAGGTATGGTGGACACAATGGGAAAAACTTTGGTTTAAGGGAGTTGGATGCACGAGTAGAGCTCATACTCAGTACAGGTGGAGGCTAGCAAAATACTGGGAGCGACAAATCAAGGGAGCATAAGAGCCATAATCATGCATAGCGACATAAGCATCATTAATAAAAGCATAAGCAGTATCATAGTTCAAAAACTAAGTGGTCATGGAGGCTATTCGTGACTGGTTTGTAGTCGTAAATATGGTGTGAGCATGCGCCAAGTCAACCAAATAAAACATTCGAAAGAGAATACCAAAAATTTATGCTTCCTTATGACAAGAACAGCTCAAGAATCTTTCAATGAAATATTAAACGCTCTCAGATATTTGAGGCTATTCATGCTACTCAACATCACAAGGCTTTAGAACTAAAATAACATTTAGCATGTCATGAAAAAGTTCTAGCAACCGTCTAAACAAGCTTCTACTTGCACCAGTATAAATTCTACTTTAAACAACAGTTTCTTTCTCCCAACAAGCACCATACACAATATGTTTTAACAAAAACTCTCTAAATGCTACAACAAGCAAACATGAGAGTACTCACATAATTCTACTAAAACTAACAGCTCTAATAAGAGATGCATGCAAAACAAGAGCAAAATAAATGCAGCAGGCAGACAAAGATTAAGAATACAAAGTATTCTCATGAAAAAGCGGAGCGTGTCACTCTCCAATAAAAGAATGCTGGGGTCCAACCAAGCTTATTGAAAAAGTAAAAACAAACTTAAAGAAAAAACAAAAACAAATTGAAGTGACCTGATAATTTGTTGATTAAGAAGAGGATCGTGAATGGATGCATATGAGGGGTTCTGGACCATATGGTTTGGGGCCTCTACACAAAGTTCCATGGACGTAGGAACAAACTCTCGGAATAAAAGGTAGGAAAAAAATTTCCATTGACATGGGAACAAAATGCTTGGAACAAATCTACGAACAAATAGTTCAATGGACATAGAAACCAAAAAAAATATATAGAGGTACAAATTTTCATGAAGATAGGAACAAAAACTCGGGCAACAAAGCGAGGAACAAAAGTTCCGCAAAGATAGGAACACAAACTCTATAGAGATAGGAACAAAGTTCCATGAACATAGGAACAAACGCTCACAATAAAATGTTGTAGCAAAAAACTACATTGACATAGGAACTAAATGCTTGGAACAAAAGTGAGGAACACAAAATCTCAATGGCGATAGGAACCAAAAAGTCTACAGAGGAACAAAATTTCATGGAGATAGGAACAAAAAATCGGGCAACACAGTTAAGAACAGAGTTTCGCGAAGATAAGAACACAAACTCTATAGAGCTAGGAACAAAGTTCCATAGACATAGGAGAAAACGCTCGGAATAAAAGGTAGGAACAAAAAGCTCCATTTACATAGGAACAGAATGCTTCGAACTTAAGTGAGGAACAAAGATAGGGACAAAAAGATCAATGGAGATAGGAACCAAAAAGTCGATAGAGGGACAAAGTTCCATGGAGATATGAACAAAAACTCGGGCAAAAAATTTAGGAACAACAGTTCCCCAAAGATAAGAACACAGACTCTATAGAGGGAGGAACAAAGTTCCATGAACATAGGAACACACGCTTAGAATAAAATGTTGGAGCAAAAAGCTCCATTGACATAGGAACAAAATGTTTGGAACAAAAGTAAGAAGAAAAGATAGGAATAAAACACTCAATGGAGATAGGACCAAAAAGTCTACAGAGGAACAAAAACTGGGGCAACAAAGTTAGGAACAAAAGTTCCACAAAAATAGGAACAAAAACTCTCTATAGGGAGAGGAACAAAATTTCGAAATAAAAGGATGGAATAAAAAGATCCCTTAACATAGGAACAAAAGTGAGAAACAAAGTTAGGAAAAAAAAAGCTCAATGAAGATATGAACCAAAAAAATCTACAGAGGAACGAAGTTCAATGGAGATAGGAACAAAAACCAGAAACAAAAACTCGGTCAACAAAGTTAAGAACAAAAGCCCCGTAAACAAAATCTAAAGAAATAACTGAAATAAGGAAAAAATGAAAGAAAAGTATCACAATGGCTGTGAGTGAAACGAAAATGTAGCGCATGAGGAAAAAATATCGTAATTACTTCGAATGAAACAAAAATGTTGCGCTGGAGGAGTAGAAATTTTTTATAATGGCTATGAGTGAAACGTATATCACGCGAGAAAGAAATCTAGAAAAATAATGGAGCGAAAGAAATTTATAACGCGCAAGTAACCAAAAATATAACAAGGGTTGTGAGTGAAATAAATTTTGGTGCCCGAGAAAAAAAATTTAAACTAAATGATAAAGAACATGCATACTAAATTATAGATTTAAATATAACTAATACTAAAAACAAGAAACATAAAAAACATAGAACCTGGTTTAAGTGAAGAATACGAAACTAAAACTAAGTAAAAATAAAAGAGCAAAAAGAAAAACAAAAAAGAGGAAAATAATGCATAAATATATAACACGGAAAGAAACCGAAAAAAGAACAACGTGTGCGTACATGAAGGAAGGTGCGACGTGGTAGGCGAGAGACAAATGTAGTAATCACTAGAAAAAGGCAAGCCTTCAGGAAGGCATCCCGCGTGCGCCGCGCGCTCGACAAGTGTCGCCTTCTTCTTCTTTCTAGCCTTCCAAATTTTTTTGCATTCGCGCCAAGTGTCACCAGGAGGGAGTTTTGATGGGATTTTCCTCTTCCCATGCACGAAAGAGTAGACGGGTGGGAACGCATTTATTTCGGAATTCGTTTTTTTTAAATGAAATATCTCGCGAACCGTATTTCAAATTACGAACCGTTTTCACATTTGAGATCCTCGCATCGAGATCGTCAAGACTGGATCCCATGTTGATAGGTTTTGAGAAATTTTTTTGTACACCCAGAATCAACACGGATGTACGCCCAACTACACACAGATGTACGTCCAGATGCAGTGAACGAAGTACGTCCCCAAGTGCATTGCTGACGTACACTCACGTGAACCAGGGTGTACGCTCAGACGTGTGTACACCCAGGTGCAGACGGATGTACACCCAAACGGATGTACACCCAGGCGGTTATACACCCAGTAAAGAGCAGACGTACACCCAGACGGTTGTACACCCAGTAAAGAGCCGACGTACACCAGACGGATGTACGCCCAGACAGATGTACACCCAGGCGGATGTACACCAAGTACACCGCGCGTATACTTTCAGAAACAACGTTTGTATACTTTCAGTACCCATTTTTTTATACTTTTAGATACAACATGTATACTTTCAGAAACAACGTACGTATACTTTCAGTAACAATTTTTTATACTTTTCATATACAACATGTGTGTACTTTTTAGACGAAGCGCCGCAGTCGCTTTGTTCAAGGCGAAGCCGAGCGGTAGTACGAGGCAACGCCGAGCCGTAGCACGCACTACGACCAATGCACGCTTTGACCAATGCGCACAACGACCTATGTAACCCTTCAAGATCTTTATAAATGGTTATCGAGGCTAAGCCGAGCCGTAAAAATAAATCGAGGCGAAGCCGAGCGTCGCTGCTACTAGATGTACATGGTGTATATGGTGTACACACATGTCTGCTACCGAAAGTATAAAGTATATACAACAGGGTGTACAAAGTCCGGAAAAAAAATCTCGAAACCTATCAATATAGGATCTAGTTTTGAAATCTCGAGGCGAGGATCTAAAATATGAAAACGGTTTGTAATTTTGAAATACGGTTCTGGAGATATTTTGTTTAAAAAAACGAATCTAAAATAAAAATAAATATGTGTCACCCGTCTACTCCTCCGTTTGGTGGGAAAGGAAAAACTCAATAAAACTCCCTGGTGGTGACACTTAGTGCACATGTAAGACCTCTACTTTCACTTTCGGAAGGTTAGAAGAGGGTTCTCTTTTCCTAATCGCACCAGACAAATGTATTTGGCGGTATGGCGTGAAGGAAAGAAGAGAAGCG